>JARGGL010000003.1:1450833-2901666 GCA_029955375.1 Rubus parviflorus
GTAAGAAATCAGAAGGTGGAATATGTTGCATGTCCATTCCTTTAAACTAAGGCCTAGCTAGCTTGTAGCCAGAACGAATAACTATAAGCACCGCGGTGTTCTAATGCTACCTTTTACAGGAAATGAATTCCTCATAAATGGCTTGAAAGGCATGCAAATGCTATCAGGTTCTATATCCATTACACATGTGGAAGATGTCTGCCGAGCTCATATATTTTTGGCAGAGAAAGAATCTGCTTCTGGTCGGTACATATGCTGCGCTGCAAATAGCGGTGTTCCTGAGCTTGCAAAGTTCCTGAACAAAAGATATCCTAACTATCAAGTCCCCACTGAGTAAGCCCTCTCTTTAACACAATGACTGAGCTTGCAGAAAACTTGAACTGCACTTCATTTAGTTATTGCAACATTACAGATAGTTACTCTCCTTTTGCAATTGCAGGTTTGGAGATTTTCCGTCCAAGGCCAAGGCCATAATCTCTTCGGAAAAGCTTAAGAAGGAGGGGTTCACTTTCAAGTACGAGATTGAAGACATATATGACCAAGCTGTGGAGTACTTGAAGGCTAAGGGGGTGCTGCAGAACTAGAACCAGAACTGGTGGTCACAGCTGTTTAATTGTTTAAATATGATCCTGTTTACATGGATCACATATTTGTAATGGGTGTTTATCTAGCTATATATGTTTATGCTTGGCCGCTACTCTTGGCATCAGAATAGGCCGAGTTCAGCATGTGTAACTGGGACTGAAGTTCCTGAAATTTCCCGAGTAATAAAATGCAACAGCAACTACAAAGTAATAATGGCATGTTACATTCGTAGATGCATTCTCTTTGCTCAACAACAAGAAAAGCACAAGTTTCTAATTCAACAGTACAAACTAGCTTTATACTAAGAAAAAAAAACTGAACAGTACAATAGCAATATCCCCAGAGTACCTACGAATGAAGAAATTGATTGAATGGAATCAAGTGAGCCTCAAAGTTACAATCTGAATGCTCTTCCCCTAAAATACTCAAAGAAGGAGAGAATGCATGGAAAGTGAAAAATGAAGGTTGATATACAAGTTTAATGCTTCAGTGTATGAGTTTGCAGTCTACTTATATCTCTTCAGCGTTCAATTAAAGGATCCTGTTTCTCTAGCAGATCTATTTCAATGCAAGTTTCTTCAGCAGCTGCAGTTGGGGCATTCTTGGGTTTCTTTGCGCTATGTCTCGTAATCAGAATCCCTGATAATGTCTGCACTATGTCCCTCATAGAAGGCCGTTTTCTGGAGACCTCATCAACACATTTGTAAGCAAGATCAGCAACCTCAGCTAGTTCTTGTACATCAAATTCTCCATTAAGACGAAGATCCACAATCTCTTCCCACCCAAGTTTATCTGCCGCGTCCATTGTGGCCTACTCATCACCATGGAAAATTGTAAAACGTGAGTGTTAAAGCATTACCATTACAATAAGTTGGAGATTTGGAATGAACGGCATGCAACTCTTATGAAGGTGAAGTTCAATAATCAAATGAACAAGGTTTCAGTTCAAGAAACAAAGCAATGAAGGGCAGCAACTCACCAGTTCCACATATTCCCTGAGACCTTGCTGTGGATTCCTGCCCGTAATTAATTCAAAGAGCAGCACTCCAAAACTATATACATCACATTTCTTGGTAAAGGTTCTTGTCACCACATACTCAGGATCAAGATATCCAAAAGTTCCCCTGATATCAGAAGAACGTGATTTAGTCTTATCATGTCTTGAAAGCCCAAAATCAGCAACCTGATTTCAATAACAATAGTTAAGCATTTTTTTATTAACAGTAATTGACCTCCTGAGTATGAATAAATGGAGTAGAGAGACTACTAGAAACAGGAGAAAATGGTAGTTTCAGTAAGAAGAAATTTCACATTCACTTTAAAGGAGAAATGGAAATCAGAAAATCATTCTACAGTCACTGTTTAAGTTTTGTGTTTTGATGCATGAGGGCATTAGAACTATATAACAAAAGCATTGAAGTAGACGACAATCAAATATAGCAAGAAATTCACTGAAGGTTCATTAGTATTGAATTTCACAAGTGGATCTTTAATGTTTTAATACCACCTCTTTCTTATCCCAGGGTAATCATACAATATTTTCATAATGCAGAAAAACAAAAGAGTTGCGTACCTTGGCCTTCATTGACCGGTCCAACAGTATGTTGGAAGACTTGATGTCGCGGTGAACAACAGAAGGAACCGCCTATCATAAGGGGAACAAATCTGAATAAGTACGCAGTTCAAATGAGGTGTATTAACGAGGCAACTAACACAAAAGCATACCCCAAAATGTAGGTATTCCAATCCCCTTGCAACATCAAGAGCTATTGCAACTCGCAAATCCCAGCTCAATGGCTCCTGATCATCACCTGCATTTCCAAGCAAAGTATGAAAAGTGCACTATACAGAATACAAATGATCAGAGAAATTGGTTGACTGCATCTATCACAACAGAAACAAACTTTGCTCTCTTATCGTCCATATATCCTAAACTTGACTAAAAGCTTTCGTAATAGGTGAATATCACAAGGAACTCAGGCAGTCAGGCTTATGATGAGAGTTGGGATTGGGGCATCACCATTGTCATTTTGCCTTTATAGTTCTGTCCCAAAAATCAACCAAGATAGTATACCCTAATAAAAATGCGCACTCTATGTATCAATCACCTTTGAACAACAGGGAAAGAAATGCAAGAAAACTAGCAACTACAGGTCTAAGGAGAATTAGTACAGATCATAATTGAAGCTAAGCTTCTTGTGTGCAGATCCTTGCTTATAAAAAACTTTAAAAGCTCTAGCTTATGCTACTAAATTAATCTAAGCTGAGTCGCACATTCACCTAATGAAGTTTGAAAAGTAACTGATTTGATAATGGACCAAACTTTAAAGATATCTAAGAAGCTAAAATCTATAGTATATGTAGCCTTATTTGTGTTCAACTATTAGAGCAACTAGGGTTTGTTAATTACCATGTAAATGAGAAGCAAGACTGCCATTGCTCATGTAATTATAAAGAAGCATAAGCTGCCCCATTTCTGCAGTATATCCCATTAAGTTCACAAGGTTGTTGTGGTGTAATCTTGCAAGTAACAGAACCTGTAAAACAAAACAAATGCCAAAAAAAAAATTCCTCACTAAACACAAAAAAAAAATCACATTTTACAACCCCAGTAAATCTATGATTATTACCTCAGCTAAAAACTCATGTTGGCCTTGCCTGGAATTAGCAGAAAGAACTTTAACAGCAAAAGTGTCGCCGGTGCTCATCTGGGCCTTGTAAACAGGCCCAAACGCTCCTTGCCCAATAGCTGTCGTGAAATTACTCGTCGCTTTCTTTATGTCCCTGCCGAACCCCGCCCCAATTAACAAAACATACTTGTACAGTTATACGTATGCAAAACAGAATATACATACATACAGTACACATACCCGTATGAATACTTGGGTATACCGCAAGCGGAGACGACGGTGTTCTTCTTAAGGGCTTCAAGCCACATGGGCATGTTGCTCCACTCCGAACTTCGCGGCGAGTCTTGGCCGAGGTTGGAGTCCGACTCGGCGGCGCTGGCGGCTGTGATCCTCTGCGACGCGGACATGTGTGTACCCTTACGGAGCTTTGTTCTTAATCTGAAGCAGACGAGAGCTCCGATTCCTACAGTCAGTGCCAGTGTGAACCCAATAACTGAGCCTAACAGCATTCCCCATGCAATTGCCACCGCTTCCATTTCCTGACTAAAGACGGCGGCGCGTGGATTTCTGTCGCAGTCAATCAGACACAGGGAGGGAATAATTGTCCTCCCCCTTTTTTTGGGGGCAAAACAACTTCCTTTTAAGTTTTAAATGGGAAGAAAAAATAGAAAAGGAGTAAATTTCTTTTCATTTTTTGTACCAAAAAAAAAATTCTTTTTATTTTATGGGAATAAAAAATGGAGTAAATTAGGTGTTTATCACTCATAGGACTGAGTACATTACTGCGTAATTTCGTATCTGGGCTAAAAAAGAAAATATCTTTTCTTTATAAATAAATTGGAAAAAATGGAAATACATATAAGGGAAATACCAAGAATGGCACTTACATCATGTAACTTACATGAAATTCATGAACAAATGATGTTTCCTCTAAAAAAAAAATGTTTAAAGGTAATTATTTTGTTGTTATTTTTTTTGTAACATATTGAGGCTTTAAAAATGTATTTCGTATAATTGAGAGAGAATAACATTTTGAATCAATGAATCCTCCACATGCTCAAAGTACATACACGGATTAAAAGTGTTTTTTTTAGCTGAAATTGATCAAATTATTGAAGAAAAAGAGCTAGTACAAGTGTACAACCAATAAGAGGATTAAGACTAATCCTCAAAAGCAATAAGGAAGACTGCTTTCTCTAGACAGAACATGAGACATGAAATAAAACACAGATCAACAAATCTGATAATGCGGAAGACCAAGCTTATCCCGTTTTCAAAACTCAAGAATGAAAGGAGGAGTGTCATCCCACCAAACTAATCTTGTTGAAACAAGTCCAACATTAGCAAGAGCATCAGCGACCCGGTTACCATCTCGAAATATGTGAGAGGACCGAAAATGCATTTGAGAAATTCAGTGAAAACAATTGCCCTATTCTACCCGAAGCTTCCAAGGAACAATATAGGGAGAAGGGAGAATTAAGCACCAATGCATAGTCCATCTCCAACCAAATATGTCGTCACTCCTTAACCCAAGCAAGCTAGCTCAATCGCCTTAATAACTGTCGTTACCTCAGGCCATCTCCAATAAAGAGGACTAAATTGGGTTCCGGAGCTAAATTATAACCCTCAAAATAATATTATTTATTAAAATAGTAAGAGCTATAATTTGACCGTCTCCAACAATTCGGAGCCAAATTATAGCCCTCATGCATGTTAATTAATACAATAGAATAGCTATTTAATTAGCTACCATAGGATTCAAAGGTTCAAGCAATCTCAGCCACCTATTGATGCACCCCAGCAACCCACGTGCATCTCATGCATTGGAAACCTCTTCCCACACTCCCAAAACCATAATTGTTGTCAGCACGTGCTCCATCAAAGGGTCACCCCTAGGACTATTTTCAGCCCTCTACCCCCTTCTTTAGCCCTGCCCTCCCTCATGTAGCCCTCTAAAATTTCATTGCTGGAGTTCATAAAGTGCACAAAAGGGCTACAAGTCCCAACATAGTCCTCCTACTGGAGATGGCCTAGCGTCAACAAAATTAAAAATTACAAGGTCAGAAGCAAAAGCACCAAGGAATGAACTTCAAAAATCTCGAAAGACACCTCCATAACCTTCTTAAAGTGTATTACTCTAGTTCATAATATGTCATTTCTATTACTATATATTATTCCCCAATTAGCTCATGAACTAATGAAATCACATGTGGGATAGTGTAGTCCTGCAATGCAAGTAATGCACGCACAATGCAATTCCTAATTCTTCACCAAATACACTGAAAGAGATTAAGACTTTGATTAGCATCATTTTAAAAACAGATCAGACCATCCTCCCCAAGTACTAAATATTTGACAGCAAAAGCTGGGCATACATATGTAAACCTTCCAGCAAAGGACAAACTATTATCAAAAACGTCATGTACATGCATGAATATCGTGGAAAACATTAATTACATACGAGGAGGTACACTGAATCATGAACGTACCCTAGATTTCTTTTGACACATGTTTATCACAATACATGCATGAAGAAGACATATATAGGAAGGTACGTAGTGAAATGATATACCATTGATGTAGTTTATGGGGGCATTATAGTAAGGTTATTTTCTGTGAGACGGGGATCCACTTTAGTACATCGGGACTGGTTTGTTATCAAAAATTTCAACACAACCCAAAAAGGTACTTAAACAACTGACAGAAACTAAACGGAAGTATCACATCGATCGATTTGATTTTGGAAGTCCTTTGAAACTTTATAGGTGCTAACAAGTTTGTATAACGTACCACGATGGAAAGAAAGCCCTAATAATAATAAGTCTGTACAATCAGAAAATCTTCCATAACGTAATTCCAAAGCGCTTCTCCAAAAATCTTGCATTGGTTCATTGATATTAATATTTAAATTTGCTTATAGCAAATTTGTTGTCCTTGATATTTATTTTGTTATTGTATCCCTGCCACATTTAATTTTTTAATTAAAATCCGAGTCAATTTTTTTTTCGTGGTTTCAATCATTTGACTAGTTGCCAACAAGCTATTTTTCATTTTCGGTTCGATAAGTCAGCCCTGCACATTTTAACTTACCTGAAATGCCCTTGACCTAATTTCAGATGTTCAAAACCATTGACTTTTTGGTATTTATGATAAAATTATCTTCTCTCTAAATTTTAGCTTCATTTAATTGATTGTCACACTTTTTATTTTGTATTTCAATCATAATTTTTACATTTTTCATAACTTTTGAGGGAAAAGATAAAATTGTGATTCATTCAAAAGTGATCAATTTGCAGAAGCAAAACTCATTATGCTTTTAATTTACCTTATTAATGTTTGAATCAGATTTGAAAATTTAAAATTTGAATGATAGAATTAATTGTAGGACTATTAATATTGAAAATTTGAATAATCAACTTAATTATAGAGATTTGAATTGAATGTTAGTAGATGTTAAATATTTTCTGATATGACATACCTGTAAATAAATTAGAAAATAGGTTAAGAAGATATCTAATGTATCATCTGAAATTTAATGTTGGTTTAAATCTAGTTTCCTAAAAGTTAATGAATTTTATCCTATAAAATAAAAGTTACATGGATGTTTATCTAAATATTCCTTATGTGTATTTGGAGCAGCCCCTAAAATATCCAAATATGTGGTTGAGATTTTCTCGCTTGTACTAGACTGAGTTCTGTCTGACTTCAAAGTATTTCATCGTCATGTTCGGTGATTTTGACTCATACATTCTTCTCCACAACACACGATAATCGAGTTTCTGTGATTTTGACTCGTGCATTCTTCTCCACAACACACGATAATCGAGTTTCTGTGATTTTGACTCATGCATTCTTCTCCACGTACAACACGATGAGGGGACCAAAGACATGGCTAATTAATATTTCTGTGAAGGAATGAAAGATCTCTATCTGATACTTGGACTCTCCAACAATCTGGAAACTTCCGCGGTAATTTTATTTTTGTTGCCAGTTTACTCCATTTTTATTAGAGTCTACATTTTGTTTTCTGAGTATGTACTATGCTAATTAACAGGCTGAGCAAGAGAGGGGCCGGTGATGCTGCTTCATCAATTCTATGTTACATGAGACAAATGAATGATCTGAGAACTGAGAGTCGAGAACACCAAGTATATATCAGAGACCCGAAAATGAGGGAATGAGCAGTTGCTGCTCTATGATTTTCGATCTAGAAGCTAGCTTTTGGGCGTAGCTGATAGAGAGACAATGTTACTTTAATTTTCAAAAAGAGAATGGAAGTGCAGTGTGTAAAGTGGGACTGGAATACTTAAAAAAAAGAAGCCTTTGGCATACTTGTGTAAATCTTCCAGCAAAATAATTAAGGACAATATCTAGTTCCCAACAATGTTGCTGGCTAAGTTTTTTTCCTTTTTGTGGTTCTTTGCTTGGTCTTTTGACCCCATGTAACAAAAAAAAAATTAAGGACAATATCTGACGACGACAAATTATAACATGCAGGGGCAGAGCTAGACAAATCTATTTAGTGGAGTGGGGCCAATATATATAACATTAGTGGAGGGCGGCCAATACTCATAGAATATAGGTAAAAAAAAATTGCTGATAAAAGGAGATACACATATATAATATATATAACATAAAATTATGGAGGAGAGTTAGGGCAACCCTTGGACCTATACTAGCTCCGCCCCACATAACATGCATGCAAGGGCGTAGCTAGGGGTGGTCGAGGAGGGTCAATTTATCCCTCTGACATTAGTTTTTATATTTTATTGGTTTGATATTTCTAGTTCTACACGGCTTTTAAAGTATTCATTGACCTCTCTATCTTTTTCAATTTTTATAATTTTCCATTATAATTTATTTACGTTTTAATAAAAGTTACCTGACCAATAATCAGAATTATCACATTAGTTTAATTTCAGTGCGAACGAGTCCATACAACCACTATGGGAAGAAAGCTCTAATAATAGTTCTTCCATACCATCCGTAAGTAAAGAAACTTAATTCACGGCGTGAAGTCGTGAAGTAATTCCAATGCTTCCTCGATAATCCTTGACCAATTAAGTGTGTGTATATATATTTCATATATTTCATCTCTAATCGCGAGATGTGATCCAGTGAGCGGATGTCAAGTTTGGTGGTAATATAAGAGGTCTTGGATTCGAAACTATATATATCTCATCTCTAGCTATATATTTTATTTTACCACTAAAAATAAAATAATATATATATCTCATTTCTAGCTAGCTAATTACCTACCATGTGTCCCTCTCATTAATTTGGTCCATTTATGGTATTTGCTCTAAAAATTATTGGAGCAGCCCCTAAAAATTCTAACATAACCTAGATATCCAAACATGTGGTTGAGATTTTCTAGATTGCTTGTGTGAGTAGACTGAGATTTTTTTTATTCTACGTGTCAATTTACACAAACACACACGTATCTTAAAAGTGTCTTGTACAAATTGAGTAGACTAAGTTGAAATGCATGTCTCACTAATTAATAAACATACGTAGAGTACTGGACCAAATTGGTGACATTTCTTCTCCTTGGATTTCACGTGCAATATATGCGAGTAAAAGCGACCATTAAAACATGTTTGACTAATAATTAGTGTATGCAACCACCACTGGTGGTCGAGTTAGTTGAACCTTTAGGTGTGGTACCCCCCCAATCCAGGTTCAAATCATGACTGCTGATTGGAGTTTAAATCCCAATCCATTTTGTGGCTGGCCAGGGGGATAAAACGTTTTGACAAGATCCCGACTACGAATTAGTCATTGGGCTTAAAAAGTTTTTAGAAAACCGTAGAATTTCAATAAAAAAATGCCCCCTAAACTTGGTCATAATTGTCAATTTACATCATGAACTTGCAATTGCATCAATTTACCTTTTAAACTTCGTAAAAATTGTCAATTTGCACCCTATACGTCAATTTCAACTTTTTCCATCCAATTTTGTGACATGTGACCTTCATGTGAGAGGTATTTTGGTCATTTTAGGATATATTTTTTTTATTATAGAAAAACGCAAATATACATAAAAATTACATTAAAAAGAATTAAGAATTCAACTTTTTAATGTTATTTTTAAGAATTTCACCTAAATCCTAAAAATTTACCTTTTTAATGTAATTTTTATGTATATTTGTGTTTTAATGTAATGTAATTTTTGTGTAATTTTTATGTATATTTGTGTTTTTCTAAAATATATATATATATAATAAAATGACCAAAATACCCCTCATGTGAAGGTCACATGTCACAAAATTAGATGAAAAAAGTTGAAATTGACGTATGAGGTGTAAATTGACAATTTTTACCAAGTTCAGGGGGTAAATTGACGCAATTATAAGTTCAGGGTGTAAATTGACAATTATGACAAAGTTTAGGGGGAATTTTAGCTATTATGCCAAAAAATAATAATAATTAGTGTCCACTAAATTTGCCTATATAAACTCATCAGAGGAAAGTTCATTTCCCATATATCCCAAATCTATATATAGCTTTTCGATCATATCAAAATTCTTCTGTATATTTGTTTCCATTGCAAAATCCTCAACCATATAAATGGATTGTAGTAGGCAATTGCAAAACCCTCGAGCTGATCGTGAGCAGCAAATTCTACAATGGCAGACGAAATCCGAACCCTCTTACTCGTTTGATGAAAGACGATCTGCCAATTACAAGCCGAATATTTGGAAGTATGATTTCCTCGAATCCCTTAACAGCAACTGCGATGTGAGTTCTCGGAAACTTCTTGTTACTTCGATCTCCATTCTAGTACATTAACTGATCAATTAGAGTATTAATTTATATATATGCAGGGAGGGGATTATATAATGCAGATTGAGAAGCTAATAGAAGATGTTAAGGAGACGTTTGTGGAATGCAAGGAAGATATAATAGCTAAGTTGGAGCTCATTGACAGAATCCGAAAACTAGCCCTCAACAACCACTTTGAGAAGGAAATCAAGGAAGCCCTAGACACCATAGCAGCTATCGAACTCGGAAACAACAACCATACCTGCATTAGATCAGAGGGTAGTGATCTTTATGCTACTGCATTACACTTTAAGATCCTCAGGCAGCATGGCTACAAAGTTTCACAAGGTACGCACGCATGCGCGCGCGCGCACACACACACACACACACATATATATATATATATATATATATTAATTAATCATCATATAGATTAGTTTTATCTAGCTCTAATATTAATTTACTACTAACTGGTCGTACGTGTTATTTAACTTTCAGATGTAGTCCTTGGGTTCATGGATGAAAAGGGTACCTTAAAGAAGAGCACATCTGGGGATGTGAAAGGGAGGCTTGAACTCTTGGAGGCCTCAAACTTGGCTTTGGAAGGTGAAAATATACTAGAGGAGGCTAAAGCTTACTTGATGGTAACTCTCAGAGATACCAGTTCTGTTTCTAATACAGGCAGTGGTGCTCTTTCCAAGCGTGTGGTCCATAATTTAGAGCTTCCATCACATCGGAGAGTGCAGTGGTTTAATGTGAAATGGCACATCAAAGCCTATGAGAAAGACGATGCTAATCGAACCAATATGAACACTTTACTTGAGTTGGCTAAACGCAACTTCAACATGGTTCAAGCCATACTTCAAAAAGATTTAAGGGAAGCATCCACGTAAGTAAACTAAAAGAATCTTATTTTTTTTTTTTAGCAATGAAAGAATCTCATTTTCTTTGAGTCAAGTTAATTCGAAAACCTTTTAGACATTTAATATTTACAGAATATGTCAAAAAAAAAAACAATTAATCAGATAAAATATGAGCGGTTTAATTATTAAATTAAATGTTTGAACGAGGACATCCTCACTTTTCTCATGATCTACGTTTACAAAGAATCTCACGTGTAAACAATGACTTTTTTGGATGGTTGTGCTCTGTTTCAGGTGGTGGAACAATCTGGGCCTCACAGAGAACTTGGATTTTGCAAGAGATAGATTGGTCGAATGTTTCATGTGTACCGTGGGATTAGCTTTCGAGCCTGAGTATAGATCCTTTAGAAAATGGTTGACTAAAGTCATCAATTTGATACTTATCATAGATGACGTTTATGATGTTTATGGCTCTTTGGAAGAGTTAAAGCAATTCACCAAAGCTGTTGAAAGGTAATCTTGAAATTAATGCTTGCTGCATGTATATTATATGAAATTAAGTGCTTCTGTAGTAAGCGCTTTTGCTTAATTAGAATTCTTTTCTACCCAATGATAGTCTTAAATTGAACAGGTGGGATGTTAGGGAAACTGAGCTGCTTCCGGAGTGTATGAAGATCTGTTTCCAAGTACTCTACAGCACTACTAGTGAAATTGCTTATGAAATTGAGGAGGAGAATGGCTGGAACCAAGTCTTGCCTCATTTGCACAAAGTGGTACGAGCCTTGTCGATCCCTTCAACATAAACCCCAAGTACTAATTAGGCCGTATTAAAAGTAGCCGAATTAATAAGCAACCGTCTCTGGCCTCTAAATTTTCGGTGTTTTTACATTTCCAGATTTCCTTTATATTTATTTGTGTTTGAATTGAATTTTTTTTCTATAAACTTTTTAGTGGGAAGATTTTTGTAAAGCATTATTAGTGGAGGCAGAGTGGTACAACAAGGCCTACACACCTTCCTTTGAAGATTACCTTAGCAATGGGTGCATTTCATCATCATGTTCTCTGATTTTGACTCATGCATTCTTCTCCACAACACATGATGAGGGGACCAAAGACATGGCTGATTTTCTGCAGAGGAATGAAGATCTTGTGTACAATATCTCTCTGATACTTCGACTCTCCAACGATCTGGGAACTTCCGCGGTAATTTTATTTTCGTTTCTAGCTTGCTCCATTTTTAGCTATTTTGTTTTCTGAGTACGTACTATGCTGATTAAGTGATTAATTAACAGGCTGAGCAAGAGAGAGGTGATGCTGCTTCATCAATCCTATGTTACATGAGACAACTGAATGCTTCTGAAGAAAATGCTCGAGAGAACATCAGAGGCATGATAGACAATGCATGGAAGAAAGTAAATGAAAAATGCTTCACCAGATCTGGACCCGAAATGTCTTCATTCATCAACATTACCACAAATATTGCTCGTGTGGGGCATAGCCTTTATCAAGATGGAGATGGATTTGGTGAGCAAGAGCGAGGGACTAGGAGCCAGATCCAGTCTTTACTAGTTGAACCTCTCTAGTACGGTACTAGTTAGTACCATCTCGGATGTATGCAACTACGTGTCTATCTCGATCTGTTTAGATAAATATCTAGTACCGTAAGGATTTGGATCATCTATTTCGATTTTCTGTACTAAAATTTGTTGGACTTTGAATAATTTTCCGTGTATTATAAATCAAATGTGGTGTGTATTGTGTAATAAGCAATAATAAAGAGTTATATATAACACTTCTTCCAAGTCAGTCCCTCTACAAGTATCTAGCGAATGGTTGTGTTGTGTTTTGTTGTTGGGCCGTGGTTCTAGCGGACTATGGGCTTTTGTTGGGCCCAAGCAATCTTTCGAGCTTCGTGCCAAAAAGAACAGAAAGCATAGCGAAGCTTGGAATGAATATTTGACATCATCAAATCTGATAAGTCGGTGGATGATCACACGGCTGAGAAAGCAGGGAAAAAAAGACATGATCTGATTGAGAGTGTTTAACGAACAGTACGGACGGAAAAAAACGCAAGTGGTGGTGAAGTCGCAACACAGAGAGAGAGAGAGAGAAGCAGAGGCGCGATCTCAAGGTTCGGATTCTGAAGCTTTCCCTCTGCTTCTTCTCCATATACGTCGTCGTTTCCTGCAAATCCCTAAAACGAAAGCATCATCATCAACAACAGCTCCCGAGCACGAACGAAAGGCTAAAAGGAATTGAACTTCGGTTTTTAGTGGGAGAGGGGAAGAATGTCGAAGAAGAAAGTGAGCGGAAACACCATGACGCTCAAGGACTTTCACGGCGGTTCTATTCCCTCCGATCTCCCCCTCCCTTCTGCTCCCGGTGTGTAAGTCCCTGAATCCCTATTCTTCTTCATTCATCGTCCTTGTTATTATTTTCTTAATACTCTAAAAATTGAGGTAATGAATGAATTAGATCTTGCACGTTTGATTTGATTGGATTCATTACTGGATCGAATTTTACGGTAACCAAAAACCCTAGTTAATGGTCAAACCAATTTTGGATTTTTTCGCAGAATTGTTAGGCCTACGGATCGTCCCGGTTACGACCGGCCCGCCGCTTGGGGAAACCCGATGGGGCGGTCCGATCACCGTTCCCGGCCACATACGTCTCCCGCCACCAGGCACTTTGATGATAAAACTCCGTTTCTAACTCACTCTGTACACATTGGCCGGAACTTTGATGAGGATGAAAGAAAGCCCCTTGATGGTGTCTCGGCACCGCGCCGGACTATAAGCGATGACAGCATTCGGGGCGCCCCAGCCCGTGCCGAGCCGAAACCGGTGTTTGCATCCCCTGGGGGACTATCAGGCGTGCAGGGATGGGCTCCGGCACCGCAATCCCCCAAGGGGACAGTGAGTTCTTACTCGGAGAGGGTTAGTGAGGCGCCGGCGATTAATTCTCAGAATCTAAGTGGTAATGGTGGGCGAGGCAGTGGTGGGGCTCAGCCGAATGCGTGGGCAATGAGGAAGGAGATGGCGGGTGTTACTGAGCCGGTGCAATCTGCATGGTCTGGACAGAGTGCTGTTGTTAAGTTGGCTCATGCAAGTGCACTTGAGAAGGTGTCTTCGGGTAGATGGCAATCGAAGTCTTCAATCCAGTATCAGACGAATAGTATCGAGGTTGCTAGGTCATTGGAAACGGAGAATGGTTTACATTCCAAGGGTTATGGTGGTGATTCTTACAAGAGGATGGATGTGATGGTTGAGCAGCAAAACTATGATGCCACCTTGGCAAGACATATTGAAAGGGGTCAACAAATTGATGATGGCATTCAGAATGTTAGGAAAGAGTTGCCGGATTATGAGAGGGCTAGGGGGTCTATCATTTCAGAAGTAAAAGAAAGGACTGTTAGGAAGGAGTTACCTGATTATGAGAGGGCTAGGGCCCCCATCACTTCAGAAGTAAGAGAAAGGAAGCCAACTGTGTATAGCAACAGGGTTCAACCTGCTCTTGCTGATGGCATATCTGGTCAGACTGAATTGCTGCCCTCAGCAACTTCAGAACCCGTAGAGCGTCCTAAGTTAAAGTTACTTCCAAGAACAAGGCCAGTGGACCATTTGGAAGCTCCAGTTGTTGAACATATACAGGTATTAAAAAGGTTTCCAATTTGTGTTTATGCCTGTTTGAGTATTTTGTCTCTCAGAAATAAGGGTTCAGTTTCACTAAATGAACTAATTTCTCATTCTTTGGTCGACTATAGGAGTACCAGAACCCTGTTCATGTTGAACCTGTCAATGAGGTGTATGGTAATATGAATTCTATGAAACCTGGTTCAGCAGGCTCTGATAGTGTGAAATTGGCAGTGGAGCGTCCAAAATTGAATTTAAAGCCCCGGTCTCAGCCTCTTGAACAATTGGAAGGAAATGTCGAAAGAGAGAGGTAATATTTTTTTATTTCTTCGCCAATGATTTTCTTGCAGTATACTTTGTTAATCTCTGCCATTTTTACTAAGAGAGTGAATGCAATGACATAAAGGCTAAAGCTGAGTGAAACATTAGAAATCTCTTAGTACTGTGCATCACTGTGCTCATTTTTGTATGCCATCTTGTGAATACAGTGTTCATTATCTGGTGTCTATTTCTTCCAATTTTTATTTTTGGCGTTTGATAAACTTGAAAAATTTCTTTAATCTTGTAATGTTGCATTATTAAATCATAAATATTCCCCCCTCCCTCCCTCCCTAGTCCCCACTTCGCATTTCACATTTGGTGAAGATATTTGTTAATAGCCCTTACAATTAAAGCAAATTAGTGTATATTGATGAGACTTAAGTTTATTATGGATAGTCTCTGTCTCTGTTAAACTTGATCATATTTTTAAAGAGCATTGTCAGAACATTGACATAGGGCGCTGATTTTCATGTCAAAATACGAAGAGTTTTATGTACAACATAGTTTAACATATGCTTAATTCTAGATGAGGACTACTCATTTTCTGTTCTGCTGTCTATATTCTGACAGTATAAATTTTTTACATAGGGCGCTGATTTTCATGTCAAAATACGAAGAGTTTTATGTACAACATAGTTTAACATATGCTTAATTCTGGATGAGGACTACTCATTTTCTGTTCTGCTGTCTATATTCTGATACACGGTAGAAATTTCTTTTATATTTCGTTGTGCTTGTCATTCGTTTGCCTTCTTTTCATTACTTTACATCCGTTACACATCTTGCCTGATAGAAGAAATGACTTTTCATATACTCCACATCCACTACAGCTATTCCATCTAAAAACAACATGCACACACATCACTTTTTTATTTGGATTGTACTGTGTGTACTGTTGTTAGAAATGGAAACAAGTGGTTCTTTTGGTTTCTAGTAGTTCTGCTTCCGCAGGATATGATAGGAAGTCATTCCTTGGCTGATATATGATTTATTTCCGGACTTCCAGATGAAAAAAGATGTGCTGTTATTCTTGTTCTCAGAGTTTCCTATTTTTGTTTTCCTTCAACCCTTCACCACACTTCATCCCATGCAACTTGAGCATACATGGGTTTAAGTCTAGTATTTAGAAGGGAACTTTTCGTTGAATTTGATCCTTCTATTCTGCATTCGTAGTTGGTTTTTGCAAAATAATTTTTGCTTCATTTCTATAGATATTAGGCTTCTATACTGGTACCTGCAAGTAACATCTGATGATATCATGCAGGAATGCGTTGTTTGGTGGTGCCCGCCCACGAGAGCTGGTGAGTTTTTAAAAATAAGTTTGAGATTTTAGTTCATATGGGCAACTTTGTGGTCTTGTTTAAAGGAAACTTATGCAAGTTCTTTTCTTGCTTTAACATATGGTTGTGTCCAAGCCCCTTAGAGAGTGTGGAGTTTAGATTTCTGTTGCTACCTTAACCATCCCTAATTATTGTTTTTTGTTTACATGAGTATCAATCACTTAATAATACTGGTCTCTTCTCGAAAAAAATCACTTAATAATACTGAAATCATTTCCGTTGTATTCTCAGGTTCTGAAGGAGCGAGGGGTCGACGATGTTGTGATTAACAATTCTGACATAGTTCAGCATTCTGACAAGTAGGGATTCTTTTAAACCTAAAATTATCTGATTATTACACAATTTCGTTTAAAGACAATTTGTATTTTGTCTTACATTAATTGTTTATTGCTTTTTGAAGGGTTGAACATCATGTTCCCAGGGTTGAAAATCAGGTTCCGAGGGCTGATCATCATGTTCCCAGGGCTGAACATCACTCTCCAAAGCCTGATAGAGTTCCTGGGCATGCAACTCTTACTCGCCACACTGACAAAGCTGAGAATCATCAGTTCGATCAGAGATCTGGAAAGAAATTTGATAGGAGGGATAATCAGGTTGAGAGAGTTGATATGCAGAAGAGGAACTGGCGTAATGATGGGAGGAAGAATAATAGAGAGACTGAAAGGCAGCCACAACAGTCAGAGAGGCCACCATCTCCAGAAACCTGGCGGAAGCCTGAACAACCAAAACCATCATCTCCTGATGGTGTTGGCCTGCACCACGGAAAAGCAGCTTCAGCTCTTGAGCTTGCGCAAGCATTTTCCAGATCAGTCTCAGATCCAAAATTAAATGATCGAATTTCTGGCCAGAGGGGCATTCCTGGCCGGGCTCAAATGCCTTTTTCACGGCTGATGGGCCCAACCCCAAGGCCTCAGATAAATGGTTACTAAGTGCCTGCATGTTTTTCGTGGCCTTTTGGCATCAATTCGTGGTATAAAGATTCGGAGTTTTACTGGCAATCTTGTTCAGTTCTAGTAGCTGGATAGAAGCAAGCAAGCTGACAAAGCGCATTCCCTAGCGAGTGAGTGCCTCTACCAGATATTTCCAGTTTCATCTGAATAATTACTGCCATACAGAACTGATTGCAATCTTCTAGCCCGAGTGGTGTCTTGTCTCTGCAACCCTCATCTTATCTATGTTGTTCCTTTTATAATTTTTTTCTTTTTGTTTTCGGGGTTCCCTTGTCACCATTGTTAACTGTATTTGCTCTCACCTTAAGGGGAAGAAGTGCTCTATTGCCTATTTTATTGAAGAATGAGGAGAGTGTAGCAAGAGTTAAATTATAGATTATTTATTTAAAGAGTGTTCTTTTATTTAAAGGTGTGGAAATATATTTTTTTAGCTGCTTCAAGATTTCTTTTCCGAAGCAAGTGTTTGTTGGCAAATCTTAAACACACTTGTGTATTGAAAATTTTATTCAAGGTTTTTCCCTAATCCGTTCAAACAAATATTTTGAATGAACTTTATAGAAGAGCCTTGAAGAATGAAGAAGAAACATACAATTTGATATCTTATTTACTTGATATTAGTGGAGCGACGGAGTGACAATATATTCTCAAGAATATAATATATATTCATTTTGAAGTGTGTGGACCTTAATGACGTTTAGATTTTGGATCCTGGGGGGTTAACTATGTCCCTCAACCTCTGTTTTTAGCTAATTTAGTAATTAATTTTATTCTTTTTAAAGTGCCTGGTTTCCTCTTATTCCCTCCATTGTCTCTTCAGTACTTGCAGACATTGCTTTCTATGCTCTCATTTACCCATAAACAGCAGATTCAAATTTCAAAACCAACACTTTCAACTTCTCTTATTCTCCTTTTTGGGTCACTCTGAAAAGTACATATTTTCCTGACTCAAAACCTTTCTTCAAATTTTCATGGATGTTATGCTTTGAGTTGAGATTTTCTTGTTTGCTGTTTCTCTGGCAATGGAAATGTGCTGTGATCTTCAAGTAGATGTCAATGGAGAAGAAGTCTTCATGGTGAACAAGGTAATGCTGCTCCGATTAGTTTATCTCTGTTCAACTGTGACTGTTTGCCAATGACCAAAATTGAGGTTTCCAACTATTACTGTTCTTAGTTCTTTTCTTTTGTTTGTAATTCCAAATAAGTTCCATTTTTATTTTTCTGTGCAACATTTTCTTTACTTTGATTTTCTTCCACATATTTTTTGTTTGTCTATCCTTGCAGAATCATGATCATGCAATCACGCTTTTTCTACTTGTACCATTTAATTTGCACCCAATTTCATAAGGAGGTAGTCATGTAGGGCTCATGATTTTGTCTTTCTGGATTCCATGTTACTGATATGTGATATATCCAATGATCCTTTTTTTTTTTTCAATGAATTATAGAGCAAATTGGACCACCTCCACAATTTAATGTGAAAAGCGACCTCTCACAAAATGTTTCTGTAGATTCCTTCACTTTGTTTCTCTGTGAAACTAATTAATGCTTTTGTTGGGTCTGTAGCAATTCATATTCAGTCTACATCTCAAATATTGGATTGCTTCTTGTTCACAAAGTTCCTTATCTTGTTCATCAATGAAAAGAATGTAAACAATAACTATGCCATATATGTTTGCAGAAAACTTTGGCATCTTTCTCTTGTCGATTCAGCAAATTATTTGGTAAACCGATGGGTGCAACAAGCCTCAAAGTGATATTCCATGACTTTCCTGGAGGTGCAGAGGGGTTCGAGCTCATGACAAGGTTTTGTTACAATAATGGAGCAACTGAGATAACTCCTTCCAACATAGTCCTACTATACTGCATCGCCGATTTCATGGAGATGGATAGTGATATACTATTGCAAGCTCAAAATTCTCTCGAAGGTATCAGCTCTTGGACATGGTCTGAGCTTCTAGTAGCTCTGAAGCAATGCCAAGATTTACTTCCAGCCTTGAATTCTTCATTGATTTTGCAGGAAGTCCTAGACTGTATCATAAGCAAGCTTCCTTGTCCCTTTGTTTCAAACCCCGACGGTACTACTTCATCAGAGAATTTGAGTAATGTCCAGTTTTCAAGTGTTACAAGGAGCAGTTATAGTCTGCAAAGCAATTCCTCTCCGAAAACATGGTGGTTTGAAGACCTGATGTTCTTGAATACCAATTTGATCGAAATGGTTATAAGAAGCATGATTTCCAAGGAAATTGAACAGTCTACAGTTTTCAAGTTTCTCTTTCGTTATCATCATTCAAAGTGTTTTGGTGCCACACCAGTTGAGAAGTGCAAGATCACAGAGGTTGTTATAAGTCTGCTTTCTCTGCTTTATAGAAGCTCACTTTCTTGTAAGGCCTTATTCAACATATATCAAGTGGCTTTGAGCATGAAAGTAAGCAAGCAATACAAAAACAAGTTGGAGAGTATGATAGGTTCACAGCTGGATCAAGCAACAATAAATTATCTACTAGTTCCATCTCCGCGTGGCAAGAAGTATGTATATGATGTGAATTTGGTTTTGAGGTTTGGGAAATCATTTCTTGTTGAACTAAGGTGTCACTTATCCCAGAAGAGTCGTTTGAGAAAGGTCGCTGAGCTGATGGACTCATACCTTGCAGAAGTGGCTCCAGATTCTCATTTGAACCCTTCAAAGTTCGCAGCATTAGTTATGATGCTGCCAGATTCTGCGCGGCAATCTCATGACAGACTTTACCAAGCCATTGCTGTATATTTTAAGGTATGCTAGTTCTAATTTAATGTGTTCATGTATACAAACTAGACTAAAAGAAGTCATGGTCTGTGTTTTCTAATGATAAATGATGCTAGTACTGACTTATAGTATTTTACAGCGCCACACTGATCTATATGAACAAGAGAAGCTGACTATCTGTTGTGCACTGAACTATAAGAAGCTCTCAGCACTAGCTTTGAAACAAGTCTCGAAGAATTCAAAGTTCCCTTCAAGAAGAGCAGCTGAAGCTTTCAAGACACAGCAATCCAAGCTCAGAAGCTTGCTCCAGGAAGTCTACTACGTCCGAACCAAGGATGAGAAAGAGGAAATTGAGTCGGTCCTACGTGACACAAAGAGCCTTAATCTTGATCTTCCAACAGAGGCTCAGAAGCTTAGAGCAGATTTGCAGAGAATGCATTCCAAGGCATTGGAATTGGGTAAGGTTTTCGGGACAATGCAGATACAAGTGACGAATGTAATCAAATCGAGATTGCCCTTTCGGGGAACCAATATTCGATACTAGCCAAAACTCTTTCCATAATACAAAATTGCCATGTAAATTTTTCAAGTCCAAGAAAATCAATGCAAATTCTTCTCCTTCCTTCCTATGGTATCTACTAACCATTATACAGAAACCTACTGAGGTTGCTGAAACCAAAGCATTTTTACCAATTCATGACGGTAACAATTGCAGGTAAAAATGGTTCAATGATTAACAATATTACAGGGCTAGCCAAGAAAATAGAGCTTTTTACTGGATGATGGAACTCCAAGACCAACATTTTTGTTTGATTGAGGAAAACTCCAAGACCAACATTACATTTTCAAAGCAAATTAACACATTTTTTATTACTGTGAGATTAGACTTTCAACGAGTTGGAAGCAGTGAGCATTTAATGAAATGACAAAAGCCAAGGGGAGGGAAGCTTTCCTTTGATTTTCCTAATAAGGTTCTTCAACCGTTGGATTGCTTCAACGACTGAGATTGCTGGATTTAGTTGGGCCTTGTTTATTTGTTAGGCCCATGTTCATATATATATATTTTTTCAATTGAAGACGATGTCGTTTTGGAGAATCTACCATTAACCCAACCCGAACGACACCGTTTAGCTGCATCTACCATTCTACCTAATTGAAATGTGAAAGTGAATTCGTCCTCGTCATCTCAAGTCGCGACTTTTCTTTCCATTCTTTCTTCTCTGTTCTCTCTTCTCCCTTCTCCCAAACCCATCATATATTTAAAAGAAAACAAATCAAATTTAATTGAAATTCGTTTTCTCCTTTGATTTTTTTGTTTTGGGGTTTTTGATTGATTCGGAGAAATCAAAACAGAACGATGCTGGAGAAGATCGGGTTGCCGGCGAAGCCATCACTGAGAGGGAATAATTGGGTCGTTGACGCCTCACACTGTCAGGGATGTTCTTCTCAGTTCACCTTCATTAATCGCAAGGTTCATTCTCCTGCCTCCGATCCAATGACCCATCTATGAATTCTTCACTATTTTCAAGTTTCTTAAATACCCACGTTGCAAAGTTGTGTGCTTTTTTAGTTTTTGAATGTTGTGGAAAGCATATTTATAGTTTGAGTAATGGAAAAATGGGTTCTAAGAATATAGACTTCAATTTTTAATGATCTAGTAAAGCATTTCCTATCAGACTTGAGCTTATGTAATGTTAAAATTGGCTTCATTATGATGGTTCTTTCCTTGTTTTGATCATATTTGTGCAATGCTAAGAATATAGACTTAAAACTTTTGGCCTAATGGTATAGTAAAGGATTTCCTATCAGGCATAAGCTTATTTAAGGTTGAAATTGGCTTCACTGTCATGGTTCTTTCCTTGTTTTTGATCACATATATACATTGTGGGATTTCAGCATCATTGCCGGAGGTGTGGTGGCATTTTTTGCGGTAGTTGTACTCAGCAAAGGATGTTTTTACGTGGGCAAGGTGATTCGCCTGTGCGTGTATGTGAGCCTTGTAAAAAGCTAGAAGAAGCAGCGCGCTTCGAGAGATATGGACACAAGAGTAGAGCTGCGAAAGGTACCTTCTTGATTACTTTTGAGGTTGTTAGTTCATTAGTCTATCTTGTTACCATTTCTGCTGATTTTGTGTTAAGCCATTGTTGTATAGTTAGGAGTGGTCACTGTAGAGCCAATTTTCTTCCTCAATTGCATTCTGTTAGTAGCACACACGAAAGGTTGAACTACTCTAAATAGTGCCCTTCTGTATCAACATCTCAACACTTTTGTGCAGGCAGTTCAAAGTTGACATCGAAGCCTGAGGATGAAATTTTGAACCAGATACTTGGTAATGATGGAAAGGAATCAGGACAAGAGGTTAACAATAATGTAGTTTCCAGTATGCAGAGGGCAACTAGTAGTGCATCATGTTCAAATAGTCGAGAAGATGCCAGCCATGATGGAGTGGGAGAAATACTTAGAAGTGTTTCTGTTGATGAGTTTAATCAATTACAGAAGGATAGTGAATCTGCTACTCCTGAGGAATTGCGTCAGCAAGCTTTGGATGAAAAAAAGAAGTACAAAATTCTGAAAGGTGAAGGGAAGTCTGCGGAAGCATTAAGAGCCTTTAAGAAAGGGAAGGAGCTTGAGAGGCAGGCTGATGCATTGGAAATATCATTAAGAAAAAAGCGTAAAAAGGATTTACTTTCTGAAAATGTGGCTGAGAGCCAGATTAAAGACGACCCTTCACAATCTGGAAGAAGAAATCGGGTCACCCCAGTGGGTAGAGAAAAAGATGACCTTTCTGCGGAGCTTAAAGAACTAGGATGGTCCGATATGGATCTCCGTGACGAGGACAAAAAAAAAGCGAGTCTGAGTTTGGAGGGCGAGCTCTCTTCTCTTCTTGGAGAAATCTCACAAAAGACCAATACAAATAAGGGTACTAGTGCCATTGACAAAACACAGGTTGTTGCACATAAAAAGAAGGCTCTCCAGCTGAAGCGTGAGGGGAAGCTTGCAGAAGCCAAGGAAGAACTAAAGAGAGCTAAAGTTCTAGAGAAGCAACTTGAAGAACAGGAATTGTTGGCTGAGGCTGAAGAGTCCGATGATGAAATATCTGCACTGATTCGTAGTATGGATGATGACAAAGAAGAATTTTCAATTCAAAATGAGCAGGAGGATGGCTTTAATTTTGATAGTCTTATTAATGCTGCTGATGATCATATTATAGATAATAATTTTGAAGTGACAGACGAGGATATGGAGGACCCAGAAATAACTGCTGCTTTAAAATCTTTAGGATGGACTCAAGATTCGAATAATCCTCCTGAAACCTCTGTTACCCAGATAGCTTCAGTTGACAAGGAAGCACTGTTAACTGAAATTCAATCCTTAAAAAGAGAGGCTCTAACTCATAAACGGGCAGGTAATGTCACAGAAGCAATGGCGCAGCTAAAGAAGGCAAAACTGCTTGAAAGGGACCTTGAAAGCATTGAGTCTCAAGAGGGCAATGTCGTGAAACCTCCCGCAACAGTTCATAAGCAAACTGTTGATAGAACATCAAAGTCATTTATGGTGGATGGTGGAAATCTTAGTACAATGGATCATATTGACTCCAAACCTGCAAGGAAGAGTAAATTAATGATTCAAAAAGAGCTTCTGGGTTTGAAAAAGAAGGCCCTTGCTCTGAGAAGGGAAGGGCGATTAGATGAAGCTGAAGAAGAGTTGAAGAGAGGTAGGGTTCTTGAGCATCAGCTTGAAGAGATGGAGAATGGTTCAATGCTAAAGGCAACGCCTGTAGCTGTTGGCAGTAAGGACTCAGTTTTGGAACATGAGCATGCCAATGTCTCTGGAAGTCTGTCTGTTGCAGATGAGGAAGGAGACAATGTAACAGATCAAGATATGTATGATCCAAAGTATCTTTCCATGCTAAGGAATTTGGGTTGGAATGACGATGATATTGAAGTTGCAAACTCCTCATCAGAACCTTATAAGCAAATTGATACCATGCAGGCTAGTGAATCTCCTCCAGCTCAAGCCCCAGGTAATGTCCCGGTTGGAGGATCAAGGAGAAGTAAATCTGAAATTCAGAGGGAACTCTTAGGGTTGAAAAGAAAAGCTCTTGCTCTGAGGCGCCAGGGAGACACTGGGGAAGCAGAAGAATTGCTGAAAAAGGCAAAAGCATTAGAGGACCAGATAGTGGAGATGGAAGCACCCAAAAAACAAGTTCAGTCAGACATCAGTAGGCACAAGGACAATTTCATTGACCCTCTTAACAGCATAGAGGAGGAAGGTGATGGCGGGGATGTAACAGAAAATGATATGCAGGACCCAGCACTACTCTCCGTGCTAAAGAGTTTGGGGTGGGATGATGAAGAGCATTCTGTAGATCCATCTCCTCTGCAATCTTCTTCCAAACTTGCTGTTGCCACACCAAGAAGTAAGGGTGAAATCCAAAGGGAGCTTTTGGATTTGAAAAGAAAGGCTCATGCCTTTAGACGAAAGGGACAGACCGAAGAAGCTGAGGAAATGTTGAAGATGGCAAAGGTACTAGAGGTTCAAATTGAAGAGTTGGAACCCCCAAAGGGTGTACATCTGCATGATTATTCGAAGGAAGAGAAACCTGGGAGTTCTGGATTACTGATGAACACTGAAAAGCAGGGAAGTTTGAAGGACGATAAGGAAGTGGGGAGGTCTATCCAGGTGGAAGTGGGTCGTACTGACGAAGGAGTTAAGTTGTTAGTGGATTCAGGGAGTAAGAGAAATCATGCAGTTAATCCTCCCTTAAGGAATCCTAATTTTCTAGTTCCTCCAACGTCCCAATTACCAATGAAATTGGGTAATTTGGGTGAACCAGGTTATCCAGACAACCAGAGAATTGCTCAAGGCACTATTCAGTCTTCACCTGCCCAATCTGGGAACTTTACTGATTTGTTGACAGGGGATGACTGGAGAGGTTCTCCAGGATCTGCTGAAAAACAATATGATAGCCTAACTGGTACTGTTGGTTCTGTCAACTCCAGTCCTCCCATTCAGGCGGGATGTTCGCAGGAAGATCTGAGAAACAAAGATGTTGCAATAATTAATAAACGGGAAGATACAGTTGTAGCCAATGAGAAGCGAGATGCTAAAGAGGCAAATTTGGTTCAGGGATCTTCTTCACAGAAGAATGAAAGTGCCACTCGGCAAGAAATCTTGGCTTTTAAGAGGAGGGCATTAGCTTTAAAGAGAGAAGGAAAACTGACAGAAGCCCGGGAAGAACTTCGGCAGGCAAAAGTGTTGGAGAAGCATCTTGAGGAAGACAGTCCTCAGTCCAAAACTAGTTTGAGTGATGTGCCCGGTTCTGTATACAATAATCCTCCTGCTAGCCAAAAGGATCATGGTTCACCGTCCTCAGACCCAAAACCAATGTCTAGTCGTGATCGCTTCAAGTTGCAACAGGAGTCTCTAGGTCACAAACGTCAGGCTCTGAAGCTGCGTAGGGAGGGTCGGATTGAAGAAGCGGAAAAAGAGTTTGAATTGGCCAAGGCACTTGAGGCTCAGTTAGAGGAGTACGCTGCTCATGATTCCACAACTGTAGCACCAGTGGATAATGTGGCCGTTGAGGGACTTCTTGATCCTGAACTTCTGTCCGCCTTGAGAGCAATTGGAATTGAAGATGCCAATATATCATCTCAAGGTCCTGAAAGACCAGAGCATTCAAAACCCAATGTTGGCAAGAGTGACAACGTAATCCAAGAGGGAAGTAATCTGGAGGAACAGATCAAGGCAGAGAAGGTAAAGGCACTAAATCTGAAACGTGCAGGAAAACAAGCTGAGGCCTTGGATGCTCTTCGAAGGGCCAAGATGCTTGAAAAGAAGCTGAATTCCTCAGCTCCGAAGTGAATTTTATCATTGAAGGAGGATGATTTTTCTTCCATTTCAAGGCATGTATGTCAGTTTTACTCATTCAGTTGTAAAGAAAATGTATTATCATATCGTAAAAGTGCCTTTCGTGCCTGCATAAATGGAGATGTGTAACATTCTGCATGCTTGTCTTTCAGATTCTGTATTCTTTTTTATTCTGTACATTGGAAGTTGCAAACTTGCAATACTGAGATAAACGAACGCTTATAAATCCCTCGAGTAATTTTTACCATAATTTTTTTTTGGCTAAAAACCATATTGTTAGGTAATGGGGGATTTCAAAAACCAAAACAGTATTGGTATTTTCAGATTTCAGTTCCCCTGACGTTGCAGTGTGTTCCTATGCAGTGTGTTCCTATGCATAAAATCTCAAAAAATAAAATATAAAAATAATTATTTTTCATAATAAAACGTGTGTTATAGACTTATAGAAAGAGATGTTGACACAAAATTGGACCAAATATAAAATTGGAGCAAAACCTATTGGCAAATGAGGCTCCTATATATGACTCAAGTAAGACATTTCAAATACTCTCCAATTGCTGAAAGTGTATTCCCAGCCTCTCATTTCCAGACATTTCAAATAGAGTAGTACAGTACTACTACTTCAGAAACTGAAGACTGATCGATTTTAAGTAGTTATTCTAATATCAAAACTTCCAAATTTAAAGTATTAGTTCTTTATTAACTAATATCAATTTTTTTTTTCAAATATCTTAGATGGTGGAAAGAACTAGGTTTGAAAAAGGAACTGAAGTTTGTGAGAGATCAACCAATTAAATGGTATACGTGGCCCATGGCATGCCTCACTGATCCAAGCTTATCAGAGGAAAGAGTTGAACTCACCAAAGCGATTTCTCTTGTGTACGTATTAGATGACATTTTTGATGCATATATGTCCATGGAACACTTGATGAACTCAATCTTTTTACAGCAGCAGTTGAGAACCAAAATGGTTCATACGTACGTGAAGTGCTACACGAAAGAGCGAGCATCAAGGTAATTGTTCGGTTAAAGATGCACGGGCATATATATGTTGTCCACAAGATTTCAGATGAATGGAAGCAACTCAACCAGGAATGCTTCCTTCGAGTTTGTTTCGATCAATGACAATGGCTAGCTATCAGCTAATTAATCTTCTTGTGTACGATCAAGAATAATATATAATCATATGCATCCATGCATATATGATCAAAAAAGACAGTCGTATTCTGGCGCGCTTCCAAGTAGTACGTACAAACCACAATACCTGATCGAATACCACATATATATGAGTGGTAGAGCAGGTAGTGGCAGCACACAATGTGATATTAATTAACATGATCATGTGGTCCCCATGGAATTGTTTTTCTTCTTTCTAATGTGAAAGAGACAATTCACATTTCACGTGAGCATATATAAACAAACAATAATGTCGAAACCCTACATCATGATATAGGCGACACAACGACGTCGTGGAATGCGTTTTACTAGTCATATTTACTCCGATCCGTATTCGGCAGGATCCGAACTCAGACGGAGTGTTTCCACACCTTGAAGCTCTTACCAACTTGACCACCAGTGTTAGTTATCAACATAGAAACTTGAACTCATATAAATTTGGAATCAGCTGACCTCCTTTAACTACACCAACTAACAAACTCCGCACTCTCTTCCAAACTTCCAACTTAATTAGCATCACTTCCCATGGCCTTTCCCATGGCCTTTCTTCAAGCTCATGACTCTGCTTCCTCAAAGGCTCGGATTGTAAGTGGAATCTAACTGAATGTATATATGGGACAGATATTTTTGCACCATATATAATTGCTTTTCCTTTAATTTTCTGGGTTTCATATCAATTATTAATTTCGTGCAAGCTTTAATTTTTGCAATATAGGATGATGGTCCTAACGTCCGCCATGCACAAAAACTGAAGGAAGTGAAAGAGACACTCGCAAATGCCGGAGAAGATCTGCACCAATTGGTTGTGGTTGACGCCATGCAACGCCTAGGCGTAGCGTATCACTTCCAAGAGGAAATTGAAGCAATTTTAGAAAAGCAATATACCAGATCATCGGCTTATGAAAGTAATTACAATGAAAATCATCGACTTCTTGAGGCTTCCCTTCGTTTTCGACTGTTGAGACAACAAGGTTACCTTGTAACTCCAGGTAAATATTGTTCTTTTCATTTAGTTCAACAATGTAGTCTACATATCATGCATCAGAGAAGCTAGGGACGGTACGTCTTAATCTATACATTTATCCATATAAAAAAGTAAGTCACAATTCTAGTCAAGATGTGTAATTCACAATGTGGTTCAATTCAATTAGCTAATTTTTGAAGGGTACAAACCAGCTGGTGATTGAGGTGGGGGTTTATGTTTAGTTTGGTCATCGTCTGAATTTGAAAAGAAAAGTTGACAACAATTTTGATTTGGAAAACACATAATAAGACTGACTTAATTAATGATTATAATTTACACAGATGTGTTTAACAAATTCAAGAACAATGAGCAACTCAAATCCGGACTAATAGCTGGTGAAGACATAAAAGGATTAGTGGGAATATGTGAAGCATCACACTTGAGTTTCCAAGGAGAAGAAGCACTTGAAGAAGCCGGAAAGCTCAGCCGTCAGCTTCTCACTGCTTGGGTTCCCGATAATCTCGGTGATCATTGTGCAGCACTTGTCGCGCACACATTGGAGCATCCCTTTCACAAGAGCTTGACAAGATTCATGGCCAAGAACTTTTTGAATGCTTTCCAAGGCCAAGAGAAATGGGTTACTTCTTTACAAGAACTAGCAAAACTAGAGTTCAACATGGTTGAATCTTTGATCCTAAATGAAAATCTACTAGTAGCAAAGTGAGTGGTAGCTAGTACTTCATGAAAAAAAAAAAAAAAAAACTGTGATTTTAAGTACATTGAGATTCTTAATTTTCCTTAATGTTGTTTTTTAATTTTTCTTGTTTGCATCTTATAGATGGTGGAAAGACCTAGGTATAGCCAAGGAGTTGAAGTTTGTGAGAGATCAGCCGATCAAATGGTACACCTGGCCGATGGCATGCCTCGTAGACCCACGCTTATCAGAGGAAAGGGTCACACTCACAAAAGCGATCTCTCTTGTTTACATAATAGATGACATTTTTGATGTTCATGGAACACTGGATGAACTCGTTCTTTTCACAGAAGCAGTTGAGAGGTATATATGCGCATATGTGCATGTGTATATAACCTAGCTAGCTAGCTAGCACTAAAATCTCTTTGTTCCTAAATGACCAGAAAAAATTGTATATATGCAGATGGGATAGTGGTGCAAATGATGAGCTACCAAATTACATGAAAGTATGTTTCAAGGCTCTTAATGACATTACCAACGACATCAGCGAGAGTGTGTACACAAGGCATGGATGGAACCCTATCGAAACCCTAAAAGAATCGGTATACATATAATAAACTAATGACCTAATTAATTAGCCATTGAATTAACTGTGGTTTAAATGCCAAGTTTTGAGAATCTTGAAAAAATATTACAGTGGAAAAGATTGTGCAAGGCCTTCCTTTTAGAAGCACAATGGTTTAGAAGTGGGCAGATGCCAAACACCGAGGACTACTTGAAGAATGGGATTATGAGTTTAGGAGTGCCTGCGGTTCTAACCCACGCCTTCTTTATTCTTGGTCAAGGTATTACCAAGGATACCATAGATCTTTTTGACAACATCAACCTGCCTGGTATCGTGTCCTCAACGGCCACTATTCTTCGTCTATGCGATGACTTCGGAAGTGCCGAGGTAATGCATGCATGTGTTCCTCTAATTAACCATTCTAGTTTGATCTTAATTTTCATTAAGATTAGTTGGAAATTAATTAATGGGACTAATTAATTAACTGCAGGACGAGGACCAAAATGGGTATGATGGATCATACATAGAGTGCTACATGAAAGAACATCAAGGCTCTTCGGTTGAAGAGGCGCAAGCATATGTCATCCAAAAGATTTCGGATGAATGGAAGTACCTGAACCAAGAATGCTTCTCTTGCAATCCATTTTCAGAGTCTTTTACACAACTCGCTCTCAATGTATCTAGAATGGTTCCGATGATGTACGATTATAATGCCCCCCATCGCCTTCCGAGCCTCGAGGAGAATATGAAGTCGTTGCTTTCGGATAGTTTTCTTGCCAAAGGCATCACTCCTGGCTAGCTAGGCAATTCCATGCAATATAATAATGGTATATTGAGGCCGGCCGGCCATAAACAAAAGATAGCTAGCTAAACGTATGTGAAAGAGCCATTTGAATGTCTTGAGAAATAGCCTTCATTGCTTCACATTGTAATGAGGACCACTTGGGTCTTTCTAAATTTCGATTTTTTTTAGGTCGGTTTCTTTTCTCTACTTTTTGGTTTTGAGGAGGTTTTGGCTTAATCCCCTCTCTTGTACTTTTCTTCTTCTTTAATAAAATTTGGGGTGCTGGAAGCTCTTCCCTCATCTTGTTTCAGCTAAAAAAAATGTATTACATAATAACCAAGAATCAAGATTCATTTTGTAACATTTTTGTTTTTTGATTACTATAGTTTTTAGTTTTTTTTGTTTGGTCACATTCTATTTATGAGATGCCTAAAAATAAGTTGCTCGATCAAATACTCAAACGCATACATGGCCAGGCCAGGGCTTATATAAATTACACCATGAATTATACTAATTAATGATTGGGGTTCTTAGACTTTCTTTGCCAGGGGGTTCTTATTAGACTGCAGTATAATAGTGTATTGAGGCCACATCAAGTTTCCAAGTCCTTAATTTTTTTATTTTTTTGCCGAAATCGGCATTCTGTCCTTCCATTAATTTTCTTTTTCCCATTTCAGCTAGGGGTTGTTTAATCAATCACAAAAAATTCAACCTTTGAACGAGGGTGATTAATTGGCCAGCAATCTGTTCTTAATTTTTTTTATATCACCGGTGTATAAGTTAAATTAATTCCAGTTTGATTTTACGGTTAATATATAACTGTAAATTGTAATTGCTCCAACGTACTCTGATTACATTGCACAACTTATTAGCCTAGCTCAATTGATGCTGGCCATTAATTAAACTTTGTTTTGCTACGTACGCTAAGAAAAGACGAAAACCTAGTTAACTAAGTATATTATAAAAGGCTAGATGTTCACTGGTATTGCCGGAGATGGATGATGTAAATTATAAGGTAAAGGTGACCGGATTGTGAGGATTTTTTTTTTTTTTGGGATTACGGATGGTGTGGAGTACGTTGTTGAGATGTAGACTTGTAGAGGTAGGAAGAGGGGGAGGTGTAGAAAGAAAACAATAATGAATAGATGAATAGAAGCACTCAAATGTAATTGTTGGGTTGAAGTTATATCCATAAGATTTGGGATCCATGGAAGCAACTCAACCATGAATAATTAGTGCGTCCTGTCAATCGATCAGTCCATTTTCAGCATCTCTCACCAAAAGCGGCATAAGATTTGGGATCCATGGAAGCAACTCAACCATGAATAATTAGTGCTTCCTGTCAATCGATCAGTCCATTTTCACCAAAATAGTTCTCAATGTTCCCCATTGATGTAGAATTATGATACACTTATATGTGTTCTTCTTTATAGGCATAAGAATTAATGGTCCCAGTCATGCATATCTATGTGAAATTAAACGTGCAACGACTTAAACATCGGAATTGTCGATAATCAACGACTTTAGTATGAATCCTCCCTCTTTTCAAAATAAAAAATAAGTATTTTCCACGCCCCAATAACGCGGAACTAATCTCGTCTAATTTTCTAATTCAACAACAAGAAATGAAGAAATCTCTCATCGATATACCCAAAACTAGTCTCGATCGTTTTCGTTTGAACAACAAATATAGTACAAACATAGGAGTCACCAGTGGCACCGCACCACGTGTGGGTCTCCATTTCCATAACTAACAAAAAAACCATAATGTCAATTTAATTGCATGTGACATTAATTGAGGAATGTAAATGGAAATGGAAATGGAAAAGGAATAATCAATTATTGTTGTACTCAGATATATATCTTCCACCACTCGTTTTGATATTTAATTTGTTCCATTCCAATATATGATTGAGTGGAGATACGTCTATCATTTCATGAAACGATTATCGAGTTATTTTCATGCTCTAATGATTAAAATGCATAAATAGTGCGCAAAAAAAGATTCGATTGCTAATTGTCTTTCTTTATCAAATTAGGAAGAAGCTGAATGCTTCTCTTATATGCATGCATGATTGACGATCTTCGCTTTCTTAGAACAAAAAGTATTGCTACGTTAATTGTCTAAAGTCGATCATCAATTACAAGAAAAATTTGAATTTTACTTTTCAATTTAGAAAGATTTGAACCATATACACCATGTGACAAAGTCTAAAATATTTCTAACTAACTGTTACTTCACAAGTAACTACTGTTTTATTTTTCATCTTTTGTATTACATCCCAATCCCAAAACATATATAAAACCTAATGAACTCTAAATTAATCCACATTTTAGCAACTTCCTAGCTACTTATAAATTGATCAATGCTACTCGGTATAAACAAGTCCTTAAACAATAGGGAAAATTCTAATATGCATTCATATATACTATGCAGCTCGGATGTTAACCATTAGATTAGCATACTATTAAGATCCGGTTAATGGCATAGTACCATCTAATGGTCATGCATAGCAATGCATAGCATGCATGGTTGCACAGTAGACATATCCAAACAATATGGTTCTTGACAAACTATTGACTTGGTCGATTAATTTAATTAAGTGCAGCTATTTACACCCCACGTACCATGACTCATTAGCCATTACATGTACCTCACAAAAATCTACCCAAAACGATGAACCCTAATTAGGTTTCAGTAGATACCCAGGGATGCTATGGGCCCCTGCACTATTATACGTACTTCTATATACTTCTTAATTATAGCTGGAATTAATTCTGACTTCGTAACTTAATTTCCTCGGTCAATTGACATGTTTATGGGATAGGGCACAAATCAGTACACGTTCTACACATGTTTCACAAACTACATGCAAGTTCAACAAAACCATATTTGTCTAATACTTAATTGCTTTGGCTCCAGTCGAGGGCACACACTTCACACTTGTTAGACATGAAAACCGGCATTAATTAATTTAACTCGATCTCCATAATCTCACTTCTTATCTTTCTTGTTTATATCTATTTTTCGGGTCTGAAACTTGTTTATAAGTTTTCGATCACTATTAGTTTTATAATACAAAACTCTGTTAGAAGATTGAAGTTCTTAGTTCTATAAATCCATCGAGAAAAGGAATATATATATTTCTGTTAAAGTTATTTTATGAAAAAGAGAAAATACTTGCAATGATTTATAGTCGTTAGATTCAAACGGATAAGATAGTCTTTTATTCAAAATAGTGTTGGAGTCAAATATATGATGTGTCAAATGGTAAATAACGTGTATTCGTAAGATTAATTAAGGCCTTAAATATGGCCAACAATCATTTTTCATGTGAAAATTAGTGTTAATTTCCAAACAATATGTTATTAAGATATATATTGGGTTCTTGCTGAGGATTCATCGATTGAATTGGCACACGTTGCTAGTTTTTCTCATATAGATGATTTGTGGATTGACGAGACTCCTGCTATTATTCAGAATGTTCTTACTGAAGATTTGTATAATTATGCTCGAGGTTTAGGTTTTACGTCCCCTTCGATGCCAACACAAATGAGTAATGCAAATAATTAGGCTTCCCATCTTGGGTTACCTAACCCCTTGTCAAAAAAAAAAGAAGATATATATTGGGTAAGGTTTAGGGTTTTGTATATCTCTATTTTTTTTTCTTTAATAATTTGATGCCTGGGGTTTTGAGTTGGATATGTATTTTGGATTGAATATTAATTCTAACCTAATCTAAGTCGTTAGATGAATCTAAAGACGTAGAAAGTGATTAGCTCTTGAGCGCTACTGATATTCCTCTACTTCAAGTCTTCAAGGATTGCACTCGTTCTTTAAATGTACTGATTTGATTTATAGTGAGCATGAGACAATTCCCACTTGTAGTGCATGTGGAAGAGACAATACACATTTCACGAGCATATGCATGCATAATATGAACTATGTCCATGAGATCGACCCGATGACGACGACCTAGCTACCAAACGCTGTAGGCCGGTGTTTTGTGGGTCCTGTCCACACACACTTGCTATGAACGGTAAATTGTCTTCCTATAAATTGGGAATCAGCTCACCTCCTCTAATTACACCAACTAAGTTATCAAGTATTCCATCTCTTCCAAACTTCTCTCTAGACTTGATTTTATACTTGGCATTACTCGATGGCCTTTCTTCAAGTTCACTCTGCTTTCTCAAAGGGTCGGAGGATTAATGTAAGGGATAAATGACTAACAATTAATGCTCAATATAATGCATGGGGACATATATTGAATTTTTTTTCCCTTATTTTTCTGGCTTTCATGTGAGGATTAATTTTATCTTTGCATTGTATATTTAGGGTGATCTTCACCTCCGCCATTCAGAAAAACTGAAGGAAGTGAAGGAAACACTAGCAAATGCAGGAGAAGACCTGCAGCAATTGGTTATGGTTGATGTCATGCAACGCCTGGGCGTAGCGTATCACTTCCAAGACGAAATTGAAGTGATTTTACAGAAGCAATACACCAGGTCATCAGCCTATAGTGCTAATGACGATGACGCTCATCAACTTTTTGAGGTTTCCCTTCGTTTTCGACTGTTGAGACAACAAGGCTACCCTGTAACTCCAGGTAGATATGGTTCTTATCCTTTTATCTTCACTCGACGACAAATTATAATTGGTTCAACTATTTGGACTGCACGTCTCGAACATTTACTGACATAATGAGGGTGACATATGCAGATGTGTTTAACAAATTCAAGAACAATAAGAAACTCAAATCCGGACTAATAGCCGGTGAAGACATAAAGGGATTAGTGGGATTATTTGAAGCATCTCAAATGACTTTCCAAGGAGAAGAAACACTTGATGAAGCCGGAAAGCTCTGCCACCAGCTTCTCACTGCTTGGCTCCCCAAGAATCTGGATGATCATGGCGCAACACTCGTCGCACACACATTGGAGCATCCCTATCACAAGAGCTTGACAAGATTCATGGCCAAGAACTTTTTAAATAATTTTCAAGGCCAAGAAAAATGGATTAGTTCTTTACGAGATCTAGCAAAACTAGAGTTCAACATGGTCGAATCCCTAATCCAAAATGAGATCCTACAAGTAGCAAAGTGAGTAGTAGTACGTACTTCATTTAAAAGACTGGTTTAAAGTACTTTGTGGTTCTTATTAATTGTTCTTAATTTGCTTGCATGATCTCAATTTTTCTTTTCTAAATCTTATATATAGATGGTGGAAAGAACTAGGTTTGACCAAGGAGTTGAATTTTGTGAGAGACCAGCCGATTAAATGGTACACATGGCCGATGGCAAGCCTCGTAGATCCACGATTATCCGAGGAAAGGATTGAACTCACAAAAGCAATCTCTCTTGTTTACATAATAGATGACGTTTTTGACGTTCATGGAACACTGGATGAACTCGTTCTCTTTACAGCAGCAGTTGCGAGGTATATGTGCAGGCTTGCAGCATGTATATATATGACCTAGCTAGCACTATAATCTAATTACTTAATTTATTACTAATTGATAAAAAAAATGTATCTCCGCAGATGGGATAGTGCTGCAAATGATGAGCTACCAAATTACATGAAAACATGTTTCAAGGCTCTTTATGACATTACAAACGATATCAGCGAGAACGTGTACGAAAGGCATGGATGGAACCCTATCGAAACCCTAAAAGAATCGGTATATATATATATATTAACCAATTAATGACCTAATTCTCCATTGAATTAACTCTTGTTTAGATATTAATCAGTGAGAGCCTTGTATTAATGCTACAGTGGGCAAGATTGTGCGAGGCGTTCTTAGTAGAAACACAATGGTTTAGACATGGGCAGTTGCCAAACACCGAAGACTACTTGAAGAATGGGATTATCAGTTCAGGCGTGCCCGCAGTTTTAACCCACGCCTTCTTTATTCTTGGTCAAGGTATGACCAAGGAAACCATAGATCTTTTCAACGACAACAACTTACCTAGTATCGTATCTTCAACGGCCACGATACTTCGGCTATGGGACGACTTTGGAAGTGCCCAGGTAATGTAGTCCTGCTTGATCTTAACATACTATTCAATTAGTTGGATTAATTTCTCATTCTGCGGTGGATGTATATATGTTTAATTCTTGGTCCTTAATTCTTATATAAATGGTGAATTAACTAGTGCAGGATGAGGACCAAAATGGGTATGATGGATCATACATAGAGTGCTACACGAAAGAACACACAGGATCTTCGGTCGAAGAGGCACAAGCGTATGTAATCCGAAAGATTTCGGATGAGTGGAAGTACCTGAACCAAAAATGCTTCTCGTGCAATCCATTTTCAGAATCTTTTACACAACTCGCTCTCAATGTATCTAGAATGGTTCCGATGATGTACGATTACAATGCCCACCATCGCCTTCCGAGCCTCGAGGAGAATATGAAGTCGTTGCTTTTGGATAGTTTTCTTGCGAAGGCATCACTCATGGCTAGCTAGGCAATTCCTTGCAGTATAATAATGTATTGAGGCCGGCCGGCCATAAACAAAAGCTAGCTAGCTAAATGTATGTAAAAGGGCCATTTGAATGTCTTGAGAACTAGCCTTCACTGTTTCACATTGTAATGAGGATCGCTTGGGTCTTCCTAAGTTTTGATTTCGTTAGGTCGGTTTCTTTACTCTACTTTTTGGTTTTGAGGAGGTTTTGGCTTAGTCCCCTCCATTGTACTCTTCTTCTTTTTAATAAAATTTGGGGTGCTGGGAGCTCTTCCCTCATCTCGTTTCAACTAAAAAAAATGTATTACATAATAATCAATAATCAAAATTCATTTGGTAACATTTTTGTTTTTTGATTACTATAGTTTTTAGTTTTTTTATTTGGTCACCTTCTATTTGTGAGATGCCTAAAAATAAGTTGCTCGATCAAATAGTCAAACGCCACTACTACAAATTAAGTCTATGGGGACATACATTTGTCCCTTTATAACAGTTTCTATAGCTTCTATTTGTCCCTAAAAGCTAGATGTGGGGAAAAATACATCTATTTGTCCCTAAATTTAGGGATAAATACATCTATTTGTTCCCACATCCAACTTTTAGGAACAAATAGAGGCAATAGAAACTGTTGTAAAAGGGACAAATGTATGTCCCCATAGACTCTTTTTGTAGTAGTGCGCATACATGGCCAGTCCAGTGTTTATATAAATTACACCATGAATTATACTAATTGATGATTGGGGTTCTTAGACTTTCTTTGCCAAGGGGGTTCTTAGACTTAATAGCACCATGGAGTCTTGTCTTCTTCTTTTTTTTGGCGTGAAAAAGAACACAACTAACAGAGAAATCAAGTATGGAGGAATCCCATTCTTCAGAGCATAATAAAAGAGAGAGGTTGTCTGATACAATAATGATCTGAGAAGGAGGGAGAGAGCTAGCTAGCTTAACACCATGGAGTCTTATCTTAGATAACTTAACTTCAGCCACAAGAACAAAAATCTCTTATCTCTAATAAGAGTATAAGACTACTCACCTAAAGGAGCAGATAGAGATGGCCGGGTATATGGGATGTGACTCCTGCCTACCAGACCCCCCAATGTTACCAGAAAGGGAAAAAGAAAAGAAATTACTGAAGATGCATTATGAGTTTTGATGTTCAACAAATCATTAATTTGTTGTTCTCCGCTACTAATTGCCTGCCTTTAATCAAAGCATAAATTACGTGCAACATTATATATACATATAGCCAAATCAGTCAAAAATCATTTGTAGGTGTTAATTAATTCTGTTCATAAATCAGTCGAATCCGAAGTTAGTTAATTATTTGATTACCATCAAACATATTCTGATTTAGTAACTGCTTCTTTAAAGGGATGAGAACGTTCCAAAAGAACTTAAAGAATAAATAGTGTCAATCATTGAATTATCATTTACATTATATAGCGGTTGAAAAAGAGTAAAAATTCACACTTTCCTTCTTTATAAACTCTCACTTTAAATTCACCTGAATTAATTAAATACCAGTATATATTATACAAAATTACCCATAAGGCCACCCAAGGTGGCCTTATGCTTCAAAAAGCCACCAAACATTTTTTACCCAAATAAGGCCACCAATATTTACAAAAATGCCACCACATCAATATTTACAAAAATGCCACCGCATTTTTTTTGCTATTATTTACAAAAATACCACTGGATACGAAAAAACCAATAAAGCTACTGTCAACGACCACTAAAGCTACTGTCACAGCACAATAAAGCTACTGTAACATCACAATAAAGCTACTGTCAAAAAACACTAAAGCTACTGTCAAAAGAAGACTAAAGCTACTGTCCAAGAACAATAAAGCTACTGTCCAAGAACAATAAAGCTACTGTCCACGATCAATAAAGCTATTGTCCAAGCACAATAAAGCTAATGTCCAAGCACAATAAACCTACTGTCAGTGGCATGAATCGTAATTTTAATAATTTTTAATGTCAAATAGAAAGATTTAAAGCTACTGAGTGGCCTTATTTGGGTAAAAAATATTATGTGACTTTTTGAAGAATAAGGTCACCCAAAATGGCCTTATGAGTAATTGGCCCTATATATTAATGGTGGTAGTAGCCTAGTCGGTCATGAATGAAATTATTGTTCAAAAACAAAAAGGTCATCACTCATGAATGAATTATTGTCCCAAAAAAAGGTCATGAATGAATTTGATTATTTTTTTTTATTTTTTCTTGGATTCCTTGTATAAAGTGTACTCCACTAACATGCGTAAAAGACCGCACAGCAAACAGGCAAAACATGCAAAACATGTTCCCCGTCTCTTTTTTTTCTTCCAAGTTTTGAAAACTAAATTAATTTCAACTTGAATTCTCTTCGATTTCCAATCTTCAGTATAGATAAGGCAGATATGAAAGACTTTTTTCTTTTAGAAGAAGAACAATAACGTATGAAAAACTTATGTATGTGTATATGAAACCAAAAATCAGAAATGAAAACAAAAATTTTATAGTCAACTTCAAATTAAGGACATATAAACAGACTTCATTTTTAAAACTAGTATTTCTTACTAATCAAGCTTCGTTTTAAGATCAGATGAAGCCAATCCAACTACCGAGTACGTACGTGTTCTCTCTCTCTCTAGCAAGTGACCTTTATCAAAATAATTTGTTAAATTAATCTTAATCAAATCTTATTTAATGTCTAATTTCGATCACAATGGTCCTTAATTATTATCTTATGAAATAATTATTAAACATAATACTGTTTGATTAATATATACATGATTAACACGTTTGGATAAATACATTTTCTTTTGAAATGATTGATCACAAAATAGTGACCAATTTCACACTTAATTTTATATATATATATATGCAACATGAGGAATTTCAAGTTGGAATTAATTATTTGGTTTTTCATAGTTAATTATATATGGATAAATTAAGTTGAAGTACTTGGTTTGGGTTGGCTTCTGATCAAGTTGCCAAAGGGGGGGTAGTTGGCTTCTTAATTAACAAATTGTATATGTCTGTTTCCCTGGGTTCTATTTGTATTTCATCCTCGTATCAATTTCGTTAGTATTCCCAAATTTTCATTGAAGCTCTTCCACGAATGATAAAGAAAACAAAAATGATAAACTATACAGTCAGTGTATGGTCCAAAATCATTCTACGAACAGATCGAGATTTTCTTTCTTGGATTCCTTGTATACTCGCTACTCTCTACTCATTAAGACTCGTCCATAATGGAGTGATCGATGTTGTCTATTCCTCCATACATATGTAAAACATGTTCCATCTTTTTTTTCTATGAAGTATAATTCCAAAACTAATTGCAGCTTTAGAATTCCAATATTCTAAACATATTTTACATGATCATAGTGGTCCTTACTGAAACTCAAATCAACAGCTCCAATACGGACAAAATCGTTACAAATAGTATGAATGATACATACAAAAACCACAAATAAGTCTACATATAACAAAAAGTCAGACCAACAAACTTGAATATATATAATTTCCGGTGTCCAAAAGGGCACAAATGAAGCTATGAAATCTCTGTTACACCTTGAGGCATAAACAATAGCCATATTGACCATGAAGACTCCAAATCTGACAAAATGTCAAACAAGTGGTAGAAGCGCGTCAACAACCAAACGAGTGGTGGTTCTAAACCCACAAAAGTAGAGCGAGTCAACACCACCCCTTGAGTAGTGAATACATACGTGATAGTTACAATATATGTTGGCTATGTTTGTTTTCACATTATGTCACCTATTTGTAGCAATAAATCATATAAACCAAGCTCACTCATCATCCAAACTATTTATTTGATCTATCTCACAAGCTAGTATCATGATCTTAATCGTTTCTGTTTTAAATTCATTTTTATATAAAAACGTGAATCACTTATGAAACTCTTCAATTATAAATAAAATCCTTTTTTTTATCCAACTCCAAAGATATCAAACTCAATACTTTTCACAATAATTGGATCTCATAATGAATTAAATATGTGTGATGACGCAAGCATTGCCTTCTATATAATGCCAACACTTCTCCGTAATTTTCGATCTTAATTCCCAAACAAAGAGAAGGATCGGAAGAGCGAAACTAATAACATCTCCTACCTTCTTTGGTGCTGATATTTACAGATCCAATGGCACCGTCTTCTCAGGCCATCTTTGCTACCTCCAATCTCCAAATTACTCCGAAAATAATCTCACATATTGGCCACTCTAACCTCACTCAGCTTACACCTACTAAGCAGCCTTCTTCTAAAAAATGGAGCAATGCCCAAGATCTTGGCTTGCTTTCTAGTTCTAGTACTCCCTTTAAACCGATTAACTATGAAACTGAACATACTAGAACTATGGTAATTCTGGGAGCTTTATCCAACACACATTTCTTACTGGGTACAATATATATATATATATTGTGAGAATGTGGAGTGTTGTCCCACATTGGAGAAAATGGACCTTGTAAATGTGCTTATAAGGATTTGGGCCTATCCAACCATTGCCAATTGGTTTTGGTTGTGACGCCCAGATTACTTCATCATGGTATCAGAGCTGCAGGTTTGCCCGCGTGTGAAGCCAAGTGGCCACACGTGCTCCACGTCACCCAATATATGTTGTCCACGTGTTTGGCTTGAAAATTCGCCACACGTGCGGGGGCGTGTGAGAATGTGGAGTGTTGTCCCACATTGGAGAAAAGGGACCTTGTAAATGTCCTTATAAGGATTTGGGCCTATCCAACCATTGCCAATTGGTTTTGGTTGTGACGCCCATATTACTTCATCAATATATATATATATATATATATATATATATATATGGTTAACTGAATCTGTTAATGTCCAACATTCAGAGAAGTTGGAGTTGTTCAGGAATGTATTGAGAAATATAGCAGAGTTAGACGCCCTCGAAGGTTTGAACATGATCGATGCTGTTCAACGGCTAGGCATTGACTACCACTTTCAACAAGAAATTGACGAAATTCTGCACAAGCAGATGAATATCATGGTATCTGCTCATGGTGACCTTCATGAGGTTTCACTTCGTTTTCGACTACTGAGGCAACAGGGTTACTTCGTGCCTGATGGTAAGTATAATTTTCAGGGTACTACTAAACTAAATTTTGGTTCACTAATCGATGTGATAGTGTTTCATTTATTTAACTACTTTTAAAGCATGAACAGTAATATATATTCTGTACATGTTGGATACAGATGTGTTTAACAACTTCAAGGAAAGCAAAGGGATGTTCAAGCAAGATTTGAGTGAAGACATCAAGGGATTGATGAGTTTATATGAAGCTTCACAGCTAAGTACAGAAGGAGAAGATACACTTGTTGAAGCTGGAAAGTTTAGTGGCCATCTGCTAAAGAATTCTTTGCCACATCTTGATCATCATCAAGCCAGAATTGTCGCCAATACATTGGGGAATCCCCATCACAAGAGCTTGGGCTCATTTATGGCCAAGAACTTTTTTGTTAATTCTCAAGGCACCAATACATGGTTAAATTTGCTAAAAGAAGTAGCAAAAACAGATTTTAATATGGTACAGACTCTGCACCGGAATGAAATTGTTCAAATCACCAAGTAAGTTTGACATGACTCATCAGGACATTGATAATTTGATATACACATCAGATATATGGTTTAATTATAGGTATATTTTTGACATTTTAGATGGTGGAAAGAGCTAGGATTGGCTAAGGAATTGAAGTTTGCAAGAGACAAACCACTGAAATGGTACATTTGGTCCATGGCATGCCTAACAGATCCAAAGTTATCAGAGGAGAGGATTGTGCTCACAAAACCCATCTCATTTATCTATTTGATAGATGACATTTTTGATGTCTATGGAACCCTTGATGAACTCACTCTCTTTACAGAAGCTGTCAATAGGTATATATGCACTAGTTATGAGATAATGATCTTATTCAGTTAATTTTATAATTCTTACCAATTCAATATTGGTAATCAAATTGGTTGCATATATACAGATGGGAAATAACTGCTATAGACCACCTACCAGACTACATGAAGATATGTTTCAGGGCTCTTCATGATATGGCTAATGAAATAAGCTGCAAGGTCTATCAGAAACATGGCTGGAACCCCTTACACTCTTTGAAAAAGACGGTAACTGTAACTATTCTACCATATTTAACTGGATTATCATGGATATTATTTACTTGCATAAGAAGCTTTAAAATTGAGACTATTCATTCTGTTGCAGTGGGCAAATCTGTGCAATGCATTTTTGGTAGAAGCAAAATGGTTCGCATCCGGGCACCAGCCGAAGGCAGATGAGTACTTGAAGAATGGCATTGTTTCTTCTGGGGTAAATGTGGTGCTAGTCCACATTTTCTTTCTCTTGGGTCAAAACATAACCAAAGAGAGTGTGGAGTTGTTGAATGACACTCCAGCCATTATATCTTCCACAGCAGCAATTCTTCGGCTTTGGGACGACTTGGGAAGTGCAAAGGATGAGAATCAGGATGGGAACGATGGGTCGTATGTAAGGTGCTATTTAGAGGAACATCAAGGCTGTTCCATTGAGGAGGCACAAGAAAAGACTGTTAATATGATTTCAGATGAATGGAAGCACCTGAACAAAGAATTGCTCTCATCTAATCCATTCCCGGCAACATTTACTAGGGCTTCCCTTAATCTGGCAAGAATGGTTCCTTTGATGTATAGCTACGATGACAATCAAGGCCTTCCATCACTTAAGGAGTATATGAAATCGATGTTGTATTAAACTGTATCGATGCAAATATAATATATAACATTTAAGAGTAAGGGAATTTAAGTTGAACCTCTGAAGATGGTCAAGACCAAAAAGAAGAAGCATACGCTGGATTCTCAGTTTATGTCCCACATTAACTAGTAAAATGAAGAAGGATAAGCATTGTGTAGCCACTAAAGAAAACTGGTAAATTACTAACAATGCATATTTCAAGAAAAGTGAAGAGTGAAAATTGATCAAACTCAAAGAGTTCCATGTTTCTTCACTCTTTTGTGCTTCAAATTCAAAAAGATTATCCATACAAAAGAGAACAACCAAGGAAAAGGAAGATACTATTCGTCCGAAGGTAACTTCAGATTATAACGGCGGTAAGAATTTGTGTTCCCAAGTCTCACAAGTTCCCTTGCCTCCTCAATCCTGGAAGCCTTAACCAGACCATCCACCACAGCCTGCAACAGTGCCACACCCACAAGGCGGCTCCTTTGGAAAATGTCCTTGCAGAGCTCAAAAGCATACTCCACATCACCCTTCTCACAAACAAAAGGAACAAGCGTCTCAAAAGTCCATTTATCCGGAGCACAACTACTCTTCTCCATTTCACCATACCACCGCTTAGCTTCATCCAAGTCCCCCTCATTCACAAAGCCCTTAATCAAGGCATTGAAGCTGAACACGTCAGGTTTCACTCCAATATTCCTCAACTCCTCAACTAGTTGAGCCCCTTCTTTAGTTTTCTTCTCCGAAGCCAATCCCAGCAACTTGGCATTGTAGCTCCTAATATTAGGAACAATATTCTTCTCCACCATTTGACCCCATATCTTCTCAGCATCTGAAAACCGCTTATTCCCGTATAAGCAATCCAAAATCGTATTAAACGTGATTACATCTGGCTTCACACCCTTCTTCTCCATCTCTTGAATCATCGAAACCGCAGAATCGAAAGAACCCATCTCGCAAAATGCCTTGACCATAGTATTATAGGACACCAAATCCGGCTCAATCGACAACTTCTCCGGTACCTCTCCGAAAATCTTCTCGACCATATCGAATTTCTTGGATTTAACGCAAGCCCCCAGGAGAGCATTAAAGGACAAGACGGTGCGCGCACAGTTTCTCTCAGGCATTTCGTCAAACATCTTCTGGGCATTATCAAACATGCCAGCTTTACCGTAGAGAGAAACAAGTCTGACAGCGAAACCCTCATCGGAGGAGTCCAGGTACTTCTTTTGGTCCTCCAGGATCTCTTCGATCGCACGGAAACGCTTTGCATTGGCGAGGCGGCGAACCGTCTCCTCGTAAATGGGAGTTTTTGTTCGGAAGCGGTAGAGCTCGGAGGACTCCTTGAACTTCTTGACAAGGCGTTTGAGGTTTCGCTCTCCGTCCAGGTCGGCGGAGATTGCTCTAATGCTCTTGGTGGTGGTGGAAAATGCACGATGGAGGAGGCGACAAAACGACATCGTTGCTATCGTGGTGGCTGGGGGTTTTGGGTTTAAGCCTCTAAGGTGCGAGAGAGTGAGACGGAGAGAAATGAGTGTAACCTGGGAGAAGTTGCAGTAAATGCTGTGTTAATTAGAAACTTCAAGCAAATTTGGACTGGGCTTGGGCCGATAGGACCATTGTGTTGGGCCTACCCTTTACCAATTTAGAAAAACTGATGCTGAAGACGAAAATTACAAAAATAAAATGTTTTCAAACTTCATCATAGAATTTAAATTCGGAGCTTGATTTTCGATTATAAATTCAAATGGCTACATAATTTCCGGAGTGTTTTATTCTTCTGTGGAATAGTTTGTAAAGAGAGACACAACAAATGACAATATCTGGCGAGTCGAGAATCAAAATTATAGTTCAGTTTGGCATTATAAATTTGACACGTTAATTCTTATAACTATCAATAATTCATGTAGTATGAATTAACAATATTCATGTTGAATAAAGAGTACGAAGTTGTCATACTTAACTTGCAGAAGATGTGAGGATATGAACTACTCGGAAGTGTGTATAAATTTCTGTTAGAAACTTGGAATCAAATAACAGGAAGAGAATATGTCTTGTCTAACAACCTTCATTCTTTTGTACTGCTTTCCGGTCAACAAGACCATGACATGAATATCAAACCGAAAAACAAAAACAAAAACATAGACTAGATATTTTTGTAACGATTGTTATTGGCACTCCTAGTTTAACATGATCCGCTCCAAAAGTTAAATATTTCTTCAATTTTACTTACTGAGAATGTGACGAAAATAAACTAGGCGTGAAAATAGCATTTGCTCGACCTGGACAAGAAAATAATAGACACGAATAATTGATTTCTCTATAATAAGTATCTCTTCTAGTTAGTTAGCCTATAAAGAATGAATTGTGCTTATTGTGATTTTTCACTTCTCTGTCTTGCTCTCCTCTTCACACACAAAATGGCATGACACCCTTGTGAGCAGCAGCTATATGAATAAGTGTGCTTCACATACACTCCCGTTTATGAAAATGCTTTGTGATCAGTATCTGAACGATATGGAATTTGTAGGCTCTGCCTTGGACGAACTATGCTCAAGTCCTGATCAAGAAGGCAGCAGCCGAGGAGGCAGGATGGGTCGAAGGAGATACAACGATGAGGAAGACGATTCAATCTTGTACAAATCCAAGAACCTCAAAGCCGAGAGGAAGAGAAGGGCGAAGCTCAGTGACAGGCTCCTCAAGCTGCGATCATTGGTTCCCATTATCACAAATGCAAGTACTCAAAATCCCTTACACTAGCAGATATGAAATAAATACATTCTGACTGTGGTAATTTCTTGCTTTGTTTCAGATGAACAAAGCAACAATCGTCGAGGATTCCATCACTTATATCCACGAGCTGCAGAAGAATGTGAACATGCTCCAGGACCAGCTTTTTGACATGGAAGCATTGTCATCACTAGAGGCGCCAGAGCCGGAGCCAGAGCCGAGGAAAGAAGAAACTGATGCTGCAGAAAAGATGAAGAAATTTGGGATTCAGGTAATGGTGTTCTGTTCATTTCATCTCTTTGGAACATGGAAACTCTTCTACTTGGTCATATTTTTATTGTTGTTGGTGATTTGATTTGTAGGCAGAGGTTAGTGTGACTCAGATTGATGGGAACAAACTTTGGGTAAAGGCGGTTCTTGCGAAGAAAAGAGGTGGTTTCACCAAACTGATAGAGGCCATGACTGACTTTGGTTTCGAACTCACTGATACCAGTGTCACTACCTCCAATGGAGCAATGCTTGTTTCATCCTGTGTCATTGTAAGTACTGAAAACACGCACAAACCAAGTACTTGTATTCTATGGTGATCAGTGTACAGTACAGAATAGACATAGATGAACATACTTTGATAGAAAATATCCCTCTACTTGACCAATAACGCTAAGTTAATATAAATCTTAATGATTTCAGGGATTCCCTTGCGATACGCTTGCAGTCGAGCAAACCAGAGAATTGATGCTGGACATCATTAATGGCATATAGAGCTAATGGAAGCAATGAAGTATCATACAGTACTATACATTCATTTTCCTTTGAAGTTCATATTGAAGTCCTTTACTAATTGGTCTTTGTGTTTAGTTGGCATATGCCAACCCTGGAAAGACACTATTATGTATCATTTTTAGATGAATGTATTAATTAAGGAAATGGCAAACATGTTATAACTTAGGTAAACAGTCTAAATTCCACCCACATATCTATCTTTGCAACTATTTTTAAGTAACTAACAGGTATCTGAAAACTAAAGCTACAAGCACAGACATGGATCCACTAATAGACCAAAATCAATTAGTCTGGTAGCTATCCAATGCCACACAGTCCCACTAACCTAGTAACTGGAATTTGGATTCCAATTTCATGCTAGCATTAAGAACCATCCTAGACCACAGAAGGGACTGAAATCAAACTACAGGGCCAACAAACAAGTCTAGACATAAAGATCACAAGCAACTACCAGAACCAACCAACAAAAAGGAACTGAATTCCAAATTTATATATTTGATTCCAAATATTATACTCAATTTTCCACTTTCACAACAATCTAATAGCTTCTATGAAGCTTAACCATTTTCCCCGGTCCAAACTAAAACAGAGAAATACATACACTCAAGAAAAATGATAAAATTATCTGTCATTGATTCACATCTCTGGGTCCAAATTCCGGTATTCGCCGCCCCATCCTCCTTTTGAAAACCATTATTCTGGCAACTGTCTTAGCCGCAGACTTGAACCCAAAATACCAACTGGAATTTGGATTTCAATTTCATGCTCCTAGGATCATAAAATGTTCAAGTAACAGAAGAAACTGCATTACACAAACTAGTTGAGACCCAATATCACAAGCAAATACCACAACCAACAGAAGGGACTGAATTCCAAAGTTCTATCATTTGATTCCAACTCTACCAATATTTTACAACCCTATCAGCTTCTATGAACATTAACTTTCTTTTTTTTTCACCTCAAAGTAAAAAAGAAGAACACACAAAAACAACTAGAGGAGAAAATTATCTGTAAATGAAATAGATGATGATCTCTCATCTTTGGGCCTGAAGTCCATTACTCTTCACCACATCCTCCTTCACTGAAACCCCTGCATCAATTTCAATTTTGTCACACTCTAATGCCAAAGTAAATTTAGACAATTTCCAAATATCAACACCAATCTATGCAAATTGGGGAACAAAGATGAAATCTTGGAGTACCTTGAGGGTTACAGAGAGGAGGGTCTTCAAAGAGAGAAAGAGAAAGCTGCTTATGGGCAACACCAATATCAAACAAAATCAGACCGGAAGATGGATCACTGACTGAGATTCCCTTCACTGGTAGCCATAGAAACAGCTCTTCTTGGATCAGACCCTCCAAGCCTTTGAGCCCACCAAAGCTGAGATTGGCTCTGACTGTGTTGTCGAAGTAGACCCTGTTCTCGAACTTGGCCATGCAAGAAGAGTCCAGATGGACCTCGAGGCGGCCCATCGAGTCAAGATTGTACGACTTGACGGTGTTGGGGAAGAGGCCGGCGGGGAGGCCTTGGCTTTGGAGGAGGTTGTGGAGAGATGAGGTGGCTGTGAAAGGAAGAAGAAGAAGGAGGAGAGAGAGTGTGAAGAGAGATATGGGTGTCAGAGACATTGTCAAGGGACACTGGGACAGACTCAGAGAGATGAATGTCTAGTGTCTGAGGTTTTCAATGTTAGGTTTTATGAGGTTTTATTTCGGAAACTACGATGAGGAGGTAAATAATTAATTAATAATAATATACAACTTCCAAATTTTAGGGTATATTGAAAACCTATTATTAATGTGTAAAAGAATGAGTCTTATATTACTATAATTGGAATTTCGGGACATTCAATAAAATTGAAACTTCTAAATTTACTTATAATTAGGAGAGAAAATGTAAAATGTTTAGCACATGTCTATGGATTAAAAAAAATCAAGTGGCGAGAGAAGTTAAAAAACTAAGTTACGATTTTTTTATTTAAGATAAATTTTGTCAAGTACTATCACATTACTATACTATTTTCTCAAGAACCATCGTCGCATTACCTAACGCTATCTTTCTACTCACTTGCTCAGTCATTTTGACACAAATATGAGGGAATTATGTGACAAGAACTGTAATGAATAAATTAAAATGTTTTCTCTTTTGAATGAATATTCTTGGATTATATTTTAGTTAAATAGTGAGTATTATGGAAAATATATATGAAATGAGCTTGTAGGAGAGTTCTCTGCCTACACCTACACTGCTTGCATAATGATTTTTTCCTACATAAGTTTAATTGCTTGGTAAGCAAGATGATGTTGATGCATCAAGAAGGTTGAGGCAGCATAATAATCAAGTCACAACCATGCCTTGAGCAGTGTCATTATCAGATTAAGAAAATGCAATAAATATCAACAATCCATTAAAAAAAATTTATTTATTAGGAAAAAATATGCCCAACATAATTATTCAAGTTAACATCAAGATTAATGACCAGAAATTACAGGCTCCACTCAGATTCAGGAAAGAAAAGTTGTGGACAATGAATCCTCCTCAGTAGTCTTCATACTGATAATAAGTAGTTCTTTCTCCCCCATATGGATTTGAGCTCCCAAATAGATAATCTGCAGTTCCTTTCCATGGGTTTTCAAACCTTCCTTCACAATCAAATTGCTGGAAATGGCCATTGTCCGGCTCGCAATTTGTTCTCTTCAAATCGCGAGCCAGGCAAGGCCAATACCCAAATAGACTCTCACAAATGTCCATGGCTTCCAACCCATACCCACTAGGCACTTGATCATATAACCCTCTTCCACTCCCAGACCCAGAATTATATACCTCACCTTGTTTAGCCTTTCCCTGGCTTTTAGTGTCATCCCCATTTTCAATTGCTAGTACCTGACTTGGCTCTTCTTCCTTGGTCGGTTTGCTAATTGCATTGACGGGTTTTGCTTCTTTCTCATCAGCAGTTGCTTCTTTACCACCAACACTAACCGGAACAATGGCCCCATTAATAGATGGGACATTCAAATCAGGAGGAGGGGACGAACCGCTGCGAGGATAACAAGTTTCATTGGAAGGGCGAAGGGGCTTGCCATATTGTAAATCAATGTCGTATCCACCACCATAAGGTGTGGGATCATATTCATCATATGCATCAATTTCAGGGTCATTAAATTCAGGGGAAACAGAGTAAGATATTAGAAACTGAGTCACACCAGTGTCATAACTCTGTTCACAGAATTTTGGGGGGTCGTATTGAATCGAAATGGGGTTGCTGTAAGCAGAGGCAGAGTGGTAATTGGCGTGATAATATGAAGCTGGGTTTGGATATTGATATTCAAGCAAGTTGTGAAAGCTGGGATCTTGATAGCTAGAATAAGAAATTGCAGCAGAATCATCAGGATTATGAGCATAAGAGGTTAGATAGTACTCACCATGATCATGATGACCAGTTTCATAGTAGCTGGAGCTGTTGTAGGCCATTTTGGAATCAACTAAATCAATTGCTTGCTTGTGGTTCCCATCTTCGCATATCCACACCAAGCTTATCTATTTGAACCATGAATTGAGAATTTACCTGTGGAAATTAAGCTGAGAAATTTGGGTTGAAAGAGATAGGATTTTCCAATTTTCTTTGTGTTCATTCGGTTTGGTTTGGAAGATTTACAAGTGGATGATGAGTCAAGACAGCATGTGGAGGCTGCACTAAAGTCACTCCAAATTTTATTGTTGTTGGTGGCTTGTCTATGTCATTCGTGGTCCCATTAAGAAGAAGAAATGGGTCACATTGATCCGACTTTACTTCTGTTTGGCACTTGGATGATGCTATGGTTTGCCAGAACAGTACAAATGCAATCAACAGTGGACAGAAATTAAGGAGACTACAATTTCATAATTCAATATTGTAAAAGAATCCCAGCTGCAATCACTAGCCATTTCATCAATGTTTATGGACCTGTAGTACTTTACATGAAGAAGAGAAAAGAAAGTTAAGTTCAAATATTTCGTCTTCATATTAGTTGAATACAATCTTTCCTTTTGGCTTGTGATTCTTTTCATCCACACAATTAAAGCTTATGGGTTTGGAATGAAAATGGAGAGGTGCCCGGGTTCAGTACATTAACAATGGTAATCAAATGCTATAAATCAATTGCATAGCAATTGCTTGTTATTGAGATATTACATATCCACTGATTCTTTTCCTATCAATATGACTGAAAGAGGAAAGCTGAGAAATTTGGCTTGAAAAATGGGATTTTTCAGTTAATTTTCTGGTCTGAAACATGTATGTATAGCATAAGAAGATAGAACAACCTTAATTGTTTGAGCTCAAACCTGATATTTTGGGCTCAAACACTTGTCTTACAGCATTTTTGGTTTACAAGATCAAATTGGTTACGAAATGCACGATCGATCTCTACTCTCGTTTTGCCTCTGGGACCATTATCTGCCTGTTTATGAGTTAGAACTTCTCTTTATGAGGATCCAGTTTCATTTAGTATGGTTGGATAATAATCAAGTTAGAGTTTCCTTGTCAACAAAAGCCTTATCAATTTGGGTAACAGAGGTTTCAGAAGGATAATTATAATCTTGTGTCCCTCTTAATGAAAGATGTTAGAGTAGCATTTCAGTGAAAATTTCTACTATTGCCTAATTAAACATGTTAAAGCAGCCTTTCTACAATTACTAAAATTTGTGCTATTACAAAGCTAGCTGTTTGTGTGTTTCTTAAATACTTCAGTAATTTCATGATTAGTTTACCGGCCGGCAAAACCATACTGCCTGTCAGAAGTAAGCCAAAGAGAAATCCTTTAGTCATTTGGTTACTGTTGTCTTCATTCCACATTTACTTGAATCCCTAATTGATAGTATGTGTTTACTGACATCTGCACAATTTCTAATGGTTGCTGATATTGAAAATTAAAATACGATTATTAAATGAAGACAACACAGAGTTAGGATTATTAAATGACAGTCCATCTACTAAGAGGTCCAGTGACATAAAATGGGCCAGAAAGATAGCTGAATAGAGCATATAACAGTTATATAGGTAATGAAGCCCAACTTAATTTGGGTTGAGCCCAATCAGGTCAAAATCAAGGTCAAAAACTCAAAATCAAAGTCTATTTTCATTATTTCCAAAAAAAAGTCTATTTTCATTGTTCTTCTGCTCTTTGACAACACGAAAAAACTATTGTTCAACTCTTTGACAACATGAAAAATCAAAAGTTCTGCCCTCCCTTCTATCTATCCAAGGGATGGAAGGGCAAAGGCCATGACCTTAATTTGTTGTCAAAATATAGAGTTTAAGCTTGATATATATTATTGCCTCTTCTCCGCGATTGACTTTTATAAACGCGTCAAGATCTGAAATGATTTTCTCAAAGGAAAAAAGTATGGACTATCAACCATGGCAGCTACGTTTACGGTACTTAATTTTTTGAGTAATTACAAGATTAGGTGCATGTTACATCACTAAAATTGTCCAGTATAGTTGAATTAATTAAGAAAATCAAGAAAAGTCCTAACTAAGATACGTCAATGATAATTCAGTACCTTGAAAAAGATATGAGGCTAAGGGACGTGTATAATATTTTTATAAAGGAAAAAACATGGCCTTGATGCTTATATTATGGTTATAACTTGACCAAATCTTTTAAATATTAGTTGTTGAGCGAAACTTGCTTATCTTTTAAGTATATGCGAGGAACATCAGGAAATAGCTAGGGAGGTAATAAACCAACTAAACTATTGTTTGTATGCATGTTTTTTCAAGAGTCGTTTATATTCATATTAGCCTCTCGAGTCTCAACACATGTTTCAGCTAGCTCTCCCTTCTTTATTTCATTCCGGCCATTTACCTATGTTTTACACAAGAGATCGACTACTTAGACAAGGGTGGTCGCCGGCCGGAGAATTGAGGATCGATTGAGCTAACATTCGGTTAGGTGAAGGATTGTTGTCTTTCAATGAAACAAAAATTTAATATTTTCGTCATTTCACATAAAAGAGGAAACCAACTACGCCATTGCTTCTATAATTTCAAAGAATATTAATGGTCATACTCCCGAGTAGAAAATGACCCGGTAAATAAACGTTAAGGCGTTTACTTGTAAATTTGTAATACAATGATTACAATATATAATTAAGTATATTTAAAAAAATCAATTATTTAACAAAAAAATCAATTAATTAGGTCATTTATTTAACAAAAAAAATCAGTTCTTTACATAAATGTTAAACGATATGAATAATAGTATGAGCGACCCTCTCTTGATATGAAAATAAAAAATAAATTTGTTAAAAAAATATATATATAACTTAAAATAAATGTCAATTACAAAACTAATTCTTTTGTTTTGAATCCTTTGATGGGAGTTTAATTCTTGGACGAAAGCAACATTGACCTCTAGCCTATAAGATAAGGAGGGTACGTACCTCACAAAATTTGACTTAATTAAACTGGTAACATATATAAGTGATGATACTGTCTCGTCTTGTTCTCCATTCTTAATTGATTGATTAACGGACTCTCGGGCTCTTAGACCACATAATACAAAAAGCTGTTGTATGTGTCTATGTGACTCTCCTTGATATAATTAGTTTTAAGTATACGTACGTATCTGCTTATTTATATCATATCTACAGGGCAAGTTACTTAACCATCCAACTTCTTCACCAGCTACAAAAAACACAACTGTTTCAGATATATATAGCTTTATTATTCTTTTAGATCGAGCAAACCTAACCTGGAGAACTCGCTCGATCATATCTTAATTAGCTTTCTCATATATATATATGGCCATGTACGTCTATTACATGCATAAAGTTAGACTTGAGAATTCTGTTCGAACTAAGTAGTGATGTCAGATTAGGGACAAAACAGATGTAAGAAAATCATATATGCATGTTTCTGGTTTTTCAAGAGAAACAAATTGAGCAAATTGCTATTATTAATTAGTTAGAGAAAGAAACAGAAAGAGCAGGTCCAACCCATCTCTCAACTCCATTTTAATTACCATCTTCAAACCTAGACAAATGCTTCATTATTTTAAGCCATCTTAAAGAGCAAGTCCTGTTTTGGGTACATCTTAATTAATTGATTTCAAAGTCCTTTGATCAATAACAATAAAATTGACGTACCCATCTTAGAAATTGTTTCTATAACATTGATTTCTTTTTTCGCACACGAGGTTACAATTAATGAGAAATTAGCCTAGGACGCATTAATTATTACGACTACGAAATATTTGATATATTAATTAATTAGTTTTAAGCGTCCTAATCACGGAACATGATGATCATGATGGGATCAAAAGATTGATTTTGTAGGATCATTGCCTGAAGAGCACGCATGGGACAGAGAATGACCCCCTATTTCAATCAATGCCCTGATTATCTAAGGATAAACATGGGTGTTAGTTTTAATCAAGAATTTAATTAAGAAATAAATATCTGATCGAGGGTTCATGATCGAGAAGACTAATTAAAGGACTTAATCATCCATGTCAACCCCATCAGCAAGCTAGCTAGGTACGTAGGACCAAGGAAGACCAACTTGGTGACGTCTCAAAGCTAGATCAACAACGACGTCAATGATTAATCATGACTTGTCATTCGATCTTTAGAATGTAGGATATACAAGATGGGAAATTGGTGGAAAATGCATTACTAATTATATTAATTAAATTATACAGACGTACTCTCTTTCTTTTTCTTTTTTGAGAGGTGGACAAGTTAAACCTAGCTTAGTTTAGAATAGGATTACATTTTGGGTAATCAATGAGAGAGAGAGTAGGTGAGGACTCCAAATTAAGATTAGAACAACTCGATCAATTATATAAGAAGAAGAAGAAGATAAAATAAGAAGTAGGACTGCACGAAAAAGCAAAGTTTAGAGCTTTAATCATGTTTTGATTGCTCATGCCATATCCCCACCCCACATCAATACTATATAAGAAAAATATTTCGTATTATGCCTGTCTCCAAACCATTAGTTGATATAATTCAATGCCCATATTAAACTATAATCACTGCTGCCTTCCTTTAATTTTGTTTAATGATTTAATAGAGCTTGTTATTATATTTTTAATTAATGGACGACACACGAAAAAGCAAGCAGCATATTATATTTCATTTGCAAATTCAATCTTCAATCTTCGTGTTTGATGTCTAAAACGATCTCTCTTGTAAATTTAGTTACAGATAGAATTAAGTTAAACATAAATTTGAATCAAACATTAAATCGCTAGTTAATTGTTATCGAACACTAGGGAAGCTAGATTATGTATTTTAGAAAAAACATGTCGAACGTATAACGAGGACATACTTCACATTTACAAAAATAATATTGTTTATCCTCAAACAAATAGTACGTTTAGGGAGGGAACACAGTTATTTTAGACTTGTATGTGATTATGCTCTTGATTGTTAGCAATTAGTTCAAGCAGAAGATCATCTATCCTAATCGATCAAGAACAATGTTTAATTTTCAACATAAATGTGTGAAGCACACTTTTCCAACATACAAATATTATACATATCCCTTCAATCACTTAGGATCGAAAGGGAGAATGTTTATACATAAAAAAACAATAACAAATAGGACAATGGACCGCTCGAAATATGGTGCGTACGTGTTTCACTTAGTTTGGAGTTGACTAGGGATAGCTGAACAAACACGTTTAAAATGGTCCAACCCCCTAAGAATATGACTCGAATCACATGGTCAACACAGACTCGTGGTTTTCATTTTCAACACATTATGATAATGAGTGCCCTTTAGTCTTCTTTTATTTATTTATTTAAGAGTACCCTTGAGTCATTGAATACTTCATTTTTTATTTTTTGTTTTTGTTTTTGCCAAGGCAAGTTGTTAATATATATAATTGGATAAATTTTACAAATAATTATTTAACTATAACAATTTCGATATTTTGGTTACTATACTTTTAAAAACATTACTTTAGTCACTCAATTTCAATATTTTCTTTCATTTTGGTCACTCAACTTCAATACCGTCTTTCATTTTGGTCACTCAACTTCAATACCGTCTTTCACTTTGATCACTCGACTTCAATACATTTTTCACTTTGAGTGACCAAAGTGATATTTTTGAAAGTATAATAATCAAAATGTCAAAATTGTCATAGTTGAATGACCATTTATAAAATTTTGCCCCTATGATCCCTTGGGTTTTACTATTCCTCAATTTCCTTTCCTAGGTCACCTTTTGTGTGGGTCAAACTTGTCTTGCCACGTGTCTATTCTTTTGTCATCATGAACACCTCATGTTGAGGCCAGCATGACATCAAATTTGTATAATTGTATTATACATAATAGTAATTCAGTACGTAGGCATTCTCTTATTATTGCATGCATGGTTAATTAAGGCAACATAAACCCTAAGTTCCTAATCCAACTTGTGGATCGGTGTTTTCTTCCAAAATTTATAGATACAATCAAAGGTACGTTGGGGAACAGTTGAGAATTAGTGAGGATTATATATACAATTGCGATCGAGGACATTAGTTTAGCTTAAGAAGAAAGATATGAATCTTTTGGGGGGGGGGGGGGGGGTATGGTATGGTAGGGAGTCACAAGATATGACATAAGCATGAGGTCCAAAGTGGTCATTTTCTTTTCAGTAAAGGAACATTTCTGAATGCAAGAGAAGACAAGAAGAAAATCCAAGGGTTTGATGGGTGTGACGACCTAATTATTCATTTCATTTTTCTTTCAAGACTATCAAGAAAACGAGTTGCCGTAGATAGTGTCTTACCCTTACTCGAGTGCAAGCCGACTCTTCTCTTAAATTAACGACTTCTTTGTCACAAACATACAAATTCTTCAATGGAGTTTTGAGTAGAGCAAATTAATTCTTCTTATCGTTACTATATATATTTCAAAAAATTCACTTAAATCTTAGCTAGACCGATCAATTCTGCTAAAAAAATAACTTAATCTCATTTTCTTTCATTTTGTTTTCTTTTTATTTTGCCGTGCGGACTGTTCTACGGCCAAACAATGAATAAGACTACAATTTCGGACCTAATTTAATTTAATTTATTAGTAGCTCAAGAGTCAAAACTATAAAGTATAAACAAAGGAGTAGCCGAAGTCTATAGATAGCGGTCTTACTCCAACTCAAGTGCAATTCCACTCTCGAGTCTTTTTTTGTTTTTTTTTGTTTTAATCAAAGTATTCATTTATTGAATTGAGAAAGGAGTACAAAGAAAAGAAAGAGGGGCAAGGCCAAACTCTCAAACATAAATTAACGACTTCTTTTCCCAAACATGAAGAATTTGTATGTTTGATTAGTGTTTTACCAATTTTTGATAAATTTTCTAACAAATATTTTCTAACCAATTTCAACCCTAATGAAAAAGCCTAGTTCGTACGTTGAAAACCGCCCAAGTCAGTATCTAAAGCCCCACACGGTGTGCATAGATTTTCTGTAGAAAACCGCAAAGATTTAGTTAATCAGATATTGACGGCTGTGATTGGAAGGGAGGTGAAGATCCTATCTTTACTTTTACCACCCCAAAAGATTTGAAGCAAAAAACTTGGTAGTAGTCACTCTCTCCCTTTGACTCTGGTAGGGCTTAGCTACAGAGGCCCAGGTGTACGTCCTATCACGCGCGCGTGCTCGCTTGGGTCCCAGGTTGACTCATCTTGTTTCTCAAGCGACACGGGTCTTAAACATGCACTTTGCCCTAAATTAATCCAACCATCTTCCTCAACTGATGAAGCTTTTGTTTAAGAATTTGGTTATATATTGCTTTCTTTTCTTATGAAGGATTGAGTTAGAGCTGCTTAAACACCAAAAAGAAAAAGCAATTACATCAAAGTAGTTGACTATTTAAAGTCCACATTAGGTGATAGTCCATTTTAAAATACCAAATTAGCTAGCCTAGCTATGTATAAATTATAATTGTATATACACAACTTTAAATGATTTATCTTAGCTAGGATATAAAACTTTTATATGATTAATACAGCTAAACCCAAAAGAATTCCACGCGTGGGTCGCTGACAAAATTCTTAGAACTAACATGTACATAATCACTGTCAAAACAGGTTGCTAGCTTCTCTCCAGGAACTCATGGATCTGACCTAACTTGAGCCTTTTGGATTTAAATGTGTAAAGGGTCAACTCTCTTCTTCGATCATCAATATCTGTCACCGATGATCGTTTTATGGCTTGTAGATTGCGTTATACTTGGTCGATGTCGAAGTTGAAGGAATAATATTCTTTCTGCAGTACATCCATCTTGCGGTCCTTAGTTATAGTAACTGGCAGGGCCCTTCTTCACAGAATTGACTCTACAAGTTAAGTTTCAGGGCATCCAGATTAGGAAATATCAGACTGAATTCCATTGTGTAAAAACTTCGAGGAGCTCATAATTACATATTGTAGTCAAATCCACTACGGCGCTAGCTACTCATCAACTACCCACCATTGGCTGACTTAATATATAGAGCTTTAGTCTGTTTAGAGAGCCATAGATATTCTTCCTTTTCCTTCCAAGTCCCAAACATGTTGGCTTTATGACTCTTATCCTTTTGATGTTTTTGTTGAAATAAACCAAAGATTAACCATACGGTGGCATTTTTGTAAATATTGAAATTTGTAATATTTTGGTGGCTTTATGAGGAAAAAAAATATTTGGTGGCTTAGAAGGTAACAAGGTCACCAAAAGTGACCTTATATGTAATTGGCTCATTATGAGGGTTCTCAAATAAACAATCAAATTCACTCCCCGTGTACTAAGAAAACCAAGAGCCGATGCTTAGTAGGGTTCATCATTGGCATTCAACTATGAAGTGTTAATCAATAAACCCTAGTTTTCATCCTTCCCCATATTCGTTTCAATTTTTTCTTCTTAAGTGTCGACCTTTCTCGGTTTCTCAGGTAGGGTTTATGGCTGTCATGTTTCTAGCAACAAAAGTTCGATGCTTAAAAAGCTATGGTTGCCTTCGAGTGTGCTCAAGGCCACCCTTAATTAAGGGTAGTGATTTTGGCACTCCACTTTACTAGTTGCACTCCACTTTTAACTCATAAAAGTGAAGTGCAAGTGATAAAATATATGGTAGAGTGGAGTGCCAAAATCATTTCCCTTAACTAATTAGCTGCTTTGGATATGACTTAGTTGTGGCTAGCTAGTAGCTTGAAGGCAACGATGCCGGGTCATAAGATGTCTAGGACTCTAGGTATCAGATAGCTAATTAAGGAAGGTGCAATGGCAATGCATGAGCTTGGCTATGGTTGCGAAGCTCTACATTAATTGTATATCAACAGTCTATACAACTTCAGAGAGCTATTCTATTGTATCGATATATAACTCACGAAAAACATTTCTAAAGTGAATAAGGTGTAGCAGATTAAATCTAAGAAGAAGCGTAACATATAATCATATACGTGGTCCACGTCCCCCATTGATCCTAATTATCTTTTAAGATTTATGACCTATCATAGGTCTGGCCTTACGGTTTACATTATTATTCTGAAACCCACAACGAATTTCAACCGTCTGATATCAATAAAGCCAATGTTAGAAAAGTGAGCGTTATTCGTCCCAAACAGTGACGTGGGGGGTCAGATCAAATACCGTCATCATCATCATCCGACCACCACATCGCTTTATTCATAAGGAATACCAGAATTTTCAACACAAAAATCATACAACACAGAATAAACAATAACAGTATTGAAAAAAAAAGAGCAAAGCATAAGAAAAATGGATAAAATTGGAATAAATTAAACAATAAAATAACAATCAAGTGAAAGCTCAAAGAAAATTCGATTCAAAATGCTCTCTCATTTGTCCAATCATCGTCCTCTTTCAAAAAAAAAAAATGTCAACCGGATTCCAGTCAAATAATTTTCTCTGTCCGTACTGCCCTTGCCCGTTTGATATATAAATGCAAGTTTGCAAGTCACAAAAGCATATCTCAGCTTTGCTTGTATATTTAAGCGGAAAGAGCAAGTGACATATCAAACGGATAACTAAGCGCTAGAGTATATCTGAGGGTATGGGGGAGGAGTATCAGGGAGGGATTTGCGGCGGCAACTGGTGGAGTAGTGCATCGAGACATGCACTCGTGGCGGCGTCGCCGTGTTCAATAGGTTTCAATGATCATATGGGAAGCTTTGGCTGCCCCAACGACATGGTGGACATGATCAAGTCAAGGTCTTCTTGTGGCGGTGAGATTAATATTAACTCGTCATCAGATCAAGATCATGTTCAAAATCCGCATGAGAATAGTGATATTTCTGCTAGTACTGATTCAAACTTGCAAATGATAGGTTTTGGTCTTAATTCATCGTCTTCCACACTACCCTCGGATTTGAATCAAGCTTTGCTCCTGTAAGTTAATACACTTGTTATTTATGAAGTAGTTAATTAATTAAAATTCATCCAGGGAAGTCAAAATTATATGATATGATGAACTTTAATAGCTCGGAGATTCTTTAATTTAATTTGTACAAATTAATTTTATTTTTTTGCATCAATTAATCAGATTTTGTATTTGATTCTAAGGGTTATTAATTTTGTTGCAGTCGCAGTAGTAGTGGAAGAGGTGAGAGCAATTTTCATAACGCTATGCTCCAAGATGATATGGATTCTTTCAAGCAGCCTATGAATAATCAAGATTTTTCTTTAGACCAAAGCAGCTCCTCTTCTGGGTTTCCTATAACCTCATCCTCAGCTAATAATTCTTATGGCGGCGGCTTCCCTTCACAATTGTTGCAAAGTTTATATGATTCTCAGGAAGTAGTAGTACCCCAACCACAGCTACAATCACTCTTCAACAACAACGGCTCGTCATCCATGAGTTATTCCTCAGCTGAAAATTATGGCACAATTAGTTCCAATGACTTATTATCATCACCAGCTTCTAGTACTACTTGTTGGCCCAGGTACTCTCCCAGCTGCCTAAGACCTTCACTGCAGCCAAGGCAACAAGAACAACAACAACAACAACAACAATCCGGTGGCGGTGGATTGCACTTTTCGAATATTAATACACCCTTCTGGAATGCTCCTGCGGCCGCTCTAAGCCACGACATCCGATCAACTGGTCTTTTTTCCTCATTGTCACAGTCACAATATACAGCACCTACTGCATCAATTTATGATGAACATAAACCCATTAATTCCACTAACTTCACTAAGGTGAATATATCTGTATTGAAATACAGATACTTAATTTCCTTGTGATCACTACTAGTATTGGCTAGCTAGGGTTTGAGGCTAATTATTTAGATGTTGAAATTTCAGCCCAACACTAATGAAGATGTTCAAGACTCGAGCTCCAGCACCGTCAAGAAAAGTGGCAGCAGCTTCTGTAGTAGTACTGAACCTGTATTCAAAAGAGCTCGGATTGAAACACCTTCACCATTACCAACTTTTAAGGTACGTACTACAATCCAACCAAAACTTTCCGATGATCCATCGAGTTTTTCTTGTTCTTTGACAAAGTTGTTTTTAGTTTTCTTTAATTGAAAGCTTAAATTGTTATGTGTATGAATAATTAGGTTCGGAAAGAGAAGCTAGGGGACCGGATCACAGCGCTCCAGCAATTGGTTTCGCCTTTCGGAAAGGTGATGTAGTTTTGGAGTTTTCTGTTCTATCTTTTCTGCTTTTACAAGGACTAGTACATTACATTGAGAAAGGAAAAAAAACTTTACTCTGTTAAATAAAATGTAATTATAACTTACCTCCATTCCTTTTTGTTCTTTTTTCTTTTTCAGACTGATACAGCTTCCGTCCTCCACGAAGCTATTGAGTACATCAAATTCCTCCACGATCAAGTCAGTGTATGTTTCAAATATTAGTGTCTTAATTATTTACTTTTGGTCTAGTTAGAATAATTGAGATCATGTTAAATTAGGAAACCCTAGCTAATGAGTTGCCTTCTTCATGTAATTTCAGGTTTTAAGTACTCCATATATGAAAAATGGAGTTCCCATGCAAAACCAACAGGTAATTAAGCTCTCATTATTTCATGTTTATTGATCTTTGTATATATCTACAGCAGGCTCATTTCAGCTTTATAAATATTATCTATACTATACATGAAGAGACCACAAGTCCACAACTTATGATTCAATATATTATACCTTTTTTCCATTAAGCTAGCTAGTGGATACATTTTATTATTTAGAGAAGATAATTGTAATTTTAGTCCTACTTTTTTTTTCCCATGCCACTAACTTCCTCCGTTCTCTCTTTAATTAGCAACGTCCCTTGTACATGTATTGTATGCCTAATATTGTTAGCTAATACATAATTAAGGAAATGACTTAATCATTTATGTTTTTAATTGATTAGCAGGGTTGCGAAAAAATGGAGATGGAACAAGGAGGAAAACAAGATCTAAAAAGCCGAGGATTGTGCTTGGTCCCGATTTCAAGCACATTCCCGGTTGCTAATGAGACCACTGCTGATTTTTGGACGCCGACATTTGGAGCAACGTCTTTTCGGTGATCGATTATCATCGAGAAGAGGCCAACTAAGGAACCCATTTAATTTTTCTACTAGGAAATTTCTGCGTTGTACTTTAAAGACCAAAGACCCAATATTAATTATTAATGAGCTGAGAGTACTTAGTTAGTTAGATCAGGTGGGGGGTTTGGAACAGGAACAGGTGCTAAATTTAGCGGAAGGTGTTGACATTAGTTTAATTATTATTAGCTAGGGATTATGGAAAGCTACATAGTTGTTAATTTTTGTTAACAATAGCTGAATTTAGCAGATGGGGTTCGATATAGAAACTGCCCTTTTTGTTCCTGTTCATGTAAAGTTGTCAGCTAGGGCTGGCAGCACCACCTTTGAATTATTATCTCAGAGAAAAAAGAAAAGAAAAAGAAGATGAAAAATAAATTAAGAGATTATTATGTATTTATTTTATTAATTGTTGAGTGGAGCTTATTTGATTGGCGTTTTTCACTTTTTTGATTTTGTTTATTTTTGTATGATTTTAATTTATGTGGTAGTGGGAAGTCAGAGGGCGGCCCGTCGTGTTCTTCCAGCTTTTAGGGTTTTGCTTTCCTTCTTTCTTTCTTTCTTTCTGGTCATGACTACTCATCATCACAGATCAGACAGAGATTGAGATGTGTGTGCATGCGCGAGTGCAGGTCGATCTGTCTTAGCGCGCGTGAAAAAGATAATCAACCAATGCAATATTATCATGTAACCAAATCGATCAACATAATCGATACAGGTGTAAAGGGTTTAAAGATTATTTAGCGAGATATTAATCATTGTTTTCTCTTGTAATTATTCAGCAAATTAAACTATTTATACAAGCTAGGTTATCCTGCGGATTAGCTCAACAAGTTCCTAACCCTAGCTAGCTAGCTAGGTACGTTAGTATATATTTATAGAACTGCTTAATTTTCAAGCCAAGAGTAGTTATATCATACATGCATGAAGAGTGAATTACATATTGATTTCATAAGGTTTTTTGGCCTCTCTCCGTTCATTACTAATTAGTATAGAGTATTACATAGTTCTTTCTTCAACATAAATTACATAATAGAACATGCACGCTTCGCTCCATAGCACCCGATATGAAGTCTATAGACAATTAATGAAAGAGATATTTTTATGCTATATAACGCAGCCGAAAGTAACCTAGGGGTTCACAAGCGATGAACCATAAATAAGATAAAACTGGAATTCATCAGAGTTGTGAGAAAAGCTTCTCGATTTTATTGACAATATGAAAGATAGTTCATGCAACCGAATAAGGTTGCTTATATAACAAAAAGAAACCCTAGGTCGTTAACAAAAGGCATAATTAAGTTCACGGGTTTCAAGAAAAGAAATAGCGAGTCTTAAAAACTTTTCCAAAAATAAACGAACTATAAAACTTTCCCGAAAACTACGAAACTGCTGTTTTGAGGCCTTAAACGACCTCGGATGCCCGAAAAAGGTCATACATCAAGGCAAAGCGTTGTGTTTACTTCATCTCGCTGTTCGATCCATTATCGGAAATGTATTATAATGATTATTTGGAGCTTTTTACCTTTGTTTTAGTTTCGGTCCATTTGTTCCTCGATAATCTCTGCTATTCGTTCTACAGCATTAATTATAGATATCTAGCTACCCACTTTGCATGATTTAGTATCCAACAAAACACAACTTTGATGGTAATTCTTTTACTTTCCTAACTTCTTGCCATAAGCATCCCTGCACATATATATATGACATTTGAAAATTCAAAAGCAATACAAGACATATAATACTAGTCGTTGTGTTTTAAAGTTGCTTTGAACAAATTCCAAGTTTTGGATATGATCGAATTCCATATTTATATCAAGTTCCTGATCGAAAACCCAAGCTTAATTATGTATATAGAAAAACTAAGGAATCAACAGAAAAAGAGCCTTAGCTAGCAAATCAAGTATGCAAAATCCAAGAAGCTAGCTAGCTAGCTAGCTTACTATTGAAGAATCCTTTTAACTTTGAAAGCTAGAGATGACTAATCATGAGAGAAAGAAAAGAAAGCTACTTTAATGGTTAAAAATGATCTGTTTCATTGGTATCTCTTGGCTCTCACTTTAATTATTATCCATCTTTTTTGTGACTTGTGATCGAATTGATCGGCCGAAGGGTGTCATACCCTACTTTGAAGCATCGGGATCAATTCTAAATTCTTGATGTTCTTGAGCTTCGCTTGGCTCGGGCTCTCCCTATATATATATGTGGTTTACTAATTATATTGAAAAGAAGAAACATAAACGGAATACTTAAAAGGAAAGCATCTAGGCATCATTGTGTTGTTAAAATAAAGCAAATGTATGACTTCCAGCAATTACAGTCTTGCATGTATACTTTAATGGAATGATCGATACTTGTTTTTCTTGTTTAGCCTAATCAATGGGGGGATCAAAACCCTATATATTTTTGTCTTCTGCTTGACGTTTTCTAGCTTAAAGGCCTATTTCTTTCTGCAACTTTGAATCTTTATCTTTCAGCCATGCATTCACAAACACTGAAGTAGTTTCGTTAATTAATCATATTTCCTGTCACCCACCATATATACATATTTATTCTTTTTTGAACCCATGCCAAGTGATAGGTGAAAAGATGTCCAAGATTCAAGACCCAAATCTCTTTGGATATTGGGCTACCTCACTCTTTCCTTTGTTCTCACTGCTCATAATTTGATCATCATGATCGATGGTAGAATGGGGGTATGGAATGAACTTCCATCCAAAATCCATCCTCTGAAGCCAAGACAAATTATGTGATAAGATCACATGGACCACATATCATGTTGATATTCTACAATATCATACACGGGGAAATTCTCAGACCCAAAAAAAGCTAGCTAGAATGAAGAAAAAATACAGGGAAATTTTGTACAGCCTCCTGTTTGCCACGCCTGAATTCACCAATATCAAGTCCGAGACTTTAATTTCCACAGGTAATGCTCCACCCAAGATCGGGTGTCGCAAGAGATTTAGCATATTGGTGAATTCAGGACAACATATTGTATCGTTCATTAGGTTACATGTGATAAAAATGGAACGTACGGTACAAATGCATTCACTAGTACGTCTTTCAATACGATCTTTGAGCTTCCAGTATGGATGATGTATATGGCTTTACCCAAATTACTCAAGTACGTATTTGATCATCAACTTAAAACAAACTGATGATCGAGCAAACGGAATGGGACACTTATTCAGACAAATCATGCATGTTCTCTATAGATAGAAACGGGCTTTACACCTTGACGATAAATATACAAACTTCAATCTTTAGTAATATTGTGACAACAAATATATTCGACAAATTAAGCACAAAGTTATTTTGGAAAGTGAAATTCTGCAATGGGAATTTAAGGGAAAATGAAAATGTGCATGTATAGAGTACTAAACAGACTTCATAGTCAAGCAGTAGTCCCCTTGAGCTTCTTGGCAATGCTGGCGAAGTACTTTCCCTGGTGGAAAGCTTGCTGTAGTTCGAGCTCAGAAGGTTGTCTTGTGCCATCCCCGGCATATGTTCCTGCGCCATAGGGGCTGCCACCCTTGATCTGCTCCATCTCAAACATGCCAGCTCCAAATGTGTATCCAATTGGCACAAACACCATTCCATGGTGAACAAGCTGAGTGATGGCTGTCAAGCTGCATACCAAAAATCAAATTTCAAATTAAATTTAACTAAACTGAAATGCGTCGCGAAACCTAACAGAGAAGCAACAGTTGTATAGAAGAAAACTGACGCAGTAGTCTCTTGTCCACCTCCTTGAGATCCAGTGCTGTAGAAAATTCCTGCAGGCTTGCCTGCAAGTTGTTGTGTCCTCCATAAACCTCCCGTTGCATCTAAAAATGCTTTAAATTGTGCAGCCATCATTCCAAATCTAGTAGGGAAACCGAAAAGTAAGCCATCAGCATCGGAAAGCTCATTCGGTGCAATTGTAGGTACTTCACTCTTTGGTGGTGCACCCATCTTTCCGAGAACCTCATCTTGCAGTGTTTCTGGTACCTGTCAAGGGCCAATATATTGAAGCAGGCAATCACATTCAAGAGAAGCTGATATCCTTTTCAATGACAAACTCCCAAACTACTATGAAGCAGGTTCTCCAGTAAAAGAATTTATAGTAGTAAACTATTTAGAATACTACTCCATTCGGTAAGCCTTTAACCCAAAACCAGCAGGCAACAAATATTCGAAGGTTGAAGAAAGCTAGCGACTCTGCACATCTATGTATTCTAGAAGCTTAGTTTCTCAACAAAAAGGCATCATACTAGACATCTTAAAAACCATGTACACTAGGAATCAACTACAATCAGCATTGTGAGCCATCATGGTAAGATAATCAAACCATTTCCTAGCATCACTTGCTATGAACAAGATTAATGTACCATATCCGATCTACTGAAGGATAGAAAAATCTTCAAAGCTTAGTCAGCAAGTTCAATACAAGTTCAGTCCTCAAATCTAAGGTCAAACGTGCAATACCCTTGGTAACAAAGAGTCTAGATAGTTGAAACTTTAACTTCATTAAAGTTCTTCAAACTGATCTGACTTCATTGGAAAGCTAAATTTCAAAAATAATGATCAATGTTCTGGCTAACAGATGGTTTATGCAGCTTTGTGATTTACAGTGTACCAACAACCAATTACATAATATAAATGAAAAATTCATACCTGCCATAGTTGGGCTTCTACTCCTTCCACAGATGCAGCTCCTTTTTTAATCTCTTCAGCCAGCTTCTCGACATGTCCATACATAGAATAGTAACTGCAATATGCATTTTAGGATTTTCAAAATTACCCAAATTTGTACTGGTATGTAAATCGTCATATGAAAAACAATATTTTATTGTTTTAATCTTAATGGAAAGCAAAATCTGGCCTAAAGAATATTGAGATAGGAAACCATGTAACCATCAATACATCAATAAGTGTAGGTAAGCTAAGCTTTTCATCGACTGTCATGACAAAACAGAATTATATTACCTACTTTCCCACACACACACACACATACACACACAATATATATATATATATATATATATATATATGTATATATATATAGTTTGAGGTGTTCCATTTTTTCACAGGAGTGTAAAACAGAAGAAATGCTAAACATTTCAGAAGCACATCCAGAAAGGCTAAAAGCCAAGAAGCGAATGCCAATCCAAATGCATATATATCCATAATGATAGAAACTAATATGCATAGCAATATGGGGAGAAAGAACTAATTTCAATAATGATGCATTATTCTAGGACCACACAAAGCAGAAAAGCAGTGGGTTTACCTTTCAATGTTGGTTATGGTTTCCAACTTTCTAAAGGTAGGTCAATTTTCACAATCACTTTCCAGTGGTTGCTGGGTTAACATCACTATCTGGTAAACTTTTAAAGCAATGGGTAGAGAACGAAAAACTGCAAATAATATCTACCCTAAACAGCAGTGAAAACAAGCTCGTAATATCTCCATCGCACAATATAACCAAAAAGAACAGAAATCTATGAAGGAATTTGTGATTCTTTAAACATAATATTGTGTATACCAAAGGAATTCTCCTAAAGATTTGTTCTTTCTGTTCTAAAGCAGTCTAAAAGGAACAAATTAACACTCCAAAAACAAGAAGGCCAGAAGTGGAAGATCATGGAAACTAATTTTCCATAATCATTCGCAATACAAGTAAACTGAATTGGGTCAAAATGCCCAATGCAAATTCAACATCATCTCCAACAAAGTACCAATCTTTTCGGTTACTTCACTCTGAACTCACATTCCATTACCTCCCAAGAAGCAAACTAAACAAAACCCAGAAATGCTGTAGCTTTTATTGATTAAAGATCATAGTCACTTAAGTCAAACAATTAAATAAACCCAGAAATCATCCATGGAGAGAACTAAAACCCATGTCCTCTACCTTTATGCACTAAATAATGTTAATCAAGCACTGAGCACCAGAGAGAGAGAGAGAGAGAGGTAGAAGACTTACACAATGTAGACTTTGGTGGCCATTGATGCAAAATGTGTCTGTCTTTCTTTGGGTTTATGCGCTTTGTGCTTTGGAGCAATAAGGTATTGCGATCGAGTGAAGGAAACTTTGAATTGGGGGACCCCTATTTATAACGCAGCATAAGCCTCTGAGCTTTGTGTGTTAGTGTGTTACTTTACAATTAAGGACAAAAAATTCTTTATAAATCAGAGCTCATTGGCATAATTAGTGGATCATGTTTTGTTTTGTTTTTATTATTATTATTTTTTTTTATAGGGATGGGAAGGAGGCTCCAAAGCTTGAGAAATGTGAGGAGGGTGAGATTCAAACTCGAAGATCATCTTTTAGACACCTACTATACATGGTACTTTGAGGTCATACCACACATCATTACTTGCTAAGAGAAAAATTTAAGTACTTAGATTTAACATGAAACAAGTTACACCATTAAAGACTTTGATCTCAGTGTTTATTCACCTATTTTTTAAAAAGACAAAAACATTGACTTTGACCATCTCAAGCATTTCGGCACAAGGCCATAATCAGGGGTTTAATGCATCTCAAGCTTGTTGGTTTATTCTATGAACATAACTATGAGGTATGCATCTCATCATCCATAAGGTGATTGACTTTGCATATGCCAAATCCTAACCCAGAAGATTCAAGTTTAACAATATAATTTAAAGTCAGAGCCACCCTACTCTCTACATGTTGCAAATTTTAATTCTTCTAGTACAGTTGGAACATTATTTAAGATATATTATTTATTATATGATAAGAAATGGTGTGTGGTCAAACCATATATGATTCCCTTGAGTTTGAGACTTCGATTTGATTGCCCTAATGCAATGGGAAGTGCACCTTGTTCTATGTGTCAACAAACAACTACCTCAACTCATTATGTATAGTCAAATCAAGATTAAGAGGGAAATGTGTAACAGAGTGGCCCAAAGTGTCTAATTAATAGAATGCATACTAATGCTTAAAGCCTTGTATGAAATGATATTGCCATGAACTGATGAAAGTGTGACGAGGCCAAATGATGAAACTTTGCTGTGAAACCTTGCTCATTGTTTTGTCTCTTTGGAGAAACGCCCGGAAAAAAAAAAAAAAAAAAAAACCATCAATGGCCTTTGTCTTGAAGCGTGCTTCTCTTCTTATACCAGCCATCCAGGCCCCTCAATCTCATCGAGTAACATTGCCATTATTACACATGATTTATATCCCAACGACTAGGATCATTAACCTTGTTATTTTGTATTTGAATACGAATATTGGTAGTGACTTAGGCAATAGTGGATCTTCCATCATATCATACCCATGAGAAACTTCAAGCTGCACAAAAGAGATGAGTTTAATTTAAACCCAAGAGTTGAATAGCATCAGCATTGCTTATTAAAGAGAGGACCGAAGAGATCAGATTATATTTCATTAACAACTATAGTGTACCCACAATGTTAAATCATCAGAAAATGAGCAAACAGTATATATATCAACTGTATATTCTCTCTTCCGGACCCACGTGAAGAGAAATAAAATTTCGACCTCATTGTATTAAAAACTTCGGTACTATGTTGTATATATATTAAGCTAACACTCGTTTATTAAGTTATTGCTCGTTGGATCTTTCTTTTTTTAATTGCAAAACTCAATTTATTAGAGAAATGCTACATGAAGCCCTGAATCTACTCCACAATAGCTTTCTGTTGGTGTATGTTGTATTCTGAGAAGACAAGATTGTGTTTGTAGGAGCTTTCTTCCTTGTTAATCAATGCTGGGTTTCACTGTTCATAAATCACAATGCACAGTTTCACGGTAGCTTACGATGCGTTTGGTTTGGTTTGGTCTGGTCAGGTCAACCACCAACATCAATCACTGTTCACCGGTCAAAAGGTTCATCTGAGGCCCACCCACCACTTTGTGTATAGATCAGAGTTTTGTTAATGGAGTTGGTCAAATTCTCTAATCAAATGCATGCGTCATAATCATAATTCAAAATTTCAAGTCCAATATATTACCCAGACCTGAAACATGCCCAGAATATTTATTCAAGCACATTGAACTATGCTTGGAGCCTTAAAAGAAGTAATGAAGGCCTTTTAGCAGTGAAGACAATGAGAACAAAGTTGGACATCCAATGAATATCCAAACAGGCCCATTTAGAGAAACCAGATATGTATAAATTTTGCTGCAGATTTTGAAACAGAGAAAGCCAGGAAGGGGAGGTAGATCTAGAAGAATCGGAAATTATTCTATGCACGGTCCGTGCAACATCACGTTCAATCTCAGCCGTCCAAATAGAGATTCAACGGTTCAGTTTCGTTTGACTAATTTGATCATAACGGTTGACCGTTAAAAATCATGATCGTGTGCACTTCAGTGCTACGTGCATGTGCACGTTCCGTGCATGGAATACCTTCCCTAGAAGAATCTGTTTTCTTCCTTTTTAAAGTAAAAATGATTTGTCAACCAGAGTGAGAGAAAGAAAGAAAAATATATTATATACTAAAGTAATAGATCCTTTCTCTTTTTTACCACAAGCTAAGGAACTTGGTCTCTCATTGTTTATCCATCCATAACATAAATGAGTGAAAAGGCCGGCAGCGACTGGCCACCAAAAATATGTATGATATAATCCATCATTCAATTTCCATCATTTATTTAACATTTTAGGGGGCCCTGGAGAGAGATGTAAAACAAGGTCAACTTTTGAGTGCTAGAAGAGCATGACCATCCATGAAGCTCCCATTCTTTCTCCAATGGCAGAAGCAAGATTGCTTATTTTAAGAAAAGAAACAAGAAGAATCAAACTTTTAAGTGACCTACCAGGTACCAACCAAACTGGGACTGACAAGGAGCATTTTTGTTCCAGATAAACCAACATCACTAGCAGGATCTCCAATCCAAAATCATAAAATGTGGCACCCAAAATTCCGATTTGGACAATCTGGTATCAAATTGCATACGCAGCATATAAGCTTAAGATCTAGAATGTCGAATGTTGCAAGAGGATATCAGGACATAGCTGAGCAAAAACATCAGGGTCAGTCAAAATTCATAGGCAGCAAACTTGTCTGAAACTGGGTGTTTGAGTGTTTCCTTCACCACCATAACAGCAGCAATCAAACACAGAAAATGCATATTACCGAGGCCTGAGAACTATAAAGGTTTTTTTATTTGAACAATAAAGGTTAGTAACGGTTAAAGAGTCAAACATACTTTGCATGAAGAGAAAAAAATGTGATAAGGGATGCCTAACAAGAAATGCCCTTGAACTCGTAGAAAAAAGAAAAGAAAAAAAGGAGTCGATGAAAATCCTAAAATTCAGAAAGCTGCAACTCTTTGACAGTAGACACCTACAAGCTTGAAGTTCATTACTTTCCCAAGTGCATGTTTCCCACAACGACAATTCAAACAGCTTAGAATTCTTCTGACACCAAATCTTATAGTTACTAGAACAAAACTGAAAAGGAAGCTAAGTAGTACAAAGTGACTACATAGTACTGTTCTATTTGAAAGTTCAGGTTATGCATTACAAACTTGAAAGTAAAGGAGAACCAAATTTCGAAATGCAAGTCTTGTTCCTTATTCTACTTTTTTCAATTATGCATGATTCAGCAGCACTGAGCTTATACAAGAGGCACCGACACTTATGGTTAACTCATGCATGATCATGAAAAAATATAGCAAGTCCATGAGAAACATGTTCTGAGCCATTTAAGCTCTTCAAAAGGAAGGCATGAGAACAACAGAAGGAATTCTGATTGGAAATGTGAAAGCATTCATTTGTACACACATAAAGAACATAAAAGTTTCTGATCATTACAACTACCAACAATATATACCCAAAAGGATTCAAATCCAAAATAGGGTGGGAACACTTCTAAAGTACTTTCCTGTTGCAACATTCTTGATCAAGAAATTGCTGTATATGACCGTAACACCATGTGGCATACCGGCGTAGCACAACGAATCCATACATATTATAACAGGCTGTAACAGCCTGGCGGCATGGTGCTGCGGTCACGTACAATGATTTCTCTTGTTGATCTCATTATTTCTAAAAATTGCTATTGACCAAACTTTCCTTGCTTTCTACAATCCCACACCTAAATAGAGTTAAAAGTTCATAGCACAAAAATAGATTGACATAAATGATCATAGGATCCAAAAAACTATGAGCTGGCATTGAGGCATCTGACATAGGGAAAAGGTTTCATTTCTGGAAACTGATAAAATTCTATAAGCCGAGACAAATTACAGTTCAGGTAACCAATTTGAAACTTTCATAATACAAACATTTAGCCAAAGAAAGCTAGCTCATTTGTGTACTCTTTATTTAGAATGTACAAGATACAAAGAACCATATCCCAAAAAAATCTAAATCATTTTTTTGTACATGAACTATCCCAACAAAAGTAAGAACCAATAAATCAAAAATCTGACTCACCTCCACTGATGAAAACACCTCTAACCCGATCAGCTTTGGGATTTCTGATTCGTCAAATCATGGAATGGTTAAGAACCTGAATCAAATACGAAGCGTTTTTTCTAATCTTTTCGTTATCATCCTCAACCAAACTCACACAAATTGCCAAGACTCCTTCTTTTCTTGCTTCCACACACATTTTCTCACTAAAATGACAGAGTGAATTCAATGTAAGCAGAGCACACTGAACTCCCCTGGAGCTCCCATTCTCTAAAACCCTCACTAAAATCCTCACACACCCACTAAACCTCTGCATCTCTTCTCTACCATCCTTGCACTTTGCCAAAAGACCCAGAACTTCAACGGCCCGTTCTAGACCCGAATCGGCAATTCGGATCAAAATCGAAACCGCCCCGCATTCCACCGCCCGCCTCCGGTTATCCGGGAACGAACAGATAGCATAAAGCGCCGTCGCCGCTTCTTTCTTCTCTCGGCCTTTGCCGTCCCTAAGAAGCGACACCAGAGCCCGAATTGCATACGGGTATGACCCGATTGTGGCCTTGTTGACCTCAACTACCGCCAAGCTGGTCAACATAGTCGCCGCCACCGCTCGGCTGTTCGGCGAGCCTCCTTGCAGCACCGCCACTATTCGAGCGATTGCTCCTTCCGCTACCAGACCCACTTTGTTATCGTCGTCCAAGCTGACATTCAGCAGCAAAGTCAAAGCCTTTTCCTGCAGACTCGGCTCGTCCGAGTCGACGCACTTGAGGACGGCCGCGACGGCGCCGGACTCGGTGAGTTTGGCGCGAAAGGCCGAGTCGCGTTTGGAAAGGCGGTTGAGCTGGTCGAGCGAGTCGAGCATGGACTCGAGAGTCGAATTTATCGAAGTCAGCGTCGAGATTAGGGTTTGGGGTTGGGAGTGGCGCTGCTGCTGCTGCTGCTGGTGTAATTGTGTAGGAGAGGGAAGGGTATAATTGGAAATCAAGCTGCGGAGAGCGTGGTTGGGGATTAGAGAAGGGTGTTCGGGAAGCGGCAGTTTGGTAAGTGGGCATGTACGGTGGCCGGCGTCAAGCCAGCGTTGGATGTTGGACCGGTCAAAGGTGTGACCCGAAGGGAGTATAACCGGGTCGGACATTATTTCCAGCGAAATCGGGCACTTGAAATCGTCCGGGAACTGAGTCGCCATTTCTGACTAATAGGGTTGCGAGGTTTTCGGGGACTTACTGAATTTCACAAAATTTAGAGCGAGACCAACTGACGACTTCGTCCCCCAAGTTCTCAGAACTCTAATACACTCGCCGAATTTCAAAGTTACGGTTTTACCCTTTGCCCTTTACCCTTTCCCCTTTCATCTTCAAAATGGGTTTGTTCAACTCTTGAACTGACGTGACATCTCTGGGGCTCGTTACGTTAACCGATCCAATAACACATGAACGTCAATTTTTTTTTATTATGTGTCCGATTTTGTTTATTATCAAATACGGGACGATCGTGATGAGAACTTAATGATATTTAATCACGTATCTTGAAAAAAAGTTGTGAATTAGATTTTCAACTATGAACAAAATCGCAACTTTTTATAAGAAACATAGAATCTGTCATATCATACTAAAAATAAATTTTGCTACATTCAATTCATAGTAATAACACAGTTCTCGTATTACAATCCATAAAATATTTCTCCATTAATTACATGTGATTCGAAATAAAATTGACAATTTTATCTCAAAATTACTCTCATTTAAGTCACCAGAGTTACTCTAAATTTCTTCTTGAAACATTAATGATTAATAGACGAGTCGTGTCGGTTACTTACCGGAGGGTACGGAGGGGTGTCTACTTTCCAAAGGGAGAAAGTCATCATTCCCTCCCTGTGCCTTTTTCCAAAATGACAAGAGAGTCTCTCGTCTCCGGCAGATGCTGCAGAGGGGTGTTCTAGTAAATTCACCTGCTGCCTCTTTTCTAACGGTCCTTTGGGTTTTTAATCTCTGTCACGGGAAACCTCCTACAGTTACCCGGCAATGGAGGCATAGAATCATTCACAGCCTTTGCCTGATGGAATGACTCAAATACCCCTCTTAAAGTCAATCTTGCTGGCCAAGCCTACTTGAAATACGTGGTTCCTTTCTTGTCGTCACGTGAGTTACCAAACTTGTAACTTGACCTCGGATTATATTTGGCTAAACAACATAAATGACTAAACCATAGAGGTTAACAATCTCGTGATGATAATTAATAAAACTCCCTAAATCCCTAATTGGAGAATCAATACCAACGCTACCAACCTTACTATGCAATGAACTACAAAAAATAACGCGCAACCTCCTACTATATATCATGTGATCGGTGAGTTAGACATGCTTAGTGGGTCAAATATGTCAACGGCATAACGGCCATTCCCGATATTTTCTCCTCGAATTATGCTTGGCATGGTACATGTGTTTGTACAGCTCTCCTAATTGCTAGGTTAAACTTGACATGAATGACTAAACCATAGACATTCAATGAATTTTATGGAGTAATGATGGTAAAAAAAAAACCCAAATCGGAGAATCAGTCGATTTATATTCAAACTTCAAGAAGGAGAAAAACATTACCAACATGAAGATAGACATGAAATGTGCGACTACTCCTAGCCTCAAGTTAATTTATAATTTAGTTATTGTTATTTTAGTAACAACAATGACTTTTGAGATCTTTTATAAGTTTTCTAATGCAAGTAATGCCTAAATTCCTCCTAATGCTGTTGTTATCTAACCGTTACAAACAAATCAATTTGCAACATATAATTGATTAGATTATTAACGTCGGCGTCATGAAGAAAGTGACCTCCCTCAGAATCCTGGCCTTAATTTGAAGATTGATATACAAAAATGATGGATGATGTAGAGGACGTCATTGGACACATAAACTGATAAAAGCCTTATTATGTCAGAGGATCGGAAATTTCCTTTTCTTGGGGGTATTAGATATGTTTATTGTTTTTTTGGGGGTATTAGATATATATGTTTATTGTTAGCTAACTAATTATATTGGTAGTTAAGACAAATTATTCATCTTTTAAGACTTTATCATCATAAGTGTAGGACCATCGATCAGCTTTGCTAATTGCTCCTCTAGAATAAGTAAGCCATCAAACGTCAAATTATACATTTTACTTTCACAATTTGGTTAGATCAAATGTTCCAAGAACTGTGTTAAGCGAAATGTACGTCTAATCTGTTGCTCAACTAGTTTAGAGGTTCAGGCATTAAGCTCAGCCTCTATTTATTAGTGGAACTAAGAAAAAGAAAGGTAGCCCTAAAGGGTAGGGAAAATTGTAAATTTGTTAGTTTCGTTAGTGTCTTTGTGAGTACATATATTGAGTTCGGAAATCTTGACCGAGAGAGGATGGCCGGTGATCCAAGTCGCGCACAGTAATTTATAAGTAGTGGCTGAGGGGGATCGATGTACTTGCCTATTTAGTCACTAGTTCCAACTTTTGTGCTTATTGATGAAGTTTTAGGATTTCATTGCTTGTATCAATAAAAGTTATCTCGTTCACTCTTCAAGCAAATGGAATAGATTAAAATTAAGTATACATGCATAATCATTTAATTAATACTTAATTAACATCCATCGAATCTTTGTAGGTTAGAATGTTGCCACTTATCAAGTAATATCTAATTAATTTGGAGCTAAGAATGGTGTGAAACTGATGTACGTAATCAAGTAGATAAGGATGAATCTAAACCATCTTTCAGGATTAATTTAACCTTTTGCTTTCTTTCATTTGTCAATTTTAATTTGCATAACCTCTTCTTCACGTAACCTAAATACGTGGATACAACGAACTATGCTAGCCATGAACTATGCTCGTTCACCCCCCTCCCCACTTAACATAGTTTCACTTCATAACTTCATAATCCAACCGTTCATATCATAACTTATCCTTCATAGATCACCTCTGCAAAAAATCAATCGAATTGGAGATCTTTTGGTCACTCATTCATATGAAATAAATAAACGGTTCATCATAATAGTAGTAATTATTGTCAGAACCGTTCATTTGTTTCAATAATTAGAGTGACCAAAAGATCTTCGATTTGATTGATTTTTTGCAGATGTGATCTATGAAGGATAAGTTATGATATGAACGGTTAGATTATGAAATTATGAAATGCAACTATGTTAAGTGGGGAGGGGGGTGAACGAGCAGGTTCACCCAGGGGGTGAACCTAAGTATTGGTCATGAATAATACCATTTTTGTGTGGCCAAAAATAGTTTAGTATGTTAATTAATTGATGTCTTCTCTGGATAATTTTCAGGGGTGGATCTGAAATTATCCTTTATTAATTAATACTTCACAATATCTTTCGGACTTAAAAAAGAAATTTTACTCATTTTTTGAAAAAAAAAAAACAAAAACAAAAAGAAGCTAAAATCAATCATACAGCTGTGGAAAAAGTAATGGCATAAATTATTAGATTAAAACAGTGAAATTAATGGAGAGGAAGAGAGTGATGGAATGAGACTACTAGAAAGTTCTCTACCTCACATAATTATTGTTTTGGCCTCTACTGTGTTTAGGAGAAACTAGTCAATAAAAGATAGAAAAGGAAAGGCAGGAATGAAACGTGTTTATAATTTAAAAATGGAACGTGATCCACGAGATTGCCACCTGTCTGACCATATATTAGAGGCGTTTATAAGGTTACATACAGTACAAACTTTTATATACTAAGCTTTTGCTTCGCACACAAGCTAGGGTTTAGAGCCTCGGTTCTTTAGCGAGCTTCTACTACAGTGCATGATACATAATTTATGGAATTAGCATCTCCAGTACTGGTGTCTCCACTGGTATAATTACTTCTCTTCAACAAAAATGCAGGTTTTCTTGGTGAAGGAAGAGCTGCATCATTGCCTAACATGAACACAACTGTTGACATGGTTGGCCGGTCGTTTGCGTACTCTTGAACGCACAAGAGCGCGATTTGAATGCACCGGAGAACTTCACCGATGGGGTAGGATTCACCCAAGGAAGTGTCGATGATTTCCAAGGCTCGATCTTCTTTCCACAAGTCCCAAACCTGAAAACCATATACATCAATCGATCATCAAGTTAGCGAAACTAATGAAGTAGGTTCATAAAGTCGAATTGATGATTGTAAAACTAGCTAGATTAGCTTGTATGCTTACATGTCCAACCAAATTTGAGTCGGGATTATCATGGTAGTAACCAGTCGTTCTTCCTGCTACTAACGATTTCTAACAGCAAAACACCGAAACTGTATACATCAGACTTGACCGAAAATAGTCCTTCCATTGCATACTCTGGTGACATGTAACCACTGTGACAACGTACATAAAGAACGCGAATTTGTTTGGAGGATATTGTACTTTAGTGACATTGTGTTATCAAATTTGAATTCCTTCAGTTGTGGTCTTGTAACATATATAGAGGAAATTAATGAAATAATAACGTACAGATGGTTTGGAGGATACTTACTATGTTCCAACCACGCGAATTGTATTTGCTTCAATTTGGTTTGCTCCGAATATTCTAGCCATACCAAAATCTGCAATTTTGGGGTTCATAGCAGAATCCAGTAGAACATTGCTGGCCTTTAGGTCTCTATGGATGATTCTTAATCTCGAATCTTGATGAAGATACAAGATCCCTCTAGCAATGCCACAGATAATCTCCAAGCGTCTTGTCCAATCTAAAAATACCTTTTTTGTTTCACCTGGAAATTAATTGCAAGAACTTTTTAGATATAACTTCGATTGCTTGCTTTTAACTTGATTTATATATATGTATGCATGTACTAAAGCAAGAGGAAGACGTACTGAAAATGAAAGAGTCCAGGCTCTTGTTAGGCAGGTATTCATAGATTAGCATCTTCTCTTCATCTTGAACGCAATAACCTAAGATTCTCACAAGGTTCCTGTGTTGGAGTTTAGCAATCAACACAACTTCATTCTTGAACTCTTGATTTCCTTGGCCTGAATTCTTGCGTAGTCTTTTCACGGCTATTTCCGTTCCACTAGAAAGGACTCCCTGAAATTACAATTCAAATTAAACTTACCTTATTGTGCATGCATGAAACTATTAGTATGATAATTCATATATTCAGCCCTTGATTTGGGGTCGATACACTAGCTAATTCAGGACAACTACCTTATAAACGGGGCCAAAACCGCCTTCTCCAAGCCTGTTCGAATCGGAGAAGTTTTTTGTGGCTGCAGATATGGTGCTTAGATCAAAGAAAGGTAGATCTGACTTTAATCTGCTATCATCAGGATCTGTTCTACTAGGAGAATCATCCAAGTAGATTGAAGGTGTGGTCACACCAAATGAAAATGGATTTTGTCTTTGCTTATCTGTCAACAATATATGATAAAAAAAATAAAATTCAGAACACAGAGTCATAATGTATGTATTGTGAAGCATTTCCAGATTCTTAGAAATATTGGTTAATTTAGAAACCAAGAATTTCAAGTTAACTACTGGTTTTTCTTAAAGCAGCTAGCTGTACGTATATCTCAATGGGCATCTTGCTTGCATTTAATTGTGTAGTGTGCTTATAGTAAGGTACTAATTCAGCTGAACTGACAATAAAAACTAAAAATTCTTGGTAAATCAAGCTGTTGACATAGTGAAGGGAAATATGTTTACCTTTTCTCCTCATCTTTACGGACCAATACGTAATAGAGATCACAAGAAAGCAGAAGACTAAAATAGATGTTAGCGAAATTGCCAGCTTCCCCTTCTTGCTAAGAGAACCACTCGACTTCTTTGCGTATTTAGCTACGAAGATATACAGTAGGTGAAAAATACAATGAACTTGAGCTGAGATGAGAGTTAACCATAGACTAAAAATGCTATACTAGGAAATGTGAAACCAAAATTATGTTCGAACAGAAGAGAAAGAAGAATTACCTAACTCAATCGAATCAACTCGAACATATAAATCTTGACCGACGTTCGTATAAGTCCTTGTATCCATCAAGTCCCCATGCCATGTCACACATCCACTCCCTCCTTGCCGTTCATCTGTACTCGAGTATGCCATGCAAGAACAATTCCTTAAGCATTCCTCTTCACATTCTTTTAGACTCGAGGACATGTTTACTCGCGCGGTAGATGAGTTTGGTGCCTTTACTAGTGACACCTTCACGAACCCTTCCCCATTTTGACACATGGATACTCCTTTTTTCCTTACGCACCCACTCGATCCGTCTCTCAAATACCAATCGTGGAGGGACTTGGGTTCAAATCCGGGTAGGCATGTACACTCAAACTGATCCGCATTGTACGGGTCACAATTGCTATTTGGACCGCACTTTCCATAGTAGTCACAATGCTCTACCGGGGCAGACCAATACTTGTTCCATTGATGTGCTTGATCATGCCACGTGGACCGTTCAAGGATTCCCGATTCATCAATCACCATTCTTGAGAAGATTGAGTCGTTGGTAATAGCATCCATGATGAATAACTCATCTTCATTGTTCACAAAACTAACTTTGAAGATGAAATTAGTGGCCAATCCGATCATTTCCTGCACACCGCTCCATCTGTGCCCGATCCAAGATCCGCCCCGCCACCACGGAGCTTGACCCTTGTACACAAACAGCTGCGGAAACCCACTTGGATCAATCCTACACGAACAATTCCCAGTTCCCGGGTCATCTAGGGACTTCCATGAAGTTAGGAACCAGTTGAGCCCGGACCGCCGGTTCAGCCCAATTTTCATAAATGGAAGCATTGTATTTGTGGGATAATCAAACCCTTCCCACAAAATCCTCTGGCTCCCTTTCTCAAACAAAACAAAATTTCCTGTATCCAACAGCTTGGCCATGGAATTTTTTGGAGACGAGAGAGTAACATTAGCAGACCATAGAGGGACTTTTCGGTCCTTTCCATATATGACAAGGCCTCCATCTCCATTGATCGCTAAAAGTCCAGAAGTATCATTGACAGGGTTGTCTCTGTTTGCAACCCAAACAATAGTTTGCTCTGGAACTTTGTTAAACCATACTCCTACATAACGCTTACCAGAATTTCCAGGGCTGAAGAACCCAAGTGCAAAGTGTTTCCTGCTAGAGACCAAAACGTCGCCGTCTTTGATGGTTTGGTTTGAAGGAATGGAATCAATGGAAATGCCATAGGGGAGAAGAAAGAGAAGGAAGATGAGCAATGTAGTGATCATAGACCATTGAGTAGAATTCATGGTTTGGTTTCTCAAGGAGGCTGAGATTGATTGATATGTGTTAGAGATAGACTTCTATCTCATGTAGAGGTCTCACCCTCTATGCGATTAGCTCACTCTCCAGATAAACTCACATGTTGATATTTTATTATAAAGATAAGTTTGTAACTAGATAGAGATAAGCAGTAGCAGCCCTTATCACTTAAGGGTCTTTCATATGTGTATAAAAACTCACGTTATGTATTGAATAAAGAATCAAGTTCTCTGTTTTCTACATGGTATCACCGCCATAAAACTTCTAACGAAGAAAATCTCTTCATTATTTTTTTTTTCTCCTTCTCTATCAATATGTCAACCTCTGACACCTCTCTTCCTGGACCTAATGTTGCCCATTTTCTTAAGCTCACTGAATCCAATTACCTGTTGTGGCTTCGCCAAATGCGTCCCTTCCTCAATGGTTACAATCTCTGGAAGTATGTTGATGGATCGTGCTCTACTCCCTCTCTCACTCTTCCTGCCGTTGGCAATGCTCCTCCTCAATCTAATCCTGCTTATCTCAAGTGGTTTCAAGAAGATCAACTGGTGGTTAGTTATCTCACAACTACTCTTTCTGAACCGGTTCTCTCTGTGACAGTGGGTCACGATACCTCTAAGGCTATTTGGGATTGCTTACAGCAGCATTTTGCCCAACAATCAGTAGCCAATGCTGCCAATCTACGGTTCCAGCTCCTTGACATGACCAAAGGCTCCAAAACCATCTCTGAATATCTTCAACATGCCAAAACTTTATCGGACTCTCTTGCCTCCATCAACGAACCTGTTTCTAATGCAGATCTTGTTACTGCCACTCTTCGTGGCTTGGGTGCTGATTATGCTATGCTAGTTACAGCCATATTGAATTTTCCACCGCCCATTTGACGAACGGCAAAATATGATGGAAGTATAGTTTGTGACCGAGGTTGTCGTACCTTGGGGATTGGTGGCCCAAGATCCCCTTTGGTAACTAGGTAACCTAGGCTTCCTAGCACTAAAGTGGTGTGATTAGAGGTGGATATAAGATGTGTGAGGTGAATAAGTGCAAATAAAGTAATGTAACTAAACTAATGTAAATGAAATGCAAAGAGGAGGAACATGGATAGATAGGAAATGGTAGAATGATTGGGAGTTTCGGGTCTCTCCCTAATCTATATCGATAGATAAATAATCAAATTCACACATGTTGAAAGGTTCATGTATCAATTCCCCACATTCCACTCATGCAATAGTTATGGAATGTAATGCAATCTAATGTATTCCTATGCCAACAAAGGTCAAATGTGAAGGGGGATGAAGCACAAATGCATAGAGAAATTCACACACAAAGCCAAGTTGATTAATGGATCAAATACCAGACAATCGTGAAGAGAGCTTAATGATATTTAATCACATATCTTAAAAAAAAAGTTGTGAGTTAGATTTTAAACTATGAACAAAATCACAACTTTTTATAAAAAAATAAAATCTGTCATATCATACTAAAAAGAAATTTTGCTACATTCAATTCATAGTAATAACACAGTCCTCGAATTACAATCCATAAAATATTTCTCCATTAATAACATGTGATTCGAAATAAAATTGACAATTTTATCTCAAAATTACTCTCATTTAAGTCACCAGAGTTACTCTAAATTTCTTCTTGAAACATTAATGATTTATAGACGAGTCGTGTCGGTTACTTACCGGAGGGTACGGAGGGGTGTCTACTTTCCAAAGGGAGAAAGTCATCATTCCCTCCCTGTGCCTTAATGACAAGAGAAAGTCTCGTCTCCGGCAGATGCTGCAGAGGGGTGTTCTAGTAAATTCACCTGCTGCCTCTTTTCTAACGGTCCTTTGGGTTTTTAATCTCTGTCACGGGAAACCTCCTACAGTTACCCGGCAATGGAGGCATAGAATCATTCACAGCCTTTGCCTGATGGAATGACTCAAATACCCCTCTTAAAGTCAATCTTGCTGGCCAAGCCTACTTGAAATACGTGGTTCCTTTCTTGTCGTCACGTGAGTTACCAAACTTGTAACTTGACCTCGGATTATATTTGGCTAAACAACATAAATGACTAAACCATAGAGGTTAACAATCTCGTGATGATAATTAATAAAACTCCCTAAATCCCTAATTGGAGAATCAATACCAACGCTACCAACCTTACTATGCAATGAACTACAAAAAATAAAGCGCAACCTCCTACTATATATCATGTGATCGGTGAGTTAGACATGCTTAGTGAGTCAAATGTGTCAACGGCACAACGGCCATTTCCGATATTTTCTCCTCGAATTATGCTTGACATGGTACATGTGTTTGTACACCTCTCCTAATTGCTAGGTTAAACTTGACATGAATGACTAAACCATAGACATTCAATGAATTTTATGGAGTAATGATGGTAAAAAAAAAAACCCAAATCGGAGAATCAGTCGATTTATATCCAAACTTCAAGAAGGAGAAAAACATTACCAATATGAAGATAGACATGAAATGTGCGATTACTCCTAGCCTCAAGTTAATTTATAATTTAGTTATTGTTATTTTAGTCACAACAATGACTTTTGAGATCTTTTATAAGTTTTCTAATGCAAGTAATGCCTAAATTCCTCCTAATGCTGTTGTTATCTAACCGTTACAAACAAATCAATTTGCAACATATAATTGATTACTGGGGAGGGTCGGCATAACACGCCGCTCCCTTCGGTGGTGGCGGTGACGTGAGGTGGTGGCCGGTGGTAGTGGTGCAGCACCGGCAACAGTGAGGAAAGGGAAGAGGAAGTCGGGCACGGGAGAGAGAGAGAGCGAGAGAGAGAAAGAGAGGGAGGGAGAAACCAAAAAAAAAATTTGATTAATTTGAGAAGTTAAAAAGACCAAAATATCCCTCAACTATGTATCACATGCGCGGCACATGCATAAAACTAACGGTGTAGTAACGGAAATTGGGCTTGGGTACTATTTTGATCGCATTTTAAAAGTCCAGGTACCATTTTGATCACTTTTGAAGTTTGGGTATCATTTTGTCCGGTTCATGTAAGTTTTGACCCCACTCATGAAAAAAACCCTTAATTAATTGATGTCTTCCCTATTATATATTTAATCAAATAACTTTTATTTTTCAAAACGGTAACAAACACCATAAGACATTAATTATACCATTCATTCGTAAACACATACAGTTTATGTCTTTATAAAAAAAAACGTACAGTTTATGTTCTTTCCGTTGTTAAATGTGTTTTTATTAATTAATAATTCACATTGTCTTTCGGACTTAAAAAAGAAATTTTACTCATTTTTTGAAAAAAAAAACAAAAACAAAAAGAAGCTAAAATCAATCTGACAGCTGTGGAAAAAGTAATGGCATAAATTATTGGGATAATTATAACTTTCGTCCCTGAACTATGACTCGTTCGACACTTTCGTCCCTAAAGTTTGAAATATATCACTTTCGTCCCTGAACTTCAACACCAACTATCACTTTCGTCCCTGACCGGAACAAAATTGTGCAAAACCTATGCCAAAATGTTCGCAAGGATGAGAGGAGTAACTTTTATAACTGGGGCTAAGCTCAATTCGGCCTAGAATGGCTCGAATTTAGCCCGAAAGTCGATGGTGGCCGAAACTTTAATTGTAAAATTCTCCGCCATCCGAAGACGGTTTGAGGCGAGGTTGGCGGCATTGAACTCGCCTCAAGGAGGGCTTCAAAGCCCAGTGGGTGTTGTCCTCCGATTTGGCCGGAATCAGAGGTTTATTCGGTGAAAACCCTCGGCCAGAGACGAAAGTGATAGTGATTTTCAAACTTCAGGGTCGAAAGTGATATATTTCAAACTTCAGGGACGAAAGTGTCGAACGGGTCATAGTTCAGGGACTAAAGGTGATTTTTTCCCTAGATTATTAGATTAAAACAGTGAAATTAATGGAGAGGAAGAGAGTGATGGAATGAGAGCCTCGGTTCTTTAGCGAGCTTCTACTACAGTGCATGATACATAATTTATGGAATTAGCATCACCAGTACTGGTGTCTCCACTGGTATAATTACTTCTCTTCAACAAAAATGCAGGTTTTCTTGGTGAAGGAAGAGCTGCATCATTGCCTAACATGAACACAACTGTTGACATGTTTGGCCGGTCGTTCGCGTACTCTTGAACGCACAAGAGCGCGATTTGAATGCACCGTAGAACTTCACCGATGGGGTAGGATTCACCCAAGGATGTGTCGATGATTTCCAAAGCTCGATCTTCTTTCCACAAGTCCCAAACCTGAAAACCATTTACATCGATCGATCATCAAGTTAAGGAAACTAATGAAGTGGGTTCATAAAGTCGACTTGATGATTGTAAAACTAGCTAGACTAGCTTGTATGCTTACATGTCCAACCAAATTTGAGTCGGGATTATCATGGTAGTAACCAGTGTTCTTCCTGCCACTAACGATTTCAAACAACAAAACACCGAAACTGTATACATCAGACTTTACCGAAAATAGTCCTTCCATTGCATACTCCGGTGACATGTAATCACTGTGACAACGTACATAAAGAAAAGTGATTATCAAGCAAAGCTTCTTTTATTAGTGAACGCGAATTTGTTGCCTGGATTATGTACTTTAGTGACACGGTGTTATCAAATTTGAATTCCTTCAGTTGTACGTGGTCTTGTAACATAGAGGAAATTAATGAAATAATAACGTACAGATGGTTTGGAGGATACTTACTATGTTCCAACCACGCGAATTGTATTTGCTTCAATTTGGTTTGCTCCGAATATTCTAGCCATACCAAAATCTGCAATTTTGGGGTTCATAGAAGCATCCAGTAGAACATTGCTGGCCTTTAGGTCTCTATGGATGATTCTTAATCTCGAATCTTGATGAAGATACAAGATCCCTCTAGCAATGCCACAGATAATCTCCAAGCGTCTTGTCCAATCTAAAAATACCCTTTTTGTTTCACCTGGAAATCGCAATTAAGAAGTTTTTAGATATAACTTCGATTGCTTTGCTTTTAACTTATTAATTTATATATATATATATATATATATATATATGTGTGTGTGTGTGTGTGTGTGTACTAAAGCAAGAGGAAGACATACTGAAAATGAAAGAGTCCAGGCTCTTGTTAGGCAGGTATTCATAGATTAACATCTTCTCTTCATCTTGAACGCAATAACCTAAGATTCTCACAAGGTTCCTGTGTTGGAGTTTAGCAATCAACACAACTTCATTCTTGAACTCTTCATTTCCTTGGCCTGAATTCTTGCGTAGTCTTTTCACGGCTATTTCCGTTCCACAAGAAAGCACTCCCTGAAATTACAATTCAAAACTTACCTCATTGTGCATGCATGAAACTATTAGTATGATAATTCAGCTCTTGATTTGGGGTCGATACAGTAGCTAGCTAATTGAGGACGTACAACTACCTTATAAACGGGGCCAAAACCGCCTTCTCCAAGCCTGTTCGAATCGGAGAAATTTTTTGTGGCTGCAGATATGGTGCTTAGATCAAAGAAAGGTAGATCTGACTTTAATCTGCTATCATCAGGACCTGTTCTACTAGGAGAATCATCCAAGTAGATTGAAGGTGTGGTCACACCAAATGAAAATGGATTTTGTCTTTGCTTACCTGTCAACAATTACAGAACAAATTAATATATGATAAAAAAAATAAAATTCAGAACAGATAGTCATAATGTATGTATATTGTTAGAAATATTGGTTTAGAAACCAAGAATTTCAAGTTAACTACTGGTTTTTCTTAAAGCAGCTAGCTGTATATCTGATCAATGGGCAACTTGCTTGCATTTAATTATGTAGTGTGCTTATAGTAAGGTACTAATTAAGCTGAACTGACAATAAAAACCTCAAATTAATATATATCATCTTGGTAAATCAATCAAGCTGTTGACATAGTGAAGGGAAATATGTTTACCTTTTCTCCTCATCTTTACGGACCAATACGTGATGGAGATCACAAGCAAGCAGAAGACTAAAATAGATGTTAGCGAAATTGCCAGCTTCCCCTTCTTGCTAAGAGAACCACTTGACTTCTTTGCGTATTTAGCTACGAAGATATACAGTACGTGAAAATACAATGAACTTAAGATGAGATGAGAGTTAACCATACACTAAAAATGCTATACTATGAAATGTGAAACCAAAATTACGTACCTAACTCTATCGAATCAACCCGAACATATAAATCTTGACCGACATTCGTATAAGTCCTTGTATCCATCAAGTCCCCATGCCACGTCACACATCCAGATCCAGTCCCTCCTTGCTGGGCATCTGTATTCGAGTATGCGATGCAAGAACAATTCCTTAAGCATTCCTCTTCACATTGTTTTAGACTCAAGGTCATGTTTACTCGCGCGGTGGACGAGTTTGGTGCCTTTACTAGTGACACCTTCACGAACCCCTCCCCATTTTGACACATGGATACTCCTTTCTTCCTTACGCACCCATTCGATCCGTCTCTCAAATACCAATCGTGGAGCGACTTGGGTTCAAATCCGGGTAGGCATGTACACTCAAACTTATCTGCATTGTAAGGGTCACAATTGCTATTTGGACCGCACTTTCCATAGTAGTCACACTGCTCTACCGGGGCAGACCAAAACTTGATCCATTGATGTACTGGATCATGCCATGTGGACCGTTCAACGATTCCCGATTCATCAATCACCATTCTTGAGAAGATTGAGTCGTTGGTAATACCATACATGATGGATAACTCATCTTGATTGTTCACAAAACTAACGTTGAAGATGAAATTAGGGGTCATTTCCGGCACACCGCTCCATCTGTGCCCAATCCAAGATCCGGCTCGCCACAGCGGAGCTTGACCCTTGTACAAAAACAGCTGCGGAAACCCACTCGGATCAATCCTATACGAACAATTCCCAGTTCCCGGGTCATCTAGGGACTTCCAAGAAGTTAGGAACCGATTGAACCCGGACCGCCGGTTCAGCCCAATTTTCATAAATGGAAGCATTGTATTTGAGGGATAATCAAACCCTTCCCACAAAGTCCTCTGGCTCCCTTGCTCAAACAAAACAAAATTTCCTGTATCCAACAGCTTGGCCATGGAATTGTTTGGAGAAGAGAGAGTAACATTAGCAGACCAAAGAGGGACTTTTCGGTCCTTTCCATATATGACAAGGCCTCCATCTCCATTGATCGCTAGAAGTCCAGTAGTATCATTGACAGGGTTGTCTCTGTTTGCAACCCAAACAATAGTTTGCTCTGGAACTTTGTTATACCATACTCCAACATAACGCTTACCAGAATTTCCAGGGCTGAAGAACCCAAGTGCAAAGAGTTTCCTGCTAGAGACTAAAACGTCGCCGTCTTTGATGGTTTGGTTTGAAGCAATGGAATCAATGGAAATGCCATAGGGGAGAAGAAGAAGGAAGATGAGCAATGTAGTAATCATTGACCATTGAGTAGAATTCATGGTTTGCTTTCTCAATGAGGCTGAGATTGATTGATATGGGAGAGGTAGGTGAGATTTTAAACGCGATAAGATCGAGCTGGATTTAATCAAACAGAGGTCCATCTGTGTGTGGTTGTAAAGAAACCATGACATAGACACTCAACCAGAAAAGTTTAACTCGCTTTGAAAGAAGTATCCTGTAATATTGTAAAAAGAGATGAAGCTAGCTCAAAATCTTCTTCTACCTTAACCAGTTCTACACGTACCATTAATTAATATTTCACTTTAGGGTACAAGTAACCACAATCTGAAAAGGGCTTCTACAAAATTCCAATCTAGAAGAGCTCTTTTTTCTACATCTTGAAAATATAAGAAATTTAGACCAACTTAAAATTCTTGCTTGCTAAGTTTTTAAGTGATGACAGTTTAAGATATCTAAGCAGAAATAAGACTTACTGAAAATGAAAGAGTCCAAACTTTTGTTTGGGACGTATTCATAGATTAGCATCTTCTCATCGTCTTGAACGCAACAACCTAGCTGAAATTCGTAATCATTGAGAGCCAAATTGAGTCCTTGTCACCTAACATTTCCAGCATCGTAACTCATAGGAAAGCTGTACACTAGAAACAATATTACCCACATAATCCATTTGCTGACTTTTCTAGTATTCATGTCCAGCAATGATGTGTGAATGTGTGATATATATCAATGGTGTCATTTACACGAACTCTAATGGCACTTGATTGTTCCACGTTCTGTATAAGATTATAAGCTGAGAAATTGTTAATGGCAGGACTAACAGATTATGCTTAACATACAACATTTACATTTAAGATCGTATGCTTTAGCGAGCCTCGACTATGGTACATGTCACATCATTGTAAGATTTAGCTCCTTCAGTAGTACTGGTTGATGGTTCTCCACCGGTATAGGTTCTCTTAAACACAAATGCAGGTTCTCTTGGTGTAGCAAGAGCCGCATCATTACTTAGCATTACAAGAACAGCTGACATGGTTGGCCGGTCAGTGGCATAGTTTTGCACACACAAAAGGGCAATTTGGAAACATCTAACAACTTCATTAACAAGGTACGATTCACCAAGACACGAATCAACAATTCCCAAGGCAGAATCTTCTCTCCACAAGTTCCAAACCTAGAAACAATTACATCATTCAGTTAGCAAAGTGATGAGGAGAAAAATTAATGAACTTGTGGCAAAAGTAGTTGTTTGCAAATAGACTTGTAGTAAGCTTACATGTCCAACCAAATTTGAGTCTGGATTTTCCTCATGGTAATAACCAGTATTCTTTCTGCCAGTAATGATCTCTAGTACTAATATCCCAAAGCTATATACATCTGACTTAACTGAAAACAATCCTTCCATTGCATATTCTGGTGACATATAACCACTGCAGCAATGAAAATGAAAAGCAAAACAAAAAACAAATTATCCTTTTGGATTGTTTGCTATATATTGTGACATGGATTATCAATTTGTATTAGCACTCCAGTAGGCTACTCGAAACTATTATAATATGGCTTTGGATGAAGAAGTTACTTACTATGTCCCAACCACACGATTAGTACTCGCTTCATTTTGATCTCCCTTAAATATCCTAGCCATACCAAAATCTGAAATTTTTGGGTTCATAGAAGCATCCAGTAGAACATTGCTGGCCTTTAGATCCCTATGGATGATTCTTAATCTGGAATCTTGATGAAGATATAAGAGCCCTCTAGCAATCCCACAAATGATCTCAAACCGCCTTGTCCAATCTAGAAGTGATCTTTTTTTTTCATCTAGAAAAAACCAAGGAATTTATTGTAGCTCTTATTGCTTGCTGGTGATAATATAAGATGCAAAAGCACAAAGTTGGGAAGACTTACTAAAGATGAAAAAGTCCAGACTCTTGTTTGGCAAGTATTCATAGATTAGCATCTTCTCTTCATCTTTTACACAACAACCTATAATCCTGACTAGGTTCCTGTGTTGTAACTTTGCAATCAGCTCAACTTCGTTCTTGAACTCCTCAATTCCTTGGCCAGAATTTTTCGATAGTCTTTTCACCGCTACTTCATTCCCATTAGAAAGCACACCCTGAAGTCACAATCATTGAAAAGTGCGCTTACAAATTCAAAAAACAGTAAAATTCAATGCTTAAAACTTATTCAAATGACCAAAAAAAAAGATGTTATCCATACAAAAATCTGATATATGATTCGAGACATTATTTGAAAGCAACTACCTTATAAACGGAGCCAAAACCTCCTGCTCCAAGCTTGTTAGAAAAAGAAAAGTTGTTTGTTGCTGCAGCTATGGTACTTAGATCAAAGAAGGGTAGTTCAGAGTTTATTCTACTTTCATCATCAAGATCTGCACTAGTGTTTTGGAAGTAGGTTGGCCCTGTGGTAACTCTAAATACATAATTATTTTCAATTTCCTTATCTGCTATCAAAAACAAAAGGAGAAATGAGTCCAATAGTCTTTTTGTCACTAACTATATCTAAACTGAGTGAATCTACTTGATCAATGTCACAAATAGCAAAGGAAATTTGTTTACCTTTTCTGTTCTTCTTTACCAACCAATGCACAAAGAAAATCACAAGGAAGAACACTAGAACAGATGCTAGAGAAATTGCAAGCTTTCCATTTTTGCTAACAGAACCGTTTGATTTTTTGGCATATCGAGCTACAAAAAAAAAAAAAAGCAAAAAAGAAATCTAGTTATGAATTCAACAGTGGGAAATAATCATTTTTGGTGATTGTGGAAGCTTTTTGATACAGAATACTAGATTACTAGTGGACTTGTTGAACAAGCTAGGAGGCCCTTATATAGTTAAAGAACATACAAGTAAAATACATTGTCACATTTCGACTGAAATCCCCAAATCGATCATCTAAACATATGATTGAATAAAGTGAGCTATATAAACCTAAACAAATAGAAACCAAAGGGGAAAAAAAAAGATGTGAGAAATACCTACCTAAAACAGTTGAATTAACTCTCACAAATAAATGTGGACCAACATTTGAGACATTCCTAATGTCCATCAAGTCCCCATGCCATGTCACGCATCCACTCACTTTGCTGCTCCCATTGACAATCGAATATGCAGTGCAAGAACAATCTCTCAGGCACTCTTCTTTGCACGCTTTCAAGCTCAAATTCATGTTCACACGTGCCATCGACGAGTCTGGTACCTTCACAGGTTCCACATTCACGAAACCTTCCCCGTTTCGACACATGGATGCTCCACTTTTGATTACGCACCCGCCCGACCCATCTTTTAAATACCAATCAGCCGGAAACTTGGGTTCATAGCCGGGTAGGCAGGTGCATTCGAAGCTATTTGGATCGGATGGGTCGCAGTTACTATTCGGACCACAGTTCCCATAATAATCACACCGGTCTGCTGGGGCAGACCAAATAGAGGTCCATCGATCATTCCATATGGTCCGTTGGATGATTCCGGATTCATGTAGGACTGTTTTTGTCAGAATTGATGAGTCACTAATAACCCCATACATAATGGTTAACTCATCTTGATTATTCTCATAAGTAACATTGAAGATGAACTGAGGTGTCGTGTTGGCCACGCCACTCAAAGACCCAGCCCGCCACCAAGTTTTTGTACCCTTGTACAAAATCAGCTGTGGAAACCCACTTGGGTTAATCCGATACGAGCAGCTCCCGGTTCCAGGGTCATCTTGGGACTTCCAAGATGTTAGGAACCGGTTCAGCCCAGACCGCCGATTCAACCCAAGTTTCATAAATGGAAGCATTGTATCTGTGGGATAATCAAAGCTTTCCCACAGCATATTTTGGCTGACTTCATCCTCAAGCAAAACAAGATTACCTGTATCCAACAGCTTGACCACAGAAGTGTTTGGAGAAGAGAGAGTAACATTAGCAGACCAAAGAGGGATATTTCGGTCCTTTCCGTAGATGACAAGGCCTCCATTTCCATCGATTGTTAGTAGTCCAGAGGTATCGTTGACTGGATTGTCTCTGTTTGCAACCCACACAACTGTTTGATTAGGAACTTGGTTATACCACACTCCAACGTAACGATTGTGAGAAACATTTCCTGGGCTGAAAAACCCCAGTGCAAAGATTTTTCGGCTCGAGACAAGAATGTCATGACCGTCGTCTCTTAAAGGTTGGTTTGGCCTAATGGTGTCAAGGGAAAGGCAAGAGGGGATAACAATGAAGATAAGCAGTATACTGCATCCAGTAGAATCCATGGTTAACAGTTACCTATCAAATTGGAATTAATGCCATGCCATCAGAAGAAAGAAAAAAAATCAAAACGAATACTGTCGACCATGACAAGGCCTCAAAGACATGGTTAACAGTTACCTATCAACTAGGGCCGGACTCATAATATATATAGTCACCAGCCATGATTAAGAGACTGCACAGGCAGCAACTTATTTCTTTATCTACCAGAACAATTGAGACTTTGTCTTCAAGTTACGGGTCCTTGTTGGATTTGAAGACAAAGGCGATCAGATACATAAGGTACCTCTTAAGAAGTCAATTAAGTAACTTGAGCTTAGTGGCTCTGTGTCCTTGTCATGGACCCATATCATGGTCACTTTTTGTACGCGCGAGTCTGTGGCTGACCGGTGTGTAGAAAAATCCAAACTCTACGTCGTAGTCCTTTTTTCTAATAAAGACCGTTACATGGTCTTTTTTTTCTTCCATCAATCAATCTCATTATTAACTCTAGAACATTGGATAAAATGATAAATGATGACTAATGGTTTATGAATAAATTTTTTATTATTATATTTCTTTTGCTAGTTATTGCTACTTCTAGTAGCTTAACATATAACATTCATGCATGGCCTTTTAGCGAGCCTCTACAATAGTACATGTGAGATCATTTACAGACTTAGATCCTTCAGGTTCTGGTGTAAGTTCTATTCACTATAAATGGATTTTCTCTTGGTGAAGCAAGAGCTGCATCATTACTTAAGATGGAAACAACTGCTGACATTGGCGGCCTGTCAGTCCCATCAATTGTTCAGACTGATCGTGAAGCTTCCTCCTCTCTGTTTATTAGGCAGGGGCGGAGCTAGAGTTTAAAGTTTAGGTGAGCTAATTTTTTTTTTAAACATGCATCGAGAAACTTACAAACTCGAAATAAACTAAAATGGAGAATTTGTCTCGCACTGCAAATACAAAATCAAGGCTATCAACATCAACGAATCAACGATTCAATTAGACTAAGAAAACAAAGTACACAAAATGAAACTGAAACATATAATGAAATAGACCAACATAGAAATTGAAACTTGAAAGGGGATTAATAAAAATTAGAAAATACCTTGAAAACTGCTTACTGCTATCAGCTTATCACTCTATCAGTTGAAAAATCATCGAGAATAATGAGATTTCAGGATTTGCTTGGTGCCTTAGTTGATCGACTATTCAATTAAACTAAAACAAGAAGACCAATTGTTTGAAACTTTGTATGTCCGTGGGCTATGTACGAAAACTAATATATTCGTTCTGAACGAGAAGAACAATTAACTCATGATGGGCTATGTATATGTTCATTATTAAACAAATTCAGGTGAGCTTGGTAGGCAGTTTACATAATAATAAAAAATATTTACCCAGCTGGAGCTGGGTTAGCCCCCAAATAGCTCCGCCCCTATTAGGTGACTTTATTCTCTTCCTTCCTTCATTCAACTTTTTTTTTTTTCAAAAGGCAATACCATAACCTATTCATTCAATTTATGCATCTTCTTGAGCGACCATGAATACTCGCACGTCCAAGTTCCAAGGATCCAACCAACTTCAACTATACTTTAGTATATACTGTTTCTCTTTTGGTCAAAAAAATTGTATAGAATCTGGGTTTTGTTTAATAGGAGGTTGATGGGTGTAGACAGATCCAATAATGTAAGAAAGTCCACTCTTAATCTCTAATAAGTAAAATATGCACGCCAAGAAAATTTGAGATAGCTTGATTTTGTTAACTTGGTTTGCAAGAAAAGTTGTTCATGATATAGTTTACATATTCTTAAGGGAAAAAATCACCTTTAGTCTCTGAACTTTGACTCATTCGACACTTTCGTCCCTGAACTTTGAAATATATCACTTTAGTTCCTGAACTTTGAAAAAAACTATCACTTTCGTCCCTGACCGAAGTTTTCACCGAATAAACCTCTGATTCCGGCCAATTCGAACGACATCACATACTGGGCTTTGAAGCCCTCATTGAGGTGAGTTCAACGCCACCAACCTCGCCTCAAACCGTCGCCGGACGGCGGAGAATTTTACAATTAAAGTTTCGGCCACCACCGGCTTTCGAGCTAAATTCGAGCCATTCTAGGCCGAATTGAGCTTAGCTCCAGTTATAAAAGTTACTCCTCTCATCCGTGCGAACATTTTGGCATAGGTTTTGCACCATTTTTTTTTCCCGTCAGGGACGAAAGTGATAGTCGGTGTTGAAGTTCAGGGACGAAAGTGATATATTTCAAAGTTCAGGGACGAAAGTGTCGAACGAGTCAAAGTTAAGGGACTAAACGTGATTGTTTCCCTATTCTTAATAAGTCTCCAGTTTAAGAGAGAACATGGCTCCAAATGAGGCAAAATCAGTAGTAACTGGCCCATGTCTAGTTAGGGGTGTGTTTCGAACAGTTTGGATCGTAATAAGATGTCTCAACTCAAATTCAAAGTTTTTTGAAAGGAAAGTTGTATTTCAATTCCGATTTCTAAATTTCAGAATTTCAACATTCCTTTCCAACTTAGGAACTTTTGGAATAGTTGGAATTTCAGAATTTTTCGGAAAATCTCGTTAGAAATTTTTAGGAAATGTCAATATGACTTTACAAGAATTTTCGGACCAAAACGTTGGAAAAATAAATCTCATTCCCCTCCCAAGATTAAAAAAATAAATAAAGGGTGGAATACAAATTCTTCAAAATGTTAACTTACCACATGCATATGCCAAATTTGAAGTTTTTGATTTTTAACACCTGAAGATCTAAAATAGTCGTTTACATTGAAACAGGACAGGATCATAAACAGAGCATTAGGGCAAATGGGCAATATAAGTTTTCGTTTCCCTCAGAGAGACAGAAACAAGAACAATGATGTCATAATGGCATCGATATCAGCATTTCCTATAGTATCATCTATGATCAACGATGTCATAATGGCATTGTATATGTCGTTTATTGGAACTGTGATTCACTGTTGTTTGAAAACCTTTTTATGCATGCATGGCCAAAACATAAAAACAAACTTCTACATTTGTTACCTAGCCTGCAGAGAAATTGTCACACAACTATGCTTTATAGGGAAAAAAAACAATGGAAGGGTCTTGATGATATGAGTTCTACAAAAAACCATCAAGCTTCATTTCCTTTGAGTGTCTTTATATCATACTGAAGTAACGTTTGCCAATAAATTTGGTCTTTAATTTACTTACTAACAAATTTGGTCTTTATATCAGACTGTAGGCCTCTACCGAGCTCTGACAATAGTACATGTCACATAATTGATAGAATTATCTTCACTAGTACTATCTTTCTTCACTAGAAATGGAGGTTTTCTTGGCTGAGGAAGAGCTGCATCATTACTTAACATTACAAGAACTGCTGACATGGTTGGTCGCTCAGTGGGAAACTCTTGCACGCACAAGAGCGCAATTTGGATACATCTCACAACTTGGTTAAAATGGAATGAGTCAACTAGAGACGAATCAACTATTTCCAAGGCATTATCTTCTCTCCACAAGTTCCAAACCTGAAAACAAATTGCATCATCATCAAGTTAATTAGCATGAATTTTAGGGGATAAACAATTGGCAATGTCATTGTTTGGATATACTTGTCAGCTTACATGTCCAACCAAATTGGAGTCGGGATATGTCTCATTGTAATAACCAGTATTCTTTCTACCACTAATGATTTCTAGTAGTAAAATGCCGAAACTATATACATCTGACTTTACTGAAAACAATCCTTCCATTGCATACTCTGGCGACATATAACCACTGCAGCAACAAACAAAACAGAATGTGGAAATTAGCTAGCATCTTGTGAAATGCATTATAAAACACAACGGACTACTTGAAACTATATGTTATGATTCTATTTTGGAGGAAGTTTACTTACTATGTCCCAACCACACGATTTGTATTGGCTTCGTTCTGATCTCCTCTAAATATTCTAGCCAAACCAAAATCTGCAATTTTGGGGTTCATAGAAGCATCCAGTAGAACATTGCTGGCCTTTAAATCTCTATGGATGATTCTTAATCTTGAATCTTGATGAAGATATAAGATCCCTCTTGCAATCCCACAGGTTATCTCAAACCGTCTTGTCCAATCTAAAAGTGCTCTGTTGGTTTCATCTGGAAAATGTAACAAATTTAGACTCGGTTCTTGCTTGCTTTTAGTTTTTCAAGAGACAATTTAAGGTATAAAAGCAGATAGAAGACATACTAAAAATGAAGTAGTCCAAACTTTTGTTCGGCACATATTCATAGATTAGCATCTTCTCTTCATCTTGAACACAACAGCCTAAAATTTTCACAAGGTTCCTGTGTTGGAGTTTTGCAATAAGCACAACTTCATTCTTAAACTCTTCAATTCCTTGGCCAGAATGCTTAGATAATCTTTTCACTGCTATTTCCTTGCCATTAGAAAGCACGCCCTGAAAATATGATTGAATATAAACTCTGCAAAACCCAATTCCATATGTCTTGCCATGGAAAGTGTGTTTGAAAATTTAACACATTCAAAAAAACATAAACACCAATCATTGCACACATGTTATTCAAACAGAAGTCAGATATATTGAGGCATTATTTGAAAGAAATTACCTTATAGACGGAGCCAAAACCGCCTGCTCCAAGTTTGTTCGACACTGAGAAATTGTTTGTGGCTGCAGATATGGTGCTTAGATTAAAAAATGGTAACTCTGATGAGTTTATTGTATTCTCATCATCAAGATCTGCAGTAGACTTTTCGAAGTAGGTTGACCCTGTGAGAACTCTTGATACAAATTTATTTGGTCTTTCCTTACCTGCCATCATATAAAAAGAAGTTTCAATTGAGCAGAACTAGTATTTATTATAAGACAACGGTAACTGATCCATTACTTATATCTCGACCATGAACCATAAATCTTGGTGTAAAGGAATTGGAAAATTTGTTGATGTGAAAGCCAAGTTGAAAAACGATGCTCAGTGAATTAAAGACAAAATAACAAAAAATTTGTTTACCTTTCGACTTCCTCTTTACCAGCCAGTACACAAGGAAAACCACAAGAAAGAACAGTAGGACAGATACTATTGAAATTGCCAGCTTTGCCTTCTTAGTAAGAAAACCATTGGACTTGGCATATTGAGCTACAAGAGAAAAAAAAAATCTAGCTATGAACTTAAGATTAGAAATAATCAGTTTCATTCAATATAGAAACTTAAAAGTTCTATAAAAATTGGTGGACTTGTTGAACCATGGAGGCTGAGTAATCATAAACTGTAATGCATATTATATTTTATCAAGATCAGAAACCATTATTTGGTTTCCCCTGAAGTACTTTGGTTAGACAAAGCCCTCATTTCTAAGAGTATCATTCATTCCTGATAGTGGTAGGAAACTTATCTGAACCGATAATTGGATAACTCAAAGCTGTAATTTCTGTTCATTCAATAGAATATATATGAACATCAAAAGTTAAGTATAAACATCATCAAGACCATGGGCATAAGTCATCAGGAGCAAGGGAAATTTAGTAACTAGAGAGGAAACAGAAGAAAGAAAGACTAATTGTTACCCAAGACAGTTGCATTAACTCGAACATATAAATCTTGGCCGGCATTTGAAAAAGTCCTTGTGTCCATCAGATCTCCATGCCATGTCACGCATCCAATTCTTCCCTTGTTCTCATCTGCAATCGAGTATGCAGTGCAAGAACAATTTCTCAAGCACTCTTGCTCACACACTTTTAAGCTCAAATTCATGTTTACACTTGCCATTGATGATTCTGGTATCTTTACACGCGCAATTTTCACAAACCCTTCCCCAGTTCCACACATAGATACTCCTTTTTCCCGAATGCACCCACCGGAGCCATCTCTCAAATACCAATCGGTAGGCGACTTGGATTTAAACCCGGGTAGGCATGTGCATTCGGTGGTATCTACATAGTCCGGGTGACAGTTACTATTTGGACCACAGCGTCCATAGTTATCACACCGCTCTACTGGGGCAGACCAAAACATGTTCCATTCGTGTGCTTCACCATTCCATGTGGACCGTGCAATGATTCCTGATTCATCTAGGACTGTCCTAGTGAAGATTGAGTCATCAGTAACAACATACATAATGGATATCTCGTCTTGATTGTTCACAAAACTACTATTGAAGATGTAATTTGGTGACAAGACGGGCACGCCACTCCATCTCAGGCCAGTCCGGCCAAGTTCCAGCCCGCCACCATGGAGCTCCATCCTTGTACAAAATCAGCTGTGGAAGTCCACTTGGGTCAATCCGATATGAACAGCTCCCGGTTCCTGGGTCATCTTGAGACTTCCAAGAGGTCAAAAACAGGTCTAATCCAGACCGCCTGTTCAACCCAAGTTTCATAAGTGGAAGCATAGTTTTTGAGGGATAATCAAAGCCTTCCCACAGCAAATTTTGGCCCCCATTCTCAAGCAAGACAAGATTTCCTGTATCCAAAAGCTTGGCCATAGAATTGTTTGGAGAGAAGAGAGTAACATTAGAGGACCAAAGAGGGATATTTTGGTCTTTCCCATAGATCACAAGACCCCCGTCTCCTTGAATTGATAGGAGCCAGAGGTATCCTTGACAGGATGATCTCTGTTTGCAACCCACACAATTGTTTGGCTAGCTAGTACCATACTCCAACATTACGGTTGCAAGAATTTCTGGGGCTGAAAAACCCAAGTGCAAAAAGTTTTCTGGTTGACACAAGAACGTCGCCATCTTTTAGAGGTTGGTTTGGTGTAATGGTGTCAAGAGAAATGCTAGAGGGTATGAGAAGGAAGATGAGGAATTTACTGATCATAGATCCTTCAGTAGAATTCATGGTCAATTTTCTCTATGAGGAATGTAATTAATGGCTGTGGGTTAATGCTACTGATAAATTGCCCATTGAGGGAAGAAAAAGATGACAATGACACAATCTTAATTTACAAAATCAAAAGGAAATAATACCTTGAAACAGTCGAAGACAATTTTTATATGTTAAGAATTGAATTTTTTACACACCGCACGGTCAACTATAGGGACTGGAGAAAAATGTCACCAAGATAAAGACATTTATAGCCAGGTTTGATCACACAGTAATTTGAGATTTGTGAGTCCAAGGAAATCTACTAAAAAATAAAAAATGACGCCTGAGATATTAGGGCGCCTGAGTAAGTCCCCAGATATTTGAATCTATTTTTCTAGTGAAGTAACTAAGTTTGAATCTCAATGACTTGAATTGCAGTATATATCAATTACAAGCTAGTATGGCACAAACACAAAACCAAGAAAACCTATATATATGTCCTAATTAAATGCTTTCTGAAATTCTCCTATACTATATATCCCTTGTTAATTGATGCCCTTGCCCAAAATTTATTCTGAAATTTAAGTGTCTAAACTATGGACAATATCAATTAAAACAGGCATATGCGTTATCAAGAAGGAAATTTTTTAGAGAAGATCGAAAAAGAGAGGAAAAGAAATGAAATACATACCCAAGACAATTGCGTCAACGCGTAAATACAATTCTTGAGCAACATTTGCAAACGTCCTTATGTCCATCAAGTCCCCATACCATGTCACGCAACCACCCTCCTTACTGTTTTCATTCACAATTGAGTATGCAGTGCACGAACAATTTTTCAAGCACTCTTGCTTACACGCTTGCAAACTCAAATTCATGTTTACAAGTGCTTTAGACGACTCTGGTATTTTTACGCGGGACATCTTCACAAACCCTTCTCCATTTCCACACATGGATACTCCCTTTTTGTGGATGCATCCACCCGACCCATCTCTCAAGTACCAATCAGTCGGCGACTTGGGTTCAAAACCTGGTAGGCAGGTGCACTCAACGGAACCTACATCGTCCGGGTCACAGTTACTATTTCGACCACAACGGCCGTAGTTATCACACCGCTCTATGGGAGCCGACCAAATATTGGTCCATTGACGACCATTCCATGCCGACCGTTCGATGGTTCCCGACTCGTCAAGAACCGTTCTCGAGAAGATTGAATCATCTGTAACAGTATACCCAAAGGATATCTCATTTTCATTGTCCACAAAACTAACATTGAAGATGAAGTTGGTTGCCCTATCGGGGACACCACTCAATCCGATGCTGGTCCAAGATCCGGCCCGCCACCTTATAGCTCCATTCTTGTACAAAATCAGCTGAGGAAGTCCACCCGGGTCAATCCCATACACACAGCTCCCGGTTCCTGGGTCATCTTGAGACTTCCAAGATGTTAAGAACCAGTCTAACCCAGACCGCCGGTTCAACCCGAGTTTCATAAATGGAAGCATAGTATTCGAGGGATAATCAAAGCCTTCCCACAGTACATTTTGGTCATTATTCTCAAGCAAAACAAGATTACCTGTATCCAAAAGCTTGGCAATGGAACTGTCTGGGGAGGAGAGAGTGACATTAGCAGACCAAAGAGGGGTATTTCTGTCGTTTCCATATATGACCAGGCCACCATCTCCATGAATGGCTAGTAGTCCAGAGGTATCATTGACTGGAATTGGGTTGTCTCTGTTTGCAACCCAGACGACGGTTTGGTTTGGAACTTGGTAATACCATACTCCAACATAACGCTTGCGAGAATTTCCTGGGCTGAAAAACCCAAGCACAAACTTTCTTCTGAAGGAGACTAGAACATCGCCGTCTTTGATGGGTTGGTTTGGAGTGATGGCATCAAATTCAAGGGGAGTGGAACCATTTGCTTGAAGGAGGAAGACAAGCCATGTAACTTTAATAAACCATTTATTGGTAAAAATCATGGTTAACCTAATGAAGAATTTAGGTTGCTGTAGCTTAGTGATATTGATTGCCCATTGATGCGTGCAACTATGGAAGAAAAGGTAACCAGAAGCAAGACACAGTCCATGATTGAGAAATATAAAATGGAAAAATAGACCAGTCAACTAGGGACTCGTATAGAAAATGAGATATGTTAAAAAATATTTCAGGCATCTGAGGCTAGCTTTTTCTTCATGTCCAAGAGTGACAAAGTCCAAGTAAATCTACTTAAAATGTGACGACATGGATTAAGATATATAGTTGATGACTTGATGACAGTTGACAGGATGTCTTGTTTAGTTGTTAGCTTGAAGAAAATAAGATGACTTTTTGCAAATTAAGGCCTTAGTTTTCAGACTATCAATATAGGATTTGGTTGGAAAAATTATCTGAACAATTATTTATACAATATATTGAGAGAACTTACTTTGTCAATCAAGATGGGTGTGAAAAGACATAATGATCCTTAGATTATATATTAATTTTAAATTATCTTTAATATATGAGGGATGTTATAGTAAATAATATTTTAACAAAAAAATAATCGAATTTAGAAAAGAAAAGAAAAAAAAATTATGTAGAGAGATAACTACCCAGTACCCACATGCATTTACAGGGAAATAACTATGCACATTTACAGGGTGCTCTTTTGAATGAAGAGTCATGTTAGGGTGCTCTTTTGAATTAGTACATACTTGTACTAGCTTAATGTAACATATATGATCATAGGCTCTTACCCAAAAAACACATAAGATGGTACGCTCTTACCGAGCTTCTACCGTACTATATGTCATATCATTTTGAGAATTAGTTCTTTTACGGGTTGACAACTCTCCATTGATATAATTTCTCTCCAATAAAAATGCAGGTCTTCTTGGTGAAGGAAGAGCAACATCGTTACCTAACATGAAAAGAATTTCCGACATGGTTGGCCGGTCAGCTGCATACTCTTGCACGCACAAGAAGGCGATTTGCATACATTTCAGAACTTCATTGACAGGGCATGATTCCCCCATGAACGAATCAACTATTTCCAAGGCATTACCTTCTCTCCACAAGTTCCAAACCTAAAAAAAAAAAAAAAATTTAGGTCAAGTAATTAATTATCAACAATAAGTAGGGGATAAATCTGTTTGCTAGCTATTAGAGTAGTAAGCTCACATGCCCAACTAGATTAGAGTCAGGATGTTCCTCATGGTAATAACCATTATTCTTTCTTCCAGTAATGATTTCTATTAGTAAGACGCCAAAGCTATATACATCCGACTTCACCGAAAACCTGCCTCGCATTGCATACTCTGGTGACATATAACCACTGCAGCAGCAGAATCAAAAAGTTGATTATCAAGCTTCTTTCACCAATCAACAGAAAATTAGCATTTGGATTGTGCAGTCTTGTGGCATGCATGCATTATCAAGTTTATATCATCTCACTTGGAGGAATTCACTTACTATGTTCCGACCACGCGCTTTGTATTCGCTTCATTTTGATCTCCCTTAAATATTCTAGCCATACCAAAATCTGCAATTTTGGGTTTCATAGAAGCATCCAGTAGAATATTGCTGGCCTTTAGATCTCTGTGGATGATTCTTAATCTTGAATCTTGATGAAGATATAAGATCCCTCTAGTAATTCCATGGATAATCTCAAAGCGTCTTGTCCAATCTAAAAGTGCTCTGTTGGTTTCATCTGGAAAAAGTAGGAAATTTAGATGAAATTTTTGGTTGCTTTGTTTTAACTTTTAAGTGACGGTGATATAATTAAAGCAAAAAAGAAGACATACTAAAAATGAAAAAGTCCAGGCTTTTGTTTGGCAAGTACTCATAGATTAGCATCTTTTCATCATCTTGAACGCAACAGCCTAATATCCTTACAAGGTTCCTATGTTGGAGTTTCGCGATCAACAGAACTTCATTCTTAAACTCTTCAATTCCTTGGCCCGAATTCTTCGATAATCTTTTCACTGCTATTTCCTTTCCATTACAGAGTACACCCTGAAATAATAATTCATGTTGAGCTTTTAGCTTACTTTTCTTCGAGTAAATTATGAATGTATTACACATTCAGTTTACGTACACATATATATCCCCTTGAAAATGTACTTGCACAATCAATACATAGTACAAATTGATACCAACACAAAATTATAATTTATGATTCATTCATTTGAGACATGTTATCTGTACGTGCTTGGGAAACTGTACTACCTTATAGACGGAGCCAAAACCGCCTGTTCCAAGCTCTTTTGCAACAGAGAAGTTGTCTGTGGCTGCTGCCATGGTTGTTAGATCAAAGAATTGCAAATCTAAGCTTATTCCTTTTTCATCATGTTCTAGTCCACCAGTAGATTCCTCGAAGGAGGTTGACAGAGTGGTATGCCTAAATGAATATTCATTTTGACTCTTACCTATCATTACATACAGAGCTGAGTGAAATATAGTTGTGCTAGCAGCTGAACTTATGAATGACAACAATGACTGAATAATTTTTCATGAAGTAAGAAAGGATCAATAGAAGACAAATGAGTGAAAATAAATTTGGTTACCTTTTCTCTTCCTCCTCACTAACCAATACACAAGGACAACTAGTAGAAATAACGCTAAAACAGATACTAGTGAAATTGCCAGCTTTTCCTTCTTGCTAAGAGAATCATTTGACTTCTTTGCATATTGAGCTACAAAGAAAATAAAAATAATTAAAAAGAAAGAAAGCAATGAATTGAACTTCGATCATATCAAACGAAAAATAAAAATCCAATGAACTTAAAAGATATATTAGAGAAATTATCCGTGTTGTTTATGGCCAACACCGAATTAATTTTTAAGTTCATATGAGAGGAAATAGACGGAAAAAAGCTTAACGAGGAACCTACCAAAGACAATTGCATCAACTCGTACATATAAATTTTGACCAGCATCTGGAAGCACCCTTGTGTCTATCAATTCCCCATACCATGTCACACATCCAGTCTCGTCGCTGCTAGCGTATGCAACGCAAGAACAATCTGTCAAGCACTCTTGCTCACACACTTTGAAACTCACATTCATATTAACACGAGCCTTAGACGAGTCTGGTAACTTTGCACGTTCCACCCCCACAAACCTTTCCCCGTTTCGACATGTGGATACTCCTTTCTTCTTTACGCACCCCTCCGACGCATCTCTCGCGTACCAATCAGTCGGCGACTTGGGTTCAAACCCTGGTAGGCAGTTGCAATCTATAGTACCAACAGTGTAGGGGTCACAGTTGCCATTTGGACCGCATTGTCCATAAGAATCACAACGCTCTATCGGGGCAGACCAATATTCTGTCCATTCATGTACTCGATCATTCCACGTGGACCGTTTCAAGATTCCTGATTCATCCAACACCGTGATCGAGAAATTTGACTGATTGGTGGTAGGAATAATCATAGTAGATACCTCATCTTCATTATTCACGAAAGTTGTTACACTACCCCATGTGTGGCTTTTGCTCCTCATTTCAGACCGGCACCGTGGAGCTCCATCCTTGTAAAGAATCGTCTGTGGAAACCCACCTGTTTCAACCCGAAATGAACAGTTCCCGGTTCCTGGGTCATTTTTGGACTTCCAAGACGTTAGGAACCGGTTCAGCCCAGACCTCCGGTCCCAACCAAGTTTCATAAGTGGAAGCATTGTATTTGTGGGATAATCAAAGCCTTGCCACAACACCCTCCGGCTATCCCCATTCTCAAGTAAAACAAGATTTCCTGTATCCAACAGCCTGGCCACTGAATCACCTGGAGAAGAGAGAGTAACATTAGCGGACCAAAGAGGGATACTTCGGTCATTTCCGTAGATGACAAGGCCTCCATCCCTATGAATCGATAGCACTCCAGAGCTATCATTGACAGCGTTGTCTCTGTTTGCTATCCACACGATGGTTTGGTGAGGATCTTGGTTGTACCATACTCCAACGTAACGGTTGCGAGAATTGCCTGGACTGAAAAATCCAAGTGCAAAGATTTCCCTGCTGGAGACTAAAACGTCGCCGTCTTTGATGGCTTGGTTTAGAGTAATGATATCAAGGGAAATGCAAGAGGGAAGAAGAAGAAGCAAGATAAGCAATATAATGTCAAAACACTGGTTACTAAAATTCATGATGAGGAATGTAAGGGTTGATGAGATTGCCCAATAAAATAAAAAAGAAGATAGAGAAAGCATCTCCTTAATTATTTATTTAGTGTTGTCGAGTGGTTGGCTCACCTTATTTGACTTTCCGAGTCCAATAGAATTTAAACACGGGTTTTTAAATAATGTTGAGTCAACGATCATACAGAGACTCGTAATGAAAGTGACAATGACAAAGACACAAGCCAGCGAGCTTAACTAGTTACTCATCATTTTAATTGGTCTGATCTGATGGCCTCAGCTTATCGTCAGAAAAGTGTATAATGGAGTTTGAGACTTTTTCAAGTCTTCAAGTCGTATCCATAGTCAATGATGTGTAGCTATAAGTCTATAACATAACTTAGTTTCTAACGTGTTTGAACCTAAATTTGACAAATAAACCCGGCTCCACAAGTACTTCGCGTGAAACGTGAAACAAGTCTACATGGTAATATATAGAAAAGATTTGAATTCTCTGCTATAATATGATATGCTAAGATTTACTTGGATTTTAACATAGAGACGACACGTCATTAATGAAGAATCAAACGGCTCAAACAAAATGTTTCCAAAAGCTTAACGAAATGGAGAAGCAGGTGATCCAACCCTCTCAAGAACCTCAACCTTATTTATCCCTGTCGTGATTTTCTATTAATTTCTTCATGTCTCTTCCAGATCATGTCAACTTAAAAGACCAAAGCTACCCAACCCATATCCGTTTTTAAGTTCTCACCACTCCCTCATGGTTTAATGTTCAATTATTGTTGACGCCAGGATTTTGGTGTGTTTAGAAATATAGATCTAGGGTATGTTCTTCCTCCATGATCGATCTATCTTGAACAAGATTCAATACCGATGAGGGAGGGAGGGAGGGAGGGAGCAGTGCTCCAACTCTCCAAAGTAATAGATCATAAAAGAAATGTCTTCAAAATTGCTATGAACTGGTTTGCAAGGTTCTTTACAAGTGGGGAAGAGAGATGAGAGAACACGTTTTGCAGAGAAGAATGAAAAGAGATTACAAGATCTGCTCCTTTCATTTAGAAATTGGGATTGTGCGACTCTTTCATTCCTAGCCGTTGGATAGTGTTATAATTATGTGGCAGCACCAAATTGAAATCCAAGCAGATCTTAGCACATGATATTCTAGTAGAGGATCCGAGTCCATGCAGAAAACCCTAATGGGCCACAATTGAGTCCATTATAGTTGATGTTCGACTAATTGTGACCGAGGTACAACTAACCGTGGCCGAGGTACAATTAAGCCTGGCCAAGGTTCGGCCAACCCTAGTCGAGGTACGGTCGACTCCTGTTGAGAATCAAATGAACGTAGACAGGGTTCGGTCAAACGTGGACCATTTCTAGCTGATGATCGGCTAACCCTAAGTCGAGGTACAGCTAACCCTAGGCCGAGGTACGGTTGAACCCGGCTGAGGATTAGCTGAATGTAGCCAATTTGGCTGAGATATTTGTTTAGATGGGGTGCGGCTAAAATCTTAGTGGGGGTTCAGCTAATCCTAACTGGGATCAATTATACGTTTTTGAGTAATTGAAGCATTCAAAATCATTATCACCGAATTTGGAGAATCCGACTTAATTGAAGAGAATTAAGAGCTTTAATGCCTAAATTGTCAGTTTTCAGTTTTGTAACCATGTCAAAGGAATTCAATTTTGAATTATTTTGTAATAAATACGGTCTCGACATTTAAAGGCGAGATTGTATCCTTTTATTTTCTACTATAAAAGGGGCCATAGATATCCTTGTTAGAAGTCCTCGGACCAACACAAAAACCTCTCTCTACACAATTCAACATACAGTGTTTTTTTATCTATCACTTTTTTGCACTGGTATTGTTCTTAATCTTCCTGCACTTTTATCTTATTGCTCTTTACTTTCCTGTTCTTTACCTTCCTGCACTTATTTTCTTGCTCTTTACTTTCTTGTTCTTTATCTTCCTGCACTTTATTTTCCCAGCACTTTATTTATTTGCATCTACTTTGTTGTCATTTATTTTATGCAATTTATTTTCTCTCAAATATATTCAAAAATCATAACAAGAATCTTCACGTTCTTCACCCATCACTCACCGAGTTACACAACACGAAGATTCCGGCTAGTAAAACTGATTCGTGCAAAGTCCTTGCATCAAGGCAAAAAAAACATTGCGGCCGAGATCGTTCATTCCTCGGCCCACAGTCACATGATTAGAAGTCATATCAGAGCGCAACTCCAACAATTCATATCAAAACCTCACTTGGCCTCTTGGCAGCGAGTTGGCACGCCAGCGCACACGTCACCAAGCCAGAAGGACATGTGTAAGCAAAAGAGGCCCTCGGCCGTTTGACAAGTGGTCGAGACGATTTTTGAGCAAACATAAGGCAAATCAAAGTAGATTTGACAAAGTGTAGCTATTCCCTTTATATATAATCCTAGAAAGTTCACTCGATGATCACCATATATGTATGAAATTTTCTAGAAGAAAATGAAGAATCGATGATCTGTTTTTAGGCAATGGTCAAACAGAGACTCATAATGAAATTTTCTTTGTGCATATATATATCCAGTCGATTTGACAAAGAAAATTTGTTAACTTGCAATATCTGCTCTGCTCTAAAACAGGACACAAACAGGGCAAGATATTTAGAAGAGTCTTCAAAGTACATTGAAGATAACAGAACCTTCCATTGCTAATAAGATCAGCATTACAATTTACAACTAGGAATACAATTGGATCTTACTATCTTAGGCCTTTAGCGAGCTTCTACCATTGAACATGTGACATCATTTACAGACGAGTCTCCATTAGAATATGTTCTCTTCACTAAAAATGCAGGTCGTCTTGCTGAAGGAAGAGTTGCATCATTACCTAACATGAAAACAACAGTTGACATGGTTGGCCGGTCCATTGAAAATTCTTGCACGCACAAGAGCGCAATTTGGATGCATCTCAGAACTCCATGGCGATGACACGATTCGTCTAGACATGAATCAACTATTTCCAAGGCTATACCTTCTCTCCACAACTCCCAAACCTAGAAATGATTTACACGTACGTACAGCATAAAGTTAGCGATATAATTAAGCAGGGAATGAATTTTAGTAAAACTCGTTACTTAAGAGCTTACATGTCCAATCAAATTTAAATCGGGATACTTCTCATGGTAATAACCAGCATTCCTTCTGCCAGTAATGATTTCGAGTAGTAAAACGCCAAAACTATACACGTCAGACTTTACCGAAAACAGTCCTTCCATTGCATATTCCGGTGACATATAACCACTGCAGCCACACACAAAGAAAACTATTAAGTTTAGATTTGCATTAGCAACTAGTCTGTTCTACTTTAGTTTGTGGTCGATCTTGTGACATGGAACAATTGAGTAACACAAGGGAGTACTTGAAACTATTGTGGTATATATCTCCTATATATTTTAGAGGACATTACTTACTATGTTCCAACAACACGAGTTGTACTTGCTTCACTTTGATCTCCGCTGAATATTCTAGCCATACCGAAATCTGCAATTTTGGGATTCATGGAACCATCAAGTAGAATATTGCTCGCCTTTAGATCTCTATGGATGATTCTTAATCTTGAATCTTGATGAAGGTATAAGATCCCTCTAGCAATTCCACAAATTATGTCAAAGCGTTTTGTCCAATCTAAAAGTGCTCTTTCTGTTTCATCTGTCAAGTGCAAGAAATTAAGAATAAGTAAATTCTTGTTTTTAATTAACTTCTGAGTGGTAAATTAAGATACAAGATTCATAAAGAAAATAGGACATACCAAAAATGTAAAGGTCCAAACTTCTGTTTGGCACGTATTCATAGATGATCATCTTTTCTTCTTCTTGAACACAATAACCTAAAATCCTTACAAGGTTCCTGTGTTGGAGTTCTGATATGAGCACAACTTCATTCTTAAATTCTTCGATACCTTGGCCAGAATGCTTCGACAGCCTTTTTACTGCTATTTCCGTTCCATTACAAAGAATGCCCTGAAAATGTAATCGCAATAACAATGTCAAAAAAATATGCAAAATTGATGCATACACATGAAAATTTATGATTTATAATCAGAGTACATCTACCTTATACACTGAGCCAAAGCCACCGTTTCCAAGCTTGTTTGCGCCTGAAAAGTTGTTTGTAGTGGCTGCTATGGTTCTTAGGTCATAGAATGGCAAGTCTGAGTTCATTTTACTTTCATCATTAAGATCTCCGGTGGAGTCTTCCTCGGTAACTCTGAATATATATTTCTTTTGCTTTTGCTTAGCTGCCAGTCATCAATACAGAACAAGTGAGTAATCTTATAGCTTTTCTTCCATTACCAATCGGAAGAATCAGAACTGAGTTAATCTAATTCACGGGAACTTATATTTCCCTTGTAAGAAAATAATAACCGAATCGATCACTATACATTTTTCGGTTGTCAATCATTATAGACGTAGGTGATGTGAGTGCAGAACAAGTAAGGTGAAATAAATGCTCAATGAAATAGTGACTGTAAAGTTGCTTACCTTTTCTTTTCCTCCTTAAAAACCAATACAAAAGGGAAACTAGTACAAGTAATGCTAGACCAGATGATAATGAAATTGCCAGCTTTCCCTTCTTGTCCAGAGAAGCATTCGACTTCTTAGCATGTTGAGCTACAAAGATGAAACTGAAGAGATAAATACGAGAACGAGATTCCAACAAGCTTAGATGTTAGGGGGATATTGAAAAATTCAAGACAATCGGTCTTGTGATCACAAAAATGTAAAAAGAAACGAAAGTTCTACTAATTTAAGCAAAAAAGTAGTTACCTAAGACAATCGCATCAACTCGGACATATAAATCTTGGCCAGTATCTGGATTAGTACTTGTGTCCATCAAGTCCCCATACCATGTCACACATCCAACCACTTTGCTGCTCTCATTGGCACTCGAGTATGCAGTGCAAGAACAATCTCTCAAGCACTCTTGTTCACACGCTTTCAAACTCAAACTCATGTCTACACGTGCCTTAGACGAGTCAGGTAGTTTCACATTTTCCACCTTCACAAACCCTTCACCGCTCCGGCACATGGATACTCCGATTTCCTTTACGCACCCGCCCGACCCATCTCTCATATACCAATCAGTCGGAGACTTGGGTTCATACCCGGGTAGGCATGAGCAACCGACGGTAATCAATGTGGTGTCAACATTGTAAGGGTCACAGTTACCGTTTGGACCACACTGTCCATAGAAATCACAACGCTCTACTGGGGAAGACCAATGCATTGTCCATTCTTGTAGTCTATCGTCCCACATGAACCGTCCAAGAATTCCCGATTCATCTACCACCGTCCTCATTAAAGTTGACTGATTGGTGGTACTACTAGACTCCACGGAGACCTCATCTTCATTGTTCACAAAAGTTGTTACAGCCCCCCATCTCTGGCCAGTCCAAGATCCAATATCAGTCCGCCACCGTGGAGCTCCATCCTTGTAAAGAATCATCTGTGGCAACCCACCTGGGTCAACCCAAAATGAACAGTTCCCGGTTCTCGGGTCATTTTGGGACTTCCAAGTTGTTAGGGACCAGTTCAACCCAGACCGCCGGTTCAACCCAAGTTTCATAAATGGAAGCATTGTATTTGTGGGATAATCAAAGCCTTGCCATAGAACCTTTTGGCTATCCCCATTCTCAAGCAAGACAAGATTTCCTGTATCCAGAAGCTTGGCAATGGAAGTGTTTGGCCAAGAGAGAGGAATATTAGCTGACCAAAGAGGGATGCTTCGGTCATTTCCGTAGATGACAAGGCCTCCATTTCCATGGATTGCTAGGAGTCCGGAGGTATCATTGACTGGATTGTCTCTGTTTGCAACCCACACGATGGTTTTGTTAGGAACTTGGTTATACCATACTCCAACATAACGCTTACCAGAATTTCCTGGGCTGAAAAATCCAAGTGCATAAACTTTCCGGCTACACACTAATACATCGCCGTCTTTGATGGCTTGGTTTAGAGTAATGGTATCATTGGAAATGCAAGAGGGGAGAACAAGGAAGATACACAGTAATATTATACTGATAAACCATTTCATGGTTGACTCGATCTCAGTTGATGGAAAGACAAGTAGATCAGAAGGAGATCGAAGAGAGACTGCCTTAATTCCCCAAGACAGTTGTTAAATTAATGCCGAGTGTTGGAAAATTTTTAGACAGCGGTCAACAAAGACAGTCGCAAAGGCCGCGTTTGTTACGCCTCATTCCTTTCTAGTCCAATCAATGATCGATGGCTATTTGACAAACTGCTGCACAATAAGCATGTTGACAAACTGCATCCTAGAAGTTTCCGGGCAGATATTTCAAAGTGGCTAGCAATGCTGGACACGTATCCGGTAAGATTTGACAAGTAAAATTAGTAATACCTAGCTCATTCGATCTTAAATTAGTTTATGGTATAAACAATAAAGTAGATCAACATATATACATCATTTAAGATCGTAGGCTCTTAGCGAGCTTCTACCGCAGTACATGTCACATCATTTACAGAATTAGCTCCATCTGCGGTTGATGAATCTCCACTTCTTTGCAATAGAAATGCAGGTTGTCTAGGTGAAGGAAGCGTTGCATCATTACCTAACATGGCAAGAACTACAGACATTGTTGGCCGGTCAGTTGCATACTCTTGCACACACAAGAGAGCAATTTGGATACATCTCAGAACTTCATTGATAGGGTATGATTCACCGAGAGACGAATCAACGACGTCCAAGGCATTACCTTCTCTCCACAAGTTCCAAACCTAAGAAGAATTTACATCATCAAGTTAGCACAGTTATTAAGGGGGATAAACTTGTTTGCACATAGCATTGTAAACTCACATGTTCAACCAAATTTGAGTCGGGAGATTCCTCTTGGTAATAAACTCTATTTTTTCTGCCGGTAATGATTTCTAGTAGTAAAACCCCAAAGCTATATACATCTGATTTTACTGAAAATCGTCCTCGCATTGCATACTCTGGTGACATATAACCACTGCATAAGGAGAAAGGTAAGTTATTATGGATCAAGCATATCATTCAGTAGAGGGAATAGAGGGAATCAATTGCATGCCACAAAGTTGTGCTGAATCAATCAGCTTCTGTACGTGCCTTGACAGAGCATAGAGGGAATGAAATAACACAAAGTAGTATTGTGAACTATTATTTTATATCTATCTTGTATTTTGGAGGAAATTACTTACAATGTTCCAACCACACGGTTTGTATTTGCTTCACTTTGATCTCCCCTAAATATTCTAGCCATACCAAAATCTGCAATCTTGGGATTCATAGAAGCATCTAGTAGAACATTGCTGGCCTTTAGATCTCTATGGATGATTCTTAATCTTGAATCTTGATGAAGATACAAGATCCCTCTAGTAATTCCACAAATTATCTCAAAGCGTTTTGTCCATTCTAAATCTGCTCTGTTGGATTCATCTGGAAAAAAAGTAAGAAATTAATTTAGAAACAACTCTTGCTTGCCTTTCAAGTTACAGTTTAAGATACAAAAGCTAAAAAGAAGACTTACTAAAAATGAAAAAGTCCAAACTTTTGTTTGGCAAGTACTCATAGATTAGCATCTTCTCTTCATCTTGAACGCAACAGCCTAATATCCTCACAAGGTTCCGATGTTGGAGTTTCGCAATCAACCGAACTTCATTCTTAAACTCTTCAGTTCCTTGGCCTGAATTCTGTGATAGCCTTTTCACTGCTATTTCATTTCCATTAGAAAGCACACCCTGAAATTATAATCCAAATTCAACTTATACTGCAGCTTTTCCTTGAGTAACTTATGAATGCATAAAATATGTTATAGACAGAGCCCACTTGAAAAAATGTATAAAATATGAATCCAAATTCAACTTGAAAATTAACGTGCTTGACATATTCAGAAAAGTTTACTGAGGGAAACTACCTTGTAGACAGAGCCAAAACCACCTGTTCCAAGCTTGTTTTCAACAGAGAAATTGTTTGTTGCTGCTGCTATGGTTGTTAGATCAAAGAATGGTAAGTCTGAGTTCATTCTAGTTTCATCAACATCTGTTCTACCACTAGAATGTCCCAAGTATGTTGACCCTGTACCCTGTCCAAATAAATGTGCATTTTGTCTCCTTTTACCTGTCATCAAACACAGAACAAATTATTTTACAGTCTTCTCTTGTCATTGACAATCAGAACTAACTGAATCATAATGCAGAGAAAGGGAAGCTAATTGGTGTGTGTGATGTGAGTGCGGAACAAATGAGGTGAAAATGATGCTGAATTGAGAACCGAAAAAGTGGAAGGATATTTGGTTACCTTTTCTCTTCCTCCTTATCAACCAAACCACAAGAGAAAACACAAGAAAGAGCACTAGAACAGATACTAGCGAAATTGCCACTTTTCCCTTGTTGCTAAGGGAATAATTCGACTTCTTTGCATATTGAGCTATTAATGAAAGAAGAAGAATTCGATTAACTTAAGAGATTACGAAACAATCAGTTTTGGTGATTGTGAAAATTTTCAACAGTTCTATAAAAAAATGAGTGCACTTTATGAAATGATAAGGCTGTTTTTCAAAATTAAAGACTTTATGATCTAAATATACATTATCACATTTCAAGCTACCTAAGAGTTTAATGAATTCTAACTTTCTGAGGATCCCTAATGTAGTCCAAACTCCAGGGTTCTAGACATTTGTAACTCAGAAACTATCAAGCAGTAGAAGAGAGAAGATCGATAAAGTACTATTACGTACCTAAGACAATTGCATCAACTCTTACATATAAATTTTGACCAGCATCAGGAAGCGTTCTTATGTCCATCAAGTCCTCTTGCCAAGTCACACATCCGCTGCCCTCATCGGAACTCGAATATGCCATGCAAGAACAGTTTCTCAAGCACTCTTGTTCACATTCCTTCAAATTCAAGTTCATGTCAAAACTTGCCTTAGACGAATCTGGTATTTTTACACGTTCCACCTTTACAAATCCTTCCCCATTTCCACACATTGACAGTACTCCTTTTTTCCTTAAGCACCCACCCGACCCATCTCTCAAATACCAATCAGTTGGTGACTTTGGTTCGAAACCGGGTAAGCAAGTGCAATCGATGTCATTGACAATGTATGGGTTGCAGTTGCCATTTGGGCCGCACTGTCCATAATCATCGCAACGCTCTATTGGGGCAGACCAATACATGTTCCATTGATGCACTCGATCATTCCACGAGGACCGTTCCAGGACTCCTGATTCAGCTAGCATAGTCCTGGATAAAGCTGAGTCGTTGGCCGGAACATACATAATAGATAACTCATCTTGATTGTTGATGAAACTCACCACACCGCCCCATCTCTGCCCGGCCCAAGATCCAATTAGAGTTCGCCACCGTGGAGCTCCATCTTGGTACAAAATCATTTGCGGGAACCCACTTGGGTTAATCCCAAATGAACAATTGCCGGTTCCTGGGTCATCTTGGGACTTCCAAGTTGTTAGTAACCAGTTCAATCCAGACCGCCGGTTCAACCCAAGTTTCATATATGGAAGGAGAGTATTTGAGGGGTAATCGAAGCCTTGCCATAACACCTTTTCGCTCTCATTCTCAAGCAAAACAAGATTTCCTGTATCAAAAAGCTTGGCTATAGAGTTGTTTGGTGAAGAAAGAGCAACACTAGCGGACCAAAGAGGGGTACTTCGGTCCTTTCCATAGATGACAAGGCCTCCATTTCCTTGAACTGCTAGGAGTCCAGAAGTATCATTGACTGGATTGTCTCTGTTTGCAACCCAGACGATGGTTCGATTTGGAACATTGTTATACCAAACTCCAACATAACGCTTGCTAGAATTTCCTGGGCTAAAGAAGCCAAGTGCAAACTTCTTTTGGGTAGAGACGAGAATGTCGCCGTCTCTTATGGGCTGGTTTGGAGTAATGACATCAGAGGCAATGCAACAGTAGAATGGGAGAAGAAGAAAGATGAGCACAGTGGTGATAGACCATTCAGTAGGATTCATAGTTTCTTTCCACAAAATGCAGAAGAAGGATGAGCAATATGCTAACGAATCATGGTTTATTTTCTCAAAATGCAAGTTGGCTAGTTCATAAGGAAAGTGACAATGTCTTAATGACAGAATGACACATTTGACATTTCAAACACACACTTATTGAAAGTCATGAACCAGTAGGAGGTCAACCCTTGGACTTTTAAAACACTCATGGAAACAGTTATACTTTGTAATTATTAGAATGGATTATTTAGAATTCATCATTTCGATTTTTTGTTGAGAGAGTCTTCCATCCACCTAGTGGACTTCAACCCGGACGATCCAACCGCTGAAGTTTGGAACATCAATAATTCGAAACAACCAAATCTCCAACGTTGGTTTGGTTGTGTGAATTTGGAAATGTTTTAAAAAATAACTAGCATCCGAATATGAACTCATAGAGATTAGGGAAGAGATAGAAGAAAGTAGATAAAGTATTGTTCCGTACCTGTCAATTCTGCACGAATACCAAACAACTTGCTGAGAAGAAAAAAAATCTATCATTGTCAAGGAAGAAGCTAACATTCAATATAAACAGGAAACGCCCACAATTTAAGATGCTTTCACTCTTCGATGATTTGTCAGTCAACTTTGGAAGCTTTAGAATTATTGTTCTCAGTATGGTTGAAATATTGGCTACACTACAATCTCCAATGTTTCTCTCAGTCATTCCAACTCATACCATTAGGCATTGGCAAAAGGACTTGAAATTAACACATATATGCTAAGAAATCAACTTTCTCATCGCAGATTCCTAAAAAGGCATACTCTTGAAACGCAGGGATTGAATTGGAAGAGAAGGCATCTCCGCATTGCTGCCCGGATAGCTTCACTACACAAATTCATCAAGCTTCATTTTAAAAAGTACAAATCTTGAGACTTGAATGCATAGATTTCTAAAATGGGGAATGATCAAATAGAGTCAGATGGGCAAAACAAGCTTACCCAATTGCTGGGCTTCCATGGCGGCCGCCTGCCGATGCGGCTAAGAGTCGGCGTGAAAATGGAGAGTTGGGATTTTTCTATGAGAAGTTGAAGCTTGAAGAAAAGAGAGACGGCCTAGAATGACGAAAATAACCTCGAGCCAACTTTAAACACAGTAAAGTTACCATCTTTATCACTCCCAACACTCCCTCGATGTGGTTCTCTGCTCTGTTTCAATTTCCAGTTCCAACTTCATCTTGGGTTCCAAATATTCAGTTCTTGCTGCTTTTCTCGATACCCATCTTCTCCCTGGTATTATTCTTTCTGCGTAGTTAGAATCGATTTTTTTTTCTTTTTTGAATGAAGAATTTAACTGGGGTTTTTTTTTGAGATTGAATTTAGCTTCAAGTTTGGGGTTTGATTGAGGTTTTAAATTAGCTGGTAATCTCGAGAAGTTTATTTATAGATGATGCTAGCAATGGTATTGTGTGATTACCAGCTTAGTAGTTGTGGTTCAAAGTTTAAATCTCAATGAGCAAGTGGAAAACCCCATGTATTTTGTTAGGTCCATTTAGGAATTAAATCATTTTCTCAGTAAGCACCCCCATGCAAGTATCTGGTTACATGTTTAAACAAATCACAGAATATTGTCTTGAGCAAATCACATATCGCATTACATCAGATTTATTTGTGAAAGAAAAAAAAATGTTGGATATGAGCTTACAACCTGTGCCTTCATCGTGCTTCAAGCATAGTTATGGTTACATCATTTATAGAAGCAGGTCCTCCTCTTGATGCTTCTGAGTTTGGATTGCTGGATTGAAATATGAATGCAGGTTTCTTTGGAGAAGGAAGAGTTGTTTCATTACCCAACATGAAAACAACTTCCAACATGGTTGGCCGATCTATTGCACATTCTTGCACGCACAGTAGCCCAATCTGGATGCATTTCGAAACTTTATCGGCAGGATATGACTGACCCAGAGATGGATCAACTATCTCTAATGCTCGCCCCTCTCTCCATATGTCCCAAGTCTGATGCAATGTAGAACACCATTTCAGACCAAGTATTCAAAAGTACAGAATTGGTAAGTGATCAAGTGCATTATATTTCAAAATATTGTATATTGCATACTTTTCCTATCAAATTTGGGGTGGGACTTTCAGGATTGTAATCAGTGTTGTTCTTGCCACTAATGATCTCTAGCAGTAAGACACCAAAGCTAAACACATCAGATTTTGTCGAATATCTCCCATGCATTGCATATTCAGGTGACATGTAGCCACTGCAGTCAGAAAACACATCATAAGCTATTGAGCATATTCAGTATTGTTTCTTATGAATCCCTATATGGTTCTAGCTTTACATATACTCAGTAAAGTGTAAAATACGTACTAAGTTCCAACCACTCTGTTTGTATTTGCTTGGATTTGGTCTTCCCCAAACATTTTAGCGAGTCCGAAATCTGAGATCTTGGGGTTCATTGTAGAATCCAATAGGACATTGCTAGCTTTTATATCCCTATGGATAATTTTTAGTCTTGAGTCTTGATGAAGATATAGGACCCCTCGAGCAATTCCACTAATAATTCATTCATATAGCAGATGACATAAATCGGTACTTGTGAATTGAGAGGTATACCAAAAATGAAAAAGTCCAAGCTTTTATTTGGCAGGTATTCATAGATCAACATCTTCTCTTCTGAGTTGATGCAGCAACCATAAAGCCTCACCAGGTTCCTGTGCTGAAGGTTTGCTATCAGCATAACCTCATTTTTAAATTGTTCTAAACCTTGTCTAGAATTCATCGATAATCTTTTCACAGCAACCTCTTGTCCACTAGCTAGGAGACCCTGACATTTTATACTTTACTTCAGTTCAATAGTTGAAGCTGTAATGGAGCTAGAATTTCAATGTTTCATGTTATGGATAGGCTTATTTCCAACTTTACTCCTTTGTCCTTGCTGAACATGTGCTTAATATATAAATTAAGAGTAGTTAATGCAAATAATCGATTGAATTAAGCTGTGTTTAATCACGAAAACACTTATCATGCTTTACAGGGATATCTAGGTACCTTATAGACTGAGCCAAATCCACCTTGGCCTAGCTTGTTAGCAGGGGAGAAATTGTCTGTGGCAACTACTATGCTTTCTAGGTCAAAAAATGCCAAGTCTTTATTCATTTCCCCATCATCATGCCAGGTCAGTGGAATTCTACTGTCATCGTGCTTCATTTGCCTCAGAGGTCCTTCAAACAATAGATTGAAGTAGCATTATTTGTGTCAGTAACCATTTTTGGCTGCCATTTTACACACTTACATTTATGCTTGATAGATTATCTGAGTAGTTAATAAGACTATGATCTGAAACTAAATATTTATCTTGAACAAGAAGTTTGCTTACTTTTTGTCTTCCTCCTTGAAAACCAACATGCAGAAAATATAATGAATGTCATCACAATAGGCGGCAATACCAAAATCCACAGCATCCCCTTTTTGGCAAGAAACTTCTTTGACTTTTTTGCATATCTAGCTGAAGAGTGGGAAAACAGGAAAACAAAATAAAATAAAATCCTCATATATTGTCAATGCATGACAAATGATACATATGCAATGATAGACTGCTTTTGAATTTGGAGTGCCAAATTCTTACAGAACAAAGTACCTGTCACAATTGCATCAGCACGTATGTACAAATCTTGTCCTTGTCCTTGAATGTACTGCTTGGTATCCATTAAATCTCCATACCAGGTCATGCATCCACTTCCTCCATTCCTCATATCTGCACTCGCATATGCCAAGCAAGAGCAGTTACTCAAACACTTCTGCTCACATGCTTCCATACTTGAATTCTTGTCCAATTCGACTGTGGAAGTATCTGGAACATTCACATTTTCTATCCTTACAAACCCCTCACCGTTCCTACACATGGATGGAGCCCCCTGTTGCCTCTTGCACCCACCTGACTCTTCTCTTAATTCCCAATCTTGTGGGAAGTTGGGTTCGTATCCAGGAAAGCATGCACAGTTCACCCAGTTAATAGTGTGCGCATTGCAAACACCAAATGGGCCACACTTACCATACCTGTCACAGGCATCTGATGGTGCAGACCAAATGACAACCCACGCGTGCTGCTTTCCGTGCCATGCTAGTTGTTGGATTGATCCGGATGTACCAGACCCGGATATTGCTATTATTGAGGAAACTGAAGGGTCAAGAACAGCCCATGTCGTAGTAACCTCATCTTCATTGTTCACAACAGTAATGTCATACACATTATTGCTGTTTTGGCTGCTTTTATTAGGTAACCCATTCGATTGAATTGCATTGCTTTGACCTAACCGCCACCACTTAGCCTGATTCGTGTACAAAATTATCTGAGGGGACCCATTTGGTTCTGTCCTTAATGAGCAATTCCCGGTTCCAGGGTCATTGTTTGAGTTCCATGATGTGAGGTACAGGTTCTTTCCATGGTCCAACCCAATTTTCATGTTCGGAAGAAGAACATTTGTAGGATGATCAAAGCTACGCCATAAGACATTTTGTTGGTTGTTCTCTTGTTGATTGACCAAAATGAGATCTCCTGAATCCAGGAGCTGTGCCATGGTACTATTGTTACTTGTTGGCGAGGCAGAAACATTGGATGACCAGAGAGGAAGACCTTGGCTATCACCATGCAGAAGTACGAGATTTCCATCAGTACTAATAGTGAGAATTCCTGAGGTATCATTGACAGGATTGTCTCTGTTAGCTACCCACACAACCATGTCTTCTGAGAACTTGTACCAAATTCCAACGTAGCGTTTCCTAGATGTGCCAGGACTGAAGAATCCAAGCACAAAGGTCTCATTGTTTGAGAGCAACAAGTCACCATCTCTGATTGATTGGTTGAAAGTGATGTTCATGTCTGAAGAATTGCTCAACTTGAGAAGAAGAAGAAGCTGAACCAATGCATTCAGTAAATGTTTTACAAACTGCATAGCTGCAGAAAAAAAAAGGTTGTGAAAAGAGGACTTGTGTTTATACTCCCTCTTTGTTTATTTCTCATTCGCATTTTATATGGAAAGAAACTGGCTGCTAGATTATAAAAATCCTGCCAGAGTTGAATTCAACTAAAAGAGACAAATATGTGTTTACACACGAAAAGATACTAATTTGATGAAACTTATATCGGTTAAACGTGATGTTCATGTTGGGCATGGTGAAACTTATAATTATAATACTGTTTCTTTCGATTTCGAATTTCGTCATAAGAGGAAGGAGTTGACTAAATTTTCCTAAGCAATTTGATTCTTCAGCGACTTGGGTACTATTTAGTCACTGTTAAATATATCTTATCTTGGTCAATACTAAACTCCTACGATTAGACATTGTTAAATCATTAGATTTACAGTAAATAAAATTTCCGTAGCAAGTAGAGTAAAAACAGGGCAGCAGAATGATAAAACTACAGTCAGCAACCACAATAAACAACTGCAAATGGGTACATAAACAATTTTGCTGATGTTTATGGTTCATGCATTATTGTTAATCTCTTCCTCATCAGAGATTAAAAAAAATGCATTATTGCTGATGTTTCAGCTTAAAAAAAATGCATTATTGTTAATCAATGCTGATGTTCATATATGTTTGACATAAACAAATTTCCTAGCTCTGTACAGTCCACCTGAGATACGACAGTCACATTTGCAAGTTGCAACTCTCCTTCCATGAATAGAAAAGAATAAGAGCTAGGCAATACATGTGATTGAAACACATCAATTACAGAAGAAATCTGGATCACTATTACTACTTTTGAAACTAAATGCTGCCTCACTGTAAATAGTGATAAGTTTGGTAACACTAGACATTACAGCAGAAGAGGAAAATTTTTAGATATGGTAAAAATAGAAAATGTTAATCTGATAAGTGTTAAAGTGTTAATCTGAATGAAGCAGAGGAAAAACCCAATCTAGTAACAAAAAGGTCATTTGAAAATGTTGTCCCAGAAATATATGTAAAAAAGAGATCTTGATAATTAAATGTATCCACTGTTAGCTCAGTAACTACTAACTACTGCAATGCAAAGATATGAACATAAAACTACATAATATTTTCTTGAAGTTTGATAACATATAAAGAAAAGAAAGTTGAGTTGCTTGAATTACAGAATGCTCTTCTGAAGTTTGAAAACATATGACATTAGGGTAGACTTGTTGAAAGGATAAAAGTATTGAGAATGATGTATGTCCTCTGCCTTTAGCGGGCTTCAAGCATGGTTATCGTTACATCATTTAGAGAAGGTCCTCTTCTGGGTGCTTCTGAGTTTGGATTGCTGGATTGTAATATGAATGCAGGTTTCTTGGGAACAGTAAGAGGTGTTTCTTTGCCCAACATGTAAACAACTTCCGACATTGTTGGCCGATCTGTTGTACATTCTTGCACGCACAGTAGCCCAATCTGGATGCATCTTGAAACTTCATGAGAAGGATATGACGGACTCAAAGATGGATCAACTATCCCTGATGCTTGTCCCTCTGTCCACATATCCCAAATCTGATGCAATTGAGAACACCATTTAGCCAAACATTCAAAATTACAAACCAGTAAGTCATTAATAGCATATTTATATTTGTACTATTCTAAATTGCCTACTTGTCCAATCAAATTGGGGGAGGGGCTTTCAAGATCGTAGTTAGTGTTCCTCTTGCCACTGATGATCTCTAGCAGTAAGACACCAAAGCTAAAAACATCAGATTTTGTTGAATATCGCCCTTCCATTGCATATTCAGGTGACATGTAGCCACTGCAGTCACAAACCATGAGATTAGCTATTATTGAGCATGTCCCGTATTGTTTCATATGAAATACCTATATACTATTAGTTCTAGGCTTGCATATACTCTGCCAAGTGTGAAATACTTACTATGTTCCAACCACTCTGTTTGTATTTGCTTGGATTTGGTCTTCCTCAATCATTTTAGCCAGTCCAAAATCTGAGATCTTGGGGTTCATTGTGGAATCCAATAAGACATTGCTAGCTTTTATGTCCCTGTGTATAATTTTTAATCTCGAGTCTTGATGGAGATACAGGACCCCTCGAGCAATTCCATTAATAATGTCAAAACGTTCTTTCCAGTCTAAGAGTGAGCTTCTACTTCTATCTGATTATAAACATGAAACCATCAATCAGAGAATTAATGCAGACTGAGGAAAGCGCATGTACAAGTTCTGTTCTTATTTGCATGTTTATGCTTTACTTCATTTACGTTGTAAAAAAGCATTCATATATCTGATAAGATAAAACACTAGTTGTAAATTGAGATGCATACCAAATATGAAAAAGTCCAAGCTTTTGTTTGGCAAGTATTCATAGATCAACATCTTCTCTTCTGAATTGATGCAACAACCCAGAAGCCTCACCAGGTTCCTGTGCTGAAGTTTTGCTATCAGCTTAACCTCAGTTTTAAATTGTTCTAAACCATGTCCAGAGTTCTTTGATAATCTTTTCACAGCAATCTCCTCTCCATTAGCTAGTAGACCCTGTGAGGTTCATCGCCTTCAGTTTAATAATTGAAATAGTAATGGAAACTATAATTTATATTCCCCTGAAGTTCAATTATTTGCATTTAATAGTGATGCAAATAACCAATCGAATAATATGTGTTTATTTCAGAGTGATTATCATGCTTTACAGGGATCTATAATTCTATACCTTATACACTGAGCCAAATCCTCCTTCGCCTAGCTTGTTAGCAGTGGAGAAATTGTCAGTGGCAACAACTATGCTCTTTAGGTCAAAATATTCCAGGTCTTTGTTAGTTCTACTTCCATATTGCTTCCTTTCCCTTAGAGAGTCTTCAAAGCATAAATTGAAGTAGCATTTTCATCAATAAACAATTTGAGTTACACAGTATTAAATTATAGTTGAATAAATTATCAAGAAGAGGTTTGCTTACCTTTTGTCTTCCTCCTTGAACACCAGCATCCAAAAAAAATCAAGAATATCATAGCAATGGGCGGAAATACCAAAATCAACAGCATCCCCTTTTTGGCAAGAAACCTCTTTGACTTCTTTTTGTACTTGGCTAAAGAGAGGGAAAACAAAAACACCAATTCCTCAGATGCATGAGAAATAAAAGATATGTGATGATAGAGCCAAATCCAAATAAAGAAATTGTATAGAAAACAAAGTACCTGACACTAGTGCATCAGCACGTATGTACAAATCTTGTCCTTGCCCTTGAGTAAACTGTGTAGTATCCATTAAATCACCGTACCAGGTCATGCATCCACTGCCTCCATTCCTCACATCTGCACTGGCATACGCCAAGCACGAGCAGTTACTCAAACACTTGTGCTCACATGCTTCCATACTCGAATTGATGTCCAATTTGATTGTGGAAGGATCTGGAACCTTCACATTTGGTATCTTTACAAACCCCTCTCCATTCCTACACATGGATGGAGCTCCCTGCAGTCTCTTGCACCCACCTGATCCTTCTCTTAGTTTCCAATCCTCCGGGGAGTTGGGTTCGTATCCGGGAAAGCATGCACAATTTATCCAGGTCGCAGTGTACGTATTACAAACACCAAATGGGCCACACCTACCATACTTGTCGCAGACATCCGTCGGTGACCAGATTGTGACCCACCCTTGTTGCTGTCCCTGCCATGCTAGCTGTTGGAGAAATCCAGATGCATCGATTTCTATTATTGAGATAACTGAAGGGTCAAGAACAGCGAATTTCGTAGTAACCTCATCTTCATTGTTCACAAAAACTATGTCAAACGAATAATTCTTGCTTAGCCTGTTTATATTAGGTATTCCATTCCAGTGAAGCCCATCCCATTGACCTGACCGCCACAACTTGGCCTGATTCTTGTACAAGATCATCTGAGGAGACCCGTTTGGTTCCGTCCTTAGTGAGCAATTCCCAGTTCCAGGGTCATTTTTCGACTTCCAGGATGTAAGGAATATGTTCTTACCATGGTCCAACCCAATTTTCATGTTTGCAAGAAGAACATGTGTAGGATGATCAAAGCTCTGCCATAAGACACTGTTCTGGTTGTTCCCTAGTTGATTAACCAAAACAAGATTTCCTGAATCCAGGAGCTGTGCCATGCTACTATTCTTACTCACTGGTGAGACAGAAACATTTGTTGACCACAGAGGAAGGCCTTGACTGTTTTTCTGAAGTAGTACGAGATTTCCATCAGCACTAATTGTGAGGATTCCTGAGGTATCATTGACAGGATTGTCTCTGTTAGCTACCCAAAGAACCCTGTCTTCTGAGAACTTATACCAAATACCGACGTAGCGGTTGCTTGATGTGCCAGGACTAAAGAATCCGAGCACAAATGCCTCGTTTTTAGAGACGACAAAGTCACCGTCTTTGATGAATTGGTTAAAAGTGATGGTCATGCTCAAAGAATTGCAATACTGGAGAAGTAAAAGAGGAGGAAGAAGAATCTGAAGCAATGCATTCAGCAGGCCTTTTGCAAAATGCATGATTGCATATCATAAGATTACGAAAAGACTTGGTTCCTGAATTTAAGATTCATCCCTCTTATCGTCTTCTTTCTTTGTTTGTTTCTCTTTTCATTTTTTATTAGTGGCTGCTAGATTATAAAACCGCAATTGCCAAAGTTGAAACTCTATGGAAGACAGTGAAAGCCCCAACACCATTTGGACCAAATTTGCCATTTTCCTCTATAGAAATGTTCGACATGATGAAATTTAGAACTAGAAGAATGTTCTGATGTGAGATTTGGTCATAACAAGAGAGCCTATGGTATGCTATTGACCATTTTCAGAAGAGCATAGTTTTCATGTAGTTAACACCACAGTTGACCGTGAGGCCTGCTTTACTGATAACCCCTCAATTCCACTTCTATATATAAGCAACTCTGCACCAGTTAAACACTTATGTTATATATATTTTATCTAAGTCAATACTTGAATTCCTTGCATGATTGCATGTTATATATATTTTATCTAAGTCAATACTTGAATTCCTTGCATGATTGCATCATATATTATTACATTCAAGTATGGGTGTCAAGTTTTCTGTAGCAGACAGAGCAAAAAAGAGGGAGCTGGATGCTACAAAAGTATCAAGGCCTATATATATGTGTGTGTGTGTGTGTGTGTGTGTGTGTGTGTGTGTGTATATTTTTATAATAAATATCAGAATGTCAGTTTGCTATCAGCTCTGCACAAGTGTTCATGAGTTAACCAAATATGAGTCGTTCTATTTGAAATTAACAGTTGGGTGATTTTTACTTGAACCAAGTGTTGTTAAGGTGATCCATTACACCCACTATTGTGTCGTTTACTCAAGCCAAGTGATGTTCTTTTGTGATTATAGGTTGGCATTTTGATCTTCAAAGCAGAGAAAACACCCTGGAGCTATTCATTTGTGTGGGACAAGAAACATTCTCTTTTTCTAAATAGATGGGTGATGTTGTTGTTAAGGTAATGTGCTATACTCTATCTACTAGTGAATGAACCACCAATTTGTTGTCAGCAATCTCCGGCGAAGAATGAACAATTTAGTGTGAAGTACTTTTGTAACAAAGACAGGTAGATCAGTTTGGAACTACAAAGAATTCTCAATTTGAGTAGAAACAGTTACAAGTTAGTCAAATTTATAGAATCCTAGAAACTCAACGAGGTTCTATGACTGTAACTGTTACATCATTTACAGAAGAAGCTCCTCTAGATGTTGAAGAATCTGGGGCACTATTTTTGAAACTAAATGCAGCCTTTTTCGGACGTGGTAGAGTAGCATCATTCCCCAGCATGAATACAACATCCAACATTGTTGGTCGATCTATTGCATTTTCTTGCACACATAAAAGCCCAATTTGAATGCATCTCATAGCTTCATGACTCGAATATGACCGACCCAACGTTGAATCAACTATGTCCAAGGCTTTTCCTTCTAACCACAGGTCCCATATCTGAAATGGTTTTGAGCATAATATTTAGATTGACTATTTACCAAGCAAGATTATCATCTGAAATCAAAAAAGATATCTGTTTACTTACTCGTCCAACCAAATTCAGATAGGAATCTTCGAATTGGAAATTGTTCTTCTTGCCACAAATGATCTCCAGTGCCAAGACCCCAAAGCTAAACACATCAGATTTTGTTGAATACAGTCCATCCATAGCATACTCAGGTGACATGTAACCACTGCAATGGCACAATATTGGTATGTAAATACTATTGACTATCTCCGTTTCATCTGTAAATCATTTGTTTGTGTTTACAGTTTGGAATTTAGAGGCAGAGAGAGACAGAGAGAGATTTACTATGTGCCCACAACTCTGTTTGTATTTGCTTCGATTTGGTCATCCCCAAACATTCTTGCCATACCGAAATCTGATATTTTTGGGTTCATTGATGCATCTAGTAAAACATTGCTTGCTTTCAAGTCCCTATGGATTATTTTCAGTCTCGAATCTTGATGAAGATAAAGGACTCCCCGAGCAATCCCAATAATAATTTGAAACCGCTTTCTCCAATCCAACAATGACCTTCTGTTTTTATCTGAACCAGTACATAAAAGCTTCTATTATATTATGCATGATGAAAAATGCATTGGATATCTGAATGCATGCATTTGTTATGTGAAATCATTTAGCAGTTTGTAGAGATTGCATACCAAAAATGAACAAGTCCAAGCTTCGGTTTGGCATGTATTCATAGATTAACATTCGCTCTTCTTTATCTATGCAGCAGCCGAAAAGCCTCACAAGATTTCTATGTTGTAGTTTTGCTATAAGCTTTACTTCATTCTTGAATTCTTCTACGCCTTGTCCTGAATTTCTTGATAATCTTTTGACAGCTATTTCCTGTTCATCAGGTAGACTTCCCTGAAATCATAATCAAGACTCAAGATGTTACAAAAATTTCACATCGATGTAATGATGCATATTTCAAATTTATCACAGGAATGAGAAGGTCAAAATGTTCAGGGAAAGTACCTTATAGACTATGCCAAAGCCACCATGTCCAAGCATTTTAGCAGAAGAGAAATCGTCTGTGGCTGCAACTATGGTGCTTAGATCAAAAAAGGGTAAATCTGTCTTTCCTCTGTGTTCAACAACTTCATTTTCATTTGGCAGATCTTCATGGCTTCTTGAACCAGAAGCAACATGATTCAGCAATTGTGGTTGTCCTCTCCCTGTTTCACCCATACCAACATTGCTATTTTAGGAAGTAATTAACAGAACTCTATCTACTAAAATCCTAATCATTTGCTATGCCATAGCAATTAGTATATACTCTAGCAAATGATCTTCAACAATGACAGTATTGACATATGTAGTAGATATGCAAGTGAAACTTGGGCTGAAAAAAAGCTGTAAAATGATTTACAAATAGGTAAAAGGGTAAATTTTGCATACCTTTCCTGCTCCTTCTCTTAAACCAACATAAAACAGCAATGATGAGAAATGAGGTAACAGAAATTGACACTCCCAATATTATAGCCAGTCTCCTATTGTTTGCAGAGGACCCTCCTCCTGACTTCATTGTATACTGAGCTGAAAATAGAAAGAAACTACTTACTAATAGGTTTCACTAGTATTCATCTCAAGCTATTCCTTCATAAATAGAGTACCTGAAATTAGTGCATCAGCTCTTATATACAAAGCCTCCCCTCCTTCTGTAAACTGCTTAGTATCCATGAGATCTCTATACCATGTCATGCATCCACTCCCACCATTCCTCACATCTGCAATCGCATACGCCAAGCACGAGCAGTTACTCAAACATTCCTTCTCACACGCTTCCAAACTCAAACTCTTGTCCAATGTGATTGCAGAAGTATCTGGAACCTTCACATTCTCCATCTTCACAAACCCCTCACCATTCTTACACATAGATAGCGACCCCTCCTGCCTCTTGCACCCACCCGATCCGTCTCTCATATCCCAATCTTGAGGTGAGTTGGGTTCATATCCAGGAAAGCATGTACAATTGAACCCACTAACAGTGTAAGGATTGCAATCTCCATATGGACCACATTTTCCATAGCCGTCACAAGCATCCATTGGTGCTGACCAAACTGCAACCCAGCCGTGCTGCTGTCCCTGCCATACTAGCTGTTGTAACTGTCCAGACCCATCTACTGTTATTACCGAGTAAATTGAAGGGTCAAGAACACTCCACCTCACAGTAACCTCATTTTGATTGTTCACAAAACTAATGTTGAACACATTATTATGGCTCATAGCCGGTATGCCACCCCATTGAATCCCGTTCCATTGACCGGACCGCCACCACTTTGCGTCATTCTTGTACAAGATCAACTGAGGAGACCCATTTGGTTCCATCCTCAAGGAACAATTCCCTGTCCCCGGGTCGTTGTTCGAGTTCCAAGAAGTTATATAACGATTGATGCCCCTTTTTCTGTCCAACCCAAGCTTCATACTCGCAAGAAGAACATGTGTAGGATGATCAGAGCTTTGCCATAAAACATTCTGGTTCTCTTGTTGAAACAAAACGAAGTTGCCTGAATCCAGGAGCTGTGCTACTATAGTATTGTTACTTGATGCTGAGACAGAAACATTTGTTGACCACAGAGGACGGCCTTGGCTGCTGTTTTGAAGTAGTACTAGATTTCCATCATTACTAACTGTGAAAATCCCTGTGGTATCATTGACAGGGCTGTCTCTGTTTGCCACCCACACAACCTTGTCTGCTGAGAACTTGTACCAAATACCAACGTAGCGGTTGCTAGAAGAGCCGGGACTAAAGAATCCAAGTACAAAGGTTTCGGTTTTCGAGAACAGAAAGTGGCCATCTTTGATGGATTGGTCAAAACTGATGGTGTCTGAACAAGTAGAAATCTGGAGAAGAAGGAGCTGAAGCAATAGAGCATCCAGCAGACCTTTTGAAAACATCATAATTGCAGGAACAGATCATGTGGTTGCTGAAAGGAGCCTTAATTGGTTTGCCTCAAGCCTTGAAGGTGAGGTTTATCACATCAATCATCTGTCTTTATTTTGGAAATTAATATTGGTCCACACCACAATGCAAGGTCCCCGTGGGAGAAAAATTGGTCATAGAAATATTATAGTTTAACATGTCCCTTTAAGACTCTGAACAGTTGGTGGTATATATTAGTCTCAAAGTCAGAAACATATGCAAAACTTTTAGTATACCGATTCAATACACAAAGCTTGAGAGGCGTTACAAATGATGAAACTTGGAATGTTGTTGTTTGAATTTTCAAAGAAAATTGAGATCATGGTAGCTGTCGTCAATCTTCGGGGCTGCTGTGCTTTTACAGCCTGAAATCCACTAATGAATTTTTTCTCAAGAAATTAGATGTTTCAACCACTCGTGTATTAGTTAGATAATTTATATCTTATCTTAGTAATCCCTCGCACTATCATACATTTTTCTATAGGAGTAGGTCTTAGAAAAATACAATCTTTGGACAAAGAAGTCATAGAAAGTCAAGGTTGGTTTCTCGCTTACACACTTACTAAGGTGATTAATGAAGTCTTAATTTGGAATTAACCAATACTATTGAACTCGATCTTTAAATATATTTGATTATTGCAGGAAGGATTCATTTGCTGTATGGTGGTGGCTCATAGACTCGTTCAAAGAACTTTCCCTCAATAGTCAATAAAATTCACCGGAGACTTGGGAAAGAACCCGCTCTTGTCAAAGTCAAAGTCGGCAATTCTTATCCATCTCTGAACTCACCGACATCCGAAAATGAAAGAACTAAGAAGCTCATTTATGTAGCAGTAACATGGAACCCTCCTAAGAGCTATCAGAAGCCCCTAATTTTATCATGAAAGAATTCATTAAAATATCCAGTTTTAATTCCATACTTATCTGACCGGAGACAACAAGACTTTAAACCACGTACTTGATTTATCTCAAGTTCCCACCATTCGAGGGCAAGTAACTAATATTGATTCGTTGACATCATTGCATATTTCATATTTGATTGACGTAGGGCGGCGCTGATCAAACAAATTAGCCTCCTTGGGTCAAATTCATGGAATTTTCTGGATTGCACCATAGTTTTAGTATATTAGGTGACGTAGAGCGATTTCATCCGTTTATTTGTTTATTGGAGTTTATAATTATATAAATTAATTTCGTGAATTGACATTTTTGTCTTTAACTTTTTGTTTGTCTCTCTTTCTTTCTCTCTCTCTCGTGCACGTCTTTCTCCTCTCTCTCTCCTCACTGTTGCCGATGCTGCCACCACGACCGGCCACCCCCGCACGTCACTGCCCCCACCAAAGGTAGCAGCGTGTTGGGGCGATCCTCCCCACCCGGTTTCAGACGAAACCTTGCAGGAAAAAAGTCGCATGCATGGCCGAAATGGTTGTAATCTTCAAACTTTTGGTCTGGTCATTTCCGACCACCTCCAACCTTCAAAACCCACTAGTATTTGAAGCCCCCAATCCCAAAAACCTCGTGGTGTCTTCAGATTTCAATTTTGACCACTGTAGGAGGTGGATCGAAGTCGGAAAGTATTAGGTTTCAGAAACTTCCGGCGCCGATATCTTACGATCTAATTCGAATCTCACATTGAGATATTTATTAAACTTGTTGTGTTTGTTGTAATAAACACGATGACATAAATTTCGAAGCAATCGGAGAAAGTTGACGGTAGCGGCCGGTCATAGTGGTGGCCGACAACAGTGAGGAGAGAGAGGGAGAGACCAAACAAAAAAAAATTGTTAAGGGCAAAATAGGAATTTTACGTTTTGGTACACTAAAATGTTGGTACAAACTAGCCGCTCCCCAAATTCAAAGTGACAACATTAATTATGTATGTATGTATGTATGAGAACTTCTCTAGTGAGGACCATTATAATGAGTACCACTTAAGGACTTTTCGATTATATCTACTTTTTGATTACATGTCGACAAATCAACCGTTCAATATTTAGATATTTATGAGTATATCACTTTTACAAATTTTCAATGAAATCGGAAATCATTAAGTCATCTTTAATTGTGATTTACCATTTATGAATATGAATGGTTCAAAATAGACATATTTGGTTCATCCATTTATTTGGTCTAGTTCGGTAACTTAACGATTTCAATTTTTGTTGAAAATTTGTAGAAGTGATCTACTCATGAATATCTTAACATTGAACGGTTGATTTGTCGAGATGTAATCGAAAAATAGATATCACAATCATTAATCGAAAAGTTCTCAAATGATACTCATTTAAGTGGTCCTCACTAGAGAAGCTCTCATGTATGTATAACAAGAAAAATGAGTGAATGATCACAGATTTCAAATGTCCACAAAATGTTACTGAAAGCCTTGCTTATGTTCTGCCTCTTCCCATTTTGCATTTCCAGGGACATCATTAGATGGAATGACGAACAAGTGAAGGATGGTGACCTTTTAGTGTCCAAAGGAAGCAACTTCGCTTGTATGGCTAAGGTTTTAGCATGTTCGGTTATTTTCTTTGTATTTTGTTATCTAATTCAGGAGATTTTTTTCGATCAGTTTTAAGGGGAATTCTGGATTGCACCTTGATTATATTGCACATGCTGACGTGGCACAATCTGATCCGTTCATTTTATATTAAGTATTTTTTAATTTACAAATTGACTGTGTGAATTGACATTTCTGCCCTTAACATATTTTTTTTTTGGTCTATCTCTTTCTTCCTCCTCTCCCGTCCGCGACCCTCCTCTCTCTCCTCACTGTCGCCGGTGCTGCCACCACGACCGTCCACCCCGCAAGTCACCGCCCCCACCAAAGTTAGGGGCGTGTTCCGGTGACCCTCCCCACTCGGTTTCGGACAAAACCTTGCCGGAACAAAGCCGTACGTATGGCCGAACACGGTTTGCACGGAACTGTTCATCGTTCCCGTTCACGATCCCGGTCGATTCGACCTGAGATACCTACTGGGCTTTGAATCCCTCGTCCTTGCGAGTTCAATGCCACCTGTCTTGGCTCAATCTGTTGCCGGACGGTGGCGAATCGTCGGTTTAAAATTTCGGCCACCGCGAGCTTCCAAGGCGAATTCGTGCCTTTCCACTTCGAATCGGACTTCGTGGCAAGTATAAAAGTTGTTTCTTGTGTTGTGTTGTACATTGTGGTAAATTTTGGTGACCATCAGAGGTGGTTGATGGCGGCACCGACGGTGGTGGCGGTCGTAGTGGTGGCCGGCAACGTGAGGAGAGAGAGGGAGAGACCAAACAAAAAAGGGCAAAAAAAAAAATTTACCCCCAGGTGCAATAAAGTGGTGGTGCAAAGCAGCCGCTCCCCAATTTTAATACTGAAGATCTAATTTGTTTTTTTTTCTTTTTGGTCAGCAAAGATCTAATTTGTTGGTTACATGAATACGAGTCAATATCATGATCAGCGGGGTTAGCCGTTGTAAGGGTTTATATGTTTAATAATATTTGTTTTTGTCAATTAGTTCTTAATATGCATGTCGAATTCAAGTAACCAATCAAACAATGATTAATGAGATCATGCAACTAATTCATCAACAAGAAAACAGAAATTAGTGTATAACTCTCCAAAAGAATACCAATACGGCTCAAAAGCTCACAAAGTTATAGAAGTTCACACAAGACCTAACAAAAAAAATTATATGGGTCAGTATATCATGCGAATGGATTAATGGAATTCTTATTTTTTTGAACAATAGTCAACATCCAAAAACATAAGAAATAAATTGAGCTCACCCCGTTTGACGGCATTTTAAATAAGGGGTAAATACCCTAAATGGTACCTGAAGTATTTTAGTCTGGACAGATTGGTACCTGGTCTAACAAAATGGACAATTTGGTACCTAAACTTATTCTCTGTCTTCCAATTTGGTACTTCTGTCAAAAATTCTGTTAAGTTGGCACAATTTTGGGGGTATTTTCGTCCTTTCAGTCCCATATCTCTATAAAATCCATTCCCTTGATCCTAGCTGCAACTTTCCTTCCAAAAACATAGACTTTCCCTCCAAACGTCATCATATTGTCCTTACCAAAAAAAAAACATCATATTGTCAATATAACCAAAAGACCAATCATTCAACCCAATACATCTTCAAACTTCATAGCAAAAGGGCAATTTGATACATATTAACATCTTAAAGATGTTAAATATAGTAAGAGCATCTCCAAAATGGTACCAAATATGCCTAAAACAAAGTCATCAGGTCTACACCTACAAAATGATACCAAAATGGTCCAAACAATTAAGTGCCATCATTACATAACTAATATAAGATTTTAGAATAACCAACAATCATTTCAATGTGGTTCAGTACTTCCATGTCTTCTTTCCATTGACAGCTTCTTCTTTCCCATTTGACACAGAAGCATTTTTTTTAGCAGGATATTTTGTCTTCCATAACTTCCCATTACCAGGGTGAATGAAGTGCCCTGGTTGAGTTGAACTTCCCCTTGTATTAACTTGAAAAGTTGATGTTTGAAATGATGGCTGAGAAGATGATTGCAATGATTTTGAAGCTTTAGATTGGGAAGGAATTGATTGTGTTCTACGTGAGTCACCAACTTTAATTAGAGCCCTTCTCACCTAGAATCATTCAACACAAAAGAACCACACAAAGTCCTCATCAATGCCAACACATATCCATCCATATTGTCAACATGTTATCGTCTTAATATGCACTAAATACGAGAGTCCTAAATAATGTACCTGTTTTTTTTGTAGCAGCAACAAGTTGATTAGAGTTGACATTAACATTGACACTCTGATTGCCTTGATTTTGAATTGAAACATTGATATTGTTATTTCCTTGGTTCTCCACATTAACACCTACTTTTCCATGATCTTCATTGGCCTGCCCCTAAAACAATTTTATACAAGTTTAAATTCAAAAAAAAAAAAGGTGTAAAAATATCATAAGAAACAGCATATAACAATTCTTACCTTAAAAGATACCATGGTGCAGGTTCTAATGTTATGGGCTGGATTCCCACATGCTGAACACTTCCCACTAACATATGCACTCCTCGATAGTTTATTTGTGGTTGTGGATGTACCTTGACTAGCTGGTATGACCTCACCTTCCTCCTTTCTCCTAGCCTTCTTTGGCCTCCCAGGTTGCCTTTTAAATGGTGGAGGTTCAATGGGATGGTGTACTATCTTCCACAAATCCACTCCAGGTATTGGATTGATAGGATGGGCATATGCACGCATATAAGCCTCCTTGCTGTAGTAAGGATGCAAATATAGGGTTGGATCATGCCCTTTTACAAAGATACATGCAATTGCATGAGGGCAGGGGATACCAGATAAGGTCCATCTCCGACAAGTGCAAGTCATGCTAGCTAAGTCAACAACATGTTGGGATTGGAAAATTGTACCACTTGTTCCATTGACCTCATACACATAGTCAGAAGAGTGAGTTACCCTATACTCATAGCTTCTCTTTGCATTCTTCTCAAGAATCTTTTGAATTCTTGGTCCTACATTTGTCTTCCACTTAAGACCAGCACATCTCCTATTGGCCAACCTAGTCATTAGGTTGACCCTTATCTCCTCAAACATGCCTAGAATAGGTTTATCCCTTGCCGGCAATATACTTGCATTAAATGCCTCACATAAGTTATTTAATAACATATCACACTTTGTTTCAGTCATGAAGTGGGATCTAGTCCAATGCCCTGGTGATTCATGCTTCTGCAGCCACTTCCATGCATCTAGTGACTCTGTTTTAATTGCCTCATAATGCTTATCAAACCAGACTTCAGTTGTGTCTCTTGCTGCAGCCCATACCAAGTTCTTCAAAGTAGGCCCTTTATTTGTATTCTTGAAATTATTGTACATGTGCCTGACACAATGACGATGCTCAGCTTCTGGTAGCAATATTTTAACAGAGTCAAGGAGCCCTTTTTGTTTGTCAGACATAAAAACAATTGAACTCCCAGTGTTAATATTCAAGTCCTCCATCAAATGCTTAACGAACTAGGTCCAAGAATCAAAATTTTCTAACTCAACAATGGCAAATGCAATGGGGAACATGCCATTGTTAGCATTAATTCCAATAGCTGATAACAATTGCCCTGGATACTGTCCCTTAATGTGGCAGCCATCTAAACCTATAATAGGCCTACACCCTTCAAGCCAACCTTTTTTGCAAGCATCAAAGCATATGTACATCCTCTTGAATTTTCTAACATCTTCATCCATCTCTGTCATTAGATTAACTGTTGTATTGGGGTTGGTCTCTTTCAAAACATTTGCATATGTTTACAACAAGTTGTACTGATATGCTTCACTGCCTTCATTGAGTTGTTTTGCCAAAAATTTGGTCCTCCAAAATTGCTTAACTGATATGTTTTGCTGCAAGTCATCCTGAACAGTATCCATAAATACCTTCCTTGACATATTAGGATCTGACTTCAACTTCCCCTTGTATGACTTTGCAAGATATGATGCATTGCACATATGCACCTTAGCCACCAATGAGCAGTTCTTGTGTATCAAATCACAGGTTTTCACTGTTAATACAGGTGAGGTACTACTGTTGGTTGCAGCATACAACCAGAATGGACACTTCCTCTCACTTCTCTTACATTTTTGCTTCTTTCCACATACCACAGTCACTTTGAACCTATTGTTGACCTGAAAGTACAAGTTTTGTTTGTTCAACACTGAGTAATGCCTAACTGCCTCCCTGAATTGAGCTACATTATCAAACTGCTAGCCTAACTCAAAGTGGGGGTGCTTCATATCTCTGTCTGGAATCCATTGTTTCCCTTTGAACCTTTTCTTTCTTTTACTTGAAACTGAGCCATCATCACCATCTCCATCTTCAGAACCCTCATTTAGACTAGGCAACTCATCCGTGTTTTCACTGTTGTCTGATATTACACCAGCAAAACCCATGTCAGCAACCTCTTCAAACTCATTTACATCATCAACATTGGCATTGAACTCCATATCATCCGTTGCACCAACATCACAATCATCTTCAGGATTTATCTCATAATCAGAGTCAATAAACTTTTCATCAACAATCTCTTCCTCATCTGGTTCACTTGTATCTTGATCATCATTATCCTCAACTTCACTTGATTCACCATTACAATTCACTTTTCTTTTCCCTTTATCAGTAGCTTTAAGTGGCACCATTGTGATCTCTGGAAAAAACTTGACATGTGGAACCTCTTGGTTAGACTCTCCACTCTCATCCTCTTGATCACAAACTTCCACATTTCTAACACCTCCTCCAATAAAATAGACCTGAACCTTTTTTGACTGAGGTGAATCTGCCAGCATATTACAGCATTCTTTATCAGTCCTAATTGGCAAGTATATGGCCTTTGCATGATGTTTATACCAGTAGTGAACAGGGGGCAGTCTATAACCCAATCTCCAAGCATATGTATTCAACTCAGTCCAAGCAAACTTTTCTGGATCAATGTCTTCTAACCAATGCACTTCACCCCCTTTGTATTCATACTTTCCACCCCCACTATCAACAAATTGGCCACCATGGTGTATCTCTAAAATGACTAACTCTGCTACAAAATATAAACAATACTTAATTAGCTAATGCCCTCAAATGCATATAGTCAAACACAACCATTCCAATACTACAAGTCTTTGTAAAAGTGTACAACAGTAATCAAATAGGGCACACCAAACCAGAACACTATCCGTCAATAAATAAACTAAAGATCACATAGCTATGCATCAAATTCACATGCATTTCTCTAATTCCAGCAGGGAAAATTCTCAGGTTCACCCCCCTGGGTGAACCTGCTCATTCACCCCCCTCCCCACTTAACATAGTTGCACTTCATAATTTCATAATCCAGCCGTTCATATCATAACTTATCCTTCATAGATCACCTCTGCAAAAAATCAATCGAATCGGAGATCTTTTGGTCACTTATTCATATGAAATAAATAGACGGTTCCTCATAATAGTAGTAATTGTTGTCAGAACCGTTCATTTGTTTCAATAGTTAGAGTGACCAAAAGATCTCCGATTCGATTGATTTTTTGCAGAGGTAATCTATGAAGTATAAGTTATGATATGAACGGTTGGATTATGAAATTATGAAGTGCAACTATGTTAAGTGGGAAGGGGGGTGAACGAGCAGGTTCACCCAGGGGGTGAACCTGAGCATTGCTCTTCCAGCAGACCAAAACAAAACAAAAAATCACTTCTTTAATCCCAGGACCACAAACCTAGAAGACATGCATGGACACCTAACAGATTCAATTCATCAAATTCATGACTGAGGAAGAATAATAAAATGCTACCAAACAAAGAAAAAAAAAAGCTATAAAAGAACCACCCATGTCTCAGAAAGGGGATACTTACCATGAAATACGAGCTTGCCACAAACCCGAAATTCTCTCCAATAATCAGACATCATTCAGTTTAGCAACATTTATTGAAGAAAAATCTCCAATAAACTGATTAGTGTGCGATTCTCACTTTGTTCAACCTTTCCCCAACAACAAACCGTAGATTAGATACAAATTTGGAGGGTTTTTAGTTTTGGGTGAGTTAGAAAAGAGGGGGAAATGAGAGAGTGAGGCTTTGTTCGATGTTTTGTTGGGTTTTAAATTATTGGGGACTGAATGGTCGAAAATACCCCTATAATTGTGCCAACTTAACGAAATTTTGGACAGAAGTATCAAATTGGAAGACAGAGAATAAGTTTAGGTACCAAATTGTCCATTTTGTTAGACCAGGTACCAATCTGTCCATACCAGAATACTTCAGGTACCATTTGGGGTATTTACCCTTTAAATAAGTATGATTTATTGGGAAAGCATTACCAACTTAAATATGAAAATGAGAACTGTTTCACACCTGCAGCAAAGTTGCAAATGCGGAGAAAATGTTTTTCAAAGCTCTGCTTCTCTTCCACCTCTTCCGATTTTGCACTTCCAGGGACACCATAAGAGGTATCGAAGAACAATTGAAGGATGATGATGGTGACTATTTAGTGTCCAAAGGAAGCAAGTTCGAATTGGGTTTCTTCAGCCCCGGCAACTCTAGCTACCGGTATGTTGGAATTTGGTATTCCCAATCTAAAGTATCTGCAAAAACAGTGGTGTGGGTTGCAAACAGGAACAATCCCATCAATGATACCTCTGGTGTGCTCACAATAAACAGGTATGGAAAACTAGTCCTGTATGCTCATAACATGGAGACCACTCCTATTTGGTCCACAAATATGTCGCAGTCGGTCCAAAATGTTAACACAAGCACTTTATCTGCACAGCTTTTAGATACAGGAAATTTTGTTGTGTTCCAGGAAGATAAAAATGAAATATTTATATGGCAAAGTTTTGATTATCCTACAGATACTGTACTTCCAGGTATGAAAGTTGGGATGAATTGGAAAACTGGGCTAGAATGGGTTTTAATATCTTGGAAGTCACAAGATGACCCTGGAACTGGGGACTATACCTTTAGGCTGAATCAGACTACGTCCCCCCAATTTTTTATATTTAAAGGATTGAGCAAGTATTGGAGAGCTGAGCCAGGACCATGGCCTAGGTTGGTCAGCAATCAAGATGAAACTTATGTATATTTAACTTACACCAATGAAATTACAAGAGCAACGTTGACTGATTCTGGGTTAGAGCGCCTTATATGGCATGATGGTGACCATCAATGGAAAGTAAACTATTCTGTACCGAAGTATCAGTGTGACTGGTATGGAGAGTGTGGTGCCAACAGTAAATGTATCCCTGACAATGTTAATCAGTTTGAGTGCGAGTGTCTACCAGGGTATAAGCCTAGTTCTATAAATGATTGGAATCAGAAAAATGGGTCAGGTGGATGTGTGAGCGAGCGAGTTGGTGTGTCAAAGTGTGGGAATGGAGACGGGTTTCTGAAGGTGGGAAGAGTTAAGTATCCAGACACATCGATAGCAGCAGGGTTGAGAACCGGTATGAGTGCCAAAGAGTGTGAGCAGGAGTGCTTAAGCAATTGTTCTTGCACGGCATATTTGAGCTTGGAAAATGAAGGGCTTGTTGATTGCTTGACATGGTATGATGACTTGATGGACATTTTAGTGTACACACAGTTTGGACGAGATCTATACGTTCGTGTGAATGAAACCGAGTTAGGTACTATAGTTTGCTTGCCTTGGAAGCAACTTAACTATATAAATACAAGTTTTGCGAATCACAGTCACTTGTTTCTTTGACATGTTTTAATAATCCATTGTCATCTCTTATGTGCAGCTGCGAATACAGGAAAATCACAAGGTTTCTTGGAAAGGAGGGGTATGCTGGCTATTCCAATACTGTCTGCTCTGCTCGCATCACTACTAATCATTATGTTTGCCTGTTGGTGGCTTAAGAAAAGGAGGAACACAAAAGGTAAGAGATGATCTTATCTATTTTGAATTGTTTAACTGCTTTAGTTATCATGATCTGATCATGCTTTTGCTTTCTGTGAATTAATTACATGCACTAAAGTCATTATATTATGCACTTAGAACAGTGAGGATAAAATGATGTAAAGAACAATTGTTTTTTCTGTTAACAAAGACTCTGTGGAGGTGGATGAACTTGAGGAAACTAAGAGACACCCGGAATTGCAATTTTTCGATCTGAACACACTAATAAAAGCCACAGACAACTTCTCTGATGTCAATGAACTTGGCCAAGGTGGTTTTGGCTCTGTTTATAAGGTGAGCCCCAACTTAGATATCCCAGCTAAACATTCTCTAGTAGAATGATTTCTTCTTAGCACCAAAAATTTATTTTGCTCTGGTTCTTTGAGGGTTGCTCCTTATTAAAACTTTTGACTATGTGAAACCTTAGTGTTAATCTTGAACCATAACTGTTTCAGGGTCAGTTACCAAATGCACAGAAGGTTGCTGTAAAAAGATTGTCCAGAACATCAGGACAAGGGACTGAAGAATTCAAAAATGAAGTTGCCCTGATAGCAAGACTTCAACACCGGAATCTTGTGAAACTTTTAGGCTGTTGTATAAAGGGGGAAGAAAGGATGTTAGTCCTGGAATACATGCCGAACAAAAGCTTGGACTCCTTTCTTTTTGGTATGTCTACAGGAAAGATCAATATATAGTAGTTTATGTCATTTCTTAAATTGTGAAGAACATTACCAATATGTACCATAAGAATGGACATAAAGCCAGATATTTGATGTAGATCACACAAGAAGATCCTTGTTGGATTGGGAAAAGCGCTTTGAAATTATCAACGGGATTGCTCGTGGGATTCTGTATCTTCATCAAGACTCAAGATTGAGGATTATCCATAGAGATCTAAAAACCAGCAATGTTCTTCTAGATGCAGAGATGAACCCAAAAATTTCTGATTTTGGCATGGCAAGAATATTCCACGGGGACCAAGTGCAGGATAAGACTAACAGAGTTGTCGGAACATAGTAAGAATTAGCATTGTGTCAATTTTCATATTCATTTGACTATGTTTGGCTGTAACATTTAATTTTGTTCATATGTAGTGGCTACATGTCACCAGAGTATGTAGTGTTTGGGAGATTTTCCACAAAATCGGATGTGTTTAGTTTCGGGATCATATTGTTGGAGATTGTAACTGGCAAGAGAAACAATGGTTCTTATCAAGAGGATCCTTCCATGAACTTGATAGGACATGTAAGTTGCACATATTTTGCTAACAGTCCTTACTCCTTAATACTTATTCTTCTGTTTTTTAAACTAAATTTCAACTACAGGTTTGGGAGCTATGGAGAGAAGACAGAGCCTTAGAAATTGTGGATTCGACTCTACAGTCGTATCATTCTGATGAGGTCCTGAGGTGCATTGAAGTTGCGCTGTTGTGCTTGCAAGAAGAATCAAAAGACCGGCCAGCAATGTCAGCCGTTGTTTTCATGTTGAGTGGTGAAGCAACTTCTCCATCTCCTCCTAACAAGCCTGCATATGTCTTCAGAAGAAATTCCGGCACTGATGCGGATCCATTACTTCCAAAAGGATCTATAAACGACTTGACAGTAACTGCAGTGGAAGCTCGATAATGATGCAAGCTCTTGCTGTACGTAATTATCTCGTGCCTTAATTGCTAGGCATGACACTATTAAGTTCATCGTCATGTACGTACTATAACATGTTGGTGGCAGTCTTTAAAATCTACACAATGTCTGACCATCCCCAGTTTGACCGCAGTTTAGATACACAATGTCATTGTCAATTTGTCATGCATTATTGACGAAAAACGTGTAGTATTGAGTGTTGGGAAACTTCAAGGAGAAATTAGAAAAAACTCCTTGGTACTTTTCAAATTTTAATTAAAAATCATATAAATTTTCATGGATGAATTTAATCATTTGACTATATGTCAACTAAGCTTTTTTCCATTTTGAGAACAATGACTCAGCTTTCTATATTTCGAGATGACAACAATATCCTTTAACCTAATCTTCAACTTTAAACCATCATTGACTTCTCAAAATGGTAAGAACTTGTTTTCCTCTCTCTATTTTGCATCTTGATTCTCTCTTTAACCTAATCAATATTGCACGAATGTTTTAAGGCAAATAATGATTTGCTGATATTTTGTCACTATACTACCATTTTATTTAAATTTCTTTTCACAAACAACCATAACAATTTTTCTCACCATTGTTTCTTAAGAAAATTGAGATGAGAATTCGTTTTAAGAAATGAGGATTAGGGAGATGCAGCGCGGTGACCGTAGAGTTTAGAGTCTCAAGATTTTGTATGTCTTTCTCATTCTTTTGGTTCCAATAGTATAGTGACATTATAACTTCCATTTATTTTTTGTTGCTATTGTTGTTTGGTTTATATTTTGTTAACGATTGTAAACGACATATTCTTCCTTACTATGATTCTCTACCAATCATTTATGTATATCGGCTTATATTTTACAGTATTGTTGTTAATTTACCTACTTTTTTTTATAAACAATTTACCTAATTTATGAACAATTTATCTACTTTTTTTTTTATAATTTACCTACTTTTTTTTATGAACAATTTACCTAATTTATGAACAATTTATCTACTTTTTTTTTATAATTTACCTACTCTTTCATGAATAATTTACCTAATCTTTTTTATGACTAATTTACATATTACTTTTTTTTATAATGTACGTACCTACTATTTTTATGAACAATTTACCTATTCTTTTTATGAATAATTTACCTCTTTATGAAAAAATTAATCAATAATATATTTTTATACATTTTTTTAGTTACATATTTTATACATTAACAATTTTAAAATTAGTAATTTAATTTTACTTTTTCGATTATTCTATCAATAACTAATTAAGGTAATGAAAATTTGAATGATTAAATTTAAGGATAATTACCAATAAGGTCAATTATTACCAAAATATTCCCAATTAGATTTAGGTTTTCTGATATTTACCAATAAGATGGATAATTTGCCCAAGAGGTCAGATTATTGCCCAATAAGGTTTTTCCTAATAGTCTAAGTCCAAATTGCTTGACATTTTTGCCCTTGTTATTAACGTCTCTGGGTTTGTTTTAGAGAAAATTTCTACGATCTAGTTAGAAAGAGAAAGAGGTTGAGCGATCGAGAGAGAGAGAGAGATCAGAGCTTCTTCTTCCTCGCCGATCGACGACCAAGGTCACTACCGTTCGATCATCTAGCAATCGAATCTTTTCCCGGAGCTTCTTCTTCTTCGCCGATCGACGACCGCAATGCCATTAAACGAAAGTCCGTGGAGGCTGCCCAACGGAGAGAGAGAATCGAGAAAATGATCCACCGGAGAAGATGAAGGAGGCTCAGGGAGAGAGGTAGCTAGCTGGTCTTTAATTTCACATTCAATTAGTTTAGGTTTCTAATTATGTACGAGTATACTTGATTTATGGATCCGATCAATAGTGCAAGAGTATAATTCATGTTTCATGTCTCTAACTTCACAGGTTAGCAATTCATCATTTTTAGATTTTTCTGTGTTTGAATTGAAGGCTAATAGTGAAGATGGTGGTGGTGGTTTGAGGTTCATGCTTGGTCCATTTGGAAAGACAAACAGAGAGGGCTTAATTAAGTTGTGGAAGAAGAAGATAATCAAATTTGGGTAATGAGAGAAGAAAGGAGTTGTGGGTTCCTTGCAGATTCATTAAGTTACTCCAGCTTTGGTCTTTTCCTTTTAATTGGGTATTCTTAGTAATTATTTTTGCTTGGGTGCCCTCTATATTACTTCCTCTTCAATAGTTGTTGGTGTTCATGCTTTGAGTGTCTTTCTCTAGTTCTATTTGCTTGTTGTGGCTCTAAGGGGATGCATTATTCTTCTTGGTTTACTGTGAGTTTGTGGTGGGTTCACTTATGGTCTCCACACTCATGTTAGTTTTTTGGTTTGGCTTCATACTAGCCTTGTACTTATATTGAGAAAGACTTGGTAAAGTCCATCTTTCTCTCGTTTGTAACATTTCCAATGTTATCTGTTACACACTTTTCTGTATGCACTATATTTGCCTTCCTTTTCTTTGCGTGGGTGAGTTTCCTTTCATTTGTATGTTTATTGGTTTTATTTCTTGTTGTAGTTATTTACAAGGGTCTGTATTTTGATATTTTTGGAATGATCTGACTTGTATATCAGGCAGGACAAATTTGGACTATATTTCCTGCCCCATTTCTGTACCTTGACTTGATTTGAGTATATTGAGAGAAATTTGCAGGGCAAGAGTCTTCATTTATTGAAGAAAGACGATATTCTCTCTCAATTTTTTCCCTCTCACACACAATGTATACATTCCTTTTTTAACAAGCTCTTGGAGCTTTTATATATTTGAGAATACTAACCATGTGGGTTGAGTGGGAAAGTGGGGCAGATGGAGTTAACAATGAGAATATATGAGAAGGAAAAGAAAAAAGAAAGGTCATTCATAAGTTAGTGAGCTACGTAATAAAACTTGATAACCTGAAAACTTGTACAAATGGTAGGGCCCTTTCATTTTGAGGCTTGCCAATATTCTTATGCTTAATGTTAGTACTAAGAAGTAGTGAGAGAAGTTGTCTGGAATCTATTTTCAATTGTTTACTCTATCTCATCATTGCAAGTGCTTTGGAGTTGGTACTTTAATATTGTAGTTTGTTTCACACTTTATGTTTCTGATGTTGAAGTGTATGCCATGGATTCAGGAATGCTTACAATATGGTGCTGCACAAATTTGGAGAGAAACTCTACTCTGGTCTGGTGACAACCATGATTTATCATCTGAGAGAAATATCCAAATCGATTGAAGCTGCTTAGGGAGAGCTGTTTTTGGAAAAGCTGAACAGAAAATGGGCTGAGCATAACAAGGCGTTGCAGATGATTCGAGACATATTAATGTACATGGACATAACTTTTATCCCAAGCACCCACAAAACCCCTACTCACGAGCTTGGTCTGAACCTTTGGAGGGATGTTGTCATTCACTCTAGCAAAACCCAGTCTAGGCTCTTATGAATCATTCATTGTGCAAGTGGCTTCATCCATTGTGTATATTGTCACCGGTGTCAAATCATTGAAGAAATTTTTTGTGTTTTTATTGTCGCTGAATAAATTGTTTTATTTCCTTGCAACAAGTTGTATACTTTCATTTAGTAAACCACTTTACTGTTACTCAATAAACAAGTTATTGTTTGTTATTGTTTAATAATAACAAGTTTATTGTCTGTCAATAACTTCGATTTTTAGTAGCACACACTCAATAAACCAGTTTATTGTCAAACAATAACCAATTTATTGTCACTCAATAAAACAGTTATTGTTCGACAATAATGTTTTAGTGAGTTGCAGTAATTTTTATTGTGTGACAATAACTTTTAACTGTGAGTGAAGTATATGAAAAATGAGTTTTTTATGTTTCATTGCTTGTAGAAATTGATTCTTCAAGTTACTTTTTCATTCTTGAGAGTATATTTTCTTGTATTGTTTGACAATAAAAATACTCACGACAAAAATGTGATGTTCAAGATTACTCAAGTTTGGGTCAAGTTTATTGTCTGTCAATAACTTCGATTTTTAGTAGCACTATACACACTCAATAAACCAGTTTATTGTCAAACAATAACCAATTTATTGTCAAACAATAACCAATTTATTGTCAAACAATAACCAATTTATTGTCACTCAATAAAACAGTTATTGTTCGACAATAATGTTTTAGTGAGTTGCAGTAATTTTTATTGTGTGACAATAACTTTTAACTGTGAGTGAAGTATATGAAAAATGAGTTTTTTATGTTTCATTGCTTGTAGAAATTGATTCTTCAAGTTATTTTTTCATTCTTGAGAGTATATTTTCTTGTATTGTTTGACAATAAAAATACTCACGACAAAAATGTGATGTTCAAGATTACTCAAGTTTGGGTCAAGTTTATTGTCAAACAATAACAAGTTTATTGTCACTACCTTATTCCTTAGTTGAATAGTGAAATCACCATCTTCATCATCATCTGGTTGCACCTTATGTCGATGTGTCTCATCCACATTATTGCTTCAGCAGCTTCTAATGTGATTTCTTCTCTTTCTCACTCAGTATTTCCCTTCGAACTAGTTTATTGTCAGACAATAGCAAGTTATTGTCTGACTAATAAGTTTATTGTCACACAATAATAAGATTATTGTCAGACAATAGCAAGTTATTGTCTAACTAATAAGTTTATTGTCTGATACTAATCAGATATAGTTCATGATTAAAGTCTCTGGTTAAATCCTTAAATCAAAATGTAAAGGTTCTGGTCTTTCTCATGGCATTGATAATTACTGCGATCATAATGGATAAGAAAATTTTATTTCAAAGTACTTTGGACATCCATCTATATAGTATTTCAACAATACTAAGATATCGAGAGGGGATACAAATATAGCTCATAGAGAATTAAAAGAGCAGAATTTACAATCAAACTCTTAGAGTACTGATCTGCATTTTATACATAGTGACTTTGATGATACTCGATCCACATGCACAGCTGCCTTATGGCTTCCTGCTTCTCTTCAACCAGCTAGCCTGAGCATAAGAAATCTAATAATAATAAACTAAGGGGGGAAATAAATCAAGAAGGCAAGGCGATCATAAATAATAGTCATAAATTAGAATTGAAAGTTACACAAGTTGTACCTGCAGTCAGATAGTTAACATCTCTCCATTAAGTCGAGAAAATTGCAAAAGAAACAACATTTGTTCTGCCAAGGGAATACACTAAAGACTAGACCAGGTATCAACTATAAAGGCTTTTCAAGTTTCAAGTTAGGTACCAATCAAATAGATATAGTTAAGCCAGCACTAATTATATTGAATACAAGTTGATGTCAAAAGGAATTCGATGCAGCTTATCTTATGTTGTCTCCAAGAAAAGACTTTATTGCTCTAATTTGCATGACAGTGTGAACCTCTATTGGCCAAGTAAATAAACAAAAGACAACACAGCAAAGGAGGCCTACTCCTTAATCTCAAATTAGATCACGTATATGAGACAGAAAGTTGAAAAAGAAGTTTACCATCTCCTGCAGCAGTATTAGTAGCTCTCGTAACCTGCTTCACGAGATTCGCACCCAAATCCATATGCTTTGTCACTATCATCATCAGCTGAAATATCCCTTATTGGTATTGGTATTGGATTGTGCAAAATCTGATGATGACACCACCCTATCCAAGTCACTACTGTTATAAGCACAAATCCAAGCTAGAGCTGATACATCAAAGCCAACAAATTTAATCTCAGTAGTTGAATCCCTCAAAGAATTACCACCAAACTTCATGCCCTTGCAGGTTCCTGACCAACAACCCAAAATTCAAGGAAACCCAAAAACCCAAAGAGAGGGATTAAAATAAAAAAAATGAATTCGAAATACCGGGAGGGAAAGGGAGACACGGTGACGGAGATAGCGCGACGACGAGCGGTGGAGGAAATCGCAGCTGTCGAATTCATGATGGTTGTGGTGGTGGCGATTGAAAATCCGATCGGGGGGACAGAGGGAATCGAAGCCTAGATCGTGGTGGGTGGCTCGGCTGTTGTAGCGAGACCTCCTGTTGTAGAAAAGTTCCGATGCGAGAGAGAGAGAGAGAGAGAGAGAGAGAAGAAGACGTGATTTCTGGGTTTTCAAATGTCAGTGGTATTTGGTAAATTGTAGAAAAACTAATGCCCAGAATGGTCAATTTACTCTCTGTTTTTAATTAAATAACCTTATTGGGCAACTTTATATTTTGTCCGATTTATTGGGCAATTCTAGAGAGTATTTGACCTTATTGGTCACCAACCCTTAAATTTATTATACGAATTTATTCTCATTTATTATAGATTAGTAATAACTAAAATTTGAATTCTAGGCTTAATTATAGGGATTTAAATTAAATATTGATATTGTATTTAAATATTTCTGATTATGACATAGTTTGTAAATAATTGAAAAATTATGGTAATAAAATATCTTATGTGACATCTCAAATTTAATATTAGACTAAATCTAATAATAAAAAAATCAACGGATTATATCTTAGAAAATAAAAGGGGAAATTATATTTATCTAAATATCCCAAAGTTCAAAGAAGTAGAAGAAATTTCAAGAAGATGAACGTAATAAAATATCAACTCAATTATGAAACTTGAGGCCGAAGACATTTCCCAATGGGTTGGTTCGGCTGCCCTTCCTCAGCCACCGCTGTCGGACACATACTAATCTAGAACCCAGAGTATTAGTGGTAGGGCCGTAGGGGTGTTTATGGGTGAGTATCATTTAAATAGATTTTTCTTATTATTTGTAGATGTCAAAGTTTCAAATGTACATTATTAAAATGAGTCATAGTCAAGTAGTCAACCACTCAACAACCAAAAACATAAGATAAAAACTATGCCATTTGTCATTATGAAAGTTTGTCACGTTTTATTGACGATGTCCTGGGCCCATTGGGAATTTTCAAAGCATTACCAATCAAATATGAAAATGAGAAAAAATGAAAAATGCTACCGTATCATTCCTGCAGCAAAGTTGCAAATGCCCAGAAAATGTTTTTCAAAGCTCTGCTTCTCTTCCTCTTCTTGTCATTTGCTACTTCCAGTCCAGGGACAACATAAGATGGAACGAAGAACAGTTGAAGGATGATGGTGACTACTTAGTGTCCAATCAAAGCAAGTTCGAATTGGGTTTCTTCAGCCCCGGCAATTCTAGCCACCGGTATGTTGGAATTTGGTATTCTCAATCTAAAGTATCTGCAAAAACAGTGGTGTGGGTTGCAAACAGGAACAATCCCATCAATGATACCTCTGGTGTGCTCACAATAAACAGGTATGGAGAACTAGTCCTGTATGCTCATAACATGGAGACCACTCCTATTTGGTCCACAAATATGTCGCAGTCGGTCCAAAATGTACACACAAGCACTTTATCTGCACAGCTTTTAGATGCAGGAAATTTTGTTGTGTTCCAGGATGATAGAAGTGAAATATTTATATGGCAAAGTTTTGATTATCCAACAGATACTCTAATTCCAGGTATGAAAGTTGGGATGAATTGGAAAACTGGGCTAGAATGGGCTAGAATTACAGTTTTTCGATCTCAACACACTAATAGCAGCCACGGAAAACTTCTCTCCAGACAATGAACTTGGCCAAGGTGGTTTTGGCTCAGTCTACAAGGTAAGTTGCATATCACCATAATTGGATGATTTCTTCTTGGTAGTAGAAAATGATTTTGTTCTGTTTCTTTGAGTGCCGGTCTAACCTTTTCTTTTACTATATTCTTATTTAATTAATCACACTATAATTACTCTTTTAAAGTGATGAATATGTGAAAGCTATATTCATGCTGAATCATAACTTCAGGTTGAGTTACCAAACGAACAGAATATTGCTGTACAAAATGATTTTGTTCTGTTTCTTTTGAGTGCCAGTCTAACTCTCTCTTTTACTTTATTCTTCTTTAATTAATCACAATGTACACTGAATCATAACTTCAGGGTCTGTTACCGAACGAACAGAAGATTGCTGTAAAAAGATTGTCCAAAGATTCAGGACAAGGGATTGAAGAATTCAAAAATGAAAGTTCTGCTGATAGCTAGACTTCAACACAGGAATCTTGTCAAACTTTTGGGCTGTTGTATAAAGGGAGAAGAAAGGATGTTAATCCTGGAATACATGCCAAACAATAGTTTGGGCTCCTTTCTTTTTGGTATCTCTCGAGCAAATTTAAAATGTGTTTATGCCTTATCTAAAGAAATGAGGAAATACATATGAAGCTTCTGCATTTCCATAAAATCCAAATCTCTTGATGCAGATCACACAAGAAGCCGCGTCTTGGATTGGAATAAGCGCCTTGAAATCATCAATGGGATTGCTCGCGGGATTCTGTATCTTCATCAGGACTCGAGACTGAGGATTATCCACAGAGATCTGAAAACCAGCAATGTTCTTCTAGACGCCGAGATGAACCCAAAAATTTCAGATTTTGGCATGGCAAGAATATTCCAGGGGGATCAACTGCAGGATAGGACAAACAGAGTTGTTGGAACATAGTAAGACTCGTACTTCGTATTCATTTTACCGTTCTTCATTGGCTGTAACATTATGTTTTGTTCATAGGCAGTGGCTATATGTCACCAGAGTATGCTGTGTATGGGAGATTTTCCACAAAATCGGATGTGTTTAGCTTCGGGATCATATATTCATATTGTTGGAGATTCTAAGCGGCAAGAAAAACTGCGGTTATCAGGATGATCATGCCATCAACTTGATAGGGCATGCAAGTGACACAAATATATCTTTCACAGTTGCTTATGCATCGTTCATCTTAAACAATTAATCCTTTCAATTACAGGTTTGGCAGCTGTGGAGAGAAGACAGAGCCTTAGAAATCGTGGACTCATCACTAGAGTCGTATCAGCCTGATGAAGTCTTGAGATGTATTCAAGTTGGGCTGTTGTGTGTCGAAGAAGATTCAGAGGACCGACCAACCATGTCAGCTGTTGTTTTCATGTTGAGTGGTGAAGCATCTCCACCATCTCCACAACAACCTGCATTTGTCTTCCAAAAAAATCCTTTTACTCCAGGATTGAATTCTGTTAATGGTTTGACAATTACTAAAGAGGATGGTCGGTAATGCGGCACTTCCGTCCTAAATTCAGAATAACTAAAAAAAAGTAGATCCTAAATGAATTTCTGGAATCTCATTACGCATGCACATAAAAAGCTGTATGAAATTCGATTCTATATACACAGCGATTCATCTATGTATATAAATTGCATCTACATTTGTTTTTTAAGGAGAAAAGAATATTCGTGTCACAATACAAAGTCAGGATCATGAATTAATTCAACTTTAGAGTAATACATACACAAAATCACAAATAATCACACAACTTTGGTTTTTTTTTTTTTTGGCAAAACAAAAATTTATTAAAAAGAAAAGAGAATACAAGAAGGGGGGACAAAGACCTTACCCCAAGAAACAAAAACATATGTAAAGCTGGAAAAAATAACCAAATGTCAAGCAAATCGAAAGTTTGGATCACCCAACTTTGGTTATTTTATTTGTATTTTGTTCTTTAAGTTGGGAGATATTTTTCGATACATGTAACACTGAAGATCTGATTTGTTGGTTACATGAATATGAGTCAATATTGTCATGATCAGCAAGGGTTGGCCGTTGTAAGGGTTTATATGTTTAATTATTTGTTTTTGTCAAACGAAAAAAAAAAAAAAAAAATATATATATATATATATATATATATATATATATATAGGAAATATACGGGTCAGTATCATGTGAATGGAATTCTCTTATTATTTGTAGATGTCAAATTTGCAGACCTAAACCTGTTTTGTTTTTTTTTTTTTTGGTTTGATGGAGTGGGCCGGTCAGGAACCAGCACCCACTAACACACACACCATTAGACCTAAACCTGTTTTGATACAGGGGATAGAGTTTAAAGATTTCACTACACTAATTAATTTTGATTACTTTTTTTGTATTCTACAAAGCTTATATTATATCCTGCTTATTTTGTTTATTATGAGGGGAACGCAGGGGCTCAAACGCACCCTGCGTTTGAGTCAGCCACCACCCTGACAGGTGTCCCAATAAATACTTTAATTAAATGCTTTTTTTTCTCTCTCTTTTTTGCCCCTGCTGCTCCTTTCTCTTTCTTCTGTAAAAACAATTTTCAGATTAGATGATGAATGAGTTGGGATGCTTAACATGAAACCAACTGCAATAATCAAAAAGACCCTCAACAATTTGGCGGGGACTAGGCTGGGATTCCACCACAGTTCCGTAATCCTGTACAGACTAGGGGGCTTTCCTCGGTGCCCAGAGAGCAGCTCTCTCTTCACCAATAAGCAAAAAGCACAGCAGCACTTTCATCTCTCTACAACGACCCATCCGTACCCAAATATGTTCTGGGTGTTCTTGGTCTCTCTTCGCTGACTCCCAGCTCACCGCCACCACATCAGTCTCAACCACCACAGAGCAACTTGTCTGTCCATCACCTCTCATGCATCTACAACTCCCTCACTCGCATGAAGCCCAGCCTTGCTTCACCACCACACCTGCAATTTCAGAACCAATTCCCTGTGGCTTGCAACAACCACCGTTACAAATTTGCAATCAAGCCTGTACTTGCAATTTCTCATCAAAGATCACAATAGCAATCACCACCGCCAACACCTAAGCAATTGCTCAGGCCACCCAGAGCCCTCAAGCTCTCAATCAAGCAATCATTCACGACAGCTTTCCACACCCAGAGAACACCCACTCACAACCGCCGTGACTCCATCCGAGACCCACCGCGTCTCCGCTCGTTTCTGCTAGCTCAACCTTGGGCCTCTCCTGCACCCAGCTCGGATTTCAACATCAACCATCCTCTTCACGCCGCTCTTCCATTCATTGCCGGTGCCCAGTCTTCACGTCAATTCCGATCGAAGTACAGAAGAGAGAGAGAGCTTCTGTCGAAAGAAGAGGAAGAAGAAAGAGAAAGGAGCAGCAGGGGCAAAAAAGAGAAAGAAAAAAAAGCATTTAATTAAAGTATTTGTTGGGATACCTGTCACGGTGGTGGCCGACTCAAACGCAGGGTGCGTTTGAGCCCCTGCGTTCCCCTTATTTGAAAGAAAATGTTTTTCAAAGCTCTGCTTCTCTTCCTCCTCTTCCGATTTTGCACTTCCAGGGACACCATAAGAGGTAACGAAGAACAATTGAAGGATGATGATGGTGACTATTTAGTGTCCAAAGGAAGCAAGTTCGAATTGGGTTTCTTCAGCCCCGGCAACTCTAGCTACCGGTATGTTGGAATTTGGTATTCCCAATCTAAAGTATCTGCAAAAACAGTGGTGTGGGTTGCAAACAGGAACAATCCCATCAATGATACCTCTGGTGTGCTCACAATAAACAGGTATGGAAAACTAGTCCTGTATGCTCATAACATGGAGACCACTCCTATTTGGTCCACAAATATGTCGCAGTCGGTCCAAAATGTTAACACAAGCACTTTATCTGCACAGCTTTTAGATACAGGAAATTTTGTTGTGTTCCAGGAAGATAAAAATGAAATATTTATATGGCAAAGTTTTGATTATCCTACAGATACTGTACTTCCAGGTATGAAAGTTGGGATGAATTGGAAAACTGGGCTAGAATGGGTTTTAATATCTTGGAAGTCACAAGATGACCCTGGAACTGGGGACTATACCTGGAGGCTCTATTCGAATCAGACTACCTCCCCCCAATTTTTTATATTTAAAGGATTGAGCAAGTATTGGAGAGCTGAGCCAGGACCATGGCCTAGGTTGGTCAGCAATCAAGATGAAACTTATGCATATTTAACTTACACCAATGAAATTACAAGACAAACGTTGACTGATTCTGGGTTAGAGCGCCTTACATGGCATGATGGTGACCATCAATGGAAAGTAAACTATTCTGTACCGAAGTATCAGTGTGACTGGTATGGAGAGTGTGGTGCCAACAGTAAATGTATCCCTGACAATGTTAATCAGTTTGAGTGCGAGTGTCTACCAGGGTATAAGCCTAGTTCTATAAATGATTGGAATCAGAAAAATGGGTCAGGTGGATGTGTGAGCGAGCGAGTTGGTGTGTCAAAGTGTGGGAATGGAGACGGGTTTCTGAAGGTGGCAAGAGTTAAGTATCCAGACACATCGATAGCAGCAGGGTTGAGAACAGGTATGAGTGCCAAAGAGTGTGAGCAGGAGTGCTTAAGCAATTGTTCTTGCACGGCATATTTGAGCTTGGAAAATGAAGGGCTTGTTGATTGCTTGACATGGTATGATGACTTGATGGACATTTTAGTGTACACACAGTTTGGACGAGATCTATATGTTCGTGTGAATGAAACCGAGTTAGGTACTATAGTTTGCTTGCCTTGGAAGCAACTTAACTATATATATATACAAGTTTTGCGAATCACAGTCACTTGTTTCTTTGTCATGTTTTAATAATCCATTGTCATCTCTTATGTGCAGCTGCGAATACAGGAAAATCACAAGGTTTCTTGGAAAGGAGGGGTATGCTGGCTATTCCAATACTGTCTGCTCTGCTCGCATCGCTACTAATCATTATGTTTGCCTGTTGGTGGCTTAAGAAAAGGAGGAACACAAAAGGTAAGAGAAGATCTTATCTATTTTGAATTGTTTAACTGCTTTAGTTATCATGATCTGATCATGCTTTTGCTTTCTGTGAATTAATTACATGCTGCACTAAAGTCATTATATTATGCACTTAGAACAGTGAGGATAAAATGATGTAAAGAACAATTGTTTTTTCTGTTAACAAAGACTCTGTGGAGGTGGATGAACTTGAGGAAACTAAGAGACACCCGGAATTGCAATTTTTCGATCTGAACACACTAATAAAAGCCACAGACAACTTCTCTCATGTCAATGAACTTGGCCAAGGTGGTTTTGGCTCTGTTTATAAGGTGAGCCCCAACTTAGATATCCCAGCTAAACATTCTCTAGTAGAATGATTTCTTCTTAGCACCAAAAATTTATTTTGCTCTGGTTCTTTGAGGGTTGCTCCTTATTAAAACTTTTGACTATGTGAAACCTTAGTATTAATCTTGAACCATAACTGTTTCAGGGTCAGTTACCAAATGCACAGAAGGTTGCTGTAAAAAGATTGTCCAGAACATCAGGACAAGGGACTGAAGAATTCAAAAATGAAGTTGCCCTGATAGCAAGACTTCAACACCGGAATCTTGTGAAACTTTTAGGCTGTTGTATAAAGGGGGAAGAAAGGATGTTAGTCCTGGAATACATGCCGAACAAAAGCTTGGACTCCTTTCTTTTTGGTATGTCTACAGAAAAGATCAATGTAGTTTATGTCATTTCTTAAATTGTGAAGAACATTACCAATATGTACCATAAGAATGGACATAAAGCCAGATATTTGATGTAGATGACACAAGAAGATCCTTGTTGGATTGGGAAAAGCGCTTTGAAATTATCAACGGGATTGCTCGTGGGATTCTGTATCTTCATCAAGACTCAAGATTGAGGATTATCCATAGAGATCTAAAAACCAGCAATGTTCTTCTAGATGCAGAGATGAACCCAAAAATTTCCGATTTTGGCATGGCAAGAATATTCCACGGGGACCAAATGCAGGATAAGACTAACAGAGTTGTCGGAACATAGTAAGAATTAGCATTGTGTCAATTTTCATATTCATTTGACTATGTTTGGCTGTAACATTTAATTTTGTTCATATGTAGTGGCTACATGTCACCAGAGTATGTAGTGTTTGGGAGATTTTCCACAAAATCGGATGTGTTTAGTTTCGGGATCATATTGTTGGAGATTGTAACTGGCAAGAGAAACAATGGTTCTTATCAAGAGGATCCTTCCGTGAACTTGATAGGACATGTAAGTTGCACATATTTTGCTAACAGTCCTTAACACTTATTCTTCTGTTTTTTAATTAAACTAAATTTCAACTACAGGTTTGGGAGTTATGGAGAGAAGACAGAGCCTTAGAAATTGTGGATTCGACTCTAGAGTCATATCATTCTGATGAGGTCATGAGATGCATTGAAGTTGCGCTGTGGTGCTTGCAAGAAGAATCAAAAGACCGACCAGCCATGTCAGCCGTTGTTTTCATGTTGAGTGGTGAAGCAACTTCTCCATCTCCTCCTAACCAGCCTGCATATGTCTTCAGAAGAAATTCCGGCACTGATGCCGATCCATTACTTCCCAAAGGATCTATAAACGACTTGACAGTAACTGCAGTGGAAGCTCGATAATGATGCAAGCTCTGGCTGTACGTAATTATCTCGTGCCTTAATTGCTAGGCATGACACTATTAAGTTAATCGTCATGTACGTACTATAACATGTTGGTGGCAGTCTTTAAAATCTACTCAATGTCTGACCATCCCCAGTTTGACCGCAGTTTAGATACGTCATTGTCAATTTGTCATGCATTATTGACGAAAAACGTGTGGTATTGAGTGTTGGGAAAGTTCGAGGAGAAATTAGAAAAAACTCTTTGCTACTTTTCAAATTTTAATTAAAACCCATATAAATTTTCATTGATAAATTTAATCCTTTGACTATATGTCAACTAAGCTTTTTTTCATTTTGAAAACAATGACTTAGCCTTTTATATTTCGAGATGCCAACAATACCCTTTAACCTAATCTTCAACTTTAAACCATCATTGATTTCTCAAAATGGTAAGAACTTTTTTTCCTCCCTCTATTTTGCATCTTGATTCTCTCTTTAACCTAATCAATATTGCACGAATGTTTTAAGGCAAATAATGATTTGCTGATATTTTGTCACTATACTACCATTTTATTTAAATTTCTTTTCACAAACAACCATAACAATTTTTCTCATCATTGTTTCTTAAGAAAATGGAGATGAGAATTCGTTTTAAGAAATGAGAATTAGAGAGATGCAGCGCGGTGACCGTAGAGTTTAGAGTCTCAAGATTTTGTATGTCTTTCTCATTCTTTTGGTTCCAATAGTATAGTGACATTATAACTTCCATTTATTTTTTGTTGCTATTGTTGTTTAGTTTATATTTTGTTAACGATCGTAAACGACATGTTCTTCCTTACTATGGTTCTCTACCAATCATTTATGTATATCGGCTTATATTTTATAGTATTGTTGTTAATTTACCTTTTTTTTTTATGAACAATTTACCTAATTTATGAATAATTTATGTACTTTTTTTTTATAATTTACCTACTTTTTTTTATGAACAATTTATCTACTTTTTTTTATATAATTTACCTACTCTTTCATGAATAATTTACCTAGTCTTTTTTATGACTAATTTACATATTACTTTTTTTTATAATGTACGTACCTACTATTTTTATGAACAATTTACCTACTTTTTTTTTATATTGACCTATTCTTTTTATGAATAATTTACCTCTTTATGAAAAACTTAATCAATAATATATTTTTATACATTTTTTTAGTTACATATTTTATACATTAACAATTTTTAAACTTAGTAATTTAATTTTACTTTTTCGATTATTCTATCAGCAACTAATTAAGGTAATGAAAATTTGAATGATAAAATTTATTATACGAATTTATTCTCATTTATTATAGATTAGTAATAACTAAAATTTGAATTCTAGGCTTAATTATAGGGATTTAAATTAAATATTGATATTGTATTTAAATATTTCTGATTATGGCATAGTTTGTAAATAATTGAAAAATTATGGTAATAAAATATCTTATGTGGAATCTCAAATTTAATATTAGACTAAATCTAATAACCAAAAAATCAACTGACTATATCTTAGAAACTAAAAATGAAAATGATGTTTATCTAAATATCCCAAAGTTCAAAGAAGTAGAAGAAATTTCAAGAAGATGAACGTAATAAAGTATCAACTCAATTATGAAACTTGAGGCCGAAGATATTTCCCAATGGGTTGGTTCGGCTGCCCTTCCTCAGCCACCGCTGTCGGACCCATACTTATCTAGAGCCCAGAGTATTAGTGGTAGGGCCGTAGGGGTTTAATTGTTTGTTTATGGGTCAGTATCATTTGAATAGATTTTTCTTATTATTTGTAGATGTCAAAGTTGCAGACCTAAACCTGTTTTGATACAGCGGATAGTGTTTAAAGCATGCTGCTTAAGTGATTATTTTGTTTATCAGATGCTTCGTTGTTGCTAATTAAGCTAGTTTCAAATGTACATTATTAAAATGAGTCATAGTCAAGTAGTCAACCACTCAACAACCAAAAACATAAGATAAAAACTATGCCATTTGTCAGTATGAAAGTTTGTCACATTTTATTGACGATGTCCTGGGCCCATTGGGAATTTTCAAAGCATTAACAATCAAATATGAAAATGAGAAAAAATGAAAAATGCTACCGTATCATTCCTGCAGCAAAGTTGCAAATGCCCAGAAAATGTTTTTCAAAGCTCTGCTTCTCTTCCTCTTCTTGTCATTTGCTACTTCCAGGGACAACCTAAGATGGAACGAAGAACAGTTGAAGGATGATGATCATGATGGTGACTACTTAGTGTCCAATCAAAGCAAGTTCGAATTGGGTTTCTTCAGCCCCGGCAATTCTAGCCACCGGTATGTTGGAATTTGGTATTCTCAATCTAAAGTATCTGCAAAAACAGTGGTGTGGGTTGCAAACAGGAACAATCCCATCAATGATACCTCTGGTGTGCTCACAATAAACAGGTATGGAGAACTAGTCCTGTATGCTCATAACATGGAGACCACTCCTATTTGGTCCACAAATATGTCGCAGTCGGTCCAAAATGTTAACGCAAGCACTTTATCTGCACAGCTTTTAGATACAGGAAATTTTGTTGTGTTCCAGGATGATAGAAGTGAAATATTTATATGGCAAAGTTTTGATTATCCGACAGATACTCTAATTCCAGGTATGAAAGTTGGGATGAATTGGAAAACTGGGTTAGAATGGGTTTTAATATCTTGGAAGTCACAAGATGACCCTGGAACTGGGGACTATACCTTGAGGCTCTATTCGTATCAGACTACCACCCCCCAATTTTTTATATTTAAAGGTTCGAGTAAGTACTGGCGAAGTGATCCAGGGCCTAGCAGGTTGGTCAGTAATCAAGAGCAAACTTATTTTCTCTTAAATAACACCAATGTGATTACAAGATTAACGTTACAGGATTCGGGACTATATCAGCTCCAAACATGGGATGGTGCTGATCATCAATGGAAGGAAGTGTGGTCTACACCAAAATATCGGTGTGACCGGTATGGACAGTGTGGTGCCAACAGCAGATGTAGCCCTGACAATGTTAATCTGTTTGAGTGTGATTGTTTACCAGGGTATAAGCCTAGTTCTATAAATGATTGGAATCAGAATAATGGGTCAGGCGGATGTGTGAGTAAGCGAGTTGGTGTGTCAAAGTGTGGGAAAGGAGACGGCTTTTTGAAGGTGGCAAGAGTTAAATATCCAGACACATCGATAGCAGCAGGGTTGAGAACAGGTATGAGTGCCAAAGAGTGTGAGCAGGAGTGCTTAAGCAATTGTTCTTGTGCGGCATATTTGAGCATGGAAAATGAAGGGCTTGTTGATTGCTTGACATGGTATGATGACTTGATGGACATTTTAGTGTACACAGAGTTAGGACGAGATCTATACGTTCGTGTGAATGAAACCGAGTTAGGTACGATTTCGCTTGCCATAAGTGTTGAGAATCCCCAGTACCTATTTTCTTTGTCATGGTTTCCTAATAATCCTTTGTCACCCTCTTATGTTGCTACAAATTCAGGAAGATCACAAGGTTTCTTGGAAAGGAGGGGTATGCTGGCTATTCCAATTTTGTCTGCTCTGCTGGCAATGGTACTAATCATTATGCTTGCCTGTTGGTGGCATAAGAAAAAGAAGAATGCAAAAGGTAAAAGAAGTTCTCATCTACTATGTACTTTGAGTAGTTTAACTGCTTTAGTCTGTAAATCACATGAAAGTAATACTATATACATCTAAGGTACATGGACTAGAGTCATGATGTTATGCAGTTAAATTAGTGAGATTAAAATGTGGAGAGTAATTGTTTATTCTGTAGGCAGAGACTTTGTGGAGGCGGATGAACTTGAGCAAACTCAGAGACACCCCGAATTGCAATTTTTTGATCTGGACACACTAACAGCAGCCACAGACCACTTCTCTCATGTCAATGAACTTGGCCACGGTGGTTTTGGCTCTGTTTATAAGGTAAGTATACCAATTAAGACATCCTAAACATTTCATAATTGAATGATTTCTTCTATGCTGCAAAAGTTTCTTTGGCTCTGGTACTGTGAGGTTCTGACTAGTTCTTTTAATAGTAATTCTTCTTTAATTAATCAGCTATGTAGTTGCTCCTTAAAGGTGATGCATGACTATGTGAAAGCTTAATATTGATATTGAACCATAACTACAGGGTCAGTTACCAAATGGACAGAAAGTTGCTGTAAAAAGATTGTCCAAAACTTCAGGACAAGGGATTGAAGAATTTAAAAATGAAGTTGCACTCATAGCAAGACTTCAACACAGGAATCTAGTGAAACTTTTAGGGTGTTGTATAAAGGGAGAAGAAAGGATGTTAGTCCTGGAATACATGCCGAACAAAAGCTTGGACTCCTTTCTTTTTGGTATGTCTACAGGAAAAAAATGATTGATTAAGGCCATTTCTAAAAAATAAAGAATATATTTGAAGCTTCTTAGCAAAACGTACCATTTGCATTTTGATGTAGATCACACAAGAAGGTCCTTGTTGGATTGGGAAAAGCGCTTTGAAATTATCAACGGGATTGCTCGTGGGGTTCTGTATCTTCACCAAGACTCAAGATTGAGGATTATCCATAGAGATCTGAAAACCAGCAACGTTCTTCTAGATGCTGAGATGAACCCAAAAATTTCTGATTTTGGCATGGCTAGAATATTTGATGGGGACCAACAGCAGGATAAGACGAACAGAATTGTCGGAACATAGTAAGAACCATAATGTCATCTTTAATATCCATTCTGCTATTCTTTGGCTGTAACAATTTGTTGTGTCATATACAGTGGCTACATGTCACCAGAGTACGCAGTGTTTGGGAGATTTTCCACGAAATCAGATGTCTTTAGTTTTGGGATTATAATGTTGGAGATTGTAAGTGGTAAGAGAAACAATGGTTCTTATCCTGAGGATCATTCCATGAACTTGATAGGACAAGTAAGCGACACATATTTTGCTAACATTATATCCTTTAGTATTCGATCGTTCATCTGTTTTTGAGACTAAATTTCAACTACAGGTTTGGAAACTATGGAGAGAAGGCAGAGCCTTAGATATTGTGGATTCGACACTACAGATGTGTCAGCCTGATGATGTCATGAGATGCATTCAAGTTGCGCTCTTGTGCTTGCAAGAAGATTCAAAAGACCGACCAGCCATGTCAGCCGTTGTTTTCATGTTGAGTGGTGAAGCATCTCCTCCATTACCTGAGCAGCCTGCATTTGTCTACATGAATAATTTCGGAACTGATACTGATCCATTAATTCCAAAAGTATTGTATTCTTCAAACGACTTGACAGTAACTACACTGGAAGCTCGATAATGATGCAAACTCTTGCTTTTGCAGTTATTACATATAATTCTTCATGTTTTACTTATTATCTTATTGCTTTGCTAGGCATGACATGATTAGTTAATCTTCATGTACTATAGCATTCATTGGCCTTCAATTGACATATTAGCATTGCTGTAGCACAATAATGTGTCGTTTCATTCTTTTCAGGAAGAAAAGGTATACATTTGGGACTACTTTGGCTAACTAAAAAGAATGTACGTATGGGATGGTAAACATGTTATCTGCGCGCATTAAACAAGTTTGAAAAAATCTTTAACAAGGATGTAATCCGTTCAATAGAATGTAATTCATTTGCAATGGATGGAGGATCAGCTCGATTACTTATAGGATTACTTGTGTATCGAACTTGACTTTCCTGACCAAAACAACCAAAAGGTTTTCCTAATTTATTCTTGGTTTCCTAGTTTGTTAAGGAAAATATGTGCATTCTTGTAATTGTGGGAGAGACATATATATGTTCCTGTTCCTGTTCCTATTCCTATTCCTATTCAGTTTGGAGTCTTACAGTACGTCCAGACTTAATTGTCCAACTCCTATAAATACCTAGCCTCTGGGTAATTTAGATGTATTCTTGTTGTGAGTACGTAATATATAAGAGTCTTCTGGTGCTTTGTTTTTTTTTAGTGAATTGCAAGCAAACTTTTCACCCCCACCCTAAACAGTCTCTATGGAAAATTTTAGCAGAATCAATGCTGCTTTTCTTCTTCTATGCTCGCTGATCTGTTTATCAGTATTTGGTTTCCTGCAGGGAGCTACAGCACTTGGTATCAACTATGGTCAACTTGGCAACAATTTGCTACCACCACAGCAAGTTGTGAACCTCTTAAACTCCAATAACATCACAAAAACAAGAATTTATGACACAAATCCTGAAATATTAGCTGCATTTGCGAATTCTGTTATTGAGTTAATTGTGACAATCGAAAACGCAATGCTGGGCGAATTAACCAACCCCCAAGCAGCCATTCAATGGGTTAGCACACACATTAAACCTTATTATCCTGCCACGAAAATCACCAGCATTGCGGTAGGGAATGAGGTGGGCGCAACAGATTTGCTAGCTAACCTTGTACCAGCCATGTATAGCATTCAAGGTGCACTATCTCAGTTAGGCCTTGATAACATTAAGGTGTCAACGCCTTTTTCTTACTCGGTGATGGAAGAATCTTATCCGCCTTCTGCTGGTAGTTTCAAAAGCGAGGTCTCCGGTGTGATGTCACAAGTTTTAGAGTTCTTGACGAGCACAAAGGCACCATTTTGGATCAACGCGTATCCATACTTTGCATACAAGGATAACTCGAAAGAAATTCCTCTGGACTATGTGCTTTTCAATAATGCCGGTTCATCACCAGGAGTGATTGACCCTACTACTAATAAACATTATGATAACATGTTATATGCTCAAGTAGATGCAGTAACTTTTGCCATGTCTAAATTGGGTTTCAATGAAATAGAGGTTAAGGTTGTGGAGACCGGGTGGCCATCAAAAGGGGTGATTAATGCAAAAGAGTGGTAGGTAGTTTTGTGATCCGGGAGTGTCGTTCCACGGAGGATTGACGGCTCCCCAACTCTCGGTAGCGTGTATGCGAGTGCTTTAGCTATATGGAGTGATAAGGAGATGGATAGGGTGAGTGAATGTGTGTATAAACAATGTGCGAAGTGTGAGTGTGGTGTTCGGTTTGTGTAAAAGGTATGGTGGAATGCCCCAAAACGATCAAATTAACAAGCAAGTAATGGAATGCAAGGAAATGTAAAGTGTGTGCACAAAATATAAAGGTGTTGGGGTTTCGGGTTAACCCAAGTCCAAATGCAACCAATGATGCTCTAATGCCTAAACATGCCAATGTATCCATGAATCAAGCCCCGTATCCTAGCCATGCTATGGTTCTAGGACCGTGCTTACCTAAGGTATTCAAATGCCTTACTAGGGCCATTCGAACTCTCTAGGTGTCTTAGGGGATCCCTCTATGTTACCTAATACCGAATCCCCTAAAGTGCTTAAGAGGCGTAAAGTGTCGAAGCTTAGGGACTCAAACAAGCAACACATGCATAACCCACCACTCCACCGATGTTATCGATGTGGAATGGATTCCTTCTAAGGTATTCCTAAGCCTTATTAGGGTCCTAGGGACTCTCCGCGGGAGGGTAGAAAGAAAGGAGGCGTAAAGCACATGAATTAAGGATCAAACATAGTGAAACATGCTCATCACACATATTGCCAATTGCCTAGAGAAGAGTAAAGTGATCAAGCCAAACCATTCTCATACAAGATGGGTTAAATGCATACCAAAGAGTGATCAATCCTTCAAATACACATCCAACACATATTAAAATAGACAATACACATATTCATGAATCAACAAAGGCATTTATTCATTAATCAAAACATCATAGAGTCACATTGGACTAGGGCACACAACCCTAGTCCCCAACAAGAGTACTACTCACTATCCATCAAAGTATACATCATCATCTCACAAGAGTAAGCAATAAACATGAATACAAGAGAGAAAAGGGTTTAGAAAGTCTCAATCAAATGTGTCTCCTTCTTCTCCCTTGATCTAGATGACGTCCTTGATGTCTAATGAGGATCCCCAGCTGCCCAGAGTAGAGGAAGAAGCGGTGGTAGAAGCGGAGGTGGCAGAAGATGGCTGATACGCCGTCTGTCGACCGGTGGTCGACCGTTCGACAGCTTACCGTCGACCGGTCGACTGGTGTGCGGCAGGAAAGATGGAAGGAAGAAATGGATAGAGAGGAAAGGGAATGTGAGAGTGATGGGTGATTTGGGGCTGAATGAGGATGACCTAAATGAGGCAACAACTAAACTATAAATAGGCAAAGAAGGGGAGGAATGGAGGGCTAAGATGTGTTAGGGTTTAATCCAAGGGTTGGCTATAATAAATGAAGGGTAAGGGGGTAATTGCCAAAAGGGAATAAGAGTGGGAGTAATCATTGGGTGACCTCACCATTTCTAGTGTGGTCCTTTGCTGATTTTGAATGCTTATGTGGATGAGTCACACGGTTGACTTTGCCTTGACTTTGACCGTGACCTTCGGAGTTGACCAAATGTTGACTTTTGACCAAACCTCCGGAATTCTTGTGCAACTCACTTCCGGGACTTCATGTTGACTCGTTGACGCTCCTAAGTCGGGGTTGACCACGAGTTGACTTTTGGTCCTCGGGTTGACTTTTCGTCCTTTAGCCGGAAATCCACAAAATCTCCCAAATTGCGCCTCTTTGCTCCCGATATCCATCCGATGCTCGTTTGCCCTACAATGGTGCAATTCAAGGGTTAGAGACGCTAAACGGCCTTCGAATTAGCATTACTAAAGTGATTAGAGGCCTAATTTGTATGCATTTTGCATACGAATCACACCCCCACACTTAAGCTTTGCTTGTCCTCAAGCAAATAAAGAATCAACAATCCATATCACATTAAATTTTGCCTTAACAACCATATCCTCAAAGAGAGACCGCTAAGCCACAAATCGAGATTCTAAAAAGCATAAACTCAAACCTCATGATTTGCCAAGTGTTTAATATGTGTATCTAATGCATGCTTGGTGAAGTGTGCGCTAGCCATGGAATAATCAATCAAGAGCAATCAAATTAGCATATGCTTGACAAGACTAACCGCTAAACTCACATGATTCACTAAATATTTCCGCTCTTGTGTTTAGGGTTAAGTGTTTACTCTCAAAACAAAAGCACAAAAAATGTTCCCATATGCTTGCTCATCAACCAAGTCTCCACAAATTGAACCACAAATTGTTAAATCAAAAGGACTTTAAATGGTGTAATGGGGCCAAAGGGTGGATGGTTAAATGAAATGAAGGGATGGATATGTCAAATGTTCCACATGATTGCAAGACAAATCAACGACCTTGAAACTCATATCAAAGCTACAACCGAAACAACTTCCTTATTCTTCCTCTAACCTTTTATTGAAAGTAAAAGCAATACAAGTAACAACTCTATTTTTGGATTTTTCTTCTTTCTCCTTTTCTATTTTTCTTTTCTTGAGGAATTTTCTTCCTTCTTTTTGTTTTTGATTTTCTTTCTTTCTTTCTTTGAAACAACTACAACAATAATAAAATTGCACCCCCACACTTGTCTTTTAGCAAACTATTAACAAATTCCTAAGCATAAAAGACATAAGAAGTCATTATCATCGTCTTGCAAACACAACGAAACAAGGGTAAGATGATGTTTGAGTGGTGGAATGGGTGAAAGTGATGTGGTTGAACAAAGAAAAAGCTAATGATGTATATAGTTCAAGTGGGCTAATCCTAAAGTTCAAGTTCACATGGATGGTGGTCAATTTGGCCATGGTGCTTATCTAGTGCCTTAATCATTTCTAACTCAATGTGGATCAACAAAACGTTTCAAGAGGTCTTTGAGCAAGTTCTAGGTTCAAGTCTTATGCAATGTACACTCATGAAGAACAAGTAAATGTATGAAAGATGCATACATGTGAATATTCAATGGGCTCAAATCCTCACAATTTCTAGGTATGCATGGCAATACATGTCAAGATATGCTTCTTTAATTGCTAGTGACCAATTAACATGGCAAATGTGCGTATAGAGTCAAGCAACCATCAATTACTCATATTAACCACAAGGCAACTCAATGATTTCTAAGCACATGCTCTTTATCTTCCTAATTCACAACTTAGTAGGCTCACAATTATCATTGGGATTGAAAAGGGCAATCAAAACATACACAAAACCTTCAAAGACCCAAAATCACAAAATTTTATGCTTATACACCTGTCGACCGTTCGACCACAGGGTCGACCGTTCGACGGCAACTCCCTGGACGTGATTCGACCGTTCGACAAAAGGGTCGACCGTTCGTGAAAACTTTGAGAAAATTGAAAATTTTGGTGGTTTGAAAATGTGAAATCATTTTAGTTTGACCCAACCTCACCCCCACACTTAGAACCAACATTGTCCTCAATGTTGTGAGGTGTTTTGAAAATGAAAATCATGTGGTGAGAGTGAGAGAGTAAAGTCGGGCGAATGCACACATACAAAATATAGCATACGGAAAAATAGAGTTAAGAAAACCCCCTTCGTTGAACGTGTGCTCCTCATTTATAAGATCGCTCTTCCCTTTAATCCGGTGATAAGGTGAAGTGCTAGGCCTTTCAATCCACCATGCGAAACACAAAATGAAACCAACAACCATTAAAGCAAAGTAGATTTCCAACATGCATCAATCTCACAATATTAGTTCAAGGAAATCATTAAACATTAAACAACCGATAAAGATAATAGTCATTAGAAGCAAACCTTAACCAAGTCAAATGTGCTAAAAAGGATCCCAAAGGGGAAAAATGGTTTATGCCACAAATGATCAAAGGTTAACTAGAGACATAAAAACATCATCCAAACCATCATCTAGTAGCCACCACCGCTAGCGCCAGGCCCACCATCATGAGCATCTCCTCCAAAACCGCTACCACTAGCACCACCTCCGGGAGCAAAACCCGAACGTGCCATCTGCCTAACAAGGCCGTAAATCTCCTCAAGCCGGGTGTCCATAGTGTTGAGCCGCCCATCCACATGTCCCTGAAAGTGCTGAAACATGGCCAAGGTGTGCGGGTCAACCTGTGAGTGGTCGAATGGGAGGGGTGCGGCGGTATGTGATGCTGTAGGGTGAGAAGATGCCGCTCCTTGTGAGGAGGAGGAAGAACGTGCAGCATGACTAACAACACTAACCTGGGAGGTGCTTCTCCCAACAGATCTCTCATCTAAAGTAGCCGTGCCGTCTATCCAAGGCTCCTCATCCATCCTAGGCACTCTAGACCTAGCACACAATTTGGTGATCAAGCAAGGGAACACCAACTTAACATTTCTAGCACAAGTGCCACAAGAGACAATGGCACTAAATATGAGCCTAGCAAAAGGAATTGGCATCTCATCACCCACCATCATGGTCATCAACCTACAACTCTCCTCCGGTACTTCCGAGTGTTGAGACGTTGGGAGGATGTTATTCCTCACCAAAGTCCAGTACACTCGGTAAATATGCTGAAACGCTCCACTTAGGATGCGTTGTACCCTTTGGGAGGCAAGAGAGGTGGGATCCACATAGGTAGCCTCGGCTATATCCCCAACTGTCATGCCCACAATCTCTTCAAAATATGCATCTTCTTCCTCTTCTGTGACATGTGGCAAGCCAAGGACCTCCTCAATGACATCTATAGATACCCTCACTAGTTTTCCCCTCAGTCTCACACTCACTTCAGTGGCGGTACTAGCAGTGGACCTAGGGAAGTTTCGGTAAAACTCTCTCACTACCTCCTCCTTGTATTTGGTGTTTAAGTTTCCGAGCCCGCGGAGGTCATGTGAGGTGAGGTACTCCCTAAGTTGGGTAAGGCTAGGAATGCGGCCGGTTTCAATGAAGGAGAGGTTACGCTCCGGGATAAAACCCCGCAGAGGACCCTCCTCACTTGGCGATTTTCCCCTCTTGGATGGGGCGGCCGAAGATGGCCCTTCACTTGCACGTTTTCCAACTCGGGTCATGATGAAAAGAAGGATAGCACCTGCATAAGCATATCAACAGTACCAACACAAATCAATGATCAAAAACACAAGGTGCATTATCATAATCAAATCATCATCATGCCTATTCACAATTCTCTTCCAACAAAACGCAATCACAATGCATAAGCAAAATATCGAACTAAATTGCGATTGTTGACAACTCAACAATTCATGGCATTGGAATACAATCATCAACAACTTATCGAAATGGCTATTAACATGACAACTAGGCTATTGAACAAATTAGCTTTACACAATTCCAAACAAGATGCAATTTCATCATAACCAACAATCACAATAATCAACCAAAAGTTCATGGCATGACAAAATCGACAAAATCCATCTATATGGCAGCTAACATCATTCAAATAACACAACATTTAGCCCAAATTTCATCAAGCATCAATTCTATCCAATGTGGGCAAAATTCCTCAAGAACACAAAATCACCACAATTGGAAATTCAACAAAAATAAGCATAATGATGAAAATAAGTGTAATAATCACAATACCCACATCCTAGCTAGTTAGAAATCACAACAATATAACACAAACATGCTAGGAATTCATCAAATCGCAAAATTGTAGAGAAAAGTGTAAAATTCGAACCTCTTGAAGAAACCCAAACAAATCCTCCGAAAACACCAAGGAAAAAAATAAAATAAAATAAAACCTTGAAATCTTCACGTTTTGACTCCGAATTTGAAGAATTTGAGTGAAATTTGGCCAAAAATGGTGGAAAGGGGGCGGAGAGGGGTGGAGGGCTGTTTCTAGGGTTTTTTTTCGAAAAAGGGGGGAATGAGGGAATGAGGAAGAACAAAGCAGCCGGCCCCTTTTAAAAACGACATCGATCATCGACCGTTCGACGATAAAGCGTCGACCGTTCGACGAACGTCCAGGGACCGACGGTCGACCGTTCGACACACGGGTCGACCGTTCGACTGGGAACACGGGAAAAACAGCACAGATTTTTGTGATTTTCAACAATAATCCCCCCCCCCACACTTGGAATTTTCATTGCCCCCAATAGAAAAATAGCCCGTAAGCGCGACAATTAAGACTGACACTCATGCAAAACAACCACAAGAAAGCACATTAAGAATGAGAATAGAAAAACTCCCTCATAGTCGACTCCCTTGCTCCGAAGAAAACGCCATTAGACACCAACCTCAAGGCACAAGGCCTTGACTTCCAAACGTAAGCTCCAAGCGTCTATGTGGCTAGGTCCGGTTGTTTCCTCCAAAATTCTTGGCCAAGCACCTCTCAACCATCCTTTGCCTCTTTTTATTCATTACTAGATACTACCATATGGGGTTGCCTCCCCACAAGCGCTTCGGTTTAGAGACCTCAAAGCCGGTCTTGGTTCCTTCTTGGTGAACTTATGGTGGCTCAAAGCAAAGCTTCTTCCCACTCATTGCATTGCTTATCTCCCCATCGCCATGACTTCCCACAAAGCAACCCTTGATGCCATTGAAAATTGATGTCGGAGATGGTGGCCATGCATACTTCTTCTTTTTAACCTCACCAACCATTTCTCTTATGGCCTTAATTGTCGCCCTTTGCATTGCACTCATGGGCGGAGTCTTCTTTGTAGCACCCTCAAGAAATGGATCCTTCCCAAGAATGCCTTCATGAGACCAAGGTGGTGGCTTCATATGCTCAATGGAAGAAGGATTGTCATATCCCCGAATCGGTGAGTGGTGGTCTTGAGCACAAGGTGTCGGCTTCGGTGGATTCAAAGGACCAAAGATCCTTTCACTTTTAGCACTATTTCCCTTCACCAAGTTGATAGAAAACACCTCCTCAACTACCTCCGGTGGATGAGTGGGCTTGAACATCTCAAACTTCACTTTCTCACCCAACACTTTGAAGCTTATGGTGCCCTTTAGAACATTAATCTTCACACCCGCCGTAGCCATGAAAGGGCGTCCAAAGATAAGGGGGAATCCATTGTCTCCATTGGGGTCTTCACCCATGTCAAGCACAACAAAGTCGGCGGGAAGAATAAACTTGTCAACTCTTACTAGCACATCTTCCACAACACCCGCCGGTCTTCGTTTGCTTCCATCCGCAAAGGTAAGTGCAATAGGGGTAGAATGCAAGGCACCAATGCTCAACCTCTTGTAGAGAGATAAGGGCATCACATTGACACTTGCCCCAAGATCCATAAGCGCTCCATCAAGGTGAGTTTCACCGATTTGACATCCAATAGTGAAGCTTCCGGGATCCATCCTCTTAGGTGGCATGTTGTGTTGTATCATTGAGCTCACATGCCCCTCAATCTTATAAACCGTATGCTCCTCAAGCCTCTTCTTCTTGGTACACAAGTCTTTGAGAAACTTTGCATAGACCGGCACTTGGCAAATGAGCTCTAGCAATGGGATGTTAATTTCCACCTTTTGGAACACTTCATGTAGCTCATTCATCAAGGTAGCCTTCTTGTTCTTCCTCTCATTGGGGGTGATCTTCTTCACTTCATGGGCAGCAAGCACATCATCATCAAGGAGCTCCCTAGAGGTGCTCATGGTTCTTGGTGGATCCATAGCCATCATGGCCTCACCACCAAGGTTAGAAACCATGGCACTCTCATGCCTAGGAGTCTCCTCACACAATGCTCCTTCTTGTGTCTTCACTCCACCGTGAGAGGTAACATCATTCTCAAAATATAAGTACCCAAGTCCCTTCCCAAGCACCACTCCTTCCTCCCTACAAGTCACCTCCTCATCCAATCCATAATTGCTAAGGAGTACATTTTCTTCCTCTTTAGCCCCATCCCCCATGTAATGCATATGATCAAAGTTCTCATGAATAGGAATGGAAGGAGAGGGGATATAGTAATTAGAAATTGGGGGAGTAGGAGTGTAAGTAGCATGAGAGATACCAGAATAGGATGTAGATATAGCATTGCACTCCTCCTTTGACTTGAACTTGAGGTTTGGCTCCACTTTAGAAGGCAATTCACCTTTTGGTCTCTCACCAATCTCCTTGGCCATTTGGCCCATTTGAAATTCAATATTTGACATGCCTTTTTGCATATTTTGATACCCTTGTTGAAGTGCCAAAATTGCTTGATCACACTTCGCTTGGCTTTGGACAAGGGTGGCAAGCATATCCTTCAAAGTTTGGTCCGTTGAATCTTGTGCTTGAGATGTACTTGGGGCAGCAAAAGAGGATGAGACACCTTGATTGTAAGTGTTTCCTCCTTGGTTAGAAAACCCGGGGGGTGCTCCATAAGTTGAGCTCTTGTGTCCTCCATAAGCACCACTCCCATGAGACTTCTCTCCTCCTTGGTAAGTGTTGTAACCTTGAGATCTCTCTTGGTAACCTTGAGCATTGCTCCCATAAGACTTTGGTTGGTACCCTTGAGTCCTTCCTTGATCATTCCGGGATGCATAGTTGTTGTACGGCTTAGGAGGTGCTTGATAAGAACCTTGTGGGTATGAGCCCACTTGGTTCACATGTTGCCTCTCTTCCTTCTCCTTGTCCACCATATAAGAACACTCCTCTGTTTCATGATCATGAGAACCACAATAAAAGCAAGGAGGTGAAGATACCACACTATTGACTTGAGATGATGTAGCCTTCAATTGTGCTTGTAGGAGCATGTCCATCTTCTTGTTGAAAGCCGCTTCCAACCTATCAAATTGAGTGCTCAACAAATCATCACTCGTTGGCTCACTTGAGACATTGTATGCCTTTGGTGCTTGAGATGCCGGTTGTGTGGGAGGAAATTTTCTAGGCCCAAAATCATCCCAAAGCTCAGAGTTTGTGGCTAGATCCTCAAAAGTATCCCATGCCTCCTCGGGAGACATGCCTGCTATGGTGCTTCCACGGAATGTATCCACCCTTTGTCTTTGATTAGAAGATAATCCTCGGTAGAACACATCCACAAGAAACCATTGCTCCAAGCCATGGTGTGGACAACTCATCATTAAGTCCTTGAATCTCTCCCATGTTTCGTAGAAAGCATCACCCGATTGGTGCTTGAAGTTAACAATGGAATCCCGAACCTTGGCTGCCTTGCTTGGTGGAAAGAACTTGGATAGAAAGGCTTCTTGCAATTCGAACCATGAGTGTATGGACCTTGGCTGAATCTTGAGTAACCATTTCCTTGCCCCATCCTTCAAGGTGAAGGGGAACAAGCGAAGCTTCAAACCATCCTCCGGTAGTCCATGAAGTTGAACCGTTGTGCATGCTTGTTCAAATTCCATAAGATGGTCATAAGGGCTCTCATCTTTTAAGGCATGGAAAGTGGGCATGATGCTCAACGTGGAGGGCTTTATCTCGTAATGAGTGTTGCACGGTGGAAGGACAATGCATGATGGGTGATCCACCACATGAGGGAGAGTGTATTCCCTCATGCGCCTCACGGGAGGTGGATTGTTGTTGTGGTTGTTGTGTGGCTCCTCATCATGTTGATCATGGTGGTGTGGTTCCTCCATTGTTGGTGGTGGAATATGATCTTCTACAGGTTCTTTCTGGCTCTCAAGTGTAGGAGGTGCACTCTCACACACAATCCGTGGAGTACGTCTCCTTCTCCTTGGCCGTCCTCTTGTATTCTCACTTAAAACTCTTCCACTTCTAAGTTGAATCGGTGAGTGAGAGGTTGACTCGTGGTTCATGCACCTTCACAACACAATGAGCAGTGGTTAAGTATCACAATTTAGGCAAGAAATATAAGGATAAGAGGTTAGATAAGCAATAGAAACAAGAGAGGGAACAAAACAAAGGAAACCAGAACGTTCCCAGTCGACCGTTCGACGGTTGTTGTCGACCGTTCGAACTTGGTCCAGGGAGCTAACGTCGAACGTTCGACCAAGGGCTCGACCGTTCGACCAAATCCCCTGAAACAATTTTTTGGATTTTCTCTTTTTATAAACCTAAGCAAACAAGGTTCCTAGAGATGCAAGGGAACCCAAATGACAACTAAACAAGTATTGACATGCAACTAGTACGCAAACAAACACAAGAATTCAATATAGACAATCTTAGAACAACTTAAAGCAAGAAATGAAATGTGCACGCTTATTAGAAACTTCAACTAGCAAGTGATAGCATTAGGGGTGCTCATGTCTTACATATATCGCTAGGATATAAGGCCCGTCACTCCCCTAATGTGTCTCACTCAAGAGTGAATAGCACATGTGAAACAACAAACACACTATAAACAAAATGAGTTAAACAAAAAGAATGCTAAAGACCCGACTAACTACCAAGAAATCAAGGATTTAACCTCAATCCCCGGCAGCGGCGCCATTTTGATTAATGCAAAAGAGTGGTAGGTAGTTTTGTGATCCGGGAGTGTCGTTCCACGGAGGATTGACGGCTCCCCAACTCTCGGTAGCGTGTATGCGAGTGCTTTAGCTATATGGAGTGATAAGGAGATGGATAGGGTGAGTGAATGTGTGTATAAACAATGTGCGAAGTGTGAGTGTGGTGTTCGGTTTGTGTAAAAGGTATGGTGGAATGCCCCAAAACGATCAAATTAACAAGCAAGTAATGGAATGCAAGGAAATGTAAAGTGTGTGCACAAAATATAAAGGTGTTGGGGTTTCGGGTTAACCCAAGTCCAAATGCAACCAATGATGCTCTAATGCCTAAACATGCCAATGTATCCATGAATCAAGCCCCGTATCCTAGCCATGCTATGGTTCTAGGACCGTGCTTACCTAAGGTATTCAAATGCCTTACTAGGGCCATTCGAACTCTCTAGGTGTCTTAGGGGATCCCTCTATGTTACCTAATACCGAATCCCCTAAAGTGCTTAAGAGGCGTAAAGTGTCGAAGCTTAGGGACTCAAACAAGCAACACATGCATAACCCACCACTCCACCGATGTTATCGATGTGGAATGGATTCCTTCTAAGGTATTCCTAAGCCTTATTAGGGTCCTAGGGACTCTCCGCGGGAGGGTAGAAAGAAAGGAGGCGTAAAGCACATGAATTAAGGATCAAACATAGTGAAACATGCTCATCACACATATTGCCAATTGCCTAGAGAAGAGTAAAGTGATCAAGCCAAACCATTCTCATACAAGATGGGTTAAATGCATACCAAAGAGTGATCAATCCTTCAAATACACATCCAACACATATTAAAATAGACAATACACATATTCATGAATCAACAAAGGCATTTATTCATTAATCAAAACATCATAGAGTCACATTGGACTAGGGCACACAACCCTAGTCCCCAACAAGAGTACTACTCACTATCCATCAAAGTATACATCATCATCTCACAAGAGTAAGCAATAAACATGAATACAAGAGAGAAAAGGGTTTAGAAAGTCTCAATCAAATGTGTCTCCTTCTTCTCCCTTGATCTAGATGACGTCCTTGATGTCTAATGAGGATCCCCAGCTGCCCAGAGTAGAGGAAGAAGCGGTGGTAGAAGCGGAGGTGGCAGAAGATGGCTGATACGCCGTCTGTCGACCGGTGGTCGACCGTTCGACAGCTTACCGTCGACCGGTCGACTGGTGTGCGGCAGGAAAGATGGAAGGAAGAAATGGATAGAGAGGAAAGGGAATGTGAGAGTGATGGGTGATTTGGGGCTGAATGAGGATGACCTAAATGAGGCAACAACTAAACTATAAATAGGCAAAGAAGGGGAGGAATGGAGGGCTAAGATGTGTTAGGGTTTAATCCAAGGGTTGGCTATAATAAATGAAGGGTAAGGGGGTAATTGCCAAAAGGGAATAAGAGTGGGAGTAATCATTGGGTGACCTCACCATTTCTAGTGTGGTCCTTTGCTGATTTTGAATGCTTATGTGGATGAGTCACACGGTTGACTTTGCCTTGACTTTGACCGTGACCTTCGGAGTTGACCAAATGTTGACTTTTGACCAAACCTCCGGAATTCTTGTGCAACTCACTTCCGGGACTTCATGTTGACTCGTTGACGCTCCTAAGTCGGGGTTGACCACGAGTTGACTTTTGGTCCTCGGGTTGACTTTTCGTCCTTTAGCCGGAAATCCACAAAATCTCCCAAATTGCGCCTCTTTGCTCCCGATATCCATCCGATGCTCGTTTGCCCTACAATGGTGCAATTCAAGGGTTAGAGACGCTAAACGGCCTTCGAATTAGCATTACTAAAGTGATTAGAGGCCTAATTTGTATGCATTTTGCATACGAATCAAGGGGATGCCAATGAAATTGGTACGAGTGTAGAGAATGCTGCTATCTACAATGGGAATTTGTTGAGGAGACAATGGGCAAACGAAGGTACACCTTTGAGGCATAGTCTTGAAGTCTATCTGTTTGCTCTTTTCAATGAGAATATGAAGCCTGGACCAACTTCAGAGAGGAATTTCGGTCTCTTTCAACCAGATGGAACTAGGGCTTACAGTGTCGGCTTGTCTGGATCATCTGGCTTGACCTCAACTACTAATTCAACTGATATTACTTATTCCTCTGGCACCAGGGCAGCAATAATAGGAAGCTGGGTGATCATGTTTGTTTCTTTGCTGACCTTCCAAGTTTATATGAGCTAGAAGACCAAATGGGCAAATTAATAGAAGCTGATCATGTAGAAATCACTTTTTGGGGTTTAATTTCATGAATAGGGTCATATATATATAATTAGCTTTGTAAAAAAGTTAAATATTTCTCTATTTAATTAATTTCTTTGTAATTTTGATCCAATATGTCAGTCTTGCGTTTTTTTTCTTTTACGAATTTTCTTGTATCCCGACTTTGGAAAATCGTAAAAAAAATCGAATTAAAATTTTTGCGTTCCGTCAGTTCGAGAAGTCTTTAAAATTATGATTTTTGGGGTGGGAAGATTTTGGTGAGAAAATAAGAACATGTGATTTTTGCCCAAAAAACGTATGCTATAGTCCACAGTTTTGGGTGAGAAACAAAGGCTCGGAAGTTTTCTTTTTGAGAGAAAGTTTTGTGCAAGTGAAAGGAAAAGAATAATGTAATTTATGCCCAGAAAAAAATTCAGAATTTTTTCAGCACCGGAAGTTTTTTATTTTATTTTTCAAATTCGGAAAATTGGGAAAATTATTAAAAAAAAATCGATATTTTTGAGTTTTATCACTTGGAACACAAAAAATCATGTTTTACAAATAGTGAGATTATGGCAGGGAAAATTTGAATAAAAATGGGTCTTCACATGTTTTGGCACATTAGGACTTGCTGGGGGGGGGGGGGGCATCTTGGCATCCGGCCCTCCTTGTGAACCGCAGTTTTTTTTAGAAATTTTCTCGTGTCATAATCTCACCATTCGTGGGGCATAATTTTTAGAAGGCATTCCAATTGATGAAACTCGAAAAAGAGTAGATTTTTTTATGAGTTTTCTAGTTTTCTGACTTTGAAAAATCGTTAAAAAAAAAAAAGTTGAGGTTTTCGAGTTCCTTCATTTGGAACACCTTCTAAAAAAAATTCAGGTTTACCAATGTTGAGATTATGACTTTGAAAAAAAAAAAAGGATTTGACACGGTTTGGCACGTTTGGAGATGTCATGGTGAAACCCATGACATGCTAAAAATAAACATGCCAACTTGTCAACACCATTTTTTCTTAAAATTTCCGAGTTCCATAAATTCACCATTGGTAAAGCAATATTTTTAGAAAACTGTTCCCATTGACGGAACTATAAAATTTCGACCTTTTTTACTAATTTTCTTGTAGGAAAATAGTAAAAAAAAACGGGTTGAAATTTTTGCATTTCGTCAGTTTGAGAAGTGTTTAAAAATCATAATTAAAGGGTGGGAAGATTTTGGTGAAAAAAACAAATATGTGATTTTAGCCAAAAAAAAACCGTGTGTTATAGTCCACAGTTTTAGGTAAGAATCAAAGGCTCATAATTTTTTTTTAGAGTCTTACCAACCGAATTCGAATCGTCGATGTTGGTCCACTCACCAATATGGTACGTTTTCTAGCCCATGAGGCCATGACTGCATAATTTTATTTATTTTCAGAAGTAGGAATTTAAATAAATTGATAATATATGAAAAGAAAATAGGAAATACTTTTACCGACGAATAAATAAATATAAAATATATGGAAAAAAAATTAGGCAGGATCTTAACCCACAGAGAGTTCGTCGGAAAAAGTATTAAATTATTCATTTTAATTTTTAGTTTTTATTTTTGCTAGTCTTACCAACCGAATCCTGATTGCCGATATTTGTCTACTCACCAATAGAGTTGATTTTTAGCCAATGATTGCCTAATTTCATTTTTTTCAGAAGTAGAAATTTAAATAAACTGAAAATATGTGGAAAAAAAATATTGGAAAGACTTTTGCCGACGAATAATTCGTCGGCACAAGTGTTACATTAATTTTATTTTTTGGTTTTTATTTTTGTTAGTCTTACCAACCGAATCACGATCGTCAATGTTGATCCACTCACCAATAGGGTACATTTTCTATCCCATGACTGCATAATTTTATTTATTTTGAGAAATAGGAATTTAAAAATAAATTAAAAATATATGAAAAGAAAATAGGAAATACCTTTACTAACGACTATTTCGTCGGCACAAGTGTTACATTAATCATTTTAATTTTTGGTTTTTTTTTTAAAAAAATAAGAACATGTGATATTTGGGGTGGGAATATTTTGGTGAGAAAATAAGAACATGCGATTTTTGCCCAAAAAACGTGTGCTATAGTCCACAGTTTTGGGTGAGAAACAAAGGCTTGGAAGTTTTTTTTTTTATAGAAAGTTTTGTGCAAGTGAAAGGAAAAGAATAATGTAATTTATGCCCAGAAAAAATTTCAGAATTTTTTCAGCACCGGAAGTTTTTTATTTTATTTTTCAAATTGGAAAAATTGAGAAAATCATTAAAATAACAAATCGAGATTTTTGAGTTCTATCACTTGGAACACATGTTCGTCGCAAAAAGTATTAAATTAATCATTTTAATTTTTAGTTTTTATTTTTGCTAGTCTTACCAACCGAATCCCGATTGCCGATGTTTGTCCACTTACCAATAGAGTATGATTTTTAGCCCATAATTGCCTAATTTCATTTTTTTTTCAGAAGTAGAAATTTAAATAAATTGAAAACATGAGGAAAAAACAAAAAAGGAAAGACCTGTGCCGACAAATTATTCGTCGGCACAAGTGTTACATTAATCTTATTTTGTGGTTTTTATTTTTGTTAGTCTTACCAACCGAATCCCGATCGTCAATGTTGGTCCACTCACCAATAGGGTACATTTTCTATCCCATGACTGCATAATTTTATTTATTTTTAGAAATAGGAATTTAAAAATAAATTGAAAATATATGAAAAGAAAATAGGAAATACCTTTACCGACGACTATTTCGTCGGCAAAAGTGTTACATTAATCATTTTAATTTTTGGTTTTTTTTTTTAAATAAGAACATGTGATTTTTGGGGTGGGAAGATTTTGGTGAGAAAATAAGAACATGCGATTTTTGCCCAAAAAACGTGTGCTATAGTCCACAGTTTTGGGTGAGAAAAAAAGGCTTGGAATTTTTTTTTGAGAGAAAGTTTTGTGCAAGTGAAAGGAAAAGAATAATGTAATTTATGCCCAGAAAAAATTTCAGAATTTTTTCAGCACCGGAAGTTTTTTATTTTATTTTTCAAATTGGAAAAATTGAGAAAATCTTTAAAATAACAAATCGAGATTTTTGAGTTCTATCACTTGGAACACATGTTCGTCGAAAAAAGTATTAAATTAATCATTTTAATTTTTAGTTTTTATTTTTGCTAGTCTTACCAACCGAATCCCGATTGCCGATGTTTGTCCACTTACCAATAGAGTATGATTTTTAGCCAATAATTGCCTAATTTCATTTTTTTTTCAGAAGTAGAAATTTAAATAAATTGAAAAAATGGGGAAAAAACAAAAAAGGAAAGACATGTGCCGACGAATTATTCGTCGGCACAAGTGTTACATTAATCTTATTTTTTGGTTTTTATTTTTGTTAGTCTTACCAACCGAATCCCGATCGTCAATGTTGGTCCACTCACCAATAGGGTACATTTTCTATCCCATGACTGCATAATTTTTTTTATTTTTATAAATAGGAATTTAAAAATAAATTGAAAATATATGAAAAGAAAATAGGAAATACCTTTACCGACGACTATTGCGTCGGCAAAAGTGTTACATTAATCATTTTAATTTTTGGTTTTTTTTTTTTAAATAAGAACATGTGATTTTTGGGGTGGGGAGATTTTGGTGAGAAAATAAGAACATGCGAGTTTTGCCCAAAAAACTTGTGCTATAGTCCACAGTTTTGGGTGAGAAACAAAGGCTTGGAAGTTTTTTTTTTGATAGAAAGTTTTGTGCAAGTGAAAGGAAAAGAATAATGTAATTTATGCCCAGAAAAAATTTCAGAATTTTTTCAGCACCGGAAGTTTTTTATTTTATTTTTCAAATTGGAAAAATTGAGAAAATCATTAAAATAACAAATCGAGATTTTTGAGTTCTATCACTTGGAACACATGTTCGTCGCAAAAAGTAATAAATTAATCATTTTAATTTTTAGTTTTTATTTTTGCTAGTCTTACCAACCGAATCCCGATTGCCGATGTTTGTCCACTTACCAATAGAGTATGATTTTTAGCCCATAATTGCCTAATTTCATTTTTTTTTCAGAAGTAGAAATTTAAATAAATTGAAAATATGGGGAAAAAACAAAAAAGGAAAGACCTGTGCCAACGGATTATTCGTCGGCACAAGTGTTACATTAATCTTATTTTGTGGTTTTTATTTTTGTTAGTCTTACCAACCGAATCCCGATCGTCAATGTTGGTCCACTCACCAATAGGGTACATTTTCTATCCCATGACTGCATAATTTTATTTATTTTTAGAAATAGGAATTTAAAAATAAATTGAAAATATATGAAAAGAAAATAGGAAATACCTTTACCGACGACTATTTCGTCGGAAAAAGTGTTACATTAATCATTTTAATTTTTGGTTTTTTTTTTTAAATAAGAACATGTGATTTTTGGGGTGGAAAGATTTTGATGAGAAAATAAGAACATGTGATTTTTGCCCAAAAAACGTGTGCTATAGTCCACAGTTTTGGGTCAGAAACAAAGGCTCGGAAGTTTTGTTTTTTGAGAGAAAGTTTTGTGCTAGTGAAAGGAAAAGAATAATGTAATTTATGCCCAGAAAAAATTTCAGAATTTTTTCAGCACCGGAAGTTTTTTATTTTATTTTTCAAATTTGGAAAATTGAGAAAATCATTAAAATAACAAATCAAGATTTTTGAGTTCTATCACTTGGAACACATGTTCGTCGGAAAAAGTATTAAAGTAATCATTTTAATTTTTAGTTTTTATTTTTGCTAGTCTTACCAACCGAATCCCGATTGCCGATGTTTGTCCACTCACCAATAGAGTATGATTTTTAGCCCATAATTGCCTAATTTTTATTTTTTTCACAAGTAGAAATTTAAATAAATTGAAAATATGGGGATAAAACAAAAAAGGAAAGACTTGTGCCGACGAATTATTCGTCAGCACAAGTGTTACATTAATCTTATTTTGTAGTTTTTATTTTTGTTAGTCTTACCAACCGAATCCCGATCGTCAATGTTGGTCCACTCACCAATAGGGTACATTTTCTATCCCATGACTGCATAATTTTATTTATTTTTAGAAATAGGAATTTAAAAATAAATTGAAAATATATGAAAAGAAAATAGGAAATACCTTTACCGACGACTATTTCGTCGGCAAAAGTGTTACATTAATCATTTCAATTTTTGGTTTTTTTTTTTTAAAATAAGAACATGTGATTTTTGGGGTGGGAAGATTTTGATGAGAAAATACATTATTCTTTTTTTTGCCCAAAAAACGTGTGCTATAGTCCACAGTTTTGGATGAGAAACAAAGACTCGGAAGTTTTTTTTTTTTGAGAGATAGTTTTGTGCAAGTGAAAGGAAAAGAATAATGTAATTTATGCCCAGAAAAAATTTCAGAATTTTTTCAGCACCAGAAGTTTTTTATTTTATTTTTCAAATTGGAAAAATTGAGAAAATCATTAAAATAACAAATCGAGATTTTTGAGTTCTATCACTTGGAACACATGTTCGTCGAAAAAAGTATTAAATTAATCATTTTAATTTTTAGTTTTTATTTTTGCTAGTCTTACCAACCGAATCCTGATTGCCGATGTTTGTCCACTCACCAATAGAGTATGATTTTTAGCCCATAATTTCCTAATTTCATTTTTTTTTTCCGGAAGTAGAAATTTAAATAAATTGAAAATATGGGGATAAAACAAAAAAGGAAAGACTTGTGCCGACGAATTATTCGTCAGCACAAGTGTTACATTAATCTTATTTTGTAGTTTTTATTTTTGTTAGTCTTACCAACCGAATCTCGATCGTCAATGTTGGTCCACTCACCAATAGGGTACATTTTCTATCCCATGACTGCATAATTTTATTTATTTTGAGAAATGGGAATTTAAAAATAAATTGAAAATATATAAAAAGAAAATAGGAAATTCTTTTACCGACGACTATTTCGTCGGCAAAAGTGTTACACTAATCATTTTAATTTTTGGTTTTTTTTTTAAATAAGAACATGTGATTTTTGGGGTGGGAAGATTTTGATGAGAAAATACATTATTCTTTTTTTTGCCCAAAAAACGTGTGCTATAGTCCACAGTTTTGGATGAGAAACAAAGACTCGGAAGTTTTTTTTTTTTGAGAGATAGTTTTGTGCAAGTGAAAGGAAAAGAATAATGTAATTTATGCCCAGAAAAAATTTCAGAATTTTTTCAGCACCCTGAAGTTTTTTATTTTATTTTTCAAATTCAGAAAATTGAGAAAATCATTAAAATAACAAATCGAGATTTTTGAGTTCTATCACTTGGAACACATGTTCATCGGAAAAAGTATTAAATTAATAATTTTAATTTTTAGTTTTTATTTTTACTAGTCTTACCAACCGAATCCCGATTGCCGATGTTTGTCCACTCACCAATCGAGTATGATTTTTAGCCCATAATTGCCTAATTTTATTTTTGTTTTTCAAAAGTAGAAATTTAAATAAATTGAAAATATGGGGAAAAAACAAAAAAGAAAAGAATTCGTCGGCACAAGTGTTACATTAATCTTATTTTTTGGTTTTTATTTTTGTTAGTCTTACCAACCGAATCCCGATCGTGAATGTTGGTCCACTCACCAATAGGGTACATTTTCTATCCCATGACTGTATAATTTTATTTATTTTGAGAAATAGGAATTTGAAAATAAATTGAAAATAAATGAAAAGAAAATAGGAAATACCCTTACCGACGACTATTTCGTCGGCAACAGTGTTACATTAATCATTTTAATTTTTGGTTTTTTTTTTTTAAAATAAGAACATGTGATTTTTGGGGTGGGAAGATTTTGGTGAGAAAATAAGAACATGCGATTTTTGCCCAAAAAACGTGTGCTATAGTCCACAGTTGTAATACCCCAGATTTTCAATATTAATTTCTTGAAAAATTATGGAATTTGTTCCTGCCGTTTCCCAGCTGCTCGGTAGGGACGCACCTGGAGTGCACTTGAGTACCTGAAAGGGCAAAGGAGGTCAGGGGAGGCCGGCGTGTACCGACCGAAGACCCTCCGACGCTCAAGTTAGTCCCGAGAGGATTTGAGCAGAGCTTCTAGGAATGGAGAGAACTTACCTCAATAAGGAGTGAGGACTCCTTATATATGAGCTGAGGTCGGAGACAAGCTTCCCTGGCGTGGGGGACATCCCATGACACGAGGGATTACTCTATTGTTCCACTACCTCGACACGCGCGTCGAGGGACGGCGGTGCCTAGTGCGGTCCTAGTGCGGTATGGGCGTTCTTTAGTGCGATCCGCGAGGTAGTGGACAAGCACGTGCTGCCAGGTGGCTGTGCCGGTACCGACTGGATTGTGTGTCCACGGTACCGGGTCGAGAGATGTCCCTGTAAGGCCAAAGGGAAGGCTTGTTGTCGGTACACCCGGCCTGGTATTGCTGGTACCGCTGGGGTACCGCCAGGGCTTTGCTAGTAGGCTCGGTAGGGGATCCCTACCGAGTGAGTATATGCCGCTGGGGCGTTGCCTGGGCCGCTGGGGCATTGTCAATGTAGTGCACTCGGTAGGGGATCCCTACCGAGTAAGTAGATGCCGCTGGGGCGTGGTAATGGGCCCAGAGGTGGGCTGTTCAGCGATGGTGGGCTACTCCTGACCCGTCATGGGGTCTGTACCGGGACAGATATGAAATGGTAGCAACAGAAGTCCCCCAAGTCCCGAGCAAGAGGAAGTGCTTGGTCGGGGACTTAGTCCAAAAGTTCATATCAGGACGTAGCCAAGTGTCGGTGTGGCAGCCACGGCGCTTAGGGTCGGCCCACGTAGTCCCCCAAGTCCCCGAACAAGGGGTTCCTCCCGGGAGGGAGTTGTAACCGCTCCGAGTTCTAAGGGAATTGCCAAGGTCGTGCCTGTTGGTATGCTTGGCGTAACTGCCGAGGTAGTGGGGCAATAACTGCCGAGGTAGTGGGGCGATACGTGTCGCCTCTCGGGCGGTTTGGAGCTGCATGGGGAGTTCAACCGTTGCATTGACACGTGTCGTCATCCTGTGAAGCGACGGTTGGTGTCGTACGGTGCAGATGTCCCAGGTCCCGCTATATATATAGGGGTGAAGAGAGTTCACTTCACCTCATTCTTGAATTTTTTCATTCCAGAGCTCTGAAACTTGTCGGTAGAGAGTGTGAGAGCCTGTTGCCGGTAGCGTTCAATTTGACCAACCGTTGTCTCGACTTCCGCCGTTTGACAGTGTAAGTACCGAGAACCCTTGTGTTATCTTTATGTGGTTCTGCTTTTGTAACGTAGTTTGCGTACCGGTGTCCTGCCTTAGTACCGAGCTAGGTTGCATAGGCTTAGGATTGTCGTCCCGGTGAGCAACTTAGTTTATCTCTTGCAGATGTCTGATTCAGAGAGCCAGAGTGTAGGGAGCGGCAATGCCTTTTCTGGTGAAGAGCCAGAGAGGTCCCCGTCGGTAGAGATTGTGGATGTGGCCTCCAGTACCGGGAGTAGCAGCAGCGAGACTCGGTCATGTTCGTCCGGTACGGACGCCGTCCGAATTGAGAGCCTGTTCGAGACGGTGATGAGGGGCATCACTACCGGTGAAGACTTAGAGCCGTTGAATACGTTCAAAGATGGCCAGTTGATTCCCGGGAGTAGCAGTTCTGTGCCGGCCACCGAGGTGGTGGGGGGAGTAGAGGCTCGGTCGGAGGCAGAGACTGCTGAGGAGGAGGTACCAGAGGAATCGGTACCTGCGGGTTTTGCGGTAGACCGCCTGAAACTCAGTGCTTCTACCGAGGATGACCTGGTGGCTCTGAGGAAAGCGTTCAGTATTCCGGACTCGGTGACCATGCGCCTACCGGAGATGGGGGAACTGAGGAGTGCCTCTTCAGTACCGGGTGAAACCTTGGTACATCCGTTCTTCTTTGGGGAGGGCCTACGGATCCCGTTGCCATCGTACCAGCAGAGGTTCTTGGCCGAGGTGGGCCTTGCCATTGCTCAGCTGAATCCCAACACCTGGCGGTGTCTTGACGCACTGTATACCCTGTACCGGCACTGTGGCTTTGGTGAGCCGGACTTGGCTGTGTTCTTTAGCCAGTGGTCCCTGGAGGAGCATTCAAAAACTGACAAGGGGTGGTACAAGGCCAAGTCGGTAGGAAAACCTTGTGTAGAGTGTCCCCGAGACACTGAATTGATGGACTTTGTACATAAGTACAAGAAGGTAACCCGGTGCTGTCTGTCGAAAAGTGCTCTTGCCCGGGAAGGTATGGCCGGTGAGGCCGACATCGAGTCTCATGAGCTCGGGAGCCCGGAGATCATCAGGGACCCGCTGGTGTTTGGTAATCCGACCTCCCAGCAGACTTGGAAGCACCGATACTTCTTCGTTGGTGGTCAATGGGAGTGTCCCGAAGGGTCTGACCCACCGTTGAAGAGAGTGCCTTGTAGCTTTAGAGACGCCCCTGGTTGATAGCCTTCCCGAGTCTAGACTTTGTGGTTGTGCACCTTACTGTGTCTCAGTACTAATGTGTGCTTTGTTGTTTTGTTTGCAGTTGACCAGTCTTGGAGGAAGCTTACCGAGAGGCAGGAGGAAGAGATTGAGTGGATCCGGGAGAACATCTCGATAGTTCTGAGGAGGTCCACCGTTCTGCTCAACCGGTACTCGCTTCACTTTTCGGGCTTAGCACCGATCCCGTGCCCCTGTAAGTTTATACCGGTAACACACTTGTACATGTATGCTTATATACTGTAGGCTGATTTCGGTACTGTGCCTTGCAGTCTTGCCTCAATTCCGTCGGTACCGTCGACTTTCGGACGATTTAAGCATGGTGCGGGAGCGCAGGGATTTTTACCAGCTGAAGAAGGCCGTGGGTGACGACCCACTTCCCGAGGCTCAGCTGGTCGCTGCGGAGACTGCCGGCGCTCCTGCTGAGGCTGCCGGTGCTGCTACCGATGCTGCCGGGAAGAGGAAGAAGAAGAAAGCCAAACGAGTGCGCGCCACTTCTGAGGCTGATGTGGGGGAGGAGGACTCGGGGGTCCCTGAGGCTCCCGAGGCTGAAGAGGCTGAGGTTTCAGCAGAGGTTGCTACGGTGTCCTTGAAAAGGACTGCTCGGGAAGAGGTAAACCCCATGCTTAACCTTTTTTGCGATTTTTATCTGCCCTGCCGGTACTTATGCTTTTGTAGTTTGTCAAACAGGTGAGGGAGCACCGGAAGAAGCAGAAGGTGTCGGTGGCAGAGACCTCTGTTGAAGGGCCCGTGGAGGGTGCCGGTACCGCCCTGGCTACCCGCAGTACCGGGTCTGAGGCCATCTTCGGCAGGGAGGTCGAGTCCGAGAATGCCAAGTTGTTCCTTGGCTGTGCCAGGAAGGCGTTGCTGGACCCTCTCCCGCTGTCCAAGTTGGCAGACTTGCCGGCCATGACAATGAAGCAGCAGCGGGACCTCCTCTTTCACTGCAAGCAGAAGGTACCGTCTTGTTTTTTTTTTTTTTTTTTTTTTTTGGAAGCGCCAGACACTTATATATGTGTACTCTTTGGCAGCTGGCATACGAGGAGCTGATGCTGGACCGCCGGTACTGGGAGGAGCTACGCTCTGTCGGTGGGCAGGTCGAAAATATGAAGTCCGGCTACAACACCATGTACAAGCTCAAGGAGGAGGCGACTGCTGAGCTTGTCAAGGTCAAGGAGGAAGCCGGTAGGCTAGTTCAAGAGGCGGAGGAGAAGGCCAAGGCTGCTGTGGCTTCTGAGGTGGCTAGGATCCAAGCTGACTTCGACAAGCGGCTGGAGGAGGCTGTCGGGAAGGCCAGGGAGGAGGCTGTGATGGCCTACCGGCGTGACCGGCAGCGCGCTGTGGAGCAGGCCACAGCCTATATGGAGGGTGGAGCTTACATTCTTGGCAAGATCAAGGATGCCTTCCCGGCCCAAGACTGGAGCCGACTCCCGGTGCCAACCGTCACCGAGGACTTCGTTGATGATGAGCACAAATCTATCCTCCAGGAGATCGACGAAGAAGCCGGTACCTCTGGCCAACCAGCGCAGCAGCAGCAGCAGGAATGAAGTCCCCCTGTGTGGGTAGTGTAGGCCAAGGGCCTTGTAATCATGCTTTCTGCTTTCTGTTTTTTTTTTGTGGGTGTTTCGACCCATTTCTGAACAATCGTCCCGGTGGGGACTGCCCTCTCGGGAGCTAGCACTTGTTGGCCATAAGGCCTTTATTTCTTGTCGAATAATGGCGTGCTTCGCCTTCTTTATTTTATGAAATTTTCAGTTCTCGAAATATTTCCAAGTGTTTACTCGGGAGGACTGGATACATCAGTCTGCCCTCCGGTATGTTTTGCACTTTTCTTTATCTCATCTCACGTGGGTAGTTAATACCGGCATCGTGGATGTGTGCATGGGGGGTGTTATGCATGGGGGTAGCTGGTACCGGCCGCATGGCTTACAACAGTGTGCACATGGGTGTCGCTAGGGCCACGCTGCATGTCGAATTAGGATAGAAACTTATGCATGGGGGTCGCTGGTACCGGACACATGACTTATAGGAGTTTCACAGGGGGGTAGCTGGTACCGGCCTCATGTTGTGAAAATTTGCACATGGGTGTCGCTGGGAGCACGCTGCATGTCAAAATATAGGAGCAGAAACTTATGCATGGGGGTCGCTGGTACCGGCCACATGACTTAGAAGAGTTTCACATGGGGGTAGCTGGTACCGGCCTCATGTTGTGAAAATTTGCACATGGGTGTCGCTGGGAGCACGCTGCATGTCAAAATATAGGAGCAGAAACTTATGCATGGGGGTCGCTGGTACCGGCCACATGACTTAGAAGAGTTTCACATGGGGGTAGCTGGTACCGGCCTCATGTTGTGAAAATTTGCACATGGGTGTCGCTGGGAGCACGCTGCATGTCAAAATATAGGAGCAGAAACTTATGCATGGGGGTCGCTGGTACCGGCCACATGACTTAGAAGAGTTTCACATGGGGGTAGCTGGTACCGGCCTCATGTTAATATAGGAGCATAGGAGCATAGGAGCAGAAACTTATGCATGGGGTCGCTGGTACCGGCCACATGACTTATAAGAGTTTCACATGGGGGTAGCTGGTACCGGCCTCATGTTAATATAGGAGCATAGGAGCATAGGAGCAGAAACTTATGCATGGGGGTCGCTGGTACCGGCCACATGACTTATAAGAGTTTCACATGGGGGTAGCTGGTACCGGCCTCATGTTAATATAGGAGCATAGGAGCATAGGAGCAGAAACTTAGGCATGGGGGTCGCTTGTACCGGCCTCATGACTTATAAGAGTTTCACATTTACTGCTTGTAAGTGGCTAAATTGATATGTTTAAACAGGAGTTGTTGCTCCTGGCCGGTTTGTAACCGGGCTTTTACAAGAGTACCGGCGGGAGCCACGCTCGACCATTCCGTTGTACTGATTTTTCGTTAGGGGGTGTGGACCCTCCTACCGGTGTGTTCCGGTGTTTTTACGGGCGCGACCTACGGGTAGTAATAGCGGAGGTGTTCAATGTTCCATGGGTGCGGGAGTGTGTACCCGTTGGAGTCCATTAGCCGGTAGGTTCCAGGCTTGACAACTTCGACTACCCGGTAGGGGCCTTCCCATTTTTGGTTGAACGTCATGGCTGCAGAGTCCTTCGTACTTAATCGTACGCGGCGTAGTGCCCAGTCCCCGAGCTTGAGGTACCGGGCCTTTGCCTTTGCGTCAAACTTGCGTTTGAGCCTGTTCTTGTGTTCTGCGTTCCGGAGGTTGGCTTGCTCCCGGCGTTCCTCGAGTAGATCGCGGTTGAGACACAACTGCTCTTCGTTTTCGTTTGGATCGAAGGTGTCGATCCTGTGGGTTGTGGAATTAATCTCAACCGGGACTACGGCCTCTGCGCCGAAAGCGAGGGAGAACGGGGTTTCTCCGGTGGCAGCCTTGTATGAGGTGCGGTACGCCCATAGTACCTCCGGTAGCAGCTCTGGCCATGCGCCTTTCTTTTCGCCCAGCTTGGTCCTCATTGTTCTCTTCAGGATTTTGTTTACTGCCTCTACCTGACCGTTGGTCTGGGGGTGGGCTACCGATGCGAAGTAAAGGGTGATGCCCTTGCACCGGCAAAATTCCCTGAAGGAGTTGGAATCGAATTGCCTTCCATTGTCGGTGACAATGATTTGAGGGACACCGAAGCGGCAGATGACGTTTTCCCAGATGAATGTTTGAATTTGCTGGGAAGTGATGGACTTGAGGGCCTTGGCCTCTGTCCACTTGGTGGAGTAGTCGGTGGCGACAACCACATATTCAACACCGCCGGTACCCTTTGGCATTGGCCCGATTAGGTCCAAGCCCCATTGTGCGAAAGGGCACGGGTTGACCATCGTTTCCAGTGGCTGGGATGGTTTCGGTACATTTGGCGCGTTGAACTGGCAGGACTTGCATTTCTTGGTAAATGACACGGCATCCCGGATGAGGGTTGGCCAGTAGTATCCGAGCCTAACAAGCTTGTGAGCCATTGCTCTTCCTCCCGGGTGGTGGCCGCATATGCCCTCATGTACCTCCCTGATCGCCTCCCGGGACTCGGTGGGTCCGAGGCATCGTAGGTATGGCATTGAGTGGGCTCGCCGGTAAAGATGACTGTTGATGATGAGGTACCGGGAGGACCGGAATCTTACTTTCTTTGCCTCATCATTATTTCTCGGGAGGGAGCCATCTCGCAGGTACTCTAGGATTGGTGTCATCCAGTTTGCTTCTTCGAGACGCAAGTGGTTCACCTCGACGGGTGTCGCCTCGGTACTGCGGTGCTCCAGCATAATAATGGGTACCGAGGCCCCTGGGTTGGGGTCAATAGCGGAAGCTATTCTGGCTAGGGCGTCAGCCCGTTGGTTCTCATCCCTCGGTACCTTTGTTAATTTGAAACACGAGAACCCAAGTGTGAGGTCTTTTACCAAGGTCACGTACCGGCACATAGTGGGGTCTTTTGCCTGGTAGTCCCCCGTGACCTGGTTGACGATGAGCTGAGAATCACTGAAGACTTGGAGTTGTCTGGCTCCCATATCGCTGGCTAGCCGAAGGCCTGATAGAAGAGCCTCGTATTCAGCTTCGTTGTTGGAAGCTTTGAAGCTGAACCGGAGGGCACACTCCAAGTGAGATGTGTCTGGACTCTCGGTATGTGGGGTGATGAGAACGAGTCCTGCCCCGCTTCCGTGGGAGTTCGAGGCGCCGTCCACGTACAGCTGCCAGACCGGTATGGATGGGTCAAACGCATGCTCGCCAACGGTAGTTGGGGCGTCCTCGGCGGGAGTTGCTTTCTCCGCCGATGGCTGCTGATTAGTGTTAGCGTGCTCGGGTGTGAACTCGGAGACGAAGTCTGCTAATACCTGGGCCTTGATTGCCGGTCTGGGCCGGTAGGCAATGTCAAACTCGCTGAGTTCAATGCTCCACTTCGTGAGTCTCCCCGATGCCTCAGGCTTCTGCAGGATTATCCGCAGTGGATGGTCGGTCAGGACGACAATGGGGTGAGATTGGAAGTAAGGCCGGAGTCTCCTGGCTGACACCATGAGTGCTAAAACGAGCTGTTCTATCTCCGGGTACCGAGTCTCGGTATCCAGTAGAGACTTGCTCGCATAGTCCACCGGTAAGTCTTCCCGATTGTCGCTCCTGACCAAGATTGAGCTCACGGCCGTCCTAGATACCGATAGGTATAGGAACAGTGGTTCCCCCAGCACTGGTCTGCTGAGCAGTGGGGCTGCCGCTAGGTATTCTTTCAGAGCAGTGAAGGCTTGTTCGCACTCGGTGGTCCAGCCTTCGAACTTCTTCCCGGTTTTGAGTATCTTGAAGAAAGGAGCACACCGGTCGGTAGACCGTGATATGAACCGAGAAAGAGCTGTGATCCTACCGTTGAGGCTTTGGACATCCTTGAAGGTTTTAGGAGACTTTAACTCCAGGATGGCTCGAATCTTCTCGGGGTTCGCTTCGATCCCCCGGTGGCTGACCATGAAACCGAGGAACTTTCCCTCACCGACACAGAAGACACACTTCTCGGGATTGAGTTTCATCCCATAGTCTTGAAGGATAGAGAAAGTTTCTTGCAGGTCGGTGATGTGATCAGTTTGCTTGACGCTCTTGACGAGCATGTCGTCCACGTACACTTCCATGGTCTTGCCAATCTGCCTGGAGAACATGCGGTTGACTAACCGCTGGTATGTAGCACCGGCATTCTTCAGCCCGAAGGGCAAGACATTGTAGCAGTAAAGACCTTGATTGGTCACAAAGGACGTGTGCTCTTGGTCGTCGGGATCGAGCTTGATCTGGTTGTAGCCTGAGTAGGCGTCCATGAAGCTGAGGGCCTCGTGCCCAGCGGTAGAGTTCACCAGCTGGTCGATCCTCGGTAAGGGGAAACTGTCCTTGGGACACGCCCGATTCAGATCGGTGAAGTCGATGCACATTCGCCACTTCCCGTTGGGCTTTCTTACTAGTACCGGGTTCGACAACCACCGAGGGTACTGGACCTCGCGGATGAACCCGATGCTCAAGAGTTTATCGACTTCCGTCTTCATGGCCTCGTATCGCTCCTGGTCTCCTACCCTTCTCTTTTGTCGTACCGGCCGATAGGCGGGGTCGATATCAAGCTTGTGAGAGATAATGGTGGTGGAGATACCGGGCATGTCTGCATAGGACCAGGCGAAGATTGAGGCGTTGTCCTTCAAGAGTTTGATCAGGTCTCCCCGGAGAGTTACCGGTAGGCCGGTGCCGATCTTGACAACTCTGTCAGGCTGTTCGGGGAACAGGGCGATGTGTTCTACTTCCTCGTGGGGTTTGCCCTGCAGGATCACTGCTCCTTCCCGGGGGTCGTCCGGCCTGTCGGTTGTTGCTGCTATGTCACCGGTAGTGACATTGCACACGTCCCGGCAGGGACGCCGTGGCTTAGTTTCCTGAGCATAACATGACCGGGCCATTGGCTGGCTTCCTCTGATGGAGGCGACTCCGACGGGAGTAGGGAACTTTAGCATGAGCAAGTAGTAGCACACACAGGCCTTGATCTGACAAAGGATAGGCCTACCGAGAATGAAATTGTAGGATGATTCACAGTCTACCACTAGCATGTGGGCAGATACCTTGCGGGACCTGGGGTACTGGCCGACCTCTACGTTGAGCCAGATGCTACCGAGAGGTTGGACTAGATCTCCCGAGAAGCTTATGAGCGGGTTCACCGTCCGCGATATGTTCTCGAGCGGTAGGTCCAGCTTGAGGTAGGCACTTTTGAAAATGATGTTGGCGGAGCTACCGCCATCCACCAGCACCTTGTGCATCAGGTCCGTGTGAACCTTGGCCGAGATCACGAGAGGGTCGTCGTGAGGGGTCACGATGCCGGACTCCTCGTCGTTGGAGAATTCAATCTTCCACGGGTCTCGCTTAGGCCTTTTCTGTGCCGGTGCGGATTGCACGGAGAAACATTGCAGGTGCTGCTTAGCCTCCTTCACGTGAGACTTGTGCTCAGATCGTGAAGTACCGAATAAGGTCGGCCCCCCGCTGATGGTGAAGATTTCCTTCCGATAACCCCGGTTGCCTTGCCCGGTGTATTGGCCAAGCTTCCCGTCCCGGTATAGCTGCTCGGCCACGTCCCGGAGAGTCTGACACTCATCGGTGTTGTGGGTCCCGGACTGATGGTGGGTGCAGAATTTACCGGTATTAGTCCGGTTGCCGGCGTATGCTTGCTTCGCCCATGGTTGGGGGAAAAGCTGGGGGTTTTCCTTGTAGATGTCCCCCAAGGGTTTGTTGAACGTTGTACAGACTAGCAGCCTGTCGTCGGTGCCGTCCTGCTTACTGGACTTCTGGGGGCGGTTGTGCCTCCAGGAACTTTTCTTCTTGGGGTGCCGGTTATACCCGGTCTCGGTCCATCCTTGACTTGAGTCGTCCACCTGGTTAATACCGGCGGGTTGGCTGTATGGCCACTGACTTGGATGGGCCTGGGTTTCCCCGTGGTCCGAGTAACCGGAGTACGGCCCTTGCCCTCGTTGGTCGGAGTACAACTGTTCCCTGGGCTTGTTATAGCCGGGACCGACCTGATACACCGGTCGTTGTTGGTGGCTCTGGGGAGCCTGGTGTTGGGGGTTCCGCTCCCGGTTGGGGGGATCATACCTTCGGTTGTTCTCGCGGTTCTCCCAGTTGTTGCCGCGATTACCCCCTCGGTAGGAGTTGAACTTGTTGCGCTTGTCGCTCTGCCGAGAGTCGTCCGGCCGTGAGCCACTTCCCTGCTCCTGCTTACGCTTATCCCCGATGGGGTCCGCTGTGGTTGCGGAGGCCTTGTTTGCCTTGTGCATCGCGTTGAGCTGAGACTTCCGTTCGTAGGTCAGGTAGTAGCTCCGGGCGTACTGACCTGCTCGGTTCATGAGCTCGGTGTAGGTGAGGACAGTGCTTGTTGCATTGAGCTTCCTGAGGAACTCGTCCGGCTGCAGGCCATCCCGGAAGATTTGGGCTGCACGGACATCGTCCTTGGAGGTACAGCGCCGGTAGGCAGCTTTGAATCGCTCCATATAATCCGCCAGTCGCTCCCCGCTGGCTTGCTGGAAGCCGGTAAGTTCTCCCACCGAATAGAAGAAGCTGGACTTCGTGGCATACTCGGTGGTGAAAGCCTCGACTAGTTGCTCATAGCTGTCTATGGACTCCGGTTCTAGTTGATAGAACCACAGCATAGCCTCCTGAGTCAGGGTGTTGACGAAGGCGTGGCACCACTCCTCGTCAGTATAGCCCTTACCATTGTAAGCGGATTGGAATGCGGTCACATGCATTACTGGGTCCTCTTTACCGGTATAGGAGTCCATCTTCAGGCTCTTGAAGTCCCGGTTGTGCTCATGGATCCTCCTGGTGAACGGACCGACTGGCTTCTTTGCTATGCCGAGGCTGGGTGCACTCTTAGCACCGCCGGTCTCGACCCTTCTGAGTCGGTCACTGAGCTCCCGGAAGAGGCTTACCAACGCGCCCTCGTCTCCTGCGCCCAAGCCGGTACCGATGGCAGGCGCGCTCACTGGTATTTCAACGTGATCCTCGGTACCGTCTTCATCCGGGAAGTGGACCACTCCCGCGGCATCGAGAAACGAGACCTTGGGCGTTGATGCTGCCGGTTGGGGGTGACTGGTCACACGCCCTGGCTTGGCTGGCAAGCGTTCTGCCGGTTTGAGAGGGGTCTCGGTCCCTAGCTGTGTCGAGACCGAGTGATTGGGCGTATGCTCGAGGCTAAGCCGCTCCCTGAGCAGGCCGATCTCTCGGGCGCTGGCTTCCTGCGCCGCAAGCTGATCGCAGCGCAGTCGCTCGTTGCTCTCTTGGAGGTCTCGGATCATGGCCTCAAGCCTAGCCATCATCGAGGATTCGTTCTGGTGGGACTCAGGAGTTTCCGACTCGGTGGAGTGGACTGCTGCCGGTGTTTCCTCGTGGAGGGGCTCAAGACCAGCAATAGTCGTTGTGTCCTTTGGTTGCTTGGACTTCTTACTTTGCTTGGCGGGTTGTGAGCCATCACCTGCTGATTTGGTCATAGCTTGACCGGTAGAGTACCTCACTGGGTGAGGGTGCTTTTGTTACTAAGTGGTGGAAATTTGTTCCCACAGACGGCGCCAAACTGTTCCTGCCGTTTCCCAGCTGCTCGGTAGGGACGCACCTGGAGTGCACTTGAGTACCTGAAAGGGCAAAGGAGGTCAGGGGAGGCCGGCGTGTACCGACCGAAGACCCTCCGACGCTCAAGTTAGTCCCGAGAGGATTTGAGCAGAGCTTCTAGGAATGGAGAGAACTTACCTCAATAAGGAGTGAGGACTCCTTATATATGAGCTGAGGTCGGAGACAAGCTTCCCTGGCGTGGGGGACATCCCATGACACGAGGGATTACTCTATTGTTCCACTACCTCGACACGCGCGTCGAGGGACGGCGGTGCCTAGTGCGGTCCTAGTGCGGTATGGGCGTTCTTTAGTGCGATCCGCGAGGTAGTGGACAAGCACGTGCTGCCAGGTGGCTGTGCCGGTACCGACTGGATTGTGTGTCCACGGTACCGGGTCGAGAGATGTCCCTGTAAGGCCAAAGGGAAGGCTTGTTGTCGGTACACCCGGCCTGGTATTGCTGGTACCGCTGGGGTACCGCCAGGGCTTTGCTAGTAGGCTCGGTAGGGGATCCCTACCGAGTGAGTATATGCCGCTGGGGCGTTGCCTGGGCCGCTGGGGCATTGTCAATGTAGTGCACTCGGTAGGGGATCCCTACCGAGTAAGTAGATGCCGCTGGGGCGTGGTAATGGGCCCAGAGGTGGGCTGTTCAGCGATGGTGGGCTACTCCTGACCCGTCATGGGGTCTGTACCGGGACAGATATGAAATGGTAGCAACAGAATTAAATATTGATTATTCGTAAGATTTGTGGAATTGTGGGTGGACAAATATTTAACTCGGAAAAATTATAAGTTTTGGGAGGTAAAAAGGGTTGACTCTTTATTCGTCGAGAATTTGGCAAAACTTTATTCACGAAAGTTTTAGAGCTTGTCGATACGAGCTCGTAGGATTTTGGTTCACCAAAAACGGATATCGTATGAAAGAGTTATGATTTTTGGAAGACTGAAGTAAAAAGAAATAATTTTATAATATTTCTTTTGTTCGGACGATCGTGGCCGTTGAATCTTAAAGATTCAATCTGAGCCGTTCATTTCTAATCAATGATTAAGGGATTAATTAATCCTTTTCTCTCTTTCCTCCCTCACTCTCAACCGCCCCGGTACTCACCTTCCCCAGTATTGATCTCTCTCTCTCTCGTCTGCAAATACCATCACCACCCGAGCAGAACAATCAATTCCATAATTGATTTCTACACCCAAGACAGTGCCTCTCCTTCTCTCCTCTCCTATGTTCCCTATTATTATGTTTTCATTTTCATTTCGAAGTTGTTCGTCAATACCCAGAAACCATATTGCCCAAATTTGCCCAAAATGAAAATACAAACCAGATCATCATCACCACAGTTCAATACCGTGCCTCTGCCCATTAATCACAATCAATTCACTTCTCCACCTGCAATTCTCATTCACAGACCCACATCACAACAATTAATCAGAATTCAACACCAATTGATCAATCACAGACCACTTTAAAAGCCACCGCCGTGTTCTCTATTCAAATCAGATTTGCCAACTTCACAAAGCCGCCGTCTCTGTGACCCAAGCATGAGCCCATGCTTGTTCTGCACTGCCGTTATTCCCAGAACAGCCGTGCCATCTCTGACCAGAATCCCCGCCGTTCTAGCCCAGCGGCGTCCTCTCTTGCGGACTAGGCACGCGGTGGAATCGTTGTGGGAAGAAATTGAAGAAGCGGCGGCGTCGCAGTGGCTCTAAGTGAGCTGGAATCGAGCACGGGGTTGGTGGCGCAAAGGAAGAGTGGAGGTGCGGTCGGGCTCGAAGGTGGTTCTGGTCTGAACAGAGCACAGGCTTGAGCTGGAGCTGGTGATTTTGGGTATGTTGTGGTGGCTGGGAATTGGGCGGAGCAGGAAGGTGGGTGCAAAGAGAAGAGATGAGCTGCTGTGGGCGGCGGAGAAGAGAACAGAGAAGAAAGAGGAGTTGCGTTGGGTGCGGCGGAGAAGAGAACAGAGAAGAAAGAGGAGTTGCGTTGGGTGCGGCGGAGAAGAGAACAGAGAAGAAAGAAGAGATGATGGGTGCGGCGGAGAAGAGAAAGAAGAGAAGAGAAAGAAGAAGCACTGGACCAGAAGAGAAGAAAGAAAGGAGAGAAAGAAAAGAAAAAAAAAAGAAGTCAAATGGGCCTGTTGACCAAGCCCAAGGCCCAAAGCCAGAAATCCAAAGCCCAATTGCTATGGACACCTGCCGTATCCAATCCGTTCCAATCTGGACTTTGAGGTGGTTACGAAAAGTAAGGCGTACGTGCTTTGGTCGATTTTCGGTTACTATTTAAAGACGCAGCTGGAATTAGAGGTGAGTAAACTCACTTGATATTTGTGGTGAACAAAGTTCACAATATTAATTTGGTGATTGAATTAATTGTTTAAATGTGAGTAATTGTCCCGACAACTTGTTGGTGAATGAAATTCACATATTATTTTATTAGAATAATTATTAGGTTGTGAAATAATATTTATTGAAAATAAATATTTGGTTTTAAACAAATGAACTTGTTCGACAACGGTTCATCGGTAAGTGAAAATTGATTTTCAAAATAAATGAATTTAAATGAATTTTAAATATGAACTATAGTTGGTATTAGTGACATTCCTGCGAGGATGACCATGTATATGTATATTTACATGAAAAATATATATATTTTTGATGATGGTGTTGAAGTGGAAAAATAATATATTTGTAAAAACAATTATATTATTGTTGAGTGATTTTGTTTGGTATGAAAAACAATACATTTGAAATGTTCATTATTATTGTTTTATTGTTAAGTGAATTTGTGCATAAGACACATTGGAGTTGAAAGAATAGTACTAATGTGTACCAAAGTGAATTACTGGTAAATTGAGTTTGGTGGTGAGTAGTTAAGCAATGGGCTTAAGTCCCTACAGATAGTGCACTATTAGACTCATAGGAAGGAGGAGCCAACCTTGAGTGTACATGCTTTGGTAGGAGACCTTGGTATGCTGTTTGCTTACCCGTACAGATTGTACGCGGATTTTTACCCATGCTAGGTATTTTGTTACCTGGGACTTGGGACTTGATTTGATTTGTTCTTTACCAGTCATCCTAAAATATTCACTAAAAAGGGGAAAGTCCATATTATTCTGATCGAATAATTATGTGAGCATATATATCATTTGTTAATGATGCATTTGTTAATTGTTTCAATTAGAAACAAAAGGAGATTGATTTTGATTTCAAAATATATTTTCGAATTTGGACTATCTTAAAAAGTCTTTTATACGATCTGTTTTTGGTAAGTTAATTATGCAATATTTTAATTGTATAATTTTGTTTGTATAACTTGTTAATACAAAATAAATAGAGGTTACTCATACCAGCTTCATAAGCTGACCGGGTTTGTTAATATAACCCGGTACACTATTCAATGGTGTAGGGTTAATCATGCAGGTTAGGTATGCGTTTTAGCATTTGGAGAATTGGTTGAGAATTCTAGTATCAACCGTTTGAGCTGGTGATAGTCTTCCGCTGGTGTATATTAGACTCTGAGGAAGTAGTTTACTTAATTTATTGAATTATCAATTTATTATGTAAATTTATGAAATGTAATATTCGACTCTAAAGATTGAGTCAATATTTACATTGGAGGGCATGGAATGAGTGAGTGTTGTACTTGAATTAATAGATAAAAAATTCTTGTGCATAATTGTAATTGATATTCCATGCTACACGTCCCGAATCAGTTTTGTAATTAAAGGCTAAAATGCCTTATTATTGTTGTAAATTTTCGGGTCGTGACAACAGTTTTGGGTGAGAAACAAAGGCTTGGAAGTTTTTTTTTTGAGAGAAAGTTTTGTGCAAGTGAATGGAAAAGAATAATGTAATTTATGCCCAGAAAAAATTTCAGAATTTTTTCAGCACCGGAAGTTTTTTATTTTTTTTTTCAAGTTGGAAAAATTGAGAAAATCATTAAAATAACAAATCGAGATTTTTGAGTTCTATCACTTGGAACACATGTTCGTCGAAAAAAGTATTAAATTAATCATTTTAATTTTTAGTTTTGCTAGTCTTACCAACCGAATCTCGATTGCCGATGTTTGTCCACTTACCAATAGAGTATGATTTTTAGCCCATAATTGCCTAATTTCATTTTTTTTCAGAAGTAGAAATTTAAATAAATTGAAAAAATGGGGAAAAAACAAAAAAGGAAAGACATGTGCCGACGAATTATTCGTCGGCACAAGTGTTACATTAATCTTATTTTTTGGTTTTTATTTTTGTTAGTCTTACCAACCGAATTCCGATCGTCAATGTTGGTGCACTCACCAATAGGGTATATTTTCTATCCCATGACTGCATAATTTTATTTATTTTGAGAAATAGGAATTTAGAACTAAATTGAAAATATATTAAATGAAAATAGGAAATACCTTTACCGACGACTATTTCGTCGGCAAAAGTGTTACATTAATCATTTTAATTTTTGGTTTTTTTTTTAAATAAGAACATGTGATTTTTGGGGTGGGAAGATTTTGATGAGAAAATACATTATTCTTTTTTTTGCCCAAAAAACGTGTGCTATAGTCCACAGTTTTGGATGAGAAACAAAGGCTCGGAAGTTTTTTTTTTTTTTTGAGAGATAGTTTTGTGCAAGTGAAAGGAAAAGAATAATGTAATTTATGCCCAAAAAAAATTTCAGAATTTTTTCAGCACCCGGAAGTTTTTTATTTTATTTTTCAAATTCAGAAAATTGAGAAAATCATTAAAATAACAAATCGAGATTTTTGAGTTCTATCACTTGGAACACATGTTCATCGGAAAAAGTATTAAATTAGTAATTTTAATTTTTAGTTTTTATTTTTACTAGTCTTACCAACCGAATCCCGATTGCCGATGTTTGTCCACTCACCAATCGAGTATGATTTTTAGCCCATAATTGCCTAATTTCATTTTTGTTTTTCAAAAGTAGAAATTTAAATAAATTGAAAATATGGGGAAAAAACAAAAAAGGAAAGAATTCGTCGGCACAAGTGTTACATTAATCTTATTTTTTAGTTTTTATTTTTGTTAGTCTTACCAACCGAATCCCGATCGTCAATGTTGGTCCACTCACCAATAGGGTACATTTTCTATCCCATGACTGCATAATTTTATTTATTTTGAGAAATAGGAATTTAAAAATAAATTGAAAATATATGAAAAGAAAATAGGAAATACCTTTACCGACGACTATTTCGTCGGCAACAGTGTTACATTAATCATTTTAATTTTTGGTTTTTTTTTTAAAAAAAAATAAGAACATGTGGTTTTTGGGGTGAGAAGATTTTGGTGAGAAAATAAGAACATGCGATTTTTGCCCAAAAAACGTGTGCTATAGTCCACAGTTTTGGGTGAGAAACAAAGGCTTGGAAGTTTTTCTTTTGAGAGAAAGTTTTGTGCAAGTGAAAGGAAAAGAATAATGTAATTTATGCCCAGAAAAAATTTCAGAATTTTTTCAGCACTGGAAGTTTTTTATTTTATTTTTCAAATTGGAAAAATTGAGAAAATCATTAAAATAACAAATCGAGATTTTTGAGTTCTATCACTTGGAACACATGTTCGTCGAAAAAAGTATTAAATTAATCATTTTAATTTTTAGTTTTTATTTTTGCTAGTCTTACCAACCGAATCCCGATTGCCGATGTTTGTCCACTTACCAATAGAGTATGATTTTTAGCCCATAATTGCCTAATTTCATTTTTTTTTTAGAAGTAGAAATTTAAATAAATTGAAAAAATGGGGAAAAAACAAAAAAGGAAAGACATGTGCCGACGAATTATTCGTCGGCACAAGTGTTACATTAATCTTATTTTTTGGTTTTTATTTTTGTTAGTCTTACCAACCGAATTCCGATCGTCAATGTTGGTGCACTCACCAATAGGGTATATTTTCTATCCCATGACTGCATAATTTTATTTATTTTGAGAAATAGGAATTTAAAAATAAATTGAAAATATATAAAAAGAAAATAGGAAATACCTTTACCGACGACTATTTCGTCGGCCAAAGTGACATTAATCATTTTAATTTTTGGTTTTTTTTTTTAAAATAAGAACATGTGATTTTTGGGGTGAGAAGATTTTGATGAGAAAATAAGAACATGCGATTTTTGCCCATAAAACGTGTGCTATAGTCCACAGTTTTGGGTGAGAAACAGAGGCTCGAAAGTTTTTTTTTTTGAGAGAAAGTTTTGTGCAAGTGAAAGGAAAAGAATAATGTAATTTATGCTCGGAAAAAATTTCAAAATTTTTTCAGCACCGGAAGTTTGTTATTTTATTTTTCAAATTTTAAAAATTGAGAAAATCATTAAAATAACAAATCGAGATTTTTGAGTTCTTTCACTTGGAACATATGTTCGTCGAAAAAAGTATTAAATTAATCATTTTAATTTTTAGTTTTTATTTTTGCTAATCTTACCAACTGAATCCCGATTGCCGATGTTTGTCCACTCACCAATAGAGTATGATTTTTAGCCCATAATTTCCTAATTTCATTTTTTTTTCCGGAAGTAGAAATTTAAATAAATTGAAAACATGGGGATAAGACAAAAAAGGAAAGACTTGTGCCGACGAATGATTCGTCGGCACAAGTGTTACATTAATCTTATTTTTTGGTTTTTATTTTTGTTAGTCTTAATTACCAACCGAACCCCGATCGCCAATATTGGTTCACTCACTAATAAGGTACACTTTCTATTCCATGACTGCATAATTTTATTTATTTTCAGAAGTTGGAATTTAAATAAATTGAAAATATATGAAAAGAAAATAGGAATACCTTTACCGACGAATATTGCGTCGGCAAAAGTGTTACATTAATCATTTTAATTTATGGTTTGTTTTTTTAAGGACTAAATTCTTGTTACTATCCTGAACTTTGAGGGTCTAATCAGTTCAGTGCCTGCATTTCTAATTTCATCAAAATGGTCCCTGTACTTTGAATTTTCACACAATAGGTCCAAAGTCGCTGACTTGGCACGCCAAGTCAGCTCTGTGGGGACCCAATGACTGCCAAGTCAGCACTGTGGGGACCCAATGACTGGGAAATACCCTAAACACCCCTGTCTCCTTTCTTCCTTCTCTCACCCACATTTTTTCCGGAAAAAAAAAATATCTCTCTCCCCACGCGACTTCTCCTTTTTCTCTCCCACTGTCGCCGTGAGCAACCCAACTCAGGCCATCATCTATCAACACCGCCCCCACCATTAGGAGTGGTGAGGGAAGGCAAACCAAGCCCAGTGGGTTTCATGCCGGTGTGTACACATCGATATTGTTTGATCTCGTTGATAATTCTGTTGATGGTGGTAATTTAGTCTCAAGTCGGCTGTAGACTTTGATTTATCATCCACTTGTGTTGAAAGTGGAAAAAATGACAAAGATACGATTAGTGCTCAAAGGCCAACTTTAGGGTCTTTGTGACTTTGTCAGTATGAATTGAGGGAAGGACAATGTGAGCAAAAACCTCATCTTTCTTCTTTAGTTGGCGTTTGACTTGGAGGCTCTGAGTAACTCACTCATTTCTTTGTTTTGTTTCTTTGGAAAGGTAGACTATGTGAAACAGAATTTGATACAGAGTCTCGGACTTTGGAAGTCAGCCAAAATGTTTCTCAGACTTGGGAACTTCTAGAGGTCTAGACCTGACAACGATGTGTTATTTGTTATGAAATTCCTAAATGATGAACTGTCAAATACGAAGATCATGAGGATCCCAGAGTCTGTGTGATTATCATGAAATTCCTATATGATGAACTGTCAATTATGAAGATCGTGTGGATCTTTTTATTGAATAATGTATTTACCTTGCATCTGGAATTATTGAAGGAAAGTGATGGGTGAGCTGAAACCTCATATTTTTCTCTTCAGTTGGCCTTTGACTTGGAAGCTTTGATTAACTTAATCATTTCTTTGTCTTTTTTCTTTGGGGTGAGAAACTATTGGTCCAAGTCATTTGATGTAAGCTTAAAAATTAACTATTTCTTTCTTCAATAATTCTGATATATATTTTATTAAAGTTGAAGGATTTTTCTAGATTAGTTAATGCAGATACCCCTTGTTAGGAGGATTATCTGCATTCTAAACACAATATTTATTATATGGTGGTTTTCTTTAGTCTGCCACATTTTAATCATTTCATAGTGTCAACCTTCAACCAGTCCCCACTTGTAAATAGGTTTGACTACTTAACTGCCACAGTTCTAAAGTTTTCCAGAACTGTATCTGTTTTCTAAATTTAGGAACATGAGTTTTGAACTGATTAAGTAGTTATCAACATTCAGCCTAGAAAAATACACAAATAAAGTTACCAGGAATCTGTTTTAGGCCAAAACCAGTATGTCAAGGATGGGGACACCACAATATCTACAGAAATATTAGACATTGTGGATTCTTTATTACAGTCGTACGAAATTGATGAAGTCCTCAGATGCATCCAACTTGGGCTCTTATGCCTGCCAGAAGATGCCATAGATCGGCCAACTATATATGTCTGAAGTTGTTCTCATGTTGAGTGGTGAAAGAGCTATTGCATCCCCTCAAAGGCCAGCTTTCGTCTTCAAAAGAAACAATGCAGATTCATCAATAGCAGAAGGAGCCTATTCTTCTAATAATCTGAAAATCACTAAAGTCATAGTTCAATGAAGATGCAGGCTCTCAGTGGCTGCATATAGACTGCTTGGATGTGACTTTGGTGAACAAACCGATAGATCAAGAAAAAGAAAGTGTTATGTGGATTATGATGGAATCTTTACCTTTCGTATCTCCTTTTTTCTTCGGCTAGCTGCTCAAGTGCTGCTAATCCAAGCTGGAATTGACCTTGAAGATCGGCATTGTTTTCTTTTTTTGGTTTCTAAGTTTCATTATATAATACCATAGATTATTGTGATTTGAAACAGAACAGCAGTACATCGGAACTCAAAATCTGTGTGATTACATACCAGACCTCTATACCTTACAAGGATGTGTTGCATTCAATGAATTTCCTATGTGATGAGCTGTACAAGTATGAATATTGTGAGGATCTATTTACGCTCCCATCATTGTACATTCAAATTCCTATAATGATTCTGTGCATCTTTCACTTGAACGATACATTTACCGTGCATCTAGAATTGTGACTGTTACATCATTAGCGGTATGAAGATTCTTTCCAGTAGATGATGTATCCCCCATGGGAAGAAGTTCAGTAACAAAACCAGGTTCTTTGGGTTGGGGCATAACAAAATTCTCATTAGCCAACATTAATAACACAGTCGACATTGTTGGTCTATCATCCACCCGTTGCTGCACGCACAGAAGGGCTACTTGGATACATCTTGTCACTTCATTGACAGAAGACGATTTCTCTATCTGTGCATCCAGCAGTTCCAATGTATTTCCTTCATTCCACAGCTTCCATGCCTGAAATAATTTGAAGCTCACATCATGAAAATTGATCACGAGTCATAGGAACAAGTATATATCGATCATGTTTATTTTGTGCACTTACATGTCCTAGAAGATTGAGGTCTTGCTCAGGGAGATGAAATCCTGAATTCTTTCTGCCACTTACTATCTCTAACACCAACACGCCGAAGCTGAATACATCTGATTTCACAGAGAAGTGTCCACTCATAGCATATTCCGGAGACATATAACCACTGTGCGCCAAGATAAGAGTTTATGTCAATATTGTAATCGTAATAACGTAGAATTGAAATACTTTTCGAATATATACTTACTATGTTCCAATTACTCTCCTGGTCATTTCTTCAGTCTGTTCTCCACCGAAAATTCTTGCTGTTCCAAAGTCAGAAATCTTGGCATTCATTTCACTGTCTAGTAAAACGTTGCTTGCTTTGAGATCTCTATGTATAATTCTCAGCCTGGAGTCTTGATGAAGATAAAGTAATCCTCGCGCAATTCCCATAACAATGTCAAAACGTTTCCTCCAAGTCAGTACTTCTTTTCTAGTTCTATCTGAGAAAGTATTATGCAGAACGTCAATGCAAATTTATGATGGAAACCAAATAAATCATGAATATACAAGACCGCAGATATACAAACCAAATAGGAATTGGTCCAAGCTCTTGTTGGGAAGGTACTCGTAAATTAGCATCTTTTCTTCTCTTTGTATACAGCATCCCAAGAGCTTCACAAGATTCCGGTGTTGAAGTTTTGCAATCAAGACAACTTCATTCTTAAACTCCTGGAGGCCCTGTCCAGAATTCACTGACAGTCTCTTCACTGCAATTTCTTGCCCAGAAGGTAATACACCCTACAATGTATCATATTGGATTAGCAACTTAGTCATATTCCAGGTGACATTTAGCCTTTTTTAACATCTTTTCCTTATGATAATTCCATACTATTAATAGATAATTACCTTGTATACAGTACCAAAGCCACCCTCTCCAATTTTATTTGCCACAGAGAACTTGTCAGTAGCAATTGAAATAGCATCAAAATCCAAAATAGGTAAGTCGAGGTCCTCTTCCTGCATTTCTTCTCTGTGTACTTGATATGAATTCTCTCTGTATCCAGCTGGTTTATTGAGAACTAATCAGCACAAGAAAAAGAAACAAAAATGAATTGCACTAATATTTTAGGGGATTTCGATCATAAGTCAATTACCTCCCCTCTTTGCCTTCCTAATCCGATTAATGATGCAGACAATGACACCAAAGAGAAGCATCCCACAAATTGATGACACGACAATGATAACAACCACTTTCACTCGCTTCTTCTTCTTCGCATCAGCAATGGACTCTAACCACCCCACAGACTGAAAAATTAGTCACTATGCTCTGTACTTGTCAGTACATTTGATGCACATATACACAGTTATCAACTTGTACAAACTAAAGCAACCTAATATGAATGGTGAAGCAACAAAATTCATTGTGAAACCGATCGATGAGCAATGCATACCTAGTTCTTTTCTTGCCATTCGGATATAAATCTGTTCCCCAACATCAGGATAGTTTCTCATATCAACCAAATCATCAAACCACATAACACAGTCTCCCCCTCTTCCATGAAGATCAAGTCTAGTATAAGCCATACAAGAACAGCTCTTCAAACACTCTGCCTCACATTCCCCAAGGCTCAAACTCCTGTTTGCAAACAAGCGCGAATTATCTGGCAACTTCAATGCCGTATACCCAACAAACCCATCTCCATTCTTACAATCCAAGTCCCATTTTCGCACGCAGCCTCCAGACCAAGTGAGCATCTGCCATTCCTGTGGTGACTTGGGAGTAAAGCCTGTCAAACACACACAAGTCGGACCTTTAGAGTCACAACTCCCATAAGGACCGCAAAGCCCATACCCATCACAATTGCCCATTTGAAGTGTCGTCAGAATACCCCACTTATTGTTACTTGCACTCCAAGTAAGGTATTGAACCAAGCCGTCTCGAGTCATCACAAACCTTGATAAAGTGGACTGGTCTACAACTTTGAATGTGTAATAAACATCTTCACTGCTTGAATTGAAGATTGGAATGAAAGCCGCATTGGGCTTAAGCTCATTGCTGCCACTGAATCTGACTCCATCCCAAGGACCCCATCTAGTTTGCTTCTCAGCCCCTTTCCAAACCACCAACTGAGGGGCCTGATCAGGCCGGTCCAGACTGAAAGTGAATTCTCCGGTAGAGGGGTCACCGGAGGACAACCATGACGTCATATTCCGGGTAAAACCTGTGGTCAAATTCCAGCCAAGCTTCATTTCCGGCAACAAAGTGTCTGTTATGTAATCAAAACTCTGCCAAATTAAATCGCCACCACTTCCATCTCTCAGGATCAGATTGCCATTGTCATAGAGCTGCAACATGGGACTATTTAAGACGACAGAGACATTCACAGACCACACAAACGAAGACCCATTAGTGGAAATTGAAAACCCAGAAGAGCCTAGCTTCAAACTTGCTGAAGAACCAGGAATTGGGTTGTTTCTGTTGGCCACCCAAACCACAGTGAGAGGGAGATTCTTGTACCAAATACCCAAGAAGCTGTTTTTGGAGCTTCCTGGGCTGAAGAACCCAAGCTCAAACCTTTGGCTAGAGGACACCAATGTCTGGCCATCTATGAGGACCTGGTTTGGCCTCAAAGTATCTACTGCAATTGAAATTAGTGAATTTGATGATAGCAAAATGTAACAGAAAGCTAGCAATAGAGGATAGCCCATTTTGGCTTCAAATCTTCAATGGTATCAAAATCGATAGAAGCAACTGTTTGTTTATGATTACCAATACAATACCAAAACAATACAATAACGATTTTGATTATTATTTCTGGTATTCATTTGGAAAATGTCAGATTGAACTATTGCGTGTACTCCACCAAGTCAAAGGGTTTATATATTAAATCATATGCATGTCAATCGATCCCTGATTCCCTGCATTGAAGTGAATGTGACTTAGACACGACGTGCCATTGCATCATTTGATGGACTAATAAACAACATTAGTTAGTACAATACTTCTTACTAATTGAAATAGTCATGAATTTTGCAGCATCTGTCCGTTGACTTGTCATTTTCTTCTAGATATGATAACAGACGCTCGCTTCAGGCACCAAGGCCATTTTTCAACTCTTGCAATTTAATTTATGTGACAAGTTTCAACTCTTGGGGATGATATTAGTATTCAGACCAATAACATAAACATGAATTTCATTTTCACAAGTGAAATTAGCTTGTACGTATAATTCCCTCAAGTGATCGATGATCCGTTTGTACACAGAAAATTGTGATCTTGTACGTGTGTGATATACAAATATAGGCTAAGCTAGATGATAAAGGCTATACCTTACACTACCTAGGATCTAACATTGTGATAGTTACTTGGTTTACAGTGCAAGACTCGTCTTGCTTGCTCGAGGATGACTCCGTTTCTGGTTTCTTTCCTAGGCAAAAACCGGGGTTTTTAGGCTGCGGCAATGATGCAGTTTCACTACTCAGCATCAAAACCACAGAGGACATTGTAGGTCTATCTTCTGCACGCTCTTGGACGCATAAAAACCCGACCTGCATGCATCTCAACACCTCAGATTCTGAAAGTGAATCACCAACCGATGAATCTATTATGTCCAATGCACGTCCTTCATTCCATAACTGCCAAGCCTGCAACAATTCAAAGTTATTTCTTTGTTGGTATAGTTAGGAAATGAAATGTCATTACAATATGGACATAATGTATTTTTACTTACATGTCCTAGGAGGTTTAGTTCATTGTTTCTGTAATAAAAACCCCGGTTCTTTTGACCACTAACAATCTCCAACACTAGAACACCAAAACTAAACACATCCGACTTGATTGAGAAGAGACCGTCCATTGCATATTCAGGAGACATATAGCCGCTGCAGATCATCAAGAAAGTCAAATTAGTATATATGGTATAGCATTACATAGCCAATTTAAAATCTTTTTTATTTTGATCGAAAACCAATTTAAAAGCTTAGTATGGTACTCACTATGTTCCCACTACTTTTTTTGTATTGGCTTCTGTCTGATCCTGACCAAATATCCTCGCCATTCCAAAGTCCGATATCTTGGGGTCCAATTCTCCATCAAGCAGAATGTTGCTTGCCTTGAGGTCCCTATGAATAATTCTGAATCTCGAATCCTGGTGAAGATAAAGAAGTCCTCGAGCAATCCCACATATAATGTTGAAACGCTTTTGCCAATCCAGCAAAGACCTTTTCGCTTTATCTACAACCATATTCAACTTAAACTTCATTCCAACTCAAATTGGTTTATAGGAAATTATTTCAGCTCTTAAATAAAGGTGAAGTTGAGGCATGCATGCACTAACCGAATAAAAAACAATCGAGGCTTTTGTTTTCCATGTATTCATATATCAGCATCTTTTCATTCATATCAACGGAGCAACCAAGCAGTCGAACAAGATTTCTGTGTTGAAGCCTTGCAATTAACTTTACTTCGTTTTTGAATTCTTCAGTTCCTTGTCCAGAGTTCTTTGAAAGTCTCTTCACCGCGATCTCTTGACCTTCGACCAACCCCTGGATTAGCCCCACAAACTATGTCATGTTACCACTTTGGCGTGCATTTGCAAATTCTTTCAAAATTCTAGTGATTTGTAACACAATTTTTACCTTGTAAACACAACCAAAACCACCTTGTCCCAGTTTATTTTCATCAGAAAAGTTCTCCGTAGCCGCTGCTACAGAGCTAAAGTCAAACAATGGCAACTCTAGGTCATCATTGCTCCTTTCACCAGAGTAGTGCTCCTTCTTACTTGAGACTACCACACTATTTAGCAGAAAATCCTGACTTCTTTCAAGAGGACCTGTTCAACATTAAGAAAAATATAGAAAACAAAGACTTAGTAGCTAGGTATATATCTATTAGTTTTTCTTTTGTTGAACATGTATAGAAGTTTCTTTAATTGGTACGTACCTTTTGATTCTCTCCTTCTTAGTTTGCTACCCGAATTCCTCCTCCTCCTCACGAAACAGATAATAAGTCCAGCGGATAGCAGAATGGCAATACCAACAACAATGCCTACAATCATGAATACTTGTTTTCTTTTACCATCACCATCTGGAAGCAAAGTAACATACATATGGTTAGCAACTTAGCATACATTGGATTTTGTTACAATTTTAAAGTAAATTCTTGATTACTGTTCACAGATAACAGATTTACAAGCCTAATTGCACAAGTCCTGGTGAATCACAATTCCACATCTACTGTTTTTTCTTGACAATTGAGTAAAAATATATGCAGATCAAATCCAAAGAGGTACCAAGTTGATGCGGAAGCATACCTAACCCACCAATAAAATAGGCCTACATAATTTTCATTTTCCAGACAATTGGTAGACATTAACAGCTATGAACATAAATGAATCAATGGCAATTAAGATTGTTAGATCTCTGACATTAGACATTTACTAAAACCTATTTGAATTTCTCCTCAACGTACGAAGCTAAACAGTGAGAAATAGATGAACAGTATCGTTAGAGCGGCAATCGCCTCCGTTTCAAATTTTGTTCACCCATCAAATTAACTACCAAGCAAGTCCTTATATTTTGTTCTTTTCCTTAAAAACGTGGAAACTAGGTGTTGACGAATAAACTCAAAGCAGCTAAAGAGTGTGCTTACTTCTACATTGTGTCCCCATGAAGAAAACTTTCCAATTCCGACTAGAGGAAGCCACCATGAACAGTACTGATATAAAGCTAAGCCCACCATCTAGTCTTGACTATTCACTCGGTCTAAGAATGCTTTTCATGAGTGACATTGGGAAAAAGAAGATTGCCAAAAATCATCCCATTGGACCAGTAAAAGAAAAGGTTCAATTCTCTTCCTTTTTAGTGGGACTGGGTTCCCACAGAATTATTTGTCCCGCTTCTAATATTTGGACCATTAGCCAATGGTATAAATTTTTCCAAAGCAAAAAAATTGAAAAATGAAAAGGACCGCCGGCTCAGCAGCCTCAACGAAACCTAAACCAAGTCAAAAATGTCGGCCAACGACCGTTCAAAATTTTACCTAATCTGCCTAAAAAGTTATACATGACCGTCCAAAAAATGACCCCAAATCAAAATTAAAAATTTTGCTTAGATTTATGGCTTATATCACGCAACTACTTGTGGAAGAGTGATTGACTGAAACTGCTGCACTCCACACATAGATTTCAAGGATGAGTCACAGACATGTCTTTCTCTACTACCCAATGACAAATGACCCAATGACAACACCAGTGGCCCAATTCCATGGAATTAATCTCCATTAATTCTTAGTCTCAATATCTAGCTAGAATGAAAGTATGAACTTCCAGTCCCCAACTAAAGTCTCTGTCTAGCTCGGTTAATTTTTAAGGGTTTAACTTTGAACTAGTTTTAGAATTTTGTAATAATGATACTAGTAATAATATTATTACCGGCCTGAAAATAATATTCAGAAGCTAGGTGTACGTACCAAGTTCAGAAGGGGGTAATCGGAGATAGAAATCTTGGCCGCCGTCCGCGTAACTCCTCATATCCATCAACTTCCCAAACCACATTACACACCCACTCCCTCCATTCTCGATCCTCGCGCTCGAATACCCACTGCACGAGCAATTCCCCAAACACTTGACCTTACACTCCTCCAAACTCATCTCCATGTCCGCCGCGGCGCCGCCGCTCTCCGGCAGCTTCACATTCTCTACTTTCAAAAACTTGTCCTTGTTCCCGCACTCCAGCTCCGTCTCCCTCTCGCACCCATCAGACCCATCTCTCAAGTTCCACGCCGTCGGGTTTTTCGGCCGGAACCCCCTCATGCACTTGCACACCGGCGAGGCATTGGAATCGCAGACCCCGTAGGGCCCGCACTCGCTGTAACTGTCGCATTGATCCTTGGGAGCGTACCAGTACCGGTTCCAGATCTTGCGGCTCTCGATCCACGTCAGCCGTTGGATGTTGCCGGATACAGTTATAGTCAATCGCGAATTCAGAACCGGTTGGGAATTGTCGTTCTCTTCTTCCGAGAAAGAGTAGTACACCTCTTCCTCATTCACCACGAAGTTGAATCCAATACCATTGGCGGCGTTCATCTCCGGAACGCCGCTGAATCTCAACCCGTTCCAGGGTCCGCTCCGGTATATTATGGACGCTTTCTGCAGGAGAAAAATCTCCGGGAAACCATGGTAGTCTAGCTTGAAAGAGAAATCTCCAACAGCGGGGTCTTCTGGACTTTTCCATGACGTTATGTACCTGTCAAATCCGGTTTTCAAGTTCCATCCGAGCTTCATCTCCGGCAACAAAGTGTGCGTCGGATAGTCGAAGCTCTGCCAGAGGAACTTGCTTGGGTCGATTTCATTGGCCTCTTTGAGGACCAAATTGCCGGAATCGAAAAGCTGCACAACTGGGTTTTTAGGGACACCAACAGACTGTGTGAGATTGCTTGACCAAAAAAGTTTTCCGGATTCATCAGCAAGAGCAAGTTTTCCATCGTGGCCGATTTTGAGAGTGGATGAGTTGTTTGGGAGTGGGCTGTCTCTGTTGGCCACCCAAACAACCGTTTTTTCTTGGATTTTGTTGTAGCGTATGCCCAAATACCATCTTGAGTCTCCGCCGGGGTTGAACAAAGCCAATTCGAAAACCTCGCCGGCGGAGACGAGAGTCTGGCCCTTTTCGAGTGATTCAGTTGCAGACAAGGTGTCTTTGGATTCGGCAATATTGGAGAAGAAAGTGAGGAACACAAGAATGGTGGAAAAGCAATGGTGCTTTGTTAAAGCTCTCATTGTTGGTGAAAAGCATACGAGAGGTATTGGGGTTGTTCATTTTGAACAAGACATATATGGTAGGTAGTATACTCCTTTGATAGGCAAAGCCGAAAAGGGAAAGAGAGCTAGTATGAAAATGGCTTTTTCGAATTTTTTGGGCAAATGAATAAAAGCATGAAAATTTGAATATTTTTGGGCAATGAATAAAAGCATTTAAATCTGGCAGCCAGATGAAACTTGGGTTTTACTTTAAGACAGTTAATTATCCTATTGGTTACTTGGATTCTTTCCGAGTTTTACTTGATTTTGTTCAAGATTTGAATATTTTTCCAAAATTTGCATGATCGGATGATTTGCACAAAATTTATTTTCCCTTCTCAATTTTTTTTTTTTTTAATATTGGAGGGGGATCGTCGGATCGAACTCCTCCTAATCTAGCATAATCGATCCTAACCTTATTTCCAACTCTCCCTCGATCATCACTCAGGCTAACCTCAAAGACAACTTATTTAAAAATAATTTGGAGTCTTCTCATTTGTATTGAATTTAGAAAATATGTCTTCTTATTTATGCAGAAAGTTTTGCTGTTTAGTCCATGCCAATGCATCACGATGAGCCACAAGGGTCAAATTTTTGTCTTCCTCACAATAACAATAACAATATCAATATATAATCTAGTATATGTTTAAGTATGTATGGAAACAATCACAAGACAGAAAGTAAAGGAGAGAGCAAATAGCACAGGAATAGAGAGTATCTTTATTAATGAATAGGTGCCTCTATATATAGAGATACACAAGGGTACAATCCATATCCCAATGGGACTTCTATTCAATAAGTAATCCTTATGATATACTACCTAATCTAATCCTAGGTTGACAAGGCACACACAAAGTAGGTTTCCTTCAACACTCCCCCTTGTGGCGTCAACACTAGGTGGTGCTCCTCACGTTGTCTCATTAAAAACCTTGCCAAGTAACAAAAACCCAGTGGGATAAAAATAACCTTGGTCGAAGGGAAAAAGAGTACAACACACCCTTCACATTTGGAAACTTTGCATGGACACTAGACTCCCCCTCAAGTCTGTGTCTCCCCCTGATTTCCACAATCATGGGAGGTCAGATAACTTAAGCAAACCAATGCTTTTCACATGCTTCTCAAATGTGGATTTAGGCAATGACTTAGTAAATAAATCTGCCACATTGTCCTCAGAACGGACTTGATTAACCTTAATCTTAAGAAATTTCTGCTGTTGCTGATTATAGAAAAACTTAGGCGATATGTGCTTGGTGTTGTCGCCTTTGATAAAACCTTGCTTCATTTGTTCAATGCAAGCAGCATTATCCTCATAAATGCATGTAGGTTCATCTGTGGTTGACCTCAAACCACAAGTACTTCTTATATGTGTAGATATGGACCTCAACCATATACACTCACGAACCGCTTCATGGAGAGCAATAATCTCAGCATGGTTCGAAGAAGTGACAACAAGAGTCTGTTTTGTAGACCTCCAAGATATCGCGGTGTTACCCATGGTAAATACATAACCAGTTTGGGAACGACCTTTATATGGGTCAGAGAGATACCCAGCATCAGCAAAGCCAACCAAAACATCACAAGGTGTTTGGGAAAAAGGGACGTCAGTCTTTCTGCCCGTCGGTCGACCGTTCGATGGCCTGGCGTCGACCGGTCGACGGTCGACAGGAGGCACGGGCTCCTCGCCCATTTTGCCATATTTTCGAAACTCTCTGTAGGGAAAGAACAAACCCATATCAATCGTACCCTTTAAGTAACGAAAGATAGTTTTTATGCCAGTCCAATGACGTTGCGTGGGCGCAGTGCTAAATCTAGCCAACAAGTTAACAGCAAAGGAGATATCGGGTCTTGTACACTGTGCCAAATACAATAATGCGCCTATTGCACTTAGGTACGGTACCTCAGCCTCTAAAACGTCTTCACCATCATCCTTTGGGCGAAACAGATCCTTCTTTGGATCTAGACTGCGACCAATCATGTGAGTGCTTACAGGATGGACTTTATCCACATTAAATCTCCTGAGCATCTTTTGGGTATAAGCTGATTGATGAATCAGAATCCCACTACTACGGTGCTCAAGTTCTAAACCGAGACAAAACCGTGTTTTCCCAAGATCTTTCATCTCAAACTCAGATTTCAAGTAGTCAGCAGTTTCTCTTAGTTCATCAAGAGTGCCTATAAGGTTCATGTCATCAACATAAACAGCTACTATTGCAAATCCGGAACTTGTTCTCTTAATAAACACGCAGGGGCATAAGTCATTGTTCACATACCCTCTTCCAAGCAAGTAGTCACTTAGACGGGTATACCACATCCGTCCGGATTGTTTCAATCCATATAGTGAGCGTTTCAACCTTATTGCAAACGCGCTCCGTGGTCTGGAGCCACTTGATTTGGGTAACTGAAGCCCATCAGGGACCTTCATATAAATCTCTGTATCTAGATCCCCATAGAGATACGCTGTGACCACATCCATAAGCTGCATATTCAGTTTTTCGGAAACTACCAAACTGATAAGGTAGCGGAATGTTATAACGTCCATTACGGGAGAGTATGTCTCCTCGTAGTCGATTCCAGGGCGTTGTGAGAAGCCTTGCGCCACAAGGCGAGCTTTATATCGTATAATCTCGTTTCTCTCATTACGCTTTCTAACAAAGACCCATTTGTATCCAACAGGTTTTATTCCAGAAGGTATTGGCACAACCGGCCCAAATACCGTTCTCTTTGTTAGTGAGTCCAACTCAGCCTGGATCGCATCTTTCCATTTAGGCCAATCAGCTCTACGTTGACATTCATCAACAGAGCGAGGTTCAATATCATCAGTCTCAATCAACTCTCGTGCACAAGCATATGCAAACACATCATCAATGATGATGGAGTTTCTATCCCACGTCCCATGTATACTAGTATAATTAATTGAGATCTCTACATTCTCACGGATAGGTTCTAGCGACGGGGCGTCCCCCGAAGATGTCTCTTGGACATAACCATAATCCGGAACGTTTTCATGGGACGGATTTTGAGTGTCAATGATGAGAGGGTTATTTGGTGCCATCACAGCCCGCTTCCTGGGGCGTGTATCCCTCGAACCTGGTGGTCTCCCACGCTTCCTCAGCGGAGCCACGACCTGAGCCACATCACCACCATTACTGGCAGTGACGCCACCAGCTGTCCCTCCTATAGGGTTAGCTGCAGTAGCGACTTTGAGTCCAAGTCCTTGTTCAGGTACTTGCATCCTTGCAGGTGCATTTGCAGCTGGTATATGAGATCTAGTCACTTTAGCAAGATCAGAGAAAGCGTCAGGAAGAGAGTCTGCGACTTTCTGAAGATCTATAATTCTACGCACTTCTATTTCTCTTTGTGCAGTAGGGGGATCATGATGAGACAGAGTGGGGACAGGCCATGACAATTCTTGTCGTTCCTGTTGAATGTGTGCATTCTTATCTCCCCCGAACGACGGGAAGACTGTCTCATCAAAGTGACAATCCGCAAATCTTGCGGTAAATAGATCACCTGTCAAGGGTTCTACATAGCGGATTATAGTTGGTGACTCAAAACCAACATAGATGCCCATTCGTCTCTGAGGACCCATTTTAATACGCAGTGGCGGCGTAATAGGCACATAGACAGCACACCCAAATATGCGTAAGTGCGAGATGCTTGGCTCGTACCCAGTCACTAGCTGTTGCGCAGAAAAGGGTTGGGTGGCTGTGGGTCTCAGACGAATTAGCATGGCTGCATGCAATACTGCGTGTCCCCAGGCAGAGAGAGGAAGGTTGGTGCGCATTACCAACGTCCGTGTTACCATTTGTATTCTCTTAATGGCAGCCTCTGCAAGACCATTCTGGGTATGCACATGTGGAACTGGATGCTCAACATCCATCCCAATAGACATGCAGTAATCATCGAAAGTCTTCGATGTAAACTCTCCAGCATTATCAAGCCTGATAGATTTGATAGGATGATCCGGGTAGTGAGCCCGCAGGCGAATTATCTGTGCTAGGAGTTTAGCATAAGCAGCATTACGAGTGGACAATAGCGTGACATACGACCAACGTGTCGACGCATCAACCAACACCATAAAATACTTAAATGGTCCGCTTGGTGGTTGAATAGGTCCACAGATATCCCCTTGGATTCTCTGTAAGAATGGAAGAAGTACTTTAGAATCCTTTGCATAGGACGGTCTTGGTCCTAGTTTCCCTAAGGAACAAGCTTTGCATAATGTACGTGTGGCTTTGGGAGCTTCAGAAGCATAGGAGGATTTTGTCCCGTCAGAAAATATCTGAGGACTGTCCCAGTCGACCGTTCGATCCGAATAATCGACCGGTCGACGGTCGTTCCGGAAGGAGGTTCGACCGTTCGACATAGTCGTCGAACGGTCGACAGTCGCTCTCTGGAGGGGGTTCGACCGTTCGACAGGAAGCTCGAACGGTCGAGGACGCACGCTGGACGAGGTCGACCGTTCGATTGGAATGGATCGACCGGTCGACAGGCGGCGGACAGAGGCACTTTTGCCTTTTTTCGTGGCTGTCTCATCTCCTTGAATCATACTTTGATTCTTGCTTCGATTAGCTCGATAAAATGGATGTCCGTGTGAGGTTTTCAGTATACGGATCATCATATCACGTCCAGGGTGTCCCAGCCTGTCGTGCCAAAGCCAATATGTGTCTGAATCTAAGAGGTCATCTCTTATGACATTGTTTGATTCAATAGCTCGGATAGTGGTAGCATATAGGCCACTAGAGAGACACATAAGCTTCTCTAAGATGCGTTTTCTACCGCAGTCATTAGAGGTAATGCAAAGGAATTCTTTTCCATTCTCATCATGCGTTTCAGCATGGTATCCATTCGTTCTTATATCTTTAAAACTCAACAAGGTTCTATTTCCTCTTGGAGCATATAGAGCATTAGTGACATCAATTAGGGTGCCATTAGGCAAGAGGAATTGGGCATGTCCTCTTCCTTGCACAAGATTAGATGGGCCTGCCATCGTAGTCACAGATGAATGTGAAGGCATCATGTCAAGAAACAATTGCCTATGACGCAATATGGTATGCGTGGTTCCGCTATCAGCTAGACATTCAAGTTCTCCGGAATTCATTCCTAAATAAGAAAGCTCATAATTAAAATTGAGTATGCAAACAACTCCAAATTTTATTAAAGATATAAACCGAATGAATTACATCCAAAGTTCCAATCTTGGTCATTGACCAGAAACTAAATCAACAATACTAAGGAAAATAAAAGACTTAAGCGAAATCAGGAGTATCATCACTCTTTCCAGCTTTAAAGTCATCAACCTTCAACTTGACGTTCTCTTCGTCATCCTCTTGTTCAATGTTGTGAGCTTCCATGGCTTCACGGTACGCTTTGTATGCATTAGCAACATTCTGAGTGGCTCTACATATTTTGGACCAATGTCCAGTCTTTCCACACCTGAAGCACAGAGATGTTTGATCGGAATCCTTTGATTGAGAAGCGTTATTCACGCGTGGTGCACTCCTCTTGAGTGGCACAGCATTGGCGCCAGTTGCTGGCCTAAAACCTGCGGCGCCTTGTCCTATTGGGTGGCCTCCTCGGCCTCCCCTTCGCCTAGTTTGGCGACTACCTTCTTGAGCAGAGCGATTATATGGAGCAGGACGTCCAATATTGTCCCTAGGCTTAGGGTTTCGCTCGCGGCGGCCTCTCTTTGGGGCGCCATTATAATGGGTCTCCGGAACTTGTTTTGTTCCCACGGGCCTTGCATTATAATTCTTCACAAGTATCTTCTCATGCTTTTCAGCAACAGAGAGAGCAGAGATAAGCTCATGAAATCTTGTGATCCGTTTATTCTGTACTTCAATACGATAGTTCTTTGCAACTACCAAGTCAGAGACGGGAAAGGTAGAGAGGGTTTTCTCAATCAACATCGCATCGGTTATGTTCCTCTCACAGAATTCCATGAGGGATTTGATGCGGAGTGCTTCCGAGTTATACTCTAGGACTGAGGCATAATCACAGAAGCGCAGTAGTTGCCACTTCACCTCTAGTTCAGGAAGCAGGGATTCACGAACGTTGCCAAACCGCTCTTCGAGTGCAACCCATAGTGTTCTGGGATTTTCCTCATTGAGGTACTCGGCTTGTAGAGATTCGTCCATATGACGAATCATCAGAATGATAGCTTTGGCATTCTTAGCCTCTAAAGCATCAGCGGTGGCTTGTGCAGTAGCAGCAGCAGCAGCAGCGGCGGCGGCAGTCAGTGGTCCTTCCACAGGTGCGGCGGCGGCATCAGCAGGTGCAGCCGCAGGGGGCTCACGGATTGCAGAGATGCTTCCTTGAGCTTTCAGGTGGTTGCGTACATCGCGAACCCACTTATGGTATCCAATGCCCGTGGTATCCAAAGGTGCGAAGTCCAACTTGTTCAGGTTATTTGCCATCTGAAACAACAAGAGAATTGAGGTTAGTTTCTGAGCTATGCTTCCAAGAAACGTTTTCCATGTATTGGATTTAGGTGAAACTTTGGTGTAGTATGGTTATAACCCTAAAACTTTTCGGTAGCTCCACCTAAGCACAACTAGATACATAATGAGAGATGTCGGTGTGAGCAAGCTCCCTTAATACCACTTATCTCAAATCACATACCTAGACATACCCAAGCAGGTGAGCCTAGTGGGAATTAGGTTATGAACCATAGGTCGTTTCTTCTCTTACGGATTCCTCATCCGGAGGTAATATATTCAATGAACTTCTTGTTCAAGGTCTCTTCTCTCTACGGATATCTTATCCGGAGTCTTAGCTCGAATCCCCATAATTCGGCTCTTGGGCTCACACCAATAGCATGATGACATTAGAGGTGCTCATGACTTACACATACCGCAAGCGATATGAAGCTCGATCACTCCCCTAATGCTTCTCATAGTTTGGATAGGTCCGATTCAAGAATCCCACGTTATAGAAAGGTGGGAGGTAGAGGAGGGATGTTGGAAGTCCCTTGAGAAAAGAAAGGTGAATTTAAATTCATAAAGCAGCAACGTTTATAAAAGCTTACTTGGTATTCTTTTTCTTGAGTCTTGATTCTTGAAACTTGGGACCTTGAACCTTAAGAAGAAGAAAGAGAGCCGGCAGATGCAGCGTCGAACTGTCGAGGATCGGGTGTCGAACGGTCGACGGGAAGGAAGAAGGGAAGAGGGCCGGCAGGGGCTTACGGTCGAACGGTCGATGGCAGATGGTCGAACGGTCGACGGGAAAGAGCGGGCTGATTGTTTGCAGCGGTGTAAGATGAACACGGTAAACCTAGGATTTTGGGTTTCTAGGGTTTTTAATCTCAGGGCTTAGAGGTTCGTGCTGATAACGTGTTTAAGTATGTATGGAAACAATCACAAGACAGAAAGTAAAGGAGAGAGCAAATAGCACAGGAATAGAGAGTATCTTTATTAATGAATAGGTGCCTCTATATATAGAGATACACAAGGGTACAATCCATATCCCAATGGGACTTCTATTCAATAAGTAATCCTTATGCTATACTACCTAATCTAATCCTAGGTTGACAAGGCACACACAAAGTAGGTTTCCTTCAACAGTATATTATATATTCTTAATAATTTTTCTTTTCAATGGTCAAGTTTGCCGCTGTTCTTGAATATAGAACATGCATGATAAACATACCAAAACGTTTATTCACTTTATTGTTCAAAAAAAAAAAAAAACATACCAAAACGTTTGGAACATATGAAACCGTAAAAAATGGACCAAAATCAAGAACAGGAAAAATGTGATTGATAGTTACGTACAGCACAAACAAACAGAACTATTTGCCAAAAAGTGAAAGTAAACCAACCAAGGTCGTGCAGGTGGTGCACATGTTCTTCTTCGCTGAATTATTTGTCATCCATGTATATATATATTTACAATAATTTTCATCACTGACCACCAACTGATCGAATATTCGAATAGGCATCATACACTCTATTTAATTTCAATAGTAATTTTTCTTTTAGTTAATCAATTTATATTCGGTACCAAACTACTAATATATTCGATCATGTCGATTCTTTCTTCATTCAGTTGCACTTGTACGTTTATCCTTTGAAATTTAGAAAGGCCTTGTGTTTTACTGTATTTAACATTTTAGAATTACCATATACATGGATTATGTCTACCTTAGTACTTGTTAATTTTGTGTACAACAGAAGTCAAAATTTTGGAAGAGGATCGATGGATGAGATCAATAAAAGAATTTCTTTGCAGGTGTCTATGTTATGATGAAGGTCTCGAAAAATAGTTAAACATATATGATTGAATTACGTACGTACAGAGATGATCGAAATTTAGCGCCCTTGGACCATTGTCACCGTGACCTCACTTTGCGACTGAAAATTGTAGTTCAACGAGCTTTGCAAAGTAAAGGTTGGTTGTTTAGGGTCTGGGCAATCTGTTTCACTGAATAACATGAGCATCACGTCTGGCATGGTTGGCCTATCCCTGGCATGGTCTTGAACACAAAGAAGCGCAATATGTATGCATCTCGTAACTTCTGATGAGGAAAATGAGGCTGCCAATGCTTCATCAATCAACTCAAGCGCGCCGCCTTCCTTCCACAAATGCCATGCCTGAAACATTTAAAGATCGATTTAGAAAATATGCAATTTCCAGATGACTGAACTGAAGTATTTTCGATGCAATCCAAGGTCATTGTGGGAACGTACATAGCCGATAAGGTTTAGATGTTTCTCATGATAATCAGGGCTTGTGTTCCTCCTGCCGCTAATAATCTCTAACAACAAAACTCCGAAACTGAACACATCAGATTTCTCAGAAAATGTTCCTCCCATGGCATACTCGGGTGACATATAGCCGCTGCATGGACAAAGATAACAATATTGGAGGTACGGTTTTTGATATTCTTTTAAATAAATTGAAGATATTCAGATGGCTCTGGAAATCAATAGCTTGGTAGAGAAGAAATGATGCTTACAATGTTCCCACAACTCTGTGAGTGTTGGCAAGATCTTGTGTTCCTTGGAAAATTCGTGCCAGCCCAAAGTCGGAAATTTTTGGGTTCATATCTTCATCCAATAGAATATTGCTGGCCTTTAGATCTCGATGGATAATCCGTAAGCGAGAATCACAATGGAGATAAAGAAGTCCTCTAGCAATGCCCTGGATAATGTGGAACCGCTTCGTCCAACTTAGCTGCGCTCTTTTAGTTGGATCTAGCCAATTCATCCATTAAGAAGATAATAAACAAGGTCAGTTCCACAGTAAGTGCATTATGTGATGATGAATCAAATGCCAAGACAAAGTTACCAGAAGTTAATTCAGAATGAAACCAACCAAAAAGAAAATAATCCAGGCTTTTGTTGGGCATGTACTCATAAATTAATAACTTGTCTTGTCCTTCAATACAACAGCCAAGGAGCCTAACAAGATTTCGGTGTTGGAGTTCCGAGATTAATATGATCTCATTCTTGAACTCTTCTATACCCTGTCCTGAGCTGGTAGAAAGTCTTTTTACTGCTATTTCCTGTCCATTTTGAAGCTTTCCCTGAAAAACAGGTACATATACTTATAGATCAAGATACATACAATATTTGTACCTGATACAAAACTCATTTCGTAGCCAATTTACTTACCTTATAAACTGGTCCAAATCCCCCTTCCCCAATCTTGTTTCCGGGGCTGAATTTCTCGGTGGCAACTACTATTTGATCGAAGTTAAAAATGGATGAGTCTCGTTTATTCATGCTTTTCCTCAGCAGGGTTCCTGGTGAGATGTCACTTGAAGTGTCAATTAGGTCACCTGAAAAAAAGTCTCCCATGGTTGCTTTTCTCTTATCCCCTTTTTTGCATTGAACTGAAAAATACCCTGATTGATGAAAAGAAAAGAAAAGAATACAAGTCATTCAACTTGCCATTTTTCGTTCATCAAATCGCAGTTTTATTTATTTTCTCTTTCTAGAAACCTCAGTTGGAGGAGGTATGAGCAACTTAAAAGGAGTACGTAGGTAAGATTCTTATTTAGAAACAATGGATTGTGATACCTTGGTTTGCTTTCCACCTGCAGAGGCCAAATGCTAACATACCAAAGATGAGGACACTAAATATAACTAAGAAACAGATTTTAAGTACTGCTCTTTGTTTCTCTTTACCTGAAATTGGAAAAGCAGTAAAGGACTGTGAGCCAAAAAAAAAATTGGAAAAAGCAATCTCATGAACAAAAACATATCTCCAAAAAGTTCAACCGTGCCAAGTAGGGTTTACCTAGTTCTGAATTCGAAATGCGAAGAAAGAGATCCTCTCCACCAAATGGAAGAGTTTCAATGTCAATTAGATTTCCTGCCCAAACCATACACCCAATTCCTGTCACATATGCATATGCCTCACAAGAGCAGTTATTCAAGCACCAACTTTCACAACCCTTCACATCTTTTTCAAACAAAGTTTCCGATCTATCTGGTAGTTTCGTCCCACTTAATCTCCAAAACCGATCATGTACCCCTCTCCGAGAGACTACGCTTTTCGTATTCTTCTTACAAGACAACTCAACTCGCCTCACACACCCACCTGTCCAATTTCCTCTGTTCCATTCCTCACTTGACTTTGGGACAAACTCTTTTAAGCACCTACAAATTGGAAATTTAAAATGATTACAAACACCAAAGGGTCCGCACGCTCCATAAACATCGCATGAATTCTTAATTGCCACCCAAACAACAACCCATTCCTTCTTTTGTTCAAACCAATGCATTCTCTGCAGTGACCCTTGAGATGATATGAACAAGAAAGAGTTGTTGTACGTTTTGAAAGTAAGATATTGGGTCCCTTGTTGATTGTCTTGCATAAGACTAAATCCATTAGAGTAAAATGCACCCAACTCCGGTATCCCAATGAACTTCAGTCCATTCCACTGACCACTTCTCCAGTATGGACTTGATCCATTCCAAACAAAAACTTGTGGTGGCACCTCAGCAGTAACTCCAACGAGAAATGTTCCGGATGATGGATCATTTTCTGACTTCCAAGATTCCAAATAGCGCCTCTCTCCGGTTTTTGTGTTCAATCCTATCATCATTTCAGGCAAGAAAGTATTACAAGGATAACTGAAGCTCTCCCATAAGATCCCTCCGGATACACTCTCTCTCAAAATGAAGTTTCCGGTGTCTAAAAGCACTGCTTCCAAAGCAGTTGAGGAGGTGGTGACACTGGTTGACCAGACCACGTTTTGTCTTCCGTCCACAAGTCTCAAGTTTCCATCACTGCTAATCCTTAAACTCGCAAAGGAGTCTGTAACTGCAAGTGGCTTCTCTCTGTTGGCCACCCATACAACTCGATGTACAGAGACATTCTTATACCATATTCCAATGTATTGTTCTTGTGAATTACTAGGACTAAAGAAACCCAATTCAAAAATTTGGCTGTTTGAGGTCAAAGTTTCGTTTTGAGAGATGTGTTTGGAATGAGTTAAAATGTCAATTTCAGCAGCAGAATGAAAACAAATTAAGTTGTGCAAGAGAAATATGGACAAGAACAGCATGATGGAAATAGTCGATCTGCCTCGAAAGAAGTTGGACATAAGAATAAGGATAAAAAAAACCTGAGGATGCTTAATTCTAAAGGTTTCTGGATCTTGCTTCACTTCCAATCAAGAATGGATATAGAAATTGCATCATATGTAGTCTCCATACTTGTCTGCATTAGGAAAGAGATACAGAATAAGCAAACAAACATGCATACAACTTATGAAAGTGGATGGCATTAGAACCCATATTATCCAATGGCATTAGAACCATTGTGCAAAAACTGAACAGACACAAATTCCCAAAGGCAAATCGAACTATATATAAATAATGAAAGAAAGAACGTGATGCAATTCTATGTTGAGGAAATGGAAAACCTCACCCAAACATTGTCATTTGCAAAATCTTTGAGGTTTGAAGTAAACCCAGAACGCTATGTGCCCCAGTGATTGAAGATGGAATTGTATGGATTCTGGTGGTGCTTTCTTTTTTGGGTTACAAAGTCAATTCTTAAAGCAAAGATGGAACTGTGGACTGTCAGTTCTAGAACTTCTAGTGAAGAGGAGTGAAAAAGTTGTCTTTTGTTTCATTGATTTGATTTTATCCCACTTTATGTGGAGCAGTGAAAAGGGCCAAGGGGGTAGCTGTAGCAATTCAATTCTGAGTGTACAAATTTGGTGGTGATTATTGGACCTGCTCAGACTCTTGCAAGTTCACCAAACAAAGGTCTGTCAGTGATAAATTACTTACAGGTTAGAGTCAGTAAAGTAGTGGACCAAGCGATTAACTAGTAGAAGAAGCACAAGACTGATGGTCCAACCTAGCTAGCCATGAAGATGCTTTATGAAATGGGACTGATCGAGCTCATGAGGTGAAGACTCGTTAGATTACTAGAATTGATTGCTGCATGAACCATGTGATTTTCCAAATCTTTTATAGCTTACTACGTCCATGATGACGTAATTCCACATATATGGGAGAGATTAACATGGAACGTACAACAGGGAAGAGAAGTCCGCAACCAAGGATTTATTGCAATCTCTAATAATGACATAACAAGTAACAATGTGTCCAATGAAGGCCCAAGCTAGTCTCTACTTTTGGGAAAACCTGAACCTTCAATATGTATAAGAACAATTCCGAATGACCAAAAGTCATTGCATTGTGATGCAGCAATTTGCTATCGCTTATCGTCCTTCGATCAATGACATAGTAGCTTCATTTGCGGAGAAAGCATTTACATACTGTGGTTGGGGAGCAGAGACTGGGCTTTGGAAAGTAAATACAGGCTGCTTGGGTTGTGGACAGTCTGTCACACTACTTAGCATGTAAACTACATCCGGCATGGTTGGTCTATGTGCAGCATTGTCCTGTACACAAAGAAGCCCAATATGCACGCATCTCAATAATTCTGAAGAGGAATACGAACCAGTCAATACTTCGTCTGCTAAGTCCAATCCCCTGCCTTCACTCCATAAGTGCCAGGCCTGAAAAAATTCATATATGTTATCTAGAATTGTTAGACTGTTGTATGAACTTGAAACAGAGCTCATAAAATATTAATATTTAGAATGTGAACTTACATAGGCTAGAAAGCCTAGCTGTTGGTCGTATAAACAAAAGCTGGTATTCTTCTTGCTGCTAATAATCTCCAATACCAAGACCCCGAAGCTGTAGACATCGGATTTTTCAGAAAATATCCCGCCCATGGCATATTCCGGAGATATGTAGCCACTGCAGGCAATTCATAAGGTATTTAAATGACAAAATTTCTTCTTGATTCCGGTTTTAAGAAAAATGTGACAAAACTAATATATCTAAATCCCATGCAACTAATATTCAGTTAAGATTCAGGGTTGTAGCTAGAAGGACCGGTACAGTCTGATTACAAACATGCTATGCAAGCTTTAATTCATTCACAGAGCTGTTATTCCCACTCCCAGTTTTCCATTCTATACTCTGAAATCAATACTTCATTCTTTTAGAAGCACTCATAAAAGGAGTACAAGATCATAAACTAGAAGTCGGATGAGGATTGCCCATTATTAATATGACTGACAATGATAAACAATATTAACTTGAGAAAAATTCAGAGAATGGGAAAGAAATGATACTCACAGTGTTCCGACAACCTTCTGAGTATTTACTAGATTCTGTGCCCCTTGAACAATACGTGCTAATCCAAAATCTGAAATTTTTGGGTTCATTTCCTCATCCAAGAGGATATTGCTGACCTTCAAATCTCTATGTATTACCTTCAAACAAGAATCATGATGAAGATAAAGAAGCCCTCTAGCGACACCCTGGATAATATTGAAGCGTCTAGCCCAATCAAGCAGTGCTCTTTTTGTTGGATCTAATCAGTAACCAATAATGTCATTCACATATCCAATGCATTATACAATGAAAAAATTGACTATCCCTAAATATCTTGCCTTTAATTGCTAGAAAATACTGACACCATTGTATAAACAATACTGAAACAGGTGCTAATTAAAAAGCAGTTATTCTCTGTACCCAGATTATTTAGTTCATGTGTATTCATTCATAGCATTATGTTCGCAGACAGTTGTATTGCCAAAATCTAGTTTTCGTTTTCTAATATAACAATTAATAGTTTCGGCCCAACTTCAGGATATACTAAGAACCTAGCTAGAGTAAAGATTACCAACTATATTGAAAGGACAAGACAAGTAACAGTGAGAAATTGCAGCAATTACAAATCACTAGTGAAACTAACCAAATAGAAAAGTATCCAAGCTTTTGTTTGGCATGAACTCATAAATTAGCAACTTCTCATCCTCTTTAACACAACAACCCATGATTTTAACAAGATTTTTATGCTGGAGTTTGGAGATCAACAACATCTCATTCTTGAACTCTTCTATGCCTTGCCCGGAGCTACTAGATAATCTTTTTACTGCTATTTCATTCCCATCTTGCAGCTTACCCTAGACGAGGTCCACAAATTAATCATTGCATTCATGGAATCATGTAGGTATCTTGCAATTGTAGTTATAGCTGTTGTATACTAATTTTCATTAGGGAAGATTTGGTATAAGAAAATAATTACCTTATAAACTGGGCCAAATCCTCCTTCCCCAAGTTTGTTTGTGATACTGAAATTGTTTGTAGCAATTAATATGCAATCAAAATTATAGATGAATAGCTCTGATGGATCATGTTCTCTTATATACTCTTGAAGAGTGTCTATTGAGGTCACAGTTGTACCACTCGATTCAAAATGCTTCATTCTTAATTTGATAGTTCCTGCAAATATAGCCATCAAATTCAGAGTCCAATGAAACAACAAAGAAGTTAGATGAATTGGCTGAACAATGTCATTGCCACAAAGCTACAAAAAGTTGGATATCAACCAGTGAATCTGCTCTCAATGGAAGTTATAATGAATAGATTAATATTTCACAGAGAGGGGGAGGGCCAGTTCATGGCCTAATGTATTAATTGTATCCCTTTATCTCATCTACTTACCCTTTTTGTTAGCTCGCAACCTGTGCAAACCGAACAGTATGGAACCCAATATAGTGATAAAACAAACGACTGTGAGGCTGACAATTAACTTTATCTGCTTTCCTTCACCTGAAGAAAGATAAATAAATGAATTTGTATTACATTACAGAAGCACAAGACAGAAAAGAAAGATATTGCTAATCTTAGAATGCTGTAATAAATATTATTGTTTACCTAGGTCTGCCTGTGCTAGGCGAATGAAAATATCTGTTCCGCCAGAGGAAAACTGCTGCATATCAATAAGGTCTTTGGACCAGACCAAACACCCTATGTTACTAACATATGCATACGCCAGGCAAGAACAGTTATTCAGGCAATACATTCTGCAGTCGTCGGATGTGTCTTCTTCCAACGAGGTGATATATTCATGTAAGTCTGGTACTTTCAACCCTACCGTCTTCTGAAACCCATCATTTCCTCTGGATGAGACTGACTCATTTGTGTTACTCTCACAAAACAATTTGGTTTGCCTCACACACCCTCCTGTCCAGTTTCTTTTGCTCCACTCCTCATCTGACTTGGGTACAAATTTTTCCAAACACTTGCACATTGGAGATTCAGAAGCTATGCAAACCCCAAATGGTCCACAAGCTCCATATCTGTCGCATGGGCTTTCGGGTGCCTTCCAGTTAGGATACCAGTTCGAGCCATTTTCTGAAACCATAAAGTTCAGTATTCCTTCAGAAGAGATATCAATATATGAGATAGTATTTTCAGCTGAAGCATAAGAGAAATACTTGGTTCCCAGTAGCACATCATCATCAAGCTTAAATCCACTTTGATATTGATGATCCATTTCTGGTAGGCCAATGAACTTTGTTCTATCCCATGGACCACTTCTCCAAGAAGGAGTTGACCCATTGTTAATCCAGATGAACACTTGTGATGGAGTCTGTGGTGTCAGTCCAACCAAGAACATCCCTGCTGATGGATCATTATCACCTTTCCAGGCAGTCAAGAACTTTTTCTTTCCAGATTTGCTATCAAATCCAACCAACATCTTTGGAAGGAGTGTGTCACTAGGATAATCAAAGCTCTGCCATACAACATCTCCAATATTATTTTTGACAACAAAATTTCCAGTGTCTTCAAGAAGGGCAGCTGCTGAAGAACTATTAGATGATGACACCTGAGTAGTAATATTGGTTGACCAGACAGGATTTTGTTTCCCATCTACAAGCTCGAGATTCCCATTGCTACCGATTCTCAAACTAGACAAGGTGTCTGTAAGAGGATTTTCTCTGTTGGCCACCCATACAACTTTACGCGGAGATATATTCTTATGCCACAACCCCACATACTTATTAGCAGAATTATCATCGAAAAAGCCCAATTCGAACGTAGAGTCCAAGACTTGCCCACCTCATCACTGAAACCTAATTTATTGCAACTATGTTGCTATGAATGTTAGAAATTGCATAATTAACTCTTAGAAATGTTAAAAATTGCATAATTAGCTCTCAGAAATGTTAAAAATTGCATAATTAACTGTAAAAAATGTTAACAATTGCATAATTAACTCTGACCAGAAATTCAAAGTGAAATTGATAGATAGAGATTAATTAAGAACCTGCCGAATCAAAAATAACAGATAATTAAATCAGTAATCACGAGTTGTGAGTAATATGATGCACCTTACGAACAACGACTCGCTTTAGAAATTGAGAAGCCACAGAACACAAAAGAATAACGAAAACGAAATTGATGCATAGGGTTTCGCCATTTCAAGAACCTTTTACATCGAGCAATAGGCCTCTCGCGGCAGAGACCAGCTCGCCGTATGATCGTGACACGTATTCCACGATGTACAAAGGTCCCGGAGATGGCGATCGGAGCTATCTCGGGGCATGTTTGAGATCGGAATCTTGTTTATACAACAGGCCTCTTTTGAACCTTTTTCTCATGGTTGTTGGGCCCAGATGTTAAAATCTAGCCCAATAAAGGATGGGCTATGAAACATATCCCATCTTATAAATTGTCACACAACCTTAGAGTTTTAAAGGCAAACCTTATAGTTGAAATGAATATTAAAGCAAGCAAGCTCTGATGAAGGTTCATTTCCTTGCTACAGAAAAGATATGCAGTGCCAAATCTGGGAAAATGTCGAACAGTGCTGACTAGTAAAACTAGTTAAAATATACATATACCTTCACTGATTAAGTACACTGAATATTTATTATTACCGTCCTTCAATCGCTGTTATGGTAGCTTCATTTGTGGAGGAACTACTTTCATACCGTGGTTGAGGATGAAACACTGAGTTTTGGATAGTGAATACAGGCTGCTTAGGTTGTGGACCATCGGTGTCACTACTTAGCATCAAAACTACATCCGGCATGGTCGGCCTATCCGTGGCATTGTCTTGTACACAAAGAAGCCCAATATGAATGCATCTCATTACTTCTGGTGAAGAATATGAATCAGACAATACTTTATCTAGCAATTCCAATCCCCTGCCTTCATTCCATAGGTGCCATGCCTGAAAAGGTAAATATATGTTGGAAATACTTGTTAATATCGTGCTGTATTTAGCTTCATATGTGTGGTTTAACCATACAAAATAGAATTGTTCACCAAAAGTAAGAGACTGCTCATGAATTCACTACTTTACGAGTTTACATTACTTTTAGACTAAGAACTTACATAGGCCAGAAACCCTAGCTGTTGGTCATGGATATAGAAGCTTGTATTCTTCTTGCTGCTAATTATCTCCAATAACAAGACCCCGAAGCTGTAGACATCAGATTTTTCGGAAAATATCCCACCCATAGCATACTCCGGAGACATATAGCCACTGCACAGAAAACTCGGTAGTATCACTAGTATTGAACTAATAAATTGCTTCTTGGTTTTTGACTTGAGAAAAATGCCACAAAAAATTATATATCTAATGCCCTGCAAATAATCTGTTGTTAAGCTTGAACCCAAACGAGAAGGGGAGTCTGTTAGATTGCACGGTTGAAATAAGAAGGGGAGACTGTAACATGCCAATTAACCATTCACTACCCTATCAATTTGCCTGATTCCATGCCATGTATTAGAACTTTAGCTATTAAAGAACATGCCCAAGAATAGGAAAGATATGATTCATACCGTGTTCCCACAACCTTCTGAGTATTTTCTAGGTTCTGTGTCCCTTGAACTATTCGTGCCAATCCAAAGTCTGAAATTTTTGGGTTCATTTTCTCATCCAAGAGAATGTTGCTAACTTTCAGATCTCTATGTATTACCTTCAAATAGGAATCATGATGGAGGTAAAGAAGCCCTCTAGCAACACCTTGAATAATATTAAATCGGCTATTCCAATCAAGCATTGCTCTTCTGGTTGGATCTAATCAACAAGAACCATTAGAATCTGATCAGTAATGTAAGTCACAATTCCCATACATATTAGACTTTTGGTAAAGGTTAAAAGTTAAACTAGACAGAGCCTTTCAAAGTGCGAGAAAATACAGACACAGTTGTGAAAGCAGGATAGAGAACTTAATTAACTGAACAAACACAGGCATTGTACAAATGCAATTCAATATTTCATAGTTATGAGCATTAAATTTGGAGGACCAAAATCTAGATCAATTTGCTTGTGTATTAAAATCAGAGAATAGATTCCTTGTGTATCAATCAGAAAGTAATTCAACGATGGATTGTTTGTGTCCTGGTAATTATTTTAGGACAATTCAACCGTAGCTTTATTAGGCAGTTATGATTCGGAAATATAATCATGCTTTGGTTGAATTCTAATGATTAATTTATTTTCCTTTTTAAGAGAAAGAACAGAACTGGCATCTTACTTTAGTAAGAGTATCTTCCAAAGTCCCCTAAGTTTGACACACAAAGAGCTCAGGGACGACCAATACTATTGAAAGAACAATATTGCTAAAGATAAGAAACTGCTGCCAAATATAAAGCGCCAGTAAAACTAACCGAATAGAAAAGTATCCAAGCTTTTGTTTGGCATGAACTCATAAATCAGTAACTTCTCCTCTTCTTTAATGCAGCAACCCATGATTCTAACAAGATTTTTGTGTTGAAGATTGGAGATCAACAACATCTCATTCTTGAACTCTTCAATGCCTTGTCCAGAGCTACTAGATAGTCTTTTTACCGCTATTTCCTTCCCTTCTTGTAGCATACCCTACACATTTTATTCATTTTATTCATGTGTGTATCTTGTACCTGTTCTAATGCTATATTATCCTTAAGAAAAATAAATAAATAAATGAATTTACCTTATAAACTGGACCAAAACCTCCTTGCCCGAGCTTGTTTGTGATGCTGAAATTGTTCGTCGCAATTAATATGGTATCAAAATCATAGATCAATAGCTCTGACAGATCATGTTTTCCTATATATTCTCGAAGAGCATTTCTTGAAATCTGAATCGTATCAGTAGATTCAAAATGCTGTGTTGTTAATTTGATGTGTCCTGATTTTGCAAATACAATCATCAAACACTGAATCAGAACAAAACATCGAACAAGTTGTGGCACAGTAATACATGGAAGTTGTTAGCATCAGACTATCAGAGCGAGAAAGGGAGAGATAATGTACTAATGCATTATATTAATCGGGACCCCCCCCCCCCCCCCCCCCAAATTGCATTCTCTTACCCTTTTGGTTAGCTCGGAACCTGTGCCAAATGAACACTATGGCAACCAAGATACTGATAGAACAAATAGATGTTAGGCTGGCAATTAACTTTATTGGCTTTCCTTTACCTGAAAAAAGGAATTTAGAATACAAAAACAAGCATGAGATAAAAAAAACAAAAGATACTGCTAATTCGAGTTGTGCAAGAAATAATATCAGTTACCTAGTTCTGTGTGTGCTAGACGAATAAAAAGATCTTCTCCGCCAGAGGAAAACTGCTGTATATCAAGAAGGTCTTTGGACCAGACCAAACAACCTATTTTATTAACAAATGCATAAGCCAGGCAAGAACAATTATTTAGGCACCGTATCTTGCAGTCATCAGATGTGTTTTCAGTATCCAAAGATGTAACAACAAATTCATGAGAATCCGGTGCTTTCAACCTTACCATCTTCCAAAACCCATCATTGCTAGTGTCACCCTCACAAAACAATTTGGTTTGCCTTACACACCCTCCTGTCCAGTTTCCTTTGCTCCATTCCTCATCTGACTTTGGTACAAACCCTTTCAAACACTTGCACATTGGAGATTCAGAAGCTTTGCAAACACCAAAAGGTCCACATGCTCCATAGTTGTCGCATGGATTACTTGGTGCCTCCCAGTTAAGATACCAGTTCTTGCCAATTTCTGAAAGCATAAGCTTTGCTATTCCTTCTGAAGAGATGCCTAAATATGAGACACTATTACTGTCAAAAAAATTATAAGAGAAATACTTTGTTCCCAGTATCACATTATCATCTAGACTAAATCCACTTCGGTATCTATCATCCATATCTGGTATGCCAATGAACTTTGATTTATCCCATGGCCCACTTCTCCAGTAGGGAGTTGATCCATCAATCCAAACGAACACTTGTGATGGCGTCTCAGGGGTCAGTCCAACCAAATATTTCCCAGTCGATGGATCATTCTCACTTTTCCAGGAAGTCAAGAAGTTCCTCTTTCCTGATTTACTATTGAATCCCAGCAGCTGGCTTGGTAGGATTGTGTCACTAGGAAAATTGAAACTCTCCCATAATCTAGCTCCGGTTCGATCATCTTGGACAACAAAGTTTCCACTGTCTAAAAGAATTGCAGATGAACTATTAGATGACACTGAAATGTTGGTTGACCAGACAGAAGTCAGTTTTCCATCGACAAGCTCTAGATTCCCATTGTTGCCAATTCTCAAACTAGCCAAGGTGTCTGCAACTGCAAGAGGCTTTTCTCTATTGGCCACCCATACAACTTTACGAGGAGATATATTCTTGTGCCATAACCCCACATACTTATTAGCAGAATTATTAGGAGTGAAGAAGCCCAGTTCGAAAATGTGGCCAGGGGAGACAAGAGTTTGTCCCTGTGCTAATGGTTGTGAAGCATTTAAGCTATAAAGTACTTGAGCACAACACTGCAACGAAAGCGAATTGAAGATGAACAAGAAGAACAGTGAGTAGTTTAAAACACTAAAGCTTTTGATCCCAACACCCATTTGCAACTAATTATGTTTTCCTTACAAACAATGAAAGCTTAAGCCTGTGTTGGGATAAAATTCACACGCAAACTTTGTCAAGATGTTAACTATGAAACTAGCTAGCTAGCTTTACCCAGCATTGTGATCCAAAAATTTGTCAACCAATATTCAATAAAGCATATATTAGTAACTGATTCTGCAATACAATGATTGCTTTCAAAGTACTGCGCAGAAAACTTTGAAATATATTGACACGTCTTTTACCAAAAAGAAAAAGAGAAGCCGCCATGGCGGCTTTGCCCCCAATCCCCATCAAAACTTGAGTGGATTACAGCCATTACTAGTGGACAGGAGGACCAATTAATTAAAACTATGGGAATGCTGAATTTAAAAGGACCAATTTATACCAGAATCTGAATCAAGCTGGGGCAAAGGTGGAGATTCAGAACAAAGCTTCAAGCTTTAATGCCATGAGAGAAATTCTGAGAGCCTCAATTGATCTTTTCTGCAACTTGAAAAGTTGATTGTTGTAACGAAATACCACGCCGGAGTTCGAGGTGCTCGGTTTTCTTTCCTTCATTTTATTTCTACAGGGAAAGGGAAAGCGGCGGCTACGGTATGTCTTTTAGTGTTGGGTGTACTGAGCATAAGTTTGGGTGTATAAAGGATTGCCCGCTAAAGAATTGGCGGGAAGAGGAAATACAGGAAAGGACAGCCAACTGCCAAGTCAATATGTGTAGGCTTCTACTACCAACTTTTGTATTAGAATGAAGAGAATATTATCCACTAAATAAAACATTTCACGTTATTTTATTATATTCAAAATATTTTTACCATTGCATAGTGAAATAATTGAAAGTACCCCTACACTCCCGAGATACACGACGGCCTAACAGAAAAGTTCCTGTAGAATAAATGGTAAATTTTCAACAAAGAAAACGAAAATTGCAGTTCGATGTGATAAAACAAATGTACTTTTTGTAAGTGTCCTACTAAATGATTGTGATGTGGAGAAACTATAGGATGGGCCAATCACGTGTAACGCAAGGGATTTGTGCATCATATTTTCAAAATATTAGATACAAGCAAGAGGTTGTGATTCGGAGATATGAGTAGTTCTCTACCTCATGTGGGGGTTATTGACACTAATTTAAGTCATTCCCGAATGTAATATTTTTTATGAAATAAAAGTTCATGTTTCTTCTCAAAAAAAGCAAGAGGTTGTGATTCGTGGATCAGGTGGACGTAGCATACCCACCCTATATTTTTTTTGTGTTGTGAAGGGAAAAAGCCATTTAAGTCCAAAATAAACAGAAGGGGGAAATGCCACAAAATAATAAGGACCAGAGTAATCAATCTAGCTGAAAAATACTACTTATCAATTTGAAAAGGAATGTGTGGAGTTCAAGTCCCTTTTGCCAAATACATGTCTTAAACTGATTGAAAACACTGAATAAATTATAACATTCGGATGCAATTTATTCTAACGTACGGCACTGTGACGCAACCATTTGCTATCGCTTATCGTCCTTGGATCACTGTTATGGTGGCTTCATCATTAGTGGAGCAAGTATCAACATGATCATGTGGTTGTGGTTGAGAGACTGGGTTTTGGAAAGTTTAAACAGGCTTCTTAGGTTGTGGACCGACAACTGTCTCAGTACTTAGCATGGAAAGAACATCAAGCATAGTTGGTCTATCAGCTGCATTGTCTTGTACACAGAGAAGCCCAATATGAACGCATCTCATTACTTCTGATGATGAACATGAATCACTCAATACTTCATCTACTAACTCCAATCCTCTGTCTTCATTCCACAAGTTCCATGCCTGAAAATAAAAAATAAAAAATTATACTATGTTTGCAAGAACATATGAAAGAGACTGCTCATAATTTACAGAAGGATTTCGAGTATATATGAACTTACATAGGCTAGAAAGCCAAGCTGTTGGTCATGGATAAAGAAGCTGCTATTCTTCTTGCTGCTGATAATCTCCAAGACCAAGACCCCGAAGCTGTAGACATCAGATTTTTCGGAAAATAACCCCCTCATCCCATACTCCGGAGACATATAGCCACTGCACATGAAACTTATTAGTATGTAGCTCACAAAATTGTTTTTTCATTCTATCTTTAATTTAAAAAAATGCCACCTAAGATTTTATTATGAAGGCCATGCAACTAATCTGTAATAAGAAGTTGATTATGAATTTATGATTGCAGGGTTGTAACTAGAACTCTAGATGGGGCTATTCCAGACCAATATTAAACCTTTCATTAACATATCAATTTGTGTGATACCATGTCCGAGAATTGGAAACAAATGATTTCTTACCGTGTTCCCACAACCTTCTGAGTATTTTCTAGATTCTGCGTCGCTTCAATTACACGTGCCAATCCAAAATCTGAAATTTTTGGGTTCATTTTCTCATCCAAGAGAATGTTGCTGACTTTTAGATCTCTATGTACCACCTTCAGACATGAATCATGATGGAGATAAAGAAGCCCTCTAGCAACACCCTGAATAATATTAAAGCGTGTAGCCCAATCAAGCACTGCTCTTCTCGTTGGATCTAAGCAAATAATCAATACAATCATTAGAATATTGTAATCAGTAATCTAAACCACAAATCTCATGCATCGTACAATGAAGATGTAGTCATGTAGACAATCACAATTCATATATAGCTTAATGTAAGTTGTGAGTTGTGACTACTCAATATAATAAGGCTTGGTTGAATACTAAGTTCGACACAAAGAGCTACAATAATGACCAATGCTAATGACAGAACAAGATTGCTAATAAAAGAAACTGCAGTGAAGCATATATACATCAAGTGCCATTGAAACTAACCGCATAAAAATGTATCCAGGCTTTTGTTTGGCATGAACTCATAAATCAGTAAGTTCTCCTCGTCTTTAATGCAGCAACCCACGAGCCTAACAAGATTTTTGTGTAGAAGATTGGAGATGAACAACATCTCATTCTTGAACTCTTGAATGCCTTGTCCTGAGCTGCTAGATAGTCTTTTTACCGCTATTTCCTTCCCTTCTGGTAACATACCCTACACGACTTCCAGAAATTAATCATTACATTCATGTCTGTATCTTGGACCTGTAGTCCATAAGAAAAAAAAAACTAACAAAAAGAAATTACCTTATAAACTGGACCAAAGCCTCCTTGCCCAAGTTTGTTTGTGATGCTGAAGCTGTTTGTAGCAGTTGATATGGTATCAAAATCATAGATCAATAGCTCTGATAGATCAGATGGTCCTATATATTCTCGAAGAGCATCTCTTGAAGACTGAATCGTATCAGTCAATTCCAAATGTTTTCCTGATTTTGCAATTATAATCATCAAACACTGAATTAGAGAAAAACAACAAACATGTGGATATTGTTGAAAGTTAATGCACATTAGAAGATGTTAAACTACTCTGCATGAAACCTTTTTTTTTTTTTTTTAGAAATAAAAATAACCAAAAAAGCATACCACTTAAAATCAAAAATTCATATTGTCGATGAATATTTAGGCAATAACAAGTCTTTTGTTCTCATAACACTCTGAAAGAAGAAGTAAGAAGCATCAAGCATTACAATCAAAAGTTCAAAGTATTGCTCTCCTCTGTTTATAAAACACAAAGCCTCCTCTCTGTTTCCTATCTCCTCTGTTCCTAATTTACCAAGTCCTAAATATCTTGTCCTAAGCCCACCACCAGTCCTAAAATCTCTCTAAATTCTATCAGTGCTATCAAAGCACCAATTCTAACAGATATCAAGCAGCCAGTAAATTAATTGGATCTCGATCATTCTCTTACCCTTTTGGTTAGCTCGCAACCTATGCCAACCATACACTATGGCCCCCAAGATAATAATAGAGCAAATAGCTGTAAGGGTGGCAATTAACTTTATTGGCTTTCCTTCACCTGCAAAAAGGAATTTACAACATAAAAACTAACATGCGTGAGACATAATAGAAAAGAAAAGATACTGCTAATTAGACTGAGTTTTGCAAGAAATGTAATCCATTACCTTTTTCTGCTTGTGCTAGGCGAATATAAAGATCTTCTCCACCAATCGAAAACTGCTGTATATCAATAAGGTCTTTGGACCAGACCAAACACCCTATTTTATTAACAAATGCATAAGCCAGGCAAGAACAATTGCTTAGGCATCGTTTTAGGCAAGCTCCAGGCGTGTTGTCAACGTCCAAAGATTTAACAACAAATTCATGAGAATCTGGTACTTTCAACATTGTCATCTTCTTAAACCAATCATCATCTTCTTTTGTTATCAATGAGACTGACTTGCTTGTGTGACTCTGACAAAACAAATTGGTTCGCCTTACACAACCTCCTGTCCAGTTTCCTTTGCTCCATTCCTCATCTGACTTTGGTACAAACCCTTTCAAACACTTGCAGATTGGAGATTCAAAAGCTTTGCAAACACCAAATGGTCCACAAGTTCCATAATTGTCACATGGATTATTTGGTGCCGAGAAGTTTGCATACCAGTCTTTGCCACTTTCTGACAGCATAAGCTTTGATACTCCTTCTGAAGAGATGTCTAAATATGCGAGAGTACTGTCAGGAAAACTATAATAGAAATATTTTCTAATTCCCTGCATCATATCATCATCCAGAGTAAATCCACTTCCGTATCGATCATCCATATCTGGAATGCCAATGAACTTTGATCTATCCCAAGGCCCGCTCCTCCAGTGGGGAGTTGATCCATTGATCCAAATGAACACTTGTGATGGTGTCTCAGGTGTCAGTCCAACCAAATACTTCCCAGTTGATGGATCATTTTCACTTTTCCAGGAAGTCATGACATTCTTCTTTCCGGATTCATTGTCGAATCCTAGCTTCTGACCTTGTAGGATTGTATCGCTAGGGTAATCGAAACTGCCCCATAATTGAACGCCTCCTATAGTTTCTTTGACAACAAAGTTTCCATCGTCTAAAAGAAATGCAACAACTGATGAACTAGTATTAGATGATGATACCTGAATAGTAGTAGTATTGGTTGACCAGACGGAATTCTGCTTCCCATCTAAAAGCTCCAGAGTCCCATTGCCGCTAACTCCCAAACTAGCCAAGCTGTCTGCAACTGCAAGAGGCTTTTCTCTGTTGGCCACCCACACAACTTTACGCGGAAGTATGTTCTTGTGCCATAACCCTACATACATATTAGCAGAACCATTAGGACTGAAGAAGCCCAATTCGAAAATGTGGCCAGAGGAGACAAGAGTTTGTCCATGTGCTAATGGTTGCGTAGGAGTTATGTTATAAACTTGAGCACAGTGATAATGTGAGGGAAGCAATACGCCGAAAATGAATAAGAAGAAGAACATGGTGAAAATATTTCAAATACTAAAGCTTTCAGCTCATTTGCACTCCCAATCCCAACATGTTGTACATATATAAAAACAATTAATGACAATGACAGGAGAGTACCGCGACTTTAATGTATCAGCCTATGTGGCATAGTGCTGGCACATTTGTAGCCACTCATTTTATGTAGCCTATTATTTAATGAAAAAATCAAACTGACGGCTGTTTGATCGATGATGGTCTTGTAATAACACATAAGGGTGTTTTAGACTTATCTCCCACATATGAAATACAGAAATACCGCGCGCTCATGAATTAATTGAAGAACTCAATCGCTTAAGCAAAACCGGTGAGGAGTGCAGAATCAGATGGATGGTGGCTGAACCCATATTAAATACTTCAACTTTTCAACACCAAAATTCTTGTTTAAAATTCCCCAAAACCCAACTTCGATTATAAATCAAAGTTGCAAGCTAGTGATATTTGATTGTTTTTAGAAATACAGTAATTTACCTCATGTTTGTATGCCAAGATGAAAGGAAACAACAAAGAGAAGGGAAAGAATTAAGAGAGAGAAAGAAAAGGATTTGGCATCCGTCTATCGGGGCTTGGGCTTGGGCTTGGGCTTGGTAGAGACTAGAGAGAGGAGAAGAGCAAGAGAAAAGACCGAAAGAGCCTCATCAAGGTTGAAAAATGTGTTGACACAAACTAACGGTTGACCTTCACTCCGTCCAGGGTACATTAATTAATGACAATCACATACTGCAATAAAAGAAACTCAGATGCAAAGTGAGCTAGTTAACTAGTTATTCTCAAAGTCATGGTCAGTAGACTTTTTTTGAACATGTTCATATTGGAGAGGAAGACTCGACTCCAATATGCGGTAGTCAAGCCCCATAATTAAGCGGAGCCCTTGGTGAGCATCACGTTTCTTACCCAGAATGACCCAAAAAACAAGAGAAGCCGCCAACCATATATGCATACTGGCTTGCCCCAAATGAAAACTCATCGAGTGCCACATGCACAAAATAAATAAATAAAAAAGACAAGACTAGTGTAGCTGAAAAAGAGTATACATATGTGTATCTTTGCTATCTGGTCCCTCTTTTCCAAATAACATGGTGGAATAATTATATATCGATCAACATCATACCAATGCAATTTAGTCTATGGTATTGTGACAATTTGCTATTTCTTATCGTCCTTGAATCACTGTTTTGGCTTCATTATTAAGTATTTTCATACTGTGGTTGAGGATGCATGAAATTATGACCGAGTTTGTGAAAGTGATCGAATATAGGACGATTAGATTATGCATATTAGCCAAAAAAACAAAAACAAAAAAGATTATGCATGAAAATTTAGTCCATGTCAGCATTATAACTTTAGGTATAAGTAGGCAGCTGTAATTGCGAAATCAAATGATGCTTCCTTCCCTTCTGGTAGCTTACCCTACATAGGTCCACAAATTAATCATTGCCTTCATGTCTGTAAATGCTATATTTTTTCTTTAGAAAAAGAACTTAAAATGAATAATTACCCTATAAACTGGGCCAAATCTTCCTTCCCTAAGTTTATTTGTGGAGCTGAAATTGTTGGTAGCAAAATCATAGATCAATAGCTCTGATTGATCATGATTTCCTAAATATTCTCAAAGAGTGTCTATTGAATTCTGAACCATATATGTCAGTCGATTCAAAGCGTTGTGTTGTTAATTTCATGTGTCCTGAATTTGCACATATCACCATCAAACACTGAGTTAGACCGAAACAACATACAAGTTTAGACTACGCTCTTACAAACTTGTGTTTGCAAGTTATACTGATTTGATTAATAGTTTACAGAAAGGAAGGAAGAGATCAAGTGATAATGCAGTGATTTCATTCCCTCTAATGGGACAAAACAGTACAAATTGGTTCACATTAATCTAGCTAAAAAATAAGTATATATCAAATTTAAAAGGAATGTCTAAAGTTCAACTCCTTGTCTCTGAATATCCAAACTGATTATAAATATTGACATGAAATGCAGCTTATTCTACAAAACTATGACAGTTTGTTATTATCTATCGCCCTTCGAGCAGCGTTATGGTAGCTTCATCTCCGGAGCAAGTACTTTTTACATACTGTGGTTGAGGAGGAGAGACTGAGTTTTGGAAAGTGAATATAGGCCGCTTAGGTTGTGGATCGTCTGTGTTACTACTTAGCATGAGAACTACTTCTGGCATCGTTGGCCTATCCACAGCATTGTCTTGTACACAAAGAAGCCCAATCTGCAGGCATCTCATTACTTCTGATAAGCAATACAAATCATCCAATACTTCGTCTACTAACTCCAATCCCCTGCCTTCACTCCATAAGTGCCATGCCTGACAAAATTCATATATTATGGATACAATTGTTAGACTGATGTATTTAGCTTGTTAAGTATTTTTTAAGCTATACGAAATAGACTGCTCAAAAATTTGCAATTTGAGATTGAGATTTAGTGTGTACGTGTCCGTACATAAGCTACGAGGCATGGCAGTTGGTCATTGTAATAGAAGTTGTTATTCTTCCTACTGCTAATAATCTCCAATACCAAGACTCCGAAACTATAGACATCAGATTTCTCAGAAAATATGCCGCCCATGGCATATTCTGGAGACATGTAGCCACTGCACAGGAAATTCATTAGCAAATTTGATAAAATTGCTTTTGGTTTCGGGCTCTAAGAAAAATGACACCAAAACTAAAATACCTCCATGGCATGGAAGTTAAATTTAAATGCCAAAAGGGAACAGCAGTTGGTTAATCTTTCCTTCATTCATTCACTATATTTTTATGAATGACAGTATGTTAAAATACCACTGAATTCGTAAAAGAACATGTCCAAGAGTAGGAAAGAAATGATTCTTACCGTGTTCCCACAACCTTCTGAGTATTTTCTAAATTCTGTGTCCCTTGAACAATACGTGCCAATCCAAAATCGGAAATTTTTGGATTCATTTTCTCATCCAAGAGAATGTTGCTGACCTTCAAATCTCTATGTATTACCTTCAAACAAGAATCATGATGAAGATAAAGAAGTCCTCTAGCAACACCCTGAATAATATTGAAGCGTCTAGGCCAATCAAGCTCTGCTTTTCTTGACGGATCTAATCAATGCAAACATTGGAAATGTGAACACTAATGTAGCATATATCCCATGCATTGGACCATGAAAACATTGACTATGACAAAATTTCTAGCCTTTAGTTGCTAGGAATTTTTGACACAGTTGTATGAACAATAGTGAAACCGGGCTATAATTTAGAGTAAAATTGATTTCCAGGTCTTGTTTAACATTGTTCTCCAAGGAAGTATAGAACTGAACTGTACTCACAGTCACAGAATGTGCAATTCAGTTAATACTTAAAAAGTTATGAGTACTAAATCTGCAGGGTTTCTTGCTTGCGTGTTTAATTATTGAAAATAATTCAAGGCTTCTTTCTTCCCTGATAATTTAGTATATGAATTCATCCAAAGCTTCTTTTTTTTTTTTTTTTTTTTTTTTTTTTGCAAAACAAAAATTTATTAAAAAGAAAAGAGAATACAAGAAGGGGGGGACAAAGACCTTACCCCAAGAAACAAAAACATATGTAAAGCTGAAAAAAAAACCAAACGTCAAACAAATCGAAAGTTTGGATGACCCAAACGATCACGAGTACATAAGTCAATAATAAAGTGAGGAACATCATCCCACCACGATAGGCCCACCAACGAAGTACCATGATTCGCTAAAGCATCTGCGACTCGATTACCTTCTCGAAAAATATGGGAAGCACGGAAATTCAATTGAGAAATTGAGTGAAGACAATTACCCCACTCTACTCGCAATTGCCAAGGCACTAGGTGAGGAGAGCGAAGAAATTGAATAACAAGAGTAGAATCTACTTCTAACCACACATATTTCCAATCACGAACCCAAGCCAACTCAATAGCCTTAATGACCGCCATAACTTTGTGTTAGTGGGCAGTTGTTTTTCCAAATTCTAATCATACATTTCTCAGAGATTCTTTCAAAAAGGCCAACTATCACCAATTATACTGAAAGAGAGAGGTAAGAAAGATATATAAACTATATAGTGCTAGTGAAACTAACCAAATAGGAGGGTATCCAAGCTTTTGTTTCGCATGAATTCATAAATCAGTAACTTTTCATTCTCTGTGACGCAGCAACCCATGATCTTAACAAGATTTTTATGTTGGAGTTTGGAGATCAACGACATCTCATTCTTGAACTCTTCTATTCCTTGCCCTGAGCTACTAGATAGCCTTTTTACCGCTATTTCCTTCCCTTCTTGTAGCTTACCCTACACAAGGTACAAAAATAAATCATCGCATTATTGTATGTGCTTGTAGCTAATACCACATTCTCCTGGGGGATGAAATAAATGATAAATTATCACCTTAAAAACAGGGCCAAATCCTCCTTCACCGAGTTTGTTTGTGATGCTGAAATTGTTTGTTGCAATTAAGATGCTATCAAACTGATAGATAAATAGCTCTGATGGATCGTGCTCTCTTATATATTCTTCAAGAGTGTCTCTTGAAGTCTCTAACGTACCAGTTGCTTCAAAGCTCTTTGTTGTCACTTTAATGTTTCCTGCAAATATAACATCACATACAGAGTCAGATTGGAACAAGAAAAATGCCAGATCAATTAGCTCACTTTGTTGTCAAAGCAAGGCTACTCAAGAAGAGTATATCAACCAGCAAATAGGCTCTTAATATAAATTCATGCAGGGAAACTGTACTGACTAGGTTAGTACTTCAGAGAGGAGGGAGACCATGGACTAATGTATTAATTGAATCCCTATATCTCAATCTCTTACCATTCTTGTTAGCTGACAACCTGAGCCAACCGAACACTATGGAACCCAGAATACTAATAAAAAAAAAAGCTGTGAGGCTAGCAATTAGCTTTGTCCTCTTTCCTTCACCTGAAAAAAATATGAACTTGTAATATACTGAAAGAAACACACAGTAGACAAATATGGCTAATCCTATTTTAGAAATTTATTATTCACCTAATTCTGTGTGTGCTAGCCGAATAAAAAGATCTGCTCCGCCAGAGGAAAAATCCAGTATATCAATAAGGTCTTTGGACCAAACCAAACACCCTATATTATTAACATATGCATAGGCCAGGCAAGAACAATTACTCAAGCACTGTGTCTTGCAGTCCTCAGTCGGGTCTTCAGATAAAGATGTCAGATATTCATGAAAATCGGGTACTTTCGAGCCTTCCATCTTAAAAAACCCATGTTCTTTTCCTATTGATGAGACTGACTTATTTGTGTGTCTCTCACAAAATAAATTGGTTCGCCTCACACAACCTCCTGTCCAGTTTCCTTTGCTCCATTCCTCGACTGACTTGGGTATAAACCCTTTCAAACACTTGCAGACTGGAGAGTCAGTAGCTTTGCAAACCCCAAAAGGTCCACATGCTCCATAATTGTCACATGGATTCATCGGTGCGCCCCAGTTAACACTCCAGTTCTCACCAGTCTCCGAAAACATAAGCTTTAAGATTCCTTCTGAAGATATGTCCATATATGCAACAGATTTGTCATATAAACTGAAATAGAAATACCTTGTTCCCTGTTTCACATTATCATCTAAAGTAAATCCACTTAGATACTGAGTATCCATTGTGGGGACTCCAATGAACTTTGATTTATCCCATGGCCCACTTCTCCAGCAGGGAGTCGATCTATTTTTCCAAATGAACACTTGTGTTGGCATCTGTGCTGACAACCCAACCAAGAATATCCCAGTTGATGGATCATTTTCACTTTTCCAGGATGTCAAGAAATTCCATTTTTCAGAATTACTGTCGAATCCCAGCAACATGCTTGGCAGAAGTGAGTCACTAGGATAATCAAAACTCTGCCACAAATCAGCTCCCATATCATCTTTGAGAACAAAGGTTCCGCTGTCTAAAAGAACTGCAGCTGTAGTATTAGTTGACACCAAAATATTGGTTGACCAGACAGAAGTCTGTTTCCCATCTACAAGCTCCAGATTCCCATTGTTGCCAATTCTCAAACTAGACAAGGTGTCTGTAACTGCAAGAGGATTTTCTCTGTTAGCCACCCAAACATATTTACGAGGAAATATATTTTTGTGCCACAACCCCACATACTTATTAGCAGAATTATTAGGACTGAAGAAGCCCAATTCGAAAATCTGGCCAGGAGAGACTATGGTCTGTCCCTGTGCTAATGGTCGTGAAGGAGTTATATCATAAACTTCAGCCCAATACTGTGAGGGAAGCAAGCTGAAGATGAATAGGAAGAACATGGAGGAATTTAACACACTAACACTATTGGTTCCAACACCCAAAAAATTTGACAATTATGAACTGGTTTTTGATGAAATTCAGAAGCAAAGCTTTATTAACGGACGATAATAGATATCCATTTAAAAAGGTTGTTTATTTCTTACCAAATGCGGGATACTTAATTGTGATTTTCAAACAATAAAGCATATATTAGTGAACGTCAGTATGTAGACATTTCATTTTTTTATTATGTAGAAAGTTCTGTCAATCCTTTGAAAGTCATGAACAGGAAAACTTTGAGTAATCCTCGCTCCCTGTCTCAGCAAAAACTAAAAATAAAAAATCATTGGGTTCCTTGTGGAGCAAGCTTGCCTTGTGGAGATCATTTGACTCGATAAACTTCTATATAACTAGTTCAATTAATTAACTAAAAAAATGTCACAGCAGTATTTAAAAAAAAAAGGAATGATTTTTAGGAAATATTTAGAGAAGGGTAATTCCACGATCAAATGAATGCATTGACTGGGTGCACTGAGAATTTAAAAAAATTAGAAGAAAGTGGCTTACCCGGTGAAAGCTCGATTATATTGCAAGTTTGCAACTATGCTTGTGTAAATTAAGCATATCTAATCCACCATTTAAAATATACTTTAACAAAAAATATGAATGTCACATACTAATTGAGATGAATGGCTCGGATGCACACAAGTAAGCCCGTGAACACCTTGAGCTGTAACATTGTTACAGCACACCATTGATACAGTTCACATCTCACTATCTTCTTTGGTCACTTTCAAATTTTCAACCATGAACACAATTAATATTGAGAAAAGAATTGGTCTCACTTTTAATTTTCAAATTTTCAGACGCTCTTGCAAACTTTGGTCTCACTTCAACTACTTTGGTTTGGTGGGATTCGCCCCCAGCTTTTGTTGGTTCTTTGTGCAATAGGAATTTTATGGGACTCCTTAATTTCTGTTTTCGGTAGATTGTCTTTGTTTATTGTCTTTCTCTTATGGCTTTCTTTTTTAGGGGTTTGGCTTCATGTGCCCCCCTCTCCAATTCTTTGTTTTTTCTTTTTTCTTTTTAATAAATTTAGGAGGATGATATTGTCCTCTCTAATTTCCGTTTTCTGTAGATTGTCTTTGTTTATTGTCTTTCTCTTATGACTTTCTTTTTTAGAAGTTTGGCTTCATGTGCCCACTCTCCAATTCTTTGTTTTTTCTTTCTTCTTTTTAATAAATTTAGGAGGATGATATTGTCCTCTCTTATTCAAAAAATATTGAGAAAAGAATTGAACTTTGAGTGAAGGAAGCAACAAACTGTATAATATTCTCATCCTGAGGGAGACCCAGATTACATGCAAAGGAATCAATCCACCCAAAATGGAAGGAATCATATGATAGGTAAATTTAGCACAAATGAAAATCAGAAAAAGTAAATGAAATCCAGTCTATATAACCCATGAATTTTCTCCCCCAACCCCTCACCTAAAACCAATCAATCTGTAGATGAATATATCAAAAGAATCACTGAACAATGCATCAAAAGAATCATGATAAACATCATCGTAGCATATAGATGGAAAACCAAATCAATGTAGAAGCAGAAATTGATGAAAAAAGATTTATACTTTCCAATGTTCTGATGCTTGTAAAGATCATAAAGATCCCAAAATGGTCCAGTGGGCAAGAATCAAATTAATCGCAATGTTAAATTTACAGAGAATCAATTCATTAGCACTGATGAGTTTAAAAGGACCAATTTATACCAGAATCTGAATCAAGCTGGGGCAAAGGTGGAGATTCAGAACAAAGCTTCAAGCTTTAATGCCATGAGAGAAATTCTGAGAGCCTCAATTGATCTTTTCTGCAACTTGAAAAGTTGATTGTTGTAACGAAATACCACGCCGGCCGGCGCCCCAGCAAGTTCGAGGTGCTCGGTTTTCTTTCCTTAATTTTGTTTCTACAGGGAAAGCGGTGGCTTCGGAATGTCTTTTAGTGTTGGGTGTACTGATCATAAGTATGGGTGTATAAAGGATTGCCCGCTAAAGAATTGGCGGGAAGAGGAAATACAGGAAAGGATAGCCAAATGCCAAGTCAATATGTGTAGGCTTTTTTTGTGGAATGAGCACTTTTAGAAGAAGTGAAGACATTATTTCATTTTTTCAATCAAGTTATTTGTACATTTGTATCTCGTAAATGTAATCAGGTAGCGTATAGCTTAACTAAAACTGCGCTTTTGTTTCCTGCATTCATTGTTTGGGTCGATGATGATCATTCTTGATTTTCCAATGTATTTATATCTTATGTACTTTGACATTATCTATCTATATAATTTTACTTTTGGCAAAAAAAAAAACATTGTATTAGAATGAAGAGAAAATATTATCCACTTAATAAAACATTTGACGTTATTTTATTATATTCAAAATATTTTTACCATTGCATACTGAAATAATTGAAAGCACCCCTACACTCCTGAGGTACACGACGGCCTAACAGAAGAGTTTCTGTAGAATAAATGCTAAATTATCAACAAAGAAAACGAAAATTGTAAGTCGGTGTGATAAAACAAATGTACTTTTTGTGAGTGTCCTACTAAATGATTCTGATGTGGAGAAACTATAGGATGGGCCAATCGCAAGGGCTTTGTGCATGATATTTTTAAAATATTAGATACAAGCAGGAGGTTGTGATTCGTGGATCGGGACGTAACAGACTCACCCTATAATTTTTGTGTGTTGTGATGGGGAAAAAAAACCATTTAAGTCCAAAATAAAAAGAAGGGGGAAAAGCCACAAAATAGTAAGGACCAGAGTAATCTAGCTGAAAAATACTACTAAGAGTAATCTAGCTGAAAAATACTACTTATCGATTTGAAAAGGAATGTGTAGAGTTCAAGTCCCTCTTGCCAAATATATATCTTAAACCGATTGTCGAGGAATAGGAAGGTTTATGCCCCCCCTCTTTTGATGTTTTTTTTCTTTTACATAAATTTCCTCGTGTTGTCGAGGATTTCAACCAAAAAAAAAAATCAATATCCAAAAAAAAAAAAAATATATATATATATATATATCTCTTAAACCGATTGAAAACACTGAATAATTTGTAACATTCGATGCAATTTATTCTAACGTACGTACGGCACTGTGACACACCAATTTGCTATCGCTTATCGTCCTTGGATCACTGTTATGGTGGCTTCATCATTAGTGGAGCGAGTATCAACATGATCATGTGGTTGAGGTTGAGAGACTAGGTTTTGGAAAGTGTAGGCAGGCTTCTTAGGTTGTGGACCGGCAACTGTCTCAGTACTTAGCATGAAAATAACATCAAGCATAGTTGGCCTATCAACTGCATTGTCTTGTACACAAAGAAGCCCAATATGAACGCATCTCATTACTTCTGATGACGAATATAAATCATTCAATATTTCATCTACTAACTCCAATCCCCTGCCTTCATTCCACAACTTCCATGCCTAAAAATAAAATATAAAATAAAATAAAATCATACCATGTTTGCAAGAACTATTGAGACTGCTGTATTTAGCTATATGAAAGAGATTGCTCATAATTTACATAAGAATTTCAAGTATATATGAACTTACATAGGCTAGAAAGCCAAGTTGTTGGTCATGGATAAAGAAGCTGTTATTCTTCTTGCTGCTGATAATCTCCAAGACCAAGACCCCGAAGCTGTAGACATCAGATTTTTCGGAAAATAACCCCCTCATCGCATACTCCGGAGACATATAGCCACTGCACAAGAAACTTATTAGTATGTAGCTCACAAAATTGCTTTTAATTTGCATTCTATCTTTAATAGCCACCTAATTAAGATTGTATTCTTAAGGCCATGCAACTAATCTGCAATAAGGAGTTGATTATGAATTTATGATTGCAGGGTTGTAACTAGAACTCTAGAAGGGCTATTCCAGACCAATAAACCTTTCATTAACATATCAATTTGTGTGATTGATACCATGCATGTCCGAGAATAGGGAAACAAATGATTTCTTACCGTGTTCCCACAACCTTCTGAGTATTTGCTAGATTCTGCGTCGCTTCAATTACACGTGCCAATCCAAAATCTGAAATTTTTGGGTTCATTTTCTCATCCAAAAGAATGTTGCTGACTTTCAGATCTCTATGTACCACCTTCAGACATGAATCATGATGGAGATAAAGAAGCCCTCTAGCAACACCCTGAATAATATTAAAGCGCGTAGCCCAATCAAGCACTGCTCGTCTCGTTGGATCTAAGCAAATAATCAATACAACCATTAGAATGTAATCAGTAATCTAAATCACAAATCTCATGCATCGTACAATGAAGATGTAGACAATCACAATTCATAGCTTAATGTAAGTTTTGACTACTCAATATAATAAGGCTTGGTTGAATACTAAGTTCGACACAAAGAGCTACAATAACGACCAATGCTAATGAAAGAACAAGATTGCTAATAAAAGAAACTGAAGCAAAACATATATATATGTATATACATCAAACGCCATTAAAACTAACCACATAAAAAAGTATCCAGGCTTTTGTTTGGCATGAACTCATAAATCAGTAACTTCTCCTCGTCTTTAATGCAGCAACCCACGAGCCTAACAAGATTTTTATGTTGAAGATTGGAGATGAACAACATCTCATTCTTGAACTCTTGAACGCCTTGTCCTGAGCTGCTAGATAGTCTTTTTACCGCTATTTCCTTCCCTTCTACTAGCATACCCTACAAGATCCGAGTTCCAGAAATTAATCATTACATTCAAGCCTGTATATTGGACCTGTATGTTGTCCATTAATTAGAAAACAAAAAAAAAATTACCTTATAAACTGGACCAAAACCTCCTTGCCCGAGTTTGTTTGTGATGCTGAAATTGTTTGTAGCAGTTGATATGGTATCAAAATCATAGATCAATAGCTCTGATAGATCAGATTGTCCTATATATTCTCGAAGAGCATCTCTTGACGAAGACTTATTCCTATTAGTCAATTCCAAATGTTTTCCTGATTTTGCAATTATAATCATCAAACACTGAAATAGATAGGTTGTGGATATCATCAACCAGTGTATTAATTAATTGGATCTCATTCTCTTACCCTTTTGGCTAGCTCGCAACCTGTGCCAACCATACACCATGGCCCCCAAGATAATGATAGAACAAATAGCTGTAAGGGTGGCAATTAACTTTATTGGCTTTCCTTCACCTGCAAAAAGGTATTTACAACATAAAAACTAACATGCATGCGCGAATGAGACATAATAGAAAAGAAAAGATACTGCTAATTAATTAGACTGAGTTTTGCAAGAAATGTAATCCTTTACCTTGTTCTGCTTGTGCTAGGCGAATATAAAGATCTTCTCCACCAATTGAAAACTGCTGTATATCAATAAGGTCTTTGGACCAGACCAAACACCCTATTTTATTTACAAATGCATAAGCCAGGCAAGAACAATTGTTTAGGCACCGTTTCTCGCAGGCGCCAAGCGTGTTGTCAACATCCAAAGATTTAACAACAAATTCATGAGAATCTGGTACTTTCAACATTGTCATCTTCTTAAACCAATCGTCATCTTCTTTTGTTATCAATGAGACTGACATGCTTGTGTGACTCTGACAAAACAATTTGGTTCGCCTCACACAACCTCCTGTCCAGTTTCCTTTGCTCCATTCCTCATCTGACTTTGGTACAAACCCTTTCAAACACTTGCAGATTGGAGATTCAAAAGCTTTGCAAACACCAAATGGTCCACAAGTTCCATATTTGTCACATGGATTATTTGGTGCCGAGAAGTTTGCATACCAGTCTTTGCCACTTTCTGACAGCATAAGCTTTGATACTCCTTCCGAAGAGATGTCTAAATATGCGAGAGTACTGTCAGAAAAACTATAATAGAAATATTTTCTAATTCCCTGCATCATATCATCATCCAGAGTAAATCCACTTCCGTATCGATCATCCATATCTGGAATGCCAATGAACTTTGATCTATCCCAAGGCCCGCTCCTCCAGTGGGGAGTTGATCCATTGATCCAAATGAACACTTGTGATGGTGTCTCAGGTGTCAGTCCAACCAAATACATCCCAGTTGATGGATCACTTTCACTTTTCCAGGAAGTCATGACATTCTTCTTTCCGGATTCATTGTCGAATCCTAGCTTCTGACCTTCTAGGATTGTATCGCTAGGGTAATCGAAACTGCCCCATAATTGATCGCCTCTTATATTATCTTTGACAACAAAGTTTCCATTGGCTAGAAGAAATGCAACAACTGATGAACTAGTATTAGATGATGGTACCTGAATAGTAGTAGTGGTTGACCAGACGGAATTCTGCTTCCCATCTACAAGCTCCAGAGTCCCGTTGCTGCTAACTCTCAAAATAGCCAAGCTGTCTGCAGCTGCAAGAGGCTTTTCTCGGTTGGCCACCCACACAACTTTACGCGGAAGTATATTCTTGTGCCATAACCCCACATACTTATTAGCAGAGCCATTAGGACTAAAGAAGCCCAATTCGAAAATGCGGCCAGAGGAGACAAGAATTTGTCCATGTGCTAATGGTTGCGAAGGAGTTATGTTATAAACTTCAGCACAATGATAATGTGATGGAAGCAATATGCTGAAAATGAATAAGAAGAAGATGGAGAAATTTAAAATACTATAGCTTTCAGCTCCACTGCCCATTTGCACTCCCAATCCCCCCAACATGTTGTACATATATAAAAACAATTAATGACAATCACATACTGCAATAAAGGAGTGAAAGCTGTTGGTCGATCATGTAGAAACTCAGATGCAAATTTTGTGGAGATATTTATTTATATATATTGAAGCTAGTTAACTACTTATTCTCAAAGTCATGGTCAGTAGACTTTGAAGATGTTCATATTGGAGAGGAAGAAATTAAATAATAGAAGCCGCCAACCATATATGCATACTGGCTTGCCCCCGATGAAAACTGATTGAGTGTGAAAAAACTAGCTAATACACGGCCGGGAACCAATTCCGTGTAAAAGCCACATGCACAAAAGACAAGAGTAGTGTTCCCTCTTTGCCAAATAACATGGAATAATTATATATCAACATCATATCAATGCAATTTAGTCTACAGTATTGTGACAATTTTCTATCTCGTATCGTCCTTGGATCACTGTTTTGGCTTCATTAAGTATGTCATACTGTGTTGAGGATGAAATTAAGACCGAGTTTGTGAAAGTGATCGAATATAGGACGATTAGGTTGTGAACCGTCAGTGTCACTACTTAGCATGAAAACCATGCACATCCGGTTGGCATGGTCAGCCTGTACACAAAAAAGCCCAACCTGGACGCATCTCATTACTTCTGATGAGGAATGTGAATTGAATCAGCCAATACTTCATCTACCAATTCCAATTCCGGCCCTTGTGTTCATTCCATATATAAGTGCCATGCCTGACAAAATTCATATATGTTCGCAACTTCGCATCAATGTTAGACTCTGCCATATTTAGAATCATATAAGTTCCTTCAGTTAAATATGTAAGATACTGCTCATGAATTCTCAAATTCACATGAAGATTTAGTGTCCACCTACATAAGCTAGAAACCCTAGCTGTAGGTCATGGTAATAGAAGCTGGTATTCTTCTTGCCACTAATAATCTCCAATACCAAGACCCCGAAGCTGAAGACATCAGATTTTTCGGAAAATACATACTCGGGAGCCATATAGTCACTGCACGGGAAACTCATCGGTGTATAACTGGAAGAAATTGTTTGATAGTTTCTGGATCTAAGGAAATTAGGAAAATGTCACAACAAATGATATCTAAGATTCTATATGCCATGAAACTAGTCCACGGTGAACTTGTAAACCAAATTTTGGTGTCAGTTAGTATTGCAGGGTTAAAACTGTTAACATCCACAATCCAAAAGCTCAAGTTGTTAAATTTTGGGACACAAATGCAAATCAACCTTGCACACTTTCAAGTGCGGCCCCATATACGCGTAGAGAGGCACAGAAATTCAATAAGATCGGAGCAACGTACATATAGGTGTATACCCATCCTATACCAACAAATTAAGAAGTGGGGAATGTCAATAGGAGGTTTCGTTATTGGGACCTGGTACACACCAAGTCTTCTCATAACATTTAACCATCAAACCGCAAAAGTTTAATCTGTTATGGAATGTACCACCATCTTAATTATCTCATCTATCATTGATCCACTAATGAATGGATCCACTAATGTATGCTAAAATTTAATCTTAAGCTGTGAAAGAACAATTCGAGAATACGAAAGAAATGATGCTTAAAATGTTCCCACAACCTTCTGAGTATTTTCTAGCTAGATTCCCTTCGTGCCAATCCAAAATCTGAAAATTTTGAGTTCATTTTGTCATCCAAGCTAGAGAATGTTGCTCGCTTTCAGGTCCCTATGTGTTACCTTCAAACGTGAAACATGATGGAGATAAAGCAGCCCTCTAGCAACACCCTGAAAAAGACTGAAGCGCGTGTCTAGCCCAATCAAGCACCTCTTTTCTCGTTGGATCTAAGAAAATCATCAATAAACACATTTGAAATATAATCAATTAATAATGATATCCATATTGCCCATGCACTGCTCAATGGAAATGTTGACAATCACGAAACTTCTAGGCTTTATTTTTGTTTTTGTTAAAACTAGATTCTAGCCTTCATGTTAAAAACTAATGTACATCAGTTCCTCAAAAAAAAACTAATGTACATCAGAAGATTCTAGACTACTCATGATTAACCTAGACTAATCTAGAATTATCATGTACTTAATAATGTAGAAGAGTCTAGACATATATGTCGATCAGTAAACAATTAAACATGTGGTTAACAATTAACCACATATGTTAAGTCGGTATGAAGAAGACTTTTTAAATAATGAGGAAGTAAGGCGGGGTTTGGAAGAGTGCATGGATATAATGCTAGTTGGAGAGGACCAAAGCGGAGATACAATTGGACTTATATGAGCGGAAACTTGGAAAGTTTGGAAGTGACATGGCCTTGACCACTAGGGAAATGCGATCTCCAGGTTAGATATTCTTATTTTCTAAACTTATAATCCATTGAAATACATTATTTTAATAAATGTTTGTGTAATTTTGATTTATTGATTTATTATGATCCTATGTTGTTAGTGTTTTGGTGGGAAAAATATGGGGCACAAACCCCGGAGTTGATGAAATTTGCTACTCGGGTCCTTGCCCTTACTTGTAGTGCATCGGGGTGTGAAAGGAATTGGAGCACTTTTGAATTGGTAAGTTATCTACTAAAAAATATTAAATTTATGAGTCTTGTGTTGAATTGTTAATACTGAATAGCATTTGTATCCGATTTGTTGATTGTACATTCATACAAAAAAGAGGAATAGACTTGAGCACAAAAGGCTACATGCTTTAGTCTATGTGAAATATAATATTGGTTTAAGAGATAGGAGTAAAAAAAGGAATAGCACAATGGTTGATCCGATTGTGGTGGAAGAAATTGAATCCGATGATGAATGGATAACTGAGATAGAGGATCCGGTTCTTCCCACTAATCCTAATTGGCTTGAGGAGGAAGTGGAAGACCTAATGTTGAATGTTGAAACGGTAAGGAATGTGCCAATAGGGACATATGAAAATACCCTACGAAATAGAGAGCAAATTCCTCCTCGTGAGCCTACTCCTCCTCTTGAGCCTACTCGATCCTTCACTAGATGAGCCTATTGTTTCATACAAACGGAAACATAGTGAACCGGCAACTTCAAGTAAGTATAAAAGCAAAGACTATATTTAATTGTGCAACTTTACTATCTCTAATTCTCCATTATTTTTTTGTACAGGTAAAAGAAAGGTTTCAAGAAATATGTGCGTGTTGAAGAGATTGAGGATCATGAACCTAGAAGAACTAATCCATATGAGGATCTCAATCCCTTGTTGAATTGCCATAGTGATAGTAGTGATGGTGATAGTAGTAATGGTGATAGTAGTAATGGTGATATTAGTGATGATAGTTTGGATGGTGATCTTCTAGTCGATGAGGATGATGAGTTTGAAGCATGAAGTAGATTTTAATCATTATGGTTCTCCTTTGAAATTTCAACTTTGGTACTAGCTTAATTATTTGGAATTAATGACAATGATTCAATGCATAACTTTTTTTTTATTTATATTATTAATGTTCTATATATATAAGTATATTAAGTATACATTTATATTTTTTATATCGCAAGGCTTACGCTTTTTCGCCTTAGGCTTTACCCCCCGAAAACGCCTTGGGGTACGCCTTCGCTTTTTAAAACATTGGTAAACATGTGGTTAACAATTAACCACATATGTTAAGTCGGTGGAATTGGAGAGTAGAGGTCGGTGAATAACTTGTATAAATATGTATAAGGTCTTGTAACTAATTAGAGCTTCCAAGCAAATCAAGAAGCAAATCAATTAAACTACCTTCTCCTTTGTTCTTGTATCTCCTCTGTTTCTAACTAGTTTGTCCTAGTATACTAGTCCTAAAACTCCCTTTCCTATAATACTCTTGTCCTAATCCAATTGTCCTAAGCTCACCAATCCTAAACACTAACACTCACCTACTAAACCCTCTAAAATCTAACACTTTTAAGTGCTGGGAAAGACGAGGAGAACTTTTTAGCATGCAGTAGTAAGTGACATAATAGATAAGTGAACTGAACAACAGACACAACATTGTACGTACACATTTCAATAGTTAATAGTTATGAGTTGTTTGTGGATCGATTCAATGATTGTTTCTGTATCCATCAGAAAAAAAATGTAGATTCTTTGTGCTTGAAAATTTAGTCCATGTAAGCATTATAGCTTTAGGTAAGTAGGCAGCTGTAATTGCGAAATCAAATAATGCTTGATTAAAGTCTTCAGAACTTTTGACGTTTTAACAAATTAAAAACAGACTAGACATCTTAGTTTTCTAAGAGAATCTTTCAGGTTTCCCCAATTTCAGCATATCATATCATAAAAGACTTTCATCTTAGGTAAGATCTGATAAGAAAAAGGTAAAAAAATAAATAAATAGAAACAATACAGTTGAAGATAAAAAATTGCAGTGAAACATTAAGTGCCAACCAAACTAACCAAAGAGAAAAGTATCCAAGCTGTTGTTTGGCATGAACTCACAAATCAGTAACTTCTCATCCTCTTTAATGCAACCCATGATCTTGACAAGATTTTTATGTTGGAGATTGGAGATCAACATCTCATTCTCGAACTCTTCTATGCCTTGTTGTGAGCTACTAGACAACCTTTTAACAGCTATTTCCTTCTCTTCTGGTAGCTTACCCTACATGAGGTCCACAAATTAATCATTGCCTTCATGTCTGTACATGCTCTATTGTTTCTTTAGAAAAAGAACTTAAAATGAATAATTACCCTATAAACTGGGCCAAATCTTCCTTCCCTAAGTTTATTTGTGGAACTGAAATTGTTGGTAGCAATTAGTATGCTATCAAAATCATAGATCAATAGCTCTGATTGATCATGATTTCCTAAATATTCTCAAAGAGTGTCTCTTGAATTCTGAACCATGTCAGTCGATTCAAAGCGCTGTGTTGTTAATTTCATGTGTCCAGAATTTGCACATATCACCATCAAACACTGAGTTAGACCGAAACAACATACAAGTTTAGACTATGCTCTTATAAACTTGTGTTTGCAAGTTATACTGATTTGATTAATAGTTTACAGAAAGGAAGGAGGAGATCAATTGATAATGCAATGATTTCACTCCCTCTAATGGGACAAAACAGTACAAATTGGTTCACATTAATCTAGCTAAAAAAATAAGTATATATCAAATTTAAAAGGAATGTCTAAAGTTCAACTCCTTGTTTCTGAATATCCAAACTGATCATAAATATTGACATGAAATGCAGCTTATTCTACAACATTGTGACAGTTTGTTATTATCTATCGCCCTTCGAGCAACGTTATGGTAGCTTCATCTCCGGAGCAAGTACTTTTTACATACTGTGGTTGAGGAGTACTTTTTACATACTGTGGTTGAGGAGGAGAGACTGAGTTTTGGAAAGTGAATATAGGCCGCTTAGGTTGTGGATCGTCTATGTTACTACTTAGCATGAGAACTACTTCTGGCATCGTTGGCCTATCCACAACATTGTCTTGTACACAAAGAAGCCCAATCTGCAGGCATCTCATTACTTCTGATGAGCAATACAAATCATCCAATACTTCGTCTACTAACTCTAATCCCCTGCCTTCACTCCATAAGTGCCATGCCTAACAAAATTCATATATTATGGATACAATTGTTAGACTGATGTATTTAGCTTGTTAAGTATTTTTTAAGCTATACGAAAGAGACTGCTCAAAAATTTGCAATTTGAGATTGAGATTTAGTGTGTGTTCGTACATAAGCTAGGTGGCATGGCAGTTGGTCATTGTAATAGAAGCTGTTATTCTTCCTACTGCTAATAATCTCCAATACCAAGACTCCGAAACTATAGACATCAGATTTCTCAGAAAATATCCCGCCCATGGCATATTCCGGAGACATGTAGCCACTGCACAGGAAATTCATTAGCAAATTTGATAAAATTGCTTTTGGTTTCTGGCTTTAAGAAAAATGACACCAAAACTAAAATACCTCCATGGCATGGAAGTTAAATTTAAATGCCAAAAGGGAACAGGAGTTGATTAATCTTTCCTTCATTCATTCACTATATTTTTATGAATGACAATATGTTAAAATACCACTGAAGTCGTAAAAGAACATGTCCAAGAGTAGGAAAGAAATGATTCTTCCCGTGTTCCCACAACCTTCCGAGTATTATCTAAATTCTGTGTCCCTTGAACAATACGTGCCAATCCAAAATCTGAAATTTTTGGATTCATTTTCTCATCCAAGAGAATGTTGCTGACCTTCAAATCTCTATGTATTACCTTCAAACAAGAATCATGATGAAGATAAAGAAGTCCTCTAGCAACACCCTGAATAATATTGAAGCGTCTAGCCCAATCAAGCTCTGCTCTTCTTGACTGATCTAATCAATGCAAACATTGGAAATGTGAACACTAATGTAGCATATATCCCATGCATTGGACCATGAAAACATTGACTATGACAAAATTTCTAGCCATTAGTTGCTTGGAATTTTTGACACAGTTGTATGAACAATGGTGAAACAGGGCTATAATTTAGAGTAAAATTCATTTCCAGGTGCTGTTTAACATTGTTCTCCAAGGAAGTATAGAACTGAAGTGCACTCACAGTCACAGAATGTGCAATTCCGTTAATACTTAAAAAGTAATGAGTACTAAATCTGCAGGGTTTCTTGCTTGAGTGTTTAATTATTGAAAATAATCCAAGGCTTCTTTCTTCCCTGATAATTTAGTATATGAATTCATCCAAAGCTTTGTGTTAGTGGGCAGTTGTATTGCCAAATTCCAATCATACATTTCTCAGAGATTCTTTCAAAAAGGCCAAATATCACCAATTATACTGAAAGAGAGAGGTAAGAAAGATATATAAACTATAAAGTGCCAGTGAAACTAACCAAATAGAAGGGTATCCAAGCTTTTGTTTCGCATGAATTCATATATCAGTAACTTTTAATTCTCTGTGACGCAGCAACCCATGATCTTAACAAGATTTTTATGTTGGAGTTTGGAGATCAACGACATCTCATTCTTGAACTCTTCTATTCCTTGCCCTGAGCTACTAGATAGCCTTTTTACCGCTATTTCCTTCCCTTCTTGTAGCTTACCCTACACAAGGTACAAAAATAAATCATCGCATTCTTGTATGTGCTTGTAGCTAATACCACATTCTCCTGGGGGATGAAATAAATGATAAATAATCACCTTAAAAACAGGGCCAAATCCTCCTTCACCGAGTTTGTTTGTGATGCTGAAATTGTTTGTTGCAATTAAGATGCTATCAAACTTATAGATAAATAGCTCTGACAGATCGTGCTCTCTAATATATTCTAGAAGAGAATCTCTTGAAGTCTCTAACGTATCAGTCGCTTCAAAGCGTTTTGTTGTTACTTTAATGTTTCCTGCAAATATAACATCAAATACAGAGTCAGAATGGAACAAGAAAAATGTCAGATCAATTAGCTCCCTATGTTATCAAAGCAAGGCTACTCAAGAAGAGAATATCAACCAGCAAATAGGCTCTTAATATAAATTCATGCCGGGAAACCGTACTGACTAGGTTAATACTTCAGAGAGAAGAGGGAGACCATGGACTAATGTATTAATCGTATCCCTATATCTCAATCTCTTACCATTCTTGTTAGCTGACAACCTGAGCAAACCGAACACTATGGAACCCAGAATACTAATAAAACAAATAGTTGTGAGGCTAGCAATTAGCTTCGTCCGCTTTCCTTCACCTAAAAAAAAAAAGAACTTGTAATACTGAAAGAAACACACAGAAAAAACAGATATGGCTAATCCTATTGTAGAAATTTATTATTCACCTAATTCTGTGCGTGCTAGCCGAATAAAAAGATCTTCTCCACCAGAGGAAAACTCCAGTATATCAATAAGGTCTTTGGACCAAACCAAACACCCTATATTATTAACATATGCATAGGCCAGGCAAGAACAATTACTCAAGCACTGTGACTTGCAGTCCTCGGTCGGGGGTTCAGATAACGATGTCAGATATTCATGAAAACCAGGTACTTTCAAGTTTTCCATCATCAAAAACCCATCTTCTTTTCCTATTGACGAGACTGATGTATTTGTGTGTCTCTCGCAAAACAATTTGCTTTGCCTCACACAACCTCCTGTCCAGTTTCTTTTGCTCCATTCCTCGACTGACTTGGGTATAAACCCCTTCAAACACTTGCAGACTGGAGAATCAGAAGCTTTGCAAACCCCAAAAGGTCCACAGGCTCCATAACTGTCGCATGTGTTATTGGGTGTCTGCCAGTTTTCATTCCAGTACTCTCCAGTCTCCGAAAGCATAAGCTTTAAGATTCCTTGTGAAGATATGTCTATATATGAAGGCAACAATGAAACAGATTTGTCATATAAACTGTAAGAGAAATACCTTGTTCCCTGTTTCACATTATCATCTAGAGTAAATCCACTTAGATACTGAGTATTCATTGTGGGTATACCAACGAACTTTGATTTATCCCATGGCCCACTTCTCCAGCGGGGAGTCGATCTATTTTTCCAAATGAATACTTGTGTTGGCATCTCCGCTGACAATCCAACCAAGAATATCCCAGTTGATGGATCATTTTCGGTTTTCCAGGATGTCAAGAAATTCCATTTTCCAGAATTACTGTCGAATCCCAGCGACATGCTTGGCAGAAGTGAGTCACTAGGATAATCAAAACTCTGCCACAAATCAGCTCCCATATCATCTTTGACAACAAAGGTTCCGCTGTCTAAAAGAACTGCAGATGAGCTATTAGATGGCACAGAAATATTGGTTGACCAGACAGAAGTCTGTTTCCAGATTTCCATTGCTGCCAATTCTCAAAGTAGCCAAGGTGTCTATAACTGCAAGGGGATTTTCTCTGTTAGCCACCCATACAAATTTACGAGGAAACATACTTTTGTGCCACAACCCCACATACTTATTAGCAGAATTATTAGGACTGAAGAAGCCCAATTCGAAAATCTGGCTAGGAGAGACTATGGTCTGTCCCTGTGCTAATGGTCATGGAAGGAGTTATATCATAAACTTCAGCCCAATACTGTGAGGGAAGCAAGCTGAAGATGAATAGGAAGAACATGGAGGAATTTAACACACTAACACTATTGGTTCCAACACCCAAAAATTTTGGCAATTATGAACTGGTTTTTGATGAAATTCAGAAGCAACTGGTTTTTGACAATTAACGGAAGATAATAGATATTCATTTAGTCACGCTTTATTGTTTGAAAATCACAATTAAGTATCCCGCATTTGGTAAGAAATAAACAACCTTTGAAAATTCTGTAGAAAGTTATGTCAATCCTTTGAAAGTCATGAATAGGAAAACTTTGAATAATCCTGGCTCCCTGTCTCAGCAAAAACTAAAAGGAAAAAATCATTGGTTTCCTTGTGGAGCAGGCCTGGCTTGTGGAGATCATTTGACTCGATAAATTTCTATATAACTAGTTCAATTAGTTAATTAAAAATGTCACAGCAGTATTAAAAAAAAAAAGGAATGATTTTTAGGAAATATTTAGAGAAGGGTAATTCCACAATCAAATGAATGCATTCTCTGGGTGCACTGAGAATTAAAAAAAATAGAAGAAAGTGGCTTACCCAGTGAAAGCTCGATTATATTGCAAGTTTGCAACTATGCTTGTGTAAATTAAGCATATCTAATCCACCATTTAAAATACACTTTAACAAAAAATATGAATGTCACATACTAATTGAGATGAATGGCTCTGATGCACACAGGTAAGCCAGTGAACACCTTGAGCTGTAATATTGTTACAGCACACCATTTATACAGTTCACATCTCACTATCTTCTTTGGTCACTTTCAAATTTTCTACCATGAACACAATTAATATTGAGAAAAGAATTGAACTTTGAGTGAAGGAAGCAACGAACTGTATAATATTCTCATCCTGAGGGAGACCCAGATTACATGCAAAGAAATCAATCCACCCAAAATGGAAGGAATCATCTGAGAGGTAAATTTAGTACAAAGAAAACTCAGACAAAGTAAATGAAATCCAGTGTATATAACCCATGAATTTTCTCCCCCAACCCCCAACCCCTCACCTAAAACCAATCAATCTGTACATGAATATATCAAAAGAATCACTGCACAATGCATGAAAAGAATCATGATAAACATCATCGTGGCATATAGATGGAACACCGAAAACCAAATCAATGTAGCAGCAGAAATTGATGAAAAAAGATTTATACTTTGCAATGTTCTGATGCTTGTAAAGATCATAAAGATCCCAAAATGGTCCAGTGGGCAAGAATCAAATAAATCGCAACGTTAAATTTACAGAGAATCAATTCATTAGCACTACAGTAGTAAACAAGAATCCTACATACCTGAAAGGAATCAAGGGAAGTGAGAGCAGGGTAATGGTGGACAGTCAGAAATTCCGAGACCAAAGCTATACTGCCATTTGAGAAATTCAGCAAAGCTGCATTTCATCCCTGACACAGAAGCAGAAAAGAGTGTTCCTCTCCTCCAGTGCAAGTTAGGTTCACTACTTGATGGAGAATACAACACCGACCGGCACCCCAACTAGCCATCATGGTTGGCTATTCTTCTTCAAATTTTCTCTTATTTCAGAAAATTCTCAGTCAGTGCACCAAAATGTACAAGTTTTTGTTAAAAATATAAAAGTTGGGATTTTCAGATATTTTTTTTGGTGTACAGCAGGACAGAGTATGAATAGTTAACTGGGATCAACAAATTCACGCCACATATGCCTAAAGACTACAGTCAAATATTCAGAACAAAAAAAGAAAAAAAACGCAAGTCATATATGTGGTTGTGGACCCGTATAAAGTAATTCACTGATAAAAACACCCTGAATAATAATTATTATTACAATGCAGGCTACGCTACACATGTGATTGTTATGCAACAGTTTGCAATCGCTTATCGTCCTTCAATCTCTGTAATGGTAGCTTCATTTGTGGAGTAAGTAATTCCGTATTGAGGTTGAGGATGAGAGACTGAGTTTTGGATACTGAATACAGGCTGCTTAGGTTCTGGACCATCCGTGTCACTACTTATCATCGACACTATATCCTCCATGGTTGGCCTATCCGCAGCACTGTCCTGTACACAAAGAAGCCCAATATGCACGCATTTCATTACTTCTGATGAGGAATATGAATCATGCAATACTTCATCTACTAACTCCAGCCCCCTGCCTTCATTCCACAAGTACCATGCCTGTCAATATTTAGCTTCATATTAATTTAGCTTCATATTTATGGTTTCAGCTATATGAAAGAAACTGCTCAGAAATTCACAATTTTACATTAGGATTTAGAGTATGAACTTACATAGGCTAGAAAGCCTAGCTGTTGGTCATATAAACAGAAGCTGGTATTCTTCTTGCCGCTAATAATCTCTAGGATCAATACCCCGAAACTGTAGACATCAGATTTTTCGGAAAATATCCCTCCCATGGCATACTCCGGTGACATATAGCCTCTGCACAACAAACTAATTAGCATAAAACTGACGAATTGCTTCTTTTGGTTTCTGGCTTTAAGAAAAATGTCAAGCTACTAATCTGCAGTCAAACATGCCAATTAACCTGTCCATAGTAAATTATTTTTCCTGATACCATGTCCGCAAGTAGGAGAGAAATGATTCTTACCGTGTTCCCACAACCTTCTGAGTATTTTCTAGATTCTGTGTTCCTTCAACTATGCGTGCCAATCCAAAATCTGAAATTTTTGGGTTCATTTTCTCATCCAAGAGAATGTTGCTTACTTTCAGATCTCTATGTATTACCTTCAAATAGGAATCATGGTGGAGATAATGAAGCCCTCTAGCAACTCCCTGAATAATATTAAAGCGCCCAGCCCAATCAAGCACTGCTCTTCTCATTGGATCTAATCAAACAATCAATACAACTATTAGAATCTAAACTATGTCATTCACAGTTCCCATTTATATTAATTTTTTGTAAAGGTTAAACCTAGACAGACCCTTAAAAGGGAATCACAGAATTACCACCACAGTTGTGAATGTATAACAGAAAACTGAATTGAACTGAACAAGCACAGGCATTTTACAGACACAATGCAGTATAATACGGTTATGAGCATTAAATTTGGACGGCTGAATGTCTAGCTTAATTTGTTTGTGCATTAGAATCAATGAATAGATTCCTTGTGTATCAATCAAAAAGTAGTTCAATGATGGATTGTTTGTGTGCCTGGGTAATTTAGTTCATGTGAATTCATTCGTAGCTTAATGTTAGTAGGCAGATCTACTTCTGAAATTTCGTCATGCTTGGTTGAATTCTTCTGAATATTTTTTTAATTCAGTTAAGAAAAAAAGGATCTGGCATTTTAATCTCTTTCAAGGTTCCCAAAGTTCGAGGTATTACAAAGAGCTCAAAAACAATGAACACTATTGAAAGAACAAGATTGCCAAAGATAAGAAACTGCAGCCAAAGATAATGCACTGAAACTAACCGAATAGAAAAGTATCCAAGCTTTTGTTTGGCATGAACTCATAAATCAGTAACTTCTCCTCCTCTTTAAGGCAGCAACCCATGATCCTAACAAGATTTTTGTGTTGAAGATTGGAGATCAACAACATTTCATTCTTGAACTCGTCAATGCCTTGTCCTGAGCTGCTAGATAGCCTTTTCACTGCTATTTCCTTGCCTTCTTGTAGCACACCCTACATGAGGTCCATAAATTAATCAATGCATTCATGTCTGAATCCTGTACCTGTTATAATGTTGTATTATCCTCAAAAGAAAATAATTACCTTATAAACTGGACCAAAGCCACCTGCCCGAGTTTGTTTGTGATGCTGAAATTTTCCGTAGCTATTAATATGGTATCAAAATCATAGATCAATAGCTCTGATAGATCATGTTTTCCTATATATTCTCGAAGAGCGTCTCTTGAAGAATGAAACGTATTAGTCGATCCAAAATTCTGTGTTGTTGATTTGATGTGTACTGATTTTAAAAATATAACATCAAACACTGAATCAGAGGAAAACAACAAACAAGTTGTGGATATCAAACAGTAAATATGCTCCTATCCAGTTATGCATCAAAGTTTTAATAATTTGATTGTTATATCAGTGGGAAAGGGAGACCCCCCTCAAATCTCATTCTCTTACCCTTTCGGTTAGCTCTTAACCTGTGCCAACCGAACACTATGGCAACCAAGATACTGACAGAACAAATAGCTGCAAGGCTGGCAATTAACTTTATTGGCTTTCCATCACCTGAAAAAAAAAAAAAAGGAATTTAAAATACAAAAAAAAGCATGAGTAAGAAAAGAAATGATACTGCTAGGTAGAGTTATGCAAGAAATATTATAATGTACCTAGTTCTGCTCGTGCTAGGCGAACATAAAGAGCTTCTCCGCCAAAGGAAAACTCCTGTATATCAATAAGGTCTTTGAACCAGACCAAGCACCCTATTTTATTAACAAAAGTATAAGCGAGGCAAGAACAATTATTTAGGCACCGTATCTTGCAGTCATCAGGCGAGTTTTCAGCATCCAAAGATGTAAGAACTAAGTCATGAGAATCTGGTACTTTCAACCCTACAATCTTCCAAAACCCATCATCATTTTGTTTTGTTCTTGATGAGACTGACTTGCTTGTGTCACTATCACAAAACAATTTAGCTTGCCTTACACAACCTCCTGTCCAGTTTCCTTTGCTCCATTCCTCATCTGACTTTGGTACATACCCTTTCAAACACTTGCAGATATGAGATTCAGAAGCTTTGCAAACCCCAAAAGGTCCACATACTCCATAATTGTCGCATGGATTATATGGTGCCTCCCAGTCAAGATACCAGTTCTTGCCAGTTTCTGAAATCATAAGTGTTGCTATTCCTTCTGAAGAAATGTCCAAATAGGAGATAGTATAGTCATAAAAATTGTAAGAGAAATACTTTGATCCTAGTACCACATTATCATCTAGACTAAATCCACTTTGATACCGATCATCCATTTCTGGTATGCCAATGAACTTCGATTTATCCCATGGCCCACTTCTCCAGTGAGGAGTTGATTTATTAATCCAAATGAACACTTGTGATGGCGTCTCAGGTGTGAGTCCGACGAAATATTTCCCAGTTGATGGATCACTCTCACTTTTCCAGGCAGTCAAGAAGATTCTCTTTCCAGATTTACTATCAAATCCTAGCAGCTGGCTTGGTAGGAGTGTGTCACAAGGGTAATCAAAACTCTCCCATAAATCAGCTCCCCTATCATCTTTTAGAACTAAGTTTCCATTGTCTAAAAGAACTGCAGATGAACTATTAGATGATGCCGAAATATTGGTTGACCAGACAGAGTTCTGCTTCCCATCTATGAGCTCCAGATTTCCATTGCTGCCAATTCTCAGACTAGCGGAGGTTTCTGTAACTGCAAGAGGATTTTCTCTGTTAGCCACCCATACATATTTACGGGGAAATCTACTTTTGTGCCACAACCCCACATACTTATTAGCAGAACTATTGGGACTAAAGAAGCCGAGTTCGAAAATTTGGCCAGGAGAGACTACAGTTTGTCCCTGTGCTAATGGTCGTGAAGGAGTTATATCAGAAACTTCAGCCGAATACTGGGAGGGAAGCAAAGTGAAGATGAACAGGAAAAACATGGAGGAATTTAAAACACCAACACTTTTGGTTCCAACACCCATCCAATTTGTGTCCACAAAACAATGGCAAGTATGTACTGGTTTTTGGATGAAATTCAAAAGCAAATCTCTGTTAGCTAATCTCTGTTAACAGAGGATAATAGATGTTCATTTTGAAGGTTTTGAATTTTCTTAACAAACACAGGATATTTAATTGTGATTGTCAACCAATTAAGCATATATTAGTTTATAGGAGGTGGCGCCATTTTTTTTTCTCAAGTTGAAGTTTTTAACGAGGCCACATCTCATCCCCTTGCTTGGATGCTGATTTATTTAATGCAATTCCCAGTTTGAGAAACAATAAAAATAAAGCATGTATTGGTAAACTTCAATCTGACCCAAAGCACATTCATTTTTTAATGGAGAAAGTTCTGTTAATTTTCCGAAAGTCACGAACAGAAAACTTTGAATAAATCCTGCCTCCCTGTCTCAGCAAATATATATATAATTCATGGGTTCCTTGTGGAAATCATTTGACCGAAAAAGAATATTACTTTATGACCAGTTCCCTTGGGTTCTTGCACAAACTCAGAACAGAATAAAAAGGAAAGTTTTTCAGAAAAATAAAAAATAAAATGAGTCCAATTGGTTCAAATGAATGCTCAGTACTCTCAGAGAAGAAGAAAGCGGCTTTACCCAGATCAACGGAAGCTCGAGTGTATTGCAGCTATGCTATTAGAAATTACTAACTCAAACAATATCGCAATGCTAATTGTACATTAAGTGAACAAGAATCGAACATACCTGAGAGGAATCAAAGGAAGTGAGAACCGAGTAAAGGTGGAGGCGGCTCTGAAGTTCCGAGAAGAAAGCCGTAGTGCCATTCCGAGAGCTGCAATTCATCTCTCAAACTGAGGGCGGACCTGTGAATCTAATACGACGTCGACCAGCTCTGCCTCTGCTTCTGGTTTTTAATTTCACAAAATTCTAAGTCAGTGAACCAAAAGATCCAAATTTTAAGTTTTCTTTTTGGGCGTTTTGGGCTTTTTGGGTTGGGTATATGCTACCTACTGGCATCAAATTCGCGCCACATAATCAAAAAGTAAAAGTAATTTGAACCGCCAAATTTTATGGCATCGATAAAAGAACATTTCTGTAAAAGAAAAAAATGACCTTAATCTTGCAGCAGACGGATATATTGGATAGATATGATTTTCGATTTAATCAATATCATAAACAGATATTCTAAAAAAAATTAAATAAAAATTTAATTATGAAAGTGTGAAGTGAGAGGTGAATAAGTCGGTTTAAATTATGAAAGTATATATTAAAATTTTATTGATCAAGTTCACTTCAGAATGAATCTAAAAATTGTCCAAATTGACAATTAACCCGTATAAATGTTCTCTTTTTATAGCTTAAATTTAACAGAAAAAAAAAATGCAAACTTTGTTTATGACCAATACATGCAAAGTGTTTTGAAGCTATACTTACATGAAGGAGAGATTAACAAGGAAAAAACTTCTTGATCGAGGTAGCTATGGAAAAGAAGTACAGGAACTGTAAATACAAAGTGTAAAAGCATCAATGAAGGTCTAAATACTTTAGGGGCAACCTTCATATACTATATACCACAAGAGAAAGGGTTTTTTTTACACCAAAAAACCTTCAATATGTATAAGAAGGCTTGAGAATGACCAAAGGGCAATGCATTGCGATGAAACAATTTGCTAGCGCTTTATCGTCCTTCAATCATTGTAATGCTAGCTTCATTTTTGGAGGAATAGGTACTTTCATAGTGTGGTTGGAGATGATAAACTGAGTTTTGGATAGTGAAGACAGGCAGCTTAGGTTTTGGACCATATATGTCACTACTTAGCATCAAAGCTATATCCGCCATGGTTGGCCTATCTGTGGCATTGTCTTGTACACATAGAAGGCCAATATGCACGCATTTCATTACTTCTGATGAGGAATATGAATCACCCAATAATTCATCTACCAAGTCCAATCCCCTGCCTTCATTCCACAAGTTCCATGCCTGAAAATGATCATATTAATTGTTGACAAGACTTGTTAAGACTGCTTTTTTTAGCTTCATCTTAATGGTTTAACCTATGTGAATGAGCTCTACTACTGCTCAATAAATCTACTATTTTAAATTAGGATTTGGAGTATGAACTTACATAGGCAAGGAGGCCTAGTTGTTGGTCATATAAATAGAAGCTGGTATTCCTTTTGCTGCTAATAATCTCCAATACCAGGACCCCAAAACTGTAGACATCAGATTTTTCGGAAAATATCCCACCCATGGCATACTCTGGAGATATATAGCCACTGCACAGCAAACACATTAGTATGTATCTCTGACCAAATTGCTTCTTTAAGTTTCTGGTTTAAAGAAATATGCCATGTACGTGAAAGAACTGATTCTTACCGTGTTCCCACGATCTTCTGAGTATTTTCAAGACTCTGCGTTCCTTCAATTATGCGTGCCAATCCAAAATCTGAAATTTTTGGATTCATTTTCTCATCCAAGAGAATGTTACTGGCTTTTAGATCTCTATGTATCACCTTCACATAGGAATCATGATGCAGATAAAGAAGACCTCTAGCAACACCCTGAATAATATTAAAGCGTGTAGCCCAATCAAGCACTGCTCTCTTCGTTGGACCTAATCAAATATTCAACGCACCCAATCATACACATTATAATGAAACATTGACGATACGAGATTTTTAGCCTTAAACTTTGGTTAAAACTAGATTTCTAGCCTTAAATTGCTAGGAAATAAAGACACAGCTGTATGCAAAGTAGTGAATGCATAATGGTGATCTGAACTTAACAAACACAGACATTAATGTTAGATAGTGGTGAGCATTAAACTAGCAGGGCTGAATGTCTTCCTTGGTAAAACTCAATGATACCTTGTGTCAATCGACAAAATATTCAATGATGGATATGTGACTTAGTAATTTAATTCATGCGAACTCATTCACTTTATGTTAGAATTTTTCAAGAGAATTAATTTTACAAAAAGATTAGAAATGAAAGATTATATTGAAAGAAGAAGATAAAGATGAGTAACGTACTGCAGCTGAACATAAAACACTAGTGAAACTAACCATATAGAAAAGTATCCAAGCTTTTGTTTGGCATGAATTCGTAAATAAGTAACTTTTCATCCTCTTTAACACAACAACCCATGATCCTAATAAGATTTTTGTGTTGAAGATTGGAGATCAACAGCATCTCATTCTTGAACTCTTCAACACCTTGTCCTGAGCTACTAGATAATCTCTTTACTGCAATTTCCTTCCCTTCTGGTAGCATCCCCTACATGAGGTCCGTAAATAAATAATTGCATTCATGTCTGTATCTTGGACGTACCAGTTGAAAAACTATACATATTATCCTTGAGAAATAAATAAAATACCTTATAAACAGGGCCAAAGCCTCCTTGCCCGAGTTTGTTTTTGAAGCTGAAATTGTCTGTAGCAATTAGTATGCTATCAAAATCATATATCTTTAGCTCCGAGGGATCATGCTTTCCTATATATTCTCGAAGACCACTTCTAGAAGTCTTAATCACACTAGTGGATTCCAAGCGCTTTTGGTTGGCACGCAACCGGTGCAAACCAAACACTATGGCAACCAAGATACTCATAAAACCAATTGCTGTAAGGCTGGCAATTAACTTTATTGGCTTTCCTTCATCTGAAAAATAATAATGACTATTATATATCGATTACTTACCAAGATACAAAAAGAAAATTTTTGCTGTAAGAGTTGTGCAAGAGGCCAAGCGAATTACCTAGTTCGGAGTGTGCTAGGCGAATATAAAGATCTTCTCCACCAGAAGGAAACTCCTGTACATCAATAAGGTCTTTGAACCAGGCCAAACACCCTATATTATCAACATATGCATAAGCCCGGCAAGAACAATTAGTCAGGCATTGTCTGTTGCAGGCCGCCTCGAACATATCTTCGGACATAACCGTCAGATATTCATGAAAATCGGGTACTTTTACCCTTACCATCTTCAAAAACTTATCTTCTTTTCCTTCGGATGAATTTGTGTCACTCTGACAAAACAAATTGGTTCGCCTCACACACCCTCCTGTCCAGTTTCCTTTGCTCCATTCCTGGTCTGACTTGGGTATAAACCCTTTCAAACACTTGCATATTGGAGTTTCAGAGGCTTTGCAAACCCCAAAAGGTCCACAGGCTCCATAACTGTCGCATGTGTTATTGGGTACCTGCCAGTTAAGAGACCAGTTCTTGCCACTTTCGAAAAGCATACCTCTCAGTTTTCCTTGTGAAGATATGTCCGTATATAAAAAAGTGTTGTCATACAAATTAGAGTAAGAGAAATACCTTGCTCCCTGCTTCACATTATCAACTAGAGTAAATGGACTTAGATACTGAGAATTCATATTCAGTATACCAATGAACTTTGATTTATCCCATGGCCCACTTTTCCAGTGGGGAGTTGATCCATTTTTCCAAATGAACCATTGTGATGGCGTCTGTGCTGACAGTCCAACCAAGAATATCCCAGTTGATGGATCATTTTCACTTTTCCAAGATGTCAGGAAATTCCGTTTTCCAGAACCGCTATCAAATCCCAGCAACATGGTTGGCAGAAGTGAGTCACCAGAATTATTAAAACTCTCCCACAAATCAGCTCCCATAACATCTTTGACAACAAAGTTTCCATTATCTAACAGAAGTGCAGATGAAGTATTAGATATATTGGTTGACCAGACAGAAGTCTGTTTCCCATCTACGAGCTCCAGATTCCCATTACTGCCAAATCTCAAACTAGCTAATGTGTCTGTAACTGCAAGCGGATTTTCTCTGTTAGCCACCCATACAACTTTACGGGGAAATATATTTTTGTGCCACAACCCCACATACTTATTAGCAGAATTATTGGGACTGAAGAAGCCCAATTCAAAAATTTGGCCAGGAGAGACTAGAGTTTGTCCCTGTGCTAATGGCTGTGAAGAAGTTATGTTATATACTGAAGAAGCACAAAAATAGTGTGACGGAAGCAAACAGAAGATGAATAAGAAAAACAAAGAAATAATACCCAATTCCATCCCAATCCCAATATGTTTCCCAGAAAAACAATGTCAATTATTTTCTGTTTCACAAGGACTATCTCTGCAACTGAAAGCACTAAAGCATCTAGGCCACACAAAACTTAGCTTAGACCAGGTCTATGATAGTTGTGCCAATGCTTTCAAAGTCATGGCAGACAAATTTGAAATGAAGCTCCTTCTAGGATCATTTATTCATTTGGTAGTTGACCCAGTTTATTTTGGGTACAATGGCGGCCCAAGTCCCAAAACAGTTGACCCATTTTTAATCCGCGAACTCTCCTTTTTTCGTTTTTTAAATGATCAATAATTGTGGGGTTTCGACATTCAAGTTTCAACCCATCTGACTTGTGAATTTCAAGTAAGATGGTTTGTTTAGGCCGTGTGAAATTGATTAATTGAAGCAATCGACCAAAATAGTTGTGTTAATTTATATTCTCATGTCTTTCTTTTTCTCTTTTTTGATAAATGGCGACAATTTTATTGAAGAACAACAGGTTACATATGAGAGGTAAATAAACCCTTAAGTTGGAAAGAGATTTCCCCAAACCAAGTTACATCACAGTTAAATTTAAAGCATATCTAGCTAAATTATGAGCAAGAGAGCTGCCTTCACGATAAGCATGATCAAAAGGCATTACATTGTGAAGTAACAATTTGCTAGCGCTTATCGTCCTTGGATCATTGTAATGCTAGCTTCATTTTTAGAGGAATTAGTATTTTCAGAGTGTGGTTGAGGATGATAAACATTTTGGATAGTGAATATAGGCTGCTTAGGTTCTGGAGCATCTGTGTCACTACTTAGCATCGAAACAATATCTGCCATGGTTGGCCTATTTGTAGCATTGTCCTGTACACAAACAAGCCCAATATGCACGCATTTCATTACTTCTGATGAAGAATATGAATCACCCAATACTTCATCTACTAAGTCCAGTCCCTTGTCTTCATTCCACAAATTCCATGCCTGAAAATAATCATATTAATTCTTGTCAAGGCTTGTTAAGATTGTTGTATTTAGCTACATCTTAATGGTTTAAGCTATGTGAATGAGCTAGACTACTGCTCCATAAATCTACTATATTTACATTATGATTTAAGACTTTAAGTATAAATTTACATAGGCAAGGAAGCCTAGTTGTTGGTCATATAAATAAAAGCTGGTATTCTTCTTGCTGCTAATAATCTCCAATACTAGGACCCCAAAACTGTAGACATCAGATTTTTCGGAAAATATCCCACCCATGGCATACTCAGGAGACATATAGCCACTGCACAACAAACACATTAGTATGTATCTGATAAAATTGCTTCTTTTGGTTTCTGGCTTAAAGAAAAATGCCATGTAACTAAAAGAACTGATTTTTACCGTGTTCCCACAACTTTTTGAGTATTTTCAAGACTATGTGTTCCTTCAACTATGCGTGCCAATCCAAAATCTGAAATTTTTGGATTCATTTTCTCATCCAAGAGAATGTTACTAACTTTTAGATCTCTATGTATCACCTTCACATAGGAATCATGATGGAGATAAAGAAGCCCTTTAGCAACACCCTGAATAATATTAGAGCGTGTAGCCCAATCAAGCACTGCTCTCTTCGTTGGATCTAATCAAATATTCAATGCATCCAGTTAGAGTGCAATCAGTAATGCCAGTCATATTTCTCACACACATTACAATGAAACATTAACGATCACGAGACTTCTAGCCTTAAAATTTTGTTAAAACTAGATTTCTAGCCTTGAATTGTTAGGAAATACAGACACATGCAATTTTATGAAATGTAGAGAATGCATAATAGAGATCTAAGAGATGTGAATTCATATCTTTATGTTAGATTTTTCAAGAAAATTTTACAGAAAGTTAAGAGATAAAAGATTATATTGAAAGAAGATAGGTAAAGATGAGTAACTGCACTAAACATAAAGCACAAATGAAACTAACCATATAGAAAAGTATCCAAGCTTTTATTTGGCATGAATTCGTAAATAAGTAACTTCTCATCCTCTTTAACACAACAACCCATGATCCTAACAAGATTTTTGTGTTGAAGATTGGAGATCAACAACATCTCATTCTTGAACTCTTCAACGCCTTGTCCTGAGCTACTAGATAATCTCTTTACTGCTATTTCCTTCCCTTCTGGGAGCATCCCCTACACGAGGTCAAAAAATTCATGTCAGTATCTTGTGCGTGCCTATTGAAATACTAAAAAATTATCCTCAAGAAATAAAATACCTTATAAACTGGGCCAAAGCCTCCTTGCCCGAGTTTGTTTGTGAAGCTGAAATTGTCTGTAGCAATTAGTATGCTATCAAAATCATAAACCTTTAGCTCCGAGGGATCATGCTTTCCTATATATTCTCGAAGACCGCCTCTAGAAGTCTTAATCACACCAGTCGATTCCAAGCGCTTTCGGTTGGCACGCAACCGGTGCAAACTAAAGACAATGGCAACCAAGATACTCATGAAAGCAATAGCCGTAAGGGTGGCAATTAACTTTATTGGTTTTCCTTCACCTGAAAAATAATAATGACAATAACTATTATCACTTACCTTGATACATAAAGAAATTTTTTGCTGAAAGAGTTGTGCAAGAGGCCAAGCTAGGCTTACCTAGTTCTGAGTGTGCTAGGCGAATATAAAGATCTACTCCACCAGAAGGAAACTCCTGTACATCAATAAGGTCTTTGAACCAGCCCAAACACCCTATATTATTAACATATGCATAAGCCAGGCAAGAACAATTAGTTAAGCATTCTATCTTGCAGTCCTCCAACGACATGTCTGCGGCCCAAGACGTCAGATATACATGAAAATCGGGTACTTTGAAGCCTTCCATCTTCAAAAACCCATCTTCTTTGGGGTACTCACAAGACAAATTGGTTTGCCTCACACAACCTCCTGTCCAGTTTCCTTTGCTCCATTCCTGGTCTGACTTGGGCATAAACCCTTTCAGACACTTGCACATTGGAGATTCAATAGCTTTGCAAACCCCAAAAGGTCCACAGGCTCCATAACTGTCGCATGTGTTATTGGGTGCCTGCCAGTTAAGAGACCAGTTCTTGCCACTTTCGGAAAGCATAGCTGTCAGTATTCCTTGTGAAGATATGCCTATATATGAAACAGTGTGGTCATCCAAACTAGAGTAAGAGAAATACCTTGCTCCCTGTTTCACATTATCAACCAAAGTCAATGGATTTACATACTGAGGATTCATTTTGGGTATGCCAATGAACTTCGATTTATCCCATGGCCCACTTCTCCAGTGGGGAGTTGATCCATTAACCCAAATGAACATTTGTGATGGCGTCTGTGATGACAGTCCAACCAAGAATATCCCAGTTGATGGATCATTTTCACTTTTCCAAGATGTCAAGAAATTCCGTTTTCCAGAACCACTATCAAATCCCAGCAACATGCTTGCAAGAAGTGAGTCACCAGGATTATTAAAACTCTCCCACAAATCAGCTCCCATAACATCTTTGACAACAAAGTTTCCATTATCTAAGAGAACTGCAGACGAACCATTAGATATATTGGATGACCAGACAGAACTCTGTTTCCCATCTATGAGCTCCAAATTTCCACTGCTGCCAATTCTCAAACTAACTAATGTGTCTGTAACTTGAAGGGGATTTTCTCTGTTAGCCACCCATACAACTTTGCGGGGAAATTTGACTAGAGTTTGTCCCTGTGCTAATGGCTGTGAAGGAGTTATGTTGTATACTTGAGCACAATAATACAGTGATGGAAGCAAACTGAAGATGAACAAGAAAAACAAAGAAATAATACCCAACTCCATCCCAATCCCAATATGTTTCCCAGATAAACAATGTCAATTATATACTGTTTCTGCTACTAAAAGCACTGAACATGTCTATGACAGTTGTGCCAATGCTTTCAAAGTCATGGCAGACACATTTGAAATTAAGCTGCTTCTAGGAGATCATTTGGTAGTCGACCCATTTTATAATTGGTACAGTGAGAGCCCAAGGCCCAAAATAGTTGACCCATTTTTTAATCCGTGGACTTCCCCTTTTTTTTTTTACTTCTTCTTTTCTTTTTTTAAATGATCAATAATTGTGCGGGGTTTCAACCCATCTTGCTTGTCAATTTCAAGTAAGATGGTTTTGTTAGGCTGTGTGAAATTGAAGGAATTGACCAAAATAGTTGTGTTAATTTATATTCTGATGTCTTTCTTGGGTGTTAATTTTCATGAATTCAGTTCCATAAATAAAAGTACTTTTTCTTTTTGAAAGTTAATCTTCTGCCAATCTCTTAGACAATTTGTCTATGTATGTGAGCTTAGTCTATACATACCTAGGACGACAATAAAAATACATGTATATATAATTAATCAATCTAATTGCTCACTACCCAGGGCATCCACGACTAAAAATCGATCTCATATTTACCTGAGTTTTAATCACGTATATATATATATATGGCAATCAAAACAAACAAAGAATTGCGGGTATGGATTCAAATCCCGACTCTAATCTTCTAAACAAGACTTTGATATCATATAAACAAGTATGGTCCTCAGCCTAAACTGTTTGAAATGACTTAATAATATATATCAAGTTTTGTCATGGCCAATCTAGAAGAATTCCTTCTGCGAAAATTAGAAGTCTATAGAATAATGGCCCAACCTATGAAGATATGGTTTATGAAATGCAAGTGCAGACTTTTTGTATACGAAGTGTAAAGTAATTGTCAATACAGTGTAAAAGCATCAATGAAGGTGCATCTTCTTTAGGGAAAATCTTCATATACTACCTACCCCAAGATAAATTGGTTGTTTTCTACACCAAAAAGAAAACCTTTAATATGTATAAGAAGGCTTGAGAATGACCAAAAGGCATTACATTGTGATGTAACAATTTGCTAGCGCTTATCGTCCTTCAATCATTGTAATGCTAGCTTCATTTTTGGAGGAATTAGTATGTTCCGAGTGTGGTTGAGGATGATAAACACAATTTTGGATGGTGAATACAGGCAGCTTTGGTTGTGGACCATCCATGTCACTACTGAGCATCAAAGCTACATCCGCCATGGTTGGCCTATCCACAGCATTGTCTTGTACACACAGAAGCCCAATATGCACGCATTTCAGTACTTCTGATGAGGAATATGAATCACCCAATATTTCATCTACCAATTCCAATCCCCTGCCTTCATTCCACAAGTTCCATGCCTGAAAAAAAAAATCATATTCATGGTTTAAGCTATATGAAAGAGACTGCTCATGAGTTCACATTTTACATTAGAAATTAGAGTATGAACTTACATAGGCTAGAAAGCCTAGTTGCTGGTCATATAAACTGAAGCTTGTATTCTTTTGGCTGCTAATAATCTCCAAGACCAAGACCCCGAAGCTGTAGACATCGGATTTTTCAGAAAACATCCCTCCCATGGCATACTCCGGAGACATATAGCCACTGCATAGAAAACTGATTAGTAGGTGACCAAATGGAAAGAGGAATTTGTTAGGATTGCAGGGTTATACTAGGCTGATTGACCATGTTGAAGAGTAGGAAGGAAATGATTCTTACCGTGTTCCCACAACCTTCTGAGTGTTTTCAAGACTTTGCGTTCCTTCAACTATGCGTGCCAATCCAAAATCTGAAATTTTCGGATTCATTTTCTCATCCAAGAGAATGTTACTAACTTTTAGATCTCTATGTATCACCTTCACATAGGAATCATGATGGAGATAAATAAGCCCTCTAGCAACACCTTGAATAATATTATAGCGTGTCGCCCAATCAAGCATTGCTCTTTTCCTCGTATCTAATCAAATAATCAATGCACCCAGTTAGAATACGTGTAATCAGTAATGTTATTCATAGATCATGACTCCCATGTATGCATGTTACAATGAAACATTGAAGATCGTTAGACTTCTACGTACCCTTTTAAATTTGGTTAAACCTTGATTTCTATCCTTCAATTGCTAGGAAATACAAACATGTACAGTTGTATGAAAAGTAGTAGTGAATGCATCATAGAACTGAACTCACCCAGATTATATTGTACAGACACATTCATTATCTAATAGTTCTCTGCATTAAATTTGCATGTCTTGGTCAATCAAATGTATCGATCTAGAAAGTAGTCAGTGATGGACCGTGTGTCTCTTGGTAATTTATTTCATGTGAATCCATATATTAATAGCTTTATGTTATTATGCAGTTGTGATTACAAAACCAAATGCATGCTAAGGTTGAATTCTTCAAACTTTTCTTTTTTTTTCTTTTTAAATACGATAAGAAAAGATAGCTGGAATCTTAATATTCTCAGAGATTGTGATGGTTGCCCCAAGTTCAACATTTACAAACAGCGAAGATATGAAAGATTATATGGAAATAAGAAGATGGGATATGAGTAATGTACTGCAGCTGAACATATATAAAACAATATTGAAACTAACCGAATAGAAAAGTATCCAAGCTTTTGTTTGGCATGAACTCGTAAATCAGTAACTTCTCATCCTCTTTAACGCAGCAACCCATGATCCTAACAAGATTTTTGTGTTGAAGATTGGAGATTAACAGCATCTCATTCTTGAATTCTTCAATGCCTTGTCTTGAGCTACTAGATAGTCTTTTCACTGCTATTTCCTTCCCATCTTGTAGCATACCCTACACGATCGAGTTTCACAAATTAATAATTGCATTTATGTCAGTATCTTGTACCCTACACCAGTTTCACAAATTAAAATTACGAAAGAGTGTACCTTATAAACAGGGCCAAAGCCTCCTTGCCCAAGTTTGTTCGAGATGCTGAAATTGTCTGTAGCAGTCAGTATGCATTCAAAATCATATATCTTTAGCTCTGAGGGATCGTGCTTTCCTATATATTCTCGAAGACCATCTCTTGAACTCTTAATCATACCAGTCGATTCAAAGTTCTGTTTGATGTGTCCTATTTGCATATATAACCATCAAACACTGAGTTGGAGCGAAACAACATTCGGATCAATAAATAAAAAAAATACTCTAATGAAGGTTATGCATGAAAGTTATACTGAGATAATGTGCTAATGCATGAATTGGTTTATCTCATTCTCTTACTCTTCTGATTAGCTCGCCTCCTGTGAAAACCGAATACTATGGCTGCCAAGATACTCACAAAACCAATAGCAGTAAGGCTGGCAATTAACTTTATTGGCTTTCCTTCACCTGAAAAAAAGAAAAAATAATAAAATACAAAAACAAGTATGATACAGAAAAGAAAAGATATTGCTATAAGAGTTGTGCAAGCACTACTATCAGTTACCTAGTTCAGAGCGTGATAGGCGAATATAAAGATCTACTCCGAAAGAGGAAAACTGCTGTATGTCAATAAGATCTTTGGACCAGACCAAACACCCTATATTACTAACAAATGCATAAGCAAGGCAAGAACACTTATGCAGGCACCGTAATTTGCAGTCATTGGACGTTTCTTCAGCATCGAAAGCAGTAATAAACTCATGAGAATCTGGTAGTTTCAACTTCACCATCTTCCAAAACCCATCATCATCTTTTCCTCTTGAAGAGACTGACTTAATTGTTTGTCTCTCACAAAACAATTTGGTCTGTCTCACACACCCTTGTGTCCGGTTTCCTTTGCTCCATTCGTCGCTTGACTTGGGTACAAACCCTTTCAAACACTTGCAAATTGGAGATGCAGAAGCTTTGCAAACTCCAAAAGGTCCACAAGCTCCATAAAAGTCACATGGATTCTTCGGTGTCTGCCAATAAACATACCACTTCCCATCATTTTTCGAAAATGTAAGCCTTACTATTCCTTCTGGAGATATGTATATGTATGCCACAGGTTTATCATATAAACTATAAGTGAAATCCTGTGTGCCCTGCTTCAAGTTATCATCTACATTAAATCCATTTATATATCGATGATCCATTTCTGGTACACCAATGAAACTCGATTTATCCCAGGGTCCACTTCTCCAGTAGGGAATTGAATGTGAATCATTTGATCCATTATTGATCCAAATGAACACCTGTGACGGCGTCTGTGGTGCCAATCCAAGCAAGAATTTCCCAGGTGATGGATCACTCTCACTTTTCCAGGAGCTCAAGAAGTTCCCCTTTCCAGACTTATCGTATCGCAGCACCATGTTTGGTAGGACTGTGTCACTAGGATAATCAAAGCTCTTCCATAAGTCGGCTCCCCCCATACGATCATTGACAACAAAGTTTCCATTGTCAAAAAGAACTGCAGCAACTGAACTAGTATTAGATGATGACACCGGAGAAGTAACATTGGTTGACCAGACCGACTTCTGTTTCCCATCAACAAGCTTCAGATTCCCATTGCTGATAACTGTCAAACTCGCCGAGGTGTCTGTAGCTGCAAGAGGCTTTTCTCTGTTGGCCACCCATACAACTTTCCGCGGAGATATATTCTTGTGCCATATCCCCACGTACTTGTTAGCAGAGTTATTAGGACTGAAGAAGCCTAACTCGAAAATGTGGCCAGGGGATGAGACTAGAGTTTGTCCCTGCGCTAGTGGTTGCGAAGGAGTTATCTTATCAACTTCAGCGCAATGATAATGCGAAGCAAGCAAGCTGAAGAAGAAGAAAAGGAAAAAGAAGATGAAGGAATTTAAAGCACCAAAGCTGTTGGTTCCGACACCCATTTGCACCCAAATAGGTTGTCAAACAATGATGGACATTAAATGCTACTGCTTAATTTGTGCTCAAGTTCAGATGCATTTATATATACTTTCGTCAATCGCAAATAGATGCACATTTTGACGCTTGTGAATTTTCTTGCCCAACTTGGGGACAGAAGTGACAAATGCATGCTTTCAAAAGTCTTGAGCTCCGGAGGATCAGATAGTACCACAAGATCCAAAAAATGCACTGTCCCATCGACCATTGTAAGAACAAATTAACAGCGAGTTGCCAGCACTAAATGGGCCCATACAAGCGTCACGATATTCCTCTCAAATGAAACCACTCGCATGTTACATAGTATGGCCGGGGTTGAATCAAAAGGCGTCGGCATTTGTGCGTGCGATTCTCTTATGAAATGCGGGAAGCTAGCATGGTTTCAGTCTAAGCAGTCAAACGATATCAAGTTCTAAATCCATTCAGTCCACTTGTGCGGCAAACTGCACAACGCACTGAACCAGCAAGTGCATTCACTGTATATCCATTATATATCCAAGAGTGAAATCAACGCATTGAACAAAGTCAGTCCAGTCTCTCCATTACGAACTGCCCATTTGATTCAATTATTTTCCACTTGGACCAGATACATAAACTTAATTGCTAGCTCTGCTGTGTGACCTGACTCCACTGGGCTCCTAGGGGGGGACTCTAAAGTCCAAAGTCTACTGTCTAGCCATTTGCAAATCCGGTACCATTTTCTTCATGAAAAAAGCCTTGATTTTTTGGAAGCAATTCGTCCTACATTTTGTCTTAATTTTTTTGCATGCTCTTCGCTCCCTCGGCATCTCTTGCCCATGTCTCTCTCGAGCATTTTAACAAACACCTTATCCTCACCCCTTCGAACAAAAAATAGGAGAAGATCAGCAGAACACATGATGCTATTGTGAAAGAGATATTGGAGAAAAATGGTCCGACTTTTGATCTTTCAGCTTTATTCTGCCAGACGAGGAAACCCTACGGACCGAATTCATTGACCGACATGCACTTTGGACTGAATTTGTGACTAAAAACAAATTTAGGCAGAAGTTTCAGCGCAATTCTTTGGACGAACAAACAAAGAAGATCGATTTCATAAGATTTGGTATGTTTCCACCTTCCACTTTCCAGGACCAGTTAATTATCACACCTAAAGATTCCCTTGGACTAAATGGAAACTTGGGTCCTACGAGGAAATCATGAACAAAATAACACAAGGGAAAAATTGTCAACGACATTGTTGTTAGTCTTAAGGAGAAGTCAACTCGATTCTATCGGTTCGATATTTTGGTATCAACCAATAATTAAGCATCGGTTTTTCATTTTTTAATATTGAAACTGGCTAAAAATTCTAAGAATCGACGATCGGTTAACCATCATTTCGGTTCCAATAATCAATGAAGACACCTTCGAAAAAAACCCAGTCAACATGCAGCCGAAAAATAAGCCCATTTAGTCTTACTGTCCATCAAGGCCCGAAAGTACTTATTTTTTTTTCTTATGAAACAATTTGGAATGGAAGAAAGAGGACTTTGTTGGAGTTCCATTACTTCTGATCGATGAGCAATAATACGAAGCCAGGAAAGGATGAACCGATCATCAGAAAAGTGACACAACAATCTACAATATATATAATTATATGTACAAATAGATTGTTACATATGCTTGATGAAGATGTAATGTGTTATATGAAAGACATCATTAACGAGGAAAAAGCTTGCTGATCAAGGTACGTAGCTATGGAGGAGAAGTAAAGGAATTGTACGTTGCAGACATTGCCTGCATCTTTGAGATTTAGAGGATTTGTTGTAATCTCAAATAAGGAGAACAATGATATATAACGCTGAAAACAATGTCAATACAAAGTGTAAAGTATTCAATCAAGGTTCAGGCCAGTATCTACTTCTATGAAAACCTTGATATACAATCCCTAGAGAAAAAGGTTCAGGCCGGGATCTTAATTTTAAGACAAATTGCATGGTCCCCCCATCTTCGGATGCTACACAGAGCTCAGAGATAAATAAGTATATTGAAAGAATAAGAAAGGTAAAGATGAGAGAAGCAGCTGTTTACATAAAGCACTAGTGAAACTTACCGAATAGAAAAGTATCCAAGCTTTTGTTTGGCATGAACTCATAAATCAGTAACTTCTCATCCCCTTTAACACAGCAACCCATGATCCTTACAAGATTTTTATGCTGAAGATTGGAAATCAACAACGTCTCATTCTTGAACTCTTCTATGCCTTGGCCTGAGCTGCTAGATAGTCTTTTTACTGCTATTTCCTTCCCTTTTGGTAGCTTACCCTAGACAAGGTCCACAAATTAATCATTGGTTTCATGTTTGTATCTTGTACCTGTTATAATGCTATATTTTTCTTTAGGATTATAGAAAGACTACCTTATAAACTGGGCCAAATCCTCCTTGCCCGAGTTTGTTTGTGAGACTGAAATTGTTTGTAGCAATTAAAATGCTATCAAAATCATAGATCAATAGCTCTGATGGGTCATGTTTTCCTATATATTCTCGCAGAGTGTCTCGTGAAGTCTGAATTTTATCAGCCAATCTTGATTTGACTTTGATGTTTTCTGATTTTGCAAATATAACAATCAAACTCTGAGTCAAAGCAAGACAACAAAGATGTCAAATCAATTAGCTCACCCATTTCATCACAGCAAGGCTACACAGTTTAGGATATCAACCAGTAAATATACTCTTATAAAGTAATGCATGGAAGAGACCATTTGCTAATGGATACTATTTCGTTATCTTACCTCTTGGGTTAGCTCGCAACCTGTACAAACCAAACACTATGGCACCCAAGATACTGATAAAACAAAGACCTGTGAGGCTGACAATTAACTTTATTGGTTTCCCTTCACCTGAAAAATGAATTTATAACAAAGAGAATGAAACCAAAAATAAAAATAAAGGGATCATGCTAATTAGAGTTGTGCAAGCACTATTATCATTTACCCAGTTCTGTGCGCGCAACACGAATAAAAAGATCTACTCCGCCAGAAGAAAACTCTCGCATATTATTGGAAGTTGTTGGATATTGGAAGCTATAGAAGTCTCTGATGTCCGGACTGCTCTGTGAGTCCGGACTGTTTGATCGAGTTAATGCTTCTGGAAGTGCTACTGGAAGTTCTGCTGGTTGTTTCTCTGCCTTGGGAGTCCGGACTCTGAGTGGAGTCCGGACTGATTGATCGGGTTATCAAGTCTGGAAACCTCTTTGCTTGCGTCAGTCCGGACTGCTCTGTGTGTCCGGACTGCTCTGTGTTTCTCTTCCCTTGCCGACAACAGCTGTCCTCCCTCTTGTGTGTGTAATATAGAAAGTAGTGCAGTTTTTATTTTGGTTTTGTTTGTAGGAGAAGTTGTTCGTAACAGTAGCATAGATTAAGTTATATATTTCCTCTGCTTGTAATCAATCATTTAAGTTTTGAATCATATCTATCTTATTTCATCTTTTCAACATGGTATCAGAGCAGGATTTCATGGCCTGACTCTTTTTTTTCTCCTTGCCTACGTTTCTGATCTCTTCATCCTATTATGGAAGAGAAATTTGTTGAGAGGTCCTTTGTAACCTCAACCTTTTCCGATGTTGGAATGAATCCAAATCGTTTCTTTAGTTCTGTGGAGGTGAAGAAACAAGAAGGTAAACCTTCTGTGAAACACCTTGGTAGTCTTACAAGCATGTGGAATGAGTTTGCTGCGTATCTCAGCAAGAAGCAGATTCATACTGAAGGCAACAAAGCTGGTATGTCTGGAAATGAAAGCCACTCTGCTATCCTTAAGGAATTTGCTGGGTTCCTTACCGAAACTGATTGTGTTCCACATGAAGACGCCTCAGGTACTCTAAAATCCTTGTCTACTGCTCTCAAAGTTTGTGCTGTAGATGATTATTGGATTATAGACTCAGGAGCTTCGGATCATATGACAAATAAATTTGCAACTTTGCATGATTTTGAAGAAATGATTCTTCCCTCTAAAGTTTCTATTGCCAATGGCCAAGGTGTTTCTGTTTTGGGAAAAGGAAAAATTAAATTGCTTTCTAATGTTATAGAGTCAATTGCTCTTTATGTTCCTTCATTTCCTTTTCAACTTTTATCTGTTGGAAGAATCACAAACACCTTAAAATGTCTTGTCATTTTTTCTCCTTTTAATGTCATATTTCAAGATCTCATCACCAAGAAAACTATTGGTGAAGGTTTCTTCTTAAATGGTCTTTATTATCTGTCCAAAAACTCTTTTGCTTCCAATGTTTTTCAAGCAACTTCAAGTGTTGATCAAGACTATAACCTTTGGCACCAACGTTTGGCTCATCCATCTGAGAAAGTGTTGTCTTCTTTGTTTCCAAACATGTGTAAAGCAGAAAAACAATGTGATGTTTGTCATTTGTCAAAGTCATCCAGATTGCCTTTTTCTTCTTCTCTGTCTAGGGCTAGTAAACCCTTTGAAATTGTTCATTCTGACATTTGGGGTCCTGTCCTTGAATCATATGATGGCTTTAAATATTTTGTGACCTTTGTAGATGATTTTACAAGGATTACTTGGTTGTATCTTTTAAAATTCAAAAGTGAAGTGGTGAATGTTTTTAAGGATTTTCATAAACTTGTTCACACTCAATTTTCATCATCCATTCATATTTTAAGATCCGATAATGGTTCTGAGTATATGTCCAATATTATGTCTCAATATTTGAGCACACAAGGTATTTTGCATCAAACTAGCTGTGTTGGTACACCCCAACAAAATGGAATTGCTGAGAGGAAAAATCGAGATCTCCTTGAGAAAACAAGGGCTCTCATGTTCCAAATGAATGTCCCTAAGAGATTTTGGTCTCATGGTGTTCTTGCTGCCACTTATCTCATCAATAGATTACCTAGTAGAGTGCTTGATTTTAAATCTCCTTTTGAAGTATTGAAGGGTCGAAAAATTGATTTGTCCCACTTGAAAGTTTTTGGGTGCTTATGCTTTGTTCATGTTCAAGCTCATCAACGTGACAAACTTGATCCTAGAGCTGAAAAGTGTGTTTTTCTCGGATATTCATCCACTCAAAAGGGCTACAAATGTTACAATCCTTCTACTAGAAAACTCATTGTCTCTAGGGATGTGAGATTTGATGAAATTAATCCTTATTTTACTGGAAAGTCAGATGGTTACAGTCAGGGGGAGTCTTTATTTGATCTCTTTCCAAGTCCCATTGTTCCTGCTGATGAGGATTGCAATCAGTCTTCCAATTCTACTACTCCAGCTCCAGAAGTTCCAGCAGTACTTTTTGATCCAGTTGTTGACCAATCTGAATTGGCTACGCAACCTGTACTTGAGTCTCCTTCTCCACCTCCAGTCTTAACTCGAAGAAATCCTACACGAGAACGAGGTCCTCCACCAAAACTCAAGGATTATGTGACATATGCTGCAAGGTATCCCATGACTGCTTGCATCTCTTCTAAGAAATTTTCTTCCGCTCATTCTGTTTTTTTGAGTGCACTTGATAACAATCATGAACCTCAAAGTTTTGAGGATGCAAATAATCATGATGTGTGGAAGCAAGCTATGGCTGATGAGCTTCGTGCTCTTAATGACAATAAGACATGGAGCGTGGTACGGCTTCCTAACGGGAAGAAGGCTGTTAGCAGTAGATGGGTCTATAAAACCAAGTTTCATTCTGATGGGACTGTGGAGAGACACAAAGCACGATTGGTAGCTCGTGGGTTCACTCAAACCTATGGAGTAGATTACAAGGAAACATTTGCTCCTGTTGCGAGAATGAGCACAGTGAGGGTTTTGCTATCTGTTGCAATGAATCATGCTTGGCCCCTTTACCAAATGGATGTAAAAAATGCTTTTTTACATGGTGATCTCGAAGAGGAGGTATACATGAAGTTGCCCCCTGGCCATCCTCAAGCTCAGGATCCCAATATGGTGTGCAAGCTTCATAAAGCCATTTATGGTTTAAAGCAATCTCCACGTGCATGGTATGCCAAGCTTAGTTCTGTTCTTGAAGAGGTTGGTTTTCACAGAAGCAATGCTGATTCGTCTCTTTTTGTTCGGATTGGTTCAACAAGCAAGCTTGTAGTTCTTATTTATGTTGATGATCTCATTGTGACCGGTGACAATGTTGAAGAGATTAACATTCTCAAACAATCTCTCCGTAGTAAGTTTGCCATAAAGGATTTGGGGCCCCTTAAGTATTTTCTTGGTATAGAAATGGCCACTTCTCAAAAGGGTCTGTTTCTCAATCAAAGAAAATATGTTCTTGATCTGTTAAAGGATGCCGACATGTGGGATTGCAAACCAGCTAGCTCTCCCCTGGACAGCAAGTTTCACCTTGATGTTTCCAGTGAACCTCTCTTGGATGTTAGTTCGTATCAAAGGCTAGTTGGTAAGCTTATCTATCTTACTATTACTCGCCCTGATATAACTTATGCAGTAAGTATTGTGAGTCAATTCATGCATTCACCTACTATGGCTCATCTACACATTGTCAAGCGCATCCTTCGTTACCTAAAAGGGTCTGTTGGCAGAGGAATTTTAATGAAGAACAATGCTCACACTGAAATCATGGGCTACACGGATGCTGATTGGGCAGGTAATGCTCTTGATCGAAAGTCCACTACTGGTTTTTGCACCTTTGTTGGTGGTAACTTGGTTACTTGGCGAAGCAAGAAGCAAACTGTTGTTGCTCGCTCTAGTGCCGAAGCTGAATACCGAGCAATGGCTTCTACTGCTTGTGAACTCATTTGGTTGAAAGGCCTTCTCTCTAATTTGGGGTTCCCTAGCAATCAACCAATGTCTCTTTTCTGTGACAATCAAGCCGCCATGCATATCGCTTCCAATCCAGTTTTTCATGAAAGAACCAAACACATTGAGGTTGATTGTCACTATGTTCGCTCTCAAGTTCAATCCAACGTCATTAATACTCATTACACTCGAAGTCATGATCAATTGGCTGATATCTTCACCAAATCTCTTCCTACCGCTCAGTTTCATCGCATATTGGGCAAGCTTGGCTCAATGAATCCTCTTGATCCAGCTTGAGGGGGAGTATTGGAAGTTGTTGGATATTGGAAGCTATAGAAGTCTCTGATGTCCGGACTGCTCTGTGAGTCCGGACTGTTTGATCGAGTTAATGCTTCTGGAAGTGCTACTGGAAGTTCTGCTGGTTGTTTCTCTGCCTTGGGAGTCCGGACTCTGAGTGGAGTCCGGACTGATTGATCGGGTTATCAAGTCTGGAAACCTCTTTGCTTGCGTCAGTCCGGACTGCTCTGTGTGTCCGGACTGCTCTGTGTTTCTCTTCCCTTGCCGACAACAGCTGTCCTCCCTCTTGTGTGTGTAATATAGAAAGTAGTGCAGTTTTTATTTTGGTTTTGTTTGTAGGAGAAGTTGTTCGTAACAGTAGCATAGATTAAGTTATATATTTCCTCTGCTTGTAATCAATCATTTAAGTTTTGAATCATATCTATCTTATTTCATCTTTTCAACACATATCAATAAGATCTTTGGACCAGACCAAACACCCTATACTATTAACAAATGCATAAGCCAGACAAGAACAGTTATTTAGGCATCGTATCTTGCAGTTTTCAGATGTGTCTGGAGCACCGAAAGAAGTATAGAATTCATGCATATCTGGTACTTTCAACCTTACCATCTTCCAAAACCCATCATCTTCTTTTCCTCTTGATGAGACTGACTTATTTGTTTGTCTCTCACAAAACAATTTGGTTTTCCTCACACACCCTCCTGTCCTGTTTCCTTTGCTCCATTCCTCATGTGACTTGGGTACAAATCCTTTCAAACACTTGCAGATTGGAGATTCAGAAGCTTTGCAAATCCCAAACGGTCCACATGCTCCATAAATGTCACATGGATGCTCTGGTACCTCCAACGCAAGGGTCCAGTTCTTGCCTTTATCCGAAAGCATAAACTTATTTGTACCTTCTGAAGTTATTTCTGAATAAGCCGAAGTTGAGTCAAACACAGTGTTGTAAGTTAAATACTTTGTTCCTTGCTGCACATTATCATCTAGACTAAATCCACTTCGATATTGAGGATTCATTTCAGGTATGCCGATGAACCTTGATTTATTCCATGGACCACTTCTCCAGTAGGGGGCTGAATTGGATCCATTATTAATCCAAACAAACACTTGTGATGGCGTCTGTGCTGACAATGCAACCAAGAATATCCCAGTTGATGGATCATTTTCACTTTTCCAGGAAGTCATGACATTCCTCTTTCCAGATTTGCTATCGAATCCCAGCAGCTGGGTCAGTAACATAGAGTCACCAGGATGATCAAAACTTTGCCATACTAATCGATCAGCTTCTACATCATCTTTGACAACAAAGTTTCCACTGTCTAAAAGAAGTGCTGCAACTGAACTAGTATTCGATGATGAGACCTGAATAGTAACATTGGTTGACCACACAGAATTCTGCCTCCCATCTACAAGCTCCAAATTCCCATTTCTGCTAATTCTCAAACTAGCCAAGCCATCTGAAAATGCAAGAGGCTTTTCTCTATTGGCCACCCAGAAAACTTTACGGGGATATATATTCTTGTGCCATAACCCCACATATTTCTTACTGGAATCACTGAAATTAAAGAAACCCAATTCGAAAATCCGGCCAGGGGAGACTAGTGTTTGTCCTAGTGCTAATGGTTGCGAAGGAGTGATTTCATGAACTTCAGCACAATAAGACTTTGAACTAAACAAGCTAAAGAAGAAGAAGAACAGCAAGAACATGGAGGAATTCAAAGCACTAACAATCTCTGCTCTAATATCCATTTGCTTCAGAATACGTTTTCAATGGAAACAATGATGACATTTCGAAGCTTATTGATTTAGTTGCCAAACATGGGTTGACAAAAATGTCATTTCCGTTCTCCGTTCCATAATGAAGAAAATGCTAGCTACCTAACAATGCTCTGGAATTAAATGGCGGACTGATGAGAACCACAAGACATAAAAATCGTACCTTTTTAGGTGCCCAGTAGCATTTAAGAGCAGACAGACAAAGATGGTCACTATCTTCATTGGTCGTTCTTATTAGCAAGTTTAACCCATGTGGGATTTGGTATTTCCCAGTGACTATCATCCTCAAGAACCCAGTTTTCATATTTGGCTTGTCCATCAACATCAAAAAACCACCAAAGCTGTGTGCTTTGTGTTTTGAGTTTTGACTGAATCGATTACTGGGGTACCTGAGTTTTGTTGGAATTTGGTACCAATTGATAGAAGACAACAAAATAAACACACACAGCGGAAACAACTTCAACACAATAACACAGATAAATGATAGCAAGAAACTAAAGAACACAAGAGATTTACGTGGTTCGGCTTAGCCTACATCCACGGAGCAGCAGGGACAAATTCACTATCAAAGAGTAAGGTTACAAATTACACACCAACTCAAACTCTCACTATATGCAGTTAACTGCAACACCTGCTCTTATTCTTTCTTGTGTAAACTGCCACAGCAGTTACACCCACTACTATTCTATTTTCAGCAGCCTTTAATAACTGCTACAGAATAGAAATAGCAAAGAGAGAAATAACGAGCCACAACACAACAATCTCCACCTTGGCGAGATTTCTACCAACACACAGTGTAAACCAGAAACAACTAGCTTAAACTATGTTCCACATTTCAACGGTCAAGTAAGACCCAAATCAAAAACTCCCTACTGCTCAAACAACACAATCAAACTGATACAACATTAGCCAAGTTCTTGCAGTGCTCAAACTTGGCTGTAGCAACCACTTTTGTTAACATATCTGCTGGATTATCTTCAGTTGGAATCTTCTTCAAAACAACCTTCTTCTTTTCTAGAACCTGTCTCACAAAATGAAACTTAACGTCTATGTGCTTGGTTCTAGAATGATAAACCTGATGTTTAGCCAAACATATTGCACTTTGACTATCACAGTGAAGCTCCACCTGATTTTGATTTATGCCCAATTCTGTTATGAGTCCACGCAGCCACAAAGCTTCTTTTATAGCTTCAGTAGCTGCCATATACTCTGCCTCTGTAGTGGATAAGGCAATGGTTGCTAACAAAGTAGATCTCCAGCTAATCGGTCCTTGTGCCATAGTGAACAGATAGCCTGCAGTAGACCTGCACTTATCCAAATCTCCAGCAAAATCAGAATCAACATACCCTGCAACAAAATGTCTCATTCCACCATTCTTCTTCTCAAAACATAAACCAACATCTCTTGTCCCATGAAGATATCTCAAAATCCATCTAGCAGCAAACCAATGTTCTTTACCTGGATTGTGCATATAACGACTAACCACTCCAACAGCTTGTGCAATATCAGGACGAGAACAAACCATGGCATACATTAAACCACCAACAAGACTAGCATACGGAATATCAGCCATATATCTTCTTTCTTCTTCTGTTTTTGGACAAGACTCTGCACTAAGTTTAAAATGATGAGCAAGAGGAGTACTAACTGGTTTTGTTGCTGCACCCACTCTAAAACGCCGCAACAACTTTTCCAGATATTGCTTCTGAGTCAAATATACAACACCTTTGTCTCTATTCCGGGTTATCTCCATTCCAAGAATCTTTTTGGCTTCACCAAGGTCCTTCATCTCAAAGTGCTTCTTCATCTGAGCTTTCAATTTCTCAATCTCCATCATATTCTTTGAAGCAATCAACATGTCATCGACATATAACAACAAATAGATGAAGCTTCCATCATGCAATCTTTTGAAGTAAACACAATGATCATATTCACTTCTCAAATACTCCTGACCTCTCATAAAACCATCAAATTTCAAATACCATTGCCGCGGGGACTGCTTCAAACCATAAAGCGACTTCTCCAATTTGCAAACCAAGTCTTCTTTTCCTTTTACCCTGTACCCATCAGGTTGTAACATATAAATCTCCTCATCCAAGTCACCATGTAAGAAAGCTGTTTTGACATCTAATTGCACCAACTCAAGATCGAATTGTGCAACAAAGGCTAACATAACTCGAATAGAGTACTGCTTCACAACTGGCGCAAATATTTCATTATAATCAATACCTTCCTTCTGAGCATATCCCTTCGCCACCAATCTTGCCTTATATCTCATCTTTCCTTCTTCATTGGAAACTTCTTTCTTCGTGTAAACCCATTTACAGCCTATAGCTTTCTTGCCATATGGTAGTTGAACCAAGTTCCACGTTCTATTCTTCAAAAGAGAGTCCATCTCTTCATTCATAGCATTCTTCCATTCTCCATTGTCTGAACTTTCACTTGCTTCACAAAAATTCAATGGAATTTCTGAATTGACAATAGGAAAAGCAAAAGCAACACAGTCTGTATACCTTGCAGGTTTTCTAATTGTTCTCCGTGCTCTTCCTGCTGCTATGGTGTATGATGGATCAACATCCTCTTCTACTGCAATGGTATTTGGTGAATTAACAGCCCCTTCACAATTATGAATATCTACATTCACATCAGTAGGAGCAGATTCTTCATTCTCGTTCACATACTCTTCAACTCTGGCTTGAACTGACTGCGGGAAATTCAAATTCATGTCACCACATTCCACCTGCTGCAATTCTCTACCATTACCTTTGAGATTCACATTCTCCTTTTTTTCTTTCAGCATGCTCATCTCATTGAAAGTTACATCTTTACTAATTACCACTTTTTTCAACTCCGGGCACCACAATCTGTAGCCTTTCACACCACTTCTGAAACCAATAAATATAGCCTTCTTGGCTCTTGCATCAAGTTTATTTTCAGTAACATGAAAATATACAGGACAGCCAAATATTCGCAAATTATCATAATCAACAGCAGGTTTTCCAGTCCAAACCTCAATAGGTGTTTTTCCATCAATTGCTGCAGATGGTAAACGATTGACAAGGTGGCTTGCATAAGTGATTGCCTCTGCCCAAAATGACTTGCTCAAACAAGCTTGCAGCAACATACATCTTACTTTTTCCAACAAAGTTCTATTCAGTCTTTCAGCTACACCATTTTGCTGCGGAGTTCTTGGTACAGTGAAATGCCTAACTATCCCTTCTTCTCTGCACACTTTATGAAATGGATCAGAAGTGTACTCCCCACCATTATCTGTCCTTAGAACTTTGATTTTCCTCCCAGTTTGGTTTTCTACCATTTTCTTCCAGTTCAAGAATAAACTTAACACCTCATCTTTATGATTCATTGTATAAACCCATGACCTTCTAGAATAGTCATCAATGAAACTCACAAACCAATGCTTACCACTCTTCGATGCTGTCCTTGTTGGTCCCCAAACGTCTGAATGCACATAGTCTAGAATTCCCTTGGTTTGATGCACTGCGGTGCCAAACTTTACTCTTGTTTGCTTGCCCAAAACACAAAACTCACAGAAGTCAATTTTGCAGGTTTTGGCTCCTTTTAGTAACCCTTGTTTCACCAATCCTTGTAGGGCTTTTTCTCCAGCATGACCAAGTCTCAAATGCCACAATTTTGTATTATCACCATCTGCAATATTAGAAGCCACTGCTGCAGTGCCTATAATAGTCTTTGCCTGCAATACGTACAAATGATGCTCTCGAAGTGCTTTCATCTCTACTAAAGCTCCTTTTTTCACTTTCATAACACCGTTTGATGAACAATAGTTGTAGCCACTAGCCTCCAAGGCACCCAAAGAAATCAGATTCTTCTTCAACTTAGGAACATACCAGACGTCCTCCAATTCTCTAATCAACCCATCATGATGCTTAAACTTAATTGTTCCAACTCCTTCCTTTTCTAAACCATAATCATCACCAACCAAAACTACACCACGACTTTTCAAATCCAAACTTGAAAACCATTCTTTATTTGGACACATATGTTGAGAAGCAGCAGTATCCATCAACCACACATTAGAGAAAGATTTTGCAGTTACAGCCAATACAAACTCAGATTCAGATTCACCTTCACTAACAGCAACAGTGGCATTGGAATTAGTAGATTTGTACCTGTTTTGTAACTTAGGACAATCCTTCTTCCAGTGTCCTTTGTTATGACAAAAAGCACATTCATCCCTTGCAAGACTTTTTCTACTTTTAGATTTTCCTCTTGAACGAGAAAAAGTCTTCTTCTTACTGCTAAAACTTCTTCTTTCAAATGATCTTCCTCTAGTAACAAGACAATCAGACAAATTACTTTCTCTGTCTTGGTGCCGAACTACATGATTCATCAACGCATTAGACACTTCATCAAACTTAATTGTGTCTTTTCCATGGATCAAAGTGGTAGCTAAGTGATCATAAGAATCAGGTAGTGAATTCAACAGAATTAAGGCTTTATCTTCCTCCTCAATTTCTTCATCTAAGTTTAGCAGATCAGCAATCAACTTGTTGAAGGCATCGATATGCTGAATCATCTTTGACCCTTCTTTGTACTGAAATCTGTACAACCGCTTCTTCAAATACAGACGATTTTCTATGCTTTTCGTCATGTATTTATCTTCAAGTTTCTGCCACAAATCCTTAGCAGATGTCTCCCGCATTACTGCATACTTTTGCGGCTTCGCAAGACACAAACGAATGGTTGAACAAGCCAATCGATTCAACTTTTGCCAATCAACTTCAGACATAGTTGCAGGTTTATCATCTAAAGCAATATTCAAATCTTGCTGAGTCAACACATCTTTAACCTCACACTGCCACATCCCGAAACTATTTGTCCCATCAAATTTTTCAACTTCAAACTTTGCATTCTGAACGGTAGTTCTTGCCACTTGAGATTCACCTCCACCAAATGGATTGACCTCGAAATCTTGTTCGTCTTCCATCTACGCCAACCGGATCAAGAGCCAAAGCTCTGATACCAAATTGTTGGAATTTGGTACCAATTGATAGAAGACAACAAAATAAACACACACAGCGGAAACAACTTCAACACAATAACACAGATAAATGATAGCAAGAAACTAAAGAACACAAGAGATTTACGTGGTTCGGCTTAGCCTACATCCACGGAGCAGCAGGGACAAATTCACTATCAAAGAGTAAGGTTACAAATTACACACCAACTCAAACTCTCACTATATGCAGTTAACTGCAACACCTGCTCTTATTCTTTCTTGTGTAAACTGCCACAGCAGTTACACCCACTACTATTCTATTTTCAGCAGCCTTTAATAACTGCTACAGAATAGAAATAGCAAAGAGAGAAATAACGAGCCACAACACAACAAGTTTGACTGAACCTCAATGTAAGTATAAATATGTTGGCAATCCTCTTTTGAACAAAACGCAGCCTTTGACTAAGTAGTCAGGCCCGTGGAAATGAAGTCTGAAGACCCAAGTTCAAGTGAAGGCCCAACATGATGTCATGGTACTCAGGTAAAAACATGCATATGCATTTCATTGTTTTTCACAGAGGATAGCAGAGTTGCTTCCTATCCTGAGTTCCCAGAATAATGACTGCCTTGTGACAAAATGATCTTGAAAGTTGATCTTTATCTTACATGTGAAGGTTTAATCTTTCTAGATATTTTGCTTTTCTAAACAGCTGGCTATGCTTCTGATTTGGTGTCCAAGTTACGTTTGGGGTTGTGTGTATACTTTTCCAACCCATGACCTAGTTGTCTAGGGCTCACATGCTTAGGTCACATGCCTAGTTGTTTCATGATACATTAACCTATGCTTTTACTAGGGTTATGTTTAGTGCCTAGGGAAAAGCTGTTTTGCTGTGCACAAGTGATCAGAAACCCTTATGATAGGTGTTGCAAAACCTTTTCCCTCTTATTTGAAAAGTTATCTATTTTGGGAAAGTTTTACTTTTTCTTTTTGCTAGCTTGATTACTTGTCCAATCTATTGCTTAGCTTTTCAAAAAGGTTTCTGACCATGGGCCTTTGTGCTTGCTCCCTTATGAGCCTCACCTTGCCTATAAATATGAAGCAAGGTGCTTCTTGCTTCCTTGGTTGTTTTAATTGTGAAAATTGTCATAGCACATTTTCTTGAGTTGAGTTGTTCAATTTGTGCTCTAAGTCTTCCTAGTGATTGTAAATCTTAGAGCTTGAACAAAGTTTCATTTGTATCTTGTATTGTTCATTTTGTGCTCTAAGTCTTCCTAGTGATTGTAAATCTTAGAGCTTGAACAAAGTTTCTTTTATCTTGCATTGTTCAGCTGTGCTCTAAGTCTTCCTTGTTGATTGTAAATCTTAGAGCTTGAACAAAAACTCTTTTCATAAAACTCATATCGCATTTGCATACCATGACGCGTGATTGGTAGTGCAACAACCCGAGAAGTGTCCACGAAGAATTAGTTGAGAAGTAGCTAAGTTCGGAGGTTGGAACTTCTGGAAACTTTCATGTGTAAGCACTTAGAGACAAGTGAGGTAGAACAGGTCGTAGACTAGGAAGAGTCTAGGAAGGATAGAAGCGCGGCTAACTATCCCAGGTTGCTACAAACTTGTAAGAAGTGTTGAATTACATAGTGGAAAGTTTTGTCCTTCAAGAGTAAGGGGCACGCAGTTTTTCTCCCTGATTGCAGGGTTTCTGCGAGTAAAAAACATCTTTGTGTTATTTATTTTTACTGCAACTTTACTTTACAAAATCGTACAATTGTGATTCAGGATAGCCATAACCATTGCTATCCCTGAGAACGATTTAACACGAAAAAGTTGTAAAAGTCCTATTCACCCCCCCCCTCTAGGACCTTCACTCAATATCACGAAGACTCATCTTTGGGGGATCATACGACGTCGTAGTGGTCAATCTTAATTCTTAAGTGGGCCGTTGCAAGTTTCAGGCTTTTTCACATCACCTCTTATTCATATTCAGGCTTAATGTTTGATTAAGCTACAAGTTTTCAACCAAATTCAATCATGTTTTCAACCAAATTCAATCATATTTTCAACCTATATGAAATCAAGCAGTTTCTGAAACCAATTCTGTCCATTTTGTTTTGTGACTTTCGTAATATCGGGAAAAAAAAAAAAAAAAAACTTGTGCAATACAGAGATTCAAAGAAGATTAACAAGTCCTTACGTAGATATGGAAAATTTTAGTTGCACTAAAGCGATTGATGAGCAACATCATTAATAGTCCGCCCCGCAACTTAGGTGGCATTATTGAAACACTTGGTGCTTTGGAAAGCATATGCCCCGCAAATGAATATGTCGTGGAAAATGTAACGGATTCATCAAAACCAATCAAATTGGATTGAAATGTCCATTTCAAACTAATGGAATCAAACTTCGAACATTTACCGCTAACAATATTATTTGGTATGGTAACAAGAAGCTCCCCAACTAGAACTCTGGTGTCTCTACTATTGAGTAATAACTATAGACTATACACATATGTGCTTGTACCCCAAGAATGGATGGACTAGCATATTATAAACGGGTAGCAAAATTTGTTGTCACCTTCCATCTACCACTGTAATTGTGACATTGTTTACTGATATCAAATCCTGGCCTTCTTCTTCTGTACTAAAGCTTGTATCCACATATCTCTTAATTGAAGTAAATACGGGTTCTCTTGGCAATGGAAGATTTGCAGTTTCACTCTCCAGCATTAGCACCACGGCCGACATGGTTGGTCTCCAATCTGCAGAATCTTGCACACACAATAATCCTACATGTATGCATCTCAATAATTCGGCTTGACTACATGTTTCTGCAATGGAAGGATCAATGAGATCCTCTGGTTTATTTTCATTCCAAAGATGCCATGCCTGAAAAACATTCCAGAATTTCATTTCATACTTTCAGTCTCTAAATACCAATTAGACAAGTAAAGATCGCATTTAGTAGTTAAAACATTATAGATGCATGTACTTACATATCCAATAAGGCTCAAGTGTTCCGAGGTACGTAAGCTAGTGTTCCTCCGGCCACTCACAATTTCTAGCAGCAATACCCCAAAGCTATAGACATCCGACTTTACTGAAAACAGACCTTCCATTGCATACTCAGGTGCCATATAACCGCTGCATTGTGGATATCGAAATGTGAACATTAGCTCAATAAACTTCTAATAAGTTAAATGGGGTTAGATTGTATCAAGTTTCAACAACTCATACTTACTATGTTCCAACAACTCTCATTGTATTTGCTTCGTTTTGGTTCCCCCCAAATATTCTTGCCATACCAAAGTCCGAAATTTTGGGAATCATATCTTCATCTAGCAAAATGTTGCTAGCTTTCAGGTCTCGATGAATTATTCGAAGTCTAGAATCTCTATGTAAGTACAGAAGCCCTCGTGCAATCCCTTCGATAATCATGAAGCGTTTACTCCAATTTAGCAGTGCTTGCCTGGTTGCATCTGCAATTTCACCAAAAACAGAACTCCTTTAGCACATCATTACAATCTGTATATTATTTTAAGTAGCTGTTTGATACTAGAGATTAATCTAACTAGCTAAAAGTGAGCATACCAAAAAGAAAGAAATCCAAGCTTTTGTTTGGCATGTATTCATAGAGCAGCATTTTTTCTTCTCCTTCAATGCAACAGCCTAGTAGCCTGACAAGATTCCTGTGCTGTAATTTAGCAATCAGATTGATCTCATTCTTAAACTCCTCCAACCCTTGGCAAGACCTTCTCGAAAGTCTCTTCACAGCTATTTCTTCTAGTCCTGGAAGGATTCCCTGGTAATCAAATTAAGGGAAATATCTTTAGTACATTTCAGATTTATATTTCCAGACATGCTCATTATAACCATCATATGAATATTCACCTTGTAGACAGTACCAAATCCCCCATTCCCAAGCTTGTTTGCTAAAGAAAAGTTGTTTGTTGCGGCTGCTACACTGTTGAAACTGAACGAAGGCAAATCAGGTCCATTTGCTTGATTCCCTTCTACAAAATGGTCATTTGATCCTGAAATTTCTGTTGAGAATTCTTTGCTCATCCTACTAGCATCGAGTATTGGTATTTCACTGCTCCTCAACCATGAAAGTGAAGTGGTGGTGGGCAACACTAAAGATTTAAACATAAAATAAAACAAGTTAGAAACAAAATGGTAATTGGAGATTGTATATATCATGCGCATCCTCTCATTCACTAAAAGGAAGGAAAATGTACATCCTACCTTTAAGTTTTCCTTTGAACCTCCATACTAGAAATATGAAGATGGCTAAGAAGATTGCTCCGGCTACAGAAATTAATGCTATCACAAGGGTGGATAATTTTTTGCCGCCACCTATATACAAAAGGAGATCAAATAAAAGAAGTAAAAATATGTCCAAGATCACAAAACCAAGGTATAGAGCAGCTATGTATGTTCAAAAATTTCCTCTAGTTGTCTCATTTTCTACCTCTTTAGACCATTACAATGACGAGTTCTACTACAAGTCTACAACCAAGTGGTGCCTATGAGCAAAGAAACATCGTCTTGCCTATGAGCTATGACTAACTGGTATTATATATTAAAGAACAGGAGAATTCAAAAGCAATAACCAAATTCTGTTTTTGATGAATGGAAGAAAAAAAAATTAAAGCCCTGCTAATAATAAACGGCATCATATAACTAGAAGAACAGTTACCGCAATAGAATGAAGCACAGAAGGTTACCATAAACTAAGAGACCATTCATCCATACTAAATGGAAAGTCCTGTATATAGGCATATGCATAATCAAGTGACTCTTTTCTTCCTGATTTACACTTGATTTCTCTAGTATAGATAGGAAATAAAAACCACTACCAGAAACCTCAACAATGACAAAGAAATCTAGTACTGTTCTATTGAATAAAAGTAAAAAAATAAAACCAGCAACAAGGAAGAAAAGGGGAGTTTAAGTACTTACCTAAATCGGAATGAGCAAGACGAATGTGCAAGGTATTTCCTCCCTTTGAAAATTGTTGCACATCCACTAACTCACTCGTCCATATCATACAACCAAGTCCAGAAACATCTGCATATGCAGTACAAGAACAATTATTCAAACAAGACTGCTCACAAGTGACCTGTGGACCTGTCACCGCCACCAAGTCTGCAAAATCCGGCAACTTTGTACACTTGACCTCTACAAACCCATCCTCCCCATCTTCATCATTAGTACTATTTCTCTCACACTTCAATGGGGTCTTCCTATAACACCCATCTGACCAATTCCCCAAACTCCTTTGTTCAAATCCCTGCATACACTTACAAGCAGCATCCGATGCACTACACACCCCAAAATTTCCACACTTGTTGTAAAACTCACACTCGTTGCTCTTGTTCGGCTGAGACTGAAGCACAACCCACTGGTTTGCCTTATCTTGCAAAAGTTTTTGCTCGTCGTATCCATCCCAACGAATCTGAAACCTCACCTTATCGGATAGATTCCAGGGTGTGTAAGATAAATAGTAGTTCCCATCCTTGTCTGGCTGATCCGTAAGACTGAAACCACCCATATAACTGGTAGGCATATTGGGAAGACCAATGAATATGAGCTTGTTCCAATGCCCACTTCTCCATATTCTCTCTGAACCATTCCATATCACAAGCTGTACTGCTCCGCGAGGATCAATCCCCGAGAAATACTCACCTGGAGCTGGATCGTTGGCCGATTTCCAAGAGCGAAAAGGACGATTCTCTCCCTCTGCAGCCTTCACCTTTACTCTCATCCCAGGCAAAAAATTATCCGTTGGATAATCGAAGCTCTGCCAATAGGGCTTTGTGGTTTCATTGCTCGAAAGCATGAGGTTTCCTGAATCTTGGAGAATTGCAGTTGAGTTTTTGGAGATCGATGAAGCATTGCTCGACCAGATTTCACTGCTGTTTCCATCTAAAATCACCAGATTTCCAGTGCTTCCGATTGTCAAGACTCCAGCTTTATCGGAAATCGGCTTCTCTCTGTTTGCGACCCAAACGATTGCCTGGTCTGACATGTTGTAGTACCAAATACCCAAGTACCGGGACGAAGAATTGGACGGGCTGAAGAAACCCAGCTCAAAGATTTTGCCATCGGAGATCAAAGTCTCGCCGTCTTTGACAGTTTGGCCTTGTGTGATTGAACTCGAAGCAGAGCAAAACAGAGCAAGAAAGCAAGAAATGATGAAAAAGAAGGAGAGAAATTGGAAAACAGAACCTGGGTTTTTGCTAATGATGTCCATTTCAGAGACTCAGAGAGAACTGCAGGCATGCATTAGCTGACAAGATGATTTGGAATTCAGACGAACCAGAAATGAAAGATGATGGTGTGTGAAAACTCTGAAGTCAGAGAAGAGGTACTTTGTCACCGATTTAAGTAAGCTTTTAGACTATGGAGTTGGACCAAATTGTTGCATTGGAAAATTGCTTTCGTCTTGACTTACTGACTAGCACTAGCTTTGTTTTGGTGATGAATTGGTGATGACTATTGCAACCTCTGGATTTATGCAGAGGACAAAGAATATTTTGTTTGTTAAAATACACGTAAATTTAATACAATATTGCATGCTATATATATTGACGCGCTTTAACAGACACATTTCTGTATTATAATTGATGTAAAATGAGCCAACTGGTACATTATTTCTTCCTTTTTTTGGTCTGAAACTCTGAATGGAATTAAGAAAGTGAATCATTGACCCAATTATCCCCACAAAAAAAGTGACTAGACTATAGGCTTTAGGGAATGTTCCACCATATTTCAGCTGATGATTCATGATATGCAGTAAAAAGGCCTTATAGATTTCCAAGTGAAAAGGTTTTCTCTAATAAAGCTGATAGTTGATGACAAAAGTGTAGTTTACGTACTTCAGTTTAAGACATCAATTATTGAAATTATCAAGATACTTTCCGCCCTTCTTTATATTTTAATTTAAATAATAAAATTTTAACAACGGTTCATCATGATTTCTCTTTTATCTAATTAACTGTTGTGTTTATGTGTAGAATTTACATGACCAAACTGTTTTAGAGATAATTTCGGAAAATATAGCTAAATAATAAATTGTCCCAATAATTGAACATTTTATGGGATTAACGGATTAAATTTAACCCTACTTTATCCCATGCATTTTGGCATTAATAACCCTACTAGAGAACCTTTTGAAGTAAAGTTATGATCCTGGTTTAACATTTTTGTTTATGTTGGCTTGAGATAGAATCATAGAAGCCTCTTCCTCTTAGAATATGAGTTTAGTGTTGACCCTGCGTTTATCACATGGTGCAAGTTGCAATATTAAACAGAAAACATCGATCTGGAAAGTAAGACAATGATTCCTCCAAGGTGTTTGTTGGAAATCTCATATAATATTTTCATCACTGAGCAGAATTGGCAGGCAGCAACCCTAATTAAGCCAGCAATTATAGAAGGTTCAATATTTACTTGTTAATTTCCAAGAACACCGCGTTGGGCAGATGGAGTCGTTGTACCTATATATTCACTAATATATTATGCCCTAGCTAGTCATTTTTATAATTAAAATGCTAGCTTCAAGCTGACTCAAAAATAAAAATTGGAAATGGGGGTTATTGATCAGAAAACGAGCAACAGAGGATATGCATTTTATTAATTTACCACGAGTTTTCTAGAAGTACTAGAACATATATGATTCATGCATGTAACCTGAGACTCATATTCTACATGAACTTAATATTAAGCTACAAAATTTTGACCATGCACTCAGTCGTCGTCATTAACCGAAGCACGTATTTACTTTTACACTATAATTTTTTTTGTTTAATACTAGTCTTTTTGACACTGTACGTTGATTGATTATTTAGAATATCTACATCCGAATTTTTGTATTAGTCTGACACAAGAGAAAAATATTTTCCTTTCTATTTAATTTTCTTCTCACACTGCAAAAAATTATGCTCCTCATACAGTCATACAACAACAATATTCTTAAATTAGTAGTATTGAATATTGATAACTACTTGTTTGGAATGTGAACATGAATATGACGGGTACGGGGTACCTATCCTTTTCTGAGGCAGATATTTCAATGATATTCAAGACCCAAATCGTTTTATATATAGCTACTTACTGTTATATGGGTCCATACACTTTCGAGCTAACGTATGAAAACAAGAAATCCTCTGCAGGAAAATGCCGACCCTTGTTTTTGAGCTAGCTTCTATTCCAAAACCTAATAGTCACCACCATAGCAATAATTTCGATGTGTCATTTGTCCCATAAATTTTGGAACTTTAATTGTATACACACATATATACTTGAACGAGAAAACCTTGTTTTCTTTAGGGTTACAAGTCATTTCCGCTAATTAAGGTTTGGAATAGATCGAAGATGATAGAAAAATTAAGTAGCATGCATGCATGGTCAATTAATTGAGTAAATTAAATACGATGTTTTGATCGAATTAATCTGTGTATAACTCCCGAATACTAGTCAAATTTTTGGACGATGTGGGACATGGCAAATTTTCTAATTGGAAAAGTGGCTATATATTCAAAGAGTTCAAACAATATTTAGAAGCCAAAAAAGTCCTCCATTGCAAGTAAGCCAACATTCTTACGCCTTTTTCATTTTCATTTTTTAGTTGTCGTGTTTGTTTTTCTCTCATAAGAATGGAAATTTGGAGGAGTTATGGGCCTGCCTCTGAAACTCAACCAAACTCATAAAGGCCTAAAGAAGCCAATGAGAGGCCCAGGAAAGAGGACTCATTGAGGGGCCCATCCACGTGCCGCTCTCTCAAACGTTTAGGTTCAGGAAATATCATAGCAACTTCTTTGGCATTAAATAATGTGAATTGTCCAAAACCAAATTATGTGAAAGAGACTAGCTTGGCCAAAAAAAATATTATGTGAAAGAGAAATATATCATTAACCCATTCCAAATTTGAAATGAAATTCTTTTATAATTCAAATTAAAATAAATAAATAATATGGTTATGGTCGACAGTTCAATTTGCGTAATGAAATATTTAATTATAGTAGTTAGTTAGATAACTAAATAATCTTCGATTTAACTAATACGTAATTTGCAAAGCAATGATTTTTTCATAACATCAATGATATATGAGAACGAATTTAAATTCCAATGAGAAAAAAAAAAAGAACCAAAGGAAAACGTTAAAGAGTGCCTCATTTCTCTTTCATCACTTATATAGGTATTTGAATTGAAATTTTGAAACCTTAAGATGATGGGGGTTCTTGTAATTAAGCTACTCATGCAGCAATCTAATCCCAGATGAAAGTTCAGTTTGTTCAGCTGCAATTTCATGGTAGCTTCCCATGCAACTTCCAGGAAGGAGAGAACTTTCTCATAATATATTTATCTCAAACACTAGCTATATGCACTAATTAACAGTCACAAATGTATACCTTCACAGGCATATAAATAGTGTATTAGTATTCCTAACCTTGCCATCATTCTTAGTTTCCACATAGCAAAGTTACATATAATATAGCAATGGCGTCGAGAAGTGGATTGGTTGTGTTTGAAGATTCCTTTCCGACGATGTTACAGAGGTTAGGCGAGGACGGGTTTATGAGGGAGTTGTGCAACGGGTTCCAGCTGCTGATGGACGAGAAGAGAGGGGTGATCACGTTCGAGAGCTTGAAGAAGAACTCAGCGCTGCTGGGGTTGCAGGGAATGAGTGAGGAAGAGTTGAGGTGCATGGTGAGAGAAGGTGATTTAGATGGGGATGGGTGTTTGAGTGAGATGGAGTTTTGTACTCTCATGTTTAGGTTAAGTCCTGCTTTGATGAAGACTTCTAAAGAATTGTTGGAAGAGGCTATTGTAAGCAGTACGTAGGTGCTGAAATGTAACCAAGCTAGCTCCCTTGATATTCTCTTGCATGCTCTCAGTCTATCTGTAATTTGTTCGTGCTTATCAATAAACTGTTTTTGTTCATGCATGGATATTACAAGCTTTTTTTTTATTAATTTTATGTATGTGTTAGCATAGTTTTGTTGCAATATGTAATGTATAGCAAACGTAGAAAGGGCTTTACATTCTCTTGTAAGAAAATAGAAGTACGGTCAGGTGGCCCAAGTGCATGCTAAGGAATAGGATTAGGTTTAGACTAGCGGAAAATATTTTCATCCAAATGATACAAGCTAGACTAATGAAATAATTAAACCGTTACTGTAACAAAAAAAAAATATTAAACCATTACATGCATTTAAAGACCAAAATGGTCTCAATTACGAAAAGAGAGAACAAAATGCGGTGCCAAAACCCACCAAAACATTATATCCAATTTCACAGCGTGTGTTACATACAAGACTTGTGCAGAAAAGATCTTCACTAGATATAGAGATCGAGGTCGTACATATGTTTTATGGAAGATGTCAATTCAAAATTAAAGAATGAAAAAGAAATTGAAATGTGCAATTATTGTTTCAATAATAAGTCTCAGAAATCAACATGAATAAAAAAATGATCGTCCAAAAAAAATTAATATAAATGATTCTTCATTCCCATTGTCAAAAAAATAATGTGGCTAAGCTAGTTTTCCAGACTTATTAGCTTTTGAAACCGTGTGTTAATTAATTTGTCAATTACTTTCATGCAACAAAGGTCTCGCATGCAAGATGTAGAGAGGTCGAGATTTAATTGACGACTCTTGTATTCATATAGGAGAGACTTTCTAAACTAGAACAAATACCAACATATTTTCGACTTTTAAGAACCAAAGAAGATCATCTAACAACTAAAAATAACTTAACACATTTGCGCAAGTTTTGATTTGAAGTCCTTGAAAACTCTTTCATCACGAGAATTAATCCCTGTTATAAGCATGCAAGGCAAGTAAAAAAAATTAAATGTACGTAATATGATAGGATATAAAGGAGAAAGAGCAAATTAAACGAGTACAATAATCTTAATCATATGATATAACTGCAGCTTAGAAGTTCAGTACACTTGAAATCGTGCCAAATATGTATTGGAAATAGACAACAAGCAAAATCCCATGTTGATATAATGAGATAATTAAACTACATTTTTCCTAAAGCTCCTTTGATTTCTCAGCTGATCTCACATGCAGTTTGATTGTTTGAAAATAATAAATTACAAAAATCTAAAATACATACGTACGAACCTACGTACCTTTTTTTAATTAATAAAAAAATCTAAGGATTTGACTCCATGTAATAAAAAGATGGGAACAAGCTATTGAAAAATATGACTAAATTCAGTTTACCACCCTAACTTTAGATCGAAAATCTAGTCTTTACTCTTTTAATTTTATCAGCAACACCCTTATACTTACAAATTTGATCAGTCTAGTCCAATCGTTATCCAATCCGTTAATTTTGACCGTTATGTGTTGACGTGACACAAATGAGACCCACATTTTGATGGCATGGCGATGATGTGGAAATCTCAACCGTTAATCAAGCCATTAATTTTGACCGCTAAGAGTTTACTGGGCATTCCACGTGGAAGAGTGAGTTCCATTTGTGTCACGTCAGCACTTAACGGTCAAAATTCACGGATCGACTAACGGTTAAACTAGACTGATTAAATTGATAAGTATAGGGGTGTTGCTGATGAAATTGAAATAGTAGGGACTGACATGATTTTTTGTCATAAGTTCAAGGTGGTAAACTAAATTTAATCCTTGAAAATAACCCTAATTATACGTACGCACTCTTCATTTCTCTAAGAATAAAATTAATTTATATCCGTTTCATTCATCATTTGTTTCTTTATTTACTTCTTGTATGGAGAAAGCTATTACAACAACAAAGATTTTGGGACAATCAATGGATCAAGTCATCAAGAATAGACCTAATTCAAGTTTTATAAAGTACGTACGGATCAGATCCATATCAATTGACCACCTTAATGGAGTATTGTTTCACTCAAAATTTACGTTGTATACAGCAGTTTTATTAATTAAGGTTTGAGAGCAGTTGCACCATCTCTTTTTTATTTCAAAAAAAAAAACATAGGACGGCCGACGGCCAAAATTTAAGATAAAAATCCTATTATTTAACTAAAACGAAAATTCCTATCTTATAATCTAGGGTTTATTTGTTATGCATCTCAAACAAAAATGCATTATATAAAATTTTGCATGAATTTGTTAGTATAGTATTAATTGTTGTCGTTATTGTCACAAGTTTAATTGAGTCTGCTTGGGTTAGAGATTGGAAACATATTTGGCTTGAAGTTGATTCTTCTCTTATTCTTAACTTTCTTCGGTGTCCTTCTTTGGTGCCATGACAACTTCGGGTTCAGTGGAATAATTGTTTGTTTCGTATTTCTCAAATGCAGTTTTGCACTTCTAATATATTTCGTGAAGGCAATCATGTTGCGGGTGCATTGGCTAACTATGGTACATCTTCAACTGGTTTTGTGTGGTGGAATGCAGCTCCTACTTTTATTGCTTCACATTGTAACGAAGACTGATTGGGTCTTCCTAAGTTTCAATTTCGTTAGTTTGGTTTCTTTACTGTAGTTTTGGTTTCTGAGAGTTTTGGCTTAGTTCCCTCCCTTGTACTTCTCTTCTTCTTTATTAATTAATTTTGGGTGTTGGGAGCTATTCCCTCATCCCGTTTTAGCAAAAAAAAAAAAAATATTGTCACAAATTTAATTCTTTACTAATTAAGGATCTGATTCTTTTTTCAAATTAATTGAGGGTACTTTAATTTGTAAACTTGGGTAAAAAGCAAATGTTAGAAGGTACGTTTCAGAATGGAACAATTAACCTTGCAATAATAACAACTAGTGCTATCTTTCCGATGCAACTTCGGGGAAGCAGAAGCCGCCATGGAATCTTTACAGAAAATGGTTGGAAATGAAACATACCTAGCTTGCAAGCAATATATCCCAACTTCATCAATACACCTCATGACTAGCTAGCTAGTTCTTTCCTCAACACTTTCTTCGATCATGCTTTATTTCGGTTCCCTAGCATTGACTGCCTAATATATATATATAAGACCCTCACCAAGCTCAACTAATTTCCATATAAACATTAATGGCGTTGGATGGTGGGGTTGTTTTTGAAGATTTCTTTCCAGCCATGGTGGAGAATTTGGGATCAGAAGGGTTCATGAAGGAGCTGTGCAACGGGTTTCGGCTGTTAATGGACGGGGAGAGAGGCGTGATCACGTTCGAGAGCTTGAAGAGGAACTCAGCATTGCTTGGATTGGAAGGCATGACTTGTGATGATGAGTTACTCTGCATGTTGAGGGAAGGTGATTTGGATGGTGATGGGTGCTTGAATGAGATGGAGTTTTGCACTCTCATGTTTAGGTTGAGTCCTGATTTGATGCAAACTTCACAGGATTTGTTGGAGGAAGCTCTTGCTTTTGATGATCAATTATTCTAGCCCCTAGCTTTTAGGTTTTTTTTTTTTATCGCTTTCTTTTTATGCTTTGTCTGGCTATTCTCTGTCATGTGTAGTTGGAGGTTACACTTAATAAATTGTTTCTTGTTTACTACGTTATCTATCTTCTTAAAATACTTGAATTTTTGATAGTTTCAACTTTCAAGTTCATAGATATTCTTTATAAGGAATTGAGAAAGTCATAGATATACAGATGGATGATTGAACTTTGGATGAAATCTTCATCAATAATCCAATTTTTTACAAGAGTTTTTTGATCGAAAATGGCATGCCATGTGTGGTATATTAAACAAATTGATTGTTTGAGATATAGATCAACCTGCTAGAGCGTGGATTTAAAGTTTAATGAGATTAAAGTGATTAAAATATATATTAATTGTCAAATTACTCAAACATCAAGCAACAATTTGTCAAATAAATCATTCGGCTGTGCGACATGGTATATCTGATATCCAAAAGATTTACTTTATGCCATTTTGTGATCGAGATATTAATACTAGGGTTGCAATTCGGATGGATCGGATCAAATCTTAGTGTTCCAACTCCAATCTAAAAAGTTTCGGAACTGAATATGTTGTTTCAATTCTAATTCCAAAAATTTTGGATCAGATTAAATCGGAATATTCGGATATTCAGAATTTTTTCGGAGTTTTCGGAATTGGTATTACTTTAAAATCTTCGGAATTTCAAATTAAAAAGTAATTTTCAAACTTGTCCCAAGTAAATCCATTATTTTGTATATTTTCAGGGATACTACAATTTTAATACCAGAAGAAAGAGTAGCAAGTGTAGTAGTAGTTTAATTACATCAAGTTCATACTGCAAGTCCATTTAATTTTTGTTTTCATATCTTGTGAATTTATCAAACAAATTATATTTATAGCTGACGGTCTACCATTTCGGGCTCCTCAATGATCGAGTTGTAGGAAGAAATAAGTGAACAATATTATTTACTTTCATAAAAGGAAATAGATTTTAAATGAAATAAAAAATAAAACAAAATGGGTCATAGTCTGAGCAACAAAATATTTGTTGGTAAATGTGTGGTCTCCATTTTTTTTTTTTCATTTCTTGTGAGTTTTATGAAACGAATTATATTTCTAGTTGCCAATCAACAATTTCGGGCTCCTTAGTGAGCTATTGGAACAACTATTATTTACTTTCATATGCGGAAATAGAAATTAAATGAAAGAAAAAATAAAAATATTAAACAAAATGGAGAATGACCTGTAGCGACGAAATGTTCGTCGCTACAGATGCGCTCTCCATTTTTTTTCTCCCCTAAACCCTAAACCTAACTGCCGGTCCACAATTTCGGGCTCCTTAGTGAGCTGTAGAAACAAATACGTGCACATTACTATTCCAGTCATACACGAAAATATTTGTCGCTATAGGTGCGCTCTCCATTTTTTTTTTCATTTCTTGTGAATTTTATCAAACGATTTCTATTTTCAACTGTCGGTCGACCATTTCGGGCTTCTCAGTGAGCTGTAGAAACAAATAAGTGCACACTACTATTTACTGTCATACGCGGAAATAGAAATTAAATGAACAAAAAAAATAAAACAAAATCGGGATGGCCTGTAATGACGAAATATTTGTCGCTGCAGGTGCACTACTCTCTATTTTAATATATAATTTTTCATTTCGTGTGAATTTTATCAAACAAATTCTATTTTCAGCTGTTGGTCGACCATTTCAGGCTTCTCAATAAGTTGTAGGAAGAAATAAGTGCATATTACTTTGTACTTTCATACACGAAAATAGAAATTAAATTAACAAAATAATAAAAAAATAAAACAAAATGGGGTGGCCTGTAGAGCACACTTGTAGTGACGAACAATTCGTCGCCATTAGTGCACCCTCTATTTTAATTTTTTTTTTCCATTTCTTGTGAATTTTATCAAACGAATTCTATTTCTAGCTGTCGGTTGACCATTTCGGGCTCTCAATAAGGTATGAAAAGAAATTTCGTAAGCGAAAATAGAAATTAAATGAAAGAAGAAAAAAAAAACAAAATGGGGCATGGCCTGTAGCGACGAACTGTTCGTCACTACATGTGTGCTCTCCATTTAATTTTTTTTCCTTACTTTTGAATTTTATCAAAGGAATTCTATTTCCAGCTATCGGTCGATCTTTTCGGGATTCTCAATAAGCTGTAGGAAGAAATAAGTGCATATTACTCTTTACTTTCATACACGGAAATATATAGAAATTAAATTAACAAAAAAATAAAACAAAATAGGGATGGCTTGTTGCCACGAACTGTTTGTCGCTATTGGTGCGCTTTCTATTTTAATTTTTTTTTTCATTTATTGTGAATTTTATCCAACGAAATCTATTTTTAGCTGTCGGTTGACCATTCTGGGCTCCTCAATGAGCTGTAAAAAGAAATTTCATAAGCGAAAATAGAAATTAAATTAAAGAAAAAATAAAACAAAATGGGGCATGGCCTGTAGCGACGAACGGTTCGTCGCTACAAGTGCGCTGTCCATCTAAATTTTTTATTTCATTACTTGTGAATTTTATCAAACGAATTCTATTTCCAGCTGCCGGTCGACCATTTCAGACTCCTCAATGAGTTGTAAGAAGAAATAAGTGTACAATACTATTTACTTTCATACGTGAAAATAGAATTTAAATGAAAGAAAAAGTAAAACAAAATGGGACATGGCCTGTAGCGACGAATAGGTCATCACCATAGGTGCACTCTCTATATATATTTTTTTTAATTTCTTGTGAATTTTATCAAATGAATTCTATTTCCAAGTAAGGGTATGGTATGTTAGCATTTCTCATACATAATGAATAGAGAAAATCCTTGTTAAGGTAAATAAGATTCTCATTATAATAAATTAAATACGTTTTAAAAGTGCTAATTGTAATATTTTATGACTTGACGACACATATTACAACTTCGACAACTCATGTGGTAACTACGAAAAGGCCCTCGTTAAAGTAAATAAGGTCCTCATTAGACTCATTAGAGTAAATAAGTTTTTATTTGAGTAAGTAAGTCCTAAAAGTTGTAATTGTATGTATGAGATACGTTAACATACACTATAATTTTTCTCTATTTCCAGCTGCCGGTCAATCATTTCGGACTTCTCAATTTTCTTGTGAGTTTTATTAAATGAATATTTAATACCAATGAATTAGACATTTAAATAAGAATGCATCTAGTCATAATGCACCCATTCCATATATTTTAATTTTGGGTCGCTCGTGTCCCAAATTGTCCACTAAGAACCCTAAAAACCGACCACTAAGTAAACCTCTTGGACAAGTCTATAATGACTTCATTTCTTGAAACTGTTATCGCATAAATTCCACCAAATGGTTATGATGTAACTCTTAAAATCATTTTAGTTGACCCCATTGTTGTAGCTTGGGATGTACTTTTGTACATATATATGCTAAGGAACCTGCGCGCCCTTCAACTTTACAGTACGTACGTATTTCAAAGAAATAATATACAATTTCAGTTGTATATTTCGGGGAGGTACGTACTATGTGGACTTGGATTTGATAAATCCCATTTCACTTACCAAAATGCCACAAGGAGTACTTTGAAGATTTTCATGAAATTATAGTACGTAATTCCTCACTTTCGTGGTTGGTTGATCATTTGGTTTGACATAAAGATGTAGACAGAGTCCAGATCATCCTTCAGAGTCATTTTTGAAGTACTAGCTAGTCTTCCGATCCATTTGAGTATATAATTAAAGAAAATAATAAGAGTCTAAATTTAAAAACTAGCTCTATCTTAAAGTTGAGAATATTTCTTTTCAATTTAGCGATATTTGAGTGTAATATATAATTTAAGATACATAAATAATTAATCGAGGGCGCTCGAGACTAGTATTTTATTATAACATAATTTCTCCCTTATACTTGAAATTTCTTCGATCTTCCTAACAACATATGTAATTGCGTGGCAAAGCCTTGTATCTGTTCATTGTATGCTAGCCTGCTATAGCTTGAGGCTAAGGGTCAAATAATGGATCTATTATGTGCTGATTTGGAAAGAGCCCTTCTGGCCTTGTATGCCAAGTTTCATATCCTTTCGTAGGAAAATACGTGTAGCTAGCTGCTTTGGCAACTAATGATATAGATATGGACCTTCCCATGCAATTTCCACGAAGGAGAACTCTTTCCAGAAATCAAACTACCCCAGCTTACATGAATTTATATTTATATGCATGACAGAGCAAAGTTGCATCATGCCCGCAACAAATTACCTTCTCTCTCTTCTGTACGTACCTTCGTTGTCATATATATCCACACCCACCTCTCTTTCCTCGAAGTTTAATTTTCCCTCCCTTCTAGGTCTTTATTCCTTTCTTACTTCAATGCATGTATTCCCTAGCTATATATATATATATATAAACCCCTATACCCCGATTAATAATTTATACATTGTTTTTTGTATTTTGACTTTCACTTTGATCGAGATCGATCGATCGCAATGGCGTGCCAAAACGGGGTGGTGTTTGAAGATTTCTTCCCGGCCATGGTTGACAAGTTGGGAGCGGAAGGGTTCATGAAGGAGCTCTGCAACGGGTTTCGGCTTTTGATGGACGGAGAGAGAGGCGTGATCACGTTCCAGAGCTTGAAGAGGAACTCCGGCTTGTTGGGGTTGCAAGGCGCCATGAGCGACGATGAGGTGAGGTGCATGATCAAAGAAGGTGATTTGGATGGTGATGGGTGCTTGAATGAGATGGAGTTTTGTACCCTCATGTTTAGGTTGAGTCCTGCTATGATGGAAACTTCTGTGGAATTGTTGGAGGAAGCTTTTGTTTCTGATGAGGATGATCAGATGTAGCTAGCTAGTCTTCTCTCTTCTTCTGTGGCAATTTCTTTTTTTCGATCTTGTAGCATGTCATCCGATCTTTTTGTTTCCATTACCATCGATCCTAGTTTGTAATTTCAGTTAAGTTTAGTTATTATTAGAGAGACTATTCAGCTAAGCCTAGCTAATTTTGGTATGATCAAGGTGCGTACGTATATATGTTTGCTTTAATTTCAAGCTTTTTGTTTCTTTAATATTTTTTGTTTTTGGTTTTAATTAGTGCGCGGTTGGATTCAATAGATGAACCAAAAGACAGATCTATAGAATAAATTAAAGGGTGGAAGTTCCACACAAAAAAGAAAAGAAAAAAAGAGATGGAAATCCAATTTGGTACTGATAAAAAAAGGGATATTTAGATAAACATCCTTTCCACTTTTATTTTCTAAGATATAGTCCATTGATTTTTTTGTTATTAGATTTAATCCAATATTAAATATGAGATGCCACATAAGATATTTTATTGCCATAATTTTTCAATTATTTACAGACTATGCCATAATCAGAAATATTTAAATACAATATCAACATTTAATTTAAATCCCTATAATTAAGCCTAGAATTCAAATTTTAGTTATTACTAATCTATAATAAATGAAAATAAATTCGTATAATAAATTTTATCATTCAAATTTTCATTACCTTAATTAGTTATTGATAGAATAATCGAAAAAGTAAAAGTAAATTACTAAGTTTAAAAATTGTTAATGTATAAAATATGTAACTAAAAAAATGTATAATACTATATTACTGATTAAGTTTTTCATAAAGAGGTAAATTATTCATAAAAAGAATAGGTAAATATTTGATTCAAAAAGTAGGTAAATTGTTCATTATAAAATAAAAAGTAGGTAAATTGTTCATAAAATAGTAGGTACGTACATTATAAAAAAAAAGTAATATGTAAATTAGTCATAAAAAAAACTAGGTAAATTATTCATGAAAGAGTAGGTAAATTATAAAAAAAGTAGATAAATTGTTCATAAATTAGGTAAATTGTTCATAAAAAAAGTAGGTAAATTAACAAGATATGATACTATAGTGCATCGTTTCAAATTTAACAAGATATTTATGCTACAGTGCATCGTTTCAAATTTAACAAGATATGATACTAAAAGTAACGAGAAAAAGTATATAATTTGAAATCAATATGCATCAATTATCTATACCAAAATAAGCAAAGACAATATATATCTATACCACAACAAACTAAGAAATATGTACCTATTAATAATATACCAAAGAAAAAATTATGAAACATACCTTGAATATTGAAGAAGATAATCAAAGAATTGCAAGAACCGAAGAACATACAATATATACATAAAACAGACACTATGAAGATCGAGATGGAAACAAATCCTAATAAATAGTACTATGACTACTATCACATAAATTTGAAACATAGTGTTAAAATTAAAATAAAATGATTATAAATATAATCGAGACTCAATTATAGGGAGGAAATAATTTTATTTCCAAATGAAAAAAGTCAATGTGTGTTTAATGTTTAATTTTAATTTTTAACTTATGATCTTTAAGTTAATGGGCATTTTGGGTATAGTATAATTTGCCAAGCTGACTCATCGAACCTAAAATGGAAAAAATCTACGTGGCTCTTGGTCAAAGGACTAAATCTAGGAAAAAAAAGACACCCGAATTTTAATTAAAAAATCAAAAGTGGGAAGGGCTTTATCCTAATTTCTCCATAAAAAAATGAATGTTTGAATAGTGAAGAAGACAGACTATTAACGTTTGGGGAAAAAAAAACAGTGTAGGAGACTAATTAAAGTACTTAAATAATGCACACCGCTACATTCATTTTTTGTTTATAAGTTATGTTCACCAATTAATGTGGCACTATTTTGTTAATTTAAATTTAAACTTATTCAAGTTAGGGTTTTATCAATTTCTAAGAAAACATGTTTTTTTAACTTTGGACACACATTCATCGATATAACTTTTGACACATGATATTTTATTTTGATCACCAAAGCACACATTAGTATAAAGAATGGGTCAAGTAATTTCGATATTATAGCGAATATTTTTGATTGAAGTGCTACGTTATTATCTAATTTCGAGTCTGAAACATAAAAAAAACAAGAAATATCATGAAAGAGTTTGAAATGACCCTTAGCCTCATCAACTAGATGTCATTCCAAAGGAAAGCTATTGAAGGTCCCGATTCCACAATAAGAGAAAACTAATCCAAGTCAAGTGTCATTTCAACATACTCAGGAAAAGCATCAATATTTTATAAAAACACGGAAGTTTGGTCCTTGACTTTCTAATGGACCTCGGTCCCAATATGAGGTGAAGAAAAGAAATCATTTAGTTCATGGGCCTAGCAAGCTGGCAGAAGCAACGTACTCCATTACAATCAAAACTATATCAGAGAAAATCATCCCATGCCTCGAATTAACCTCAGCCACAAATGAGTTTCTGCAGCTAATTAGCCATGCATGCCAAAGTTGGTGTTCTTAATTCCAAGTTCAATGCATGAAAAGGGAAAAGGGACACCAAGCCATTACCAAATCCCATTATCCCAACCCGGCCACAGCTTTCTTATCTCCTCGATCGATCTCGTTCTTGTATTCCTGGAACACCCACAGCTACTACGCACTCGCTATTTGGTAGTCTTCCATTCAAACTCGCACTTCCTTTCTTCAAACTCGCTATTCGGTAGTCTTCCACCATTCAAACTCGCTTCTTTATCTCATCTTATCCTAAAAACAATCGGGAATTCCTACCTAGTGACACATTTATATGCGAGGTTAAGTCTCGATAAATTATTAATTGTCACGTAATATTGACTTATTAAGACACTTTTAAGACGAGAAAAGTCCTACTATAGTGCTACTTGGACAGTAGAACAATCTTATAACAATATATACCATATCAAATGTACGTTATTTATACGGAGAGTTCGTTTACGTACGGTACATTAATATACTCTAGAATAAACTTTTTCCACACGGAAGACTTTTTCCATGGATACTTGAAGATTTTTGCTGAGGTCACTACAGTTGATGGATTTACTTCCAAGTTGTCCCACAGGGAGACAAATCAATCAAATAAGTTGTTAGTAATAGTCAAGGCTTCATCTGCACCACTAAAAGCTAGCTAGCTAGACTCACCATTGACAATATATGCACCAAGCTAGCTAGGTACCAACTACGAACCTGAAAGTGAGATTCCTACTCATTTTAACCCGCTACGTAGGTGATGGAATTTGTTCCAAATGAAAAGAACTCAACCCTGTAAATAATTCATCACAACGCAACAAGCTAGCTAGAGGGAGAGGGAGAGCTGCAAAGTCTTTTTGAAGCCAAGAGATCGACAACGACAAAGGAGGGAGTGAGTGAGTGAGTTAGTTCACTGCAATTCAGACGCGTGTGTCCATCTTGGTAAATTATTAACTTGTCCAGTTCTAGCTTCCATTATTATTCTGTCCAAATTCAGACGGAAGTGGGTTCATGCATAACACCAACCACAAATTCCGTCAAAAGGAGAATTAACAAGGAGTGCCATATATGCTATGTGGCAAATTTTAGGTGGTGTTCAACGGTTTAAAGACCCTACCTAATTCCCACCCATCAACTTGTAATTATGCTTGGGGAAGAACTAACAGAATTAGGAACTTAAATTCCTCCTACATTCATATATCAATACGTTAATTCGGTTTAGTAGTGGTAACATTTTAAATTTTATTAAAGAAAAAATAATATCTACTACTATTGATATCACATGGTACACATCCACATCTGTACTTACTTTTTTAGGTTCCCAAATCAATGATGTAGTGTATGAATTGTATATGCACCTTTGAAAAGAATGATTACTTATGAGTTAGTCCAAGTGGTGGTGAGGGAGTATGAAGAATTGGGTTAGATTTCAATTAGGTCAACAACCATTAGTAGTCGAGTTGGTAAGAGCCTCTAGGTGTGGAACTATCCTACGTATTCAGATTCGAATCATGCCGATTGTTGATTGAAGTTCTCAATTTATTGTAAGGAGGAATGCTTATAACACTGCTCCTGAATAGATTAATCTTTGAATTTAGAAAACTTTTCAAATACAACGATCTCCATTAAAAAAAAAAGTTAGAAATTCAATTCTCTCCTATGTAAGAAAAATATAAAAATAATTATGAGTAAATAAGTATGTCACTCCTTAGTCCTTGCCCTAAATTAATTTTTATCTGCTGCCCTCTTACCAGTAAAGTTGCCCCAACTTAAGGAGTGAGATTGATTGGTGCATTTTCTATTTTCCTCCCTGCTTTGAAGGGATAAAATCAAAGACAAATAAAGTCCTCTCTAAAAAAAAAAAAAAAAAAAACAGAAAACATGGGCTGGTTTTGAATATGAATACCTCCGACTTGTCGTGCACCATGTTTTCCAATTCCCTTCTATTTATATATATACTAATATACACATACCTCAAGGCTTAAAAACATAGACAAAAGAGATCTGCTTGAGGAATCAAATTGAGAGAGAGAGAGAGAGAGAGAGAGAGAGAGATGAGGAAGTGTGAGCTGTGTGATTCTGTGGCAAAGATGTACTGTGAATCAGATCAGGCTAGTCTGTGTTGGGATTGTGACATCAAGGTTCATGGTGCAAACTTCTTAGTGGCCAAGCATTCAAGGACTCTGCTCTGCCATGTCTGTCAATCTCTAACCCCATGGAATGCCTCTGGACCCAAGCTTGGTCCTACTGTTTCAGTTTGTCTGAATTGTGTCAATACTTCCAACAAGGAGTCCAGAAATGAAGAAGAAGAAGAAGAAGGTGATGATAGTGGTGGTGATGATGGTGGTGATGAAGAAGAAAATAGCATTGGAGAAGATGATGATCATGAAGAAGAAAATAGCATCGGAGAAGATGATGATGATGATGATGATGATGATGGTGGTGGTGGTGGTGACCATGATGCTGATGATAATGGTGGTGGTGGTAATGATGATGCTGATGATGAAGAAAATCAAGTAGTTCCATGGTCATCTAGCTTCTCTCCTTCACCAGGCTCAAGTTCTTTAAGTGATGAAGAAGAATGTTGCAATGAAAGCTTCTCCAATTCAAGATCATCACATCCATGTAAGCGCAGGCGCTTCAATGCACACTTGAATTCTCAAGTACGCAATTAATTTCTTCACCTAGAGCTCTTGCACATCGATCATGAATCTTTCACTTTCTTTCTTTTAAGTCTCATCCTATCAATCTCTGAACAGAACAACTTCTTCAGAAACAGAATGATCAGAACTGCTGCAGTGGAACCAATATCAAGAACAAATTAGAGCCCAGAATATATGATTCAGGGAAGCAACAGGTCAAGACCCATAATTTAATTCCAGGACTTGCTAATGAAGATTTTACTGACTAATTTGAGGTGAATTTTCTTTGTTTTCTAGTCATTGTAAATTTGTAGTTTCAATTTCAATCCCCTAATTTGAGCAAAAAATTAATGAAGATTTTACAATCTCTCTCACCAAAAATCCTGGCAGCACATGATACGTACTCAGATACTGTATAAATGAAATAATGCTTTACTTTTTCCTTGTGCTATCACATGGTGGGAGCTCAATTTAGACCACCCTATTTAAGATTAGTGCCCAAATTAAAGTACTGCAAGTAGCAAACTTCTTCAAGAAATCCATTACTGCAGTAAGTGGTAAGTGATAAGTGGGGTCTCAGAAAATACAATTAGCTATAATTAAGTTCTGGTCCATGTTCGTAATAGTACACACTGTTGTTTCATATGCATGAGAAGCCACTACCATAATATAGTTCTCCAGAAACTTGCAACGAATTGGGGAAGTTTGATCTGAGCACTGTTACTAGAAATAAGTCTTCAAAAGCTTAAGAATGGGAGATGGGCCAAAAGCTTAGGACATGTCCACGTGCCCACCATAACTCCTGATTTAGTAGTAGTATTTTACTTGCAACTTGATTAGTGATAGATAAGAGAGCTACTAATAAACTAACATTAAGCTTTAATGAAAGGAATCAAGAAGGGCCAGAGCTAGTGAGTCCTTTGTGGTGGGAAATAGTTGCTTGTGGTGGAAAGGAATCAGACAAGTTTTTATGTGGCTGTGGATTCCTATTAAAAGTTCCAACATGGAGATGTGAGATGTTTGGATTCTGTTTCCCCTAAACTAAGCTGTTCACCATTTTTGATCTATGTGTTGTGTGACAGCCATGAAGTGAGTTCTTCCTCTCTGTCAGCCTCTGGAATTTAGCTTAGCTGCAACTTGGAATTGTGACCACTTCTTATATATGCCTTGCTTTTATATGGAAAACGCGGTGCCTTTTGTTCTCTACCTTGCATCACAAACAAGAATGACGTCTTTCCGCATTTTGCTAATTTGCTTTGCCAAAGCAATGAAATCTCAACAACAGAGACAAAGCGCTATAACGGCAATGCTCAAATTGTTGAGATTAGGCTATCTTGAGAGACCCAACTTCCCTATCTTAACCATCTGCTTCATTTATGTTTTTTATATATATATTATCAGAAAAGTATAAGGAACAAGATTGAAATTGAAATCATCCATTATTCATCAACATCCCCGAGTTTCATAAACATGGCAACGCCGTGAAAAAGCGGTTAAAACAAAGATCAGTAGACTCAGTTACTGCCAAACTTTTCCATACAACATGACAACATGATTACACACGAACCAGGAGTATTTGATAAACATCTGAATGCACTTCATCATCACCATCTCCATCTTCAACGTGCCTTATCCGTATCTGCAAGGCATGAAATTCAACATAATCATCGAGTATTACAACCTGTCTATGTGGGTGTATGAGAGTCAGGCCCTATGATGATGCTTAGTACAAGGTAAATCATGCAAAGCATACTGCCAAAGACCTAAAAGGTTGAACTTGCATGCAATACAATGGCTTGCAACTTAGATGCCTAGTGAGATGAAAACAACTGGTTCCAGAATAAGATTCCCAAGAATTATGTTACAGGATGAGAAGCACAAAACATTTATGTTTTGTATAAACAACATGTTTCATGAAATATTGGATCCAGCCTACTGACAAATGTGCATGGACCACACAATTGATAATGCTGCTTAGACAACCTAGCAGTGTAAAGGACCTGGCCAGGTTTACTAAAATGAACATCTTATTTGAACGCTTAACCATGATACTCCTACCATCATGATAGAATCCGCTAGGTCCTATTTTATTGAGCAACAGTCCAAGCATTGATGTCATCCATTTTAATCATACATCGGTTCGAATGCATATCAAGTAAACAGCTTACAATACAATATGTACAACGTTCCAGGTAAGATTCAATCACTCATCAAACACTTGCTCAAAATCATCATGAAGTTATGAATCACTTGTTTCTTGCATCTTTAGTTTCTAGCAGAACAAACTATCGTAAAAGAGGCTTAAAAAGGACAATGAATGCCACCCACATAACAGCACAAAAAGTAGTTTAAGTTTGCCACTTATATATACCTTAGGATATTTAAATCACTTTAGCTACTGGTCGTAGATATCAACATTGAAAATATGGAGCAGCAGCCTTGCTGCTCCTATAGCACCATTGGCTCCAATTTTCATGTGGAATTATGTTGGTTGCACTTGTATCTGGAGTGCCTTGTAATTTATTTTATTTTGACATCAATATGAAAGTACTTTCCTTTTTGTTGGTATCTGGAAAATTAGCAAATGTTGGCTGCAGAAAGGTAGATTGTTTCAACAGTATATAGACCATCAAGATACCAACATAAAAAAAAAGAGACTAGAATGCCAAACAGAAACATTTATAAGCTACTCCAAATAATCAAATTCACTTTTTTTTTTTTCCAATTAAGAGACTTCTATCTATTACCAAACCAAACCTCTTTTAATACAACTGGAATGCTGGAGGAGCTGCCTAAGCATTCCATAACTATATTGATACATAACCAAACTCAAGCATATGAAATCTAAAGGTCCAGTAGCTAAATTGTTGTATTGTTGGACCACAAAACCACGTCCCATTGCTGTGTAGTAACTTCATGACCCGGATTAGGTTTATCGTTCTAAGAAGCCAGTAATAATTAATGAGGAGTTAGAGTATTAATGCAGTCCTTTTGATGTTTCAAAATCTAAAAAATTGTATGTCAATGACGAAACCATTATTTGAGGAGGAACATAATGAAAGGCGATAAGCAAGCTTCCCTGAGGAAAAAAAATCGAACAGCCATCCAATACTATGTATACGTGCCAAACACAAATCCATTACCTCAGTAGAAAAAAAAAAAAAAAAAAAAGAAAGAAGAAGAAGAAGTAAAACCGAGGCTTTCGGATTAGATTGCAGTGAGCATTACATAATTGGAATCACTGAGTCTCGCAAAACTGAGAAAGCACAAACTTTAGAATACAAGAGCTTATCTTCATCAAACACACTCAGGCTCAAAGGTGAAGGAAGCAATCTAATCCAATGCACGATCACTAACAATCAAATGTAAATGAACCATAGAAACAAAGCTACTCCAAGCACGAACCTTGAACCAGAAATCAATCCAATTTTTATCATAATCAACAACAAAAACTAAACAATAGTCTCAAAAGAAGGATTCTGAATCCCAATGCATGTTTATAGTACTCTAAGACTAACACATTTGATGAAGTTTATCCTTCTCAACAGCAAATTTCACAGAAGCAGAGTTGATTACTATGCATATTGATAAACTAGGAAGTATTAGAAGCAGAAATTAATTGGAAACGGAAAGCAAGAATCAAAGCGGACCTTTATCCAATGCATCATGGAACTCTGGCTCTTCCTCATGCACGAGACGCGGAGAGTCAAATCTACTTCGCTTTACGACGTCGTCTCCGTCCTTTTCATCGGAAAACCTGACGACGATGACAGGACAGACGCAGTGGTGAACGCAGTAGTCACTGACACTGCCGAGCCTGGCATTGGAGCTCCTCTTAGTAGCTCCGAAGCCGCGGCTGCCCATAATGACGGCGATGAGGCCGAGCCTCTCGACCTCCAAGCAGAGCCTCTCCTTCATATCGTGGTCCTTGACTATGTGGATCTTGTAGGGGATTCGAGCCTCTTCCAGAGGCTTGGCGATGTCGTTGGCTTTGGTGACCGTGAAATTGTCGAAATCGACCTCGAGCTTCTGCTGCGAGGCCTCGTCCTCGGGAATGGAGACGTCGGTGGCGCCCCAATCGGCGCCGTAGAGGACGCTGGTGGGGCGGACGTGGAGGAGGATGACGGCGTCGCCGGGGCGGAGGTAGTTCTGGACGGCCCAATTGACGGCGAAGGCGCTCTCATCGCTGAGATCGACGGCGATCCCGATTCGGCGCTGGGCTCCAGAGGTGGGGGTCCCACTTGGCGGGAAACGTGGGGACGACGGTTGGACTACGATTGCCGATCCTGAATGCTGACGCTCTGGTTCTGACGATGGGCTCTTATTCGGGGAAGGCATGGTTTGATTGAGATGAGGAGAAAACAAAGGTTTGGTTTTGTGTGAGACTGAGGGAGGGCTTATAACTTATACCAGCCACTGATTTACCGCTTCAACAGAACAAGGAGGAAGAAGAAGAAGACTGTCAATGTCACAACGAGCACTGTGCAGGTGAGTTTTCTAGCTTCTTTGGGACAAAAGTGAAAAGGCTAAATTACTTTGTAGCACCACAATTTAGATCAAATTCACTTTCATTCCATTTTTTATTTTTATATTTGACAATCTAAGGCTTTTAGTTTGATGACTTTGCAATCCGGTACTTTCACTACTTCGGAGTTCGGACAACCAGATAAGTATCGATCTCATTCTCATCAATATATATAGTGACGTTTAATTGGGCCTCTTGGGGCGGTTTTAATTCTAAATGGAACCCATCAACCTGGAATGTCCTTTTTTTTGGCAAATTACCTGAATGTCCTTTTTAATTTTGAGAAAACCTACAATTTTGTTAAAAGATGAGGGGTCATTTGGCTATTAATCAAAAAGGAAAAGAACAATTAGACCTCTCCTTGTTGTTGTAGCTAATACTCATGCAACATGTCGTTTTTCTCGTGGCGGTTTTAATTCCAAATCGAAAACCCGGATACATATTCTGGGCCTCTCTCTCTCTCCTATTCAAATTCCCCAATCGAATCCCCAAATCAAAGCTTTTCAATTCGTTGATCTTCTTCTTCTTCTCCTATCAGAGATAATATGCCTCAGAGACACTCGAAGAACAACAACGACCTCGCGTTCTTCACATACGACGAGAAGCGAAAGCTAGGTTATGGAACCCAGAGGGAGAGACTGGGCCGGGACTCCATCAAGCCCTTCGACGCTTGTTGCCTCTGCTTGAAGCCCTTCATCGACCCCATGAGTTGCCAGAAAGGCCATGTCTTTTGTAAGGAATGCATTCTCGAGTGCTTGCTTTCTCAGAAGAAAGATATCCACAGGTTCCTTCGATTTCCATACCCACCAATTTCATGTTTGTTTTTCTCCAAATCTAATTATAATGTGTTCGTTATTCTTTGAATTTGACTTTGATGTCTTGAATTTCTGAAAAATTTGTTCTTTTTGGAAAGGTAAGATTTTAGGGTTGTGGATGACATGAATATCACTGTGTAGACCAAAGCTTCCAACTTTGACTGAAATGTTCTGGAATTGAGATTGAGATTTGTAGTACAGTAGACTATAATCTAAGTCAGACTGGGAGAAGCCTCATACTTCTTTGAGATTCTTGATGCTCATAATGTTAGGGGTATATTTGTTTGGCATTTTGTTATTTCCTGAACAAAGCTAGCTTTAGAAGGTGTAAACAAGTTTAGAGGTTTCATGAGGTCTGTCAACGCCTAGAGCATATTTCTGGATGAAGAAAGTTTGATCTTGTTCAGGGAAGAACTTGAGGTTTTTGTTACTATTGGTTACATCTCTAATGTGAGAATTATTCTATGGGACGAAAAAGGCTTAGACTTTAGAGAACTATGTTCTATTTTTTGCATTGAGTTTGGATGCTGTCTAACAAAAGCTCCACATTGTTTAATTAGCTCTTCTGTGCATGTTCGGTTATTGGTTTTGCATAACATACTAAAATGGTTGTGGAATATAGATCCCTAATTGATATTATTCAAACCATTCTGGATTTGTGTTCAGGAATTCAATCATATTCTCCTTTAGTGGTGAATGTGGTTAATAGACTATTAAATGACTTGCACTTATGAGTTATGGGGAAGCTTTGGTATTTTTGGGAGACTTTCTAGCTAACATAGGTGTGCTAGTATGTCAGGTCACATCTGTTCTGTGCAGGTTTAATTAGTTATTTTGCGACGTTTGTGTGCTCTGTGCTGTTAGGAGAGACTTCCCTTTGCCAAAGTCTCATAAACAGCTGTTAGTTTATCCCCAAAAGAAAAAAACCTCCCTTAAATGTCGAGTAGACTCTCTGCTTACTTGTCTTCTAGTTTCATTGATGTACATTAAGCGAAAATTGTTACTGGTGGTTTCTAGTTTTTGTAGTTTGGTGGATCTTGATTGTATTTTGGTTTCTCAAGGCTTACTATGAAGGCCAGTTTGGTGCCTTTGGTTGTGTTTTCTTACATTAGCTCGAGGAAATTGTGTGGTTTATCCTTAAGAGGTGGCTTGTTCCACATTGCAGAAAGCAAGTTGCACATAATTCTCAGCAGAAGCAAGAGAAGGAAGAGGAAGAAGAGAGGTTGATGCAACAGAAAGCTAGAGAGCTTGAGGCTTTTGATCAGCAAAACCATGGTGCAGTTCCACACTACAATGATAGAAACCAGGACCGGGATAAGAGTGGTTTTCATGGGGCAAATAGTGTGAAGGTCACTTCTTACGAAGAAGAGGCGCTTCGGACAATGAAGGCATTTTGGCTGCCTTCTGCTACACCAGAAGCTCCTGTTAAAGTGGCTGCCCCCCCTGAATGCACGACCTGTCCAGAAGGAAGTGAGAAACTAAAGCTGAAGTCTCTTTTCCCTATCCATTTCACTGAAGACAAAAACGACGAGAAGTCATCAACGCCTCTTGACAAGACATTTATCTGTCCGAGCTGCAAGGTTACATTGACAAACACACTGTCGCTCGTGGCTCTTAGCTCATGTGGTCACGTCTTCTGTAAGAAGTGTGCTGATAAGTTCATACCTGTAGATAAGGTTTGTCTTGTTTGCAACAAGGGGTGTAAAGAAAGGAACTTGGTGAACTTGAAAAAAGGAGGGACCGGCTTTGCTGGCCACGACGATGATCTTGAAGCAAAAGATTTCAAGCATTTGGGGAGTGGTTCGGGTCTTGGGTTAGTGAGACCCGCTGTGAAGACTTGACCTCAGGGGTTTTACAGGTCCACGGTGACTGTATCTCTCTGTGTTTTTGTTGGCATTCTCATCCTTCCCATCTCTTGTTGTGGCTTTTTACTTACAGCAACATTAGGGCATCTTTATGTGCAAGTTGATTTGTGCTATACCGATAAACATTTGTTGGTGCTTTGACATTTTTATCAATGCTGCATTTCTAGATGAGCTTTGTCTCTACGACTTTGTTTTCTCTTGTCCCTCAAAAGCTTTTGGCATGTGGGGTGGTTGAGACGTTGAGAGAGATGAGATAGAGAACCCTTTACTGGCATCAAGAGCTTGTGCTTATCCATATGATGAAATCCACAACAGCCATGAGCCAGCACTATGGTCCCCTCACGCACGAGATGTATCATATCATATCATATAATTAATATGGTAGAACAACCATAGGGCTCGTTTCTGGTGCGTAATGCATTAGGATTTTAATTAAGCATGAGATAATGCAGAGATTACAGCTCAAGTTACGCTGGGCGCTGGCTAACTTGAGCCTGAGGCCATATTCTTTGCCTACCATCACCATCAGACTCATTCTTTATCTCCTTAATCCAAATAAAGTAAAGATCGATTCCTCCTCTTAAAATATAAACGGCGACCAAATTTTATTCGGCCGCTCTCTGTTTTCTATATCATAAAGTTTCTGTTCTTATCATTATTTTATAATCATCACACATTATTACTTAGCATTACATTGCAAATGCGTTTGTTACAAAAAGAAAGAATATTATTATTTTGAGAATGACCCCTTTTTTTTGGCTGGTTGAAATGATCCGATTAGGGTGTACCAACCATAATTGAGATACCATAATACAAAAAGAAATGTATCTTATATGCTAGATTGCTAGTTGTTTAAATCACAACTTTTTAATTGGGTACAAAGATATCATATTATTAGGTCAAAACGTCAAAAAAGAAATGAATTTTATGTGATCCCGATTCGCTTCATAATTAGATATAAGTTTTTAGAGCATACTAGATAAAGATAAAGTCTAACTTAAAATGTACCGTTCAGTTTAATGAAAACATTTGACTTAATCATCTTTTAATCTAAATTTAAAAATGCAAAATAGATCGACACAGACCTAATTTTGTTTTTTTCAGGGATAACATTCGTTCTAGGAGATTCAAGTTTAGAGTCTTCGTCATCTTTTGGCACTAACCTACTTGTATGAATTAAGGATAATTGCCGTTGTTTGTTTGCGTAGCGGCCTATACTAAATGGTTGGGGGTGGCTAAACCAAACAAGAACAAACAAACAAACAAAAGCAAATTATGTTATGGTTATCAACACACAAAACCAAATTAACGAATAAATAAGAGAGAGAGGAGACCGTTAATTTGGTGATTAAGTGAGTGGTGATTCCTAATATCTCTGTTCTCACTTCTCACATCAGCAAAGCAGGACCGTTCATCTACCCATGGGTCCCACCCTCATAAAATGAAATTACTACGCGCCAGTCCGACCCGACCCGACCCGCCTCCTAACAGACAATCATTCATCGCCATCCCAAAATAAAGTTTAAATATTTTCAGAAACTTATTTCATTTGAGAAGTGCATTTTTCATTGAATAGAGAAAGCGCAAAACGCACAAGAAGAGAAGGAGAGGAAGAAACGAAACCCTAAAATTTTTGTGATTTTGGGGTTTTGATAAAAATGGGGGATTTGGAGAAGCAAGAGAGGGCTGTGCTGGACAAGGAGGAGGCGGAGGAGGAAGAGAAGGAGAGATTGGTCGGTGGAAATGGAATGGCGGTGTTGGATTTCGACATGCTCTGCTCCACCGTGGCCTTACAGACCCAGGGCAAGCTCCAGAGCTTTCAGGGCGGAGAAGAAGGTGAGGTTGGGGACCTCGGTGGGGTCTTCAGGATGTGGGAAGGTGAACTCCTCGATTGCTTCGACGATCGCCGTATCGCTCTCGAATCGGCTTGGTTCGTACTCTCTGCCTCTTTGTCTTTCTTAGTTTACCGGTGCTTTCTGGCCGGAATTTTGCTTCTTCTTTTTTTCCGGGAAAGTTTTGATTTTGTGTGCAAAAAGGAAATTAATTTATTTTTTGTTTTTATATCCCGGCTCAAAATTCGAATAACTGGGCTTGTTATCTTGTTTCTGATTGTACTTATTTCTATTTCTGTCATTGGAATATAGAAAATAGTCAAAAGGAATTGAAAAGGTCAATACTTTTTCTCTGGAATGGATTGATTAGGAAGCCTCATTGACCCACTTGACTAAGTGGTTAGACTCTTTGTGGAATTGGTTCGCCGATTTTGTGTTGAGAATGAGAATTGTTTGACTGCTTTTCTACTAACAGAGTAATTGATGCTGCAGCTGTCCGTGCTATACATTTGGGAAGAACATGAAACGAGCTGGTTTTGGTCCTTGCTTTTTACAGGTTTATTTCTTTTCCTTAATCCTTGTGTGAAGTGATCGAAGTCAAAATCTTCGTGTGGAAGTTTTAGATTTGAGGAGAGTGAGTATTGTACCGAGTTGAGTGAGCTGTCTACTTTCACTTTGTTCTGTTTTCAATGATAGATTTTCCACAGATGAGGCTTGCTTAGATACATTTTGAATCTTGGTATTTTGTTTTGCAGGGATCTCTTCATTTAATTCTTGCTGCTAGCATCCTTCTCAACTGCATTGCGTTTATTATCACCAAGAAGCGGTGCTTTCTATATTTGGTGGTTGCTTTCACCATTACACTAGGAACATATTTGGGATACTTCCGTACACAGATAAGAAACAAATTTAACATCAGGGTAAGCATTCTTAATCTTTCTTTGTCTATCATTGTGTTCATTGCTTGCTAGCTGATATTGTTTGGTGTTAACTGAATCAGTATTACCTTTCTTGGTCGAATTTCCTCATATTGTCCATTCATCTTTATTCATGTGCTCTCTCTCCTTAATTCCAATATTAGGGTTTAAATATTTTAACTGTAGTAGTTATAAGGCATGCAAAAGCTACATTTTCTGTATAAAATACTGAAAATGTGGGCAATTATGTTATGTGATAGAATGCTCTGTAGTTGATCATGCTCTAATTGGCAAGTATATCATGAAACATGAATAGTTCCCTTTGAACCGCCTAATCATGTAGCTTCGTGGTATATACAATGCCTATTGTCATTTCGGTACTCTGTAACGGAGCTTTTACTATCTTTGAATGTTGGTTGTCTTTCATGGTTACACTTGAATTAACAATAACAAACATTCTTTGTTCAATGTTATTCTTTTCAGGGTAATGATAGTTCCATGGATGATTGCATCTACCACCTTGTCTGCCCATGCTGCACATTATCTCAGGTCATTATCTCCTTCTCCAATCCATACATTCAAGATAGTTTCCAAAAGTTAAAAGTAGACGGAGGCATTAATTTTGACAACCTTCTTATTCTTGAAAACTTATAGATATTATTCTTACTTTATGAGCAGGAAGCCAGAACATTAGAGATGAACAATGTCCAAGATGGCACCTGGCATGGTAGGGGCGATACAATATACATAGGAAGCCTTGGAGAAGGAGGAAAATCTTTCTTTGAGCTCCAACCACCTCCTCTTGTGTCAATCAAGGACCCCGACCTCTGCAGCATGCAAAAAAGTACAGTTGCTAGTGCATATTCATGAGTTTAATAAGCTGGGCATTTACCATACATCCAGAAAGCGGCTACAGCTATGATTCGAAGTTGATTTCCGTTTGATTTCATCTTTCCCAACAAAGGGAAATAATTCGACCATGGATTGTAAACATTTTACGCTCAGGATTTTGCTGTTGTTGTCATTGGGAACTAAAGCTCGAGTTTGTTCCTCCACCTAGTGATTGCTTGCTGAGTTTTCAAGGATGGACGGCGATCTGCCCTAAATTATGTGATGAGGGTAAAACTATGTATATGTACATACACGTGTGGGGTTTTTTAGATGGGCCCCCGTTCTCTAGATTTGCCTTGTTGTAGAACATGTTGTTATTATTATCCTTCATCAATGAAATGTTAAATATTGCTAGCTTACAGCTAATGTTTTTGGGTTTAGACCAAATAGCATTCTATTCAGATTCTTACAAGAGTGAATTTGAATTTAGAAGTGCAAAACATCTTGATCACTTTCTTATACGCTTTAATCCTCTGGACACAGATTTGCTGGATTGGATTTGCAAACAATGCAGTCTTGAAATCAAAATATGCTTTGGGTTGAAATTTCAAAGGAGGAAGAGCGTATAGTGCAAGAAAAGATTGTAATCTGATTGGCAACTGGGCTGACTTTTAAGTAAGGTATTTAGAACATAAGTACACGTTTAATCATATTGAAAAGATCATAAAAATATATCAACATGTGATACGCGCCCATTGTTGAAACTTGAAACTCTTCCTCCAATGGGCACTAAAATATGACTCACAATGATTAATATTAATCTGTATTATATTTACTAGCACCATCATCCTCTTCATCTCCAGCTTCAAGAATGCACTCGTAGAATTGCATGTTCAATAGTAAGTCATTGCTACTTGCCAAAAAAAATATATTACGTCATTGCTAACATAATGCATGTTGAGTGTGAATTTAGATTTTATATATGCAAGTAGTAATTATAGTGCCCTCGTGTTTTAGAATTTGGAAATTCAAACTTGATGTACTGTTTGTCAATTTATATATAGAATTAGTTGTCTTTGTCTATACTATACGGCACACTTGTAGTTTTAAACCGTAATTTAATGTAAGCCTCCGAACGCTGAACTAAGTGCATGGATTACTATATAAAATTTCAATTATAATAAGTTACCCCAATTTCATAGGAGCAATTAATCGAGGAACTTGCATTCACTTCTTAGAAAGCAAAGCATGAGCTACTTGAGCAATTTAATGTTGCGTGGAGATGATTGTGTGTTACTTTAATAAGCAAATTCTGTGAATTTTTTTTTTAAATTACTTTTAATTTGTACCAAATGTGAATGAGCTTATATATCAAGAATTCCTATATCAAAATGATCATGCATGCTCTTGTTGACTAAAGCTATGTAAGGAAGTTAATTAAGCTGAACAACTTTGACCACTTTTCATGATGTACCAAAAATTTGACCACTCTTGTATTGAAAAGAGTCAAAAGACAATATGTAAGGCATCAAATTATGAAAAATCCAAGATATCTTCCTCATATTGATCGCCCTATAATTTTCTTTTTCCATGTAATTCTCTGAATTTATTGTGATTAGTAATGAAATGTTACTAGTTAATAGCTTAACCCGGCCATCCTTCTCCGTTTCAAATATAATACTCCTATCAGAGTATTAGTTAATTATATCATTGTCCTCTTACATGTACGACTTAATTTTGTGATAGCTACATTGATTGACTTTGCGTTGTTTGCTTCTAAAACCAAATTGAATTCCCAGCTTTCAAACTTGGGATTCTTAAATCAAATATTTGGAGGTGACCCTTTTCTTGAAAAGCTCAATCAGTCTTTGAAAAGCTTCCTAACTATTGGGGAATTTAGACTTACCAACACGTTTAATACAGGGACATTGTGGTGATTTAGGCAACGATGACATAACAATGAGTACTTGAATCTCTGAAATCGATTCTGTGGAAAGATGGTGACTAGTACTCAGCAGTGTGAGAAGACACCTTTGAAGAAAGGGCCATGGAGTCCTGATGAGGATCACAAGTTGATAGCTTATATTCAAAAATATGGTATTTGGAATTGGAGTCAGATGCCTAAACCTGCTGGTAAGAAACAACACATATTCATTTTTCGGTTACTTTCTGTTTGTTTCTGGCATTTACATTTTGCTGTCAATGATATTATATATGGTTGCTTGTAACTTAAGTGACCCTTTCTTTCCTCTCTGCCTCAATTCTTTTAGGTCTGGCAAGGTCTGGGAAAAGTTGTAGACTTCGTTGGGTGAATTACTTAAGGCCGGACATTAAGCGCGGAAACTTCAGCAAGGAAGAAGACGAGACCATAATCAAGTTGCAACAGACAATGGGAAATAGGTAATTAGTGCTAGAAATCTGTTTTAAGCAAAGACATGTTTGGTAGAAAACTAGAAATCAATGTTATAACCTATTAGTCAAGTAACTCATTATGTACAGATGGCAATACCAAGTAAGCAATTAGACCATTCCAAGCATTTGACTTATATTGTAACTGCTAGAATTTCTTACACAAGAATTGATAAGATTGCATTTCTTAATTTTTAGATTATTCCAAGCATTTTCTACACAAGAATTGATAAGATTGCTATTTCTTCTTGCTTTTGTTTTCAAGATGGTCAGCTATTGCAGCAAAACTTCCTGGAAGAACAGACAATGAAATCAAGAATTACTGGCACGCCCACTTGAAAAAGCGCCTCAACACTGGTCCCAAAGCCAATAGCGCCGAGAAGACTTTGTCTGAAACCAAAATCATTCTTCTTGATCAGGAAGCTCCAAAGGCACCACAGTTGGAAACTTCGAGAGAAAACTCGTCTTCATCTAGTTCTGGTATTGCTGATGAAATTGATCACAAACCCCAGATTGCAGAACAGGAAAGTATTTGTGAAACATTTGGTGAACTTCAAAGTTTGTGGACAGAGTCTCAAGTGACAACAGCCATGGCGGAAGATTCTGAGGCAATGTTTACAATATCAACTGCTGCTGATCAAGTGTGGCTGCAGCAAGAGCCCATACTTCCATGTGGTTCCTATAGTGATGCCTCCATTAGTGATTATTGGCTCAGTTTATCAGTACAATCTGATGACATAAGTGGAATGTAATGACACTCTCTTTGCCATTTTGATGGTCTCTTTGAACTTAAACTTGATTTGAACTAATGGAAATGGATGCCTTGTTGGCTTGTTGCATTTGGCTGCTTCAGTAGTGTTGATATTACATTGGATGTGTGTATGTGTAAAAGCATAAAAAATTGCCTTGTAGAAAAAATTTAAAAAATTATATTTTGCTTTCATTGAGAGTTGAACTCAAGACCTCCCGCTTACTAAACGGGTGCTCTAACCAACTGAGCTATGAAAGCTTATTGTTGATTTTCTGTATTAGTTTGATATTATATTTAATGACAACATCTGTATTATTCAATTCCCGCTTTCTTTTGTTTGTTCTCTTTAACCAATCCATGCTTTGATTCGAAGCCAAAGCAATTTCAATCCGAGCTTCGGCTACTCACTGAGATAATCATTAAACTCATAGGCCCATGCCAAATTCATCGTAGCACAAAATGCTGTCGAACAATTCCAGACCTTACTTGGTAGCCGGCAATGAGTTTGATGCCGACCAAGTGCTCGATAAAATGCCTGACTAACATTTCACTCAGGTGTTTTACGAGCATTCCTTGTTGCTTTTGGCGGAGAACCCTGCAAATGAGGTTATAAAGAAGAAGGCTTTTGGTATTCTGGTGTCTTGGGGAAGTGTTTGTGAACCCTCCATATCAATGGCCAAAGTTGCAGACTTTGTTCGATGTGAATGATCCTTTTCAGGATATTTTCAAAGTGAAGTGGTCCAAGTTGAGGATTATGAAGGCTGAAGGTTGCAGCAAAACAGGGCTGAGCATCACACTGAAGCAAAGAACATTGAACTCTCAAAAGGGTTGAGGTATGTCAGATATTTGAGTAGTTCTGCAAGCTTGTTAATTAGTATGGGAATCTTAGATTTTAGAACATGTTCACAATTTCGAGGTACTTCCAGTACCAGAGAGATTTGGTTCACTGAAAAAGCTCACAGAGTTCAAGAGTTGGATATGCCCAAGGGGTTTGCTTGCACTAAAAAAAGAAAAAGTTTACTTCTTGGTAACATTTTCATAGCAGTACGTAATAGGAAAACTACAATCATTGCATTTCTTTTCTAAGATTAATTATACCAATTGTCCACCACAAGCTGAGAAAAGTGTAAAGTGAGGAAAGAAAAGTTAAAGTATTACTACTTATGTTATGCCATTCTTGTGGTCAGTGCTCAGTACTTCAGTAGGATTCTTATCAAATTTTTCCCCCTTGCAAACGAAGCCTGGGTTTTATTTGGTTTGGCTCATGAAAGGTTATAGCATAACAAATTGCTATGGTTATATAGCAAATGCACGTGAATCATGGTTATGTCCTGTAGCAGCTACAAAGCTTTCTACCATCTATTTAGTTAATCCTTAATAAAGTCATAGCTATTTCTAGATTAACACTGCAGATTAGTAAATCAAAAGGCCAAGTGCATAATTTAACTTGTTTTAGCATAAGTTATGGCACCACTTTGGAATTTTGTATTTCCTTTACCTTTGCATAATTTATGGTACTTTGACAGCTGGAGTGGGCTACCAAGAATTTTTTTTTTTGATGACCAAGAAACTGGGTAGCCTGATATTGTATAAATTTCAAAGAAACTAGTTCCAAGCATAATGAAGACTTCACAGTTGACTCCTACCATGACTGAGAAATAAGAACTGAGAAGTATCATACTATCATATCAACTCAACCAGAAGGAAAGTAAACTGCAGACTCTCTTAGTCTTCTGCTAAGCTCAATTGGTTTGTGTTTTGGCTTACGAGTCCACCCAACCCATCAGGTTTTTTTGTCTGCCTTTCTTTTTTCACTTATCTTCATTTTCTGCTGTGTTCTTTGCTTTGGTTCATCAACTGTTGATTTGCAGTGTTATTTTTTTTGTTTCCAAATAGCCACTAATGTTGCCTGTAGTTATTAAACTGTTGAACGCAGTATACATTATGCCTAACCATGTCAATTAAGCTGATGTATTATGAAAATACTGTGTTGGTCATCATCCTCATATTCCTGATTATTGAAAATTTGTATAACGTTAGCTACTGGTTACATTTTGTTTCAAGTGAAGTATATATATGCTTTTGCAATTGAAAAAGACATCTGTTACCAGAAGCCATCAGGGAACCAAAATTAGTTTAATAGGTCAATGTTTATTAATTACTGTATTCATTACAAAATTTTCATATTCCTTTTGCTCCTTTAATTAATAGAAACTTTTGTTGTTCTTCTTCAGTGGTTTGAAAAGAAAGAGAACCATATGGTGAATCCCCTTCCTCCCAGTGTCAAGAAGATATGGGAAAAGTGGAATCTCCGGGGCTTTGTCCTCTTGAGCCTCTCATTGCAAATCACTTTAATACTTGGTGCACCCTTCAGAAAGCGAACGCCCAACATGTGGGTAACCTTGGTCATCTGGTCATCTTACTTGCTTGCTGACTGGGCAGCTAACTTTGCAATTGGGTTAATTGCAAACAGCCAGGGTGATAATCCGTTAATTCCAAGCCCCAACAACAACGGTGGTTTTAACAGCGATCTGCTGGCATTTTGGGCTCCCTTTCTTTTGTTACACCTTGGTGGTCCAGACACCATAACGGCATTTGCTCTTGAGGATAACACGCTGTGGCTGAGGCACTTGTTTGGGCTCGTGTTCCAGGTTGTAGCTGCGGTTTATGTCTTCATTCAATCATTTCCCAAAAACAAGCTATGGCTCCCAACAGTTCTCCTGTTTCTCGCAGGAATCATCAAGTATGCCGAGCGCACACGTGCTTTGTATCTTGCAAGCTTGGATAATTTCAAGGAATCCATGCTTAAGAAGCCTGACCCTGGACCCAATTATGCAAAGCTCATGGAGGAATACTCTTCAAAAAAAGATTCCAAACTTCCAACTCATATAGAACTGACACCAGAGCGTAGCAAAGAATCCAGGACTACTACTTATGTGGTGGACGAAGACGATATGGAGAAAGATATTGCACTGGTTCGCCATGCATTTTTCTTCTTTAATATCTTCAAGGGTCTTATTGTGGATCTCATTTTTAGCTTTCATGAGCGTTTTGAGAGCCGTGTGTTTTTCCACAACAGAACTCCAGAACAAGCTTTTAGAATAGTGGCAATTGAGCTCAATTTTATGTATGAAGCTCTTTTCACCAAGGTTGTTGTTGTGCATTCAAGGGTGGGATACTTATGCCGGGCTATATCCTTCGGTGCAGTTTGCATGGCTCTTGTTTGCTTCCAAAAAATAGAGAAACATGATTTCCATGGGTTTGATGTTGGAATTACCTATACCTTGCTTTTTGGTGCCCTAGCCTTGGATTCGATAGCTGTGTTCATGCTTACATTTTCTGATTGGACTGTTGCTTTTGTGAAGAAGGCTTGCCAAAAATCTTATATAGACAGTATTCTGGAAAAGTACCTCAAGCTCAAGCAACCTCGGTGGTACTTTACCCAAAATCCAAATCCATGTTTGGAGTGGTGTAGACGACTTCTATTCCGAAGGTGGTACGAATCCGTCTCCACATTCAACTTGATACATTATTCCCTCATGGAACGCCCAAAGCTGAGTCCTAAATTCTATGATTACCCTTTCATTGCCTACATCGAAATCATCTACTTATTGGGTCTCAAGGATCTTCGAGATAAGATCAAATATAGGTCCAGCAAGCCACTCGATAAAGATTTATGGGCATTCATTTTTCATCAGTTGAGAGGTAAGTCCGTGCTCGCAGATGATCCTGAAACTGCCAGAACAATAAGTTCGGCCAGAGGTGATTGGATTCTCCAGGATAGCGATTGGAATAATGATTGTCGTGAATTACTACCTTATGTTGTTGATGTTGAATATGATCAGAGCATTCTGCTGTGGCACATTGCTACTGAGTTTTGCTATAATCTTGACAAGGATGATCCCAAATACAAAGATAAGGATGATCCCAAAATTCTCCTTAAAATGGAACATTGTAAGACCTTGTCTGATTACATGGTATATCTCTTAGTTATGCAGCCTACTATGATGTCTTCTGTAGCAGGAATTGGACAAATAAGATTCCGCGACACATGTGAAGAAGCCAAAAGGTTCTTCAGCAGAAGGGAAATAAAAGCAGGAGTACAGGAACAAAAAGAGGCCTGTGAGAGAATCCTCGAGGTAAATACAGATGTTATACCGGTTGCTGTCAAAGGGGATAGGAGTAAATCGGTGTTGTTTGATGCATGTATTCTGGCTAAAAAACTGAAGAATTTCGAGGAAAAGAAATGGGAACTCATGAGTGAAGTGTGGGTGGAATTGCTATCATATGCTGCAGGACATTGCAGAGCGAATGATCATGCCCAATTGCTCAGCAAAGGTGGAGAGCTTGTCACTTTTGTTTGGTTAGTCATGGCTCATTTTGGCATAGGGGAGCAGTTCCAGATAAATGAGGGCCATGCAAGAGCAAAACTCATAGTGGGAAAGTAAACCTACTTACCCTTACATTTACATTGAATAAATGGTAATCTTGGTAATGCTTTTAATTTTTTTGGAGATATTTGTAATGTACTGAATTTTAATTTAAGTGTGATCGAATAAAACATATTTGTGACCTTATTAGTCATTTGTACACAGCTCAAGTGGTTCGTGTTTCATTAATTATTCATTGTTTCAATACACAATTTGAGGAAATTCTAGTGTTGCCTAATAAGCGCCTGTTTTTGTTTTTTAATTACAAAGAATTATTAATCGGCAGCTATTTTTATACCCCAGTTGATAATATTCTCTTTTCATTTGTAAAGTAAATTACTTTTGGGCCGAATTCTCTGGAATTTTTGAAGTGGCCATCATTGCATTTTTTTTTTCTTTTCCTGGCCTCCTTTTGGATTGGGCCTAAACCGTAAACCCTAATGATCAATCAGATACAAAAGAGGGCATATGGGGGAACAAGAATCTTCAAAATTGTGTGAAGTCTTAAAAGTAAAAGGCAACACCTTCTCCGGGTGCACCTACAGTGCTCGGGTGGGGGGGTGCGTGGTGCAGCATAACAAATTGCTATGGTTATAAAGAAAATGCACGTGAATCATGGTTATGTCCTGACGTCCTGTAGCAGCTACAAAGCTTTCTACCATCTATTTAATTAATCCTTAATAAAGTCATAGCTAATTCTAGATTAAGTGATTAACACTGCAGATTAGTAAATCAAAAGGCCAAATGCATAATTTAGCTTGTTTTAGCATAATTTTTGGCACCACTTTGGAATTTTGTATTTCCTTTACCTTTGCATAATTTATGGTACTTTGACAGCTGGAGGGGGCCACCAAGATGTTAGTAGCCTGATATTGTATAAATTTCAAAGAAACTAGTTCCAAGCATAATGAAGACTTCACAGTTGACTCCTACCATGACTGAGAAATAAGAACTGCGAAGTCTCATAAAAACTCAACCAGTAGGAAACTAAACTGCAGACTCCCTTAGTCTTCTGCTAAGCTTAATTGGTTTGTGTTTCGGCTTACGTGTCCACCCAACCCATCAGGTTTTTTTGTCTGCCTTTCTTTTTTTACTTATCTTCATTTTCTGCTGTGTTCTTTGCCTTGGTTCATCAACTGTTGATTTGCAGTGTTTTTTTTGTTGTTGACAAATAGCCACTAATGTTGCCTGTAACTGTTGAACGCAGTATACATTATGCCTAAGCATGTCAATTAAGCTGATCTATTATGAAAATTCTGTGTTGGTCATAATCCTCATATTCCTGATTATTGAAAATTTGTATAACGTTAGCTACTGGTTACACTTTGTTTTGGAATGGTGTATTGCTATATGTTTCCAAAACCTCAAGCTTTCCTCACGCAAACTTTCCATGTAGAAGAACCAAATTAATTTCAGATTGCCAAAGATTTTGTTTCCCTACTTAAAATTGTCCATTGTTTTTTATGACCTTAGTTATATTATTCCAAGAAGTAGGGAGGGGGGCAAAAACAGATTCTCAAGTACTTTTGTTGTTCCAGTAATAGTATAGCGAATATGAGTTTGGAATATTTGAAGAGGTTCAAATGGTTTTGTTGCTTTTATTCTCTTATTAATCCTTAATTAACATACTATAACCAGGTTCCCTCTTTCATCTCTACTACCTAGTGAAGGCTGGTTAGACTAAATCTGGTTCTGCTTGGTTCCTTTTTCAGTTTTGGAGACTCACCATAGATATAAGATTATTTCTTGCTACTGATCACCCCTTTAGGGAAAACTAGACTTGTTTGTGTGAAGTATATAGCTTTTGCAATTGAAAAAGACATCTGTTAACAGAGGCCATCAGGGAACCAAAATTAGTTTAATAGGTGAATGTTTATTAATTACTGTATTCAGTACAAAATTTTCATACTCCTTTTCCTCCTTTAATTAATACAAATTTGTGTTGTTCTTCAGTGGTTTGAAAAGAAAGAGAACCATATGGTTAATCCCCTTCCTCCCGGTGTCAAGAAGATATGGGAAAAGTGGAATCTCCGGGGCTTTGTCCTCTTGAGCCTCTCATTGCAAATCACTTTAATACTTGGTGCACCCTTCAGAAAGCGTTCACCCAACATGTGGGTAACCTTGGTCATCTGGTCATCTTACTTGCTTGCTGACTGGGCAGCTAACTTTGCAATTGGGTTAATTGCAAACAGCCAGGGTGATGATCCGTCAATTCGAAACCCCAACAACAACGGTGGTTTTAACAGCGATCTTCTGGCATTTTGGGCTCCCTTTCTTTTGTTACACCTTGGTGGTCCAGACACCATAACGGCATTTGCTCTTGAGGATAACACGCTGTGGCTGAGGCACTTGTTTGGGCTCGTGTTTCAGGTTATAGCTGCGGTTTATGTCTTCATTCAATCATTTCCCAAAAACAAGCTATGGCTCCCAACAGTACTCCTGTTTCTCGCAGGAATCATCAAGTATGCCGAGCGCACACGTGCTTTGTATCTTGCAAGCTTGGATAATTTCAAGGAATCCATGCTTAAGAAGCCTGACCCTGGACCCAATTATGCAAAGCTCATGGAGGAATACTCTTCAAAAAAAGATTCCAAACTTCCAACTCATATAGAACTGACAGCAGAGCGTAGCAAAGAATCCAGGACTACTACTTATGTGGTGGAAGAAGGAGATATGGAGAATAATATTGCACTGGTTCGCCATGCTTTTCACTTCTTTAATATCTTCAAGGGTCTTATTGTGGATCTCATTTTTAGCTTTCATGAGCGTTTTGAGAGCCGTGTGTTTTTCCATGACAGAACTGCAGAAGAAGCTTTTAAAATAGTTGCAATTGAGCTCAACTTTATGTATGAAGCTCTCTTCACCAAGGTGGTGGTTGTGCATTCTAAGTGGGGATACTTATTCCGGTCTATATCCTTTGGTGCAGTTTGCACGGCTCTCATTTGCTTCCAAAAAATAGAGAAACATGATTTCCATGGGTTTGATGTTGGAATCACTTATACCTTGCTTTTTGGTGCCATAGGCTTGGATTCAATAGCTGTACACATGCTTGTATTCTCTGATTGGACTGTTGCTGCTGTGAAGAAGTCTTGGCAAAAATCTTGTATAGCCACAATTCTCGGAAAGTACATCACTCTCAAGCAATCTTGGTGGTACTCTTCCAAGAATGCAAATCCATGTTTGGAGTGGTGTAGAAAACTTCTATTCCGAAGGTGGTATGAATCTGTCTCCATATTCAACTTGATACATTATTCCCTCAAGGAACGCCAAAAACTGAATCCTAATATTTTTGATTACTTGTTCATGGCCTACAACAAAATCATCTACTTATTGGGTCTCAAGGATCTTCGAGATAAGATCAAATATAGGTCCAGCAAGCGACTCGAAAAAGATTTATGGGAATTCATTTTTACTCAGTTGAAAGGTAAGTCCATGCTCGCAGATGACCCTGAAACTGCCAGAAGAATAAGTTCAGCCAGAGGTGATTGGATTCTCCAGGATAGCGATTGGAATAATTTTAAAGATTGTCGGGACTTACTGTCTTATGTTGTTGATGTTGAATATGATCAAAGCATTCTGCTGTGGCACATTGCTACTGAGTTTTGCTATAATCGTGACAATGCTGATTCCAAAAACAAAGAGGATCCCAGATACATTGCTGTTCGACCTAAAATGGAATATTGTAAGACCTTGTCTGATTACATGGTATATCTCTTAGTTATGCAGCCTACTATGATGTCTTCTGTAGCAGGAATTGGACAAATAAGATTCCGCGACACATGTGAAGAAGCCAAAAGGTTCTTCAGCAGAAGGGAACTAGTAGGGCAAGGAGTGGAACCAGGACCAGGAGTGGAGCAAAGAGAGGCCTGTGAGAGAATCCTCGAGGTAAATACAGATGTTATACCGGTTGCTGTCAAAGGGGATAGGAGTAAATCGGTGTTGTTTGATGCATGTATTCTGGCTAAAAAACTGATGACTTTTGAGGAAAAGAAATGGGAACTCATGAGTGAAGTGTGGGTGGAATTGCTATCATATGCTGCAGGACATTGCAGAGCAAATGACCATGCCCAATTGCTCAGCAAAGGTGGAGAGCTCGTCACTTTTGTTTGGTTAGTCATGGCTCATTTTGGCATAGGGGAGCAGTTCCAGATAAATGAGGGCCATGCAAGAGCAAAACTCATAGTGGGAAAGTAAACCTACCTACGCTTACATTTACATTGAACAAATGGTAACCTTGGTAATGCTTTTAATTTTCCTGGAGATATTTGTAATGTACTGAATTCTAATTCAAGTGTGATCGAATAAAACATATTTGTGACCTTATTAGTCATTTGTACACAGCTCAACTGGTTCGTGTTTCATTAATTATTCATTGCTTCAATACACAATTTGGGGAAATTCTAGTGTTGCCTAATAAGCGCCTGTTTTTTTTTTTTAATTACAAAGAATGATTAATCGGCAGCTATTTTTATACGCCAGTTGATAATATTCTCTTTTCATTTGTAAAATTACTTTTGGGCCGAATTCTCTGGAATTTTTGAAGTGGCCATCATTGCAATTTTTTTTTCTTTTCCTGTCCTTCTTTTGGATTGGGCCTAAACGGTAAACCCTAATGATCAATCAGATATAAAAGAGGGCATATGGGTGAACAAGAATCTTCAAAATTGTGTGAAGTCTCTTAAAAGTTAAAAGTAAAAGGCAACCAGAGAAACACTTTCTCCTCAAGGTTTACTGTTAATAGTTTTATTTGGTGAGCAATCTCTCTTTTTTAATAGTTTTATCATTTGCTCTTGAAATTGTATGGATATTATTGGTTCTGTCTAACATGGGTTTCTCCTAAATTAATATATATGGTCTGTTGGTCAAAGAAGAAAAATTGCGTGCACAATTAAGCCCTAAACCCTAAACTGTATCAGCAGCAGGTTCCTTCTTTGTAATTATATTTTATTAACTTCAAAGCTTGCTTTGAAGTGAGATATGGTTGTGACTTTGTGAGAATTGTCTGGCATGCATGAAGAAATTAAAGTGATCCACATGCCTTTTTTTTAAAAAAAAAAAATCAACATATGGTGTTAATTTGGATATGAAAGCATAATTTAACTCTTCAATAACATGTAGCAATACCGATTAGAACTGCATATTGTATGGAGATTGAGTCATTTGAGTTGATGGCTTGTCAATTAACTTTATTTAAAAAAAAGTAATTAATAAACCTAAGATTTTGGCATGAATTTGCCTTATTCCACAAAGATATCGTAGACAGCTAAAATATAAACTTGTACATACATGTGCACAAATTTTGTTCTACGTCCTGCTTGGGATTATTCTTGTATTGGTTTGTGTAGTTTCATTACAAATTAATCTTTAATTTCTCCAAGAATGATCTTCTGGGTGCCTTGAGGGTTACGTATAACAGTTTTAGGGTTTAATTAATTATGCTAAAACTAAAATTTTCCACAGATTAATGGCTCCTCGCAAACGTTCGAAACGTGCACGATCCCCATCCCCAGCACCACCTTCATTCAAAGCTTCAAAGGCTCTCAGAAATTCCATTGATAGCCAAACCAACGTCGCACTGGAAATCACAAAGCAACTGCTTTTGACCGAAGAAGTCAAGGACAAGAACATGGTGTTCTCGCCGCTGTCCATCCACGTGGTTCTTAGCATGATTGCGGCTGGGGCCAAGGGTTACAACCAGGACGAGATGCTCAATTTCCTCAAGTCCAAGTCCATTTACGAGCTCAACTCTCTCGCCTCCAATGTCGTCCCACTGGTCTTTGCCGACGGATCCCAATGCGGCGGGCCTCGCTTGTCGTTCGCCAATGGGGTTTGGATAGACGACTCTCTCTCTATCAAGCCTTCTTTCAAAAAGGTACGTAGTTTTTTACCTTCGAATTTGACGTATTTACCAACATTTTGTTTGAGAGAAATATCTTAGCTAGGTACCATTAAACCAAATTCAAGTTGGTGAAACCAGATTTCAAATGCCTTGTTTCAAACAGATAATGGACACTGATTACAAGGCGGCATTGAAACAAGTTGATTTCAAGACCAAGCCAGAGAAAGTGCGAAGTGAAGTGAATTCCTGGGGGAAGAAGGAGACAAATGGCCTCATCAAAAGCATTCTTCCCCGTGAGTCAGTTTCTAGCGCAACGAGGCTCATTCTTGCGAATGCTTTATACTTCAAAGGAGATTGGGATGTGGAGTTTAAGGCATCAAAGACAAGAGAGTATAACTTTAACCTTCTCCATAATGGGGGCTCAGTTAAGGCACCCTTCATGACAAAGTCGTCGAATCAGTTTATAAGTGTCTTTCCAAGCTTCAAAGTCTTGAAGCTTCCCTACAAACAAGGTCAAGATCATGAGCGAAGGTTCTCCATATTCATCTTTCTTCCAAATGCAAGAGACGGGCTGCGAGCTTTGGTTAACAAGTTTTGTTCCAAGTTCGAGTCTATAGATACCCATCTTCCCAACACAAAAGTTCCGGTGGGTAAATTCTTAATCCCAAAGTTTAAGATCTCTTGTGGTTTTGAGGCTTCCAAAGTTCTGGAGACTTTGGGATTCTGTCCTGGAGGTTTGACAGAGATGGTGGACTCGCCTCAGCCCCTAGATGTTTCCCACATATTCCACAAAGCCTTCATTGAAGTTAATGAAAAAGGCACAGAAGCTGCTGCTGTTACGGCTGCTTGTGCAGTCATGTTTTGCTCGATAGAACCCCCTCCCCAGATAGATTTTGTGGCAGATCACCCATTCCTTTATCTCATCAGAGAAGAAGTGACTAAAACGGTCATGTTCATTGGGCAGGTCCTCAATCCTATTGAAGACTAATTCTCATTTACTAGGCTTATTAGGAAGTACATAATTAATACGCAGGCTGTATGTCTGCGGTTATTTTTTTTCCCCTTTTCAACTTTCTTTATTCTTAGTTAATTTTGTCCTTTTCCTGGTCAATCTTGTCCCAACTTTGACCAAAAGGTGTGTTAAATTTTACTCTATGGCATTGGTTAGAGTCTGATCAATTTTATTTTTAAATTAATTGATTGTATTTTAATTTGTGATTTCGCTGTAGCAAATGGAAGAGATTGATGGGGTAGTTCAAAGTTAGGATCTTTATTGTAGCAATATATATACTCTTCAACGGGGCCAGTCCAATTTTTGACCACACTAGTTGTGGCAATTACTACTTATTAGGCCAAAGAATACTGGGAATTTATATAAATTAGGATCCCATCCCAAATTTTCTCGATCACCCCTTGTGAGGAAATAAAAATATCTTAAACGTTTTATACTCATTGCAATTGAATCATATGTTGAAGGTATTTACTATTACAATTAGGGAGTGTTTGGGTAGGGGATTTGAAAGTTCCAAGGAACTTCAAAATGATGGGATTTTGAAGTGAAGGAGTTTTGAAGTGAGGGGATCTTGAAATGAAAGTTTTAAATGATGGGATCTTGAAATGACTTGTTTGGATAAATTGATGGGACTATGTTAAATTTGTTTTTTTTTTTTGTAAATTAAAAAAAAAGTGTTGCAAATGGACGTCTGATATCACTTGTCTAATGGAAAAATTGTAATACTCTTTTTTTATTTGATTTTTTCTGAACCATTATTTTTTTTGAACAATTGAACCATTTCTAAATAAAAAAATTCAATCATTCATCATATACTCATATGCCCATAATGTATTCGATCATATGCCAGATTGATTGTGAAAACCAACTTCTTTTGAATCGTTTTACTCCCTCATATATTCATATCGAAGCTCTAACCTCCATATTTTCAGATCGAGCTTAGATCAAGACCATTCTCAAACTTGACGGTAAGAAATCTCCGTCGTCACCGGCATCGGCCTCTTCTTGTATTCACCGACACCCCAACTTTTTTGAATTTTGATATGTCAGAGAGAGAGAGAGAGAGTCTTACCGTCATCACCGGCGTCGGCCACTTCTTGTATTCACCGACGCCCCAACTTTTTTGAATTTGGATGAGAGAGAGAAGAGAGAGAGAGAGAGAGAGAGAGAGAGAGAGAGAGAGAGAGAGAGAGAGAGAGAGAGAGAGAGAGAGAGAGAAAGTTGGTTGATTAAGCTGACTGAAGAAGATGAACGAAAGCAACACGCGCAAGAGGAATTTCAAAATAATGCCTATACAGGCGTTATTTTGCGGAGGAACATTCTAACTCACATATCCCTCGTTAAGGTCCCTGCCAAAGTCCCGTCAATTTGCAATCCCTTTTGATAAATTTTGCCAAACGGTGAACTTTGATCTGGGGATTCTCTTCTCCCTCCAAATTGTCATATCCCTCCTACATATCCCTCTGCCAAACACGGCCTTAGGGAAGATAATTAAATGAAGCATAAATTGTTGAAAATATATATGATGAAGGTGTATTACTATATTACGTACAAAGATGAAATTGAAATTGTGTCGTGAAGTGGTGAAAAAACTACCCTAACATTTCAGCAAATAATTGAGCAGAAGGGATAAGGTGATCATGGAACCCAACCCCCTTAACTTATGCCCCATCCTTACAGTACTAGTGAACTTGCTACAAGAGCAATCACTATCATGTGCTTCAAGCAATCACTACCTTTAGAATTATTAAACGAAATTTAGTAAGAAAATAAGGACATTGAAAACAATCTAGCTATTATCCAAAAGAGAAAGCTGTAAAAGAAATTCCATATGCATGAATATGAGAGAGTAACGTGTTACAATTATTGACCAAATGCTAGTCGGTGAAATCTTATTTCAAATATCTTTATATAAATAAATAGGTTGTGGATACTAATTTGGTAATTTCAAAAGGCCTTAAAACATGTTGATTTTAAAACGAAACCCGAGGAAGTGTGATCGATGTGAAGTGAATTTATTGTATTTAGGGACTTAAAAGGAAATGTTTTTTCTCCCTCTCTCTTATTCTGTTTTCCTTTTAAACTTTCTCTATTCTTAAGTAACCTTTCTCTTTACCGTTCAAAAAAAAAAAATTAACCTTTGCTCTTTGTCTGTTAATTAACTTTGATTTAAACGAGGGATCAATTTCACTATTCCAATCTCGTGGTGATTGGTAGTTGTTAGAGAGTCTGATCAGTGAAGCTAGGTATTTAATTTGTGATTTCTTTGTAGCAATTGGAAGAGGTTAATAGAGTGATTCAAACTTCGAACCTCTTCCCTCACACTTCAACGAGGTGAGTCCAATTCTCAACAAAATAGTAGTTGTGGCAATCCGGCCAAAGTATATTGGGAAGTTTTTATAAATAAGGATCTCAAATGTACAATTGAGGGGAGACTCATTACCCACCCATTTAGTGAGGATTTTAAATTGTAAAACTTACCTTCACACCAGTACCATTTCAATTAGTGTCAAATTGTGTCCGTGAACAATAGAAGTTTAGCTAACTTCTAAAGGCTAGGGCATATGTAAAATTTCCTTTTGGAAGACCGACCCCATATTCAGATGTGTCAAAGATTCGATCAAACAAAAAGATGTGTGTCAAAGATTATGTTCCCCCTCTTTGAACTTTTTGTTTTTTAGTACAAGGCGAAATAATAGTTTGCTTTGTGCTCAACGCATGGCTCCGTTGAACTTTTTGTTTTTGTTTTCTAGCTTGCGCGATGACTTCGAAGTTTGAACTGGTTTTGCTTCTTTTAGTGACATTAATTAATAATTATTCATGTGTGAACATGGAATACCCTTACTTTTCAGTCCCATGCTTATACTATTGCACATGCTACTATTCATGTCCCTTACTTTTCTGCCACTATTGTTTTGATAAAAAACAATCATTATCATGATTGTCTCATCAGCTTCCTGGTAAAACATCCGCCAACCTTTAGAATTGATTAATCAAAGTAGGTAAGAAATTAGAAATTACCCTCAAAGAGAACGCTCTAAGAAATTTCCAAGTCAATGTAGAAATTAGAAATGCATAAGCTGAGGAGTACCAAGTCCACCCCAAGTCAATGTAGACACAAGTCTTGCACCAAACAAAAGAACAATTTAGAGGCAAGTCAGTCCCTTTGTATTGTATGTACCAAATACGGACACGTTCTTTCAATTCTATTAAGAAAGAGTGCTTCTGTTATCATCACCCAGAACCAGAACTGAAACACAAACATACATGGATCGAAATATGGAGCTACCCATACCCAAGGAGGTGAAGAAGATATGGGATGTATGGAATCTGCGGGGATGTATTCTCTTGAGCCTTTACCTGCAGATTTTCCTAATGCTTTTCGCGTCATTCCGGAAAAAATGCAGAAGCAAATTGCTACTAGTACTCATCTGGTCTGCTTATTTGCTTGCCGATTGGGTTGCTGCGGTTGCAATTGGGATAATCACCAAATCCCAAGTTGACCGTTGCGACTCTAAGGGCAACAAGGACCTTTTGGCATTCTGGGCTTCCTTTCTTTTGCTCCATCTTGGTGGCCCTGATACCATTACCTCATTTGCTCTCGAGGACAATGAGTTCTGGCTCAGGCACTTGGTTGGACTCGTTGTGCAAGTTCTTGCAGCTGCTTATTGTTTCTATCTGACACTTGTTCAAAACGACTTGTTGGTTCCAACGGTACTAGTGCTTGTTGTTGGAACTGTGAAGTTTGGGGAGAGAACTTGTGCTCTGTATCTTGCAAGTCTAGACCATTTTGGGGAGACTGTATTGCCCAACCCCGTCGCTGGACCTGACTATGAAGAAACTGTTGCAATCCACAGTACAATGAGGTCACTTGAAGTTCCTACAACACAAGTAGTCGTGCCCATTACGCCAAATGTTGGGAATGGATACAAACATCCCAAATTTACAGTTGAGGGAAATCTCGAAGAATCTTTAAATGACATGCAATTGCTGCAAGAAGCGTATTACCTCTTTGAGGGCTTCAAAGGACTCATTGTTGGCTTCCTTCTCAGCTCCAAAGACCGAGAACTGAGCCGAGATTTCTTCCTTAAAAGAACCTATACTGGCGCTTTTAAGTTGATAGAGTACGAGCTCAGCTTCATGTATGAGGTCCTTCACACCAAGGTTATTGTGGTGCGTCACAAAATTGGGTACACCCTCCGCTTGCTAAGCTTCTGCTCAACCATTGTTGCCTTGGTGTTCTTCATTTGGGTTGAAAAGCATGAGTTTGCTAAGTTTGACATTGATCTTACTTATGCTTTGTTCAGTGGAGCCATTTTCCTGGACACCATATCTGTCTTTAGGCTTATCTTTTCTGACTGGACCCTCATTGCCTTGAACAACACTAGCAAGTGGAGCTGCAAAATTGCTGATGTAATATTGAAAGGAGGAAGGTGGTCTGAATCGGTATCCCAATACAATATGATAAAGAATTGCCTGGATGAGCGTCCAGAATGGGTCTTCACTTTTGCCGGTTATGTGGGTTTTAGAGGAATTCTGGGCAGAATAAAAATTGAATATTATTCATCCTCGGAAGCAGTCACCGAAGAGCTCAAGTACTTTATCTTCAAGCATCTGAGAATAAAATCCTTGAAAGCAAACAACAGAAGGGCTGCCATGGAGGCATGTTCACAAAGAGGTGACTGGGCTCTGCTGCAGAATTCAAACTACGAGAAACTCAAATGGAGCCTTGGGGAATATCAATATGCAGAAAGTGTTCTTCTCTGGCACATTGCAACTCAACTCTACTTTGCCAAAAGTGAAGCCGAGCAATGTTGTAGAGAAACAACTCACCATGCATGTAACGATCTGCGAGAACTTTGCGCTTCTTGTGCTAGTAAGGCTAGACGAAGAATTTGCAAACTTGTTTCGGATTATATGTTTTATCTTCTGGTGATGCAGCATACAATGATGGCCCCAGTTTTGGGGAATTGGCATATAGTGTTCCAGGACACTTGTGCAGAGGCCAATAGATTCTTTCGCAAGCATTCAATATCAGATCATAAGAAAGCCTGTGATATGATTACTGGTGTAGAAACCAAATTCAGATCTGCTGCTGTGAAGGGAAGTAAAAGCAAATCTGTGTTGTTTGATGCATGTATCCTTGCAAAACAGCTTCCCGAGTTGGAGGCAAACCCATGGACGCTAATGACCCGAGTGTGGATTGAATTGCTGTCTTATGCTTCCATTAAATGTAGACCAATTGTGCATGCTCAGCAACCAAGTAGGGGTGGTGAACTTCTGACTTTCACTTGGCTACTCATGAATCATCTGGGCTTGGGAACACAATTCTATGAGCTCGAAAACCAACCTGCAACAAAAAGGGTGGCTGTTAAGTAAACAAAACTAGGAAAATAAAGTGGTGGCTGCACCACATATTTGCTATTGTTTTTGTTTCTTGTTTAGGGAGGGGATGGGTACGTGGGTAATAACATCTTTGTTACAGTTAGTTTCCTTCGTACATGACTACATGTTAATTTCAATTTAAATGTATTCTATGTTCAGTGTTCATGACACAAACGAATTCTCTGCTTTGGAACAGAAAATAAGTCTCAGAATTATCTGAGACACATCCACTCACCCGGCCAAATGAATTATACAGAACCAAATCAAACCTATTTTATCAGGATTTGAAATCTATAAAAAATTTAGAAACCATTTCAATTGAATATAGAGTTGGAATTTCTTTTGATTGCAATTAAGATGAGATAGAAAGATTTTCTGGATTATAATGAAACCAAGAAGAACTCTAATAAAATAGCTCAAGTAGAACTTGTTGAAAATATAATGGTACAAACTCAATTGAATTTGTCCAACAATACAATCAAAACTAAAAGTAAGTAAACTTGACCAGTCACCACCTAGGTCCTATAGGGTTTGGGCAAGCACCATATACACACACCAGTGTGTCGTTTTATCTCAAAAAATCTCGATTCTATTAATAGTGGATGTCTTCTATAGTTCTGTTTGATGTGAGCCTAATCTCTCATTCCCACACACTAATTTTTTTTAAGAAATAGAAATTTTATGTATTAAGGGAGACAAAAAACAGGGGGACATCAAAACCAAAAAAAAAAAAACAACAACAACAACAAAGAAAAATATTGGTTGTCGTATTCCCATAAAAAAATACAACAAAGAAAAATGCCAAGATTTTTCCAAAAGACTTAAAAAATTAAGGAAAATTATCAAATAGGAGATCTAGATGAACAACTGACTGGTCATATAGACCAAAAAACAATGAAAAAGACTTGTCATACTCTTTGATTAAAAAAAAAAAAGACTTGTCATAGATGATGAAGAGTAGTTGGAAGTTGGAATATATATATATATATATGCGGAACCTGGTGCGAATTGCAGAGAAAGATCCATTATGGAAGACCGAAGACCGTATAATAGTCTCCACAAAGACTGTTCAGTCTGTCATTGCCAGAGTTGGTGTGTACCAGCTGAAGTGGCAAACTATCAGCCGTTGATTTCAGATCTTATATTATTTAAATTGTAAATATGACTGACGGTAGTTAACGCTGTTGAGATAAAATTTCTTTTTTGCCCACCCACTACCTCGTGAACCCAAGAGATCTGAATCATTCTTTGCCCAGATCAGTTCATTATCTGCAAATCGGTTTTGAACCGATCAGAGAGAGAAATGGCATATGCAGCGAATCTGTTCAAATTTGAGGGCAAAAAGGGAATTTTCTTTAGCTACTGTTGCTGACGCCGTTTCGGGTACATTCCAGCCGCGCCGCCCCTGTTGCACGCCCAAGTTGAGTATTCAATAGGACAATGGTCCCTACTGGGTAAGATTCATACACCTTGCATCCCTCTTTTTTTTTTATGAGAAATTAATCACTCTAGTCCCTTTACAAAACTCATCATTTTTAGATTAATAATTCTTCAAGAGCTTGTTTCTCTTGGTTTGGCATTCATTCCGTCCTGAATCTGAATCTTTTTCTCTTATTGTCCACCACCGGCCAACAATGTCCACGAGAACCCTTGCTACTACTTCATTCAAGACACCTTATGTGTCTCTGGATCTTCTTTCATTCTTGAAATCTGGGCAGGTGACACCATTCCAAATTTTCAATGACGTTATCATGCCAGATTTCAACGACCACATATCCAGGGGAAACAACAGTGAGGAAACACAAATGCTACTTGATGAAATCCAGGAAGATCTGATTCCCATCAGCGAGGCTTGCCGGAGATTGCAGAAAGAGGAATATGCTGTCAGCCATGCTGTCAAAGAATTGGCTTTCCAAAGCTTGGATGACGCCTTCAAAGAAAGAACAGAGGCCACACTGGAAAATAGTACCAACAGAAGCAATTTTCTTCTGAACAAGCTTAATAGGACTCGCAGCATTGTCTCCAGGTTAAAGGAATTAGTTTGTTCACCTTCACCTTCACCTTCAGTCATGTTGAGCACTGAGACCTTAAAACCGTCAGATACCGGTGAGGAATTACAAGGTTTGAACATTGAGGCAATCTACAACGATCTCGATGATAGACTGAAGCCATGCTTCCTCTGCTTCTCAGTGTTCCCTGAAGGTGCTGTCATAAAGAAGAAGGTTTTAATCCATTGGTGGGTTGGTGAGGGGTTCATAGACACTTTGGACACAGGAGGAGGCAAGACTGCTGAGGAGACGGGGAATAAATTCTTCAAAGAATTTTTGGACAAGTGCATTATTGAGCCCGTCTACAAAAAGCGCAGGCCAAGTGCAGACAGCTGCAAAATGCAGCCTTCAATCCGTTACGCTGTGATTGAGATTGCAAAGACAGAAGAATTCTTCGAATTCGATGAAAATAGAAACCCAACGTCGCCTGAAGTTTCCTCTTGCTCTCAGAGGGCTTGCCTGGTAAGAACCTCAGAAGGATCTAATATACGCGAATTGCCCTTCCATTCAAGTCAGGAGAATGTTCAAAGTCTGATCAATGTCAATGAGCCTTGCCTTTATTTTAGACCAAACTGGTTCTCAAAGATGAAAAACGTCAAAGTTCTGCAGCTCGGGAGATGGCAAAGATCAGCGAAGCATCTCATTCAAGTAGACGACTGTGAATTCCTCAAAGGCTTGAAGAATATGAGAGAGCTCCGGTACTTAAGCCTCCGAGGAGTCTCTAGAATCACAGAGCTTCCTGCTTCAATTTGCAAAGCCCGCAATCTAAGAATCCTGAACCTGAATGGATGTTGTGATTTGGAGAAACTCCCTCAAGGGATAGGCTCACTCAAGAACCTGACGCACTTGGATATGTATGAGTGTTACTTGATAAGCAGCATGCCCAAGGGTCTTGCTTTGCTCTCACAACTCCAAGTCCTCAAAGGGTTTGTGATTAGTAAAGCAAGGCCCGGAGGCCAGGACTGTAAGCTAGCTGATTTGTCAACATTGCAAAATCTAAGGAAGCTGAGTATCCATATTGACAGGGAGCTAGCTAATACAGCAGAAAGTGAGTTGAATTCTTTGACAGAGTTCAAAAAGCTACGGTCACTATCTATATCATGGTCACGCATATATGACAAGCCTGCAACTCCAACTCTCCACAGGACTCTCCACAGGAGTCTCGCCAAGAAGATAACCAGCATGCCAATAATTGCTCCAGATTCTCCACTCCCTGTTCTTTTAGAGAAACTTGACCTCCATTACTTCCCTCGCTCTAACATGCCAAATTGGTTGAGGCCAAATCTACTCAGTAAGCTAAAGAAGCTCTATATCAGAGGAGGAAGCCTCTCAGATCTTTGTCCCAGCGGCTTTGAGCGTCGATGGACTGTCCAAATGGTGCGCTTGAAGTTCTTGGATGAATTGCAGATGGACTGGGGAAAACTGCGAGACTTGTTTCCACAATTGAGTTACCTGGAGATATCCAAATGTCCTAAACTCAGTTTCAAACAATGCGATGAGAATGGAGTGTGGAAAAGGGGAGACCCAGAGCAAGAAGAAGCATCGAGTAACAATGCGTAATAGCTAGATTTCGTATTTCATATCTGTTGTATCCCTGTCTTATTTCTTTCTGCTAGTGAAATTCCATAACCAAATTCTAGTTTTTTGAGTATCAAATTTGAAGGTTATAACTAGATGCAATATGATGAACATACTCATGTGAAAACAATGGAGTGTGGAAAAGGGCAGACCCAGAGCAAGAAAAAGCATCGAGTGGAAATCCTTACTAGAATTCTTATTTCATATTTGCTGAATCCTTGTCTTATATGTTTCTGTATTAGTGAAATTTCATAACCAAATTCTAGTGTTTTGAGTAAGTTTCAAGGTTATAACTTTTTGCTATTTCATAAGGATATTAATTGCTTTGAAACCAAATAGAACTAGAATCCACCAACATATTCGAAGAAATTTCAGCACAGAAACGTAAGAAAGCTTAGCACAAAAACTTGAGAAAAATTACCTGTGCTGTTTGCTTTAGGACTGAGATTGATGCAGGTAGAGGTCGTGGTAGGTTTGGTTTTTGCATTATGGAATCAATGAAGATTTCGTTTTCAACATTAGCTTAGCAACCACATTTCTTGCTTATTACTGTAGAAACCACTCTTTGTTCACTGCTATTGGGGAATTGAGAATATGTTAAGGTAGAAACTGGTAAGGTAGTAATCTGACAATATCATCCTTTTTTGAAACGATAGAGCAAATATCATTCATTCCTAAATCTGAGGTCATCCCTTTGAAATAGGAGAGATGTGATCCTTTTTGATTATGTTGGTAAAAGATTTTACACAAATATAACAATGATATCTTCTATGAGTTTATTTGCAGGAACTACAAGGAAATCAATTAATATTGCCACTACTTAATTGTGGGCTACTTGATTATTTGACTCTGAATTAGAGTGGACCTATAATGATTTAGTGTCCAATTACTACTTCATAATAATCTTAACCATAATACCAATCCCGTTGAAGTACCACTGTTAGTTTTTTGTCAAATCCCCAACAACAACCACAAAGCTTACATAGACAAGGATAGGTGCCCGCTATATAATTGCTTTGCTTGGAATAAGCTCCTATTTCTTCTATTGTTTTCTTCTTTTTGATCATATATCCAAATTAAAAACAAGGAACAACACAATGATTGAAGTTCTTGTACATAAGCCTCTTGTTGATTACTTTCTTGGACTAATGCTTGTTGTCTGTGTAAAACAACTTAAAGAAAAATGGTGTAAATTAGGGATAAACAAGAGCTTGCCTCATTATCGAACTTCCAAATCAGTAATTGTCAAGTCGTTAATAGAATACAATTCTTTTAACGGATCAGCAACAATACTGGAATTTCTTCGGAAGACAAATGCAGGCTGCTTAGGAGATGGAAGACATGCCTCACCACTCAACATGAACACAACGGCTGACATGGCTGGTCGGTCCTTTGAATCTTCTTGCACGCACAACAGCCCAACTTGAATGCATCTCAAGACTTCATCAGGCTGATATGACTCAAGCGATGAATCCACAATTTCCAAGGCTTTATCTTCTTTCCACAGTTACCAAACCTGTAGTTCAAACTATCATTTTAGAAAAGAGATGAACAAGAAAGTACTAATAAAGGGTAGATCGTAAGCAAATTTGTGTCACTTACATGTCCTATCAGGTTCATGGAGTAGTTCTCCTCATAAGAACCATTGTTTCTCTTGCCACTAACAATCTCCAAAAGTATAATCCCAAAACTAAACACATCCGATTTCGTTGAAAATCTTCCAAACACTGCATACTCTGGTGACATGTAGCCACTGCATATGAACAAAAGAAAATGTTACAGCCAATTATTATGAAGGTGACAATTTGGTGATTTATTTCATGAATGTGCAAGTCCCAGTAGGGTTCTTACTATGTTCCAACAATTCTGTTCGTCTTATCCTGGAGTTGGTCCCCATGGATTATTCTTGCCATGCCAAAATCTGAAACTTTTGGGTTCATCTCAGCATCTAGAAGAATATTGCTAGTTTTTAGATCCCTATGGATAATCCTCAGTCTAGAGTCCTGGTGAAGATACAGAACCCCACGAGCAACCCCATTTATGATTTCAAAACGCCTTTCCCAATCTAAGATGGACCTTCTTGTGTTATCTGTATCAAGAGAACTGAATATTATGTAAATGAATGGGAATATGTTGATAAGAAGCTTGGAAAACAAATGAAAGTTTCCTGTAGACATACCAAAAAGAAAGGAGTCCAAGCTTTTGTTCGGCATGTATTCCAGGACTAGCATCCTTTCTTCTCCCTTTATACAGCAGCCTAAAAGCTTCACAAGATTCCTGTGTTGAAGTCCTCCTATCAGTTCAACCTCATTTTTGAATTCGTCAATCCCCTGTCCGGAATTGCTGGACAATCTTTTTACAGCAACCTTCTGTTCATTTGGTAGCTCACCCTGAAATTATGGTTCAATAATAATATTAAGCTTGCATAGTCATCACTTTTGAGGAGCATCTATAGTTCTATACCATAAATAAATAAAGTAGAATAGTAAAGAAAAAACCATCAGACCCATAAAGAAACAGAACAAAGGTATTTTCTGCTGTTTAGGACATCTAAATTTGGGCTTACCTTATAAACAGCACCAAAACCACCTTGGCCAAGTTTATTGACATCAGAGAAATTGTCTGTGGCTGCTACAAGTGTGTTCAGATCGAAAAATTGCAATTCCAGGTGTCTCTTACTCTCCTCAAGTTCATCCACCTCCACCAAGTCTTGCCATAATAAAAAAATTAATAGATAAATAGATAAAGAACAGATAACTTATTTCTAAATCATTTTTCCTCACTTTTCTAACTGCATTAACAAAATGACTATGAAAATGGAATATGTTTAACTGAAGTGCTTTGATATGATTCACATGCCGGAAAGGTGTTATCACCTTTTAGGGATATCTAAAACAGTTCATCATTTCAGAATAGATGAGTTCTTCTCATACCTTTTGTCTTCCCCTTTTTCCTAAGCAACCAACAGGCAAGCATATTGATTAGTACTAGGGCCAGCAGAGCAAACAGTATTGGAATAACAAGCATGCCCCTCCTGAAGAATCCTCGTGAGTTTGCCGCATTCTCAGCTACATGTAAGAGTGAGACAAAGGATTAGAAAAGCAGAACAAAGAGAACTAACATGGACACCAAAACCAGTCCAATAAATTTCACAGAATCTTTGAAATTTACAATTGAAATTTTCGTTGGCAAGAAAAGCAGTACCTAACTCGATTTTATCCACACGAACATATAGATCTCGTCCAGGTCCTGCCTCAGTGTACACTAAAATGTCCATCAAGTCATCATACCATGTCAAGCAATCAACAAGCCCTTCAATTTTCTTACTCATATATGCCATGCAAGAACAATTTCTTAAGCACTCCTGCTCACACTCTTTGGTACTCATACTTGTTTTCAACCGTGCTGCTTTCGATGCGTCTGGACCTTTCACCCTTGCCACCTTCACAAACCCTTCTCCATTCCTACACTTTGACACTCCTACTCTTTTACTCACACATCCATCTGACCCATTTCTCACATTCCAACCATCAATAGATTTTGGTTCATATCCTGGTAGACATTCACACTCAAACAAATTAACATTGGCAGGGCTACATTTGCTGTTGGCACCACAATGTCCATACCAGTCGCACCGGTATTTCGGTGTAGACCACAGCTCCTTCCATTGACGGTCAGCCTCATTCTATACCAGGTGCTGATGTAACCCCGAATCCTTCAACTTCATTATTGTAAGTTTATTGGTGTTGTAAGTTAGTAAATAAAAAGACATTTCGTCTGCATTTCGGACCGAATTAGACCATGCGGCCCGTGCCACTGGATCACTTCGCCAATACTTAGTCAAACCTTTATAAGTAAAATACTGGGGTGTGGCGATGAGATTCGAATTATGGAGCCTAAAGGTATAGTCCCCAGTTCCAGGGTCATCTTGTGACTTCCAAGATGTTAAAACCCATTCTAGCCCAGTTTTCCGATTCAACCCAACTTTCATACCTGGGATTAGAGTATCTGTAGGATAATCAAAACTTTTCCATATAAAGATTTCAGCTTTATCATCCTGGAACATAACTAAGTTTCCTGTATCTAAAATCTGTGCAGATAAGGTGTTTGTGTTTTTGACTGATTGAGACACATTTGTGGACCAAATAGGAAGGCTCTCCATGCTATAAGCATAAAGAGCTAGTTCTCCATACCTGTTTATTGCGAGAACTCCAGAGGTATCATTGATGGGATTGTCTCTGTTTGCGACCCACACCACTGTTTTCTCAGATACTTTAGATGGAGAATACCAAATTCCAACATAGCGGTAGCTAGAATTTCCTGGGCTGAAGAAACCCAACTCAAAGTTGCTTTCTTTGGACACCAAAACTCCACCATCATCCTTCAATTGCTCTCGGTTGGATCTTATGGTGTCCCTGGAAATGCCAAACTGGAAGAGGAGGAAGAGAAGCAAGAATTTCAATAACATTTTCAGGGCCTTTTCTATTTGGCATGTATGAAAATCTAATGAACCAGTGGCCTTTCATGCACCTTTTTTTTATTTGAGCTGGTGGGTATGTATTCTCTTTGTTTACGATATCTTTTGGGTTGACAATTCTACTTCTTCTTTCACACGCATTTGTTTGAACTAAACAGAAAGTCCTAGAGTGCTTGGGAGCACTGAAACTCCCTAACTTTCCACCCTTGGATTAGAGGACTTCTCCTCAATTCCACAAACCCAAAAGCCCACCCCTCAATGGGGAGGGGTTGGATTGGGGGAGTTTTGGTGCTCCCAAGTATTGTAGACAGTCCCGAACTTCTATGGCTCTCATTCAACTGAAGCGTTAACATGTGTCTCAAAATGGACATGCTGGTTTACACCCCCATTGTAATTAATGAATTTTTATCTTTGCACTTTCATGATCCAATCTGCTAGTTATCTGTTTTCTTCTCATTGTTTTTGGTCATATATCCAATAAAAAAGAAGTAACAACACAAGGATTGTAGTTCACATAAGCCTCTTTGATTACTTTCTTGGACTAATGCGTGTTGTCTGAGTGTAACACAACTTCATTAACATAAAAATGGTGATAAACATCATTAGCGAGCTTCCACATTAGTTATTGTCAAGTCGTTGGCTGAATATAATTGTTTTGGAATCAAGGGGTCAGCTTCAGTGCTGGAACTTCTTCTGAAGACAAATGCAGGCTGCTTAGGAGACGGAAGAGATGCTTCACCACTCAACATGAACACAACGGCTGACATGGCTGGTCGGTCCTTCGAATCTTCTTGGACGCACAACAACCCAACTTGAATGCATCTCAAGACTTCATCAGGCTGATAAGACTCTAGTGATGAATCCACAATTTCTAAGGCTTTGTCTTCGTTCCAAAGTTGCCAAACCTGTAGTTCAAAGTTTTGGAAAAGGTTAGAATAACTAATTACAATCAAGGGAAGATTAATTGTAAACAAACTTTGTGTTACTTACATGTCCTATCAGGTTCATGGAATAATTCTCCTCATATGAACCATTGTTTCTCTTGCCACTCACAATCTCCAATAGTATAATCCCAAAACTAAACACATCTGATTTTGTAGAATATCTCCCAAACACTGCATACTCGGGTGACATGTAGCCACTCCATAAGAACAAAATAATATGTTAAAGACTTGCAACCAAAGAAGAGTAAATGAATATGAAGGTGACAATTTGGTGATTAAATCTATGAATGTAAGTATGATTCTTACTATGTTCCGACAACTCTCTGTGTCTTTTCCTGGAGTTGGTCCCCTTGAAATATTCTTGCCATGCCGAAATCTGAAATTTTTGGGTCCATCTCAGCATCTAGAAGGACATTACTGGTTTTCAGATCCCTATGGATAATCCTCAGTCTTGAGTCCTGGTGAAGATATAGAACCCCACGAGCAACCCCATTGATAATATCAAAGCGCTTTTCCCAATCTAAGAATGACCTTCTTGTGTTATCTGCATCAAGAGAATTGGATCTTAATTATGTAAATAAATGTTGTACATGTTGGTAAGAGGCTTCACATATATTTCACCATTATTTTAGATTGAGGCATAAACAAATGAAAGTTTCGTTTAGACATACCAAAAAGAAAGGAGTCCAAGCTTTTGTTCGGCATGTATTCCAGAACTAACATCCTTTCTTCACCCTTTATACAGCAGCCTAAAAGTTTCACAAGATTCCTGTGTTGAAGTCTGGCAATTAGTGCAACTTCATTTTTGAATTCATCAATCCCTTGTCCTGAAGTTCTGGACAATCTTTTTACAGCAACTTTCTGTTCATTTGGTAACTCACCCTGTAGTTATGGTTCAATATTAATATTAAGCTTTTCACAAAGTGGTCATCACTTTTAAATAAAGAATTGTAAAAGAAACAATCAGACCCTAAAAGCAACAAAACAAAGGTATTTTCTGCTATTTAGGACATGTTACCTTATAAACACCACCAAAACCACCCTGGCCAAGTTTATTGGCATCAGAGAAGTTATCTGTGGCTGCTATTAGTGTGTTCAAATCGAAAAATTGCAATTCCGGGTGTCTCTTACTTTCCTCAAGTTCATCTTCCTCCACAAAGTCTTTGCCATCATAAAAAAATGAATAAATAAATAAATAACTCATTTTCTGAATCATTTTCACCTTATTATTCTAACTGCATTACCAAAATGACTATGAAACTGAGCATGTTTAAGTGAAGTGCTTTGATATGAGTTGCATGCCGGAAAGGTGTAATCGCCTTTTGAGGATAACTAAAACAGCCGATCATGAGTTCTTGTCATACCTTTTGTCTTCCTCTTTTTCTGAAGCAACCAACAAGCAAGCGTAATGATTAGCATTAGTGCCAGCAGAGCAGACAGTATTGGAATAAGGACCATGTCCCTCCTGAAGAAACCTTGTGAGTTTCCGGCATTCTCAGCTGCATATAAGAGTAGGACAAAAGATTAAAAAAGCAAAACAAAGAGAACTTATACATGGACACCAAAACCAGTCCAGTAAATTTCACACATTCTCTGAGTTCTGAAAGTTGGTAATTGAAATTTCCATTGGCAAGCAAAGTAGTACCTAAGGAGATTTTATCCACACGAACATATAGATCTCGTCCGAGCTCTGTGTAAATTAAAATGTCCATCAAGTCATCATACCATGTCAAGCAGTGAACAAGCCCTTCCAATCCTAGGCTCATATATGCCGTGCAAGAACAATTTCTTAAGCACTCCTGCTCACACTCTCTGGCACTCATACTTGTTCTCAATTGTGCTGCTTTCGATGTGTCTGGATCTTTCACCCTTGCCACCTTCACAAACCCTGCTCCATTCCTACACTTTGACACTCCGACTCGCTTACTCACACATCCATCTGACCCATCTCTCCGATTCCAACCATTTACAGATTTTGGTTCATACCCTGGTAGACATTCACACTCAAACCAACTAATATTGTCAGGGCTACATTTGCTGTTGGCACCACACTGTCCATACCAGTCACACTGGTATTTTGGTATAGAAAACACTTCCTTCCATTTATGGTCAGCACCGTCCCATTTTAGGTGCTGCCATAACCCCGAATCCTGCAACCTTATTCTTGTAATCTCATCGGTGTTATAAGTTAGGAAATAATACATTTCATCTGGATTACTGACAAAACTAGGCCATGGCCATGGATCACTTCTCCAATACTTGGTCACACCTTTATACACAAAATATTGGGGGGTACTGGCATTCTGATTAGGATAGAGCCTAATGGTATAGTCCCCAGTTCCAGGGTTCTCTTGTGACTTCCAAGATGTTAAGAACCATTCTAGCCCAGTTTTCCAATTCAACCCAACTTTCATACCTGGGATTAGAGTATCCGTAGGATGATCAAAACTTTGCCATATAGATATTTCATCTTTATCATCCTGGTACACAACTAAATTTCCTGTATCTAAAAGCTGTGCAGATAAGGTGCTTGTGTTTTGGACCGACTGTGACACATTTGTGGACCATATTGGATCATTTTCCAGATTGTAAGCATAAAGGGCCAGTTCTCCATACCTGTTTATTTTGAGAACACCAGAGGTATCATTGATGGGATTGTTTCGGTTTGCGACCCAGACCACTGTTTTTTCAGATACTTTAGATTGAGAATACCAAATTCCAACATACCGGTAGCTAGAATTGCCGGGGCTGAAGAAACCCAATTCGAAGTTGCTTTCTTTGGACTCTAAAACTCCACCATCATCCTTCAATTGGTCTTGGTTCGATCTGATGGTGTCCCGGGAAGTGCAAACTTGGAAGACAAGGAAGAGAAGCAAAGATTTCAGTAACATTTTTTTTCTTCTGGGAATTTACTTGCAACTTTGCATGCGTAAATCAGTGACTTGTACGTCAGTCATTATTCTAATACTTGACTCGGAATGCGGATACAATATTGCCACGATAACCATATGATCATCTTGACAATTCTACAGTTTCTACTACGCGTCTTGACTTTCATTTCCCAACTTGTGTCGTCAATGCCGTTTGCCTTACAAATGTCAAATATCTTGGACATGGATTTTGACTCATTTTTAACATGCACGGCAAATTTGACTCCTCTTTTTTTCTTCTTTTTTTTACAATGATCCTTTGACCTTATAAGCTAGAAAAAGAGTTGTCAGTTGTGCTGCAAATATAAATTCACTGACACTAAATTACACTAACATCCAATTGTCTCCTACTTAATTCGACCCAAAGGAAAGAATAAGTAACATAACCCCATATAGTAGTCGAAATTCTTTTAAAAAGAAAAAAGAAAAAAAAGGAGCATTAATCGGATTTTTATATTCCTTTCTTCTCTTTATAGTCTATACTGTATACGTCAAGTGTAAAACATAAGTAACTGCACTATAGACCAACTCCTTTACATCATCTCCTTCCCACAGTTTATCAAGCTAAATAAAGGGTGTAACTGCTCAACATGATTATGCAGAAAGTTAACAAGTCGATCAGGACTCTTTTACCAGTGATCAGCTTCCAATTTTCCGTAAGTTTACAAAATTTGCTGCTGCAATGCCAATATGCCACATGAATGCCAATGAATGCTACATTACATGACGAAAACTTAACCGTAGTCACGCCGGCCTAGAGTATGTTTCATTATCTTCCTTCAACTTTAGTGATACTAAAGTCGTTAATTGATGGATCAGCCTGATTGCTGGGGTTCTTTTTGAAGACAAATGCAGGTTGCTGTGGAGATGGAGGAGATGCTTCACCACTTAACATGAAAACAACAGCTGACATCGTCGGTCGGTCCTTTGAGTCTTCTTCCACACACAAGAGCCCAACTTGAATGCATCTCAAGACTTCATCACGCTGGTATGACTCGAGTGATGAATCCACAATTTCTAAGGCTATTCCTTCTTTCCACAGCTGCCAAACCTGTTGTTCAAAGCATCGATCATTTTAGAAAATGGATGAATAAGTAAGTACTAATTCAGAGTAGACTGTGTTACTTACATGTCCTATCAAGTTCACGGAATGATCCGCCCAATAAGAACCATTGTTCTTCTTGCCGCTTACAATCTCCAACAATATGACCCCGAAACTGTAGACATCAGATTTTGTTGAAAATCTTCCGAACACTGCATATTCTGGTGACAAATAGCCACTACATATGAACAAAATAAGATGTTACATTCTTACAGAAAACAAATAGGAAAATGAATAAGAACGTGACATTAAGGCGATTTATTCCCTGAATAGGCGAGTACACAAGTATGAGATTCTTACTATGTTCCAACAACTTTATTTGTCCTATCCTGCAGTTGGTCCCCATGGATTATTCTTGCCATGCCAAAATCTGAAACTTTTGGGTTCATCTCAGCATCTAGAAGAACATTGCTGGTTTTGAGATCCCTATGGATGATCCTCAGTCTCGAGTCTTGGTGAAGATACAAAATCCCACGAGCAACCCCGTTGATAATTTCAAACCGTTTTTCCCAATCCAACAAGGACCTTCTTGTGGGATCTACATCAAGATATTTGGCTTTAATGCAAATACTAATGGTACAATTTGAGTGAGAAGCTTCAATTATTTTCTTCATAAATTCAGAAATGGTATAAGCAAGTAAAACTTTCCTCTAGACATACCAAAAAGAAATGAGTCCAAGCTTTTGTTAGGCATGTATTCAAGTACTAACATCCTTTCTTCTCCCTTTATACAACAGCCTATAAGTTTCACAAGATTCCTGTGTTGTAGTCTGGCTATCAGCTTAACTTCATTTTTGAATTCTTCAATCCCTTGTCCTGAAGTTTTAGACAATCTTTTTACAGCAATCTTCTGATCATTTGGTAACCGACCCTGAATAATTCAGTACCAAATTGAACATAATTATCACTTCATATTTGGTCTAAGCATAACAATCACTTCAAGAAGAAATTGTACTGTTATAAGAGGAATACTAAAAGAAACAGTCAGACTCTTCTAATTAAGAAACAGAACAACACTATGCTTATGCTACAAGAAATCATACATTTATGAAATCTTAGGATCTAAGTAGTGACTAACCAGATAGACGGAGCCAAAACCGCCTTGGCCAAGCATATTAACAGGAGAGAAGTTGTCTGTGGCTGCTGTTATTGAGCTGAGATGGAAAAATTGCAGATCTGGCTGTCTCCTAGTTTCCTCAAGTTCATCTGAGACCGCGCAGTCTTTGCTAGCACAAAAAAAATTTTAAAATCATTTTCTCCTCATGGTTTTAAGTTCCAACTTCTTAGTCAATAGAGAAAATGAAGTTGAAAAGTGCACATTACTTTCTAGGCATATGGATTCTTTACAAACTGCACAAGCATTATCCCCAATCCTAGTCCTAGAACATATACTCGAACATTTCCCTGATATCTAAAACTGTTAAACAACTCGAAACAGATTACTACTTCTCATACCTTTTGTCTTCCTCTTTTTCTTGAGACACCAACAGGTAGACACAGTGATTAGTACCAACAGCAGAAGACCAGACAATATCGGAATAGCCAACATTCCCCTCCTTCCTAAGAAGCCTTTTGATTTTTTAACATACTCAGCTGAATATAAAGTGAGACAAATCAAGAATTAGAAAACCATAAGAAAGAGAACTTACATTGAAACCAGTACTATACTAAGTTTCAGAGAATCTTTAGACTTTGCAATAGTATATTGAACTTTTCCTTGCAAGCAAAGCATGCAGTACCTAACTCAGTTTTATCCATGCGAAGATATAGATCTCGTCCTATCTCTGTGCGCACTAAAATGTCCATCAACTCACCATACCATGCCAAGCAATCAACACGCCCTTCAGTTTCAATGCTCATATATGCACTACAATTACAATTTCTTAAGCATTCCTGCATGCACTCTTTAGCACTCATACTTGTGACCCACCTTGCAGCTATCGATGTGTCTGGATCTTTCACCCTTGGCACCTTCACAAACCCTTCTCCATTTCTACACTTCGACACTCCAACTCGCTTACTCACACATCCATCTGACCCATCATTCAGATTCCACTTTTTTACAGACTTTGGTTCATACCCCGGTAGACACTCACACTCAAACTTTAGAATATTGTCAGGGCTACATTTGCTGTTGGCACCGCACTGTCCATACCAGTCACACCGGTATTTTGGTGCAGACCACACTTCCTTCCATTGATGGTCAGCACTATCCCATGTTAGGCGCTGATATAACCCCGAATCCTGTAACCTTAATCTTATAATCACATTGGTGCTATAAGTTAGAAAATAATACATTTCATCTGGTTACTGACAAAACTAGGCCATGGCCACGGATCACTTCTCCAATACTTGGTCACACCTTTATACACAAAATATTGTGGGGTACTGGCATTCTGATTAGGATAGAGCCTAATGGTATAGTCCCCAGTTCCAGTGTCATCTTGTGACTTCCAAGATGTTAAGAACCATTCTAGCCCAGTTCTCCAATTCAACCCGACTTTCATACCTGGGATTAGAGTATCCGTAGGATGATCAAAACTTTGCCATATAAATATTTCATCTTTATCATCCTGGTACACAACTAAATTTCCTGTACCCAAAATCTGTGCAGATGAAGTGCTTGTGTTTTGGACCAAACGTGATACATTTGTGGACCATATAGGATCATTTTCCAAATTGTAAGCATAAAGGGCTAGTTCTCCATACCTGTTTATTTTGAGAACACCAGAGGTATCATTGATGGGACTGTTTCGGTTTGCGACCCAGACCACTGTTTTCTCAGATACTTTGGATTGAGAATACCAAATTCCAACATACCGGTAGCTAGAATTGCCGGGGCTGAAGAAACCCAATTCGAAGTTGCTTTCTTTGGACTCTAAAACTCCACCATCATCTTTCAATTGGGCTTGGTTCGATCTGATGGTGTCCCTGGAAGTGCAAACTTGGAAGACAAGGAAGAGAAGCAAAGATTTCAATAACATTTTGTTCTGGGAGTTTGCAACTCTGAATGTGTGGATCGGTGGACCTTTCAGTCATTAGTTGTTCTATTTGACTTGGAAGGGGGATACATTATTCCGTTGAATTACTTATTTTCCCAACTTGTGTCTTGGATGATTCTTACTTTTCTATTATTACAAACGTCAAATGTCTTGGATGTGGGACTGTGACTCATTTACATCATGTAGATTTGGCGATCGACTATGAAATTGAAGCGAGAAAATGGTTTTCTTGCTTACATAGTTGACTTTAGGAATGGCAACGATACATATTGCTTAGCGGATCGATATAATTACAGTTTGGACTAAAAACAGGGTGAAATAATTAGTATTATAACCTCGAGAAGCAAATAACAAGGAGATCATGCATTCTTCAACTATGGCCAATGAGGGAGGATCGATCGGGATCTTTAGAGCCAGGATTCCGGCGACATATTTCAGTCCGGGGGAGAGCTTGTCACTTTTGTTTTCTTAGCGATGGCACATTAATTAATTTGAGAATACGGCAGCACTGGAAGCTAGCTACGTACAGTCACTGTGTGTTCAGTCGAGGCTCTTCAATTCCCAACAACATTCAAGGTGAAATTAATTAATTACTCCCAACACTCACTATTCACTATTTAGTATTCAGTACCAACGTAGCTACCTGCTGTTAATGTTATGATGATTGTGTTTGCAATTGTGTCCCTTGTGTTTATGTCACAAACAACTCATCAGTCATCACATGCCTCTCTGATCCTCTACGTACTGCTGCTACATTTTCCAGCTTTTACCACTACTACTACTTCCCAGGTCGCTTTTCCACAAAGATGCTACAATAATCTTGCTGAAAATTACGTCTCTTTAACGTGCCTTTTCCTTTTATCCCACAATCAAAAACTTTTCCTCCAACTTTAACATATGTACGTATTTACCCTTTCAACAAATCTTTCATTTTCTTATTGAACCATTTGCAATTCCTTAATTGTTGCCCCCAAGCAAGACAGACACATCGCCAATTCTTAAAGTACTAATCCCACCGTTTAGTCCACACCAAAATTTGATATGTCCAGTTATCTTTATCTTAATATCTTCTAAACAATTTTGAACACTTTGCTCCTACACAAGCTTTTAAAGAAAAAGAAAAACTAAAAGAGACACGTCGCTAACCAAAATTTGATATGTCTTATTGTCTTTGTTTTACATTTTGCTACTAGGTACATACACTTTTAAAGAATAAAAGCAAAATGTATAACTCAACTGCTTAGTAAGTTAATATAAATTAGAGCGGAGGTGATTGCCTTCATTGGCATCTCCCAAATCAGTCAAAATCCTCACTAATTTTGTCCCAACTTCTGCATACGTAAAAGCAAAAGTTGTGTTTTATCTCAAAAATCATTAATGGTGCTCTATAGTCAAGGATAGACGATTTTATTTAATCCAAAATTTCATCAAACAGTATTAACTTTTTATCCTCTATTTTCAAAAAAACGGGACAAGCTAGCTAGTACTAGTGCTACCATCTAACAATGAGTTTCCTTCCTCCTCTTCAAACATTAAGAACATACAAAACGAACGTTGGGTCTAGCTTTCTGGTGAGGACAATTATCATATATGATCTAGGCTTCGACGAGAAATTAACAAATGAATCAACTAACAGTGTTGAACATGATGAGAAGAAACGTGGAACCTATTTTCACTTATACACATACCATTCAACCTACGCCGCTTGCTGTCTCTCTTTTCTGCCATCATTACACTACTAGTACTAGAATCAGTATAGGCCGTGGCCGCGGCTGTGGTGGTGGTGGTGGTGGTGGCAGTGGTGCTATTAACCTCGCTTTCGGAGCTGGAGAAATGACGATGGTCCAGCACACTCATTGGGATTCTAGTTGTGCAAGACAAAGTATCTAAAGCTGACTCGTAGCCTTCATTCACTATCATATCTTGCATTAGATTCAAGCATTTCAACAAACTCTCCTGCAATTACAGCAACACTGTTAAGTACTATTAAGGATTATATATGGTGTTCTAAATTAATTTTATTTGCTTCAGATTGACGACGTGCTCACGTTGTTTACATATTGGCAAGATGATATTGACACTTTTAAACTAGGAAACTGCAATGGGAGAAACTCATAACTCGCAGATAACACTGCCGATGCCGCAATTATCGAGGGCTTAAACTCTACAAATTTGATTTCTGTAACCAAAAACAAAGCCAAAATTATGGGTTAATTTAATTATAGTGATTAAAATTAAGAAAATGGATATTAAGTTTTGAAAGTGAAGTACTAGAACAAAGTACTGGTACTACCATTATGGGCATTGAAGATGACATCTGAAGCTCGATTTTTGAGGGCTTCAGTGAGTGGTCGCTCATTTAAGTCGACCAAATAGACGAAGAAATGTAGAAAGGAGAAAGGAGTTATTGTTCTCATCCGCCAATTTAATGTGTCGAGAATAACAAGCTCCATTTTGTTAACCGTTTGCGCCTCAAACATGAAACCTTCTTCTTCTCTTCTCTGTTTCATATATGGGTATGAGTTCCTATGCATTTATAATTAACTACATCCATAAAATCTATGGTACTCCGGAGAATGTCATACTCGGGATTTTTCACCGTTAAATCCACTAAAAAACACCGCAGTATGGTATACTCCAGAATGCCATGGAGAGTCTCTTAACTTTCAGTAAAAGTCCACAAAATTTAAGGGTTTAATTTCATTACCTGAAAATCAGAGAATGAGAAGGGTGTGTTCTTCATCTTTGCAGCTAGAGATAGGCAGGCGACTTCAACAAGTCTTGAGACCCAAGGCTTTTCTTTCTGCAATGTGAATCATGAATACGATGCCAAGCTAATCCTTAATTAAAATTAAATTAAAGAAAATCAAGTTTTTAATTTACCGGAATATTTTGCTTGGATAGGAACCGATCCAAGTAGTTAATGGCAAGGTAAGGAATGAAAGGGTCAAGGTTGCAGGTATATTGTGCCTGGTAAACTCATAAAAGACAAGTACTTTAGACCGGTATCCAAGAAAACAGAGAAGAAACAGAGTACTAGTAATAATATTATTTCTGTTTTTGCTCTGAAAAAGAGTACTGGTATTTTACCTAATAGAACGGAGAAATGTTCAATACAAAGAAGAAACATAGTACTAGTAATTATTTTTCTATTATTTTGTTTTTGCTCTCGCACTAGTATTTCACCTGTAAGAACAGAGAATGCTTCAAAACAAAGTACTAACAGGGTAGTACTAGTATTCAATTTACCTGTAAAAACAGAGAAATGGCTTCAAGTCGAAATGCGCAGTAGAAATCTGTGTGTTTTGAGCTGGTTAAGAAGTTCTGTGAGGGCATGTGATCAGTTTCCGAGGCAAAGAGATCTGGGATAGAATCTGGGTTGTGTTCTTCAAGATCAAAGCCCTCCATTTTCGACTTGCTTTGAGTGATTGATGAGGAGGTTAAGGAGGAGAAGACATGGGAGCAAAAGTTGTTAGAGGAAGAGAGTAATAATGATGGGAAAGAGAAGCTTCGCATTCTGTGCTGATAAAAAGAGAAGTGTGGCAAGTCTGTGGGCTTCTTCTCACCTTCAATTTTTCTCTGCACCACCATTAACTTATATGCATGTTGGTCCCTTTTTCCTCACTCTCATTGGAAAAGAAAACAGGATAACTTAGGTTAAAGCCTTAAATGTTCTTTTTAACCCCCCGGTAGATTCCCACAATTCATTAATGTTGTTCTTTTGAATAGATTCCCTTTTGAGAATATCTACATGTGTGACCATGGAGTCTCCTCCGTGTGAATTAATTTACCGCTCTTATATCATTTCGAAGTTAAACCATTGCATCTAAATGTCAAGTTCTTAATTACATATTGTAAATTTCTAATGTGAGGCTTTCTATACCAAATTGGTGAGTTCTACTCTCTAGGGTTTCAAAAAAGCAATTTCAATTATGTTGTGAAAATATATAATTTATGAGTTTTGCGCGCTTTGAAAGAAATATCAACATGTTGAAATTATAATGTAACGTGCTAGAGTAGTGTACTTGTCGAAAACTATAATAGTCGCTACGTACTAGAAGTTACCTCTCCCCAACATATATAACAATTAAACTGTTATGGAGAGGATCCCAAATTACATAATAAGCAGCTTTAATCTCGTTTACCGAATAATTTTGATTTATATAGAATCACTTGAATCCTAAACTGGCCCTAAACACTAGTCGTGGTTTTCAAACTAAAACAATACTACTCATTGCCCCTCAAATGTTGGATCTAGTTTGTCATCTTCAAGTATTGTAATGAAAAGAATGACTAATTAAGCATGACTTGTCAGACTAATTAGAAAAGAATGACTAAATTAACAGCTGACTGAGCTTTCACCTTGAATTTCTTTCATTCTTTTGCAGACTTACAAGTCCCAACTCCCAACTCCCAACTTAATTGTGTATATTGTAATAGTACTTGTAGTGGGTAAAATTAACTAACCAAGGGCCTGTTGGGACTGAAGTGGGATTCTGTGTTTGCTAATTATGAGAACAAACAAACAATCGGATTTGAAATGAAATGATTTCGAATTAAATCGAACAGTAAATGAATGCTTAATTATCAGCATGAAGAAGAAGGACAAGTGGTCCCTTTTGTTCACAGTTCACTGTTTCACACTCACACACACAGAGCTAGAGATACCATATATATGTGATACATGCAGGAAAGAAAGAAGGTGGAGACGGAGACAGTTGTGGTTTATATCTTCCCATTTTCCGCGATAAACGCCGGTAACATTTACAACTAGTCTCTACTAAATCCATCGCTAACTACACTCTACTAGTAGCTGGCAAGGCAATGCCGGCCATAACGTTTCTCTCCTATCCTCACTTTTATCATGCTTCTCTTTTCAAGAATTTCACAACTTACATTACCCTATCCCATACCCGTAGCTTTCGTGTGGATGGTTGTTTATTGTTGATGTGTAATATGACTTATTGTGCAACCGATCAAGAACGGAATCATAAATTTATCACTATTAGAGGATGATAAAACAACATACATTAACAATTTTTGAGACATTTCATCAAACACGTTGCTAATTTAGAGTCACTAGACCCTATTTCCTTCATTACGACTCCCTCACAGGAGCTCGCATGCATCAAAAGATGCCCAAGTGTGTGCGTGGACGACTGTAACTAATATTCACTATCCGGCCATTACATGAGAGATACATGTCCCAATGTGCTTATATATTTAAACCCTAATTGCTTAAGAAAGATGTCCTACAAGAGGGACAGCAAGACACTTCTTCCTCTTTTTCCTCCAACATCTTAGCTAAATCTAGGAGCTTCTAATACATATGGGTGCCGTCATTATGATATACATTAATTATTGTTGGTTGGTTTATTGAACAATATATAGACGACTTAGTAGTCAATCAACAACGTGACCATTTCCTTACATTATTGGGTCAGCTACCCTTTGCTGCAGAGTCAATTACTTTCACAATCAATTCATCAGAATTTGAGACTAACTAATTATAAATTTAATTTCAACTGGACCTAGCTATTTGATCATCACCACCAGAAACAAATGGTGAGTCTTTGTGTCAAATCATATTCAATCTTTATATATATATATTTTTTCTGCAGAATTAGGGGTCCATTTGAGTTTGATTCACTTCCTACATGTGACTCACGTTTGTTGCAATAAATGCCAATATTGAATTGGACACAAATTTAAAGTTGGAAGTTTTTTTTATGATGAAATGACCAAAAGTGATAAGAATTGTAAAACCCAGAAAACCCCACACCCAATTAAAGGGATCTCAGACCCATAGAAATTTCCCAGTTGTAGTAGTTGAAAGTTGAAACCCCACCACCACTAAATTAAGTTATCAAATCCAAAGAAATTTCCCAATTCTAATTCTAGCTAGATTTTGATTGATAGAGAGAATTAACTTGGGGCAATGTATATATATATATATGCTTGTTTCCTCCAATTTCGAATGGGAATAGTGAAGTGAAAATGGTGTTTTTATGCAGATCGAGGATTACAAAAGAGACAGCTAAAGTAGGCTCCTTAGCTACTATCCATAACATTATTATTATGAGACTTTTGTGTAAGATAAAGACAAGTAAACTATCTGGATGTTGCACAACAAACCACACAAGCCATTCTAATATATATATATATATATATGTTTGTATGAAATTATTGCTCGCTCTTTAAGTGAAAGAGATGATGTATTTATATATGTATGCAAACCGTGATCGATATTGGTCTTTCCTTGTCATGACAGGGAGACAGCTTGTGTTCATGTCCTTGTTTTCAATGCGAGCTGAGGCCTTCTTGTTTAAGTGACTGTCCATTCAAACCCTAATATATATGCAAGAAAAACTATCTAGGTCCTTGATGCAAATTAATGTTTTGTATTATTATTTATTTTCTTACCAAATTAAAACAAAACAAAAAAAAAACCAAAATTGAATCCTTTGTTTCCGTGGGAGTTAGCTAGTTAGTTAGCTTACTCGAGTGAAAAAATAAATAAAATCTTTTGGAAAGACTAGCTAGCTTGTTCGTTTCGTAGACTAAAAGCTTAATTAATTAGGGTTTAGATTGTGGGGTTTTGGTTACTACGTATACGTAATCCTAAACAAATCAACCCGGCCTATTGAGAAAATGAGGATTTTAATCACAAAAAGCTAATATTCACTAATTATATCCTATTAGATTGGGTACTTTTACTAATTAACCAACTTGAATTATACATTAATTACAGATTATAATCGATTAGCAAGATGGAAATGAAGACAGCTATATAGCTAGCAGAAATTAATTTGATGAAAGAGACATGCATGCATGCAGGGCATGAGATGGAGGTAGACAAATTGCTATTAATGTATGTATGCATGTAATGTTATAAATGTACGTACCCTTTTTATAGTGGCGGTCTATCTCTTTTACTTAATTTGTTCTTTCCTTGCTTTGCTAGCGGGCGTCTTCTTCAGTTCTTCTCCATCTGCTTTACGTACTGTCCACACATATAGACATATATATGTTTTGAAATTGGCTGGCGTACATTTATTGGTGCAAGAGAAAGCACGTAACCTAATAATAATAATGATCCATCTAAAAACAAATGCTGCATGCATTCTACTTTAATAATTAACGGGCCGGCCGGGATTCATCATCGACTCGGAGACCGTCAAATTCGATCACTTTTTTCTTTTTTCTTTTTTGTCTTCTGCAGACCCTCACCCTCTTCCAGTTCATATATATAAATCATCAATAAAAACTAATTATAATCTTAATTATATAATTAACGTGCATATTTACGTACCACATTCGCTCGCAGATCTAAACCAGAATATGTCCGCAGAGATCATGTCGTTTCTGGGTACGTAGGAGATCGAGACAACCAACATTCTACTGGGGCCCTCCTTCACTTCACGGACAGATCAATTTCGAATTCATGAGAGAGAGAAAGAGACGAATGAGACTAATATTTGGCGCGCAGACTCGGCTTGGTCACCTCCAAATACACCAAGAGCTTTACCTAAAGCCCAAAAAGTATTCCCACACTCATTTTATACCACCAAGCTATAAGCCCAATACAGGAGCTTTTGACATGTGCGAATAATTCAGCCTAAATCTGCTATACCATATACATTGGACGAGTTTTGGATTTGATTTTTTCTGCTAGGTCCATATCTAAAAAGCCCTAGTTCTTACAATTACGAGGTTCATTCCAACAGTTTGCCCTACTACTAAACTCAACTAAAAAACTTAGCTTAATATTAATATTAATTAACGGTAAAACAATTAGAATTGCCTCACTCTCCCGGCTTATACAATCACTTTAATATTCTACTTAATTACAAGTTTCTACTTCAACAACGCAACGATTAAACTATTTGGTCCGGCTTGTCGCTCCAACAAAGCACGTCACCCAACACTCAATCTTAATTTTTCCAAGTATAAGCTCCCTATCATATACAGTATCATATGTCATATATCATATATAGAGAGACAAATAGTAAAGAGAAGTCCATGCCTTGTGAGCAATGACATGAAAATTCTCTGTTACATATCAAACCCTAAAGGGCTAAGAAAACAGCTGATGAAAATATTTCAAAGCGGTATTTTTTTTTCTGTACGTTTTTTTTTTGTTCCAATGATCCAATCTTACTTAAGAAACCCTTCCCAGTTTCAAATTTCAACAATGAAGTTAAATGAAAAAACTTATCAATTACATGCACCATCAACTCAGTCTGACTCAGCATCAAGCAACCACATACCTCACACAAAATGAAATTAATAACCAACTGGGTCCACAACTGTTTCATATGCACTCAAGTCAAGATGCATTTGAGGCCCGACCCGTATTGATATCGGATCCATTTCCTAGCCATTCATCTCCGGATGGCACCACCATAGCCGGATTATATGCCGGAACCACACCAGCATTCCTGACCCCATAGTAAACCTGCTGGTTCACTCCATCAGAAACCACCCTACCTGACACGTCGTATGGATCCATTCCAGCAACTGGCCTCAACCCGCCGCCATATACTTGACCCATACCCGGTATCTGATTATGGTACCCAACCGGAATCTGACCCGGTACAGCCTGGAACTGCTGATGCTGTATATAAGGACTCCGTATTTGAACCGGCTGTACCGGTACGTTTGCAGGTTGAATCGGAGCCGAATAATAATAAACGGGTACTGAGCGCAGAACATGACCCGGATAGTTAGGATCCTGGACATAATGCAACCCGGGATTACCCGAATAGCCGGTTGCTTGCGATGCGGGCAACTCAGTGGTCTCGGCAAATCCTTCCGATTGATTCTCTTTCGTCTCTACAACTGGTTTGGAATCGGGTTTGGTCTTGACGGGTGGAAGATTCGGCAGCGATGGCACGGAGGGGACAGAAGATGTAGAGCAAAACGGCGACGATATAACCGGAGCGGGGGAACCCGGATCCGAAACCGACACGTTGTCTTGCAATATCGCGGACCGGGTCTTGGCTCTGAATTCGCCGCCGCGATTGTGAATTTCTTCGGAGTTATCCAACCCGAATAGATAGTCCGGCACTTCGGAGACGATCGAGGAAGCTTCGGAGCGGCCGCGTTCGAGAAGAGACGAATTGGACGCGCCGCTGTTGAGAGCGTCGAGGAACCACAGTTCGCGTTTAGCCGAGCCGTCGAGGAGCGAGCTGATGCTGGAGGTTCTAGAAGTCGAGTCGTCACCTTGGGGAAATAGAAAGAGCCGGAGCCGAGCCGCCTTGGGGTTTTGATTCTGTATTATGCGGTCGTACTCCTCCATCATGTTGTCCACGTCCTCGTCAGTCGTGACGGAGATCAGAGCGTCGAGGTCCTCGTTCGGAAGCTGGTACTTCACCGTCACGTTACCCAATCCTGCACATAATCAAAACGTTAAGAGAGCGCAAAAGTCAAAACTACGTGATCACGACGTCGTATTGGGGATTTGCCTTGCCTGAGAGTTTAGAGAGCTTGGAGAGAAGAGAGGAGTAAGTGGCGGCGCGTTGCACAGCCACAATTCGCGTATCGCCGCCGACGTAACGGAGCTGATTATCGTGCGGGCGCGGTAAGATCTTGCCGCCAAAGCTGCACATGAACCGTACACGTGACTGATCATTTGCAGGGTGGTCCGATCGCGGAGTCGACGCGACCGAGTCGGTGGCGGCGGAATCCAGCTCGGATGGGTGGAGTGACGTCATTCTCCGTCTATCTGCAACAGAAAGTTATAAAGCGTCAGGTTTTTTGTTTTGCTGTATTGGATTCGGCGCCGAGAATTAGTTATACTGATACAGGTTGTGCTTGTGCAGTTTCGCGTGACAAGTCGTTTTTTTTGGTGTGGGTGATGGATGCTGAAGACGGTAAGGAATGTCTGCTTGTACTTGGATTTGGATTCTACGTCTGTGATGGATGGTGCGTCACCGACGGGTTTTCCTTACCCGACCCTGATTTTAGGTCTGGGATGTTGTTGACCTTAATTAAACGGGCCCACCTTACTATCTTTTTTCATTTCTTTCATTTTTCTAATTAATAGAATAATACCAGCTTTGCCGTTGAAAATTGATATATAATAATAAAAGGGTAATTTTCCTTTCTTTTTTTAAATGCAATTATTGTGTCATAATGTACGAGATACAGCTGCATAAAGTTAAAATAATAAAAATTAATTCACAAAGGATTTTTACTACAATAATCAAAATTCATATGAGGAAAGAAGAGACCAGTCTATTCAAATCTTCAATGATTCAACCACAATGGAAAAGATCAATACCATAATCGTAAACAAGAACAACAATCTTTACTTCTATGTACGTGAAAGTAAAACTAATGATACGAAATCGCGGTCATAATGATCAATCATTGCGTTTTGATTAAATCTGTAATTCATGCTCATATAGCGAAAATTGAAATTCATATTGATATTAATAACGAACACATTGTAATTCAAAGTCGAAACAAAAAGTATGACGTATCTATAAGAAAATGAACAAGAAGAAGTAGGAATACTCACTTGTAAATTAAATTGTAATGGTTATCGGACTTGATGATTTGTTTCTCGGTGATGTTCGCCGTCTCAGATTCCAGAGAATTGAAGGAAGTGAGTGCAGATCAAAGCAGAGAGCAGGTGAGTGGTTTAGCCTTGAGGAGAAATCAGAGTCGGAAGGTGGGCATATGCTTTAAAAGGCCGGTGATGTGGGCCCAGTTGTCCTTGTCTGATTGTAAGAAGCAACGTGGCGATTTGTCATCACTTTGTCCTGGGTCCCAGGTTAATGCTAACCGCACCCGCTTGGTTCCATGATGCCCTCACTGTTCAATCACAGGAGAGCTTGATGGGAAGCATTTTATTGAGGAAAAGTGATTAATTGGTTCCATTTTGACCTCTGTGATAGATAGATGCATTGTTATCTGATTTTGGGGATTGAGTTTTGAGGGTTGCAAAATATGGATATAGATTCTGTAGTATAAAATCGTTAGCTTCTACTGTGTTTGGATTTGGTTTTGAATTTTGAGTTTAAGTAGTTGAAAAAAATTTGAAGGTCATCAATTATTGTGGTAAAAAACGCATATCGCGGTGATTGTAATCACATTTAGTGGCATGATTTTCAACTACCCCCTACCTCTCATAATCGGTACAAGCTAAACCTATCTTTCTGAACCGAGACAACTCAGTCTCAAACCCACCTCTGGCAACTGAGACAAGCCCGCCCTCAACCTTGTGCTAATCGGCATCGGCATCTCTTCATCCCTTTTCGTATAATCCTTAATTTCCCATGTAACCTTCTAATCTTGCGCATTTGACCTTGATGGTTCATACTTCATAACAAAAACAACTTGATTCTTATCACGATGCTTCGAAATTAAAACTAATATTACTTAATTATTTTAAATTTTCTGGACAGAGATTCTAATTAATGAGTATTATATAATACCAGTCTTTGTCTTTTAGTCTTTTAGAAGGTTGGGAAATGATGACGTTTATGGTTATATGACTTATATCTAACTTAATTGGGCGGTGGGACGGAGACGTTTTAATTAAGTGCCCTGCATGACCTCACACAAACATATATATATATATATATATAGCAGGCTAATAAATTAGTTAAGCTAATAAGCTTAGCAATTAATATTAAGAAAGCCTAATTCTTTGGACAGCAGCAGTTCAAGCATCTGTTTTGAATAAGCGTAATTCTGCACCTCCATCTCTAAAAAATTAGGGAATAACAACCTTTTTCAGTAAAATGGGTTCTCTTGATGTGCAAATTTTGCCTAACAAGTGAATTCAAACATGTAAAATCAAAGTCACACAAAACACAAGTAGTTTACGTGTACATTGTTTGGGATTTCGATCCACTAATAATTGAGAGACTCTAGAGCAATTTATTATTATAAAAGTGTGAGGATCATTGTTTTTGTACTGGTAGAAATAGGTTTGCTTGTTATTCTTGAAGGAGGAAGTTACTACTTTGTTGATTGAGCAAGCAGGATGAGCTAAGGAGCTTAGTTGACATGTGTGTTCAAAAACAAGTCCATTGATCCACTTGAAGACCCTTCCCAGTTCTGTGCCGCTACACTTAGTCGTCTGTCAACCATTGGATACGATGTTTGTGACCTTTGTGGGGCCAAATTTTCGGCTCTCGCAGCGCCTGGTTGCATTATATGCGGTATGGGAAGCATCAAAAGATCAGATGCACTTACGGGCCCGGGGCCTGTTCCTTCTCCGTTTGGTTGAGCCCTAAATCTCAACAATACCGTTTGGGTTGGGAATACAAACATTGAAGAGGACCTTTGAACCTTCAATGTGGTCGCTGCCATAGATTATGGCTCAGAGGATGCTTGACCGACACACTCGTGAGATTATACCACTGCCCATTAGGAGGTATATAATGTATCATCGTACCTTTATGTATTTGAGTTTGATGTCATCATTTGTGATTATTTTATCTTCCATGTAGTTATCCCCATTTTATTGTCAATTTTTCATAGTCCATCCCTATATTGTCATAACAAAATCATTGATATTGACAGTTTTGTAATACTAATTCGTCCGACTTGGATATGGAATAAAAAAAAAATAAAAAAATTGATCTGTGTTCTCCACTTCTATCCTTTCATTTTTCTTCCTGCAGAATTAATACAAGTTAAAAACTGGCATCTCAAAAAGAAAGAAAAGGAAAAAAAACTAATATATGGACAAGGACTCGATAGGCTTACATCAATCCCCTTCTCTTGTCCATACCAATTATTTTTTCCTTTCAAGTCCATTACATATAAAGTTTAAGGGGATGTTTCTCTTTTTCCAATGTGAGATTCTATAATCCCTTCTATATCCTACAATGTCTATTCAACAGTTACCACATTTTGTGCAAGAGATCTCGATGTAATGCATCAGATATTTACGTAAGAAGTTTTCACATCAGATACTACGGTTCATGTTCATGCACAGGATGTGAGATATACCTTAACTAGGACTCTGAATTAGTTTGGTTTTTACTACGCCCATCAAATTCCGACCAAAGTTACACCGAAACTATCATCAACGGTGGAGTGTTGGTGAATCTAGCTCGAGTCAGCAAAAGAGTCCTGGTGTTGTATTTTGATGATGTGTTTCCTATGTGTTGCCTTCTTTATCTCCATCATCGTTTCCCCAAAAAACAGTAAGCAAGAGCTTGGTGCTGTGATTCCCTCAAACAGTTTGCTAGCTCTTCTTGTATTGCAACTAGTTCTAAAAATTCTAGCCTTATAGTCATAATATACAAAATCTTTACAGTTGATTATTTCATTCATTATCAAATTATAATCTGTGAGAAATTAAAAATACCAACTAGCTATACCAGTCTTAATATACGTAGTATTCACGATAATCATACCTATTTTCTAAAAGCTAGCACTTGCGTAAGTAATGATTTATGTTCTCAGATGAGAAAGTAAGGAAAAAACAAAATGAAGAACACACAAGGATGGCACCCACATTCTCAAACAGATTTAGCGACTAAGATTTGCCACATTCAAATTCTTCCCCCTAATTTTAGTGAACAAGAGCTCAAAACCAATGTGGGAGAAAACTATTCTGCCACAATTTCTTGCATATGCTTCGATTTTATGTACTTGCACCTTGTATACTATATCAATATACAAACCCACCATATCCAATTACAAATTTGCAATTTTCTCCCAATAACCGAAGGCCAACAAAAGTTATTTTGACTTTATTTGGCCCGTTGAAAATGCACCACTCCAAACTCCGAGTCCCGTAGAATTTTTAACACCCAAGTTTTGTTGAAATGTACCACATTTTTTTAGCACTCAAAAATCCCTAATATTATGAATACCTACGACATCTGCTTTTCGTGATTAATCTTCCTCCCTCTTGTCTCCCACGCCCCCAAAATCATTAGATCATCAGAACCTGAAGAAGCATGAATACATCTTTAAAAAATGAAACTTTTAATACATTAAAATATCTAACTCGGAGGTGGCCAGAAGTTGTGATTTCTAAAAGGATATGAAATTAATTGGGGGACATTCTTTAGCGATGTAGATAGTTAAAAATGTTTATAAATTTTATTTTACCTAGTTAAAAATTGAGAAATCGAAGTGGTAACTAAAAAAAAAAATCTTTTTAAAAGTAAACAAGATTCTGAAAATGAAATAGGATGTCTCATATTTAAGTATCCTAAGTCCTCAAAGTGTTAATTATATATATATGTGTCAAACCTACATGAACACATAAAATTTTTGGAATGAGATACATGCATGGATAAACTATATTTCTTCAGTTAGCACCATAGTACGTTGCATACTTCTGAGAGCGGCCATGTTAGGTGTGGCAAATAATCTTCGGCCTTGGACTCTTCCTGGTGCCAAACTTGGGACCTGGCCTAGAGGCGAGAGTCCTAGACTCAAGACTCCGGGCTTTAGGACCATGTAGGTATTAGAGATTTCAAAAGCACTACTGATCAAACATGCACGCTCTATAGGTAGGTTCCTTACTTGAATCGATTCATCATGTTTACAATTAAATTACAAATCCTTGCTTTTATACCTCATCCTTCAAATGCAACCACCTTAAGGTCTGGAAGTAGCAATGGATTTTTGCTGTAATTTAAGAATAATATATATACATGCATTGGTTTCAAGGGATGTCGAAATTAAACAAATATATATTTTCAATCACACTTTTTATAAAAGCTAAAGATTAAGCAAGGTAGTACGCATTATTGGACTCGATGTATCGAGTAGATTATACATGAATGGCCTCAAGTTGTGGGCATGCATGTCGATCATATAACAGATTAACAGTACATGCAACCCTATTAGTTGATTTCGTCAACTGCACCTTTTCTATGACCTTTCAATTTTCGAACACAAAAAGGAGCTTTGGACCTTGAATTAAGAAGCATTCCAACATATATATTCACCAAACAAAAAAATAAAAGCATTCCAACATACATTAAATCCAAACGAAGCGTATCAAAACAAGTTGGCGAGGATGCATGCATGAGAGAGACCATTCACTTAATTTCCAAAATCGATCATTTGTCAATTCTTAAGGCCCTTTCCAAGCTTTTGATCAATATATAGGTCCACTCCCGTAGAATTTAAGCTGCCGACTTCCTCTAAAATCAGCTCCATCATAGCTTACATTATAGTGACTCACTTGATATTATATATAAATTGGTTAGATCCCCTATAAACCATCTTACTACCTATATATATATATTACGTACTATTATTGCATGTATGAACAAGCAAAATAAGTTCATACATATGCACGAGACAAAGAGAAGAGAAGAAGAAGTAACGTAACAGGCAGTAGTAACCCTAAGAATGCTGCAAATGATTTCTTGTTTTCATACGTTAAGTTCATACTTACCTCCTTAATTAAGAATGCTCGCTATGTATCTCATGCTCACCAGTCGTCTCGTTGATGCATTGCTTTATTTTAAGTTGGAAGAAACCCTACCACCACGGCGCCACCATTATTAATTTATAACTACTATCATCTATATCTATTATATGTGATACACATCCCAAGACTCTCTGCAACCAATTAAGCTTTACATGTACGTAGTCACACCTACCATGTTTCAATTATAGAAATAGAAATCAATTCGCACATGTTAATCTTGACCTTATTATAGGGAAATGTAATGTATATATCTCAAAGAAAAAGGGTGAACCAAACAGTGATATATTAAAGCAAAGCATGTAACACTAATGAGAATCTTAGAATTTTTGTATATGATACACGAGCTATCCCTAAGTTTTGGATATTCGTATTGGTAGATATATTTGTTGTAGTCTAATCGATGAAAATATCGGTAATGTTTTAGATAATTGGATTCATAATCTTTTCTAGATAATTGGATTCATGGAATCTTTTTTTTGGCCAGTATGGATTCAAAGAATCTTTATCCTATAAATTGAAGAGCTTTAATTTTGTGAGATACATTTCTTAACTTATCTTTTCGATTCCATAACTTTGGCTGTGTTTTTCTTATTGAGAAGAATAAATTTGGGATTTGACTCAATTTTCCGAAATGAATATCCTGAGATAAATATTGGAATCATGAATTCAAGAATTTTATATTGATTACTATACCTCTCAGGTTTGTTATCCAAATTACAAATTGAATCTACTTTTCAGACCCAAAAACAAATCCAAATTACAAATAAAAAAATGATTTTCTACATAGATGTTTAATTTCAGCTACAGCTGTCTAAGAAGTAAAAATGGCTATTAGTGGGTGACAGGCTAAATAATGCAAAAACAAAAAACAAAAAAAAATATAAAAAAAATCTCAAACGGCACCAGAAATAGAACTGTTTGTCACTTTGTAATTTTGCATATTTCACTGAAAACATAATAACATATGGTTTCCTTCACAAATTACAAGTCAATCTCTTTGAGGATTCCCTCATAAAAAAAGAAATCTCTTTGAGGATTCTTTTATTTCTTTTCGCTCCGCTCCACTTGCCCATTCCTCAGTACAACCAGCATCGATTGGCTTCACAGGCAAAACCCTTTTCTTCTCTCTGCTTTTAAAATATCCACAACTTTTGCTTTCTCAGTACTGTGCAGTCCGCCCCCATAAAAATGCAATCTTTTCTCTTTTCTTCTATGTGTGTGCACTCATGTGATTCACAAGGTGTTATCTTTCATGCCAGTTTTTAGTTTTATACTCTTCATAGTATAATATCTTATATGCCAATTCAACATAAGCCTGCATTAGGCATTGGGTTTATATATTGCTTGAACAAGTCAGTATCTGCTGTCATGAGTTTTGATTGGTTTGTACTTTGTAATCATCTCTTATATTTATTCTGGTTCCTTGAATCAGTTGAGGGATATACTATAGAGTATTGAAAACCCAGTTGCATATTCAAGTCAGCTTTAGGAATATAACCAGGTAATACAACAATTGAAATTTTTTGCTTTCTGGGTTATTATTTTTTTTATTGCATATGATTTTTGCCAGCTGACCATTCTCAACAAGAGTCATGGTGCAAGTCATATTAGTCAATTTTCTAACCTACAAGATATTTATATAACACTAAGTCTGTTTTTCTCAATACAGGACTAGTAGCCATGACTGAAGTTAATGGGAGCAAGGCTCCAGTGAAGCCTGAGGTTTGTGTTCAAAGCATTGAACTTTTTTTCATTAATCCATCTATGAGACTATGGAATTTCTGTTCAGAATTTGTTTGTTTTTTTTTTTTTTTTTTCAATTCTTAAATTCTCTCAATTTCTTTGACAAAAAAAAAATTCTCTCAATTTCATTGCTGCAAAAAGCAGGGGCATTTTAAAGCTATGGCTGTTTGTTGGGTCCTCGGACTAGGGTCTTTAGTCGCATGGAACAGTATCCTGACCATAGGAGATTACTATTACAACTTGTTTCCGGTAAGCGGTTATGTCCAGTTCTTTTTTATTGCTCAGTTTCAATTTTGTACACCAATTAGGCTTCAAGTTAGATTTTGGTTGCCCTTCAGTTTTGTACACTAATTTTTTATTTTGGCAGAAATACCATCCTTCAAGGGTTCTCACCCTTGTTTATCAACCATTTGCATTTGTTACAATGGGAGCACTAGCATACAAGGAAGCAACCATTAATACCAGAAAGAGGATCCTAATTGGATACACTCTCTTCTTTCTTGGTACCTTGATGATGATAGTAGTAAGTAATGCCTGGCTACACCTAGTTCATGGTGTTCATCATATTTCTATTGCTTCCTCAATTTAACTTCACTTTCACATTTACAATAGGTGGATGTTGCTACATCGGGCAGTGGAGGAGTTGGACCTTTTATTGGTATATGTGCAATGGTTGGTGCATTTGGGGTTGCAGATGGCCATGTTCAAGGTGGAGTCATCGGTGATTTATCCTTAATGCGCCCTGAATTCATCCAGGTTGGCCGAATGCTTAGAGTTCTGTAACTCTTTTGAAGACCTTTTTTTTTCTATACCATTAAAGCTTTTAACTTCTTATTCTCCTTTTGCAGTCCTTCTTTGCTGGTTTGGCTGCATCAGGTGCTCTAACCTCTGCTTTAAGAATGTTGACAAAGGTTGCCTTTGAGAAGTATGACAATGGTCTTCGCAAGGGGACAAGTATGTTAAATCTGTTTTAATAATATATAAATTATTGGTTTACACCTATTGTTATATTGTGGTTAAAAATGAGAATGTATTTGAACTTGAGATGCATACTAAACAGAGATATATATAACTAATTATGTACTTCAGTTAATGACAGTTTCTTCTATAATTGGTCTTAATTTTGCAGTGATGTTCTTGGCTCTTTCCACATTCATCGAGTTTCTGTGTATACTTCTGTATGCAATTTACTTCTCTAAATTACCTATAGTAAAGTACTACCGCGCAAAGGCAGCCTCAGAAGGCTCCAAGACTGTAACGGCTGATCTTGCTGCCGGTGGCATCCAAACACAAGCTGACATTGAAGTAATGCACAATTTCTGACACCAAAAAATTTCTGTAATCTCAATATGTGAATTCTTGATGACTCACTGCAACTACGTACTAACGAGTGTCTCAATTTTCACAGGCAATTCCACAACGATTGACCACTAAGCAATTATTCATTCAGAATGTAGATTATGGACTCGATTTGTTTCTGATATATGCATTGACATTATCAATCTTCCCTGGTTTCATATATGAAAACACTGGAGAACATCAGTTGGGGTCATGGTAAGTTTCACTAGAAACTTTAGTTTTCCAAATGCTTGTTTTAACTAATTATGATACTCAATGTTGTTACTTAATATACAAAACTAGAACTAAGTCGGTTGGCTGGTGGTGAACTCTCTCAGGTACCCACTTGTTCTGGTCGCAATGTACAATGCGTTGGATTTTATATCAAGATACACACCTCTTATACCGTGCTTGAAGATTGAGTCCAGAAAGGGCCTCATGATTGTAATTCTATCGCGTTTTTTGTTCGTTCCAGCATTCTACTTCACCGCAAAATACGGTGACCAAGGGTGGATGATCATGCTCACCTCAATCTTGGGTTTTACAAATGGTCATCTGACTGTCTGTGTCATGACAGTGGCACCCAAAGGTTACACGGTAATTGGTGAACATAGTTCATAAAAGTTTACTGAATAAATACCTAGTTATTTCTGGTGGTTCATTGCTGATACATTTTTCTTGGCTTCTTTGATTCACAGGGACCTGAGCAGAATGCCTTGGGTAATGTTCTTGCTTTCTGTCTTATGTGCGGCATATTTGCGGGGGTTTGTCTTGATTGGTTATGGCTCATCGGCAATGGCAAATTTTAAAGAGCCAAATGAAGAAATAAAGTTGCTGTAGTTATTTGAATGGTAATGTCATGCTTGGATGAAGACCAGATAGGAACTATCAAGTGCCATCTAGTAGTTGCAATGTAATTTTATTGGCTTTATGGCAGAAAGATCAGATGCCTGAATTGTTTGGAGAGCTACATATATTCTTAATTAAATGTAGATATTACCTTTTCACAAAAAAGGGATGCAACAAATAACAGTAGCCTAAAAGCTCATCCGCCCACTTGGGTTGAACCAGACAAAGCCCAACACTAGAGATTTCGAAATATATATAGCAATGATTGAGTACAACTAGTTGTTTAAAAGAAAGGGCAAAGAAGAAAAAAGAGATCTTCACCTTCATCGACACCGTTCCGATTACTTGTCCCTTAGTCTTGCACATTCTTGTGAAGATGGTTTTTTTAGGTGTCCATCTCTTGGAGGATCCATTTTTGCATGGTTAACACATACTTTTATTTCTGTTCATACACTTACACTTGCCTCCCTTCTTGCTCACCACTTAGCCATTAGTCACGTCATGAACAACAACCAGCATCGATCAATTTGGCTCAAAAGCCATTATGCTTTCCGCCATTTTCGCTTTCTCATTACTTTGAAGTCTCCTCTGATCCTCCATAAAAACGTAATCTTTTCTCTCTCTGTGCTCCACATTTAATTCATTCATTAGTTCTATGTTCAATTTCTGCTTTTAATCTGGCATTGTGTTTATATATTGCTTGAACCAGTAAGATCGAGTTTTGAATTTTGATCATCATCTTTTATATTAATTCTTGTTTCCGGAATCAGTTAAGGGATATACTATATATAGAGTATCAAAAACCATGTTCCTTGGATGTAATAATCTTCTTGGTAAGGTCCAGGTAGCTTTTAGGTTCTATATGTAGTTCACTACCAACCTATAGCACCTTTGATTTTTGCTAATAAGATGGAAGTTAGTATCAAACGGTATTGTGAGAAATTTTTTGTCACCTTAATTTTCCCTCGAGTCCCAAATGAGATTTCTCAATACTGAAGATGTATAGTGACCCAGTTCCATATTCAAGCCAAACCTTGTATTCTTTTTGTTTCACATTTTTGGATTACATAATGCTCCTGAGCTCCTGCATCTATAATTAGTTTGTTTCAAGGGTATATACTAATATATATAATTATATACTACTATCCGATTCATTGAAAACCCAGTTCCATATTCAATTCAGCCTTGTAATTTCTTGGCTTTACTTTTTTGGACTACACAATGTTCCTGATACCTTTTTCTATATACATTTGTTTCAGTGCTGTATCATTTTTCTAAATGAAGGAAGTAGCCATGTCCGAGGCTCCAACAACGCTTGAGGTTTGTGTACAAAGCATTCAACTTAATTAGATTCAATAATTCATTTATGAGATTTTGTTATTTATTTTTCCAATTTAAGTGTGATAATTAATATCTTCTCAACTGCTGCAACAAGCAGGGCCAATATAAAGCTATGGCAGTTTGTTGGGTTCTTGGACTAGGGACCCTCTTTGCGTGGAACAGTATGGTGACTATAGGTGATTACTATTATAATCTATTTCCGGTGAGCAGCTCGATCATGTTCTTTATGGAGCTGAATACATACAACTACCAGACGGTTCTGTTTTGTTTGAGATTTCTTTCTTTATCATTTCTGCAATTAGGACAATGAACATTATGATTAAGATCTTTTTATTGCAGAAATACCATCCTTCGCGGGTTCTTACCCTTCTTTATCAACCATTTGCACTTGCAACATTAGCAACACTTTCATACAATGAAGCGAAAATTAGTACAAGAAAGAGGATCTTAGTTGGTTACACTCTCTTCTTCCTTGGTACCTCTATGCTAATATTCGTGAGTAATGCCTAAATCAGATGTTCTCGGTTTGCACCTTCTTGTTTATGTGATTCATCAATCATCATAGTTCTATTACTTCAAACCGAATTTAGCTTCACTTTGAAACTGTGCTAGGTGGATTTAGCTACATCTGGAACTGGAGGAATTGGACCTTATATCAGTATATGCGCAATTGTTGGTGGATTTGGGGTTGCAGGTGCACATGTTGAAGGTGGAGTTGTGGGTGAACTATCTTTTATGTGCCCTGAATTCATCCAGGTCGATCTTTTATCTCAACGTTTTGAATGACTTTTGTTTAAACCATAAACCTTCCAAACTTCAATTCCAATTCATATATGTTGTTTTCATGTTCTGTTTCTACAGTCCTTCCTTGCTGGCTTGGCTGCAGCAGGTGCTTTAACTTCTGCCTTAAGGTTGGTGACAAAAGCTGCCTTTGAGAAATATGACAATGGTCTTCGCAAAGGGATAAGTATGTCAATTTTCTGTATTAAACTATTAATAAACCAATTGGTGAATGGTTCATCTTTAATTCTCTTTATATCTATATATATGGAGTCATTTAATATACTTCCCAATGAACTTTTAAGTAAATATAACAACTGTTTGTATAATTGGTCTTTTGCAGTGTTGTTCTTGGCAATTTCCACATTCATCGAGTTTTTGTGTATACTTTTATATGCGAGATACTTCCCTAGATTGCCTATAGTAAAGTACTACCGCTCAAAGGCAGCCTCAGAAGGTTCTGATACTGAAACTGTATCAGCTGATCTCGCTGCTGCTGGCATTCAAAAACAAGCATCAGACATAGAAGTATATATAGCTTGCAACTTTTTTTAATCTCATGAATCTACTGGCATTTAAGTACGTACTTACCGGCTTCTCAAACTTCCACAGGTCCAAAATGATGCCAAACTTCCGCATAGATTGAGCAACAAGCAATTATTCATGCAAAATATAGATTATGCTATTGACTTGTTTCTAATATATGCACTGACACTATCAATCTTCCCCGGTTTCATATTCGAAAATACTGGACAACACCAGTTGGGCTCATGGTAAGTTTCATTGCTCCCCTCGTTAGAAGAAAATTCCGTTTTCGGAGCAATTGAAGTCTCTCTCGATCTCTCTATAGGTATCCACTTGTTCTGGTGGCAATGTTCAATGTGTTGGATTTGATGTCAAGATACATACCTCTTGCGCAATGCGTGAAGATTGAATCCCGAAAGGGTCTCATGATTGCAACCCTATCTCGAGTTTTATTCCTTCCTGCATTCTACTTCACAGTAAAATATGGTGACCAAGGATGGATGATCATGCTCACTTCAATCTTGGGATTAACAAATGGTTATCTCAGTGTCTGTGTCATGACAGTGGCACCCAAAGGTTACAAGGCAAGTTAATTTTTGTCAACATGCATGGTTTATTGCTCATGTAAGTCAGATAGGTTAATCTTAGTGGTAAATTGCTCATGAAAATTTCTTGCCTGGTTGATTTTTCAGGGACCTGAGCAAAATGCCTTGGGCAACATACTTGTGCTGTGTCTTTTGTGTGGCGTATTTGTAGGGGGTTGCCTTGACTGGTTATGGCTCATCGGTAAAAACACATTTTGAAAGATCCAACTAATGAAGAAACAAAATGGCACTAGTTTGAATACTGATTAATTGAAAATAATTAAGCAAAAGCCATGGATGATTGGATTGAGATATATAGAATTTTATCAGCGCTGAAAGTTGACCAAAGTCAAGACAAGAGGTTTCTCTCTATATCTCCTCAACCTTACATTCCTGAATGCTCTCCAATAAAAATTTAGCAGCCTTATTTTTAGGATATTCCACCAATATATTTATAGAGAGATGCAGTTAATTACCAGTTTTTCCTCCTATTCGGATAAAATCAGTTTTTTTTTTTTTTTTACAGTTACCTACCAATTTCAATGGTCAATTTTCGAGTGCACTCTTCCTCATCATGCATTCATTCCCTCCTATTTGTAATAGCAAGCATGCACTTCCCAAAAAACTAAGTAACCAGAGAACAACATGCGAATATTAATTTGAGAGTTCTTGAAGAAATGTCTCTGGCAATTTTCATCATTCCACTATATTAATGAAAATGCTGCCTTGTTCTTGAAAATTATGAATCTACGTACCTTGCCTTGGCTCCACTCCAACTTTATTCAGTGCATTATTCCGTGAAGCAATAGTTCCTTGTGTTCCAAACCATCCCTTGGTGCTTTTGGTCTCGGCATAACTTTCTTCATGTTTTTGAAATAGGATAGTTCTTGACAAATAATTAAGTACAGTACACAATGTTGGCCTTCACTAAGATTTCGAGGTTCGAAAAACTAATACAACACCCTGCAGTTTGTCTATTGATCAGGAGTTTGCACAAGGAGTCAATTCCGGTAGCATGGGAGAAACCGAAAATCGGTTGGACTAAATTGAACTTCGATGGATCTTCAAAAGGCAAAGCTGAAAAAGCAAGCATTGGAGGGCTATTTAGAAATCATAAGGCAGAGTTCTTACTTGGATATGCTGAATCCATAGGAAGAGCCAATAGCGTCATTGCAGAACTTGCTGCACTCAGAAGAGGCCTTGAGTTGGTTTTGGAAAATGGTTGGAGCGATGTGTGGCTTGAAGGAGATGCCAAGACATTGCTTCATATTATTGCAAAAAGGAAACAGGTTAGATGCGCAGAAGCACAGAGTCATGTTAGTCAAATAAACTCCATCATACCGGAGCTTAACAATTGTGTTCTGACTCATATTTATAGAGAAGGTAACCGAGCTGCTGATAAATTTGCTCAAATGGGGCATTGGTATCAGAAACCTCAAATTTGGGAGCACATTCCTCCTCACCAAGTGTTGTCTATCATGCATGAAGATGCCGAGGGTAAGGTTCTTTTTCGTAAAATAAGATGAGACTAAGGCCGGACCTAAAGAGAGCCAAATGAGGCAACCGTACGTCGTGCCCTAAGGGTACATATTTAGGCACTTCTTCTTGGATATTTGCACCCAAGTTTAAGTCCCAACTTTGTTATTATTTTCTCTTTTTAACGTAGTTTTTAAGAGTTCACTTAATTAGGCCAATTAATCTCAAATTCGGACATAATGAAGATGTTGTTGTAACTCTTGTTCATTATGGTTTTTCATGTATATAATCAAGGATATGTTCGCTTAAGCTTGTAATCTTTGTCAATGAAATCTTAATGCATATAAATATGCCATATATATTTGCCTTGTTGGTGCTATTGGTGTAGGGGTTCAGCTTATACCACATAGTTTTCCAAATGGCGTGACAGTGAACCAGGTTTGAAAATTAGGTTGTTGATTCCTAATTTCAGAGAATCTCCCTTCTACCAATAACTTGTAAATTTATGCATCTGAGTTTGAAAATTGGATGAAATGGCTATAATATATTATAGAAAAGGAAAGTAATATGGAGAGAGAATTTGAGTTTAACTTGGGGGATCCAAAGTACAAGTTTTATTTTCTTATTTGTATTTGACCTTCAATCCAATCGTGTATTAAAAGTCACAAAATATGTGGGCCAAAGAATGGTAGATTCACAATGTACATGATTTTAGTTGTGTGACAGGGGTAGGATCGAAATAAGCCAAAACTAAGGCTAGCAAGCATAGAAAATCCATATTTCCTAATTATTAGTAGGTGGAAATGTAGTACAACTACCATACACCTAGTGCAGAGAAAAGTGCAGCCACAGCCAATGCGTACAATTCTGGTGTACTACATTCTTGAATCTATTTCTACAGCCAATTATAAAAGAGGACACAAGTAAATCCAGTCTAGTACCTTAAGGAATTGAGCACCGGAGGCTTCAGAATGAAGAAACGTCATTGAGTGCAGCGTTGATGAAGTCCTTGCTTTCGGGTTTTCGATGATCTTCATCGAGGCAAGCATGAGATAATTTCATCAGCGCTGCACCCAATTATGTTTCTATCCCTTCTGGATACTAAATCATAGACCGTTTTCTTCAACATTGAGATTCTGGAAAAGGTAAATGTACCCTGGTCCTTATTTCTGGTGTTATATATCTAATCTTTTTTGGGTTTGTAAAAGAGCTCTTCAATTATAGCATTTTTTCTTCCCAAAATGCTGGAGTTTGATGAGGGAAATGAAAAGTTGACTTTTTTTTTTGTCTGAAAATGAAAATTTGACGTCTGGTACTCTGGTTCTGAAAATAGTGCTAGATCAATGGACAAACAATGTTTAATGTACGTATACGTTTCTAATCATAGAAAAAAAAATTAAAAATGGTTGATATTCATTACTCAAAATTATATTTAGGGGTCGAATAGGATCGAAAGCCAAAAGTCAAATCTTGACTGCCCGAAGTCAGATCTATTTTTTGGAAGAAGGGAGATTAATTTGCCTTCTCTATTTTTTAGTCAAATTAATTGGACACTTCATTAAGGCCCAAGCCCAGCACAAAGCAAAAGCTCAATGTGAGCCCAAGCAGCAGGACAGACATGCCTAAACTGATAACATAAACATGGCAAAACAGAAGCTGAAAATCAACTCCTTCGTTTGGGGAGTGGAATTCATGACACCACTTTGATTACATACTACAATAACACTACTCCAAAAAAAAATTCGAAACATAAATTAGTTTAATTCATTCGAAAAATTTGAACTTAAAACCTCATTCATACTAGAAGAGTTTATAAATTAGTTAAATGCATGCGGAAAGAATACAATTAGCAACTTAACAATGATAGTTGTAGTCTATCTGTTAGAAGAAGATATATATAATAGATTAGTTAGATACTTAAGATGGATATATTTTCTGATATTGTACTGCTCGATCATGAGCCTGGCTTATTATAAACATGCAAGAATGAATTTTCCAAACTCCTCATGGCACATGCAAACTCTTCTTGTACGTAATCGTAGTCGTGCACTTAAGTCCAAAAGCTAACCTATTCTTCCTTTAAAAACTCCATTAACACGAGAATATGCTTGAGAATTTTCCAAAAAACCTTCACTCCGCCTAATTAATTTCATTATTGGGTATGAATCTATCATCAAAACCTAAGTTATCTGCCTGAATTAGCGATACAGAATTCTGCATAATTTTCACCATTTGATTTCTTCACCTCCACTCAACTGCATCAAAACGATTCAAACTGTAGCTAACTAGAAGCTTACGTCAAGAAATAGTTCCTTACACGATAGATAGATATCTCAATTTTCATGTATTTATATATTGTATATACTACTGATTTTGATCGATCAATGCATACATGTATCGCAAATTTGCTTTGGTTTCATTTGAAAGTTCTTTCTGCATGCATGCATAGTATATTATTAGCAATAGTGATGTTAGCCTTTACAAATATTTGGAGGTGCCAAATTCTAGCTAGCACGACTACAAAACCCAGTTCGTTTTTAGTACTCAGAAATTATCGCAAAGAACCGATTCCGGTGACATGGGAAAAGCCGAGAGTAGGGTGGACAAAACTGAATTTCGACGGATCTTCGAAGGGAAAATCCGGAAAGGCCAGCATTGGAGGTGTGATTAGGAACCACAAGGCTGAGTTCTTGCTTGGATTCGCCGAGTCCATTGGAGAAGCCAACAGCACCATCGCCGAGGTCACAGCCCTTCGAAGAGGCCTCGAGTTCGTGTTAGAAAATGGTTGGAGTCACGTATGGCTTGAAGGTGATGCCAAGGCAATAGTTGACGTTATTAAGAAAAGAAAACAGATGAAGAAGATCAAATGTGAAGAAGTTCAAAAGCATGTTAGTCATATAAACTCGATCATACCGAAGCTAAACGATTGCATTGTTAGTCACGTTTATAGGGAAGGTAACCGAGCTGCTGATAAATTTGCTCAATTAGGACATCAACAAGACGAGCCTCGGATTTGGTGGTACGTTCCTCCCGATGAAGTTATGCCCATTGTTCATGAAGATGCAGAGGGCAAGATTGTTATCCGTAGAAGATAAATAGCTATATATATATATATATTAACCTAGCTAGCAATGAGATTAATTTGTATAGTTTTTGTGCTAGACCAATTTGATAATGATGACCAACGTAAGTCAGTTTAAATATAATAAAGAATACATAAATCTATCTCATGCAGCATTGAAACCTGCAGAAAATAATGAAATGTATTTGCCTATGCAAATCGCGTGATTCATTTCTAAAATCTTATCTAACAAAACCAAAGCTGTCATAGATATATAGGGCTTTTGATTCCATATATTACTTAATTTAATTTAGTTTGACATGGTCCATAATCTATATATATAATGAGTATTAGATAATGTATATACTTTATGTACAAAAAGAAGCAGAACCCCGAGATGGGTATTATATGGCATAGGTATCTAGGTTCAGATAAGGAAAAAGCTAGCTAGAGAACAATTTTAATAAATAGAAGGAACTGACTTTAAAAGATCAGAAAATGATGTACTGCATACATATATTGGAGATCGACTTCATTCTGGTTTGAAAAGAAATATCAACCAAAAAAAAGAGAGAGAGAGAGAGAGACAAATATATATGCAGCAAATTAATTTCTGTTCTGCATGTAAATATATGATTTGAGTCCTTGAGAATTATAAACAGAGTAATGAGTACTAGCTAGACCAAAATAATAATAACAATAGGAAAAGAGAATGCGCGCACTCCTTGAGATTCATTTCAGTTGTCATATCTAAGATTGAGTAAAGAGTAAGGATTACATGCACTTGCTCCAAGCTTTCATTTCCATATCAATATCAAATTTCCCAAAACAAAAATATATGAAGAACAGAAGAAAACTAACAAACAACCAAATGGAAAAGCTAGAGATCACAAGATGCACCCACCCCAAAAAAAAAGAAAAAGGAGCTGAACAAAGCAAAGCAGTAAAAAAGAAGATGGCATTGCATGTATGGCAATCTAGGTTTTCAGATTATAAGGAAAAGCTAGATAATGTACCCAATAGAAGAAAAAGGCTAAATGAGCAATTTTTCATATGCATTGAACACTTTATTCTGGTCTGACAATAAATAATATCAACCTAAAAGAAAAGAACAGCAAATTAAATTTTTGTTCTGCACAAAAAGATAAGACTTGAGGCTTGAGATTTCTAATCAAACACACAAATCTCTAGCCCATAATCACTAAACCCTAATATGAATTCATTGCACTACTTGTGCAAGACTAATAAGGATTACACGCACTCACTTGAAGCTTTCAATTCCCACATGAATTATCAAATTCCAAAACAGACTAAAGAAATGAATGGTCTTGTTCCTAAAAATGTATCAATCAAATCTGCATCAGAAATAACCAAAACAACAAAGGCAAATTTGCCTAATGTAGTAATGTGATTGAAAAAAGAACAGTTTTAGTACCAGAATGAATTAATCTGTACCCATTTGGCTACTGTCACATTATATCAGCTATGGGCTTTGGACTGTGAAAAACTCAAAATCCAATCCATGATACTTGAGATTTAAGAAACTGACCACCAGTGATGAAAATCCATCTGATCCCTGATTGTGTTGAATCCCCAATCTGACCACATTGAAGATTTCGAGACCAAATTGGACTCTCTATAATTACGGAACATGCCATTTCCTCACTTGGATTTTTAAGATTAAAGGCTCGCTCTTTAAAACTGTTTCTTTCTCCCCCAAATAAGAAAAAGAAAAACCCCTAAAACTCTTTCCTTTTCTTTCTCTGCAATTAAAAAGCCCTCAGCTTTATCTCAGCCGCAGACTGACAAAATCAAGGGTTTTCCGGGAAAAATCGAATCAATTTCCGGCCGGAATGGAAGCCGCGGCAGGACCGCTGCCGGAGAATTTGCGGTGCACGAGGACCGACGGCCGGCAATGGCGGTGCAAGCGGAGAGTCATGGAGAACATGAAGCTCTGCGAGATTCACTATCTTCAGGGACGGCACCGTCAGTACAGGGAGAAAGTCCCGGAGTCGCTCAAAATCCAGAGGAAGACGCAGAAGGCGCCGTGCGAGGATCAGAACAACGGCGGCGAAGGGGGAGAAATTAGGGCACAGAAAGTGGAGGATTTGGTGACGCTGCTGAAGAGGAAGCGAGCGGAGGAGCCGGCGCCGGTGAAGATTAAGAAAGCGAAGAACAAGAAGAAGAAGAAGAAGAAGTTGAAAAGGTGCGACTTGAATTTGGAGCTTATAAGGATGGTGCTGAAGAGAGAGGTCGAGAAGAGAAACACGCCGCCGAGTAAGAAGAAGAAGAAGAAGGTTGTGGTGGAGGAAGAGAGTGATGAGGAGCATGATGATCTGACCAGAGACTTGCCTAATGGCAGAATGGCGATATCTTCGTCTTCGTCGCAGTCACCGGGCAATGTAGGTTCAAATTCAGCTTCTGATGTTAGGGTTGGGGCTGATTTGGGCCCGGCTACTACTACTACTCGGCGGTGCTTTCGGTCCAAGAACATCGAGCCAATGCCTGTTGGCACATTGCAGGCAAAGCTCTGACTTCAACTTCTTTTTTCGTTTCTTTTTTATAAATGTGGTTTCTGTATGAAGTTTGAATTTTTTATGAGTGGTTTTCTTTTTCTTTCAGGTTTTTCCATATGGTGATGAGAATGTGGGGAGATTGAGGAAGGGTAAGAGGAAAAGGTGCCATTGGTGTCATAGAAGTGGAAGTAGTGCTTCTTCCAGCTTGATTAAGTGTTCGAGTTGTCGGAAGCACTTGTTTTGCTTGAGCTGCATCAAAGAAAGGTTCGTTTAGTGTTTTCTTGATTATGGCTGTCACTGTATATTTGAAACCTAGGCTTAAATCGTAGCTCATGGGAACTTGATAATTGCTTCTCTGTTCTATTCTTGATTTTAACTATCTGTTATTCATTTTTTTTATAGATGTTTAAATATGAAGTTTCTGGTTGTTGTAGCATTGTGGTGATTATGTCTTAGTTTCAACTCTAATGGCGTATATCCTTGAAGCCAATTGAAAGGGGCTCATACGTATGGTATAAATCTAATCATAAAGAAAAAATTGCTTAGACTTAAGTGCTTAGTGATTATCCTAATGTATTGCAAAGTTGGGATTTAAGATAAATCAGCAGTCTTCATGAGTTAATCATCAGAATGTCCGCTCACAAAACACACGTCAATATTCAATCAGTTCAGGGCAAGTAAGATATTAGTGTTAGCTATTGATCTATAATTCACGCTTGATCCATTTGATCAGAATGTGATGTATTTTTAGGAAATTTTATACAAACTTGCAAAATATTTGGTACAATAGCTGATGCACTGTTACATCACACGACACAGACTTAGACTCATCTCCAATTGCTTGCTTGTTTATAGCTCTAAGCTTTACTCCTTCTCCTTGTTATATTGAATGATGTTTAATACTCTTGGTGTTTAAAACAATTTAGGTATTTTGATACGCAAGATGAAGTCAAAATGGCATGTCCCGTTTGTCGAGGAACTTGCTCCTGTAAGGAATGCTCCGAAAATCAACCTAAAGATGCTGAAAGTAAGGTCTGACTTTGATTTCAGCTCATTTGTCAACTAGAGCTTTCTTATTATGATGTTGGATGCTGATGCTTGAATTTGTGCACATGCCTTTCTTTTCAGGATTATGTGGGGGTTAAAAATAAAGTGGAAATTATATTACACTTCCATTACCTGGTCTGTATGCTTCTTCCTGTTCTGAAACAAATCAACCAAGATCAGAAATTTGAGCTGGAAGCAGAGGCAAAAATGAGAGGTAGTGTGTGCAATTCTTCTTAGAAATGTTCTTGGGCTTCAATTTAATGGTCGATAACAAAAAATAACTTTTTTGTCTATTAACAGGGAAAAAGCTCTCTGAAGTTTTTATCAAGCAGGCCGAATTTAGCTGCAGTGAGCAAAACTGCTGGTATGCTCTCTGTTTCAGTAAAAGTTTGATGGTTCAAATGAAATACTCGCTTTCTTTTCATGAAAAATAAAACAAAAGGAAATTACCTAATTTTCTTTGCATTGATTCTCTGTGCATAATTGATTTTGTAACAGCAATAAATGCAAAGCATCCATTGTGGATCTTCATAGAAGCTGCCCAAATTGTTCCTTTAACGTTTGTTTAAGCTGTTGTCGAGATCATTTTCAGGGGACCTTCCGGGGAGGTATAAATACATTTCTCTCAAAGTGCTCTAATATAAAGGATACTTGGGTCTCTGGTAAGGGGAAAGTTTTAAAGAGGCCAATAACTACCCATAAGCAAAATGTCCGGTACCTTTCGTCGTTCGCATCAGTAACTAACTGGAATGCTTGTAATGCTGTTGATGGTATATCTTGCCCGCCTAAAGAGTTTGGTGGTTGTGGTGACAGCTTCCTTGATTTGAGATGTTTTTTTCCTTTAAGTTGGATCAAAGAGCTAGAAGTAAGTGCAGAAGAAATAGTTTGCAGCTATGAGTTTCCAGAAACTTCAGACATGTCATTGAGCTGCCCTCTATGTTTGGACACAGATCATGTCAATGGAATTCAACAGTTGCAAGAAGCTGCTTTGAGAGAAAATTCAAATGATAACTATCTATTCTACCCCACGCTTTTAGACGTACATGGTGATAACGTTGAACATTTTCAAAAGCATTGGAGTAAAGGTCATCCTGTTATAGTCCGAGATGTCCTTCAGACTACGTCAGATTTGAGTTGGGATCCAGTAATCATGTTCTGCACTTATCTTGAGAGGAGCATTGCTAGATATGAAAATAACAAGAATCCACAGGAAGCTATCCACTGCTTGGACTGGTGTGAGGTCAGTGATTTTCCACTAACTGACATTCCCCTGTTTGAAGATTTTAGGATAATAGACTGGTTCTCTCTTAGTTCCCAATTATCTACTGCTAATTCCCTTCTTAATTTTAGTCCTCAATAGAAAACTGGTTGTGTACTGACTAGCCTTAAAAAAAATGATATGGCAGGTGGAAATTGGGATCAGGCAGTATTTTATGGGTTCATTGAACGGGCGAACACAAAGAAATATGTGGAATGAGACCCTGAAATTGAAGGGTTGGCTTTCTTCACAATTATTTCAAGAACAGTTTGCAGCTCATTATGCTGAAATCATCCATGCTCTACCACTTCAAGAATACATGAATCCCACGTCCGGTCTTCTAAATGTTGCTGCAAGGATGCCACAGGAAATCCCAAAACCTGATCTAGGTCCATGTGTTTATATTTCATATGGCTGCAGTGAGCAATTTGTACAGGCTGATTCAGTGATAAAGCTATGTTATAACTCGTACGATGTGGTAAGCCTCGGACATCTCCAATGTGCATTAGTATCATGTTTTTCTTTTTTTTTCCATCATGTTGAAATTGCCCTTCTCTTTTGGTAAATGTTGTAAAGACACATTCACGCACACTATTAATTGTGTAAAAAATTGTGACTGCATTTCTTGCATATTATCTGAATCTATAGAATCAATCCTGTAGAAGTGTCATCTCATCACACCAACTTCACTCAGCTTTAATCCAACTTCTTTGTAGTTTCTTTCTAGTTTCACATAGGTAACGCTTTTCTGAGGGTTCTATGCCATTTACTGTTGATTTTTGTGACCACAGGTTAACATTTTGGCACATACATCAGATGCCCCTATTTCTGATGAACAAGTTTCTAAAATAAGAAGGTTACTGAAAAAGCACAATCAAAATCAGAGGGAGTCTTCTAGGAATACTTCTGAACAAACTAGAGCAAAAAAAGTGAATGGAAATTCAGCATTGCATGGTCAAAACAAGGAACAAGTGAGGTCACACAATGTGATTGGAGAAGAGATGCATTTACGGAAAAAAATTGCTAGAGAATCTTGCTTCTCTGCTGCAACACATGAAGAATGCACTAGGAATCCCAAAGAGAGTCATATGTCACATGATGGGGAGTCTGATGTTGATTCTGAAGCCACACTGAGTTGCTCTGGGTCTATCAATGGTGATGAAACATCTGAAGATGAGAAGTCTCCGGATCTCCTTGAAAGCTCCAATGGTTATGAAAAACCAATCGTTGAGTCATGCACTGCACAATGGGATGTTTTCCGCCGACAAGATGTTCCGAAACTTATTGAATATCTCAGAAGGCACTGTAATGAATTTACTCGTAATTATGACTTTCATAAGCATGTGAGTTCTAAACCCAAACTAACTTCGTCTTGGGAGGCACTGTAATGATTTTTCTTTTTCGTTAGATTACTTTCTAACTTGCACATCTATTGTAGGTTGATCATCCAATTCTTGATCAGAGTTTCTTTCTAGACTCGATTCACAAAATAAGGCTCAAGGAGGAATATAGTAAGTATAATTGCCATTGTTTTCATCACTTATTGTTTTATGGGGGACTGAAAGTAACCCACCTCATGCTATCACCAGAAATTGAACCTTGGACTTTTGAGCAACACATTGGAGAAGCTGTCATTATCCCTGCTGGATGCCCGTACCAGATTAATAGTCCTAAGGTATCATGTGCAACACTATCATGACTTGGTAGTTGAAACAACTTTGTGAATATTACCTAGAATTCAGAGACATGATTATTGCTTATTCAAAAGTTTATGTTCATTTCATAAGCTTCTTAAGCTCTTATTACATTTGTTAGGAATTATTTTCTTATAAAGTAAAAGAAAACAAGTGCTGAGCAATGGAGTTTACATTATAAAGTGCCTCAACTTTCAGTATTTGTGTGATTGACAAAATATCATGCATATATAATCTAATTTTGAAGTTAAACTAAGGTTTCAAAGCAAAGATTTGTATTTGACAACAATGCTAAAATTTTATTTAAAATGACTACTAAACATTTGATAGCATGTTATTGATATGACTAGATGCATTACATTTGGAATGAATCTGATATAACTTTATGGAACAAGTCAGTTGAAATTCTTATTTTTTCTTCTTTTTCTTCCAAGTCAAATCTTCACATACGTGGATTGTGATGGTCTAAACAAGCAATATAACCTTACAATATTTGAAATCCCTAGTTTGGAATCACCCGATCCAAATTGTCAAGGATTTTATCATATTCGATTCAGTTGAATAATTTTTAGTTCCCTGAGTTGAGCCATTCATTATACAATTTATAATCTAATCTTGTTTATTGGAGATGCAGTCTTGTGTACATGTGGTGCTGGATTTTATGTCTCCCGAAAATGTTATCGAGTGCGTCCAGTTGACTGATGAAGTTCGCCTGCTTCCAGAAGATCATAAAGCAAAAGTGGACAAGCTGGAGGTGAACATTCAATGATCCTAGTATCAGTCTTTTTTTCTTCATAAAATGCATACAAATTGGATCAATGATAGAAAGTGCCTTTACCTTTGTCATGGAAAAGCAGGTGAAGAGAATGGCCCTCTATAGTATTAGTTCAGCAATCAAAGAAATACGTGAGCTTACTTGTGCAATGTAAGTAGTACCCTTGCTGAGAGAGACACTTACCTCTTTAGTGCTTCCACATTTAGTGTTTTTTTTTTTTTTTTCTGTTTCATTTTGCCCCAAGAAAAAAGAAAGAAAAAGAAAAACGAGATCCTTGCTTGAAGCTATTGAGTATGTAGTGGTAAAAGCTACATTACTCAGACTTTAGTTGCCCAAAATAGTCGGAGGGTATCATACTGCCAATAAATGACGGGAACATCTATTGAGATTGTGAAAAACATCAAAATTATGCGAGTTTGTATTTAAGCCTGCAATTTAACAAAGTCACATATAATGGATTTGCATGAAGTCTTTTGCAACTCAATGTCATTGTGCTTAAACAACTTAAAGGGCAATAGCAAACTATGCAACTATAATGATTGTTCTCTTAGCAAGTTGTAGTTATCAGTTTTGAGCGCGGCAAAACATTTTATAAACAGTATAATACTGCAGGGTCTTCTAAGCACTTAACATTTTGAATGGCAGGTAATGGTTAGATGATCACAGCTGTAGTTTCTAAGAAAGTCAGGAAACTGCCTCTGCTCTCCGAATGACCGGTCTATTTGTGGAGACTGGAGACTGTACAAATGTACAATGAATTGATTGATTCAGTATCTGGAAGTGTCTGGAACCTACCTACCTCAGCTCTCCGTACGACTAGTCTGTGTATATTGATTCATTAAATTCTATTGTACAGCAAAGTGTATATTAGCATATTCATCCATCATTGTTGCAGTCTCCACCGATAAGTACATGTGCAGTGTTTTTCCATTCTTTTCTTGTGCTAGGTGATAGCTCCTTCCCAGCGGGAAAAAAGAGCAATAGAAAGAAAGAAAGAATGAGAATGACTACGTTTCTTTTAACTCAAGACAGGAATTTCACTTGTTATGGAAATCTATAGCCCTTTTTTCCGGAGAATTAATGGTGAAGTTAAGTTTGCTGCTGAATCCTTTTCCATGAAAATTAATGCTGTTTTACCATTCTGATTTCTGAAGATGTATATAGCAAGCTAGACGAAGACGTTTTAACACAATGTCTCCAATTCCCAGTCTCCAGGTCCTCCAGTTTTATAGAGGAAACAAGTTCGTACTTTTAATTATTGCAACTTTTAGATTAAACCATTCCTACTATTTGGCAAATGCATTGCTGATTTTCGGCCTTTGGGCGCTTGCTAGGGACTGGAAAATGATATGTGTAACTTAACCACGTCCTCCAAAACATTTAGGGTTACAAAAACTGCTAACTGTACCATGAAATCAAGAATGACAGATATACTAAAAAAAAAAAAAAAAAATAACAGCTTACAAAACCAATCGCGTAACGGCATATAGCTTTGATACTTATCTACTATAAATTTTACACGGTTGCAAGATATCAGCAAAGTAGCTAGTCTCCAAAAAGAGGTATATTAAAAGAAGAATGAATTTCACTTTATTTCTATATGTTACTTCTCCTGTATATTTGCTTGTGAATTGTGAGGCTTCAAAAACAGTAATGCTTGATGAATACAAGGTGAAAACGAAAGGATTAACCTTGAAGAAAAACATAATAATGCCTTTCGGAAAAAAACAAAAAAAATAAAATAAAATAACAAACAATTTAAGCCCCAAGACATTTGTGTCCATTTCTCAGACTGTTTTTCGGGTTCTAGAACTGTCAAAATTGTTTAGTAATGGTAGTAGTAGCATGGGCAAGACCTTATGGAGCCATTAGCCCCTCAATTGTGTATGAAAGGGACTTTGCCCAGTCAGCTTTGAGAAGCAAAGTTTGCAATGTGTGCATCACATTGTACGAAGGATCAAGTTTCCTCTGCCATCCCTACAAAACATAACCAGGATGATGATCAGATCAGTTATTAATGACCACACCAGTATTAATAAAAGTTGGAGAAAATTGCCTGACAGTATGTCTAAGCCATTTCAACCAGTTGGCTGCAAAATCTCTGTTATTTGTTTTCGGGCAATTGAAAATGAAACCACAACTTTTTTTTATCAAAAATTCTACTTAATCCGTCCTTTGTAAATGGCACAGCCCAGTGGTTGGATTACCAAACGCTCTTCATAGTATTCAGGGGTTGCCAACCAAACTATCCAAACAAAATTTAAGCAAAGTCCAGATTTAAGGGTTAAAGGGAAGTTCATGGGAAAATGTTGATAAGGGTTTTTAGAATTTCCCTTCATTTAATTTGGGTTACTTATGGGAAACATATTGTAATAGAAAATTTTATCTTTTTATCTTAGATTTATATGCTAAACAACAGAAACTAGAGAAGGATGTCATGAACGACAGACTGATGAAAGCAAGAAAGAAAACAGTGTGGAAATAAAAAAGAAAAAATAACTCCATGAGTCTACATCACTTTTCCTCTACTTGGAAGTTTTTGGAATCTGTAAGTGTTGAGGTTTGCAATACAACGGGCATTCTGGAGCTTTGCAGTAAAGGCAAGTGTAAATCTAACTTTAGTTTCCATGGCATAAGAGAATGCTTTGGCTTCTGAAGATAAAGAAAAAAGAAAAAGAAGATTACCTCAAGAACCAATGTTGTCACCATGACAGTACAGACATTGCCATCAACATTGACTCTATGGCGCCTAACTTTCTCCAGTAACTGCTGTATGCACTCAGCAGGATGGACCAGATCACCTTCTGGAGTACCCCAGAAAGCAAATGACTCCTCCACTTCCTGTAAGAACAAGATTAGGAACTTTGGTACAGAAACTAGTAAAAGAAACTTCCCAAGTTCATAATATCTTTGTGTTCACATAATATTAGATGTTATGAATCCACACATGCCTACAAAATAATTAAATGCACCTGGAAAAAATTAAGATAAAGAAACTCAAATGAATCATAAAGTTCATTGTTAGAAGAATTAACTAACCAGACCAGAAAAACAAAAAGAATAGCACATTTACCATATCTTGAATTGTGCTGAACATAAATCTCATCTAAATTTTTTTTCAAAATTGTGCTTAATAGAGGTTACGCTTGCAGTTTGAGAAGAGAAACTATTGCCAAGGAAGTTAAATATGAAATGTTATTTATTTTATTTTTTTACAAAATATACATTTAACACCAACCAAAACAAGAAAAGCACAATGTGTCTTCAGAACTGTCAAAGATAAGAACAAGGAAAAACCTAAGAAGGTGAATTAGGGTTCAAGAGAGTTGAGTTTCGCAAGAAAACTCGTACCAATAAGCTATCCATTCTAGTTAAAATATCAAACCCTGCAATATTATCCCAATCACTTTTAAGTTTTTTTAAAAAGTTAAGTTGTCCAACAAGTTTACCTCAATAAAAGCTTTTGGATTTGGGCAATTCTGTTGCTTAGACAGTCTTAGTGTGCACTCAGCAGCAGTACGCCCATCACGGCGTGCAACAGCCTTGAAAAATTCAAGTAAATTCACTCGGTCACTTCTAGAGAGTTCAGCAGTCATGCCTACATCAAGGAAAATGACATGAGGCTTTGATTTGAACAGTCCCTTCTGAGAAGGCTTGTTCTTAGCCACCCGAACGAGGATGTTCCCAGGATGCATGTCTGCATGTATAAAGTTGTCCACCTGAAAAAAGAAACTTGGATAACTTGTAAGCCATGCTATATCATACTTCACGTCTCAAAGTAAACAGGAAATAATGGGCAAGCAAAAGTAATATGACAATAATCACTATCTTCCATAGACAGAAAGATGCCTATGAGATTTTTAGTGAAAAATAAAATTGCATCAGAGCAATGCAACCACCAACTGACAAAATTACAATTCATTGCAAGATATATCAAAAGTATATGTGTACGTTACCAGGAGCATCTTCAAAAGTGCATGTGTTCCAGTGTGAGCAAGTGCAGATTTAATTTGTTCATGCCCTTGAAGATCATCAACATAATGTGAGACGCATTCCCCTTGCTCATACGTTTCCACTAAAACAGCAGGATGCACAAGTGGATACAAAGGCTTTGGGAAAGAGACGTCCTTCCATCTACGAAAATTATAAATAAAGCGGCTCAAATGGGCAGCTTCCCTTGCAAGGTCAACTTGTGACATCATAAAAACTGAAAACTGTTGTACACTTTCATCCAATCTCCACCACTTTAAAGCAGGAATGAACTTTGACATTTTTGCTACTAAATTGATTATTACAAAATCTCTCCTAATTGATTCACCAACACCAGGATGTCTAACCTTTACTGCAACTACTATGGGCTTCACCAGTTGACCAGGGTATCGAAATTTCAAAGTAGCCCGATGCACTTGAGCAATACTTCCAGATGCAACTGGTGTCTCTTCAAAGTTTTCAAAAATTTCGGTGAGCCTGCGGCCAAATGATCTTTCAATAGTTTTCTTCGTGTAGGCAAAGCTATGTTCAGGAGCTTTGGTATGAAGCTCGGAAAGCTTGGTGCACAAATCTCTAGGGAAGAGATCAGGCCGAGTGGCTGCCCATTGACCCCATTTGATGAAAGCAGGACCTGCCCTTTCCAATGTACGATGAACAACACGAAGCCATAATCTCCTAAACTGAGGTCCGCAGGAATCGGCAAAAGGAGCCATCATAATGCTTGGTGAGAACAAGATCCCTAGATAGATTGCTCTCAGCAACAAGATTATACCTTCTAAAACTGAAAATACTAATGAGCTCACTAAAGCATGTCCATCTTCTGCACGAGTGTACAAAGTATTCTGTGGTGGGTAGTGGTCCTTCTCTGCCAAAGTCCTCTGTGCCCATGCTAGCTTCCCACTTGAGACAGCAAAAATGCCAGGAAACAACAACCTATAGCGGGTTATTCCCAAGCTGAATGCTTGAGCAATCCTATCTATTGGCGAAAATCTACGACCATTCGAAGAAAACTTTTCAGACAGCCTTTTCCAAACAATTTGTGCATTGTGTCTCACTGCACTCCTTGCCGGGATGATAGAAAACTTCCTGGAATAATTACTCTGACAAAAACTCTTCGTGGTATTGTACAATGAGAATGGGGCATCTCCTCTATTAGGAAAGGTATATTCCCGGTAGTACCTGTATTGGGGAAGCCGTAGGCCAACTCTAACAATTGTTCCATACTTGGCCGCTTGTGTATAGCTCTGTTTCTGGCTTGTAACAACAGAATTCGCAACTCTCCTAAAACTCCTCAAGGTCAAAAATCTGCGTTCCAATTATGAAAGCCAATTAAATTACCACACACACCCATTAATGGAGAATGGAAATAATCAAAAACCCTTTAATCCTTTGCTTCAATTCTCAGCCAAATGGGGATGAACCCTATTTCCCACACGCAACAATAATTCATGCATTAAAACTAGCATCCAGAAACAATTACACAAATTCCAGTTTTTAATGCAATTCAATCCCTCAATGATCAATAAGCTCAAAAAAGCAATTCCCTTTCTGATTTCTATTACAAAAATGAATCGCAAAATCGTATTCCTAGCTGAGAAAACCAAAAAAGAAACAAGGAGCCTACCTTGACATGGCGATCGAATCTGAAGGGAACTTGTGGTTGGGGCTAACGTGCGCGGGAAGTGCAGGGTTGTATTAGCCAGCATTTTTGTCTCATGGACTCGGTGGTCGTTGAAGATTGATCAAGCTGTAGGCTTTTTGTTTATATTTCTCTCATTTTTGGTTAGGTCGGAGAGTTTTGAGGGTTTCAGAGAATTCAGACGCAGACGGCGAATCCAAGCTTTTGGAATGAGAAGAGAAGAGGCCTTCTTCCCGGGTTTTTATTGGGCCCAGTCTCGTGGGCCTCACGCAGTTACTATTATAGAAAACCCAAACATTGGGGAAAAGTCTTCTTTTTCTATAGGTTTTCTTTTCCTTCAAAAAAAAGAAAAAAAATCCAAAAACGAAGGACTTGTGAAGTTTTGAAGGAAAAATCTGGAAGGAGAATAATTAATTGTATTGTTAATTTTGGAGGGAAAAAATAACTTGAGAGGAGGGAAAATACATGTGCGTTATATATAACACACGATTTTTTGGACCAATATCGCATGTTCTTATTTTCGCACCAAAATCTTCCCACACTAAAATCATAATTTTTAAGCGCTTCTTGTTTATTTTTTACTATTTTTCAAAGTCAAAAAACAAGAAAATTCATAAAAAATAAACGATTCGAGATTTTCGAGCAAAGTCAGTTAGAACACCTTTTAAAAATCATGTCTTAACAATGATGAAGTTTTGGCACAAAAAAAGTTAAAGGGAAAAGGGGGTTTGCAAGGTTTGGCATGTCAGGGTATGTCATGGCACCTCCAAACGTGCCAAACCATGTCAACCCCCTTTTTCCTTCAACTTTGTCCGTGACAAAACTTCACCAATGTTAAAAAATAATTTTAAAACCTTTTCAAACTGACTTTGCTTGAAAATCTTGAGTTGTTTGTGAGTTATGATTTTTCAAAGTCGGAAAACTTAAAAAATCATAACTCACAAATAAGTCGGGTTTTTCAAGCAAAGTCAATTGACACACCTTTTAAAAATCACGTTTTACTAATGGTGATTTTTTTTCACTGGTAAAGCTGAAGGAAAAATTGCAGTTCAGAAAAAGGCATCCCGAGGTGCCCCGTACACTTCCAATGATGTCCATGCTAGCGAGGGTAACTAACGATGCCCATGCTAGCAAGGGTAACTAACGATGCATGCTCATGCTAGCGAGGCTAACGATGTCTAACTCATGCTAAGGATGCTCACGATGCCCATGCGATTTTTCAAAATCTGAAAACTAGAAAATTCATAAAAAAAATAACCGATTTGAGATTTTCGAGTTCTTTCAATTGAAACACTTTTTAAAAAACATGTTTAACCAATAGTAAAGTTTTGAGAAATTTTTATTTTTTTTGCCGAAACCATGGTTTTTCACAAAAAACGGTGGGTTATAACACACGATTTTTGAGCCAAAATCGCATGGTCTTATTTTCGCACCAAAATCTTCCCACACTCAAATCATGATTTTTAAGGACTTCTGGAGTTGAAAAAACGTAAAAATATCAACTCGTTTATTTTTTACAATTTTTCGAAGTCGGAAAACTATAAAATTCATAAAAAATAAACGATTCGAGATTTTCAACCAAAGTCAGTTGAAACAACCTTTAAAAATCATGTCTTACCAAGGATGAAGATTTGGCAAGGGCAAAGTTAAAGGAAAAAGGGGGTTGACAAGGTTTTGCATGACAAACTTAAAAAATCATAACTCACAAACGAGTTGGGATTTTCGAGCAAAGTCAGTTGACACAACTTTTAAAAATCATGTCTTACTAATGGTGAAATTTTAACACTGGTAAAACTGAAGGGAAAAATGTAGTTCAGAAGAAAGCATTCCGAGGTGCCCTGGACAATTCCAACTATGCCCATGTTAGGGAGGTTAACTAACGATGCATGTTCATACTAGCGAGGCTAACGATGCCTATGTCCATGCTAAGGATGCCCACGATGCCCATGCAATTTTTCAAAGTCGAAAAATTAGAAAATTCATAAAAAATAAACGTTTCGAGATTTTCGAGTTCTTTCAATTGTAACACATTTTTAAAAACATGTTTTACCAATGGTGCACTTTTGAGCAATTTTTTTTTTTTTTGCCGAAACCATGGTTTTTCACCCAAAATGGTAGGTTATAACACACGATTTTTTAGCCAAAATCGCATGTTTTTATTTTCTCACCAAAATATTCCCACACTCAAATAATGATTTTTAAGGACTTCTGGAGTTGAAAGAATGTAAAAATATCGACTCGTTTATTTTTTACAATTTTCTGAAGTCGGTACCTTTATGTCCGGTGTATCAAAGTTTAAACCATGTTGGTGATAATTAAAAACTCATTCTATTATGACAACATGGGTTGATCAGTGTTCCAATTACAAATGTTACAAGTCCAAGAACATGCTCGATCAAGAAGAATAGGTCAAAAAGATGATAAGAATCACTCATATAAATATAAATATATATGTGTATATATATAGATACAGATTATTCCGGTGCTTAATTTCATATGCAAAAAAGCAGCACTAGCACACCAAATGCTTGATTAACTGGCTTACGAAGGCTTGCAACAGATGCTACTAGTTGTCGTTCAAACTCCACAAAAATCTCATCGTGGCGGCCAAATGCTTTTTCCATGGTTTTCCTGGTATTTTGAGCAAATTTTAGTTCCTCTACAATCCCTGTAAGCAGCTTGGTGAAACCAAGCTCTGAATGCAGCTTGGTGCATAAATCTTCAGGGAAGATATGTGGCTGCCTCGCTGCCCATTGACCCAATTGTATGAAAGCTGGACCTGCTTCTTCAAATGATTGACAAACAACATCTAGCCACCATCTCCGAAACTCACTTTCGGGTCCACAGAATCGGGCAAAAGGAGCCATCATCATTATGGGTGTGAACAAGAACACAAGATAAATTGCTCTCACAAACATGATTGCACCTTCTACAACTGCAAACCTAATTTCGTCACAAAACCATGTGCTCCTTGTGCATGAAGCTTAAGCTTGAACATGTCCCCCACTCCTGCCGAAGAGATCTGCGGCCATCCTACCTTGAGCTTCCCACTTGTGATGGAAAAAATGCAGGGAGTTAGTAGCAAGTTGGAGCGGGTTATGGCCAAGCTGACTGTTAGGGCAGTCTTATCTATGGGGGATAATATATTACCACCATTAAGAGAATTAAATTTTTGGGCATGATGTGATGTCACTGCACTACTCCGGCAAGCAGGGCGGCAAAAACTCTTGGTGGTACACTCCGGCCAGTAGTATCTAACATTAAGCGTCCCATACTTGGCCACTGATGCTGCTCCTGAATACCTCTGTTTCTGGCTTGTAACAACGTGATGCGTAACTCTACTAAAACTTCTCAAGGTCGAAAACCTGCATTCCCATTGTCAAGCCAACTAAATAGTCATTCTTGGAGATAACTGAAAACCCCTAAAAACATAGTACATATATCGCAATTTATGCAATCCAATTAAATTTGTTGAGAACAAAAGATAACTTGGAAAATCTTACGGCTTCTCGTTGCCACATAAATACATAATCATACATTTGTAACGAATCAAGTGGGATTGGATATGTGGAGAAAAAAAAAATCTTACAACATTTGTTTTTCGTTGTTAAAACAGATAATTTAAGTTAAACATTGAAAGATTGTATATCAAATACCTAAACAATTACCGACCATAAACAATTACCGGCCAGTATATCACTACAATCGATCAATCCCTGCATATTCATATAATCAAAAGCAAGTCCCTCTGTTAACTATTACGAATCACAACATAGCAAACCCTATCCCAAACCAAAAGAAAGAAGACCAAAGAAGAAGCTGGCAAAAGTTAATGGTTAAGGATCAGTGTTTTGTTTTGCAGCTTTGATCGAGATTTGGCAGGTTAATAGTTATGTGAATTAGATTTTTCAAATTCATCAACGCCTCCTATAACACAGTTTTGATATACCATATACACTATTTCGTCACAATGAATCACAAAAACCTATCCAAAAGAGAAAATCACCAAAAAAAGAAGAAGAAACACGAACCTAAGCATGATGATCGAAGAAGGGGAATGGCTAGGGTGCGCATGCAGGAGCTGTATACTTGATTTAGGGTTTATGCCACTTAATGGACAGTGTGCAAAAACAAGCATAAAAAAAAAGTGTGTTGGGCCTAGGACGGCCGTCCAACCATAAACATTTCTTGGGAAAGAATCTTCTTTGCTATTACATCTCAAATGAGAGTTTTTCGATCTATTAGAACCTCTAAATCTTCTTACCTGACATTCATCTTTTTTAATTTATCTACTTAAGTATTTATCCTTATAAAAAAAAAACTTATGTATTTATCCTTTTTTAAATGGCTACTATGGACAAAAATTATAATTAAGATAAATATGTTTTCTACAAATCTCCCAATTTAATTTCAACAATAAATTTAGCACAAAAATCTGAATAAAATCAAACACATTAAAGATTAAACACACAATTTATAATCCATAAATTTCATTAAACATATAAAATTGAAATAAATAAAACTGTAAAGGTAAAATGGAAAAAGAAAAGTGCCATGCTTGACCAAACCAGCAACGTATCATCCCTACTGGTAGCAGCAATCGCTACAATTAAAGAAAAAAGAAAATTCGATCAGTCTGTAAACTGTAATCCACTAATCTGTATGATATACTTATCTATCCTTCTTAATCATTAGAATGCTTCTTTTATAATTTGACAAATTAAAGAAACAAAAATGAAAGTCATTGTCGAATTCAAAACAAATCTGTAAACTGTAATTCAAAACAAATCATAAAAACTTGTTTTGACAAATCTGTATCCGGCCACCGTACACAAAATATATAAGCTAAACTCGTAATTTTCCAGATCCTTAGACCGAGTTCATTGCTATTAACATATGGGTCAATGTTTTTCTACAATTCAATATTTATTATGCCCATTATGTATGTAAGGTTAGTTTAGGAATTAAATGAGGTTAGAGAGCAAATTTTGTTATTTAAAATGTAAAAGTGATTGGAGTGTAAACAATATGAGAGGTCAAATGAGGAGATTTAGAGGTTCCAATAGAAATTATCTTCAAGGAATTGTAGTAATTAACATAAGGTTTTCTCAAAATTTAAGCGTTACTTGCGTATAATTAAAGCTATATATTCACTGGAAGAAAGTTGAGTAGTGGATCGTGTTTATTCTATTTGAGGTATGGATATATTGAAGCCTTGTATTAATCTACTGCTGTGATCTTCTTCAATCGATGGGTCACATACTCACATGTATAGGCAGCTTTTTTTGAACAAGTGATGGACAACTACACATTAATGATATATCTCTTACGTACGGAGTCTACATATGCTATATTAATTCATATAGGGTGTGACAGTATAGAAGTTTTCTCTTGAAAACTTGATACCTTTGGATTAGATTCAACAGTGAAAAAAAATCCACAGTGCTAGCTAGCAGCACCTTTCCCCGCGCGGCTGATTAGCTAAACATTAATTGGTATTGTTAGATCAAATTGTTGATGCACTTTTGGGTTAAGGATATTCGTGCGATTAAGCTTTGATGCATGCATACTATATATTATATACACATCCCTTTTAGTCTTCAAATTTCTAGCTGTAATCCAATATTGAACCTAATATAAATATATATGTCACTGTACTGGTGATAGAAGTCAAGTATATCTTCCACACAATAAATAATGCTAAGACTTTGTACATTAAACCACAAGTATTTCGATCCTTAATTAATTTGATAAGGATTGTATATGTATAGTGACTTGAAGTGACACTAGTTTCTTGCCAAACTCGATTGCTATATATGGCTGACATTACCGGTGATAGATCTTGAAACAAATACATTTCCCTCCAATTATATCCCAAGCTTAAAAATTTCTTTGACTCAAATAGTCTTTAATTATCTATGGAGCATTAATATATTCCATCCGGAGAATTGATGTTCCATTTATAAATCTTAAAAGTCAGAGGAAGAACGTACAAGCTGAAGAAGAAAACTTGGTATCGATTTCACCTATTAATCTCAAAGAAATGATTGCATTCAAAATTGGCAATATTTTCTTTTTCATTTTTGGCAATTTTTTTTTCTAAAATCCTTTTGCTGGTTACAGAATTTTTCATTTTTAGTTTTATAGTACATTTTATAAAAAATTACTGATAATGTCACTTTTGGTGACCTTGTTCTTTTTTAAGCCATCAAATATTTTTATCCCTCATAAAGCCACCAATATTTAAAAAAATGTCACCGCGTCAATATTTACAAAAATGTCACCGCGTTTTTATTTTTCATTATTTACAAAAATGCCACTGAATACGAAAAACTACTACTAGAGACAAAAAAGTTACTGTCAAATAACAATAAAGCTACTGTCAAAAAATAAGAAAAGTACTCCAAAAAAACAATAAAGTACTAGCGAACAACAAGAAATGTACTCCCAAAGAATAATAAAGCTACTATCGAAGAACAAAAAAGCTACTGTCGAACAACAATAAATTAAGCTACTGTCAAAGAACAATAAAACTACTGCCAAAGAACAATAAAGCTACTGGCGAGGAACAAGAAATGTACTCCCAAAGAATAATAAAGTTATTGAAGCTATTGAAGCTAAACATCAATGTATTAGGGTTGCATTCACACCTTATATAGATATGTGTCGACTACTCTTACGCCCACAAGAATGCTTGTCTAAAGCTAGTGCAACAAAAGCCTTATCTGTCCCTCCTTCCACATATATAAAGCAAGCCTCCGAAAGACCATTCTTTGTCAAAAGAAGCCGTCACACCTCGAGGAAAAAATATTAATTTGTCACGAGCCCATTTAGCAAATTGCTCACCATTTCCAACTTGTGCAATTTATTCTCAATAAGAGAGTTTTAGTGCGCATTGTCATCTCAAATACAGTAAGAAACAAAATAGAGAGGATGCAAGAAAGTTGAGAACCAAGGAAAAGAAAACTCAGGCGCTCAAAGACACAAACCCACTTTAGGGGTTTACTTATTCAAAGCGTTTGAAGAGCTTTTTCTTTGGGCGGTCGAGGGAGAAAGTGATGGAGGAGATCAGAAATTGTATATTAACAAGGGTCTCTGTCGACTTTGTGTTCTGGTCGGCTGCGAGTCAAACACCAGCCGTACCCTTTATAAATTATACCACGTACAAAAAATTGTCTGCACTTTTAGACTCGTCAATAAGCTCGATCCAAATGTTTTACATGATATAATCAAAAAGGAAAACATAGGGATATATACACACACATCAAGCTTTGTTATCATTGATATAAAGTGTAAACTTGTTTTTTTTTTTTAATAATGTGTAAACTTGTTAATTATAGAGCAAAGCTTGGTTGCATAAATTATAGCTATTTTTTCCTTGGTTTAATATAAACATATAGATAAAATGAATACAGATGTACAAAGAAATTAGTAGCCTTCTTGTTCGATTACATTTAGGACCTTTCTTTAAGGCTATTAGTGAAACTTATCTTTATTTTGAACCCTATTGTTCGGCATTCATTTTAGCTCCACACACTTATCGATGACATATAAAGTTGATATCATCACTATAGTTAATTTACATTTAGACGCGCATACAGAGACGAAATCAACTAGAGTGGAAGTGTGTTTGATGGAAGTAAAATGACCGAAAATGGAATAGCATGGAATCAAAAAAGATTGAAAGATTTTGAATTTATCACAAATGCAATTTTTTTCAGTTAGTATAGCTTAATTTCAGAATACTTATAGCGTCCTAGCCTTAAAAGATTGAACAAAAAAAAAAGGACCCAAAAGCAAAAGAAAAAAAATTCCAAAATGTATGCCTCAAACTTATGCGGCCACAAATGAACATATTAGCACTTTAGGGTTCCCTGATTCACACATAGATGAAATAATTACATTCTAGACAAGTGTCACAAATTTAGGCCTCATACATATATTTATCAAAGCTTTGACGTATAAATGACGTATGGCTTACATGCAAGAAGGGGTTTGACCTTGATGTTATCATCAATTAATGAGATGGATGGAGCTTCTAATCGGCGAGTAGAAGACACAAAATAGTGTCGATTCATTGACATTAGCTTAAGACGTATTAATTGTAGCTCTAGCTATAGCTACCTTGGTTTAATTTCCAAGTAACGCATAATTATTTGACCATATATAATATAGGCACATAATTAATTCTTGGCATGCATATGATTGAGGAGGAGCCACAGTACGGATATCTAAGATCGATGTTTCGTATATAAATGGTTAAACGATACTAATGTAAAATATTTGTATTTCGGTCTTGTTGAACTAGAATTAAAACCTATCAAGCTTAGGTTAACCAAACCCACTTATCGGGAACAATGTCAGAATTTTGTTGAAATGAAAACTTAATTATCAAGGGGTTTCGTATATGACTGGTAAACCCTTATTTTACTCCCTCTTTCATTTCATCTCGAAGAGGAAGTCGTAGGAGAATCCACTGTTCAAGTATCGCACACAACCCAATCACATCAGTGTGTGTACAAACCAATGATCAGAAACGACTAAACCAAAAGATGGAAGACATAGCAATTAAACATTTTAATGTCCATACGAGCACGAGTTTAATGTGCTAGCTGGGAAATCTTCAGAAGATTGAGTTAGAGACGTGTGATGAACACATTCCAGTACGTATGTAGTTACTGCAGACTAAGGATAGGACTGGCTGAACATCAGCAATGTGAAGTGGAGCTGGTGGGGATATTTACATTCAACCCGCCTAATAGATACAGCACTTCATTTGTTTTCTTGCTGATTGATGATCTCGTTCATTTTAGGTCCAAGCCAAAGCTTCAAATTCAATGATCATGGGGGTGACCATTTGCTATCCATCTATATATAGCTGATTTAATTAGATATTGGATCGGGAGAATACAAATCGCGCGTATTCGTATTGTCAATTGGGACTTTAAAGTTCCATATCCGATGGAAAAAATAATTTTGTTTAATAATTTCTACAAAAGCCTCACCACCAATACACGGCGATCGTAGAACCAATTTGCAGTCAAAAGCCTCACCGCCATGTACTTACTTTCATTCTTTTCGCCACAGCCCACAAAGCACCGTACTGCTTCTAAGTTGTAAAGTTCTGACCGGATAAGAACCCTAACCTAATTAACCGGGTCAACCTGTCACCTCCGATCTCATGTCCGGGACCCACCCTCTGCATTATTGACTACACGTGTCCCAGATGCTGACGCAATTAATGTCCCTCCTTAGCTTCATCATCAACTCATGTTTTCATAGCTAGCAAATCATAAAAAGAGACAAATGAAGCAGCTCCGGCACAAGAAGCACGCCATGATTTTCAATAAAAGATTAAAAGCAGAGAGCTAGGACTTGCTGGTCCCCACAATAATAATACTCACCGCTCATGCGTCGACACGTACTTAACCTGTTTTAGTCAAACTCCCCAATATAATAATCCCCCATGCAAATCATTACTTTATTAGTACGTGAAAACGACCGCTTAGCCATACAGGTGGCCTGGACACGTGTTCCTCCCACATCCTCAGGCAAATCGCTCCGGCGCTGTCGCCGGAACCTCAGACTCAATGTCGGGATCTATGAAACCAAGTACTCCTTACTCAAGCTCTCATCAATTTTGAGCTAAGCCTTCTTTTGCTTCTAGAATTTCACTTGGATTCTTTCTTTCCTCTTATAGATTTAACAATTATATATTGCCACAATATGAACAGATCGAGCACAACTATGACAGATTTATTGCGACAGATTTATTAAAATGCCATGCTTCTTGTGAGTTGCCAACTATTATTGTAATGATTTCTTTATTTTAATCCATATTATTAATTGTGGTGATATTATCATAGTGAATATTGTATTAATTAGGTTCTAACATTGACATGAACAGATGAACTCAATGAAAGGAGTAGTTCTTAATTATCATAGACAAATAATAGTTCTAATTTGTTTAAAATATGCTAGCTAGGATATACTAATTTAGTAAAGGAGAGAATAAATTAAAGGGTACAATGACACTCAATTCTGGAAACTTTCCTTAATTAAAAAAAACAAGGGGCAAGTACTTGCTTCTGAATACATTAAGATTAAGAAAATTGCAGACTAATTATTAGCTAAATTTTACACGTATAAACTTGTGAAATGCTTAATTAATTAGGATCAGCTTGATCCCGACATTAATTAATTACATGAATGAAATCAGTAACATCCAAAATGTCTGGGATGTCAAACTTTAACATGTTGCTACAGTAGCTCTCACGTTCGTCCTCTGTGCCGTTGTTGAAATATGTGGTCGAGTTTGAATTCAAAGGCGTCGGACTTGAGGAAGGCGTCGAAAACACCGAGGTAAAGCTGAAATTCTGGTTGTTGCTGTTGTTGGAGTACAAATTCGAAGTTTCGGGTGAAGGATCCAAGATAATCTGATGATCCGAGGACTCATCATAATATGTCAAGCTCGGTAATTGAACATACTGGTTTTCAGTAAAATTTGAAGGGACCTCGCCATTACTTTGCCATTCACTTATTTGGCAATTTTGGGAGCTGTAATCAGTGATGTTTGATGGTTGTACTTCCTGAGCAAATGGAATAGAACTAGTGTCCAATGTGGTGCAAACTGGAACATTTTCTTGTAAGGGTTCTTGAAGCTGGCTAGATTGGACTAGTTGTACTGGGATTTGATCATTTTGGGGATTGCAAAGCTGCTGCTGCTGGTCATTTTGAATGAAGAAGTTTGAGTTGCTTTCTCTATGAGATGATAGGAGAGAAGTGGCTAGCCTCAGTAGCTCTGGATTGAGTCCCATTTGTTGCATCCCAAGCAACCTCGAAAAGTTCACTTGATGGTGATGATGAGATGAGTTGTATAGAATGGAAGAGAAGTCAAGCAGATCGAGGCGAGGACTGTGCGTAACCGGATCGATTCCCATTCGGAGAAGCCTCTTCCGAATGTGGGTGTTCCAGTAGTTCTTGATTTCGTTATCGGTTCTTCCAGGCAAACGAGCAGCAATAGCAGACCACCTATACATAAATCAATTAGGACACATTAATTAATTAAACTCGAAACGTTGTAATATTTACAGTGTAAAAGATCGAAGTAGTAGCTAGTTAGGCTTACTTGTTGCCCAAAATGCTATGCAGTTGAACAATTGTCTCTTCCTCTTCAAAAGAAAATCTTCCTCGTTTGATATCAGGCCTGAGATAGTTGGTCCATCGGAGACGGCAACTCTTTCCACACCTTTGCAGTCCTGTATATATATATGTAACGAACTCGATTTGATTAGCAAATTCAACCATGCACACCAATTAATAGTCAACTACGGAAAGAAAATTAAGTAGCAAATATATACCTGCATTCTTTGGAAGCGTCCTCCAGTTGCCATAACCGTGTTTCTGAATATAATCAACGAGCTTCTGATCCTCCTCCGGCGTCCATGGACCTTTTTTCAGGCCGTTTTTGTCACAACACGGTGCTCGTCCCATAGTGAATGATACTATTACGTTATGAAATGTGCTTACTGTTCTGTTGAGAAAGATTGATAAATTTTTAGAGCTAGAAGAGAGAGATATGGGAAGGTTGTAGGGTCCGTAAGGGAAACGGAGGTGTATAAATAGCAAGGGGTGAAATGAATAGAGGAGGAAGTCAAAAGGATTCGGTGCCGTCCTCGGTTTATCAAAGTGCGTACGTGTCCCTAGCCTTCTACTTTGAGAAAATTTTATTGTCGTCATCATCAAGTATCCAAGTCCTATTAGTCCCACTCTCTCTATCTGTCTGATTATTGTAATTATTTGGACCAACCCAAAAAGCCATTAACCACGGCCATGCATACATATATACTACCTATTATTTCTTGGTTGTTAATTCATAGGTTATCGTTTTCCGGCGGGATTGTGTCTTGCCTCTCCGGATTCATATTAGCTGTCATCAACGTTGTGATTGTGCCACCTGCCCCCTCTGTGAGCTGACCAGTCCTTACTGCAACAGTGCATCACTGCATGGCTTGCTTGTGCTAGATAGATCAGAATCAAGCCATGGCTTCAGATATCTAGCTAGGTGTAATCAAAATTTGGGTTTCCGATCTCCTTGAAGGACTATATTATCCAACCTTAATATTGATTCAAATGCTTTCGTGCAAGTTTTATATATATATATGTGGTACGTTTGAATGATTTACCGGCTAAGAAAGATAAAAAAGAAAATTGGAAGATTTATATTTTATAATTGACTAACACAAAAAAAGACAACATTAAATACAAGACTTTTCTTATGGTAACATTGAAAACGAGATGTGGATATGGCAATAATGGAGTTCGGTGTTTGGCGAAATATTGGAGCATTTATTATGAAGATAGAAAAGGATCATGGCCTCATATAATTGGTGAAAAATAAATAAAATGACAGTCTTTAGCTTTATTTATGGGTAAAGATATTCGTTCATTCCGGTTGTGATTAACTAATTTTCACTCTATACTTTCATATTCAAAACCATTCATTTTATAAACCACTTTTTGAAGATCATTATTATTAAAAAAAAATCACTCCAATGAAATTTCGTTTAGTCGTTTAATTGTATAAAACAAATGAAAAAATCTGGTACCAATTAAGGGGTTCATGATTAATTGTTTATTTAGTTCATAAAACATGAATTCAAATGACCAAAAATTATCTAGTTGCAATTTATGGATATTTTTTTTGTTTTACATATATATCAAAGTGATCGATTTTCAAATAATGTTTAAAACATGGACGCTTCCGATTATAAAAGTGTAAAGTGATGATTCATTAATCACAAAAATGGATGAACGGTTAAGCAAATTTGCTCTAGTCTTGAACTTAAGTCACATGTTTAGAAATAAAAAAAATATCTTAATAGCTATTTTTTAATTATAAAAGTGTAAAGTGAAAATTCGGAGTAAACACATTGTTGAAATTAAAACAAGCTAGCAAATTAAGTCCTTGACCAAAAAAGGAAAGCTAGCTAGCGGAAGTCACATGTTGCATCGCATTATTAGCACAACACAAGAAGCCAAACTTCCCAGGAATTTAGACAGAAAAAACTCACTTTTGAATACTGTTGAAGTAATTAAATTAGATATTCAAATTCATATATATCGATTGTATAATAAAACACAATTTTGAAAGATAACAATTAAAAAGAACAAAAATCATGTTTTTGTTTGGGGCTAGCATATAACTTTTTAGAATACTCATACTAAGAATTGTAATCCTCTATTGAATAATAAAGTTTATGTTTTTTTTCACACAAAAAAAAGTCTGTGTTTGCCCTACAATGTACAGAAAACAAAAACAGTGTTGACTTTATGAATGATTGATTGCTGAAAAAACCATGTTCTTCTTAGCTTGTTCTTCTACTACTCTCACTCTCAGATACAATTAACACTTCTTATTATTAATTTGCTGTCAAGGAAAACGTCAAGAAACTCAACTTCATTGACTTGAACAGTTCATCAAAATTGGTTGAGCAATTATGTAAGGCTCCTTATAAAGACTAAGAATAGTAGTAATTAGTTTAAAGAAAAGACAGTTATCTAATCTTTCTCTAGCTTCGATCCCCTAGCTTACCTATGGCCTATATATACAGATCATTTGAACTTCAATATATATTTACCTTAAACCTATTCAACCTATCTCGAAAATTAACCTAGTTATTTGATTCCCATATAATTAAGCCAATCAAGAAAGCAGTATGCACAACAAATTAAACATGGAATTAAGCTTAATTCCATGGCTTAATTTATCAATCTGCTAATCAGAGACCCTAAAGCTTAATTCCATGGCTATTAAGTGATATTCTTAGTATCGATCACTGATCCCATATTATTCCCACACCCAGTTTTCTAGCTTAACTATCGTTGTTGGCAGTTGGTACCTTCCTGAAGAAGAACATTATTCAATTTATTTTGATTCGTCAGCATGTGATTTCATAAATTATTAACTTAATTTAATTCTCAGACAATTAGCAAAAGGTCCCACACCATATCTTAAACTCTTCTATTCTACGAAATTGTTATAAACTTTCTCAAACAATTACTAAGCTCTTCTTCATCTTCTTCTCGTATTTTATACTACATATTTAAAACGTAAAATTACTTATTTTTTCCTCTCATGCTTCACTAATTTCGTTTATAGTTCTCGATCGACTAGCTCATATATAGCCAATTAAGCCGACCCTAAACCACACAGCTCACGTGCATGGTGCATGATCTCTGTCTATACAACTGAAAAAGAAAGCAATATATATGCATTGCATGGATGACGATCTTTATTGTACGAACCTCTATTGCTTGCGCTAAATTCTTAGAGTATTTAAATTCAACTTAGTTTAATTAACTTAATTACCTGGAATGGAGCTTGAACACCTATTACGTGTCCACAAGCAAAACCCTAGTCTTAAAAGAGAGTCAATACACCATTAAATAGCAAGCACTTGGCTGATCCTGAGGCCCTAACTTCAACATCAGACGATCACCAGCTTGCCACTTCAGGAAATCTGACGTCTCATAGTATCTGCTCGATCTTTGAAAGTATCTCCTAACAACAAAGCTTTCATGACAACCAAAGTCTTTTGCTCTATTTTATTTTCTCCTCAATTTCACTCACATTCTTAATTAATAGTACTTAAGCTTAATTATAGTAGTGTGAAATAAGTTTATGTGCTGAATTTGCGTTGAGATTAACTTAAACTTTCTCTTATTGCCATCTGTTTGTAGTATTCATCAAGTCAACTTAAACAAACAATTAGTTCACTGAGTTTTAGATAATCATAATACAAAAAATGTTTTGATTTGCACAGGTGTCCCATTACATGATGAAAGTGTGCACTTTTTATAGTTGCCCCCACAATTAACTTGATTTCTTTTCACATTATGGACCACAAAGATGGTTCATTAGTAGTACGTTAATTAGAAGTAAACATTGTTTGTTAAAACGTGAGTCCATGTGGACACGCAATTCATTGGCATTGACATAAAAAATGTCTCATTCACCTTTCTAGACTAAAAAGCATATAAATGATGTACGGTCAAATCTTATTTTAATCATCTACTAAGATCTCACTTTACTCTTTTAAGGAATAGCTGGCTAACCGTTCTTCATCCAATCCCATGTCTTTGCTTGCATGCCCTTCATCAAACCCTCGAGCAAGATTTCCATTGTTATTCTCATATACGTGTACAAATATATGAAGTTATTGTATTTTTATTTTTTTAGTAGTGATCGAAATTAAAGGAGGGTGAATTCCAACTCACAACTCTCGATTTTAGGATGGAGTAAATATTTTTAACTACTAAGAGTTATGTAAGAGTTAAAAACCACAAGTTTTCATATAAGAGAGTTGAACAAAACACAATTGTCAACCAATTGATTGTTTACGATCGTTCAAAAAAATTGTAAAATAGAGGAGAGTATTAACTATATTTAGTATTTTGTGATTAACGCATACGACCGTAATCTTAGGCTAATTGTCTCCATGCTTGGTATCAAGGAGACATGTACCCAACTAATTAAGTAATCAAGATTGCTTATTATACGGATTACTACTAATGAATCATCATTTATAAAATACCAATGCGTATATCTCATACTGAAAACGGTAATTAGTTGCTTCCACATACATGTATTTAAAGATGGAGCAACATACGTGGTAGTGTTGACTGCCCAAAATACACAGAAATCAGGTAGATAATCTAAAAATTGTTGTACAACAAACGTTGAATAATGAGCAGTGAGGGAGAATTCATATTTGTTATCACCCATTTCGTTGACAGAGCTCACATAATTTAGTGTATAGTGAGATACGGGATCCAAAGCCTTCACTATCACTATTATACAATTCGAACCAGCAATATTATTATATATACAAGAAGCACCATATACAATATTTTCTGGCTTTCCTTTTTTTAATTGCATGGTCTAATCTCTTTATTAGGACGTAGTCCATTACTGAATCCACAAGATTTCTTCCTTCGTTCCCCTTCGAAACTTATAATATTTAGTGATCGAAGCCTTAAAATTCATATATATAATATATATTTCGAGAAGTTTCTGTAGGAAGGGTCTTTGTTTGTGCTGAACGTAAGCAATCTGGGACACGTATGGTGTGTTGATGGATGTCTCTAGAAATGGTGATAGGATGAACACCATTCACGAGATCAGGGACGTGTCAAAAGCATAGTGGTCTGAACTCCCAAGCTGAAAATGCCATTGACCAATGGTGTTCTGCCACATCTGATTACTTATGGTGGGCTCGAGTACAAGAGAAGCTCTCAATTGATCGCCCAGTTTGCTCACTAAACTCAACTGAGAACTTTTGATTTCACCAAAAACACAACTGAGAACTGTAGAGAGAGAGAGAAGAAGAAGAAGAAGAAAAAGGTCATGAAAGGTCTCCTAGAAAATGAGAGGTAGATTAAGGTTTTTCCTTCGGCTAAACACAGAAGCCCAAAACACAGCTGTGAAAGGCAATATGCTGTTATTGATGTGAAATTTACTGTGGAAACCTACATTAATCAACAGATGTGACTGGACTCGTAGATAAAATATAGGATACAAAGTCAGAATTCTCATTTGACATGTAGAAACTACATTTGAAAAAGAGCATTAGAGTAAATTTTTCTACTGGGCGTGAGAATGCACCAGCTACTCCAATCCCCCATTGACCAAGTATCAGATTTCCACAAACCCCAACCGATATTGTATTTGATGAGCAGAAATTTACTGCTAATAGAAGGTTTGGTTAATACGTTGACTTGTAAAGGATTTGGTTTCCCTTAATTCAAGTGGGATCTGGTAGCTGGAGAAGAACCGTGTGACTGTTGTGCAGATGAATAACTAATATCATATGCCATTAATTCCAAAGAACTTATAATGTGATGACAACTGATCGAAGTAAATGTTATTTACCTCCAGTCCAAGATTATTAGAATCATGTGTTGAAAAAATGAATGACGAAAAATACCCATAACGATTATCTTGAAAGTACTGTTGACGAAGTGGAAGATATCAGTTCCAGAAGCTGGTTATGTAAATTGCCATTAGTCACAAGGAAACCACCTGAAGGGTATATATTCCTCCGTCCAACTTCATCTGCTGCAAGATCAACTTGATTCCCTTTCCAGTCTGTGGCCTGATGAGACAGTAGAATCCCTTTAGATGGTATAAGTAAACCATTTCGAATATTTTGACATTTTTGAGTCATCACAAGTTACATAACGTTTATCCAATGCTTACTGAATAATGTAAGCAGCAGCCAAACTTGATAAGTTTACGGTCGTCATATTCATTCAAAAGTAAGATATGTTTTCATCAAAAGCCTCGAATTAAGTTTTCCGGTCTAAACTCTCATCAGTTAACCTCATTGCAGTTTTATTAGTCTTACAGTAGCTTAGCAGCAAACTCATATTTAAGAATATGTATCATAACTGAATGCACCGAAACGGATACATTACCCATTACTACAGAAAGAGCCATAGAAGAACATACCTTCCCCCCTGCTTCAAGCACACATATAATACCAACAGCGTGATCCCAAGCCTACATTGTGAAAAGTTGAAGTAAGTCCTGTTAAGGTAGTTTCTAACTTTCAACAATTCACTGAAAACTGAGGAGAATCAATACCTTGATAACTTTATCTTTTTGTCGCTGAATGAAAACAGATCCCCTACCTGAAGCCACCATTAAATACTTGCATAAACTGCAAGAAAGGGTGAATACAGCATGTTAGAGTAAGCAATAAACAGGGACCCGTAACTTGATTCTAATATGTCACCTACAAATTCAATGGAAAATCAACACTAAAAACAAACATTTGATAAACTTCAGGAAAAAAAAAATTGAATCTTGACAGGACCATCCTGTGCAATCAGTGACTAATGAATCATTTTGCAACACAGGCATATGGTGATAGAGTAGATTATTTCTCCATTCATGCAACTAAAGAACAATGCTTGACCATCAGTTAACACTACTTAAAGATATCTTGGCGCAATCCTGTTTTCTAGTAGAAGCAATCAAGTAGGAAAAGAACAAACCTTCCACAACAAGGTTTCAAAACGAGAACTTGACCATCACCAACCCTATCAGCATTAGTTGTTGAGGTATAGAAAGCTGATGGCGGCAATGCCTCCCATTCTTCACTCTCTATGATACAAAAGCGTGCCCGAGGCACTATGGAACAGCCATCAACAAAGCAACGGGTCCAAGAATAAGGAATCTTGGCTGTGCCATTTAGCACAGATGATAAACTTCTTGTCCACGTGCCACAGCCAATATGAGAGACCATAAGAAGGCCTGATTCAGATGCAATGCTTTTGTCTTCCAGGACTTCAGAGATGGATTTGTTCGATAGATCCTCCTGCCAGCGCGGGCATCCCATGACACCCAATAAAATCTCCCGATCAACTACAAGAGCCAAACCTACCTGAATTTTTTGGTCATTTCCTTAGAAAATCATCTAATCATAAGTACTGCAGTACAAAGGATATGAATTTCCCTTTAAAGAATATAGCTTGAATCATTTCTTTTGCAATATAGAACTGCTATTACTATATTTGATTTGAAACTATTGACCTTACTTCCTATTCCCAACTTTCCTAAATACAGGATGAAAGGTATAAATATCGTTGAAAGCTGTTTTTCAACTACTAACTAAGACATTCATTTACCTCTCATTCTTTCTACATAAAACTGGCATTGTAAAGATTCCCATGAAGATTATTTGTTAGAACATGTCTTAGCTTCCTATTTGGGTTTAATTCATCACTTCCTCTTCAGTTTTACTTCTTACTCGAACAACTGTGTACTATGCGTGATTGGTGTGTTTTTTCACAACATAGATTATTCCATTTTCATATTGATTTCCTGCATCCTAACTAAGAATTGGATCATCCTTAGTAACACTATGAAGTTGGAAGCACAAACTCTTGGAAGAGTATAAGTTCAGTAACTTGTAAGCAGCATTTGAATGATTTTAGATACATTAATAGGGGCATCATCATTCTAATAACTTTGATATAAGACACAGTAAAATAATTACCATCTGAATACTTAATGTAAAAATTTACAGGCAGGAACTGAATGCAATCTTTCGATAATCAGTAAGACATACCACAAATAACGCCTTATTTCCTTCCACAAATCCTCTTGTACCATCAATTGGATCCAGTAACTGCATTGAGTTTTACAATTCGGTAAAAACCCTATCATAAAGCTAAACTCAGAAACTAAAACAACCAAAGAAAGCGGGATTACCGCAAGCAAATTGCAATCCTGGTAATGTTTAGTTTAAGGCTTTAAGCAAATAATGCAAACTAAACATCCGAAACAAACAAACCCAATACGTGGCCGGCTGAGTTCCGAACGTAAAAGCCTCCGGTCCACCTCTGTCAATTGCCTCCAACACATTCTCAGCCGTCAATGGCTTTTCCCCAACGCTGGCCTTATCAACAACCGCTTTCACCACCGGCTCTACTAGATTATTCGAACGCACCGACGCCGAGTCCTCCTCAGCCACCAAAGGAATAGAAGGGAATCGTCTCCCCAGCTCTGTTTCCACCGATTCCAATTAGTACTCAAATTACAAATAGATAGAAAATGAAGGACTAATTAGCAATTACCCAAACTGATGAGGGCCTGCACGCTAAAATCGGCGACGGTGACCGGAGTCTGGTCATTCTTTTCGAGAATCCGTCGCTCGCTTGAAATCAACGAAGACTGAACCTCGACGCAGAGCTTGGAAGACGTCTCTACGACATCAATGGCGGCTTCGAGCTCTTTATAGTACTTGGCGGTTTCGGCGGTGAACGGCAGACCGGAGCTGCATTTGAATTTTGAAGGTCGGCGAGGGAGAGAGGTGAAGGTGAAGACTCGGCTGCGGAGAGGCGCAGGGGAAGAAGAGGTGGGGAGAGTGCATCGGACGGTTGAGAAATGGCGGGCTGAGTGTACAAGAATCATGGCCGGCTGTGGAGAGGCGCAGGGGAAGAAGAGGTGGGGAGAGTGCATCGGACGGTTGAGAAATGGCGGGCTGAGTGTACAAGAATCATGGCGGTTTAAACGGCCGATTGTCAGAGTTGTTAGACTGTCAGTCTGTGAAACAGTTGAAGTGGTGAGTGATTGGTGGAGGAGACTGCATTGTGTGCGATAGAGGGGCCTACAAGCATTGGACCAGAACCGGCTAAGCCCAAAAACTTGAATGCATGGTCCGTGTTAAGTAATCCAAACCCAAATGATACTGACACCATTTATCGATACGATTTGAACATAACATGAATATGACGGACTTAGATTTGAACTAATTAAAATAGATTGGGCATTCAGTTCAACAGAGTAACACTATTTGCTAAAATTTGGAGAATGTGCGTTGTTACGATTTCATGTGATTCCTATATTTATTAAGATTTAGAAAATCCTAACACATGGAGTGTTTTTTGTTTTGAGAAATTCTATTGGGACCTCCAAATTTGCTCACTAGACCTCTCATACTCTCTACACCTCCTTTTCGCTTTTAAATAAAACAATTTGCTCACTAGACCTCTCTTTGAATTTCTAAAATAACCTTAGTTCTATAATTTATGCAAAAAACTTTTATCTTTAAAATAACAAACTTAGCTATTTCAATGATATAATTACTCTATAAATCTTAATTAAATGTTCATTCCTAATCAGACAACATAAATCTCTTATCCAATAAAAAAAAATCAAACACAAGGTATTGGGTTTCAAAAATTAATTTCTAATCAACAAGAAAATGTTTTAGCATGAACTATTATTTGTTTTTTTTAACTATTATTTTCTCTTTTAGCTATGCAATAAAAAAAAGTAATCATTTATTCTTACTGTTTATTTTTTTCCTCTATTTTTTTGTACCTCATGATTAAATATTTTATATATTTTTGTTAATTGCTAGTTTTTTTTTTTGCAAATATAATAGATAGACTTAGATTTAGGTCATAGTAGAATTTTTTTTGTTCTCTATCACCAATATGCGTTCGACAAATGATACAAATTTTTATGTCACATAATCTATCATAGTTTTAATTTTTATTAAATATATATAAATGTTTTAATAAATATGTAGTGAAATTGGAAAATTAAAATAGATAAAGAAAATAATAAAGAATGCAATCTAATATTATTGAATTGGAAACTCTAGAGAAAATAAACATAATGTTGAAGGAAACCTACTTTGTGTGTGCCTTGTCAACCTAGGATTAGATTAGGTAGTATAGCATAAGGATTACATATTGAATAGAAGTCCCATTGGGATATGGATTGTACCCTTGTGTATCTCTATATATAGAGGCACCTATTCATTAATAAAGATACTCTCTATTCCTGTGCTATTTGCTCTCTTCTTTACTTTCTGTCTTGTGGTTGATTGCACCTTTACTTAAACACGTTATCAGCACGAACCTCTAAGCCCTGAGATCAAAAGCCAAAAATCCTTGAGCATAGCATCCTGCTAGCGCCAACACCCTAGAACCCTAACCCTAGGTTTCCTGCGTGTTCCCGCTGCTACTGGACGACGCACGATCGATCGCAACATTCCGCACGATCGATCGCACGAAGCTTCTGCCGAGAATCATCTTCTCCTTGCTGCTGCTTCTGCTTGCTCCTGCTCCTGCTCCTCCTACTAGCTGCTGCTGCTTCTACCTGCTGCTGCTAATCTTCTATATCTTCTAAAGTTCAAGAATCAAGACTCAAGAAAAAGAATACCAAGTAAGCTTTTATAAACGTTGCTGCTTTATGAATTTAAATTCACCTTTCTTTTTCTCAAGGGACTTCCAACATCCCTCCTCTACCTCCCACCTTTCTATAACGTGGGATTCTTGAATCGGACCTATCCAAACTATGAGAAACATTAGGGGAGTGATCGAGCTTCATATCGCTTGCGATATGTGTAAGTCATGAGCACCTCTAATGTCATCATGCTATTGGTGTGAGTTCAAGAGCCGAATTATGGGGATTCGAGCTAACACTCCGGATAAGGAATCCGTAGAGAGAAGAGACCTTGAACAAGAAGTTCATTGAATAATTTACCTCCGGATGAGGAATCCGTAAGAGAAGAAACGACCTATGGTTCATAACCTAATTCCTACTAGGCTCACCTGCTTGGGTATGTCTAGGTGTGTGATTTGAGATAAGTGGTATTAAGGGAGCTTGCTCACACCGACATCTCTTATTATGTATCTAGTTGTGCCCAGGTAGAGCTACCGAAAATTTTTAGGGTTATAACCATACTACACCAAAGTTTCACCTAAATCCAATACATGGAAAAACGTTTTCTTTGAAGCTTAGCTCAGAAACCATATTTGTTTTCGTGGGAGATGTTTATGCTCCGAAAACTAACCTCAATTCTCTTGTTGTTTCAGATGGCAAATAACCTGAACAAGTTGGACTTCGCACCTTTGGATACCACGGGCATTGGATACCATAAGTGGGTTCGCGATGTACGCAACCACCTGAAAGCTCAAGGAAGCATCTCTGCAATCCGTGAGCCCCCTGCAGCTGCACCTGCTGATGCCGCCGCACCTGTGGAAGGACCACTGACTGCCGCCGCCGCCGCTGCTGCTGCTGCTACAGCACAAGCCACCGCTGATGCTTTAGAGGCTAAGAATGCCAAAGCTATCATCCTGATGATTCGTCATATGGACGAATCTCTACAAGTCGAGTACCTCAATGAGGAAAATCCCAGAACACTATGGGTTGCACTCGAAGAGCGGTTTGACAACGTTCGTGAATCCCTGCTTCCTGAACTAGAGGTGAAGTGGCAACTACTGCGCTTCTGTGATTATGCCTCAGTCCTAGAGTATAACTCGGAAGCACTCCGCATCAAATCCCTCATGGAATTCTGTGAGAGGAACATAACCGATGCGATGATGATTGAGAAAACCCTCTCTACCTTTCCCGTCTCTGACTTGGTAGTTGCAAAGAACTATCGTATTGAAGTACAGAATAGACGGATCACAAGATTTCATGAGCTCATCTCTGCTCTCTCTGTTGCTGAAAAGCACGAGAAGATACTTGTGAAGAATTATAATGCGAGGCCCGTGGGAACAAAACATGTTCCGGAGACCCATTATAATGACGCCCCAAAGAGAGGCCGCCGCGGGCGAAACCCTAATCCTAGGGATAACTCTGGACGTCCTGGTCCATATAATCGCCCTGCTCAAGAAGGTAGTCGCCAAACTAGGCGAAGGGGAGGCCGAGGAGGCCACCCAAGAGGACAAGGTGCCGCCGGTTTTAAGCAAGCCACAGGCGCTAATGCCGTGCCACTCAAGAGGAGTGCACCACGCGTGAATAACGCTTCTCAATCAAAGGATTCCGATCAAACATCGCTGTGCTTCAGGTGTGGAAAGACTGGACATTGGTCCAAGATATGTAGAGCCACTCAGAGTGTTGCTAATGCATACAAAGCGTACCGCGAAGCTATGGAAGCTCACAACATTGAACAAGAGGATGACGAAGAGAACGTCAAGTTGAAGGTTGATGACTTTAAAGCTGGGAAGAGTGATGATACTCCTGATTTCGCTTAAGTCTTTCATTTTCCTTAGTATTGTTGATTTAGTTTCTGGTCAATGACCAAGATTGGAACTTTGGATGTAATTCATTCGGTTTATATCTTTAATAAAATTTGGAGTTGTTTGCATACTCAATTTTAATTATGAGCTTTCTTATCTAGGAATGAATTCCGGAGAACTTGAATGTCTAGCCGATAGCGGAACCACGCATACCATATTGCGTCATAGGCAATTGTTTCTTGACATGATGCCTTCACATTCATCTGTGACTACGATGGCAGGACCATCTAATCTTGTGCAAGGAAGAGGACATGCCCAATTCCTCTTGCCTAATGGCACCCTAATTGATGTCACTAATGCTCTATATGCTCCAAGAGGAAATAGAACCTTGTTGAGTTTTAAAGATATAAGAACCAATGGATTCCATGCTGAAACGCATGATGAGAATGGAAGAGAATTCCTTTGCATTACCTCTAATGACTGCGGTAGAAAACGCATCTTAGAGAAGCTTATGTGTCTCTCTAGTGGCCTATATGCTACCACTATCCGAGCTATTGAATCAAACAATGTCATAAGAGATGACCTCTTGGATTCAGACACATTTTGGCTTTGGCACGACAGGTTGGGACACCCTGGTCGAGATATGATGATCCGTATACTGAAAACCTCACACGGACATCCATTCTATCGAGCTAATCGAAGCAAGAATCAAAGAATGATTCAAGGAGATGAGACAGCTATGAGAAAAGGCAAAATTGCCTCTGTCCGACGCCGTACGATCGATCGCACGATTCCTGCGATCGATCGTGACCTTCCAGATAGCGTCGTTGAACGAACCCGAGAGCTCGGGCGATCGATCGCACCATCTTGCGATCGATCGCAGGTTCCACCCTGTACGATTTCAGGGACCAGAGAGCTCGGGCGATCGATCGCATGTCCCCGCGATCGATCGTACGTTCCTTCCTGTACGATTTCAGGAACCCGAGAGCACGGGCGATCGATCGCACCCCCCTGCGATCGATCGCATAGACAAAAATCCTCTCTCTCGGATGAAACTAATTCCTCCTATGCTTCTGAGACCTCGAAGGTCAAACGCTCGTTTTGCAAAGCCTGTTCCTTAGGGAAACTTGGACCAAGACCGTCCTATGCAAAGGATTCTAACGTACTTCTCCCATTCTTACAGAGAATCCAAGGGGATATCTGTGGACCTATTCAACCACCAAGCGGACCATTTAAGTATTTTATGGTGTTGGTTGATGCGTCGACACGTTGGTCGTATGTCACGCTATTGTCCACTCGTAATGCTGCTTATGCTAAACTCCTAGCACAGATAATTCGCCTGCGGGCTCACTACCCGGATCATCCTATCAAATCTATCAGGCTTGATAATGCTGGAGAGTTTACATCGAAGACTTTCGATGACTACTGCATGTCTATTGGGATGGATGTTGAGCATCCAGTTCCACATGTGCATACCCAGAATGGTCTTGCAGAGGCTGCCATTAAGAGAATACAAATGGTAACACGGACGTTGGTAATGTGCACCAACCTTCCTCTCTCTGCCTGGGGACACGCAGTATTGCATGCAGCTATGCTAATTCGTCTGAGACCCACAGCCACCCAACCCTTTTCTGCGCAACAGCTAGTGACTGGGTACGAGCCATGTATCTCGCACTTACGCATATTTGGGTGTGCTGTCTATGTGCCTATTACGCCGCCACTGCGTATTAAAATTGGTCCTCAGAGACGAATGGGCATCTATGTTGGTTTTGAGTCACCAACTATAATCCGCTATGTAGAACCCTTGACATGTGATCTATTTACCGCAAGATTTGCGGATTGTCACTTTGATGAGACAGTCTTCCCGTCGTTCGGGGGAGATAAGAATGTACACATTCAACAGGAACGACAAGAATTGTCATGGCCTGTCCCCACTCTGTCTCATCATGATCCCCCTACTGCACAAAGAGAAATAGAAGTGCGTAGAATTATAGATCTTCAGAAAGTCGCAGACTCTCTTCCTGACGCTTTCTCTGATCTTGCTAAAGTGACTAGATCTCATATACCAGCTGCAAATGCACCTGCAAGGATGCAAGTACCTGAACAAGGACTTGGACTCAAAGTCGCTACTGCAGCTAACCCTATAGGAGGGACAGCTGGTGGCGCCACTGCCAGTAATGGTGGTGATGTGGCTCAGGCCGTGGCTCCGCTGAGGAAGCGTGGGAGACCACCAGGTTCGAGGGATTCACGCCCTGGGAAGCGGGCTGTGATGGCACCAAATAACCCTCTCATCATTGACACTCAAAATCCGTCCCATGAAAACATTCCAGATTATGGTTATGTCCAAGAGACATCTTCGGGGGACGCCCCGTCGTTAGAACCTACCCGTGAGAATGTAGAGATCTCAATTAATTATACTAGTATACATGGGACGTGGGATAGAAACTCCATCATCATTGATGATGTGTTTGCATATGCATGTGCACGAGAGTTGATTGAGACTGATGATATTGAACCCCGCTCTGTTGATGAATGTCAACTTAGAGCTGATTGGCCTAAATGGAAAGATGCGATCCAGGCTGAGTTGGACTCACTAACAAAGAGAACGGTATTTGGGCCTGTTGTGCCAATACCTTCTGGAATAAAACCTGTTGGATACAAATGGGTCTTTGTTAGAAAGCGTAATGAGAGAAACGAGATTATAAGATATAAAGCTCGCCTTGTGGCGCAAGGCTTCTCACAACGCCCTGGAATCGACTACGAGGAGACATACTCTCCCGTAATGGACGTTATAACGTTCCGCTACCTTATCAGTTTGGTAGTTTCCGAAAAACTAGATATGCAGCTTATGGATGTGGTCACAGCGTATCTCTATGGGGATCTAGATACAGAGATTTATATGAAGGTCCCTGATGGGCTTCAGTTACCCAAGTCAAGTGGCTCCAGACCACGGAGCGCGTTTGCAATAAGGTTGAAACGCTCACTATATGGATTGAAATAATCCGGACGGATGTGGTATACCCGTCTAAGTGACTACTTGCTTGGAAGAGGGTATGTGAACAATGACTTATGTCCCTGCGTGTTTATTAAGAGGACGAGTTCCGGATTTGCAATAGTAGCTGTTTATGTTGATGACATGAACCTTATAGGCACTCTTGATGAACTAAGAGAAACCGCTGACTACTTGAAATCTGAGTTTGAGATGAAAGATCTTGGGAAAACACGGTTTTGTCTCGGTTTAGAACTTGAGCACCGTAGTAGTGGGATTCTGATTCATCAATCAGCTTATACCCAAAAGATGCTCAGGAGATTTAATATGGATAAAGTCCATCCTGTAAGCACTCCCATGATTGGTCGCAGTCTAGATCCAAAGAAGGATCCGTTTCGCCCAAAGGATGATGGTGAAGACGTTTTAGAGGCTGAGGTACCGTACCTAAGTGCAATAGGCGCATTATTGTACTTGGCACAGTGTACAAGACCCGATATCTCCTTTGCTGTTAACTTGTTGGCTAGATTTAGCACTGCGCCCACGCAACGTCATTGGACTGGTATAAAAACTATCTTTCGTTACTTGAAGGGTACGATTGATATGGGTTTGTTCTTTCCCTACAGAGAGTCTCGAAAATATGGCAAAATGGGTGAGGAACCCGTGCCTTCTGCCGTCGGACGATCGATCGCAGGGAATTCCACGATCAATCGTACCAAGCCCCTACCGTCGAGCGATCGATCGCATGATGTCACGATCGATCGCATGATGTCACGATCGATCGCACGGGCGCTGCTGCCCGATATTCACAAAATCTGAAATTCCGGTAACCGGATTGTCCCAATAACGGTAGTCGTCTTAAACACTAATCGGAGAGTATATACAAATTTAAACTTAACTCTCCTATAACAAACAATTGTACAATCAATACAAATATATATATGCAACAAGCACAATCAATTGTACAACCTAGAATCCCAAAGTGTGCATCATACTAGCACACCACGGACTAAATATATCTATGTATGAACAAGCACACAATATGCTAATCAATTAAGCACAATACAATAGATATCAACAATCACACAAGCAACACAACAATGGTCACCCGGAACCTCTACCACTAGAGGAAAACCGGAGGGGAGCCGTACCCCACGCTCTTGTGTAACACTATGAAAAACGCCAAATCGGCAAACACGTACAAGGGGGAACTCCGTCCCAAACTCTACACTATCAACCCTATGACTAGTGGCAGCTCTAACCTTGTGTAGCTCCCATTTGCTTCTTCAAGTGCTCCCACCTCAAGCTTCTCCAATTGATCGAACTTCACCGGCGTGAATCCTCCAACTGCAAGACACCGACTATGCAAGTGTGTGTGTGTGTATGAATGAATATGAATTCAATTCGATTAACACAAGCAATTCAACAAGGAACAATTGCTTGCATTAACCAAACCGAATTGAAAAGCCTTGAATATGATTCAAGGGTTAACTAAGCTATTCACAAGGAACAATAGCTAATCCAACAAACAACAAAGAGATTGAAACTAATGATTCAATCCTTCAACTCAGCAATTCAACAAGGAACAATTGCTAGAGTTGAATAGAATCTCCTAAATCCTATAACATAAGCTAAACAAGCAACTATGTGCAAATCAAAGTGTTTAGCAAGGATTAATCATGGAGATCAAAAGAGTGGGATCCTATACATGGAACTAGGCTCACTCATATACCAGAAAACTCTCTCAAAGTGTATTTTGACTATGGGGAAAGAGTTCTAACCGAAATGAATCGTCCAACGTTCTATTTATAGAGAACTGGACATTACTATGCGATCGATCGCCCGTAAGGATGCGATCGATCGCGTAGTGCAAAAATAACGACCAGAAGCGTCTGTAAGTATAAACCCTCATTTGCGATCGATCGCATAACATGGTGCGATCGATCGCACGAAAAGTCCCAACGGACATATTTCGAACTGCAACGGTCATAAAAATCCAACGGACATATTTGCCACGTGGTGCGATCGATCGCATGAACAGTGACGGTCGATCGCAAGGCATAAAACAGCCTTAAACATAAAGGAATGCTAATCAAAACAAATCTATAAGAAGATCTAGCAATCCTAACATCATAAACTCAAATGTATGAACAAGTGCATACAAAATTTGAGCCGGTCGCGTTGCGACCGGGTGCTTATAAAATAAGCACTCGAAACTTGTGATACAAGACACAAGTGTGGCAATCAAGCATCCTATACTTATGTGATTCACATCATAAGAGAAAGGAAAACAACCTAGATAAACCTAGGACAACAAGGAAGACATAATATGAATGAAATGCATGTGCATATGCATGAGTCATACCTTGAGGTGCTTGAACGAAACCTTCGATGACCAATGATCGAAGTCCGGAGAAAAGACCGGATAAGAAAGGCGTCTTCACGAACCATCTCGAGTAAGAACAACCTAAGCCACGACTTCTAATCCCTAAAACAAACTAGCAATGATACAAAAGAATTGCTAATACAAGGGAAGAGGTTTTGTCAAATAGGAAATAGCCAATAGCAAATATTTTGCCCTTACAAAATCCTTGTGATGTATTGGTGGGTTTTGCTGATGCTGGGTATCTCTCTGACCCATATAAAGGTCGTTCCCAAACTGGTTATGTATTTACCATGGGTAACACCGCGATATCTTGGAGGTCTACAAAACAGACTCTTGTTGCCACTTCCTCGAACCATGCTGAGATTATTGCTCTCCATGAAGCGGTTCGTGAGTGTATATGGTTGAGGTCCATATCTACACATATAAGAAGTACTTGTGGTTTGAGGTCAACCACCGATGAACCTACATGCATTTATGAGGATAATGCCGCTTGCATTGAACAAATGAAGCAAGGTTTCATCAAAGGCGACAACACCAAGCACATATCGCCTAAGTTCTTCTATAATCAGCAACAGCAGAAATTCCTTAAGATTAAGGTTAATCAAGTCCGTTCTGAGGACAATGTGGCAGATTTATTTACTAAGTCATTGCCTAAATCCACATTTGAGAAGCATGTGAAAAGCATTGGTTTGCTTAAGTTATCTGACCTCCCATGATTGTGGAAATCAGGGGGAGACACAGACTTGAGGGGGAGTCTAGTGTCCATGCAAAGTTTCCAAATGTGAAGGGTGTGTTGTACTCTTTTTCCCTTCGACCAAGGTTATTTTTATCCCACTGGGTTTTTGTTACTTGGCAAGGTTTTTAATGAGACAACGTGAGGAGCACCACCTAGTGTTGACGCCACAAGGGGGAGTGTTGAAGGAAACCTACTTTGTGTGTGCCTTGTCAACCTAGGATTAGATTAGGTAGTATAGCATAAGGATTACATATTGAATAGAAGTCCCATTGGGATATGGATTATACCCTTGTGTATCTCTATATATAGATGCACCTATTCATTAATAAAGATACTCTCTATTCCTGTGCTATTTGCTCTCTTCTTTACTTTCTGTCTTGTGGTTGATTGCACCTTTACTTAAACACATAATATCTTTTTGGTATAATTATTGTCCTTAATAGTCATTTTATAGGAGGTTATAAATGTCATTTAATAATTCATAATAGAGTGAAGTCAAGTGAGCAAATTTGGAGGTCCCAATAGAAACACTCTTTTGTTTTTCTATAATAAAACCAATAATAACATTCTTGGTTCTTCAAAAAAAAAAAAAACCTCTGATTCCATTATTTCCATATGCTAGTACATTTTGCCCCTCTCCCTCTCTCTCCTACTCTTTCTCAACCCGATTCTAGTAATTGTAAAAGAAATACCGCGTTCCTTGATTTCCATTTATATTGAGTATTCATTTTAGGTAAACTATTAATCGAAATGAACGCTTGTGATGACATCTATGCTGATAGTCCAACCAAGAATATCCCGGTAAAGTTTATGTCCTATTTTATTTTCACTTTTTCAGGATGTCAAGAAATCCTATTTTCTAGCAACGTGCTTGGCAGAAGAACTAGTATTGAATCAGAGATTCAGAGTGGATAGATTATGGGTTGTCATTACTATTACCACTAATAATAATAGACCACATGATCGATAAATACAAAAACAAAATTGGTGAGAATTTTGTGAGAAGTGGCTGCGCTACTTATTTCACTAGGTAAATTGCAATTGTGAGATAATAAAAATGAATAAATTGAATGTGAGGTTAAGATCTATGGTCTTACCTACGGCCTTCTAATTAGGGGTCTCATTCTCTAACCATGTCCAACGTAATTTAACCCGTTTCGGATATGATATAAGGATGACAAAGTTTGACATGGTTATCCAACGTATTTTGAACACAACGTGAAGTTCATGAATTGAAGTTTTGACTAATCTTACAAGCTATAGACTACATCTTGTACGACAAAATCACCAACGTCTTTGCTATTTCATGTGACTATGGTGTTTATTAACATTTTGAAAATCACAACATATCGAGAATTTTCTATACAAAGTCAATAATAATATTTTTAATTTTTAAGAAGCAACACATAGAACGATTGGCAATGGTTTGTGAGTTCTCAAAAATCACTCATTCTCATCCTAATTCTTTATATCTTCAATTCTTATCTTCATATATGCTCTTTGATTCGAGTTTCCGTTCATATACCGAATAATTTGTGAAAATATGAATAACAGAGATAATTGGCTGAATGAATAATTCTATTGATATGCAATCGTGCATATATACAGAGTGTTTCCTAGCTATTCCTACAATTAAGGTATAGCTGTAGCTACAAGTTAGGGAAGACAAGCTAGTAGTCAAGAACTATAATGGGAAACCTAATATACACAAATCATCTATTCTTAATATGAAAGATACGGAAGATTAACTTTCTAACAATTTGAGCACACAACTGACATAAAAGTCATCAGCCACGTGAACAAGACTGCTTTTTAACATAAATATTGCTTCTGTATCAGTTTTATTTGTTTAAATTCATACTCATACAGTCATACCAAGTAATATCATATATATCACACCAGCATTTGCCCATTCAACAATCCTATGAGCTTTACCATGTTTCTTAATCCAATCGCCTATATTTATCTTCATCAAGATAAAACTCAAGGAGGTAGGAAGTCCAAATTCCTACGTAGGCATGCATTATTGTCCTTATCCAAATGAGACACGTGTCTTCCGTCCATTGATTCTGACCCCATTACCCCCGGTTTTCTTGCAAAGTCCGCTATGATGAAGCCAATCCATCCACATCGATCACAAGTCCTTTGTTTGTTTCCCACAGATTCTCTAAAACCTGGGATCTAACTTCACCTCTCTGTTTATATATATGTTCAAGTGAAACCCAACACTTGTTATCCTTGAGACTCTGAGTTGGCGTTTTGTACTTTTGTTTGTGAATTGTTTAGGGTACGTACGTATGAGCTTGAGCAGAGTGCTTTGCCAGGCAGGGATGAGGGTGATGAGAGACCAGGCCCCGAAGTTGAGTGGCGAGTCGACCATCAAGTCTCTCAGAGATTCTTCTTCTTCTTCGTCTTCGTCTTCGAAATTACAGTCGAGGCGGTTCTCTGTAGCTATTGATTCAAAGTCGAATGCTTCCCAGCGTGAGAAGCTTAAGAAAGCAGAGGAGTCTTTGAGAACTGTCATGTACTTGAGCTGTTGGGCTCCTAATTGAGACTACTCCGGCTCAATTTCTAGCCGGCCGTCTTTTTGGTGCTACTGGATTGTAAATTGCTTTTGTATGTAGTTTATATATGTGTATGTACTATATATATCCACATGAACCTTTTAATTGAATCCAGAGGTTACGTTTTTGCTGTACGTACATGTACGTTCATGGATCTCAAATGGATAGAATTTCATGAAACCAAACAAATCATAAGTATTATACACGTTAAGTAGGAAACGAAGTGAGTTGAATCCCTTGACGTTTTGCTTGTTAAACAAAATGGATCTATCTTAGGATTTTCTTTTTTAAAAAAATGAAAAAATAAAAAAAATAAGTTAAGTAGGTGAGTTGAATCCATTTACAATGTACAAGGAAAATTGAAAAAACATAATTGTCAGAAGTGGGATTTGAACCCACGCCCTCGTTAGAGGACCAGAACTTGAGTCTGGCGCGTTAGACCACTCCGCCATCCTGACTTGTTGATAATTGGTCAGATGTTTTATTATATGTTCAAGTAATTAATGAATTAGTGAAATTGATGAATTATTTCTCTAGCCCAAGCCCAACATATTGATATGGCCCATTAATCCGCATGATCCACTAAAATATCCACAACCCCCTATCATCACCCCAAGTCTCCACCACAAACAAGAAAACCTTGAAACAAAACCGATAAGCTTCATCTTTTAGCCCTGCTTTTCTTCTTCTTGCTCTTGCCACTACAAACACATTTGGTTCCCAAAACCAGGAAACATGTTCTTACTGAAACCCTATTGTAAAACATATTGCTCACCAATTCTCTCCAACCATCGTCATGCACTTCAAAACCTAACAAAAACCCATTTTGTACCATTCAAAACATCCAACCCGCATAAAAGAAAACTTAGCATCAGAGGATGTAGTAGTAATGGACAAGAAGGTGAAGCAGGAAAACAAAGCAGCGAAAGGAAGCCATTCTTGACTTTAGAAGAAGCTGGTCTAGTAGAAATTTCAGGCCTCAGCACTCACGAGAGGTTTCTATGTCGCTTAACGGTACTATTAACTGGCTCCACTACTCTTAATTGTCTGTACAAATATTTCGGAGATCTCTCAAGTACATCAATGTATCGATACATTACTTTCGGTAGTGGTAGACTAGTTTCCGATAGTGGTAGACAACTCCAAACATACTGTAACTAGACTAATCTATCTATGTAGGATCGATGCTAGTCTACCACTACAAAAGAGTTGATGTAGCTATACATAACACATTTTAGAGTTTCGCTTGTTAAATTGACTATGTTGTGTATGCATAGATATCGTCCTTGAATCTACTACGAGTTATATCGGAGCAAGAAGGATGCGCAATTGAGGAGCTAAATGCAGGGAGGGTATGTGACTGGTTTATCAAAGACAAGCTCAAAAGAGAGCAGAACATAGGCTCTGCTGTTCTTCAATGGGATGATTCCCAGCCTTTTTAATTAATAATTAGTTCATCTATGATCAAGTAATCAAGTCTTGATTTGTAATACGACATCCAGTTTTGAATAGCACAACTATATATCTGAGCTTTTGTCATGCTCTGATTTTGCGGATTGGTCATAATGTCAAAGTATACTTTTGTTAGATTCAAAATTTTAATCATTCATTATGTGTTTATTAGAGGGACCGACCATTAGTTTAACCAACCGAAACATTCTTTGAATTGAATAGTCAATGTTGTTCGCATCACCAAAGGGCAAAGGCCATTCCAACGCGTATTTGACTTTCTATTGTATTGAATCCAAAACCTATTCCAAATCTAGAGGAAGTCATTGGCCAGGCACAAGATAAAGTATACATCATATTTTTTGAGTGAAAAATTTGGACGCCTGCCCATTTTACATAATTCAATCCAACGTGCGGCGCGAAGAAAGTGTTTATTAGTTTAATTTCGTTATTATTTAGCTAAATTACAAATTATCTTGTCTTAATTTATTATGTCTGTTTAAAAAAATCGACTTTAGTGCAATTGAAATAAAAAAATGTTTGCATTTTTTAAATTTACGAAATTTCACTCGGTAATAATGTGTCCCATTGTGGGTTGTAAGGCTCTAAACCTACAATGTCTTTTTTTTTTTGATATATAATTGAACTTAGGGTTACTCGAACAAATGTTGCCTCCAATTAAGCCTTGATTGATTGGTTAGTACTTAGTAGTTAGTAGTCTTAATTCAACACAGAAAGAAACAAAAAAAAAAGTGCTCACTAGCCTTCAAAGTCCAAATGATATACACACCACACAAAATCCAAATCCAAATCCAAATCCAAATCCAAATCCTATCGCGTCAGATTGGAATAGTAAACCTAGTGATGAATGAAACAAAGTTTTTCTCGTGTTAGCAATTAGTAACAAACCCCACTTTAATTTAAAATTGTCAAAGACGCACTCAAGAACTATTTAAACAGTAATTAGCACTAAACTAATCCCACCGTTAAGAAAACTAGAGTCTGCGACACAAACAGTTGCTCAGGCCAAACCCAAAGTCAACTCAACCACCCTCCCCACGTCAACGCTTCGTCTTTTGCTCGCCAAAGACAAAAAGCCATTGTGCAGTACGGCGTCGTTTCCGCATTCGTTGTAAAAACAAAGGATTGATTCCACAAAGGCGAGCATAAAGGTCTCTCGGACGTGAACTCCACCCGGTCAAAATCCAATTGAATCCTCTCCCTCGGTTCCGATTTCGACTCTCCGAAATCTTTTAATCTCTGAGACGACGCCGGTTAGTTCCTAATCTAATGCTCTGAGAGATGGCCATAGCTGACCAAAAGTCATCGTCGTCTTCATCGTCAGACGGAAAAGTCTGGGGCTTCTTCAAGCGACCGTTTCGACCGTCCGGAAACAACACCACCACTACTACGACGTCGTCTTCTGCAGTGTCGCATAATCTTCCCCAGCCAAACGGCGACGGATCGAATCCTCACGCCTCAAATTCGGTGTCGTCCGTCGCCAGGTCGCTGCTTCCGACTCGCCGTAGACTCAAGCTCGATCCCTGCAATAAGCTCTACTTTCCTTGTACGTCTTATCTTATCCATTTCTTGCTTCTATTTATTTTCATTTTGTGTATATTTGGTATGTTTCGGATTTTATTTATTTTCCCAAATTAGCTATGTAGGTAGATTTTGCTGTCAATTTTGATTTGCTTGTAGATTTTTCTGTTTTGGCCTGAAGATTTGGTTTTAGATTGTGTTGCTGATTTTATTTATTTATTTATGCACGAAATTATCTGTTTTAGAATATTTTCTTGTAAAACATAAGGATTGCCATTTTGTCATGCATCTCTGAACCAAAAGAAAATGATAATCATGTAGCTCATCAGCGATTGCGATTCGGATGTTTCGATATCACAGTTTTGAGAATGAGTTGGTGCAATGGAGTTCGTTTTATTGGTTCATTTACTTATTACTTATTTGCTTGATTGATAGATGTATGGAAGTTTTAGTAGGGCATAATGGTGCTCACATATTCTTTCCTAATGATTCAGTTACTTATTTTCATGTGTAAACTCTTTGTCTCTTGTAGGTGAACCTGGCAAGCAGGTTAGGAGTGCCATTAGAATTAAAAACACAAGCAAGTCCCATGTAGCATTCAAGGTACTGTTTGTGTTTCTTTCCTTCCCATAGTTTCTTATGTCAGTCTAGGCTGTTGATTCTATTGTTATTCCTTAGTATATAGGAGGTTAGTTCAAGGTGCTGCTTCTTGTCATTGAGTTTATATATTACCAAGGTTTCATGTCGAATAATGTTGTTAGCATTGCTAAATTTGCCTATTGTGCTTGAATTTTCTAATGAGTTGATCACTGTTTTGTTTTGTGTTTTAGTTTCAAACGACTGCACCAAAAAGTTGTTTTATGCGTCCTCCGGGTGCTATTCTGAGTCCTGGCGAGAGTCTCATAGCAACCGGTAATCGTCTGTGTATAACTTCGTGTAATTCCATTTAAATGGTTTTTTCATAATGTTTAATTTTGGTGTTATTTATCAAGTTTATCCTCTCAATGTTTGATTTTCATGGCAGTGTTCAAGTTTGTTGAGGTTCCAGAGAACAATGAAAAACTAGTGGATCAAAAGAGCAGAGTTAAATTTAAAATAATGAGCCTGAAGGTGAAGGGGCCAATGGACTATGTACCTGAGCTGGTGTGTTACATACATCCTTCAAGTGCTATATTAATTATGATGTTACTTTGTTAACTAACTTGAGAATTGTGTTCCTACGTATTTGACTTGGGATGTTTTCATGGTGCGGCTTTCCTTAAAAGGCCTTAGCACCTTTTCAACTGAAGCATATCCTGATTAGATCAAATCATTTTACTTTCAATGTAAATTTAATCTAGTTCTTCCATGTGATGGCATATTTACTATATATACTGATTGGAGGTAGTAGGTTATGTTCTGACGCTCGTTAATATGTATAATAAGCTTCTGGGCATTTAGAAAACTGCACATTACTAAGTCTGCCTAGACGAGATGCCAATACACTGAGCTGCTGCCACGTATAGTTGAATGACAACTATACCGGGTGATTATTGTTTAATATCAATCATACTGTTGTCTGCTGTCATTACATTTTCATTGATGTGATTGGTCCAGAGTCCAGACTTGATAGGATATGAACCTTTTGAGTCCAAAGCTGATTCAGCGTTGTTCAGATTTGAGGTCTTAGCTGTTGATTGCATCGTGATAGGATATGACTTTTGATTCGGAAGTCATAATAATTTCTTTAGAAACTGTAAAAAGGTTTAGTCTTGTTCAAATTTGAGGTCTTGGCTGTTAATTATATTTTTGTTTACAGTTGGATATGAAACTGATGCACTGGTAGGACAATGGCATTTTCTTTTGTAATGTAGTTATAGTACTGACCTTAGAAATCTGTTATTGCCCGCAGTTTGATGAGCAGAAGGAACAAGTAGCAATAGAGCAGATATTACGGGTTGTCTTTCTGGATCCAGAGCGCTCTACTCCTGTAAGTTCTGTTTGGTGTCTCACTATTCCTTGACTTGATGTCAGTAACTCAATGTTAACATATGTGTTTATAAGTGTATTCGTGAACCTCCTATGCATGTATCTTCTGTTCTCATGTAAGATACTCTAAATAGGCTATACCTGTTGTAAATGATTGCACCTTGTTTCTTCTAGGCTATGGAAAAATTGAAGCGCCAGTTGGCTGATGCTGATGCTGCACTCGAGGCTCGCAAGAAACCTCCAGAAGATGCTGGTCCAAAGATTATTGGAGAAGGTCTCGTCATAGATGAATGGGTAAGTACTTTGTTCTCTAATCACAGGAGAATTCCTTGTGAAATGAATACCTTATCATGTACTTCATCCATCTTATTCTTTTCATATTCTTCAGAAGGAGCGGAGGGAAAGATATCTGGCTCGGCAGCAGGTTGAAGGGTTGGACTCAGCATGAATCGGTGTTTCATTTGTTCCAGTTGGTTGGAGTGAAAATCAGTAGTCTTCTTAAGTGTATCAGTATATCATGTTGTACTTGTACCCTTGTATCTTTTCCTGTAATGTGAAGGTGGTTGTTGTATTCAAAAATTGATGAGAACAGTCCAATATATTTTAATGTAAAAATGAAAAAGAAAAAAAAAAAAGTTTGGTGTAGAGTCTCCTGTAATTTGGGAGGACTCTGAACTTGGCTAGTCACAGCGTCTGTAGATAATGCGATTTTGTTTGTCCAGAGGAATAAAACCGGTCTTTTGGTAAGTGTTTGCTGCAGTGTCCAAGTGATCTCTAAGTATTGAGTAATCTTTCTATGGCATTGCCATGAAATTGGCTTGGACGTTAAACTCATATCCTGGACTCTTAGTATCAACAGTTTCCTCGTTATTATCTCGGCTGCTAATCGCTTCTTCTCTTCCGCAACCGCCATCAATTCATACTGATGCGGTCTCACTAGAGTTGTTCCAGGTTTTCCGATGGATTCTACCAAATGACCAGTTGATTTTCGATGTTATCTTTTACCTCTTTTGCACACCAACTTTGAAGAGGAACTTAAGCCAAATGACTTGCGATTATCGAATTGTATTGCATTACACATTATAATATGCAAAGGATGACAACGATCCACGTTTCTATAGGTAGCAAAGCACATTTCATCAACTCTTAATTAAACCAGATTATCATAGTGCGTGTATTAATTAATTAAGGTCAACATATGGTGGCACTAGCAGAACCCCAAGCCTAATACAGAGCATGTCATTGCTTTTGTGCATTCAATTTTCCAAGAAATAGCACACCGTCCAATACACACAGAAAATACAAGCCCGCCACTGGTATAAAACCACAAACCAATGGCTTCCCACTAAACCACCTTCCCAGCCAACTGATACACATTCTATATATAAAGCCTTATCCAGTTCATCTAGAAGAAGAAGAAACAACAAGTCCGGATACATATCCAAGTATTCGATGAGTTACTGGAGGAGAGATTTGCTAGGAGCCGGTGCAGAAAGTACTAGTAGTGTGGAAAGCAGGCTCAACCCGGCTGGTGTTTCGAGCCCAAATGCGAGCAAGCAGAGACAGTACATGTCATGCAGCAGGAGTACTAATAATCCGGTGGAAGGCGGTAGTGCTGAAAGCGAAAGGAGAAAGCAAGCTCAGGCTGAGGACTCCCTTCACAAAGTCATGTACTTAAATTGCTGGGCACAAAGCTAGCTGGACACGTACAATGATACATCAACAAGACTTAAATTCATTTTGCTAACACATTCTGCTTGCTGCTCTTGTTATTTGTACATAGATAGAAAATTGAATTACTATTTCTTATGATCCAAATAGCTAGGTTTACGATCTTTATTGATTGCCAGCCATGCCAGCGTCATGCACAGTCGAAATAGTCCTTATTAATTGGTGAAACCTACCATTTAACATAAAGTTTCTGAATGACTCTTTATGCATTAATTAGCATTTAGGATTAACTTGTTTTATCATCAAAAAGCCTATACTAGCTTGTTCAACATTACCCCCAGATTAAATTAATGGTCTTAGACTAAAATAATTTACATTAACAAGTCCTCGATCGCTTCTGTTAGAAGCAGCAAAATAAAATCCCTCCCATGCTTATCATTAACTTGGACTTGCTCAATTCTGTTTCTCAGTCACCTGCAAATAAACCAAATTAAAACCTCAGTTCACGCCTATATGGAATTTGCAACAACCCTAGCTAGCTTTTCATGCATGTGTATATATCCCACCTATAACGTACAACAAAAAGTTGAAGAATTAAAAATCAGATCAATTGAGCAGTAAGAAGAATTAAAATAAATGAAATTCAAAGAATATGGCAAATAATAAAGAGGAAATGAATTAAAAGCCCTCTTTTAAAAGTCTATAGTCTATTAAGCCCCCTTATTTTATTGATTTCTTTTTAAGCCCTTTTTTAAAGTTTGGTAGTATGTTTTTACCATCTTAACCTTCGTCTGTTCTCGTCACCAACACTCTTCACATCTTCAAGAGATTTTCATGGGGTTGGAGTTGGATAAGCTGATGCATTTGAAAACCCGACTCGATCTGCCGTATTGGAACCACGAATTCACGAGTTCACCACTCTTGATCGATATCGATGGCACCAAGATCGCTGATCAAATCATAGTCATGTCCTTACCCAGACCTGGTTTCTCCACATTTTAGATCCGCATGAACCGTCGAAGTCTTTAACGGCCTCGTCGTTTGGCGAGATGATGAAAGTGAGCCTGCCGCCAATCGAAGGTGGTTTAGATTGCTGACAGAGAATTAGAAGAATGTGGTGAAGCTCGCTAGAAAAGGGTTTGGAGTAGAGAATCCGACCGACGCCGGAGTAGATTCAGATCGAGTTTCATATGTATATGAAGATTGATTCGATTGTGCCTTGATCTGTGCATTAGATTTGGGATTTTTTTTGTTTACTGTAGCCATTTGAACTTGGATTTTCGAATCAGATAGTTTTGTATAAAGGTTTTCTTTCTACTTTAATCTCACTCTCTCTTAATTCCTATTATTCTAATCTATATTATTCAAATTAATGGTTGTGGATTGATCAATCAGCATAGTTCATGGTGTTAATTTTTTTTTTCTTAATGTTTTGTTGTAACTTCTGATTCCAAGTTTTTAAGAAGAAATTATATGCAATTTGAAATTATAAAGGGATGCCCAGACCTTGAATTGGGATTTATAGTTTGGTTCACTGTACCTAGCTACGAAGAGTTTGAATTTGTGTTGTTCATTTTTGTAAGTTACTTCGTACAAGTCTTTTCTTTGTTTCTGGTAATTCTTCTTACAAATTCCTTACTGGTCTCTTGGTATGCTCTATATATTCTAACCCTCCTCTAATCCTCCATGTTTGTGCTCTATTATTTGTTTGTGCTCAATTTAGAATTTAGATTGACATTTTGGAATTTATGCAAATACACTGGTGCCTTCTCCGTATTTGAGTTCACAAGAATCTGTAATGCTTCCATTGTTTCATATCTCACTTGTGGTTTGGATGCTTGGAACTCTGTTGACTTGACTGTATGGTCATGTAGCTAGTAAATTGTACAATTTCTTATAATTAAGGGATTTCCATTGAGTGAATACACTTGATTATGAGAAACTAAATTAATGTGACAGTAAGTTATTGAGTGTTAAAAACTCATTCAAGCTGTTTTTTTAATGAATTTGTGAATATATGATACAGTGGGTGATACACATGTAATACAGTGGTGATACACATGTGATACAATATTACGTGGCGGGCCCTGATACACCTTGTGATACACTTTGTGATACAGTGTGATACACATGTGATACAATATTACATGGAAGACCCTCATACACTTTGTGATACAGTGGTGATACATATGTGATACACATGTGATACAGTATTACGTGGATACTGTGATACACATGTGATACAGTTTCTGATACACATGTGATACAATTTCTGATGTACATGTGATACAGTTGTGATACAGTTGTGATACACATGTGAGACACTTGTGATACACATGTGATACACTTGTGATACACATGTGATACACTTGTGATACACATGTGATACACTTGTGATACACATGTGATACAGTTTCTGATACATATGTGATACACTTGTGATACAGTTTCTGATACACATGTGATACAGTTTCTGATACACTTGTGATACACATGTTATACATATGTGATACACATGTGATACAGTTTCTAATACATATGTGATACACATGTGATACAGTTTCTGATACATATGTGATACAGTTTCTGATACACATGTAATACACTTGTGATACACATGTGATACATTTGGGATACACATGTGATACAGTTTCTGATACAAATGTGATACAGTTTCTGATACAAATGTGATACAGTTTCTGATACACATGTGATACACTTGTGATACACTTGGGATACACATGTGATACACTTGTGATACACATGTGATACAGTTTTTGATACACATGTGACATGCCCAAATGTAATCAGTTTACCATTAGAATTTGTGATACACTTGGGATACACATGTGATACAATTTCTGATACAAATGTGATACAGTTTCTGATACATATGTGATACAGTTTCTGATACACATGTGATACACTTGTGATACACATGTGATACACTTGGGATACACATGTGATACAGTTTCTGATACAAATGTGATACAATTTCTGATACAAATGTGATACAGTTTCTGATACACATGTGATACACTTGTGATACACATGTGATACACTTGTGATACACATGTGATACACTTGTGATACACATGTGATACACTTGTGATACACATGTGATACACTTGGGATACACATGTGATACAGTTTCTGATTCAAATGTGATACAGTTTCTGATACACATGTGATACACATGTGATACACATGTGATACAGTTTTTGATACACATGTGATACAGTTTCTGATACACATGTGACCTGCCCAAATGTAATCAGTTTACCATTAAAATTTGTGAAACACATGTGATACACTTGTCCAAAAGTTAACCAAACATATTGATCTTTCTAACTAAACATACTGATCTTTCTAACTGAATTTAAATTGGGAATATGACAATGTTAGCAACATCTTTACACAAACCGTAAAGAAAACAAAATATAAATGAAACTCTTATTGATTTTGAAATGAGTAGAGTGCTTTGTTATAAATTTTCAAGCAAATTAAGATAGACAAAATCATAATACAATTGATTGGTGATAGATATAATTCCTTAACCGTGACTAATTGATTCAATATCCCCACTCTAATACAATTCCTCTTTCAAATCCCATTTTTTCACCAACTTGATAGACTGTCCTAGTTTTGAACAATTATTCACATAAAAAGTGAAGAATACATGCTTATTGAATATGAAGCTATGAACTGAGGAAATGGATGAAGTAATTTCCTTGGTTTGTGGATCAGTACTCTCTAAAGAAACACCATGAGGATCTTCTCTAACTAACAATTAAGGCCAAAACATTGAATCATGAGCTCCACGATTTCGTCACATGGCTTCCAGAATCCCCTAACTGCAAATGCCGCATCAAACGCACCTGCTCCAGGAACTCCAGCCAGCAAAACTCCTTCCATATTCATAGTAGCATCCAAAAGCTTTGTTTGGGATTCTGGCTCTATCTGCAAATTTGTGAAGCCAAAAAATCAATGCAAGGGGAAAATATGTCAACTTTGTAAACTCAAATAAAATTTTAAGATTGGAACAAGTATGACCATATCCTACCCAATAAGCAAATAACGGGAATCTAAGTTGAAAATTTTCAATTCAATGCACTTCAAATACATGGAATCTAATTGCTTGGAAAGATGCGAAATCCTTTCACTAATGTCCTTCACTAGATGCGAAATCCTTCACTGATTTTCAATTCTAGATGCACAATCCTTTACTGATGTCTGATGCAGCTGGGTCTTGGGAATTGAAAATGGGACGACGGCGAAGTGTCGAACACGATGCGGCTGGGTCCAATGAGGCTGGGTCTTGGACGACGGCGGTACTGCTGGATCTTGGACAACGGCGGTGCGGCTGGGTCTTGGACGAGGTCATGGAGGACGACAGTTTGGCTGGGATAAGAAAATGGGACAACTGCGAGCATGAAGAAGTTGGACTTGGTAGGGACGAAATAAGGGTATTTCTGTCATGAAAACTTTTATGATATTGGGCTTATAGCAGTGGGTTGGAGTTTAAGGGCTTAAAAAGAAACAGTAAAAGATTGAGGGCTTAATAGGAACACTCTTATAGGAAAGGAGGCTTTCAGGAAGTAGCCCAATAATAAAAGACTGAATCAAGGATTATAACATCAAAAAGCAGTATAGTAGATACAAACAAAAATATCCGAACCAAAGACTTGAATTATTTGGACTTGGGTTATAACGGGCCTTCCGCAATGAAAGGCCCAATATATCCAACGGCTGAAGAGAATTGAAGATGCTTAATTACTTTACGTGGGCAAGTATGTCTACTAGGCTAGGCTAGGGTAGCGAACCCTAAAATCCATCCATCCCTTGGCCTTGGTTTGTGATCGAATTGAATTGCAGAAAAATCCCTGGGCCTTAGTTTGTGGCGATCATGGTATCGAACGCGGTGTTTGCTTTGAAGAAGTGCTTTGTTGGAAGCCTGGGTGTTGGAGTCATCGTATCATGCACAGCGGTGACTCGACAGTCGATAAAACGCTGGAAAGCAGCCAACGCCCGCATCGAGCAGAGCAAGATAGCGGAATCTCGATTGATGAGAGGTTGGTTAGAAAAAGATTTTTTCAATGTTTTTCTTTCTTTGTTACTCGTAGATCGACCTCCTTTTGTTCTACCCTAATTCTCATGTTTTTTGTTTTTTATTTTTGTACGTTTTAGATCCTGTTTGCAGGCGCTGTGGAGCAGTTTGCGGGCGCTGTGGAGTATCTGAAATATAATTAATTTGGGATGTAATTTTGCTTTTGTTACTATGGACCATGCTAGCTTGCTTTTGTCCAATACATTGGATAGTCGTGTCAAACTTTGTCATCCTTATATCATATGCGAAATGAGTTCAAATTACATTGGACTTGGACATGAATAGAAGAGAATGAGACCCCTAATTAGAAGGCCGTAGAGAATGAGACCCCTCATTACCAAGCTAGTATACCAACCCTACCATACAATTTCAAACATTCTTGAAAACTAAGAATGTTATTATTGATTTTTGTATATCAAATTTTCGATATGTACGTTGTGATTTCCAAACACCAAAGTAACATGAAATGACAAAGACTGTAGTGATTATGTCAATCAAGATGTATTTCTTTGGCTTAATTATGAGATTACTCCATGCTCAAATTCGCTATTTTCGTGTTTGTGTAATTATGTTGGATAAAAATGTCAAATTTTGCCATCCTTATAGCAAATGAGTAATGAATTCAAATTTTGTTAGATACTCACCAAATCTGCTTCAATTCTTGTGTTTCACATGGTTCTGATGATGGAGATTGGAAACCATTGTTTAGAGAACGAAACCCCAAATTGGTAGGCCTTAAGACCATATATTTTCTCCTTAATTACCAACCCTAAAAATTCTTCGTTTTATGACTTGTTACAATTGTTGCCCTGATACAACAATGTTGTTTCTGGAATACTGAGCGGCTGATTAGCAAGGATATCCACAGTGATCTCTATTTTGCACACTTTCTTTTTACATTTTGCAATTCAATGATCCGAACTATCCATATTTTTGTCATTTTTCAATGAATACTGTTAAAAACCAAAGTCATGTACTTAAATTGCTTTGTCCAATACATTGGATAGTCGTGTCAAACTTTGTCATCCTTATATCATAAAGTAAAATCCTCAAATGGTACCCAAACTATCACGAAATTTACTTTTTGGTACCCACAAATGCTTAAGGAGTCTAATGGTACTAAATTTTGGAACACCTTTTACCGACGACGTGTTCGTCGCTAAAGGTGTTTCAAAATTTTTTTTTTTTTTTTTTTTTTAAGTTTAAACAAATGTAAAAGTATTTACGTATTAAAGCTCTAGGCATCTATGTTTAATCAATGCAAACAAGATTTGACATCACATTGTCCATCGAAGTGAGGTTTCGCTTAATTTGGTGAAATGTGTCAAATATATGAAATTTTCTTTATTATAGTACACGATTTCTTTAAGAAAATATTTTTTTTTAATTCTCAATACCGGTTTGCATGAGTTTCAAAATTATTTTAGAGTCTCAATGAAATCAAACGCTAGACCTTACGAAGACCATAAGAGTTTCTTTTAATTTTGTGATTTTTATCAAAGTAAATAAAGTTAGGAACAACTTGTAGCGACGAACACTTCGCCGCTACAGATGTTTCAAAAAAAAAAATTTGTTTTTTTAAGTTTAAACAAATGTAAAAGAATTTAGGTATTAAAGCTCTAGGCATCTATGTTTAATCAATGCAAACAAGTTTTGACATCACATTGTCTATCGAAATGAGGTTTTCGCTTAATTTGGTGAAATGTGTCAAATAGATGAAATTTTCCTTATTATAGTACACGATTTCTTAAAAAAAAAAAAATTAATTCTCAATACCAGTTTGCATGGGTTTCAAAATTATTTTAGAGTTTTAATGAAATCAAACGCGAGACCTTACCAATACTAGAAGAGTTTCATTTAATTTTGTGATTTTTGTCAAAAAATAAATAAATTTTGGAACACCTTTTAGCGACGACGTGTTCGTCGCTACAGGTGTTTCAAAATTTTTTTTTTTATTTTTTTTTAAGTTTAAACAAATGCAAAAGAATTTAGGTATTAAAGCTCTAGGCATCTATGTTTAATCAATGCAAACAAGATTTGACATCACATTATCTATCGAAATGAGGTTTTCGCATAATTTGGTGAAATGTGACAAATTATAGGAAATTTTCCGTATTATAGTACACGATTTCTTAAAAAAATTATATATTTTTTAATTCTCAATACCTGTTTGCATGGGTTTCAAAATTATTTTAGAGTTTCAATGAAATCAAACGCGAGACCTTACGAATACTAGAAGAGTTTCTTTTAATTTTGTGATTTTTGTCAAAAAATAAATAAATTTTGGAACATCTTTTAGCGACGACGTGTTCGTCGCTACAAGTGTTTGAAATTTTTTTTTTTAAGTTTAAACAAATGTAAAAGTATTTACGTATTAAAGCTCTAGGCATCTATGTTTAATCAATGCAAACAAGATTTGACATCACATTGTCCATCGAAGTGAGGTTTCGCTTAATTTGGTGAAATGTGTCAAATATATGAAATTTTCTTTATTATAGTACACGATTTCTTTAAAAAAATCTTTTTTTAATTCTCAATACCGGTTTGCATGAGTTTCAAAATTATTTTAGAGTCTCAATGAAATCAAACGCTAGACCTTACGAAGACCATAAGAGTTTCTTTTAATTTTGTGATTTTTATCAAAGTAAATAAAGTTAGGAACAACTTGTAGCGACGAACACTTCGCCGCTACAGGTGTTTCAAAATTTTTTTTTTGTTTTTTTAAGTTTAAACAAATGTAAAAGAATTTAGGTATTAAAGCTCTAGGCATCTATGTTTAATCAATGCAAACAAGATTTGACATCACATTGTCTATCGAAATGAGGTTTTCGCTTAATTTGGTGAAATGTGTCAAATAGATGAAATTTTCCTTATTATAGTACACGATTTCTAAAAAAAATAAAAAATTAATTCTCAATACCAGTTTGCATGGGTTTCAAAATTATTTTAGAGTTTTAATGAAATCAAACGCGAGACCTTACGAATACTAGAAGAGTTTCATTTAATTTTGTGATTTTTGTCAAAAAATAAATAAATTTTGGAACACCTTTTAGCGACGACGTGTTCGTCGCTACAGGTGTTTCAAAATTAAGTTTTTTTATTTTTTTTTGAGTTTAAACAAATGCAAAAGAATTTAGGTATTAAAGCTCTAGGCATCTATGTTTAATCAATGCAAACAAGATTTGACATCACATTTTCTATCGAAATGAGGTTTTCTCTTAATTTGGTGAAATGTGACAAATTATATGAAATTTTGCTTATTATAGTACACGATTTCTTAAAAAAATTATATATTTTTTAATTCTCAATACCGGTTTGCATGGGTTTCAAAATTATTTTAGAGTCTCAATGAAATCAAACGCGAGACCTTACGAATACTAGAAGAGTTTCTTTTAATTTTGTGATTTTTGTCAAAAAATAAATAAATTTTGGAACACCTTTTAGCGACGACGTGTTCGTCGCTACAGGTGTTTCAAAAATTATTTTTTTTTAAGTTTAAACAAATGTAAAAGTATTTACGTATTAAAGCTCTAGGCATCTATGTTTAATCAATGCAAACAAGATTTGACATCACATTGTCCATCGAAGTGAGGTTTCGCTTAATTTGGTGAAATGTGTCAAATATATGAAATTTTCTTTATTATAGTACACGATTTCTTTAAATTTTTTTTTTTTTTAATTCTCAATACCGGTTTGCATGAGTTTCAAAATTATTTTAGAGTCTCAATGAAATCAAACGCTAGACCTTACGAATACCATAAGAGTTTCTTTTAATTTTGTGATTTTTATCAAAGTAAATAAAGTTAGGAACAACTTGTAGCGACGAACAATTCGCCGCTACAGGTGTTTCAAAATTTTTGTTTTTTTAAGTTTAAACAAATGTAAAAGAATTTAGGTATTAAAGCTCTAGGCATCTATGTTTAATCAATGCAAACAAGATTTGACATCACATTGTCTATCGAAATGAGGTTTTCGCTTAATTTGGTGAAATGTGTCAAATAGATGAAATTTTCCTTATTATAGTACACGATTTCTAAAAAAAAAAAAAAAAAATTCTCAATACCAGTTTGCATGGGTTTCAAAATTATTTTAGAGTTTCAATGAAATCAAACGCGAGACCTTACGAATACTAGAAGAGTTTCATTTAATTTTGTGATTTTTGTCAAAAAATAAATAAATTTTGGAAACCTTTTAGCGACGACGTGTTCGTCGCTACAGGTGTTTCAAAATTATTTTTTTTTATTTTTTTTTAAGTTTAAACAAATTTAAAAGAATTTAGGTATTAAAGCTCTAGGCATCTATGTTTAATCAATGCAAACAAGATTTGACATCACATTGTCTATCGAAATGAGGTTTTCGCTTAATTTGGTGAAATGTGACAAATTATATGAAATTTTGCTTATGTACACGATTTCTTAAAAAAATTATATATTTTTTAATTCTCAATACCGGTTTGCATGGGTTTCAAAATTATTTTAGAGTCTCAATGAAATCAAACGCGAGACCTTATGAATACTAGAAGAGTTAATTTTGTGATTTTTGTCAAAAAATAAATAAATTTTGGAACACCTTTTAGCGACGACGTTTTCGTTGCTACAAGTGTTTCAAAATTATTTTTTTTTATTTTTTTTTAAGTTTAAACAAATGTAAAAGTATTTACGTATTAAAGCTCTAGGCATCTATGTTTAATCAATGCAAACAAGATTTGACATCACATTGTCCATCGAAGTGAGGTTTCGCTTAATTTGGTGAAATGTGTCAAATATATGAAATTTTTTTTATTATAGTACACGATTTCTTTAAAATTTTTTTTTTTTTTAATTCTCAATACCGGTTTGCATGAGTTTCAAAATTATTTTAGAGTCTCAATGAAATCAAACGCTAGACCTTACGAAGAGCATAAGAGTTTCTTTTAATTTTGTGATTTTTATCAAAGTAAATAAAGTTAGGAACAACTTGTAGCGACGAACACTTCGCCGCTACAGGTGTTTCAAAAAAAAAAATTTGTTTTTTTAAGTTTAAACAAATGTAAAAGAATTTAGGTATTAAAGCTCTACGCATCTCTGTTTAATCAATGCAAACAAGATTTGACATCACATTGTCTATCGACATGAGGTTTTCGCTTAATTTGGTGAAATGTGACAGATTATATGAAATTTTGCTTATTATAGTACACGATTTCTTAAAAAAATTATATATTTTTTAATTCTCAATACCGGTTTGCATGCGTTTCAAAATTATTTTAGAGTCTCAATGAAATCAAACGCGAGACCTTACGAATACTACAAGAGTTAATTTTGTGATTTTTATCAAAAAAAAAAAAAATTTTGGAACACTTTTTAGCAACGACGTGTTCGTCGCTACTGGTGTTTCAAAATAATATTTTTTTATTTTTTTTTAAGTTTAAACAAATGCAAAAGAATTTAGGTATTAAAGCTCTAGGCATCTATGTTTAATCCTTGCAAACAAGATTTGACATCACATTGTCTATCGAAATGAGGTTTTCGCTTAATTTGGTAAAATGTGACAAATATATGAAATTTTCCTTATGTACACGATTTCTTAAAAAAATTATATTTTTTTTATTTCTCAATACCGGTTTGCATGGGTTTCAAAATTATTTTAGAGTCTCAATAAAATCAAACGCGAGACCTTACGAAGACCATAAGAGTTTCTTTTAATTTTGGGATTTTTATCAAAAAATAAATAAAGTTAGGAACAACTTGTAGTGACGAATACTTCGCCGGTACAGGTGTTTCAAAAAAAAAAATTTGTTTTTTTAAGTTTAAACAAATGTAAAAGAATTTAGGTATTAAAGCTCTAGGAATCTATGTTTAATCAATGCAAACAAGATTTGACATCACATTGTCTATCGAAATGAGGTTTTCGCTTAATTTGGTGAAATGTGTCAAATAGATGAAATTTTCCTTATTATAGTACACGATTTTTAAAAAAAAAAAAATTAATTCTCAATACCGGTTTGCATGGGTTTCAAAATTATTTTAGAGTCTCAATGAAATCAAACGCGAGACCTTACCAATACTAGAAGAGTTTCATTTAATTTTGTGATTTTTGTCAAAAAATAAATAAATTTTGGAACACCTTTTAGCGACGACGTGTTCGTCGCTACAGGTGTTTCAAAATTATTTTTTTTTTATTTTTTTTTAAGTTTAAACAAATTTAAAAAAATTTAGGTATTAAAGCTCTAGGCATCTATGTTTAATCAATGCAAACAAGATTTGACATCACATTGTCTATCGAAATGAGGTTTTCGCTTAATTTGGTGAAATGTGACAAATTATATGAAATTTTGCTTATTATAGTACACGATTTCTTAAAAAAATTATATATTTTTTAATTCTCAATACCGGTTTGCATGGGTTTCAAAATTATTTTAGAGTCTCAATGAAATCAAACGCGAGACCTTACGAATACTAGAAGAAATTCATTTAAATTTGTGATTTTTGTCAATAAATAAATAAATTTTTGAACACCTTTTAGCGACGACGTGTTCGTCGCTACAGGTGTTTCAAAATTATTTTTTTTTATTTTTTTTTAAGTTTAAACAAATTTAAAAGAATTTAGGTATTAAAGCTCTAGGCATCTATGTTTAATCAATGCAAACAAGATTTGACATCACATTGTCTATCGAAATGAGGTTTTCGCTTAATTTGGTGAAATGTGACAAATTATATGAAATTTTGCTTATTATAGTACACGATTTCTTAAAAAAATTATATATTTTTTAATTGTCAATACCGGTTTGCATGGGTTTCAAAATTATTTTAGAGTCTCAATGAAATCAAACGCGAGACCTTACGAATACTAGAAGAGTTAATTTTGTGATTTTTGTTAAAAAATAAATAAATTTTGGAACACCTTTTAGCGACGACGTGTTCGTCGCTACAGGTGTTTTTAAATAATTTTTTTTATTTTTTTTTAAGTTTAAACAAATGCAAAAGAATTTAGGTATTAAAGCTCTAGGCATCTATGTTTAATCAATGCAAACAAGATTTGACATCACATTGTCTATCGAAATGAGGTTTTCGCTTAACTTGGTAAAATGTGACAAATATATGAAATTTTCCTTATGTACACGATTTCTTAAAAAAATTATATTTTGTTTAATTCTCAATACCGGTTTGCATGGGTTTCAAAATTATTTTAGAGTCTCAATGAAATCAAACGCGAGACCTTACGAATACTAGAGGAGTTTCATTTAAATTTGTGATTTTTGTCAAAAAATAAATAAATTTTGGAACACCTTTTAGCGACGACGTTTTCGTCGCTACAAGTGTTTCAAAATTATTTTTTTTTATTTTTTTTTAAGTTTAAACAAATTTAAAAGAATTTAGGTATTAAAGCTCTAGGCATCTATGTTTAATCAATGCAAACAAGATTTGACATCACATTGTCTATCGAAATGAGGTTTTCGCTTAATTTGGTGAAATGTGACAAATTATATGAAATTTTCCTTATTATAGTACACGATTTCTTAAAAAAATTATATATTTTGTAATTCTCAATTCCAGTTTGCATGGGTTTCAAAATTATTTTAGAGTCTCAATGAAATCAAACGCAAGACCTTACGAATACTAGAAGAGTTAATTTTGTGATTTTTGTCAAAAAATAAATAAATTTTGGAACACCTTTTGGCGACGACGTGTTCGTCGCTACAGATGTTTCAAAATAATTTTATTTTTATTTTTTTTAAGTTTAATCAAATGTAAAAGAATTTAGGTATTAAATCTCTAGGCATCTATGTTTAATCAATGCAAACAAGATTTGACATCACATTGTCTATCGAAATGAGGTTTTCGCTATTTGGTGAAATGTGACAAATATATGAAATTTTTCTTATGTACACGAGTTCTTAAAAAAATTATATTTTTTTTAATTCTCAATACCGGTTTGCATGGGTATCAAAATTATTTTAGTGTCTCAATGAAATCAAACGCGGAACCTTACGAATACTAGAAGAGTTTCTTTTAATTTTGTGATTTTTGTCAAAAAATAAATAAATTTTGGAACACCTTTTAGCGACGACGTGTTCGTCGCTACAGGTGTTTCAAAATTTTTATTTTTTATTTTTTTAAGTTTAAGCAAATGTAAAACAATTTAGGTATTAAAGCTCTAGGTATCTATGTTTAATCAATGCAAACAAGATTTGACATCACATTGTCTATCGAAATTAGGTTTTCGCTTAATTTGGTGAAATCTGACAAATATATGAAATTTTCCTTATGTACACGATTTCTTAAAAAAATTATATTTTTTTTAATTCTCAATACCGGTTTGCATGGGTTTCAAAATTATTTTAGAGTCTGAATGAAATCAAACGCGAGACCTTACGAATACTAGAAGAGTTTCATTTAAATTTGTGATTTTTGTCAAAAAATAAATAAATTTTGTAACACCTTTTAGCGACGACGTGTGCGTCGCTACAGGTGTTTCAAAATAATTTTTTTTAATTTTTTTTAAGTTTAATCAAATGTAAAAGAATTTAGGTATTAAAGCTCTAGGCATCTATGTTTAATCAATGCAAACAAGATTTGACATCACATTGTCTATCAAAATGATGTTTTCGCTTAATTTGGTGAAATGTGTCAAATAGATGAAATTTTCCTTATTATAGTACACGATTTCTTAAAAAAAAAATTTAATTCTCAATACCGGTTTGCATGGGTTTCAAAATTATTTTAGAGTCTCAATGAAATCAAACGCAAGACCTTACGAATACTAGAAGAGTTAATTTTGTGATTTTTGTCAAAAAATAAATAAATTTTGGAACTCCTTTTAGCGACGACGTGTTCGTCGCTACAGGTGTTTCAAAATTATTTTTTTTTATTTTTTTTAAGTTTAATCAAATGTAAAAGAATTTAGGTATTAAAGCTCTAGGCATCTATGTTTAATCAATGCAAACAAGATTTGACATCACATTGTCTATCGAAATGAGATTTTCGCTTAATTTGGTGAAATGTGACAAATATATGAAATTTTCCTTATGTACTCGATTTCTTAAAAAAATTATATTTTTTTTAATTCTCAATACCGGTTTGCATGGGTTTCAAAATTATTTTAGAGTCTCAATAAAATCAAACGCGAGACCTTACGGATACTAGAAGAGGTTCTTTTAATTTTGTGATTTTTGTCAAAAATAAATAAATTTTGGAACACCTTTTAGCGACGACGTGTTCGTCGCTACAGGTGTTTCAAATTTTTATTTTTTTATTTTTTTTAAAGTTTAAACAAATGTAAAAGTATTTACGTATTAAAGCTCTAGGCATCTATGTTTAATCAATGCAAACAAGATTTGACATCACATTGTCCATCGAAGTGAGGTTTCGCTTAATTTAGTGAAATGTGTCAAATATATGAAATTTTCTTTATTATAGTACACGATTTCTTTAAAAAAATATTTTTTTAAACTATGACTCCATTAGCCCCAAATAGTACCTCCGTCATGTTTTCCGTTAAAAAAAATATAAAAAATTCTACAATGGTCATACCAAAAAATTCACTCATGGGCATTTTGGTAAAATCATTCACTTGACAGTTCGGATGCTGTCTTTTCTCCTCGTAGTCTCTTTGGCTGAAAGCCGATTTCTTGGTAATCGATATTTGGTTGTCTATTCGTAGCATAAGAAAATAGATCCATGTAATTAGCAAGGATATCCATAGTGGATCTCCATTTTGCACACATTCTTTTTACATTTTGCAATTTTTCTTTTTACATTTAGCAATTCGATGATCCAAACTATTCATATTTTTGCCATTTTTCAATGAATACTGTTAAAAACCAACCATATCTAACATTCCTCAACGATTTGATACCCATTTTTTTGCAGAGTTTGGAGGATCAAATGGTTTCCGATAGGGTTGGTTTTTTTGCAAGTGTAATCGTTAAAACTTAGACCTAATTGAACAATGGAATGGATTGTTGCGATATAGTATATTGTTTGCGCAAGAAATGCAGTCACTCTAGCTAACGCCGGCACATAGATGTAGGTATTTGGTTACTTAATTACGGAGTTGCTTGTCTAATATATTGTATTGTGAAAGAACACCTCATTTATCCATATCTGTAGACAACTGTTTTCCAAACCACATAGAGATTGTGCTTTGGTTGGCAGCAGCCTTTAACACAAATTATAAGGTGTTGATATAAACACGATATCTTACCAACAGCTTATGCTGCACAGATTTCTAGTTATCCATCTCAAATGGATAGGTTTTCATGAAACCAATTAAACATCAGATAAAAATATAACATACGAGCTAGGTCTTAAAGTTCATCAAGAAAACTAATCCTCAAACACAAGCATACCCATCACATTACATTACCCTTAGAGAACAGAATTAATGGTCTTAGTCTAAAATAATTTACATTAACAAGTCCTCGCTTCTGTTATAAGCAGCAAAATAAAATCCCTGCTCCCATGCTTATCCTTGGACTTGCTCAATTCTGTTTCTCAGTCTCCAGCTTACCTGCAAATAAACCAAAACCCTCAGTTCACGCCTATATGGAATTTGCAACCCTTTTCATGTGTGAGTGTGTGTGTGTGTGTGTGTATATATATACCTGCAACACCAATACAACTAGTTGGTTGTATCTTGAGACCAGGCCCAAAATAAAATTTGAAGATAACATATATACATGTATGAATATAGAACAACATTTGAATGTCAAGCATCATACGCAAGAAATTCAGAAGAAGAGCCTTAAGCAAAATTAAAAGAGTGGTTGAAAGGGGGATTTTTAAACTAAAAATCAGATCAATTCAGCATTAAGAAGAATTAAAATAAATGAAATTCAAAGAATATTGCAATTAATAAAATATCTGAACGGATTAAAAACAAATAATAGATCCGATCATCATAAACAGGGAAATACAAAAACATGTAAAATTGCAAGCAAGAAATTTGGGTCATTATTTCTTAAGGAAGGACATGTAGATCTACGAGTAATTAAGAAATCCTTACTTGCTGAGGGATTCCATAGGTCGTAGTAATCCATTCCAACCTTGTAGGTACAGTACATGGAGACACCAACAACTACGGATACCATACAGAGGTCCACCTTTCGTTTAAATGACAACTTCTTTGAGACAGAGGCCAATTTTGAGTTCTTTGCCAACTTTGATAACATTGTTGCTTGCGAGATTGACAAAGTAGTTCCCCAGATTCACTAGCTACGTGCCTACGTTTATATAGATGCCCAAATAATGTTTTCGGCCGTTAGATACTTTCAACCACTGAGATTACTTGATTTATATTGGGCCCTTTTGTTGGGCCAGATTTCTAGAGGGCCCTCTATAAAACCGACGGACACGGCCTAGTTTTTAGCCTACAACCTGTTAATTTATTTAATCCTTACCTCCTTTTTCACTTTCTACCGAAAAAAAATATAACAAATTATAGGTAATGTCACTTTTGGTGACTTTGTTATCCAAAACCAAAAGACATCAAATATTTTTATCCCTCGTAATGTCATCATAATATTATAAATTTTAATATTTATAAAAATGACACCGCAATTTTAATTTTTATTATTTACAAAAATGTCATTGTATACGACTATACGTCAAAGAATAATTAAGCTACTGTGGCATGGACGGATTTGTGTTGGAGCTCCCATCTAAGTTTGATTCCTGCTATCGACTATCTCTTCTTGGTGGGTAATCTAGAAAATATTCCTAGGGCTTTGGGTCATTGGGCGAGTGTGTGGTCTCCTTGGAGAATGCCTCTGGGCCTCCATGGAGGGTGCCACCTCTTAATAAACGTGGTGAAATTCCCCTCAGTAGTAAATTTGTTGCCTTCGGGCCTAGGTCGCAGGGTTTGCCCTGGCCCTGATAATGTAGGGAAGCCTCCCTTTTACCTAACATTTTTTGCACAAAAAAAAAGATCAATAAAGTTACTATCAAAGAACAATAAAACAATTGTCAAAAAACAATAAACCTACTGTAAAAAAACAAGAAAACTATTATCAAAGAACAAAAAAGCTAATGCCATGTTCGGTAATATTTTCCAAAACATTTTTTTTGAGTGATTAATGAAGTCATCTGTCCAATTTTTTGTTTTGTTTTTTTTTTTTTTTCAGTTATTTACCAAAGACTTGAATTATTTGGACTTGGTTTATAACGGGCCTTACGCAATGAAAATGCCCAATATATCCAACGGCTGAAGAACCTTACGTGGCCTAGTATATAAACTTTGCTAGCGAACCCTAAAATCCCTGAATCGCAGAAAATTGTCAATCATGAAATCCAACGCGGTGTATGCTGTGAAGAGGTTCTGTCTTGGAGGCATGAGTGTTGGATTTATCTTAACATGCACATCGCTGACTCGAGACTCGCTAAGACGCTGGAAAGCCATTTTGTACCCTGAAGAGAGAGAGCGGAATTTGAACGTAGCATTGATGAGAGGTTGGTTGATTAACGAAAGATCGATCAATTTTTTTCTCTGTTACTGGTAGATCTACACATGATTTGGTTTGATCTTGTCTTCCTAGAAAAAATTAATGTTATGATCAGATCTTATATCTCCGTTCTCATTAGTTCAGATTACTGTGATGCTATAATTCTTCAGTCTTTTATCGTTTGCAATATTTTTTATTTTATTTTTATAATTGTTCTGATTTTTATTTTTTAATTTAAAAAGCTCCCCATTTAACCTATAATCTTACCTTTTGTTAGTTTAGTTAGATCTTGTTCCGGTTGGTTGGAGTGAAAATCAATAGTACGTCTTCTTAAGTGTATCAGTGTATCATGTTGTACTTGTACCCTTGTATCTTTTCCTATAATGTGAAGGTGGTTGTTGTATTCAAAAATTGATGAGGACAGTCCAATATATTTTGGGTGTTGTTATTAACACACCCTATTTTGTTAATAACACACCCAAGAAAGAGAGAGAGATAGAGAGAAGGAGGAGAGAGATAGAGAGAAGGGGTGTGTTATTAATAAAATAGGATGTGTTAATAACCAACACCCTATATTTTAATGTAAAAATGAAAAAAAAAAAAAAAAAGTTCTAAGTGTAGATGAGAGGACTATGAACTTGGCTAGTCCCAGCTTCTGTAGATAATGCGATTTTGTCTGTCCAGAGGAATAAAACCAGGCAAGTGTTTGCTCTAGTAGTGTCAAGTGATCTCTTGGTATGGCATTGCCATGAAATTGGCTTGGACGTTCTGGACTCATGGCATTATGCGGTTTTCAATAGTTTGTTACTCGCACACGTACTCCTTTTGTTACAATATATTCCATTATTCATTAATTTTCGTTCCTAATTAATTCTCATGTTTTTTGTATGTTTAATTTAGATCCAGTTTGCATGGGTTGTGGAGGGGAGCTAGTTTGCAGGCGCTGTGGAGTATCTTAAATATAATTTGGGATGTAATTTTGCTTTTGTACGTTCTATGGACCATGCTAGCTTGCTTTTGTTACTAGCTATATATATGTAGTTCGTTTTGTTTAATACATCATTACTAAATCGGTTTGGTACTCTCGCAAATTAAGCAGCCTTGTTCAGTCTATTCTTGATCGATCACTCTACTTCATTAATTTGCATTTGGGTTTCAAGTTCAAATTACCATGATAATCATCAATTCACAGATAGAAACATTGTTGAACTTGCTGGCCCTTGCCGGTTTGGTGGCTATCGTTCTTGCTGTGATGTTACTGGAGATGTTGGGCTTTTCCCTAATGCTCTAGTGTCAAACTTTGTCCAATACATTGCGAAACTTTGTCATCCTTATATCATATGCGAAATGGGTTCAAATTACATTGGAAATGAATAGAGAATGAGACCCTTAATTAGAAGGCCATAGATCTTAACCTGAGGACCTCATTACCAAGTACCAACTCTACCATACAATTTCAAACATTCTTGAAAATTAAGAATGTTATTATTCATTTTTGTATAACAAATTCTCGATATGTTGTGATTTCCAAACACCAAAGTAACATGAAATTAATGGCAAAGACTGTAGTGATTATGTCAATCAAGATGTATTTCTTTGGCTTAATTACGAGATTACTCTATACTCAAATTCGTTATTTTCGTGTTAGTGTAATTATGTTGGATAAAAATGACAAATTTTGCCATCCCTATAGCAAATGCTTAATACGTTCTTGTGTTTCACATGGTTATGAATTTATGATGATGGAGATTGGAAACCATTGTTTAGAGAATGAAACCCCAAATTGGTGGGCCTTAAGACCATAGATTTTTCCTTAATTACCAACCCTAAAAATTCTTCGTTTTATGACTTGTTACAATTGTTGCCCTGATACAACAATGTTGTTTCTGGAATATTGAGCGGCGAATTTAGGAGGGAAATGTCAATAATGCACAGTATATTATTGATCTGAGTTTCAAATCAACGGTCCTGATTTCTTCGTCCTTGATCCTCACTGTATAAGAACGAGATTAAGGGTTCAGACACCACCCCCCACCACCTTTAATCAAACCATTAAACTCCACAGCCGAGACGCCACCTTAGATCTACAAGTTCCCGCGACACCAGCAGCGCAGCTCTTCTTCTTCCTCTGGGCACAACTCATAATCCTCCTATGGTTTATTAGTCTTCTTAGATGCACCACATCACCACAGCACCTGCAATGAACCAAAAACCACAGCTAAGACAAGATATTACTTTAACATAAAAACCCATTTTCATAAATCTACCCCACCTATATTTAGCAACAATAAGAGGGAAAAAAAAACACATTTGGAAATCACAAGCAGTGCTGCAAATGAACCACAAAACACAATTAAGGCCAAAAAAATCACATTAACTTGTGATGTCCTCAATCAAGTTATAAGATTGCAAATAGTTTTCTGTCACTGGTGGTGAGTTAATTTTCCTTTTTAGTGATTTCTTGTATGTGGGCCGCTTCCTTTTAATGAAGTGATTATTGACCAAAAAAAAAAGATTGCAAATAGTTTTGTTTCACTCCCATCTTATGTTAATGATATTTCTTTGTCTCAACATATAGGTGGGTTTTGGTTTCATTTGCAGATCTGATGGAAGGTCAGGGGAGCCAGTTTGCAGGCCTAGTGAAAGCTGTGGACTACCTGAAATATAATTTGGTTCATTAACTGGTGTAATTTTGCGTTTGTTGCTGGTAAGGGCATATGTAATTCGAAATGCTTAACAGGCTGGCTCTTCTCGTATATGTTTGTAGTTGGTTTAGACCATTTTGTTTTGTACCAAATCGGTTTTGGTACTCGATCTCTCACAAAGCCTTGTTCGTCTATTCTTCATCCATCATTCTACTTCATTTGCATTGATCGTTATATGGGTTTCAATTAAGTTCAAATTACAAAGACAATCATCAACTTGTTCAGTGAACTCAACCTTCAAAGCCTTTATTCCCATGCAATTAATGCTCCATCTCATTACCGCTATTTGTTCGAGGACGAGCCAGACTTCTTCATCTCGACCATGATCTATTTGGGTAGTAGGGAATAGACTTGATATTTTTACAAGTCCGAAATGGTGCTTAACTGCTTGTACAGAGGACTAGGAAGCTTAAACGGTAACAGAATCATCCTATTCGGACTAGGAGACTTTCTAAATGGGAAACAAATATTAGTTTGACTTAATTGACCGGAAAACATCTCGTGCCTTGAATATATATGTTTCAATTTGGCCCTTGTATCCGGTTGTTCTTCTCATGCAAAGAAATTAAGCAAATTTGATCCTTGTTATGAAATTGGTCTACAAGTTATGGGAATCATAATTTATTAAAGAACACATATCTTTGCCTTAATTTTCTACTTGTTTGTCTAGTATGCTCCGCAATTTCATTGTTGAATTTGCAATGAAAGGAAACAACTGGCCTCTTTGTGTTTGGAACTCCGATAGTAACGATTTTCTTGGTTTTATTTGTTGTCATGTCCCGCATTTTTTCCATTATAAATAGGAAGGGGTTCAATTGGGATGGCAAACACTATCTAGATCAAAGTTTCTACTTTAGAAGAGAGGAAAAAAGAAAGATCAGTTAAGAGAATGGCTAAAGTTGATAGCAATGCATCATCCATGGTTATGAACTTGACAGCTCTGATGCTGTCTTTTCTCCTCGTAGTCTCTTTGGCTGAAAGCCGATTTCTTGGTAATCGATATTGGTTTTGTCTATTCGTAGCATAATAAAATAGATCCATGTAATTAGCAAGAATATCTACAGTGGATCTCCATTTTGCGCACATGTTTTTTTACATTTTGCAATTCAATGATCTAAACTATCTATATTTATGTTATGTTTCAATGAATACTATTAAAAACCGACCATATCTAACATCCCTCAATCATTTGATACCCATGAGTTTGGAGGATCAAATGGTTTTCGATAGGGTTGGTTTTTTTTTTTTTTTTTGCAAGTGCATGTAATCGTTAAAACTTGGACCTAATTGAACAATTAATGGATTGTTGCGATACATTACCTAGTATTGTTTGCACAAGAAATGCAGTCACTCTAGCTAACACTGGCACATAGATATTGTAGGTATTTGGTTACATTTTACAAGATTTTTACTGACACGTTTTCGTTTGATGTTGAAGAAAATGGGATCTTGATAGCCACCCTAAAATGTGATTCGGTGTACGGTGTAAAAAGTGGAGACACCTGTTTTGGAGTGGCTCAGATGTTCAACCTGTCTACTGAGTTCTTTGATTTCATCAACCCCAATCTCAATTGCACAGCACTCTTCGTGGGTCAATGGCTTTGTCTTGATGGAAAACTAAGTAGTTAAGCTCCTGCTGCTGCTCATAGTACTTAATTGATATATACTCAAATAATTGCAAAGTAAATGCATAATGAATAAGGAGAGAATTAAGAACTAATCAAGGGATAGCCATTTTCCATGGTTATGTATTGGTCTATTTGGTGTTGGAATTTCAATGTGTTTCTTTAATTCGATCCTAAATGGATAGGTTTTCATCAAACCAAACATCACATAATAAACCATCTTTTACCATTCCCATTACATTACATGCACCCTTACTGCCTTACATAATGGTCTAATAGAAATAACGTACACCTATTACATAAATATGATCATACTAGTTTAAGCTAGCTAAGAAATAATGTACACCTATTGTCCAAAAAATAATAATAATAACGTACACCTAGTTTTGAGAACACACCCAAAACTAGGATAAAAGCTTCATGCTGATAATTTTTAGGCAAATTTTTGACCTACTTATATTTCACAAAATAAATATTACAATAACAAAAATGATGAATGTCATCCACATCATAAAAACTTGGTATAGAGTTTGTTTGTTATCTTTTTAGGATGTTATCGATCACGCAAAAATCACTTGCATGATGCAAAGTGTGTATGTCAAGACTTGCCCAAATTGATGTTTCTACCCAAAAAGGCTCAATCCTATGCTTTATGAATAGGAGATATGGGGGGGACATGCTCATTGAGCATCCAAGGCTAGGCTACCTAAAGAGATGACCAAAAAAAAACTTGAAACAAGGACATAATCAGCATATGATACCCATTACCCATCTTCCTTTTGAGATTGAGAAATGAATTCCACTTATCCAATTCTATCCAAAAACATATCCATTACGACTCGAACAGATAACCAAATTAACACTTATAAAGTCCTCCTATATATGCATTTTATTAAAGTGCTAGTCATGCGATTCTTCTTTTGCTTCATACCAAGGCCGTGACCAAATTGACAAAGCACCTCTCTTTTGCTAGCTACAAGGTTTTTTGGCATCTGAATTGTGTGGTATCTAATTCCTACATTACCAAGTTGGATTCACCGCCAAGCTTTGTAAATTGTAATACCGAAAGTTCTTAATCTCATTATGGCATTGTGGAAAAGAAAAATGCCACAACCAAAAGCATGTGATATATATATTTGATTCTTCTACCACTTTCTATAAAGCTATGATTCTATAAAGCTATGATCGAGAAATGGCAATCTTATAAAAAAAAATGGTTGAGTTCAGTACTTTCCTCTTCCATTAATTCCTAGCAAGTTCCTTCTTATTTTCCAGACAAATCATTGATTAGTCCATGGTGCGCCATTATCTATTTTGGATGGCTACATGTTGTGGTTGATCAATTGTGCCATTGATAGTTCATAACCTAGCTCCCACCATATTTATCCTCTTGTGTATAATTGTATATGTATTCATAAATTTAAATTTAAGCACGTTATCTTTAACTAAATTGTTCTACCACACAACATTATCTCAAAAAATAGATAACTTTGATCAATATACATCTAACTAAGAGAACAACAAATTGTGTATTGTCTTGTGGGCAGTGCTCATGTTATCAAATTAGGTTAAAACACTCATCACGAATGTGCCTAACTATACATTATGAGAAAAATGTAGAGGCACTTATTGCTGCCTAAAAGATAGCAAGTGTTCACAAAATAAAAAAAAATATTAAGTTTAGGCGTGTGACATTTGTAACTAAACTGTTTTGTCACTCAATACTGTCATGTAGCAAAAATAACCTCACACAAGTTTTTTCTCATATATATTAGATTTTTTTGATACGATCATACTTTAGATTATTGTTTGTCTAGAGTCTAGTTACAAGGATATTTCAAGCCGTAAAGTTTGTCAAATGACTTATCAATCCATCCTTAGGGTGTCTAGCATCACACCATGTGCTATGTCCAATAATGTACCTTGGCAAGTAGACCATGGACATCCAAAGGACTAAAGATTGTTGCTTGGGGTGCTATAAAGTTGGTATCCAACTCATGTACGCATTCTTTGAATTTAGACAGAGTATCTACAACTACTATTAGTAAAGCAAACCAATTATATTAGTTGTGAATTTGTGATCTCACTCAAAAGGGCCTAAACACACCCAAATTGAAATGCCCTTTAAGCCATTTTAATCGATCCCACCAATAATTGCATACTACTCATCTCTTACTTGCACTAACCTCTTGGTCCCCTACTCCTTTGTTCTTGGACAATTTGTGGCACCAAACTTTAAGATGGCCCTCAAATTCGATTTCTTTTCTCTTTTTAACGATATTGTTATGTTCTGCAATAGTCTCATTGGCTTATATTGCAAAGTTTTCCACCCAATTATTGAATTGGAAATTAGTGCACTTTTTACAAGTCAAAACCACAATCCTATCTCTAGTCCCAACAACCCACATTGTGATTTGAACATTATGAAAGGCATTAGGGCACTGGTGTGTAAATTGAAAGACACAAATTTATATATAAACGTTGCCAGTTGGAAACAATAGTATTTTCTACCACCAAAACTAAACAAGTAAATCTGAGGCAGCAAATGAGCCCGTGATCAAATTACACAGTTTTGATAATTGTTGGCTTGCTCATCTCGTAACCATCATTGGGGTAATCTTCATCGGTAACAAATCTCTTCCAGTACCAGTGCTGCTTCCACACCCTGCTCATCTCTTCGATGGGGATACCCTTTGTCTCGGGCAAGAAGAAGTACACAAAGACGGACATGACACACACGAAGAACGCGAAGAAGATGAAGAGCCCAAATTTCAAGTGACACAGCATTGTCAAGAAGACTTGAGCCACAATGAAGGTGAAGATCATGTTGACCGAAACATTGACACTCTGAGCAGCTGATCTGATTTCCAAGGGGAAGATTTCACTAGGGACTAGCCACCCTAGAGGACCCCATGACCAAGCAAACCCTGCTACATATGCACAGATGAAAATCACCACAACAATTGCATACCACTTGGGCAAGTTTTCAACCGTTCCATCCACTCCAAATTTTGCACCAATGCAGGCCGCTACAACTATCTGCAATTACAATCCCAATTGATCGATTAAATCATGAAAAAAAAAATGAAAAAAAAAACAATTCATTAAACGATGAAAGGGAAGTGCTTACCTGGCATATCAACATTTGAGCTCCACCCTCAAGGAAAAGCTTCCTCCTTCCCCACTTGTCAACACCATACATTGAAACACCGGTAGCGCCAACATTAACAATTCCGGTGATGACAGCCGACATGAGAGAAGCATTACTTCCGAACCCAATGGTGTCGAAAAGAACGGGAGCATAGAACATGATCACATTGATACCGGTCAGCTGCTGAAAGAATGGAATCAGAATTGCCATGCACAGCTGGGGCCTGTACTTCCTTCGCAACAGGTTCCTCCACGGATCCTCTATCTTCTTTGACTCATCACTAGCTACAACAAGGTCATTGAACTCCTCGCTGACGTCACTAACGCCGCGGATCCTCTGGAGTTGGGCCTTGGCTTCGTCGTGCTGGCCGCGCTCAATCATAGAGTTTGGTGTGTCCGGTAACACTAGGGAGCCAATTGTGATGATAAGGGCAGGGACCATAGCACCTCCCAAACTCAAACGCCACCCCCATCCACCCTTTATCTTGGCGAAGAAGTAGTTCAACAAATTCGCCACAAGGATACCAATTGTGATAGAAAGCTGGAAACCAATGTTGAGAGCTCCTCTGTACTTGGATGGTGCCATCTCAGACAAGTAGAGTGGCACAGACTGTAATTACAAGCACACAAAATTAATTAATTAATTAAATCCCCAAAGATTTATTTTCAAATAATAATCCGATAGAAGTGAACAAAAAGGTCAGGCTCAAAAGGACCACATGGTTTTGACAAGTTGTCATGTTTTCTTATTTTCACAAACTATTTATCAAAGGAATCAAAGATAGTGACAAATTGGAATTAACATTTAGTATTTAATATCAATTAAATTGCAATTTCATATTCAACCCCGTTGCCATCAAAAGTAAACGCAGGCCATAAAAGGGTACACTCACACACAAAGAAAAAACAGCTCATGCATTTCAAGTTTTCAACTAAAAACACAGTTTTTCCAAATTCTTATCCCATCACACCCCTTGCTTGTTTGGACAATAAGTGACAATTCTTCCTCAAATATTCTCAGTGACAAAATTGAGGTGAGAGGAGAACAATATACACAAGCACAAAAAGAAAATCCATAAAAGCTTGAAAATCATTTTTCGTCATGTTCAATATCAGATCTGAAGAAAAAGTTAAACCCGTGCATACAACTCGGACACAAATAGGAATAAAAATCATGAGCTTGTTTGTTTGACAGCGCACAATTCTTGTTCTTTAGGGATCGGACAGAGACCAAATACAAAGATCCAAACAACCGTTTTACCTGATTGGAGAATCCGATACCGAATCCGAGAAGTATCCGGCCAAGAATCAACATCCAAACAGCTTTGGCAGCGGCATTGATGATGGCGCCTGAACAGAACAGAAGACCACCGAACAACATGGACCATTTCCGGCCAAACTTCCGGGTGACGGTTGCTGCCACAATCGAGGCCAGGAGCGCAGCCAAGTACAAGGATGATGTGAACATGGTCAACGTTTGACTGTCATATTTGCAGTACTGGTTGGTCGACTTGTCCAGTTCCTTCTTACGGTACACAGAAGGAAAGAACTTCTCCAGGAACGAGTTCATGGACGTTACACCACCTAACAAAATCATTCAATAAATTCATGTCAGAAAAAAAAAGTACTAGTTTTTGTTCAAAATTCAAAGTACCAAGTTCGAGTGTGGTCAATGAAATAGTTACCGGAGATTCCAATGTCGTAGCCGAAAATCAGCCCGCCCATGGCGGCGATGATGCATGTTACCAGGACATAACTGGTGAGGTTTCCCGCATACTCCTTATTGTTGCCACCACTGGCAACACCGACAGCAGGCATTGTCGCCTTTTCGAAGCACCAAAACACAGAGAAAGAAATCGAACAAGAAGAAAAGTGATGAGCACTATAGCTAAGGGCACACACAGGAGGAGGAAGAAGATACAATGAGGTTTCTGGACAAGGGCCAGTAGGTGAGTATATATAGAGAAAATGATCATCGTTTCAAATGAATTCCAAATTACGAACAACCCCTTGAGCTGTCAAATAAATAATATCTTTAATTAATAATTAATTAATTATCATTAAGTTCATACACGTACGCTAGCTGTACATTTTTTAGCTAGGATAAGATTGGATATGATTTGTTGGAGTATTCTGTGAACAAGCTAGCTCAACTTACTATATATGTGAAACCAATTTATGGTCCTACAATTAAATTTTGAAAACCAATTAACTAAAGCAGTAATCTTCATATGTTTAACCTTTTTTGCAACGAAAATAGTTACACCAGCAAGTAATCATGGTTGGAGTTAGATAAGGGTCGGTGACAGTTTTGTGAATTTTACACGTCAGATATTAGTCATGATGTTAATGTACGTGGTTCAATTGACCTTCAATTGATTTTGGATAATATATGGATATGCAATACACTTCATGCTAAGAATTAAGATAATTAGAATTTCATATAAGTTGGATATCGTGGAGTACTAAATTAATTATTAAAATATCGAATATCGTGGATATACTGAGAGGATAACATTTAGATATAAACTTTATATTTGGATTGAATTGGATAGAACTCGTAGGAGTTTTGGTACGTACGTCGGTTATTCTAGGGTATGCTATACGTTCTCCCATTAATCATGGGATTTGTAGAAAAGTGGGGAATTCGTGACTTAAAAGGACCTTTACAATTTACAGCAAAGTAGTCGGTCCATGTGAATGTGATGATACTAAAGATATGTACGAGAAATTAATACAAATCTAGAGGGTAGTATTGGTAATTAGAAGCAATGTCGGGGATATTTGGGAAAAGGTCTCAGATGACGTTGGATTGGGTTGATGTCATTGGTGATCTGTTCCTCAAATCCCGGAAAATCCAGCAAAGAAAATTGATTCCCAGCTTTGTATTTCTTTTCTTAATTTTATGGCCTCTCAACTTATTTATTACTGTACCAACTAATTAATCCAGGGCCTTTGATGGGGCAACGGCACAATTTTTTGCTTGCCAGTTGAGCAACCTCGTGTGATCTTTTTTTCAAGCTAGGGAAATGAAAGTAATGCTTTTTCTTACTTTTGTCAAGCATATTACAGTATTTAGGGTTTTATTCGGATCTATATATAACGTGTAATATAATGTTATTAGATTATTATCGGTTTGAACTACAAAGTCAAACAAATTTCATCTAACCAATATGCTTGTTCAAATTGACAGTTTAACAGGAATTACGTACTTATTGGTAGTGGAAGAGCAATTTTATCGGAGTATAAGACTAGTTGTGGTACTATTTTCTTTTTCTTTTTCTTTTTCTTAACCAAAAATTTAGTGTATTGATTTATATATATAGATGAGATCACATCTATAAATGGTCTTCCGTGAGGACTAATTTGGCAGTACGTTAAAATAAAAAAATGTGTTAATTTGACATTCATGGCACAATATGATTAAATATGGTCATGAGTGACATGTAAATGGAAAAATTTTTGAATGGGACGGGTACGCCACGTGGCCACTGTACCCGGCCACAGTGATTGGCCACCAGCCAATAAAATAATTTTTTCGGATTAAAATATAGAATGAACAAATTATATAATATTCACAGTGGCCAATCACTGTGGCCGGGTACAGGGACACGTGGAGTACCCGGCACATGGAAAAATCCCTCCATGTAAATGAGATCACATTGCATGGATCTTCAAATATTTAATCAAATTAATGTCACCGAGATGATGAAAAAGACTGTCTGTCGCCTAATTAATCTGCTTAAAAGCATCAATTAGTTAACTAATACTTAATAATTAGTGTGAGATTTTACAAATATTCTTTTAGAAGTGAAGACATGGTTTGTGGTGGTTTCCTAGGACCCTACACATGTTCCTCTACTCATGTCATCGGGTTAAATATATAGCTTGCATGCATTTTTGGATAATTTATATATGTAGCACAAATAAACATAAAGTCCTTGATACTGCATAAAGATCGAACACGATGAAGAGACGAAGAAACTCACAAACACAGAAAAAGAAAAAGCGACTGAAAGTAGAAAAAGAAAAAAAAATAGTATAATCTCTTTTACTTATTCCATTTCCCTGTAATCTTGTTTAGAATAACTTCTCTCGATCAATTGCTTCAGTCTGAAGGTGATGGCATATATTTTTAGTTTCTTATATTAATTATATTGGTTCTTTTACACTTTTTTCTTGTATAATTGATTTGCTATTATTTTCATTATAATTTATAGGTAGTTTTCTATCAGTTTCAGCGTACTTTTCAGAAGGATTTGTTTGGTCCAAAAATCCTCAAATTCACAGCTAGGGTTTGTTTGTCTAGAAGTAATGAAGTATCCACTTGCAGCCAATCTCAATCAAAACATTGTACGGTTTATAATTAAGGGTGGCTCAGATTGTCACTAGACCATAGAAAATTGATGCACATATACGAAAATTCCAAGCTCCAAAACAAATTAATTAAAGAAGAAATAAAATGGTACGTTTTAGGGTTTCAAACAAGGCTGGCTTGACTGCTTTGACCAGTTGACGCCCTGCATATACATATGTGTGTATTGCTAAGTCAGTCAAGCAACGAATACGAATTGGAAAAGATCGAGTTGGAAGTGGGAAGCAATTGGGCGTCTAGTCATCGATCATCGACGACAAGGCCAAAGCCATTAAGGCAAATCAATCGCCTTCTGGTTAATTTCTGCTCGATCAATATCTCTCAAGGTAATCTGAATTCATTTCTGATATATATATCATCAAGCTTTAGGGTCCCACGTGCCATGACTTTACTCGGACGAGTTGATATGTAGAAGAGTTGATTCGTCACATTCACACACACAGTGTCGCAGACTGCTAGGTATGGCTGTACTCACTGGTATAGGCGACGACGACGACTAGCTTTTTGCGTAATATTGTCGTGGATCACTTAGTTTTTAACGTACACGGAGAATAGTATAGATAGGAAAGAGTTGACCAAAAAGTGGGAGGTTGAAGAAAAGAGAAAGAGAGGTTTTTGTTTTAGAATTTAGGGTTAGGTCACTACTACGAAAACCACCACACTATGCCACTAGCTTTCATGCTGATAGTTTAAAATTCATCCATGTCCATAAAATTCAAAGAGATCAATTTGATTTCATTATCCGATCGATGTGCGGCTATTGCATAGTGTTGACTAATTATTCATTTGATAAATGAAGTGTTAGTTAAAAGTTTGTTGATCCGAGTTTTATTTTATTTTATTTTATTTTAAAAATACTTGATGGAGAAGCCTATTAGGATCAATCAATTAAACTACATACAATTACAATACTCAATTGAAAAACATTGAATGATCTCAAAATTACAATACTCGATTGATTAATTTCATTTGAAAATGAAACTAAAATGAGTTTTTTTTTTCCTTTCTAGGAAAAGATGTTTTATGTGTCATGCTAATCATAATATTGAATCGATGGATCAGAACGCCACTGAATATTGAATATGCTTAATTAGTTCAGGGTTTTGTCAAACCTACAACCGTGATTATTATGGATAGAGATCGAAGTTGTATTACTAAAGCAAAACAAACACACGCATCCCCATTCCCATTTCCATTCCCATGTGCATAAATAGAGATTCGATCATAATATATATCTTCATACAGATAACATTTTAGATGTACGTTGCCCATGGCATGGACCGCCCACAACTCTATAGGTCATTCCCATTTGCATATATATACTAATCAATTAGCAGAAATTCTAAAAACTGGTCAAATCCCATTCTGGATAAGCCTAAAGCCTCCATTTCCATTTTTCCATGCATATTTATATTGGTGCAAAATGCGCAATATATATGCCAATGTCGTCTAATTGTCTCCTCCTCTACATGAAAAGGTCTCAGACCAGAATTAGTAATTAATATATGATAGGATGGGATAACGTAGAGAGAGGCAGATCGAGGAGGTGGAGCTAGTCAGTCAACGCCCAGAAAACAATTTGCTAAACGTACACATTGAGAAAGTCAACTAAAGAGCTAGCTAGCTAGCTTGAGATTAATAATTTCTATGATCTTTATTTTTGTTTAATATTTTCATTTTATTAATCGCGGTAGCCTGAAAGTATGGCGCTGATCATAGGACGTATAACATGGATAGACCCAACAGACGAAAAGTTTGATACTATGACATGATCGATGATGAGCGAGCGAGCTAGGTTTAGCTGTCTAGTTCATGAATTCATTGACCAATACTAGTTTAATCAAATTTTTCATTGTCAAATAACCATTTTAATAAATATTTCTCAAGACTTTTTCGTATTAAAAATTTGTCGTACTAGTTTAATCAAATTCAATATTGCGGAGCACATGCTATAAAAACCCTTCAATTTGCTATCCCTCGTGGTTTCTTTGTGCTTTGCAAATTTCATGAATCTTAAAAATGTTGAAGCCAACCATAACAATTCATTAGCGTTTTGCCACATACGTACATATAAGTTTTTTTGTTTCTACCCAAGGGGGTTACGTCAAGTCCATTGTGCTAGTTGATTGCCGTCATAGATGGCCAATTTGTTTAATTTAACTTGCATAAGTTTATCAATTTAAAAACAAATAACATTAGTTAATTTAAATATCTTACTGACTCATCAGATTCTGAACGTATATAAAACTGTATTAGATGCACTGATTATTTGTGACAGCTACATATTTTATAAAAAAAAAGAATTTATATTACACATAAAATATACCAATGTTCATATGAATAGCATTATTCGATCAGCATCCCGAGGCCGGCATCCCATCATTTTAGGGTAGAAAGTTTCTCAAGTTAGAACATTAAGCCTTTGAGACTTTGAGTTTTAGACTGTTTATGATTTGTCAAAAGTTAAATATACTATATCATATAGTTGGTTTTTTTTTTCCTATTGATTGTTTTTTGTTTTGGCATGGATCATTTAGTGGTTTTCATTTGTTATACAATGATAAATATACATTTGTAGCTAAACCATCTTGTTCACATAAAAGGACAGAAGAACGTGCATGAATGAATACCGTTGGGTTCTGCTCAAACTCGATCTCAGCTTAACATTCGAGTCCAAAAAACAACTGTAAGGTACATATCATTATATCAAGCACTTTTAAGACTTGCAAAAAATTTGGTTGAAGAAATATTCAATCAAAGAAATTGCCTATACTCACCCCATGAATTTGGTTTTATACATACTCGTTGTGAGTTGTTAGGATGGCAAATTTCACAAAAAAAAGGTACATATTCAACAATGCATATATATGATGCTAAAGCCATTAAGCCTTGAACTGCACCAAAAAAAAAAAAACCATTAAGCCTTGAACATTCATTGAGGGAGGGATGACACCTATAGCTGCTAGCTAAATCTTACTTTTGGACCATATTTCTCTGAAGTTCAATGCAAGTAGAGACTTGTATATATAAATGACTATCTATTATATTCAGTCAAGTGTTTAAAATAAGTCCAAGGACAATCTGACAGATATATAGTGGACACTGTATACATATAAGAAGTTGAAGTTGATGACCTCTGAACCATCAGTAGCTACTAAATACTAATAACAACATTTTGTGGCAACCAAAGCCCCCAAGTTGATGATTTTAATTCATTCCTTACCAAATTTTCCTGCAACCAAAGTCCAAAACCAACTTGATAATTTCCATTCACAAAATATAAAAATTAAGCTTAGAAGCTTGAAGAATTGCACCACAAGTTGATCATAAGATAATGAAACGTACGTTCAAATTTGCCAGGAACACTTAAATTATAAGATAATTCTGCAGCTTATGATTTCTTATCCAGTTCTGCTATACATATCTCTAGTTAGAGTTATATTTAACTCTACTAGATGAGCTAAATTAATCTGGAATTACATATGATGATACAAAGAATAAGTCAAACCCCATTAATTAATTAGATCAAACAACCATGCATGCCACACTAAATGAATAAGTATGTACCAGCAAAAAAAAAGAAAAGAATAAGTATGTAGAATAACACTACTGTATACATCATATATATGCATGGGTGGATATCATTGTAATATGGCCTCTACCAGTTCAGATTACGTACTGCTAGTCTTCGCCTCTGCATTCTCTCGAGAGCACCATGGCGGCTCCCTAGAGAATCCTCGTCATCTTCAGTATCCTTTCTCTTGTTAGCCAAATGTCCAAAAACAGCAAATGGGACCTCCCTTTGTGCAACTTCAACCATCTTCTCATCTTCCGAATCACTTTCTTCTTCTGGTATTTCAATGTCTTCATGGCTATTATAGCTTGCAGAAACACTCCGTTTGATTCGAAGCATCTCTCGGAAAGTATCCTCATTTCCGTTTTGCACCTCAAACTCGTGCCATTTGTTCCAGAAAACCGCATCATATTGTGGATGTGAAAACTGTGATCCATATACATATACTCCCCGAGCACGATCAATTTCCCCCAAGCTCTTCTCAACCTCGGCATACTTCAAACACATTGTCTTGACATCTTTGTGTGGGAGACCAGATTCTATTGCTTGCACATATATCTCCCTTGTCTTTGGGACCCCAAATCTCTCAGCTGCGCGGGCGATATAGATTTCATACATGCTCAACTTGTCATGTTTCGGAACAGAATCGATTGCTTCATGATAGACCTTCATAGCCCTCTTCGCTAGACCATAATCATCCTCCATCTTTGCATATTGAAGATACAATGGTTTCTTCGCATCAGCAGGAACCGCTTTAATAGCATCCTCGAATAGCTCTCTTGTGCGTTCCATTTTTGTCTTCCCATATATCTTCACAAACTTAGAGAGATATGTAACCCATATGTCTTTGACATGCGGGTACTTGAACATTTGGGTACCCTTTTCATACACTTTGAATGCATCTTCAAAGTACATATGCTCAGGAATGCATAGTTGATTATTGTTTGTGGTGTGGCTATTCTCAGATCAAACATCCTCTCATAGGCTGCCCGAGTGGACTCTAGTGTACCGAAGGTCTCCATCAAGTCCGCATATAAAGTCCAGAGTCTTAAGGATTTATGGAGCTTCATCTGAACCGGTTCATTCCCAAGAGAAGCTGCCACTCTTCGATCCTCAGCTGATGGCTCTGCTGTTGCCAGACTCATCAGTTTGAGTGCTTCTCCATAATTCTTGTTCCTTAATTCCATCTCTGCCCACTCACACCACAAACTAGCCAAATCATCCACAGCCTTGTAGTTTACCTGCACCGCTTTCTTGAAAACCACGTACTCTTGCATTTGCAATATCTCCATGGCTTTCATACAAGTTGGCAAAAGCAATCCACAATGTATGAGGCTTCCCCACTGCTAGCATAGGATCAACTGTCTTCACCGCCTCGGTGTAAGTAAGTACCTGCTTCGCGGGGTTGCCCTCAAAGAGCTTCACCCTCCGGTGCCACTGCTCTACATTATGCGGATTTTGTCTTAAAACAACACTATTAACCAGCTCAGGTCTTCTATTCATGAGATGCTCCAACTGAGCCAACCTCAAATCTACATCTTTATCATTACATAGCCAAAACCCCTCGAGTAATTTCTTCTTAAACTCAGCCTCAGACAAGTTTACATTGGTTCGCACATGCATCTTCTTCTTCTTCCTCCTCCTCCTCCTCCTCCTCCTCATCTCCATCGTCTTCCATCATCTCCATCTTATGAGCAAGCATACTCTCTGAAAACTGAGCATACGAATCGAAAATAACACTAAAGTCTCTCACAGTCACCACACTTTGCATAGCCTCCTCAAACACATCCCTAGCCATCCCTTGCCAATTTTTCCTATACAAATGTAATGCTATGCATGTGTCCACAATGCTAATTTTATCCTATACAAAGTGTGTATAACAGCTAATCCTAATTGCACTTATCCAATAGGGAACAAATTCTAAATACAAATACATGTAACAACTCACTGTTAAATTGGGGTACATGTATAGATATCATCAATTCTTTTATTTTTATTTTTATAAAACCTCAAAGAATGAGGCCAATACAATATAAAAGAAAAAGAGAAAAAAGAGGAATGAAAATCTAAACTAAAAAATCTCAAACAAAAACATCATCAATACAAGAAACGAGAAAAACTACTGATCAATGAAAACGAAAATTGAGAAGTTTCATATCATCAATTCCTTATTGATGACAACAACATTTTCATTTTCATTTTTTATCAATAAAGGAGGAATCGAGCTTAAAATTTTTACTAATATTTTATTAGAGAGGTACGTCTTATTATTGGACTAAATTTTCGATTATAGAGTTATATAATTATTTCAAGATGCCAAAGGCCCAAAAAAACATGCAAAAATTCAACTAGACATATGGGAATTAAGGCCATGATATGAAGCCTTCAAGGCTTCAACATTCATGCATCGGCACATGTACACACCCAGCTAGCTAGATCTTAATTAATCTGGACCATGTTTGTCTGAAGTTCTCTACGGGTAGGGACTTGTATAAATGACTATATATTATATTATATTGAGTCAACTGCTTAAAAATCTTATAATCAACAAGTCCCCGGACAATCTGAATCATCTGATGATAGATATATAGTTGGCAGTTGCAGTGTATTTCAGAAGTTGTTGACCTCTGAACCATCAATACGTACAGTCACTAGTAACAGCACTTTTGTTGCACCCAAAGCCACCAAGTTGATCATTTTAACTCAGCCCTTTCTAAAATTTGTTTCACCCAAAGCCAACTTGATAACGTCCATTGTCTTTTTACCCATTTTTACCACGTTTCACAAAATGTGGACTAAAAAAGTTGAGAGAAAGTTGATAATAAGATATTGAATCCTTTCAAGTTGACAGGAACACTGTTTAGTTAGAAGATAACTCTGCAGATTATGATTCTTATCATCTTCTTCTGCACCTTTTAACACACACATATATATATAGGCCTAAAAAAGGGTGAATTTATTATAAAAATCAATCTGAAACTACGTGCATGCATATGCTGAGAAAACGAAGAATAAGCCAACCCGACCCTTAAATTAGTTAGGTTAAACAATCGTACGTGACACAGTAGTAGATGAATAAAGATATAGAAAGACATTGACAGAGAGACCAAAAGACAGTTAGGCAGGCCAACCCAGAATTCATACGAAATGTTAATTATTGTACGTAATGAATTGGCAGAGAAAAGGATGTGCCACTAGACAGAAAAGGACTTGATTAATTACCGTCTTCATTCCCACACTTTCACATGTTATGCTTATATTATTGGTGGGTCTTAACTTCTCCAAATTAGGCTAATCATACTTCACATAAGTTAACTTGTTGCAGTATACACACACAACACAAAGCAATTTTTAAAAAAAATTATTGCATGCAATTAATAAAGAATATATTATATTTGATTAGGTTTAGGTTTTGGAAAACACTCAAAAAAATATTAGGTTTCTTATTTTTAGTCGAATTATGTTTCTAATCCTCGTTGGACTGTGTTTCCTTTCTTAGTTTGATTCAACGTATTGTCTATAAATACCTCTAAGATTGAGAAGAATAAAATCATAGAAGAGATTGTGATTATTGTGTCTTATACGTACGCAATACGTATAGCTCAAACAAATGGCTGGTCAAGAGGACTCCATTGAAGAAGTTGTTGCAGCACGAAAGGAGAGGCTAAGAGCCCTTAGAGCTGCACACGAACTGTTAAACACTCCAGATGAGGACAATAACACCAACGATGACAATGGAACTAGAAAAGAAACTAATAAGACCAACGTGAAGTTCCGAAATTATTTTCCTCATGATAAGCAGCTTCAAAAAGGAAAGCTAGTTCGACCAGTTTTACCCAAGTTTGATGACCCTATTGCAGCACAACTGCCTTGTCCATCGGAGAAAAAAGAGGATCCATTCCAGAAACTTGTTCCTAAAAAGCCCAACTTGGAACTTCAAAGGGATGTGCAGAAGAGGCTTGATAAGCTTGAAAGGCGAACGGACAAGGCCTTGTGTAAACTTAAGGAGCAAGAAAGGCTGAAGCAAGAGAATGGAGATGGCATAAATTAGAACCAAGAATTTCCTTTGAAACATGTAAAAGATATTTTTCTTTCTCATTTGGCTAGATCATTTTGTCAAATTCGTTTTTTTTTTTTTAAGTTTGGTTTCATGTCTCCCTTTAGTGTTTATTTTCTTTCACTTCATCAAAAAAGAAAATAAAAGAATGGTTGTTTTCTTAAAGGTCGGAACTGAAACTATTAATAGCAAACAGAGACTCAAAGATAGTTTATGAATTTGATGAATCGTAAAGGGAAATGACTATTAGCGCCGATGCCTAGTCAAGTACGGGCCGAAGAAATGGACAAGGCCCTCAGCCCAGACCAAAGAAAAAGAAATGAACAAGGCCCAACTACTATATTCAGCAATCTTAGTCGTTGAAGCTATCCATCGGCTGACAACCTTATTTGGGCAATCGCAATCCAAAAACTACCCTAATTTCAATTTGAGATACGGTTTAGGGTTTAGCTCTTTATCATATCTCTTCATGTTTGCCGGATATAAGAAGACTATTGAGTTTGCCAAGGCCATGAATATGATATCGATTAGATTCGGTTCAGTAAAAGTTAGGCTTTGAAACGAAGAAAAGCTCAACCATATTTACACATCACCCCAAATGAGATGAAACATCAAGACAAACATAAAAACAAAGAAAGATTGAAACATTTCACAGCGAATTGTCATCTGAAATGAGAGAAACATATGGCTTCTTCCATAGAAACAACCCGTAAAGAATCAAGAAACTTTCATGGTCCATAAGTGCTTTATCACTCAGGTGGCCTACTTACTACTTGTCCAACTCCATGTACCCTACATTGTAAAAGCTAATCCTCAGCTTGAGTACTGAAACCAACCCATTTTTTTTCTCTAACTAATAATACACTTCTTTTAGAATTAATCTCAATCTTATACACTTGAAACTCATTTCCCAAATGCCTGAACTATGTCATTAATTTTATTGCGCAATTTGGGTCATTAAGAAACAAGCAACCAACAATTTTTACCATTATGCATAATGCTGAAACAGGTACACTGTCTTCTTCTACACTAGAAAGAGACAATACCAGATAAGGACAAGCAAATACAGAAGGAAACTTCATCTATCACCATCTTCTTTGTCCAGAAAGGTAGATGATGAAGTAGACCTTGGTTGCCCCTACTCACATGCCCATATGGGGTATTCATGGCTTTCCCATGTGCCATCTCATAAACAACATAAGCACAAAATAATATAACCCTTCTTTATATATCCCCATCTGACTTAAATAAATGCACTTGCACTCTCTTCAATCATTCATTCCTTGGCAGATTAGTATCTTGTATAGAAAACTGTTTAATGGAATCTCTAATTATGGTAACAATCTTCACAAAAAGTGTCGCTGAATTTTAATAAAAAATGGAAATAGATTTTGATTCCAGTTTGAGCTTCACAAACAAAGTTAGAACTTGGAAAACCCTTGTGCAGATATACAATTTCTATAAACAAAAATGCAAGCACCATTATTGTGATTCAAGAATGCCAGATTCCACTTAACATACTTCGGAATCTGTTTGTGGACAACTTTTTGACAAGTCTCTTGGCATCAGAAACTTCTGCTTCTGCAAGTTTCTCAATGTTTTTCAAGTACCCAGAATGAGCAATCTTCCTTCTCCCACTGTTGCAACTTGTCAATGACATTAAAATGGAGAACAAGAACTTCTTGTTACCTGCATTTCCTAGGTTGTCTGGGTCAAACCGCTGCAAAATGAGGCCTATGTTCCGATCATCCTGCACGAAACGTTTTCGATTTTTGGGGATCAAAACCATGCTGGAGAGTGCCTCAGCCGCCATTTCTCGAACCTCAAATGACTTGGAATCAAGAAACTTAACCAGCTCTGTCATGAAATTTGCATCCCCCATTGCTTTCTTGGCCTCCTCTGATGTTTCACAAAGCCTAATTGCCACTTTCAACGCCAATTCTTGAATCGAAACCTCCCCATTTCTTAGAAAGTACATAAGTTGATCCACAAACCCATACTTGATCAAAACACTAACACTACTACTGCAACAAAAGCATAAATTCTCAATTGCCCTCAATGCAATCTCCCTCACTTTGCAAGAACAATCCGATCTTGGCTCCGAAACACGAAGCAATGCTCGAATTCCGCCCTCTTTAATCACCACATTTTGAATCCCTTCATCCCCAGAAGCTATATTTTGCAGAAACGCAATTGCATTTATCTGCAAGGCTTCGTCTTTAGACCTTACGAGCCTAATAAAAGTTGTGATAGCACCTTCTTCAACCATGAACCTCTTTATTTCTTCCACTCCAACAAGATTTTTGAGCACCCCACAAGCAGAACCAATCAAACCAGCTGAGCTATCACCACATTCACATAACTTAAGCAGAGCTGTGACTCCTCCATGAGCTGAAATCGACCACCCATTATCTGAATTCTCAGTCAATCTCTGCAAACTTCTCGCAGCTCCTTCTTTCCCAATTTCACTTCCACACTCCAAGACTCGAATCAACGGCGCAATAACTCCGGCTCCGATCATAACCCCTTTGTAGGATCCGAACCCGGAAATCAAAGACACGATCTTTGCAGACCCATCTTGGATTTCCACCTCATTCGAATCAAGAAAACTAATCAATAAATTGACAGTATCAGTGTGCTCTACAACGACCTTCACATACTTGTCGTCTTCTACAATCGAATTGTGCAAATTGTGAAGAGCTTGGCGCTTCATTTCTGCGTCCCCAATCTTCATTCTTGTCATCAAGTCTCTCACGTAGAACCTCATGTCGTCTCTGCAAGCTCCGTTTCCGGGCCTCGAAACGACGATGGCGAAGCGGTGACTCAGAACGCCGGCGTTGTAGATTTCTGAGAGGCTTCTGGCGTGAAGATCGAGCTTTGCGGAGAGCATATCCAAGTCGCTCTGCATCAGAAGCTTGCCGCTGTAAGAAAGATCGACGCAGCGGCGAGCGAGGTCGTGGCACTCGTTGATTGTAGCCAAGGTGTTCGAAAAAATGCCTGAAAGAACTGGGTTTTCATTGGCCTCGCAGTTTTCTACGGCGACTAGGCCGGAGTTCAATTCTTCGAGCTTGCTCGTTATGATTTTCCATTTAGCCGCAAAGATTTTGATGGTATACGTGAGTGAAATCAGGGACGATATGGACTGAATGGCGCGCCGGATACTTGATTCTCCGGTGGAGGATTCCTGTGGCCTTTGGTCGGCTTCACTGCGTTGACTACCCTGCTCTTCTCCCATTGTGGTTCTCATTGGTACTTTCGGAGCGAACCCATTAACCGGCGAGGTGGGTATGAATATTCCGGCAAATTTGAACGGAATTTTGCAACAGAATGGAATCTAACTGACAATCTTATCGTGAACAATAGAGGACTTGAGCTGCTTCAATTTTGGTGATTGGATACTTATCTCTGGTTTGGCAGCTGATCCACTAAATTGGATTTTAGTGTGCATTTACGGGACTGACCTTTTCGTGTAGCGTGCGAGAGTGATAGATGAGAAGGGAATTAAATGGGGGTGTTTCTGTCATTTAAATTCGAATCTGTTGGAAGTTGGAAGTATTTGTCATGCTTTACATATATTGTAGCACGGAGTATTACGTTTATGTAGTTTTTGGCAATACAGTATTATATGGGCAACACAAATAAGAAATAAGGTAAATAAGTATCATATAAAGCTAGGTATTATAGTGGTCATCACAATTTAATCATGTACAAGTACTATTCTCACTATTGGAGGTAAAGCTTAAAAGCAATGCTTACATTATGTAAAGCTTTATAGTGGAAGTTGGAACCATCTAAAAAAATAGTAAGATGCAACCAATTAACCACATTATTTTAACCCAAATTGTCAATGTCAAGTTGGCTAGTTTCAATCCAACAAAAGAAGAAAAAGGTTGGTTAGTTTTTCTTCCCACTTCTATATTATACAGTTCCAATTTATTCCATGTTTCTTTACTTTTATTTTTTATTTAATTACGACATATTTTGCATCAGATGAACACGTCATTGATGTAGGGAGAGCATTATTGGAGCAATTCAACTTAACAAGGTTGCACATTCTTTGCATTGTGCTCTTGTTATGGTTTGGGAGGATGATCAAAATTGTGTTTCTATGGCAAAGAAAAATATCCCTTTTTCTAATCTTTATATTTAGTGATATATAAAGGTGTACTTTTTAGCCACAAGTATAACATTTGCAAAGACGAAAAAGAGGTAAAAGAGGTTAGAGGTACAATATGAAAGCACCTAGCTGCTATGTGCTCATCTATGGAGAAAAGGGAAAGTTTGCGTTGCGTACACGAGAAAGAGATTGTGCTGCTCAGAAATTTCCAGCCCTTTCAACTTTTCATCCCTATATGAACTTTTGTTTGAACTTTTTAACTAGTAATGGAGAAACTAATTAATTAATTGAGCATAAGCAAAATTAAGCATGAGACAAATTAACTGTAGCTAGTGAGGTTGTTAAGATTATGGACCACATTTATAAAGGGAGGGCTATTTTGATTAGGTGATGAAAAGGAAGAAAAAGGGTACGTAGCTTTCAACAGGCTTAGGCTGTAGCATGGAGATGACACAACCCCCACCCCACCATGTGAAGGAAGAGAAGAAGCCCTTTGTTGGGTGCCTTGAGCTAGCAGTCTTCTTCTTTATATCAAAATATTAAATAGCTTGAAGTGGAGCTTAATCGATCTCTTATTTACACGATCGAAGGTGTTTTCTGAGCTCTTTTTGGAGTAGAATGAATTCTAGATAGAGGAGCTAGCTAGCTTTAAAAAGCTAAAAGCTTAATTCATGCCCCTTTCAAAAGAAAAATCTCAAAAGCTAGCAAAGCTTCAAGGGTATTGTGTATTGACCATGCATGACATCGATCCTTAATTTCATAATAATAAGATGGAGATCACAGTTGAAGTATTTCTCTTTCGTATTGTTGATACATACAGTTCAGATGAGTACCAAGCGATTTACGACATGTTTTTTAATTTTTTTGGTAGAGATATTTTTTTCAGAAGTGAAGTCAAATAATGAACAGCTGAGTTTGCTTTTTCTCATCGGTTAACTTTACCATAGAAGGTCCCTCTTTTATCGTTCTTGGCAAAGGCAAAGTAAGAGACTAGGCGTGCATGAAACCTGGCCTAGAAGATGACAAATGAGATGGGAATTAAAATTCAATGACGACCCATGATGTGATTTGGTGTCTAAATGCTGTGTCCTATAACATGACAAAACGGATATGATAATTTCTGTAAGTCACGGATTATATATATATCTTCTTGTTGATCATATATTGTTTATGCCTAGCTAGCTATGTGGGGAAATCGATTCTGCAAATATAAACTCTATCGTTTTGCTTTTTGGTCTCCAAATCGATCTATTGAACTTTCTGTACTCGAATGATCGTAGGCCACTCACTCCCATCAGAAAATGAACAATAATCAATACCAGATTTTGTCCCTTAACCATAATTCAATCTGCACATGGTCTCAACCCGGCCATATATATCTTACATACCTTACATATACATATCAGAATTAAGTTAGGGACCCCATAACTTACAATTAAATGCATATTGTAGTAGCTATATATATACTGCCGTCTTTATATTCAGAGTACGTACGTAGAATGAGATCGATATAGAAGGCTTTGGTTTTGGTAAATTATGTGGGATGAACATGTAATCATGACTACTGTGTTGAGTTTGTTATTTTAATGATCATCGACAACGTTCCTTCTGCAAAGTAGGGTTAATTATGTAGCTATAAGGGTGGATCCAATGGTTTGAAATATTATTTGTGTACATATTTATAACTAAGTATTGAGTAGCAAAATATGTGTTTTTGTTATTTTCTCTCTACGAGTGCGGTTGTGTTGTTACGATGTTTGAAAGAGGTTTAGGTAGGATAAAAGATGATTAATTAGAGCTAGCGCAAATAAATTAACATAAAGTATTCGGTAAATGATTTCGAAGAGACTAGGCTAACCTAAGTGTAACTAAAAGAAAGGAAAGCAAGCTAGGATGCAGGCTTTTTCATATCGATCGTCAAAGAGTCGGCTGCTTAATTAGCTACACGTACACGTACGTAGGTTTGCATAAGATCCTAATTAAATTAAGTCTATGCTAGCTATCTATATATGCGAGCTGGTGGTTAAAAGCTCTTCAAGTGTTTGGTAGAAAATGCAATTTGGGTGCACAATTAAGCACGCACGAAAGTGATTGTTGGGGACACCTTTGAGTAGGGAGCAAGTGAAATTCAATACAGCTAGCCACAAGCATGCATTGTTTCAATATATACCTTAGCTTTGAAGACAAAAGTAGTACATATAACAAATATTGCATGCTGAAATATCAGATCTTCTCCAATATATGGCTGGTACATATATAAGCATGACTCATATATAAATATAAGAATAAGACAAAAGACATTGCTTGGTAAAGTTATATGAATTTGGTGTTGGTCAATCCCTTTTTGCGGGAAACAAATTATGTACGTGTTTCACAATCATTCCAACTATATATTTGGCAATCAAAGCCGTCTAATCTTTGTTTTTGGGGTTTAATTTAGTGTACGTTTTACAGAACCTGAACCTTAATTGCAAACTTGAGTTGTTAGGTACATGCATGGTTAACCCCAAAACCCTATCCATTATCTTCTTGCTACCGATTATTTTTTCTGAGTACGTATCCTAATTTTCCTGCGCGCGGCGTACAAAATGGCCCGAGATTGATGATCAATCGAGCACCGACACGAAATGTATGTTGAAATGGTGGCTTTGTGGAGAACTGTAATCAAGTCTTCAAACAAGTTGGTACCAGGTCTTCATCAACACCTTCGACCATGATCTTGAGAAATAGCCATCATAACAAACATGTAGACCGAAAAGTTTTCATTTGCAACTTACACTACAAGAAAACGATGTGTGACGTAGAGATTATGTAAGGGACCATCATATATATATATATATATATATATATATATATGGCCTAAAAGACTGATATATATGGTTATTATTTGCTTAAAATTTGAATATGTAGGACAGCATACCACAACCTACTAATTAATTACACAAATGCTAACAGTGTAAGAGTAGTCATTGTTATAGCCTCAAACAGAAGGATGCAAAATGTATGTATATAAGACCAAATATTCAGATCATCATTTAAAAATAGTATTTTATAATTAATGACACTCATTTAGTTATTTCAATCAGGATCACAAAAATTGGTATATCGTCAAATTGAAAAGAAAAAAAAGACACGATAAATGAGACCTCTTATTAATTGAATTTACAAGAATATTACATGACTCTTTTGTATAGTATTATCTTTTGGGAATATTGACTAATGGAAAATTAACTATGTGTGACGATGGTACCTTATTATCTTTTGCTTAAAATTTGACTCTTAACATCCCAAAAGATAGCAATATATTAACCAATGGAAAATAAGGTAAAGTGAGCAATCAACAAACTTGTATTGTAATAACCTAGTCTGTTTGCAATTCCTGACCAATATCTTCCTCCATAAATGTGTGGGTAGTAACAAACACAATTATTGAGGTACACCTTTGCCTCATCTCTTACCATTAAGTTTCCTCCAGAATTTCAATTTTATTATTTGAATCTTATTGTTTATAGCTATACTATCAAATTATGCACACTTTGTTCTTAATGTGTACCAATTAATGTTTAGGATGGAGTTGGACACTCATGTAAATGCTTTATAGATCTGATTCATATATGCAATGCATATCCCTGAAGTAAGAAAGTTGTTCATGTTCCTCGTGCATGATTTGGATTTGGTAAATATTAATCTATGATCATGAAAATGATACTTAATTACTAGTTAATGCACCCGTCATACTCTCAATGTGAAAATTACACTCATGAAATTTTTATGTGCGCTTATTTAATTTTCTCACAAAGCCATTTTGCACAACTTCGATCTGATATCATGGTTTAAGGCTTTATGCTCCAACAAAACTAGATTTAAGAACAAAGTAGTTAATAAAAGAACAAGACTATCATAGTGGAGGGGGAGACTACTCTATTTGTTGTTGGAATGCACCTGATCTTAACAATTGACACCGGGAAAAATGAGGTGTTTTGGGGGGGTAAAACTCGTCACTCAAGGGAACCACCCGAGAGATAAGAGTTGACAGAAAAGATTCGCCACTTCAAGGAATCCACCAAGAAGATAAGAGCTTAGGAATAAGACTCGTCACTCGTAGGAATCCACCTAGATATAACAGTTTAAGATTAGAAAGAAGCTTCCTTCACTACCAAGTTTATAAGTATTTTCTAAAAATATGAGTTCTCTTTTTTATTCATGAAGATGAGTTTAAATAGTAGTTATGGAACAACCCTCCATGAATAGGTTCATCTTTAATTAATGACAATATATGATATCAAATTTAAAACCATACATGAATCTTATTAATAATTTTGAACTAAGCATAGAAAATAAATGAGATGAATGCACCAAGTCCATATATAATTGCACCAAACCTTTATTCTTTTGACTATGTGAATATTTGGATTAATTAGGTGGTCAATTTTCGTGTCAACAATGCTTACAGTCTCCCACACAAGTTCCAAATTTGCCAAACCTATTTGTTATGATCTTAATTAACAACGTCATGAAGATGATGGATGGTTTGAGCCGGTATGTGGTGCTGGCTCTGAAGGAATATTTGGGCAAGGTGCTGGGCTTGATCTAGGCTGCTGGCTCTGGCCTCTGCCTCTGCCTCTGTCTCTCCTGCGACCTACAAACCATTATTCCCATAACATTAGTCAAAATTGATATGACACAAAAAATCATTTCATATTTTAACAAAGCACGAGCTAACTTGTTGCTCGTGAGCTTGTCATGTTAGAACTTTTTACCATCATTAACTAAGATTAACTAAGATTTTGACATCTTTAACCTAGGGACATGCATGGATGAATAGTTCATAGGCTAGTACTTTTTTTCTTGGGTTTTTATCACAAATGGTACCTGAACTTTATGTCAATTATATACATAGTACCTGAACTTCACTTTTGATCACAACCAGTACCCGAACTTTTCGTTTTTATCTTAAATGGTACCTAAACTTTTCGTTTTCATCCCAAATTGTACCTACACTCAATTTTCAGTAAAAAAAATAAAAAAATTTGAAACTCTCTCTCCCGCCGGACCTCTCTCTCCTCTCTCTCGGCGCCACCGTCAACCATCTCCAATGACCACAAAGTTTATATCAACATGTAGGTGAGATTCAAAGTAGATCGAGAGATATTGATGCCGGAAGTTCCAAAAATCGAAAAGTCAACGATCTCGATCCTCCACGTACGGCGGTCGACGTTGAAAATTGAGGGTACCACGAGGTTGCTGGGATGGAGGGCTTCAAAGCCCAATTGGTTTGAAAGATCGGAAGTGGCCGGAGGAGGTCGGAACGAAAGCTTGAAATTTCAAGCTTTTCCGGCGGTCCTCACGGCGGATTTTCGGCGAGTGTGGCTTCAAACCCGGGTGGGTTTGTATTGCCGGAAGCTTTAGATTCCGTTAGTGGAGGCGGTGACACAAGATATGGCCGGAGGTGGTGGCGCTTTATGGTGCAGAGGGAAAGAAGAGAGGTTACGGGTGGGGGGGAGAGGGAGGGAGAGAGAGAGAGAGAGAAAGAGAGAAAAAAAAAACTAAATTTTTTTGTTTTTTTTTTCTTTTCAATTTTTGACCGTAGGATGAATTTGTTTTAATTTTTTAACGGTAGATTTGGCGATAGGTACTATTTATGATGAAAACGAAAAGTTCAGGTACCATTTGTGATCAAAAGTGAAGTTCAGGTACTATGTATATAATTGAGGTAATGTTCAGGTACCATTTGTGATAAAAACCCTTTTTTCTTTGGTCGAAATTCTTAGTCTAGTACTTGGGTTTTGTGCTCGAAAAGAGCCAACACAAATATAAAACTATTAGTCTAACGGGTGCGGCTGCTTTGCACCTACATTTTATTGCACCTGGGCTTAAAATTTCTTTTTTGCCCTTAATACTTGCGTCACTTATTTCTCCTCTCTCTCTCCTCACTGTCGCCGGCCACCACTACGACCGGCCACCACCGTCGGCGTCGCCGTCAACTTTCTCCGATTGCTTCAAAATTTATGTCATCGCGTTCATTACAACAAACCCAACAAGTTTAGTAACTATGTCAAGGTGAAATTCGAATTAGATCATGAGATATTGGCGCCGGAAGTTTCCGAAACCCAAAACGTCCCGACTTCGATCCGCCCCCTACGGTGGTCGAAATTGAAATCCGAAGACACCACGAGGTTTCTGGGATTGAGGGCTTCAAAACCTAGTAGGTTTTGAAGGTCGGAGGTGGCCAGAGATGACTAGACCAAAAGCTTGAAGGTTAAGCCGTTTTCCACCATGCGTGCGGCTATTTTCCGGCAAGTTTCGGTCTGAAATCGGGTGGGGAGGGTCGCCGGAAGACGTCGCTACCTTTGGTGGGGGCGGTGACTTGCGGTGGTGGCCGGTCGTGGTGGCAGCGCCGGTCACAGTGGAGGAGAGAGAGGAGGACTACGCACGGGAGAGAGAAAGGAAGAAAGAGACCAAAAAAAAAAAGGTTAAGGGCATAAATGACATTCACGCAGTTAATTTGAATTAAAAAAATACCAAATATGAAATGAACGGCTGTGATTGCTCCACGTCATCAGGTACAACAAAAATCTGGTGCAATCCAAAATTCCTCTAGTCTAACATGTCAATGTCAGAAAAACTCGAATGAAATTTCAACGAACAAACTCAAAACAAGCTAAAATATCTAACACTAAAAAATCAAGATTTGAAATCCCGTAGAAAAGAAGAAGGCGAAATAACAAAGATAGTGAAACAAAACCTTTCTGACTCCAACCCGGAGGAACCACCAAGGACAGAACCTCCATTTCTGCACCCTTGTTCTCCACTGTGCTTGCTATTTCACTTTCACCTACCAATAAACTATACTTAGAAAGGGAAACAAAAAACAAAAAAACCATTAAACTCAAGTAAAAAAGGCTAACAGTGTTTGGTGCCACATACTGGTTAGTGGTGAAACTAAAGTCTCCACATATGCAGCATAATAAAGAGGATACGCCTCGCAATTCGAAATGACAATTTTAAACGTCTTCTCCTCCGGATTATATAATCCGAAGGTATGTACATGATGCACAAGAATTTGACCATTCTCGAAAATGCATAAAGGCGTCAACCTATTGTCAAAATGTTGAGGTAAAACCTCTGGGGAAATGTATATGACTTGGGTCCAAGATTCTTCTACCCCATATTCCTTCATCATCCATATACCAAATTCGTGGTACACAAACAAAGAATTCCCAACCGTCATGATTGAAGTAGATATAAAAGAGTCGGGAGAACTGGAGAAGGGCGACGACAGGGGAATAGCGCCATCACCCGAAATTTCTCCTCCGCAAGACCAATAGACACTATTCCACAAGTACCTTCCTCATACTCTGGCCCCCTTAGAAAGGCTGCCCAATGTAGAGTTTCGTTTAACAATAAACCCTGATTTTCTAGCCCAAAAATGCATTCGCTACCTTCCTTAATAGTATTGAAATCTGGATTGGTCCTCCATGACCCCGTTTTGAGTGTAAAGACCTGAAGTGTGGTTGGATCTTCATATATTTTAGTGGCTCGTATTACCTTATAATCTGCAATGGTGGAATCATAGCCGAAACCAGCAAGATATATGAAAGTCTCTCCCCCATGTTCTCTAAAATGAAGCTCAGGCTCCGGGAGCTGCTTGAAGTCTCTAGTACAAGGGTTCCATAATATGAGGTTACCGTTTTCAAATTCTATACACATCAAGCCATTGCAAGAACCATAGATCGTTGGATAAAGGCAATCATAATGAGACCACGTTACCGGATAATCGAGCACTGTGATTGCAATGTCACCATCATCGTCTTTCAAGACACAAGCTTGGGAAGGCGCCGTTCCCACGAGGAGGTTGAAGTGTTTGGTGTTGACACGGCTGAGGTGGTTTTTAACAAAAGAGGGACCGGAGATCAATGCAAGCCATGACTTGCATACACAGCGAAATCGAACTAGAGAGTTGGCTGGTAGCCTTAACAGTATCTCAGCAATGATATCATCATCGAAGTCAGGAGCGACGGTGTTTGTTTCGGTTCTGGGATTTGAGGTTCTCCTTCTCATATGGAACGATATGATGGGAAAGAAGAGAGGAGGCAGCAACTCAAAAATGCAGGGTAAAATGAAAATGGCCTGGGAGAGGAGAAGTCAGAAGTACACGTACTATATGGAAGGGAAGGTGGTGCTGACTAAAATGAAAATGGAGGCCGGCGTTGACTTGGAAGGGATATGCGGGCCGTGTTGACTAAAATGAAAATAAGTACGTGCTATAAATCATATTGAAATAAGGACGCTTCATGCACTACTCTATTTGTAAATTGATTATTATTTAAATTCTCATCTACCTCAAGTCAAGCGAAAAAACAAAGTATAGGCAAACAGACAATTGATTATCAACCCTACAACGAACAATAATGATTAATCAAAGGAACTAGAATCTTTGTGGTTACACAACCACAAACGTCTTGCATCTCCAAGATAACGTGGACCTAGGACTGAAAATGCCCCTTCACTCCCGCAGAATCTGAGCCATTAATTGATCATACTGGATGCAAGATCCACTTCACATTTAAGTAATGCATCTTTCATGTCCCATTCATACTTTGATGAATCACCTGTTTGCATTGATTGAATTCTCTGATGATCACAAAGCCTGGACTCGATATATAATACGCATCAGTATACACTACTGATACCTTTTCCAATTTAATTGGAGCTCTTAATTTGATCACTATTCTCAGCTGCAAGCGTTTCCCAGTCCCGGCAGGTTTTCCTCCTCAGCTATGTTAGAAGGCAAAGCGGTAGTTAATGAGACTGATATGATTCAAACAATGCAGCAAGATGCGCTCCAGTCTGCTGCCAAGGCTCTCGATATCTTCGATGTCACTGAACCAACTGAAATAGCTCAATTCATAAAGAAGGTTACCTCCTCTTCTTCCAAGGATTATTAATTTCCTCGTCATTTTTGACAGTCTTGTGTATTTGACTTCTTTGGTGCTTTGGTTTTCGAGTGCAGGAATTCGATGAATCCTATGGAGCTGGGTGGCAATGCATAGTGGGAACAGATTTTGGTTCGTTTGTGACTCACAGCCAAGGCTGTTTTATCCACTTCTGCATTGGAAGCCTTGCATTCTTGCTTTTCAGGGGTGCTGCTAATATAGCCGCCTCGCGGAGCTAAATAGGATCCCGACATTGGAGGCATAAGCTTTTCTTTTCTGTAAATAAATGAATGTTGAAGAACAGATTCCTAGTTATGTTATTTCTCATCTTCTTCCTTTCCAGCATCCATTTTAATGATTTTATCAGGCCCAAGATAGATAAATGAAAAGGGAATTCAAACCCCTCAAATAGTATTTGTCTTTGGTCTAGACGCAGAGCTGATAGATTGATGAGAGAAGAACCAGATCATGAGGGCAGACGCAGAGTTTCATGGAATAGGTTGCAGGAGACCATGAAACCTTATGCTGCTGCAAGGTACACACAATGATTTTCCTCATCGCGTAAAGATTTTCGAAAATCACGATTGGTTATGTGAAAAAAGAAATAGCTCAGTCAAATTCCTGTAAATCAATTAGAATATTTTCTTCAACAAATGAAGATCAATGAGGGGAAGGTTGGTAACTTGGTACTGGTAGCGAAGGGACTCGGGGAGTAATCACCAAAAAAGAATATTAAACAAGCAGAAGCTTTGGATTGTTCACAAAAGTGTCTCAAAAAGAGTGAAGCAGAGAGTGGACAATCCAAAGCTTCAATTTTCAATTTTGCATGCACAAAAATACTCAATTACTTGATTGAAGAGACAGAAACGATTTATTTCGGTTATTCGGTATGAACTTTTGACAAGATGATAAACATTTTAATGAATCAAAACAATTCCTACATTAAAGAAATTTGTGGTGCGTCTCCGAGTATATGACTAGACTACACATTCAGCAAAATTGGGGACTTGTAATCCCTAAGGAAAGTTGTTTATCAAAAACAGTAGTGATCAGACCACTTGATTCCTCAATGAAACAAAACTTGATTATTGTCAAAATTGTTGTAAATGTGTGAGCCGTAAAGTCTGATGATATCTCGCCTCAAATCTGACTGGAATCCCTTCCAAAAATGAAACGCCTTAACCAGTCTGAGATGACCATTCCCCTGTTGCGCCAGCTTACTTGTTTGCTAAAAGTTGAAAAGAAAGCAAGAGAGATCAATATCATTGACGTTTTAACTTTCTACTAAACCGCAAAGAGTAATTAACTAATTATATACCTTGCATAAACAGAATACCAAAGCCACTGCGAGCTGTAGCCAATAGAGACTCCGTCACCGGGAAGAACAGGAAGTTGTGCAGCTGTTTGCTCACCTCCCAAAGGAGCAAATTGTCCAAGATGCTTGTACCTTTTAACAATAACAAAGGCATATATTAGCATACCATGATTTCAAGAATGATTCCAGAAGAAGACAGAAACACAGATTCAACTTGTACCTGAAGGGATGGAACCGATGGCGACCTTCTCCTCGAAACCTGAGAGGACCTTCTGGATTTTTCTCACACTTCTCCATACGGTTAAAACAATTGGCAAGGTAGGCACCTTCTTGAGCTGCAACCTGATATTTCATTTGAGAAGCAAATAAGGCATACATACCGTGGCATGCCTTTTATAGCTAATATCCAAATGTTCATGAATAGATCTAATACCTGGGCTGTAGCTGGAAGCATTTTCATTTGGGAATCCACTTTAGAAAGGGCTGTTTTGAAATCTTCAATATTCAGCTCCACCGATTCAGTTGCATCAGCCCCCTTTGAATCCTTCAAAAGATCAACAATGTTGCGCATCTGCTTGCTCTTCAGATAAAGCTCCACTTGAGGATACCTTTCACAAATGTCATTGAGGACTTCTTTCCACTCCTCAACTGTAAGTGTTCCTGATTTGTCCTTGTCAGCCTTACTGAATATGGCAAAGATATCTTCCTATAAAGCCAATAGGCATTAACAAAAACAAGTAGATAAATTAGTGGGACAACGAATTGAAGGATCATTTCAATGTGATACCAAATCAAAGTACTTGATGCATATGGCTTATACGAAAATATGGATACATATCAGGTTTTTGTGAAGTTTGGTTTTCATGATTTCACGTCAAGAGAATTAAGTCTCTGAAATTATTCTAGATTGTAGACAAACAACATAAGTTAACTGCTCAAGTGCTCACTCACAAGTTATCCTACCTGGCAGAAAAAACCAGGAGTTGTGCTGAAATAAAAGTATCTATTGAACAATGAAGTTTACAACAACTTTGGTATAAAAATACAGGTTGAGCAGTTACCACGACTTTTCGCTGATTGATTGTGGCACAATCACCAAGTGCATAGACTTTGTCACATCCCTCTACTCGCAACCATTCATCAGTTGCTAGAACACGTCTATTAGCCTGTTACAGATTCTTCATTAATCATTACTCTTGTAAACTTAATAAACACAACGCAACAATGAGATTTCAGAGATTTAGGAGGCCGCACCTGACCAATTTGATTCATGAAATCCTTTATGAAAGGCCGCGTTCCAATGCCAGTTGACCAGAGAGCCATTCCATAGGGAATCTTGGATTCTTCCCCGGTTTTCATTTCTTTGGTAGTGATTTCATTTTTATCTACTTTGACAACCATTGATCCTGTTTTTACATCAATACCCTCTCTGCGAAATTTTTCTTCAGCAAACTCTGTGATTCTTTTATCAAACCTGCAAAAAACATGAGAGAAGAGTAAGCTTCCACGGTAATGAATAACTAACTAGACAAATGACAACAGTTTCTCAGTCAGATTCTATACTTACATACTCAGAATATGATTTCCAGCCTCCAGAAGTGTTATTTTAACTTTATCTTTGACCCCAGGATATAATTTGACTAAATCGTCATTCACATAATCATGAAGCTCTGCAGCAAACTCCACGCCAGTTGGGCCACCGCCAACAATGGCAAAATGAAGAATTCTCTCTTTCTCCTCATCACTTACAGTCGGCAAGCATGCCTTTTCAAAGCACTCCAGAACAGTTCTCCGTATCTTCTGGGCATCTTCTACTTCCTACATGAAGTAAATTTCTCGAGATGAATTAGTAACAAAGATGCATACATCCATGGACAAACTTGATTCCTATCACCATAGAAACTTCATTCCAGAAGAGATAATTTAACACTATTGCAACACAAAAATATTCAAGGTTGCCTAGGAAGTTACCTTCAAGAAATGGCAGTGCTCCTTCACACCAGGAGTATTGAATGTATTAACATTAGCACCCACAGATATTACAAGGTAGTCATAGTCCACAACAAATTCATTTTCCCCATCTTTTAGATGAGATCGGCAGTAGACTTTCTTGTTTTCTGCATCAATCTTGAGACACTCAGCTTCAGTGAATTGAAAGCCTATCTTTTTCTGCAAAAGAAAGTCAAAGTTAGACTGACAAGAGATCGAATTCTGGCACAAAATGGTACTACAATCATAAATTAGTATTTTATCAACAGGCATATAAACCTAATTTCCAGGTTAAAATAACCTTAAGTTTCAGTTTATGATATTTCATCATGTACAGTTGTATAATTAAAAGATTAGACGTATGTACTCAACCAGAGACTCTGATTACAGATTTAATAAACGCAAAATAATGTACGAGAAAACAGAATCATACATACAACAGCATTTATTATTACCTATCTTAATATGAATTACCTTTCTAACGATGTTCCGAATTGGTTCAACGATGCTCCGAGGCTCCACGGTACCACAGGTAACACTTGGTAGTAGAGGGGTGAATGCAAAGTAATTCCGAGGAGACAAAACATGAACATCATATGAGGAGCTTTTTAGATTCCTTAAGAAAGATGTTCCAGCCCACCCAGTTCCAAGTACAACCACCTTCTTTCTCTCCACATCAGGTGCACTACTGATCAGGTTGGAGTCTGAGTTCGCCTGAGCATAAGCCACATAGCCACCACCACTGCAACTTGAAGCAACAGACATTAGCCAACAGATAATCATGCCATGATACATGTGTCATGTTAAAAAAACAAGAGCAGAATGTGGGGTTCGCAGAAAATCTTGCTTTGTTACTTTGCAATCTTAAGCATTCATATTAAACAGGTTTTTTTTTCCCTCCATACGAGATATAAGCACAGTTGTTTTCACCAATATAATGTCAAAGGACATATGGACCATAATATAATTTATGTCAGTAGAACCGCTAAACATCAAATAAAATCCGTAGCTTCAAAAAAATGACACTATGTATGTATAAGAACACAACCACCATACAAGTGGCGTCAGCGGTTCATTGCAACTCTATTTCTCGCACAGCCTTAGTTAAATTTCAACTTGAAGATGAAATTCTCTATAAGAATGAGACTTCCAGCAAACTTGAAATAAAACAGGACAAATATTTGTAGCATAGAAACGCTGTTTAATTGCAAAATCTGAGCATGGTGAAACAAACACCATACAAGTGGCGCTTCATTGAAAGTTTGAAACTCTATATTTCACATAGATTTTGGTCTATAAATTTCAATTCCTTAAATCTAAAAGTACACATTGAATGTTGTATGAGTATGAAATATATCCGGCAGATCTGATTAATGCCAAAAGGCTTCCAACAAAATTGGAATGAAATAGACAACAGCAACACAAGGAAATCCAGCTATACTGCAATAAAGCTTCTTTGCCAAACAGAATGATTTGAGAAAAAGACTAAATCTATCAAATTATGTCATATGCCATAGAAGTAAACGAGATTTCCACAAATTTATAAGTCCAAAGGATCTGATTGATTCCAAAAATTTTGGAATGATGGAAACACAATCAAACAGAGCTACACTGCAACAATAGAATCTTATAAGTACATTCCAAACTTAACTATTTAAGCTAAACAATTTATACAGATTTTCTTCTAAATAAACAAATTATGTCATAATCTATAGGAATAAACGATGTTAGACGCGAAAAATTGCAAAGTTAAGAAACTAGTAAACGAAATTTCAACTTGCAGCTGCAGTTTCCTTCAAGCACGAAATGATTCCAAGAGATCTGACCGATTCCAGAGACTTCCAACAAAATCGGAAGAAAACAGAGAACATAATTTTCGGCAGAGAGACGCAATATATTCCAAACTGAATGGTCCAAAAAAATAATTTAAACTCATTTTCCACTGAAAATAAACAAATCGTGTCTTATTTTATCGCAATTAACAATGTCAGAACTAAAAAAAAAGTAACAGCGAACGAAATTGAACACCCAGAAGAAGATGAAAGAGATAGTACCTGACGGCGACGACCACTAGAATCTTAGAAAGGTTAGGGTTGGCACGGAAAGGTCTAGAAATCGTCTCAAGGATTTTGAACTCCCTCATTTTCTGTTGCTTTCGGCGCTCAGATCTGCACCGAGAAAACAGAGAGAGAAACAGAGGCGGCGAGAGAGAGAGAGAGAGAGAGAGAGAGATAGCGGCGTTTGTGTAAGAATGTGTGTGTGAACGGTTTGCGTGTTATAAGAAAACAGAAAGAAGAAAGAGCATCGAATTTATATGGAAGGGAATCCGAAGAGGTTGGAGTGGGCGGAGAAGGGCGTGAATTGTGCGAGTTAAATGCGAGAGGGTTCCAGGCTCCAGCTTTGCAGGCGACTTGGCGCGCAAGAAAATTCAGGCACGTGTGAAGCGTAGGTGGGAATATTCGAAGCGCTTTCTGCCGTTAGTTTGACACGTAAGCGGAGGTGGGTCCCATAGGTGTGCTGGAACACGAGGGTTGCGTGACAAGTACAAAAGCATGCTTTGATTGATTTTTTTGGTATTATTTTATTGTGTTCTGGTATGGTGGCGATTTGGTCAAGAAAGCCACCTCTCACATCACAAATATTCATCACATGCCACATGGTTTGGACAAGAAGGAACGAAAGCCTTAGCTGTATGGACAATTATGCACCGTTGAATTGCCTGACCAGCACCCGAAATCATGGAGGCTCTTTTTTTATTTTTTAATACAGACTAGGATCTTGGGGTTTGACATTGACGAGCTTTCAAAGACGTCTAACATTGACCTATATTACCCTAACCATTAACAAACAAGTAAATTTTTCCTTTTTCTGACTAATATATTTCTTGCTAAACCCTAGTGACAGGGGAAATTGTAGTTATTGGGTACCTATATCTTCAAATGTGTTAGAGTTGCGTGGCTCAATGTAGAAAATGAAAGTCATATATTAGAATAAAATCTCATATTTTTTATCGTTGAAAATGCTTAAGTGGATAACGAACTTCGTTTCATTTTATTGAAGTCACTCTAAATTCTTGGAATATTACTATCAACGAATTAACTATAAATACATGCGATCGGATGAAAATTGATGACTTGATAAGTCTCGCTTGCTTTGTTCGTTAGATGGTTCAATCACTTGAATGAGAAAATAATATCTTTTTTTATTTTGACAAGGTTATAATTATTTTTTCTACATGGAAAATAGATGCCCAACATAGGAAACGTAAAACTCGCCACTCATTTGAATATTCATTTCCATTCCCATAAGAAACCATTTTTATGAAATTTTAAATCTAAATTGAAGAATGTACTGTTTTGTGGTTTGGTTATACCAGTTCTAGTCACACCTCCACCACATTTGATTACGGTTAGTATTGTTACATACAGACTACAATAAAGAAAGTCAAAATTTCAATGATTTTTATTAGTATGGTTAGAATTGTGGCGATTTGGTCAAGGAAAGCGAGAGCCACCTTCACATCACAAATATAACACATGCCACATGATTTGGCCAAGAAGAAAAGCCTTGTCTGTATTGATGATGGACCAATTGGGACGCCTTTGCAAAGAATGACGACCTGACTACTGCCCTCAATTTTGGGACGTTTTACTAATTTTTTATACTATATATAGTTAAGCCCAAACACATTCGATTTGACAATTTTCTGGAACTAGAGGTGTAAATGAGCCGAGTCTTGTTATGATCAAACTTAATTTGTTGTGTTTGAGTTTGCCTTGTAAACTTATTTCAAAGTTTGAGTTTGGTTTGGCTTGTTTCTTGACGAACTCAATTAACAAATTCGAGCTTAAACTTGATTGGACTTAATAATTATAATTTTTTTTATATATATAGTAGAATTTTTTATTAAAAGAGAGAAAATTACACAAAGGAAAGAGGGGGGACTAGACCAATAAAGGGAGAAGCAACATCCTTACAAACTCAAACTATAAATAGGAAACCAACAAAAACTTATTGAATAGAACCACACACACACACACACACACATATATATATATAGAGAGAGAGAGGTGCTATCTAAAAGAAATTTGAAGTTGATTGTGATAACCACCTGCACGTTCGGTTACCGAGACGCATTTGGGTTGGGAAAGACATAGAGGCATAATTGGAGCTCAAGTTTAGCATGTTTCATTTACGAGTCGAGCTCGAATGAGCTAAAAACAAACCGAACTCAACACAAACTCGAGTTGTATCGAGTCAATTTACAGCCATATCTAGAACATTGTTTTTCAGCTTTAATTCTATTAAGACGTCTAACATTGACCTAATATTAGTCTATTACCTAACAATTAACAAGTTTCTTTGTAATTTTGGTAAAATTAAAATATGGAAAACAGAGAGAAAAAACATACTCAACAGGAGCAACCTCACTTTGGCTCGGTCGAGTGTCACTTCCATTCGTGCCCAAAGACAGTAATTCTCGAGAGCTTATGCAACAAGCGTATTTTTAATATACTAAAAATTGATTGCGCCGACCAAACCAACCTTATAGATTTCATAGTTCAATGGACTTTTCAATCCATGTATGTACTTAACTAGACATGAGTCATTATATTGGAGTCAAATTAGCATAACACCGTTTCAAAGTTTGTTGCTAGTTGGTACGTGGTACTGGTTGTTCAACACAGGCATATATGCAGGTTCATGTACTCCAACAATATATGGGAATGGAATTTTCGAATATATATTCGAATCTTTACATACTCCTACTGGTCAAAAGCACCAAGAATGCTTCACCATTCTCTTCGAAAGACAACGACTCCTTTTCCACATTTCATTCCATTTATTTTGGAGAAGTTTTGGGCCTCTTGCAATATAGGCCTGCATTCTGTTAAAGTACAATCTGGGCCGCTGCCTGTGTTCTGTCGGCCCACATTGGCTCAGACATTACCCTAACGTGAGAGAATGAGTTGACTTTTTTTTAAAGAAGAAGGCGTTGACTTCTTAAAAATAAGGGGAAGAGAGGAAAAAAAAGAAAGAAGAGTTGACTAATTAGGTATGACCCACAGTTGTAAAACTGAGGAGGTGAAAGATTCTGCAGAATTTAGGAACGAAAAGCATGCAAAGCTAGAAACATGAGCTATATCAGGCCATCATATATTAATTCTGTATATAACTAACTTAGCATACATACATAATTGACTTTGTGGATCTAAGCAGCTATACAATATTATTGTCATGTAATTTAGTTTCTAGGATTCTAAAAGCCAACCATACTCGACAGCACGTCGGTAATCCGGCCAAAAATGCCACAGTACTGATGAGAAATTTCACGTATGTATGTTTATATATTTTAAGCAACTAGCGAAGGAAGGGGTACCGTGTTAAACAGTTAAACAAACCCAGTATATAACTACATATATAGAAGACACTGCGTCCGTGCTTCTATCATATTTGGCTAGCTAGTACCAGTGTACTACTACTACTGCACATGGACGGACGTGGTCATCTTTTTCCTTAGCTAGGTTTCGAGCTTGAGCTAATAATGCTCGCAGCTCGATCGTGCTAGCTAGTTATATACCTCATTAATTTGTACCCTTCATCTTTTGAGAAGATCGATCCAAACCAGTTGGTACGTGGTCGATCGATGTTGGTATATATATATATGTTGACTAAGTCAAGGTACATTTGTTGACTATTTCAAAACATGGCAAGGCCATTTTCCACGTCATTATAGTATGTGACGGTCAAGGGATATAGTGACCCTTTAGTTGATTATTCTCATTATTCATGATAACTGATGATAAGACAAGTCGAGCTAAGAAATATCTATCATTATTTGGGTCGATTACGACACTAAATTATGGATTATATATAAAATGTATATTCGAGAAAAAAATTAAAATTCTTATTTGAAGCATATGAAAAATTGTTAAGTAAAATTTTTTTCTTTTATAGTGTGCAGCCGAATAGTACGTGTAACACGTAGTTTTTCTTTCAACCTTGAGTCCTCGTATACACATACATAGATGTTGAATGTTTTTATGATAACTCACTAGTTATGATAAAGTTGTTATTAATTAGAAAAAATTACCTATCGCTCCACCTAATTCATTATACGAGACAGTTTACATTTTGGTTTCGGTTGTGTTAAAAACGCTTAAAAGTCATAAATTCGACAAACAATTTTACGATCTTACATCTTTCCGTTCTCATACCATAAAGTAATAAAATATTACTAACACTCCACAATATAAAGTGTCTCCTCCTTTGTTACATCAAATATCTATCTATTCCAAATTTTCATGGTTCACTTTGCTCAACTTTCTTTCTTTTCTAGTGCACTTTGAAGTTTGAACCAAAACGTTAAATATTTTCTACCAAAATAGCTCCACTTGTCTCTAAGATCTCGATTAAAAGTCATTTGTCATCAAGGAAACTGGAAAAGTATGAGGGGCATATATTAGGCATTCCGAACAAACATTTAAACCTTTGGATTAGTGCTGAATTATGTACTTGAACATGGGTTTAATACAACGGTAAACCATTACACAAACATTCAAAATCCCCAAACGCTCTATTTTCAAAAACCATAATTAATCAAACCATTAATTAATCCCACATTAGCTGAATCTAACCTCACCGGAAAATAGCCACTTCTCGCCGCCAGTCATTGCTTCGCGTCGGAGATATATCAATCTCTATCAAATTATCTTCCTCAACTTGAAATTGTAAGCCTGACCTCTTATTGCCATCCAAAGCAATCTCAATCAACCCTTCTTTGTCATCCTCTTCCCACTTGTAGAACATGTTCCCCGGCGAGTCCCACGCTCCGGTCATCGAAAAATCGCCGTCCGATGAGGTATCCGAATCCGATTCCGGGTAATACAGAGACAAAGAAGGTTGCCTTCCAAGACCCAGAACTTGTTTCTCTTTCTCTTCACGATTGAAATTCGGGTTCTCAGTCGGATCCACTTCATCTTCTTCACCTTCATACTCTTCATAAATGACCTCCAATGGCGCCTTCACATTCCACTCAACAAAACAGTCATCAAAACAGGGGTATTGATCAAAACCCATTTCGCTTTCGTCTGTTTCGAATTGATACGTGACAAAGCTGTGATCTTCTTGTAGAGCACTTGCAATTTGTTCATGGACAATTTCAGCAGTATCATTTGGTTCAGAGTATTCTGTTTCGAGTTCTGGATCAGAAGGCTTTTCCTTCTCTTTGTGCTCATCATCTTCAAAGCTTTGACTTGCACCAAGTCGAAGAAGACTGATCAAGAGAATTCCGGTTATTATCACCACCGGTGAGAAAACAAAGCTCAAGAAATGGCACGGGAAGTAAAGGAGAATCAGAGCGTAGAAGGTGACAATGCTTGAAAACAGAGGACTTGAGGAAATTGAAGCCCAAAAATACTTCATTGTTTCAGCAAATACCAAATCCGAAACACAATTCAAATCCCACAAGAGACTCGCATTTTGTTCCATGAAAAACAAAATCAAATCCCATCCAAATCCAAGCCAATAAAACTGAAGAAAGAAAGCCTGGAACGGATGGGATCAAAGAGATGGATAAAGAGAGGTTGAGTGGGTTAAGACTCGAGAAGGATTGGGTTGTGGGGTTTTGAGGGGCTTTTAAAGTCTTTTGGGGTGCGTGTGAACAAGGCATGGAATATTAGTGTTAAGAAGAAAAGATAATTTGTTAAAAAAAAAAAAGAGAAGAGAAGAGAATGGTGGTGGTCTGTGGTGGGCATTTACCAAGGTCACCTTTGTCCCATAAAATCTACGAATCAACCTGAAAAGATGTTTAATTATATGCATTCATGAATTTAATCTGTGTCACATTCACCTAATAAGCTCAAGAAGCAGACGACCGAGACTCCAAAAGAGAAAATCATATCAGAAATGCCAAAGGTTCAATCAAATTGATAACAAAAAAATTTGTAATAATCTACTAGAGATAAGTTTTCCTTGTAAACTTCAATTATCTCTGTTATTTAACCAAAATTAGTTTATGTATTTCGTAGCTATTTCATGAAAGTTTTAGATAAAAATTATCTTTTTGAGATATTTTATCGAATAATTTACCGTCATTCTAAAAAAAAAAAATTAGAAATTTTGAGATAATTGACCTAAACAAACTTGTAATAGTTGATCACCAACTTCATAAATATCAACCCAACTGTGATTATCAATCTGGGTCCAATGAGAAGTGGCTAAGGGTAAATAGTCCAATTAATGCAACTTAAAGATCACACTTATCTATGAGGATAGCAGCATAACACATAGCTCTATCTGACCAAATTAGAGGCATCAAAGTCATATGGGTTTGGCCTTCCACTTTGCGTACCATGCTGCCATGCATGTGCTAATAGTGCTATTGGTAAAGTAATGGTGACCCCAGAAAATGGCTTCCCATACTGAAAAGCTAATGGGAGGAAAAAGAGGGCAACTAAAAAGGAAATGCAAACTTCTTTTTTCCTTTTCTACCTTCCTTGTTTGGTTTGAACTTTGAACTGAAAGGTATAGAAGAACTCACCCTCTTTTTTCCTCACCAATCAGTCAATTATAATAATGCTTCTCTGGACTCTGGGTCTACCACTACTACTAAATCCTAGCTTGACTTTTAAGAAAATAATGCAGATTTATGATTGGATGTGATAGAACAACAAATATCAACGAACGAATCCTCTGTGAGCTTTAATGTATGTACGGGTCAATGCAGAAACATTTCATATAATCAATCAGCCGTTGGAATAGAAGAAGAAGCAATTCAGTGTCCATGTGGACCATGTGATTAATGTTCCCATCGCATTATCAAAATTTATTGTTCATATATACAAGTTGTTACGAATTAATGCATGTTCCTGATACCAGTGAGATGCAAGTGTTGACATGATTTTGAATACGAGAAAGATGATTAGGGTTAAGATAAGTTAAAGTTCATTCCCTTTAAGTTTAACAAACTTAAAAAAAAAATTCGAAAGAAAAAACCTAGAACACGTTGCTGAAGTGAGTTAGAGGGCCATGAGAGTAGTCCTCTGATCATCATTAGCAAGATATTCAGCGCATAATTACTTGCGAGATCCCTGATCACCAAAAATGTCATATTGTTAAGAAATCAGATCAGAGCATTTGTGAAAGACTCAACTATGTGACATGAGCATATGATGCTTGATTTTTCTGTTCGATATCATTTCTATTTGATTTCAACCAATCCAAAAGGGCAAAAGCATGAAAAGAAAAGGAAACGACACCGGAGCTGCTTCTACTCTTCCAAGGCAAAGTTGATGGGCGTTGTTAGTTGTGGCAGACAAAGAATCTAACCCACCAATCCATTGTTGAAACTTGAAAACCGAATGACTGGTGAAGAAACCAACTTTAGGAAGGCCCATCATCACATGGATCGGGACCCTTCAATTAGAAAACCAAGCATCCATGTCACATAACTAGCAGTTATAACAAGATTGTTTAGTTAACTGTTAATGATCGAATAAGAGTCGTACATCAGAAAGTCAGAAAATGAACCAAATGCCAGCATATACACAGCCCAGTTTGAAATAGGTACAAATGGTTCAGGCCTACTCCTATAAAATTTCCTAATATCCCAAATTAAACAAAGGAGAAAGGATCATACTATCTCATTTTGCAGATCATGAACTCATTTACTATAGGTTGTACCCGGCACCAGGAGGGGCATACCCGCCAGGATGAGGTGTAGTAGGAAGGTATCCGGATTGAGGTCTAGGAGGCAAAGTTCCATAGGGTGAACCTGAATTGGAGTCAATTGACATATCAGAATAACATAAATCAACACAGACACAAACACATAATGATAAGTTATTACTGTGCTACCTCCATATGCAGGTGGGCTAGGACTAGGAAGAAATGCGGGTGCTCTTGGAGCTTGAGGAGTGGCATGACTGGAGTATCCACCACCACCATAACATCCAGGGGCATTGCCCGTGAATGAAGCCACTGCTGGAGAGGGTTGAACTGCGGGACTAGGATAGGGGTTAGAGGCAGCACCATAACCTGCTCCATAACTATTGTAAGGGGCTGTACCACTTGTAGGAGTAGCATTGTAATTGCTGGAGTAGCTAGAATAAGTTCCTTGAGGGGAAACTGCCCTAGGTACAGGTGGACGTTGATTGCCTTGATATGGTTCTGGAAATGATCTAGCAGTCCCAACCGGCACAGCTCCCTGATGGGTTTGATATGTATTCACCTGAGACTTGAAATATAAACACACCCCTCATTAAACTGATAAATTTTCGCTACCCTGCTCCAGGGAATAATTACATTACCTCAACTTACTTGGTTGGGCATATGATACTGATAGTTAAGTGGAGGAACAGATGAGTAAGAGCTGTTCCAACTTCCAGTGTTGACTGCATAATAAGTAACAACATGAGGACTATATCCACATAAAAGATTTTGAATAAAAGAATTCAAGAATTCAAGCCCGATTTCATATATCCAGAGAAGGATAGATATTAACCTGCAGAAGCTCCTTGATATTGTGGTGAAGGAGTAGGATATGGCCGCACAGGACTCGCCCCATAATTTGGTGAAAAAGGATAAGACTGAACAGAGCTTCCACAGGAATATGGCGAAGAGTTATTCGAGTTCAAATTAGATTTACGTGCAAGTTCCTGCTTCATCTCATCCAAATGTCTCTGTGATTCTTCTCTGTTGAGTTCTACAAACATAACCTTATCGAAGAAGACAAGACTTAGAAATTAGCAATACAATGAAAACACAAACAATAGTGTCAAGTTTGGTGAGTAATTTACCTCATCAAAAAACTCATCTGAACGAGGCTTATCCTTGCTGACAGGTAAAACATAATTGGCTGCCAGAAAGATAATCCAGGTCTCAATAAAACCACAGATATAAAGATCATAAGAACACAATTGGGAAAGGAATGACCATTACCCAACATTTCATTCACAGCATCAGCAGGTACCTCCTTTCCCATTTCTCCCAATCGCTTCATAGAACGAGCCTTAACCTCTTCAGGGCTTGGAAACACCACAACAGCAATCTGCAAACAGAAAATAACAAAAAATAAGCATAGAGACTAAATAAGCTGAACCTGAATCTTAATACATACACTTATCATGAATGCATAGCTACCTTCTTGAACAGATTGAATGGCCTAAGTTTACGTTTACGGGCATTCTTGTATACATTTGTCTGATCAAGAATGTAATTGCGAGGAGTGGTGGCTGCTCTGGATAAAAGAGTATTAAAAATTTCAGTGGCTCTACTCATCAGACGTTCAAATCGTTCACCATAATTCTGCTTACGCAAGAGCCCTGGCACCTGCACAAGGGTTTAACTTGTGTCAAGCCATCTGTCAACCAACAAGAAATAGTGAACAAAACAAACACATTAAACAATCACACACCTTCATTTGGTCTAGAACCATATTTGTCCCAAGCAAAACATAACGCTTCTCGGGGTGCTCTTTCACCCACTTCTCTGCCCAAGTAGTTTTGCCTGAGGCAGGCAAACCCACCATCATCATCACTTCACAATCCTTCGGTTCATTAAAAACCGGTCCCATAATCGCATTTCCGTCCTCAAGAGCAGATCCCCAAGGCTTAAAACCCTCTTCAGGAACAAGTCCATCTTCAACACTAAACTGCAACTCCACCCCCACATTTTTCAACAAAACATGAGGGAAAACCGCAGATTCCCATTGCAACTTCTTTACCTCAGAATCCACCACCGCAAGACCCAAAGGACCAGCATTGAATTTCATTGCTGTACCCAAACATTTTCCATTCTTGGAAAAAGCAATGGAAGCCAAGGGCTTTTCTTCAAGATTGACAGCACAAACAATGGTATCTCCAAGCCCAAACTTTTCACCATAGTCCGAAAACTTACTACCAGTCGAGAATTTTCCAGTGCCCCCATACCCAAAGCTGTGACTTGTTTCCCCAAGGCTTCCCACCACATCATCCCCTCTAGAAATCCCAACCCGGCAAAGATTTTGCTGGTCACGGCCAGTGTCCTCCATTGCAACATGTTGAAACGAGACGACTCTGCAACCGAAACAGTACTTCCCACCGGTAATTCCCACATTGGCTCGAGCACCGGACCAGCAATAAGCAAACCCCTGCTCGTAGAGTGAAGAACCTTGAAGCCCAATGCCTTCAATGTTGAAATCTTAAGAAAAAAAAGGAACAATTCACATCAGAATTCCTCCAAGGTACTAATTTCTTGGAATTAAATTAGGGTTAGGTTTCGCGCTACGATTATAAAAATTCAATTAACAACCAAGAAATTCCAATACCTAAGTTGCAATCGGCAGGATTGAGAACCACGCGTTGCTTGCGCTCCGGTTCCGAAGACGGCGGCACGTCGTTGACGAGCTTGGCCTTCTTCGAGGGCTCTGGTTCGTCTTCAGCAGGAGCTTCGCGTTTGGCTGATGCCATTGAAACGATAAACTGTACGGAAAACAGAGAGAGAAAAAGCGCGAAACGGAATAGGTGTGATCAGCAATTATGCTGCCAGATGGGGGATTTATATATAACCACATAGGCGGTACAAGACAACCAAAATATTTTGAAACCGGCTTAAGGATCTTCGGCAAAGTCCATTGGGCTTTGATCACAAATAGTCAGATGGGCTATTGGGCTTTGTATCAATACTTCTTTATTTAGATCTTCTTCCTTTTATTTTTTTTCCAAACTTGGAAGCTTAACTTTCAAGCTCTAATGGAAATGTACACCATACTAGATATTAAATGCCAAAACGTTACAAATGAGCCATGCTTACCATAAAACCAGATAGGTATTTACTCGAACACGTAATTTAATAGCTATAATTTAGCTAAGATGACAACTACTCTTGGCTTTTGAGAACCTTACGAAATTTGCTCTCAATAAGGACAAGATCAAGATCTTGTCCCAAACTTTCTTCATACTGTGATTACTGTTATTAATAATTTTCAAGCATTTTAAAACTGAAGCCTAAGACTTGCCCAGTTTGCTCTGAATATGATCTTCTAATTGATCTTAACCTAAACTTTCTTCATACTGTCATTATTAATTTTCTTAATGAGTTTCCTTAACCTCGGCACTCATGAATCAAACCCATAAAAAACAATAACCACATGAAATAGAGAGAAGACACAGAGCACAATTGCATAGAAGCCTTATTGATTTTATAAATTCAAGCTGATAAATTACAGAATCAAGTCTACATCCTTCATATTATTCTCAGTGGAAGGGCACAAAGTTTAGAGCCCTCAATAAACAACTAGTAACGTTTCTTTCTTTCTTTCTAATACATGTACAGAAATAGATAAACAAGCAAGTCTGATCTTCAATGATGGAATTTGAAGAATCTGCATGTACCCATTTCTCCATATGTACACTAATTAAACAGCAAAGCAGACATTTCTATTTACAAAATATCCCAATTTGCAGCAGCAGAATAATCACACTTGATCATCTTCCATGAAGAGCCCTTTTCTCATCCCCTCCTCCAATGAATCCAATAAATTAACCGATATTTCTTCCAGCTTTTTCCGGCTAGGAAGCGGCCTATGCAGCTTCTGCTGCCTCGGAGCATTTGGAGCTTCAATGTCCTCCAAATCGTCTTCATTCGAATCCGAAAAATCAATCTTGGTTCGAAAAGCTCGAACCTTTCTAGGTGTGCTGTAAGCAAAATGCCACTGTTTTGCAATAAGAGTCTGCAATAACACAAAACCAAATCAAATTCAATCCCAATTTTACCAAAACCAAATAACAAAATCCACCAACGAATTAGTTCATAGATACTCACCGCTTCTCTAATTGGTTTAGATACATGGAAAAGCTGCTTAAGATCCTCATGATCAACTCCGCAAAGAATCTTAATCTGCAAAATTCCAAAATTAGTAACCGAATCAATCAAATTAGATTCGAATTCAATCGAAGAAAACCAGAAAAAAAAAAAAAAATTGGGGCTTAGGGCTTACCAGAATCTCCTGAGGCAGAGCTTCGAGTTGAGAAGTCTCGGTATCGAAATCGAATCTGCCGCTTCGCTGCTTCTTCAATGGAGTTTTGGGGCTCAAATCCCAATCCTCGAAATCGGAGATTCCAATCCTCTTCCTCCCCAAAGCTCGAGCCTCTCCTCCAAACGAAACGCTGCGTTTCAGTGAACTAGTCCGGCACTTCTTCCCCAAAGCCATAATGAAAGACCTGATTGAGATTCGCACTAGATTTAGGAGATTGCTGTGTGTGTGTGTGTTTAGGTTTGCGCTGTGGTAAAATGGAAAAACAAGAACCAAGGGATTAGATTGGGCGAGGTCGGGTTTATATATGGAAACGAAAATATAGCGTTTTTCGAAAACTGTGCACAGTGTGGAATAATCTACGCGGAAATGGAATCACCCCGAAATTTCTGTTGGAAAAAATCTCGGGTCCCCAGTAATTTATCTCCTTTTAGCAATTAAAAAAATTAAAACGAGAGGGAAAACTAGCCGTTTGAACGAGACACGTGCCGAAACAGTAGCGTCCGAGAAGCTACACGTGTGATGACATGGCCGATATGGTCGGTCCGAGTCGGCTGGGTCGGTACCTTTCTCACCAAGTTGCGTAGGTGTCATGCTGGGAGTTGATAGGGTGACAGTCAACTCGTGGTCGAGTATATTGACTCGTTGTTAGGATGACGACACGTGGAGAGGAGTACAGGTGGACGGTGATCATGCGGAGGTGGGTTCGCGTAAGACGGCTAGTGAGCATTGTTTGACTGAAGATTCTAGATTTGGGGGTGACGGCTGTCGCACTAGCAGCCATCAATATCGACTACACGTCAAAACCGTGGACGTGTTTTTATATTGGCTCCAAAAGCATCCAAAGCATGTCTGTTAATTTTTTTAAAAAAGTTTTATCTATTCTTTTTTCTACCTTTTTCATTGTTTTCAGAATTTTATTTTTTATTTTCAGAAAATTTTAAGAAAATATTTTTGGAAATAATTACGGATGAAATTTAAAAAACCTTATCAAAAATAAATTCATTCTTTCGTACCAAAAATAAATTTGAAATTCTAAACCCGTAATTAATCAATTTGAATGACAAATTTAAAACATTAGTGTAATTATCTTAATATAATTCCAAAAACATATTTTCCATTCCAAAAACGTGTCAACTTACTTAAGAAAGCTTTCTTAATGTCATAGACAAACCCTTCGGATTGGATAACAAGTAGTGGTTGGATAGAGTGATAAACATATGACTCGTGTCACAAGATCCAATATATGAATTCTATAAACCAAACAAAGAACAGTTGAAGATTTGTTGCAACTATAGGAATTGAAAATGATGAAGAAGTTGGAGAAAAATGAACTATGAAGCTACACTGCATTCTAACTGAGTTTAATTATGAAATCTAATCTTTGTTTATCTATCTATGTATCTATGATCTATCTATACTAATCATGGTATCTAGATATCGATCTCAAATTAAGATTTTTGTAAATGAACTATATAACTACACTACCATGAAAATGAGTTTGTTGCATCGAGTATTGAATAATTGAAAACAAGATAAAACCAAATTTATATTTATCCATGAATCTATGATCATATACTAATCATTTCGTATCTAGATATGAATCTCAAATTAAGATTTTTGTGTATCTTATAGAGACATGAGAATCTCGCTAAAATTTTGATTCAAGATCTATATGTAAGTGGACAATTATAAAGAGTTAAGTTGCATCGATTATTATCAAAAGCAAAAGCGTAGATTTTCAAAATATATTTCAATCGCAAGACAACAGTAACCAAGAATGTCTGGGTTAGAAAAGTATTCCAAGTGATTTTACAAAAAGAACTAGTAACTGTATTAAAAAAAAAAAAAGCACAACATGATTAGTAAATGGATTGGGCCGCTTTGGATTAATGGATGTATGCGGTTGCTTGCTGTCAACCTATTCAAATTCTGTACTTGTCACTATTGACTAATGAACATCCAGAAACTATTTTTCCCGGCCCATATATAGCTATGAAATTATTTTTTGAACAAAGCTATGAAATTATTATAATTTAAAAGCGTTCAAATTTTCATACAGGATCACTGCTATACTTTTGGGTAAAGACCATTATTTTTTTGTCGCTAATAAAGGGGTGGCTTTTTGTCATAACCCCTTTATTAGCCACAAAAAAATAATAGCCTTTGCTCAAAATTGTAGTAGTGGATTAATTAGTCAGATGCACTTACCAACCACAAATTTATATATACTAAAGCGCCTACACTGTTCATTTCACTGTTCATCTGACAGTAAAATGACTCTTTTGCCCTTCATTCCTCTCTCCTTGGCTTCTTTTCTTCCCCGCCTTTTCTTCTCATTACGATTTTGGTCAGATATGCTTTTCTCTCCCATAATCGATTTCGGTCAGCAACCCAACTCATCCCCAACCCATAATTGATCACTTCGATCGTGCTCTCTCGCTTATCCTCCAATTACCGATTTCTAACCAAGAATTTTTCTTATCATCATCTTCTAACGCCTAAACCACAAATAATCTCTGTTCTTCCCTTCCTGCAATTCAAAGACCTTAACTTTCGAGTTCGATCTGTCCTGTGCCGCTTTGGGACTTCGATTCTCGGAGTTTTGAGCGATACCCAGTTCGTCTTTTTTGTTTTTGTTGTTGGTTTTGTTAATTTGAAGGCGAATTTGTGGGATATAATTGGGTCTGAAGCTAGGGTTTCGAAATTTCAGGTACCCTATTGTTTAACTATCACTGTTTGAACCTTTTATTTATGGGTGTTATTTGATCTTTTGTGTTCTTTGGAGTTAATCTCAATTTTTTTGAGTTTATTGTGGATATGGTTTGGTTCTTTGGTATGGATCTGTTATTTTGATTTTGAGCTTTATACTGGGATTGCACTATTTTGTGTTAAATCAGCTTATTTGGCTTTTGGTGCAAGTGTAACGTTTTTTTTTGAATTGTGGGTAGCTCTTTGTCTTCCTCAAAGATTATTGTTTTAGGTGCTTGGTTAAGATATGGAGCTCTAATAGTAAATGTCTTCGTCAAAGATTTGAACTTTGGCCATGACGATTTGTTAACAAACTATATATGTTCGTTTAGAGTGAGCATGATGATTTGAACTTTCTGCATTTTACTGACTTAGTGTACTCTTTTGGTAACTTGGGAACTAATAGCTTACTTGAGACGATGTTGATGGCAGTGGCGAGATAACCTGAGTGGTGCTTATGTTTTACGAGAGTCTCCTATGTGAAAAATTTAGATAAAATTCCAAGAAAAAAGAGGTAGATTGTTCAAAGAAAGACTGAAACACAAGAAAGGATATGGGAGTGAGAAACTTATTTCTTGAACTAAATTTGATATAATTTTTTTCCAGTTATTTACTATATACTAATTGGTGATACACTGTTCACTACACTAAATATGGTAAAATATGTTTCCAGGATATTTTAAAAGATTATAGATTGTTTGTTTGGTCCGATAGTCATTCAGTTTTGATATATGGTACATATGGGCTGTTGTTACTTAGTTTTTGTCATAATCATCTTTGTTACAAGAAAAACCAGTATTCTTTTATACATAGATAGATATATGCAGTTGCAGAGCAAAACGAAAGAAAATTCTATAAAGTGTGACATCGGTGTATCATATCATATCAGAAACCATCACCTTTTTCTTTTCTCTTTTTTTTTTCTTTCTGTTGCAGTTTGTTCCAATCTTTTGCTGGCGGCCTTTTATTTTTCAGTTTTGGGATTAGGGTTGTGATTTGGACTATGTCATACTGATCAGATTTGTAACCAATGAAAGCTGCCTTGAACAATTAATTTGATTCAGGACCTAAAATAAAAATAAGTTTTGGCTCCTATATCAGAACTCCTTTTAAGTTCTCTTTATTTATATACATATATAGTGCTACTCTTTTTTTCTTTTCTTTTTTTTGTTTTGAGAAGAATATATAGTGCTACTCTGAAGTCAAATAATTTACTTCGGTATTCCTAATGACAATACCAACAGATAAAAATGACAAGAAGATTTCAGCAAGTTATATTCTTATGTCACAACTCAAACAAGATTACTAAATACACACAACTACAAAGCTGAGAAAAATAAAATACAGTTCAACCATCAGTGGACTGGAATAATGCCTTCTGTATATGATTTTAATTATTGAAGGGTGGCAAATAATTTATCCATATAATCACCTAATCTGTCTTTAACCAAAGGAAGGTTGTTCTGTTTGTTACTCTTATTGCATATTACTACTCCTTACTACTCCTTTTAAGTTCTCTTTATCAACATACCATACCTTATATTGCCAGTTTCGGTAAATCATGTTTGTTCTCAGTTTTTATGAGGTTATGCACAGTATTTTAATATAGCAATTTCAAGAATAATTTTTCATGTCTAGGTAAAATCACAGATTCTATATTGAATTTTGATTTGCTTATTCAAAATTGTTGCGGTTCTTTTTGCTTTTCTAATCATAAAGGTGTAATCTCAATCTATTAAGCTGAAATGAGCAGGTAGGTGAAATAGGTACAGTGTAAATTTTGAAACAGATTTTTCCCTTTTTCTTTCTTCTTTTTTCTTGCTACTAATTCATCTAATCTTAGCCTGTCTTATTAATGAATACCTGTTCAATGTGTTTATCTGCAGGTTGCTGCTTTTGGGGAAATTGTGCGATAGTAGAACCTTTTGGTGAGTTATATTACACAGAAGTGCATGTTCTTGGACAGGTTGTGTTGCTGGAAGCAAAGGACTTTGATTTGAGAACTTTCTTCTGAGGTAAAGCTCAGTTGTTGCTTTGATTTGATTCGAGGATGCCTTTTTTTACTGTGTTGGTGCGTTTTAGCATTTGCGATTTGATTTTATTGGTAGTTGTCTATTTGGTTTAACTGTGTTTTGGGGGTTTTGGTTAGGAAAGAAAGATAAACAAGTGATATCAAGTGATGTTTGCTTTTTGACACTTTAATTTTCTTATCATCAAAAGTAAAATGAAGTAACTGATATTTGTATAATAACTGAAGGAATTAGTGTGTGTGTGTGTGTGTATAACACATTAAATGAGTGTAACTTTGTAGTTTCAATCATTTGTTAATTTAATTTTATTAAATGACTAGCTGTGTTTAGTATAAATTTAAAAGATGAATATGTGCTTGATAAAAATTTACATACGAGTATGCAATAACCATATATATACTTCTAGCGACTTTAAGGCTTTGAAGGTTCATTTCATAGGTGCTCTGTTTTCCTTTTTTCTTTTGTTTCTGTCTTTCAGGAACTTATCTCTTAATCTGTGTAATGTATTTTGTAGTGTGTGAAGTTTCTTTTCAAGAAAATCACTGTCCAATTGATTGGTGCTTCCGTTCTGTGAGCTGTGTTAGATAAATAATAATTGGTTGTTGATTGTTCAATGTTGTTAGTGAGTTGCTAGCTAAGGTCAACTTTAACTGTAGTTTTCTATTGCATTAATTTTTCTTTTTTAATTGTGAAGGTAAATGTAGTGTCTGTTTTTTATGTTGCTTTTTTCTTTTGAAATAAATGATAGTATTTCTATCTCGCTTTTTCTAATTTTTTAAACTAGGTGGCTTTAATATTGTTTATCGATTTTGATCTAATAAAGAGGACAGTGGATCTAATCAATTTGTCTGATTAATTAAATTTTTCGTAGTGCAGTCAATTGTTTAGGTTATTTTAATTGGGTAATTTGTGAGTTATCTACAATTTTAATGATGAACATTTGAATAAACATGGTCTATGCATTGAAAATGTTGCATTACTCATTTTGGTCCACTGCTGTTCCTCATTTTGGTGTCCTGCATTATCTCGGTTTCCTCTTCTTATACAGGTTTGTACATTACGAAAAAAAAGATGAAAGTCATAAAAAAGTAAGTAATAACCTGAGCAGGGAACATATCAAATATGCTACTTGAAAAAAATTTAAGAGATATTGGTATATTGGTTTCCTTTTTTTATACAAGTATGCATTCCTTTTTTATTATTTACTTAATTGAAACTGCTATTTGAGAAATATGTTTACCAAATTTGTTCATATTATATCATTGATGATCTGTATTTAGCATCTCCTGAGGTCATATTATTCAATTTAGTTGCTTAATTTCATGTTCATTCAGCACAATTTGTTCTTCTGTGCAGTGAGCTTCAAGGAAGTTTTACTTGAATAGTGAACTAACTAATGGAAATGAAGATGATAACTGGGAGTATGTAGAATAGGGACCTGTTGAAATAGAATGTACCAGAAAAGAAATAATTGTGAAGAAGAAGAGTCCAGGTTCCAAAGAGGAATAAAGACCAGCAAAGTAGAAAGGAGGTGTGCAACATGAATCTAGAACTTTGATTAAATACATGATATTTTATGGTGTGCTTTCTCTCTGTGTTTTTTCAAAAAGTATTAAGAGCAGATGTTGTCATTTGTTTGATAAGATTCTGATCAACCATATCAAATCCTCTCCCTCCACAATTTGAATGTTTTGCTGATTACAAAAATGCTCATTTGATGAGGTCCTGTTGGAGTTGACATAAATTGGCACTCATTTATATAGTGTGTTGTTTTTCCACCATAGTTGTGTATGTTTTCTTTTGACAGTGTACGATTCATTTCTATGCATTGGTCAGCCTTCATCTATCTTATCATATTACTAGCTTAGATTATTTTTGGTATATTATATTATGTTGAATCTCAATTATGTTGAATTGAGACATATGATTGAATCTCTCAATCATGTTCTACATATTTTAAACACTTGAAACCCGCAGCATCGCGCGGGCACTTCTTCTAGTAATTCACTAATCATGGAGAAGGTTGGAGCTAGCAGTAATCCTATGTCAAAGAATAATTATTGAACCATTTTATAGCTCATAAGTTTTGTTCTAGCAGTGGGAACACAAATTGTATATGAGAATCTACTACGATCGATAACCGGAAAGTATGATTTGATCATTTAATAACAATAATTGAACTACAACGTATTTTGGAAACAAATTCTCATACGCAATTCTCATATAAACAAATTCTCGATCAAGACTCCGAATCTTTGACATGCAAAGCATGCAGAGTACGTACACTTTAAAATTTATTTACTTATGTGGCGACATATATAACGCCGCTAATTTTATAATTAAACTACGTTACACTCCAAATCTTTAACATGCAAAACATCCATGCAGTGACTATGCGTACACACACTATATAAATAATTGTTTATTTCATTATTGAAATATATATATATGAAAATGATACTAAATCAAGATATGCTAATTGACACTAAATCAAGTATCTTTTAGATATTTTATCACATAAGACAATGATAAAATCCATTTCACAAACCCTATAGTAAGTTAACCAGCTAGCATATATAAAATTGTAGGTAAGAAATAGCTTTATATTGGAAAGATAATTTGAAATTTCACCCTTTAATTGAGTGATGAATTGAAACAATAGGAAATGTATAGCGCCATTGGATCGATAAACAGATGTTTTAATTAATGTATAACAAAAACAAGCTTTGACATACTAGCTCAAAACCATGGAATACATTTGTATGCATTTTATCATTATTGTTGGTGAGGAACTATTTGAACTTAGAAACCTCGATCATCTAACAATCTGGAAGAGAATACCACGAAAGGAATAGTTATTTGCATCTGATTTATCTCTTGATTGCAAAAATTGGATTAGAAGACAAATACCTGTATCAAGTTTATGCACGTACCTAATCAAGTATGTGAATTGAACCACATAAGTTCTCAATCTGATGATGAAATTAAAGACAAATTAATACAAATGCAAAGTTTAAACAAACCACAACTTAATTTAAAACTTAATTGAGTTTCAAAGGTAAACCCTTTGCCATGCCACTGTGACAGGTATATATGGGGTACATAAACTTGATACAGGTATGGCTACATGCATGTATCTAGCTATATAACTTAAACCACTACATCACACGATCATAAACCAAACAACTATAAAACCTAAAACACTGATGCAAATTTAACCTTAAGACTACGTACTGCTATAAAGTTCTGGATTAGCTTTCAGTCTCTTGAGTCTTGATCGAGCAGATTGGTCCTCCTAATCAACACCATTTCTTGGAGAAATGCTTCGGATAACTGCTTAAGTCATCTATTTGGTCGCACAATAAAATCTCAGCTGTTGGGGACAATCTCCAACCTACGAGGAATTGCGTATACATTCTCTTTTCATGGGGGTGCAGATAAGCAAACCCTCGGCATTGACGACACCGGTTTCGTGGCCAAACCAGGACCATACGCTCTAAGAACATCGTCCTGTCCAAGATGAACTTTGCCAACTGTACATCTTGCTTTGTAAACCTAAACCCTCTTATTTTGACAAATTTCAAAGTATTGAGGAAGCTCATATATTGATCCATTGCTGGCTTCTGCAGCAACTCCCAGTAAAGTGTGCTCTCACACTTATACTCATTCAGCTGAAAGAAAATTGGTGACATTAATCCAGATAGGTGACAATTAATATATAATCAAGAATCTCATGTACTTTATATGCGTTTACTACTCACACGACACACTCCCAGTTTATTAATTATTATCTATGCAAATCAAAATTAATATTTATTGCTAAAAGTTCGCGCGCTTTTGCTATTTAATTATTTCGCGCACATTTACTATTCACACAGTTTAGTTTATCGTTATGCTATTCAAAATTAACATGTCATTGTTTAAAACACTTAAATTAATAAAGAAAGCATGGACGAAATTGAGATTGAGAATAACATTATCCTAAATAAGCAAAACAAAACAAATTCGTAGGGATGATAATTCGACTCACATCAACGAACAAGATCTCCAGGCTTGGACAGTTTTTGATGAAAGAAGCAATGTCTCCGACATTGGCAAAGCTCGGATCCTCCATGACTATTTGGAGCTCCCTCAAGTTCGGGAAGCAAAACTGCGTCTCTCTAAGACATCCGTAGCGAATCTTGGCAGCCAAGCCCTAATTATTCGATCACACACGAACAATAATAACTAATTAAACAACCACTTACAAAACAAATTAACACTGATAAATATATCCGATCGAGTGGCTAGCTAGCTAGGGTTTCGGGATTGATTCACTACCTACCTCAAGAAATGTGCTACTAATGGTGAGGACTGTCACACGGGAGATATCAGCAACAAGCTTTTCGACAAGCCAGGGGTTGGTGAGCCCTCTTGAGGGCCGGAAATTCAAAATGGCTTCGTCCAAGAGCAACAAAGGCTCACATATCTGGAATTGACTCACCATTGCCCCACTGTAGTAGAGGCATCGAAGCCTCGGCGCATCGATCTCGACGCTCGAAATCTCCGGGCAGCCTCCCACCTTCAACACCCTAAACCTCTTGTGCTCCTTGGCCTTCACCCTCAGGTTCCTCACCCCGTAGCAGTTGGCCATGTCGAAGCTCTCGAGATGGACGCAGTTCTCGAACAACGCCTCCACGATCCGGCCCGTCAGATCAACCTGCCTGAGAATCACGGTGGTCAGAGACGACAGAGCTTTCATATTGTACGGCATCTGGAGGATTGAGTAGTAAAGCTGGAGCACTTTGAGCGTTGCCACGTCAACCTTGGCCGGGAGGCCAAACGGCACTGTCCCCTGATAGATGTCGAGATCGAGCTCCTCGACGCCTTTCTCGATCGATGTGCGGACCCACTTGTCCAGCAGATGCTCCACACCGGACGGGTCGAAATGCAACCGGAGCGTCTGGATCTTTTTCCCCACGTGGAGATTAAAGACCCGGTTCACGACGTAGATGTACCACATCCGGTCGGCTCGGGTGGCCCCGAATTCTCTCCCGAAGGTGAGATTCCGGCATTTCCGCCACGTTTTCCGGTACTTCTTCGCCACCAGGCCGATCTGCATGCACTCTTTCATCGGCAGGTAGGTGAAAATCGTCTCCACGAGATCATCGTGAAGATAAACACCGCAACTGTCGACGTTCTCGCCCAGATTGAGACGGAGACGGTTACGGTTACGGTTGTTTTGGCGTTGTCTCCACGCTATTTTCGATGAATGTGCAGAAGCCATTTCGATAATGATGAGAAATGAAAAGCAGTCTGAGTAGTGGTGGTGAGATTTTTGCTTTCAGTGAAGAAAATCTGGAGGAGGGAGTGAGTATTAATAAGGGGAAAGTATCGAGGTGGTGTTAGGGTTTTGGAGGTTTCTGCCATAGCTTTTTAGGAAGTAAAGTAAAATTTTGGTGCTGTGAGAGAGGATTCAGCTTCTTCTGGTTTTGCCTCTTCTGGCTTTCTCAGGGGGAATGAAACAAAAGTAATGGAAGAAAGTGCCAGGGAGGACATGCTGACGTGTACCGGTCTACAGCGAGATACACGGGGTCCCAAGCCTAAAACGAAGTCGTTTGGGATCCACGTGTCGAACAGGCAGGAAGCGGTTGCTCTCTTTTGGACTCAATACAGAGAAACTCCATATTGCCTGACATGGAAAGCTGTTTGGGGGTTGGTGTAACTGAATTTGTATGTTATTTTCGGGTCATTTATTAGAGGCGGAAAGTCGATTTTGCCCTTGGTTTTGAGTTTGACAGTTATTTCATTTCCAAAATAAAATAAAAGGTGTGACAATTATAGTTCTTGTTCATTCATTGTATAATATCCTAGAACATTGAAGAAAAATATGAAACATTTATTAGGATATCCTCTTTAAAATGGTTTGGAATTAACTCCTTTTCAATTGTCTTCAAGAATTTTAATTTTCAACTTCTTTCCAACTTAATCGATTACCTTTGAATTATTAACCATTTTCTTTCTTGGAATTTTTGTTTCTAGGTATGTTGCCGAGTAGTCGATCGGTTGAATGCGAAATAATGTTACATGTATTACATTTAATGACGATGGGCAAACCAAATCTCTTACAAACATGAAAATTTTATGCATTTTCGAGCAAAGTTGTGGTTTAAGTACCAACAAATGATTCAAGTAATTTTGTTCTTACGATGAGGTCGTTAGATATTAAAATTCTAAGAGGAGAAATGTTTAGACTAGATTAGATTAGGTTTCTGAGATGCTAAAATTCTAAGTCTAAACTCTTAAAAGAAATACTACCATAAATAAATGTTTTTTTTTGTTGCAATTATTAATCGATGAAATGTTTGAAGAAAGAATCCACAAGCGCATGAGCAGACATTGTTTGAGATAGTTAACGTTGTAGCGTTTTATAACTCTAAATGGAAGTAGAAATAAAATTTTGGAAACAAATTTGTATAAAGCGGCGCCGAAATTTTATTATCACGTTACATAACGTATGGAGAATGATTGCATGTACTCGGCATATTTCACATGCAAAATATGCATGCAATAACTTTTCGATACTTAGGTATCATTGTCACGTGCATCTAATATATGATTAATTGCACTCGGCATATTTTATATACAAAGCATGTATATAGTGACCATTAATTCGATATATGCTCTTCTCGTGATGTCCAATAATTTTAAAACAAATTTGTATAAACGGGCGGCGCTGAAATTTTACTGTCACATGACGTATGAAATATGATTGCACTCGGCATACTTCACATAAAAAACATGCACGAGTGACTATTTAATACATCTTACATATTACCGACACATGTCATCTAATATATGATTACACTCGACGTAATTTATATACAGTGCATGCAATGACTATTCGATATACACTCTTTGCGTACACTATATAAAGATTGTATTGTTTTCTTTTTTGCCCAAGAAAGATTGTATTATTTACATATCATTACTCATTTTAAGTATATAAATTGTACCAAGCTTGGATGAACGTAAGATATGTTAACAGATACTAGATTTTCACATGATAAAAATTTGTTCATCTTTATTTTTTTGAAGTAGTTTACAAACCCAGAATCCATCTGGTATCCGTTTAGGTTTCAAAAAATTGCAGTTAAGCATAATATTGATCGAGAAACTAACTCAAAAGCCGGATTCAATTGCAAAGCTTTGGTCAGAGAAACTGCGTTTTAGATTTTGGCCAACTTCATTTCCTTCTAATAGGCATGATTGTCGTTGCAGTTTTTCTCGTGTAAATTAAACAATAAGAAAAGAAAAAGTATGTAACTGATCATATAAAACGATTCTGACACATAAAAAACTTCACTAGATCGAATTGTTTTATACTGAAATGAGCATTTGAGCTTTTACTTTTTGAGTCGTGAATAATAGAAACAAAATGAAATAGCTTAATGGACGAAAACAAGAAATCCCGAATAAATCCACGAAATATATGGTTGGCCAAAGGGTGACTTTTACTGACATATAAAAGAAATATTTTTGATACAAAAAAAGTTAATTCAGCCAGAGAAAGCTTCTAACAATGATAGACTATACTCCCCTCAAAGTTGTGCTCAAATTTGGGTCACATATGGGATGCAAAGCCTGAAGACATTTTCTGTCTGACTGACGAAAGTTTGTAATCAATTAGTGTACACTGATTAGGCAAATGATGTTGTTTTAGCAGAAGCTCAGATGACTTGTTAGATGGATACACTGATACAGAAGCTTGGCTACGGATTCTGGAGCAGGTTCTGGCTGTTATTATGATCATCGGCATCAATTTCAACATCATTCTCCACCATTGAAGCAACAGAGAAACTCCACACAGAAGCACAGTTTTCATCACCTACATAACCAAGAGACAAATATTTATATGGTGGTACATACCTCTCTGGAAAATGAATTTAACCATCTGTGACTGTGAGTACAATGAGTCAATGACCCTTTTTTAGGCGATTCAGTAAATAACTTGAGCAGCTGAAGATAAAAACTTTGATAGACCCTGTCAATAGTTAATGACAAAATTCATTTTTCTAATTAACCTGGGGAGTATGATTGAGGGATCTCCAACACCTGATTCGCATTGTGACTATGGACACAACAGAAAATACATGTACATAGGACAACAGTGTTTCAAAAATCACAAATTCCACCCACAGGTTCATCTTAGAGTCATTGCAATCAACAAACAGGCAAATAGAGAAACTGAAAAACCAGACTTACCCAATATCCCAACACCAAAAGAGATGGGTTCCTTTTACCCAGTCATAAATGAAGACAATGACATTGATTTAAATATCAAGCATAAAATGACTAATTTTCTACCGTTTGGATCAGAATAATAACAATTTAATTCCTAAGAGGTGGCCTCATTACTTTGACATAATCATGATGAAGAGTTAGAATAGGAGGCTTAAAATGGAACAACATGCAATGTAATTACAAGAAAATATCCCAAAGATTTTTTTTTATTTTTAGCATTAGGGTTACAGGATCTACCACTCAAATGCAATTCATCATTGCCATCATCAGGAGCAAGAAATCTCCGGTGCCCTGAAGAAGAGGTAGCCATTGGCAGGAAGGGATGAAAAGAGAATCCATTAACAGTATCTGCGTAGTGTAAAGAACATATGAATGAGTTAGCAATGGAAAGACGTTATATGCAAGTAGCAGCCTCACAACTTTACAGGACACCAAATTAATTACCCAATGCAGCTTGGAAGCTTGATACCCATTGTCCAGTTTGAAGATCATATATATGAACAAAACCGTCCTAAATCCAAAATGCACAAACAAACAGATAAGTAACTAATAAAAACAGGGTGTTGATTTGATTCTACCATAATATTTATCAAGAGAAGCATAGTTTAAAGCTAAGATGCTACCTGACCACCTGTACAAAGATGGCGGCCGAGTGGCTCAATATCAAACAGAATCCGCTGGTTGGTATGTTCTGATGACCTGTATAACCTATTTTCAAGGTGCAAATAAGATAACGTGGGACCAAAAAAAAATCTCCAATGTGCAAAAATTTGACAGCTTTCCTGAATTAGAAAGGATATGAGAAAAAAAAAAGAATCTTACTTGTAGACAACATCAACAGATTTGCGTATGTCCCAGCATAGTATATAAGGATCCTTTAAGGAAAATTGTGTGAGTCAATGTCAATCAACGTTTAGAATGGACAGTATGAACGTAAATGTTAATCATATTAGTAAATACTTCAATATTTCCAATAAAAAAATTTGAGCATGTAGTCATAATATAAACTGACAATTGTAACATAAAACTTGTTTACTGCATTTCCAATAATCAAACAAACCAAAGGAAAAGCATAATAATAAACAAAGCCAGCCAAAAGGAAGGAACAAGGAAAGTATTGTACCTTCCTAGCTCCAGTATATAAATAATTTCCATCCTTTGAGAACTGGACCTGAAACACAAAATGCTTTGATTCATCTGTTGAAGTTATTATCAAATTCAAATGAATGATAAAGGACCCTGACTTACATGTGTAATCCCACCTTCATGTCCATGTAATACATATAAAAGTTCCATATTGTCTTCTCTATATATTGCAGTAGTTTTGCTGTAAGAACCTATAGCTAGCATTCCATTATGGGTTGGAGAAAAAGCCATTGCAGACATTATGCCTGTCCACATAAAAAAGAAGATTCTGAGGGATGTGCAATTTCAGCACCTTTTTTAATTTATAATTGAAGCAATTATTAGACAGCTTAACTAAGAACATGTACCTGTTTGGCCTTCTTTATTTCCTTGAAGCGTTGAATGCTGTTCGAAATCTCTACCAGGGCGATGTAAATCAAATATCCTAACCAATTTGTTGTATCCGGCAAAAATTCTAGGAAAACAAAAACAAAATTATCCTGCTTTAGATTTTACAACCATCTGTTATTTTTTATCAGAGACAATTTCTATATTATGTATGAGCCCAGATAAGTGAATTAATTCACCAAAAAAAAAAATTCTAAGTCGATTGTTTATATTTAATAGTAAAGGAATATACACATGATGCCCTATGCCAATTCAATCCGGTTCATCGGTTATTTTTTTTTTCTTTTTTCTTTCTTTTGGCCATAAAAGTAAGTTACATTCATAATGCCCAATATTGAAAATAAAGAATCAATGCCCATCCAAAGGTTTCTACTCTCAAACATGAGAGGCTAATAGCAAAGAAAGATGAAGTAGAAGACACGCATTTAACAAATGCTAAAACCCTGTGAAAGAAACAAAGAAGGAAAGTTTTACTTACTTTGTTCCACTGGGATTAAAGGCAATTGAAAAAGCAGCTGTGATTTCATCCACAGCATCATAAGCACGATAAGTGCAACGTAGCTGCAATTTCCAGTCAAAAGAAAAAAGGTCAAACCAGATATAGGAATTAGAATCAACAAATTCATATATGAGTTGAACATGAAATAACCGGTATTGTGTATATTGGAAGACACTAGGATAAAGTCCTAAACTTTACTAATTTAATTAGCATAGTGCAGGTTTGGAATATTGAGTCAGTACCTGCCCAGAAGAAGCATCCCAAAGATGAATTGGATGATCACGAGCTGTACTTGCAAAAACACAGGTAACTGGGTCTGCAAATGTTGACCAAATTCCAAATCAATTTTAGCTTACAGTATCATATCAGCAGCTGAAAATCACTTACAATCACGGTGTTAATATCTTTTTTTTTTTTTTTAAATATCAAATTGATAGTCACTGCGATAGTAATAGGATTAAATTACGAAATTTTCCCATCAGAAGGGTTAAAGAAGTACCTGAAGCAGACATGTAAGGGTACCAACAATAGTCATATACTGATTCTCCCTCATTCATGACAAGGCTTGCAGCATAGGAGTCTGCAGCTTAAAAGTAAAGACGTCAAGTAAATATATAAAGTTCCAAAGTTCAAAAGCATGACTTCTGTTAGATGCAAATCCAAATGTAGCTCGAAACTGAAACTCTAAATACTCAAGCAAAACGTCTTCGGATGCACAATGTAATGAATTTAAAAAAAAAAAAAAATCTTGTAAGACAAACTTACCTTCATCAGCAGCTACAGAGAAACCGTTAACATATTCATTCCCACTATCTGGTCTGTCAAAGAGTACACAAACAAGTAGGACCAAACACCATGTGTTAGCAATTTGAAAGTGTTGGTTTTTCAATCACAGTTTGAGCCATAAATTCAAGGAAGTAAATCCAGAGTGTTTCTTTTATCCAAATGATACTTCTTTACTCAATTAAAACTTGCATTGCCCTGTTGTACTTCTACAATCTCTACTAATAGAACACAAAAGCAGTAAAAAAAAAAAAACTTACAATGCGAAAGAACGAAGGGTGTTGTCCTCAGAACTGGTAAGAAAGCAAGAACCGTCCGGCGACCTAAACACACAAAAAAGAAAGAAAGATAAAATTGAAAAGAAAAAAAAGCAGCTTTTCATTTTGAAATTAAAATAGAGGTTGAGTTGGGAGAGGTACCATTTGACGCCCTTGAGAAAATTGTTGGGGTTTGAAGCAGTTCTGAACTGGTGGGAGAAGTGATAGGCTCTCTGCGGTGGAACATCGAACCGAATCGCCGGCCACGAATACTCTTGCTGGCTTGGGTTTTCGGTAATTTCCGTGTTTGGGTTGGGCGAATTGGATAGGTGTTCTTCTTCTTCTCCCATTGCTTAAACCCCTCAGTAGTCACTATGTTCTAAGCTACTTGGCCTTTCTGGGAATTTGAGTCTGTATCAGTGTATTTGGCATTACCGCCAAAACTAGGGTCCGCTGCTCTCCGCTGCGTCAGTTCAGTTCAGTTTGAAGCGGGTCGTGACCCGGGTACGGAGTGAGTGTGAGGCCCAATTAGTCAATCATCCAAATCATTAATAGACCAAGACATATGAAAATGAATTTTAATACTTGGCCAAAAAAAAAAAGAATTACTAAATGAAATTATATACATTTATCTTATAATTTAAATTATAAATTTATTAATTAATTAAAAATATTATGCCAAAACTTTTCAATAAATTATTAAATAAAATTGTCCGAATAATACACATACATATTTTCCATATATCTACTTTTTTCTAACGATATCGATTAGTAACTTCATGTTGTTGTCCAAAAAAAAAAAATTGTAACTTCATGTTCTATGAGTAAATAAGATACAGTAACTTCTATGATTGACAGTAACTTCATGTTCTTAATGATATGGTCGGCAATTTACAATAAAATGAGTTTGTGATTTAAGGCATTGTAATACACACCATTATGTTTCATGAAGTTAATGACTCAAAATTAAAGAGTGTTATTGTCACAATAATGAGTGTACAACAGCTTCAAACTCTATTAGCAATTAGCCAATGAAGTAGGATAAGTAGACTTGAGGAAATTCTTGGGGCATCCTTATGAAGAGCTTTTAAGATATGGGTCATCCTTGAATTTTGAGTACATCGGAAGATCAAGAGCTTCCTCTGCAATTTTCCTGTCCTCATGGATCTTTTCTATCAAGCTCTCGAGAGATGGGAAATTGGCCTGTGTAATTTCGTACCAAAATATCAGAAAAAATAGAATATCAAGACACATCAAGAAATGGGAATTTTACTCCAAGAGATTGATTGATTTTAATTGTATACGTTTATACCTCAGGCCGTATGTAGCCGACTATGATAAGATGCAATTCCTCCCCATAAAAGTCCTCATCAAAGTCATGAAGCAGCCATGGCTCCTGCATTGCAAATTGAACTTATCAACAAGAAGAAACATATATACGTGCAAAGGCTGGGCTAATGTGTCTAGAAAGACTCACAATAGTCTTTTCAGTGTTGTTGAAATAAGGATTCCAACCAATACTCATGACCATTTTAAAGACACCTCGCGTTGGTAATCCAGCCCAACCAAAATATACCCCTGAGGGATGTTCAGAAAGGAGAGTTGAATATCGCTCGGTGGATAAATTAGCTGGAGAAAAGATGGCAGGACCCGTATTAGGATGATAAAACGAAGCAACTTTATCAAGCATGAAAGAAAGAGAGGAAAAAAATATATATATATATTTCTTTTTTTTTGAAAGGGAGGGCTGGGGAAGAGAAAGAAAAAACTAATCATAAGCAACAAAGCAATTATCTAAAGCTCGAAAGGTGGGATGGACCTAAGGACATCAAGTATATTCACAGTATACGCTACATGAAATAAAACTTGTGGATATCATCTCAAACTAACAACATCAGTTATCACTGTGTCATCCCAAGACATGTAGACTGTTAGAGTTTAATGAAGATTCTAACTGAATAAACCAACGGCAAAAGCATTAGTCCACAAACCTGTAGGGATCCCGAGTACTTTTGAGCCCCGACCAAATCCCTTAATGACAGGACCACCAATTTGCCATGGTCCTATGGGTAAAGTGTCTTTTATCCCTGCAACAACAAAATCAATGCTAACAAAAATGGCGAATGCAAACTACACGTGGAAGACGAAAGGATAAAGATCTTGGGGGTTTACAATCTTTGAAAGGAGGTAGTCCCCACTTTTCAGGATGCAAATCAAGTAGAGAGTTGATCACCTCATCTGCTGAAGTATAGAGATGGGATTGCTTCGGGAGAGAGGGTACAGCAACTACCTCCATTCCAGCAGCCTTACCAGCTGTCACACCTGGCCTGCAAAACCCCAATACAGAGATTTTTAAGAAAGAAATGCATAGGAAAGTGACATTAGTTCGTAAACCAAACACATCATCTAATTATCATTTGCCAGAGTAGTTCTTGTGAACAAAATCAGCAACCCAATCTTTCTGTAGCAAGTATAATTTTGTGGGACTTAATGTTGCAACTTTGGAGGCAAAGAAGACAATATACCAAAATAATTTCCTTTGTAGATCACTATGATATCAAATAGATGCAAAGGGAAGAAGCCAAGGTCTTCAGATATGATTTACTTCATAAATTTAAATTTGCTTTTGACAGAAAATATCAACCTGAGATTCATTTTTGTGGGTGACCTGTCAAATAAAATGTATTCATTTCATGAAAGTATAACCTTTGAGTGTAAAAATCAATGTCCTGAAAACTAGACCGGTGATTCAACATAAGAGGAAAAGGGTCAATGATCATTTGACTGGAGTCAAACCCAAGTTCAAACCACACACACACACACACAACAACAACAATCTTATTCTACATTAATAGAGAAAAAATCCAATCTGCAAAAGGCAAAGTAAGGTTACTCACAATGAATCTTCAATGACAAGGCAGCTGGAAGGTTCAATATTTAATCTTTTAGCCGCTTCAAGGAATCTACAATGCAAAGCCGCAAAATTAGAGTTTAAGAAGAAGAAGTATTAAAGCTTGAAATATTAAAAGAAGTCAAGATCGAACAACATATTGTTGCATTCTCACATTTCAGGAGATGGCTTCCCCGATCTTACTTCGTCACCTCCAATGATGACTACGAAGGATTCTTTCCAGCCTACATATGAAATATAATGAGAAACTAAGTAACTCCTTAGTATAATATAGCACATCGTAGCATCCTCGATGCATGTCATACCAAACAAGTTTCAATCTAAGAAAAATAAGCAAGAGTATATTTCTGTGAGAAGTATACCCTGATGAAAAGAAATTTTGGTTTCTATGTCTTCCCTTGAAGAGTTTGAAGCCAATGCTATTGGCACTCTATGACCACTCAAATGTTTAATCAGCCGATTGGCACCTGGAAGTGCTTTGATGTTGCACCACCTAGAGTGACAATTGTCAAAAGCCAATCAGCCATTTAACGAAAGTATTCGGCTAGCTATTGTTGTTTGAAAGTAAGTGCAGAGGTTAATTACTGATTGGAGAACATTGGGTTAATCTCCGAAAGGAATTCACTTGTTGTGCAAGATAGCCCATAATCCTCCACAACAGCAGTTGCAGCTTCGAGTGGTGTTTTTCCAACTACCTTTTGAAGTTCCCGCCCATCCCATTGCTTTCCATACTTGCCCAAATAAACTCTTAAAACATCATTTACAATGCCATCTGTGATTAAATTTAAAATCATGAGAAGAAAAGTCGGCCAAAGTAAAATGGAAATGGTACTCGGAGCACAAGCGGACCTGTGTGAAGTAGTGTACCATCCAAATCAAGGATAACACATGACACTAATTTCTTTAAGGGCTCTACGATTGACATCTTCACGACCATATATAAATCTCAGAGATTTTAACTATGCCCTGATTAAATAGAACATATCTGAAAAAGACACAAATTCAATAATTGAAATACTAATAATTGATCCAAATCTATAACCAGAATCCAACATCCAAATACATATATTCTTGGTAAACTAATTTCATACGAAGAATACGCTTCAGATACACATTCATGTAACTCAATCGGATAAGCAATTCCATGAAATTTAAAATACCATACCTTGGCTGAACTCGAAGTAGTGGACGAGAAAGAGGAGAAAACGAGCATAAAAGGAATTGAGTTGAGCTTGGAAAGAGGAGAATAGGAATTAGAATTGAGAAAGAGGAGAAGAACTGAGAAATCAAGAAGTGGACGAGAGCTGTTGCCCAAGATGATTCATTGGCTAAATGGGCCAGCAGTGGATATCCACTCCAATCAGCTACCGACCCAGAAAGACGCTTTTTCATTTTTCTTTTTTCTTTTTGTACTAATCAGTTTTCATATACACTTTTAAAAAGGAAAATTTGTATTTAGGGAAATGAATAAATTTATTGATGATAAACATCATACTAATTTTTTTTTTTATCAAAGATAGCATTTTGCTACTATTTATTCATCAATAATGAATAATATGAATTAGTAAAATGATTTTTATATAATAAAATGATTTTTATTAATATTATTCATCCTGCTGGTCTAATATTATTCATATTAAGCATTAAACCTTGTGCATTAATTGCAAATTAATCTTTATATATAATCAACTTGTGCATTAATGATTAATCATATTACTATTTTTGTATATTTAATAATATGAATTAGTAATTAAAAATCCAAATAAAAAAAAGAATGAAGTCTATTCATTGACGTAAAATCAAAAAAAAAAAGAAATCTGTAATACAATGAATGTATATTTATGTCCCAAATATTAAAAGAGAAACATTAAATAAGGGTAAGAATGAAATAAAAGAGATTATAAATTTTATGCATTGAATATTCTGTTTGAGAGGATAGTGGAGTACACATGTCACTCACTGAATAGGGAAGGTTGAAATGAGAAGGTTGGAGGGGAAGGTTGCTAGCATTCCTCTTTGGTATAATTTGTATTGATGCGGTTCATAATTACACTACACTTACATGTGTTCCAATTATCATTATTGATTGACATGCATCCTATATGGAAGTTTTGATTTCTTGTCTTTTCAAGTTCTTTCGCTCCCAATTAAAATGGTGTAATCGCCTAAAACCTAAAGGAGGCCAGCTCTTAGGATTTGAGATCGTGTGCAACTTCTACAATAGTGATGTTGATGTGTTGACAAACGTAATTTTCATATGTATGCAATTTTAAAAAAAAAAACATGCGAACTAACAACACTATGCGCGATTTGTTTAAAGCTTTAATTTATATGAGTTTTAATCGTTTGAAATTACCAATTGCAACTATTAGTGAAGTATTTATATATATTGTTATACAATATTAATCGGTTCATGATATTAAATTGTATTACACCCATTTATGTGGAGACTCACAAAGTGTTATGAATTCATCACTCTGTTGCTCATATACTTATCTAAAGTACATCAAGAGTATAACAAACCTACAATAGTGTAACACTAAAATCAAAATGCGTCAATATAGTAATTTACAACTAGATCATCATCAGCTACAAAACGAAAACAAATACATTACTTTTGATTCACATCAAGAGGAATGGTAGAGTCCATATATTTGATGGAAAAGTAAATGCTTTCTTTGTCTAGATAAATGTCTTTTGACATATCCCAAAGTAGCAGAACAAACTAGTGTTCAATGGCAACAAATCAGACAAATTGAGGCATCAGAAAATTTTTCAGACTTGATCCCATTGTCAAATAAACATGGATCAATATATACACATAAAGACTTTTCATATAAAGCATGTTTGATACTACATAAACAATCAAGTCGTTGTAGTATAGTGGTAAGTATTCCCGCCTGTCACGCGGGTGACCCGGGTTCGATCCCCGGCAACGGCGTTGTTTTTTTCTAGACTTTTTCGAAACATTTATCTTTTTTGGTTTTTGGGGGAAAAATTAAAATAAAAAACAATTAAAAAAAATGAAAGCCCCGCCCTCATTTTCAATTCAGTGTTTACCATTCAGTTCAGTTAAAGGCCAAGGTAAGCTCACTACCCTCACCAGTGATCCATTTTCTTCTTCTTCCTAAACGGCACCGTCGTCGTAGCTCCCATTCATTCTCGTGCTAGCACGGTTTAGGGTTTTGTAAAGCCTCATTCTCGGTTTCCTTTAGCAGATTTAGTTATGGAAACCGAAGAAGAACAACGGGGTATTCCCTTTCAGCTTCAGTTCGACAAGCCAGTTGCTTCGCAGGTTTGCTTTTACATCATGGCTATCAAATCCCCAATTTCTATGAGCGGAATGGATAATTTTGTGTTTTCAATTGCCAGATTAGAATTGCGGAGTGGAATCCCGAAAAGGATTTACTGGCTATGGTCACCGAGGACTCTAAGATTTTGCTGCACCGCTTCAATTGGCAGAGGTTGTGGACAATCTCGCCAGGTATCTTTCGCTCTCTCTCCGGATTTGTATTCTGCTGGTCTTGTATGTTTTGATTGTGAAATTGTGAGCTTAGCTTCTTTGTTTTTCTTCAAATTTTGTATAGGAAGGAGCATAACATCTTTATGTTGGCGACCTGATGGTAAAGCAATTGCGGTCGGGCTTGAAGATGGAACAGTTTCATTGCATGATGTTGAAGTGAGTAGCGTTAATTTTCGAGCGAAACATATTACTGTTACCATTTAGTTAGTGTAAGTTTCTTGAGGGACTTAAAACTTGTAATGTGAATAACATGAATAAGCCTATTATAGTGTGCAGGAGATGCATCCTATATGCTATGGTTGCTTCCTTCTCTCTGAATGAGCTTTTATTACTTGCTGAAAAAGTACATATGATGCAGCGTATGAGCATCTGCTTAAATTTTTTCTCTTCAGTTATGCTTTTCTAATCCTTTTGTTTTTCTTACTTTTCAATGCAAGGCAGAATGGAAAGTTGTTGAGAAGCTTAAAATCCCATACTGTTGCTGTTGTTTCTCTTAATTGGGAGGAGGATGGACAGATGACTAGAGTATGTTGTCATCTATCTAATTGTATGCCATATGTCAATTTGATTCTGATGGATGAAATCATGAACTCACTTTGATTCTGTTTACTTGAACCTCTTTTTAGGCTAAATTTTAGCCAGAAAGGTATCATTCACTTCCAAAAAATTTGCCTCCGTGTCTGACTGCACTCTTGGTTTCCTGTTTACTCAGCTGTGGGTTGTTTTGAACTTTGACATTTTCATTAGAATTTTTTAAATTTCGAGAGAGTTAATTTACAAACAGGAATTCAAATATATCGAGATAGCATTAGTAATCTGATACTATTTTTAATATCAATTTTGAGTTCCTTTTGTACAGACCGTTTTCGCTTAAGTTATCTTTGGAATTTTTCTTCTTTCTCTCCTCTGAATTTGGGGAAAAAGGCTGGTGGGGGTTCATTGACAGGCAAATTTATTCTCTCATTTTGATCTATTTCTCAACAATTGATTTCAGGATGAGTATGGCAGCCACTCGGTATATGAAGACCGAACTTCTCGTTTCTTTCCACCTCCTCCAAGAGTTCCACGAATGCCTGGACTGGTATCTGGAGATACCGGTTTCATGGATGATAGTGAAGATTCATTTCGAGATCTGACAAATTCTTCACAGCAACGTTTTAATATCCTCTGCAGTGGAGATAAAGATGGATTCATTTGCTTTAGTATATTTGGGATCTTTCCAATAGGGAAAATTGTAAGTTGTAACTTCTGTACCATTCTGAGAAAGTGGTAGGGTTTTTTATGCTTAGTTTTGTGAAGCTTCTTATTCCATTTTATGTTTGATGTGTCACTTAACTGCCTCTGTCATCTTGAATCTTTTTTCCCTGCGCCAGAACATACACAACTTTTGTGCTCCTAGTCCACTAAAGGATACAGAAGCTGAGAGCAGACTTCTGAAAGCTTCTGTTTACAAGGTACATTCATCATTTTCATAGAACTTTTAGTTATTCATAAAGCATTTGTAAATTAGAAATACCAAAGCAGATTCATGCTGATCTTTTTGTTAGATTTTTTAAGGGACCAAGTACGTTGGAATAGATATTGTCAGATGAAGTGAAAAAGAATAAGTTCTAAGTTTATTTATTTATTTTTTCCAGAAGTGACAAAATGTTGACAGTTTACCTTGTATGTGTAAAAAGCTTGAGGATCTAACATGGAATTTCTTACTGGTGTTATGTTTATTTTGCCTTCTATAGTGAGAATGAGGTCCCGATATTTTAGAATTATATATAAGGTTGAAATTTGAAACTGATAGATGCTCTGTATATTAAAGAAATATAGAGCATGCCAAGTTTCAGGATTTTTCTTCAGAATTTCTGCAAGTTGAGTTTCTCACAGAGATTGGCATCAGCAATGCAGAGTTGAACCATATTGCTTAGGGTCTTTAAATTTCTTATACGTCTATTCATATGTGATAGTCAGTAATTGAGTTGGATTTAAGTTAGTAGTTGTCCCAGTTCTCTTAATATGACTTCTGTATCTGTTATTGGGGAAAATTGATGGCAAACTTATTGTCATGGTCTTGGAAGGTCCAGCTGTTGGATTTTTTTTTTTCCTAATGCTAGCATAACTTTGCTCTTTTCTTTATTTTTACTGTAAGTGCATCATTTTTTTAAAGCCTTTCACAGGCTAACATCAAACTAATTTACCAGACCAAGCTGATGTTATTACATGTTGTTGTCATTAGGTTGCTTTGTCAAAAGATCTTTGTCATTTGATAGTCATGTGTTCAGGAGAATTAATTGAAGATACGAAAATATCAGAAAACAGGCGGATGACTGAACCTGGTATGCATGGCTTACATTGCATAGTGCTTGATACATCTATATTTTGGAAGAGGTAATTTTCCTATAGAACCAGGATATTACAGGCTATTTAAAACATATTCCAAGTTGTGCTGTCATATGGCTATATTATATTAATTTCTCTCTATTATTTTGTTTCTCTTATCTTCTTGTTCACTGCTTCAATGCTTACCAATTGTTGCTCTTACATGTAAAGTTTGGGATCTGAGATCGATTGAAATGTAATTCATGTGTCAAGCTATGTATTGCACTGTTTAAAGATATCCTCTATTCAACTATTGATTTTCCACTCGAGATTGAAAATCTGGCTTACCATTTTATTTCTCATCATAGAAAAAATGAGCTTCATCAAGTGGCGCAACAAGCTTCTAACATTGAGGAATTAGCAGAGGTTATTCGGGCATCACTTTCAGTTATGCATAAGCAGTGGTCTGATGCTATGCGCACTTTTCATGAAAAATTTGATTCTCTATCTAATCTGATTATGGACCATGGTAACTTCTGAGTAACACCTAGTCCCTCTTTCTTGATATAGTTCTTGGTTATTTGGTTTGTCCATTCATACGGTCTCTATCATTTCTGTTAGGACTCGACTCTTGTCCCCAAGAGGAGTTTTTGAGTCTTTTAGGCGGTGCAAGGACTAGTCCAGCAGTTCATCAATTTCTAGTTAACTCTCTCGGTGAAGTGGTATGCTTCGTCCCATGTAATCCTCTTTTGACATTGTCATTTATGCATTACACTTAACAAAGTGTATGTGATCATATAATTGATTCAACAAAGACTATTTCTACCTAGGGCGTGAAGCGTGTGTCAAAGGCTGTTTGTGGTGCTGGGAAAGAACTGCAGCTTATAATCCTAAATCATCTCCAGGTGCTTTATTGTTAATTCTTGCTGTTGATGCAAATTTTCATGTTAGAAGTAATTGATTTTTGCAATACTTCCTGTTGGGGCCAGCTAATAGAAATAAGTAGAGCATAAATAGTTCCATGATCACAATCTATATCTAAGAAAAATGTTCCTCACATATTGATGTGTAATTGACAGAGGAAACATAGATTACCGATTTGAAGTTCACAATTATATTTTCTTTGTAAACATAATGAGTTCCCAATCTTATATATGTTTCCGTTTATCCCTTGAACTTTGTTTAGAAGTAGAGTTATTGCTTAGTATAAATGATCCTATTATTTAATACTCCTCCTATCAGAGGGCTTGAGTGGAAACTAAAGATAACTACCCACCCCTTCCAGCCTGCTGCAGAAATTATTGCATTCAGGATGGGAGAACTAAGAGGCCTTTCACGATGGAGAGCACGCTATCAGGGTATTGGTTTGGATGAGACACTTATCAATAATGGGACAGAAAAAGCTGGAATGATACTTGTACAAGTTGAACGGTTTATCAGGGTGCTTTCATCTGTGGTGCAGCAGGTTAGCTTTGGTCTTGAATCATTGTTGCTTGTATATCTTACTATTAAGCAGTTTTCCTGTCTATTTTTCCTTTCACTTCCCCAAACTATATCTTACTATCTAGGCTGTAGTTAGAAATGTTAAATAGTTATATATTTTAACTAAGACGCACTATTAATTGAGAGAAACTGTTGTTTTTCTCCAAAAAGCCACCTAAACTTCAAGAAGAATAGGTCTTAGAAAATACTGCAGAAGTATCATAATTCAGGCAATTTGATAATTGGATACTGTACAAAATGAAATAGAATAATTTCTTACATGATGTCTGCAATTTTCCCATTAATTTATGATGTTGTCTTTTCCTTCAGTTTTTGAACTTCTTCAACTGGCTCTTGAAGTGTATAAAGTTACTTAATTCAGAACCTAGTGATCATCATCTTCTACTGTACAATAGGTTTGTGCCTGGTATTCCTCGGTGTTTAATTTGGCTATCAGCATATATTTGTTTACTGACACATATCAGTTTGGCAGTGAACTTGTTGTTATATTCTTGAAGTTTCTTTATGATCAAGATCCTGTTAGTCAGTTGCTGGAAGCTTCGGAAGCTGATGAGAGTATCGAAATTGGATTGTAAGTGATTTATATATCACTCTGAGACAATCTGTTTTGGACTATAATCATTTTCTCAATTACAATCGTCTATAGTATAATATCTTTATCATATGATAGTTATCGCTTAGCTGTAGCCATCTATTTTGCATAGCTGCACAGATTCGATACCTAAAATCTTTATTGCCTGCAGACTACTTCAAAAATTAATGACATCCGAGTTATCTTACTGTTTGGAAATCCAGTGTTTCTTTACTTCCACAAATCCAATGATTTTCAAAATACATATAACTTTTGGCTTTAACTCTCTTGGAAAGTCTGTTTTGTTGTTCATATATCTGTCTGCATTTATGTATATTTGAGGACAATAGACATTTCGTGTGCATACAATGTCTGTAATTATACAAGTATTTGGAATAGGGATTCTCAATTTATATCTCAAGACTATGAAATTTGCTTTCCATTATTTCAGGGAAACAGTGCGGAGAGTTAGGGAATTAGTTCAGTTTGGGGGATTTTCAGATTATGAGCATCTGCAGAGGACATTAGCCAAGGAATTTCAGCAGATGGAGTCTAGGTATGCTGAGGTTTAGAGAATTAATTACTTTAGTTTTTGTGATTTTTATTGCCCTCTTCTATGTTGGATTGTGTTAGTTATGTATGTTAATATATTGAACATTCGACAACATACCATGGTTGCCAAATGGTAGGAAACTTCCTAACCAGAAATTGACATGTTTTGGTTCCGGAAAGTGCAACTGTATAGGTCACTGTTGACAATTTAAATCTACTATGGTTTCTCTGACCAAAGAGTTCATGCTTTAATGTGTTCAAATCACCATTCTACTTTTAATTTTTTACAGCTGGCAGTAAACTTTACTTCATTACTTCAATCACTATCAAAGCATAACATACACACAAGCATTCATAGAATAAGTCTTCTTTGAATAGTACTACTTTCTATTTCAACTTATAACCCTCCCCCCCGGTGTATTAGTTTTAAGGAGGCTTTTCAGATGCCCTTTACTACAATTTCAAGAAAGATAGTCTGCGAAGATTCATTGCCGCTTTGCCCGCTTCCACCTTTGTCAGCTTCTTTGTCTACCAGTATTCCTATGTCAGTATCATATTATGAGGTACTTATTATTTTTGTAAATAATGATGTTTTCTAAATTGCATGGCCATCCAGTGTTTACTTGTTCTATTATTCAATAAAATCCAATATTTGAATTCGTTATCAGTAACATTATTGCTTTTCCTTTCTTGTATAGGATGCCTCCCATTCCGTCCCTCATCAGACTCGTCAACATATGTTTCTTGATTACATATGTTTCCATATACCAGATGAGGCTTTCTCAGGTATTGCAAATTGTATAGGCATAGTGAGAGGGTTTATGCATGACTCAAGCAGTGTAAAGAGGGGTTATACTTCACTAGAAGCTGTACTGTTGGGCATCCCCATTGGTTATTACTGTGTGGATCTTTCTTTATATAAGGTAGATAACTTAAACTTACCAAAAGCAGTCATTTTTTTTTTTTGGATTTCTTGTAAGCTACTTTTTTCTTACAGGAAAGTCAGATTGTTTTGCTATTAAATGAAACAACTACCACTTCTGAAAGCTCTGGTGATGCCTTTATGATGATTGTGCAAGCAAATGACCTTCCATTTGTAACCATCACAAGATCCACCAGTCTAAACTATTGGAACTTGCATCAACTCAAGGTAATTCTTATCCTTTCTTACTCATACATTCCTATGGGTTAAATTCCTTAAAAAAGAGACCCCATAACTCTATCTTTCTGCATCTTAATGTCAATTACATTCGGTAAGTCAAGCTGTTATGCTTAGCTCCTCTATCCTTACAGTGAAACCGCTCCTCTTTTTCTCTTTTGGTCAATCGAATAACTGCTCTTTCTATGAAAGCATGCTGTCAAAGTTGAGGCATATGTTTTATGTTTTGAGAACTCAAGCTCATCCCCTATTAAAATGCTTTCCCTTTTCTTTTGGATGGGTGTCATGTCAAGTATTTCTTATCTTGTTTTCCTCCCTCTACATTCTTTCAATTATAATTGTCTCAAGTTGTGTGAGTGATTTAGTTTTTAAAAAAGAATGAAAGATCCCATCACATCTCTTTCCCTGATTCCTCTAATGCAATTTATGTTCCCAAGTTTCTCTGTGGTAATGTTAGTTTTCTCTATTTGTACATTTAGGACTGTGTTGTTAACTTGCAAATGGAGAATGAGAAGGTTCGCAGTATACCCCATTCTGTCATTGCTCCCCTGGCAGTTAGCTGTAAGTCCTTCTAATTTTTTTCTCGGTTAATCATGCATTTGAATCCAAAACAATCAACAATCTATCATGTGGGTTTGAAGTAGGAACATAAATTGTTTCATGAGACTCCAGAAATCTTTAGGTTTTTTATATGAATTTGAATCAAGTAAACTCGCATTTTAGTATTTAGGATAAGGTGGATTTGAAATGCTCGAGAAAAAAGGTATTATTTCAAAATGCACTCTAAGCAATAACCAGGGAAGGGGGGAAAGAACAAAACATAAATCTCACGAAAAAAATGGAAGGGTCAGACATCTACTGTAATTTCAGCAACTTGCCTCGTATTATTTCTGAACCTCAATAATCTGTGGCTAAGCATACTGCATTCCACAAAACTTAGAGAACCGACTAGTTTGTCTCCAACTTTTCTTGATTCAGCATTGTGGTTTATATTGACCCATAGTAACTATAATATGCAGCTCTTATTATGTATGCTTAATTTTTTGGTAACAGCATCAAGAGGCGTGGCTTGTCTTTTTGCTGCAAGAAAGCGTGCCTTAGTCTACATTCTGGAGGAAGACGAAGATGAAGTCTCTGATGCAGAGTGACTGTTTATTTCTATGTATTAGATTCTCTCTCACATTAGTTTACTCTTAAGACAAATAAGTCTGTGTTTTCATCGGTTTTATTCAATCATCCTGAGGTATACATTTTGTAAATATGGGTGTGGTAGAGAGAACAAATTCACAAAAAGAGGGGAGTCGTAGAAGTTCATATTTTTATTTCTTTTCTGGTTCTTCGGAGAAAATTCATAACATTTTTTGACAGTCGAAACGAAATTGAGAATTTGTTCTGCTTGTGAATTGTGATCAACTTTAAGAGCTTAATGGCATGTTGATTAGAAACATCAGTACTCTGAATATCATCCTAGCCATCGACTTAATTCAGTAATCCTATCACCTGATGACATAAATAAACGTAATTGTATACGGAAACAAATTGTTTTTCTTACAGATATTGGTCAAATTATCTGCTTTAGGCTGTCATAAATAAAATATAAAAAGCCTCAGTCTTGCTGGAGTCGGAACAAAAATGATAGAAGATAATTTTGACTATTATTCTCATTAGTGTCAAATTTAAAATACAATTCCAGACCAAAAACAATTAATCCAAAAAAGAAAAAATTCACAGTACAATAGAGAGCAATAATAAAAGAACAATGAACAAACAAGAGTAATCCCTCACCCTTACAGTCACCTTGAAATGTAAATAAGAAAACACCTTTGCCAACTCTAGCTACAAGAAAGCTTCCGCTGAAATATTGCTAGTGAGTTGAAATAGCTCAACTCATTGATTTCAGAACTTGCAGGCAAAGGATGCCTATGTCACAAAGCATGCTTCAAAGTAAAGCACAACTGTTAAAAGCAGCGGATGTCAATGCAGAAGCTAAGCTTACTGTTCCTGAACTGTACAGGCAGAGAGATCCCAAGATGTCAGGTTTATATTCCAAGAAACAAGCAGGACTCCGATTCAAGGTTTTAGGCATAGACTTATCCCCGGAACCATAGTATCCTCGATGATGTTAGAAACCACAACATAATAGAAATTCAGGTTGGCAGGGAAACAATGCCCTAATGACACCAAACAATCTGCTTTCTTCGTGCAAGTCATAAATTATGATTCATCCAACTCAACCAGCTGTGCCCGTCTCTCAGCAGCCTTCTTTCTGATGAATATGCCCCATCTAAGGGCTGCCTTGAGCTTCAGCCAACCAACAACAGCTTTGCCAGATGAACGGCTGCGATCATCGTCAAAATTGTAGTTCATCGACGGACTGGGCATATATGCTGATGAATAAGGATAGTCTTCAGAAGCATTTATGGAGGGATGGACCTGACCCTGGCCGTGAACTTGACCATGACCACCCATGTTAAACATACGAAGTAGATGCTGCATATCTTCATTTTCAAGTATCTCATGGCTCCTCGTACGAATTTCTTCCTCTGGGAAAAAGTCAAGCCCCCTATAAGAAGCAAGATTGGATGTATCCACATTCTGGAATCCCGATGTGGATGACTGTGGCGGGCCAAGGGCAAGCATGTTTTCATTTCTTTGAATTTGATCTACCTGTGAAGTGCTGGGCAACTGACTCTGTAGAGGGAATGACGAGCCATCAAAGTGAAGGGGAGAATTGAGATTCACATTTTGTGGTGTTGAGAACTGAGTCGCCATGCCATCATTATAACCTAGAGAGATAGAGATAGAGAGAGAGAGAGAGAGAGAGAGAGAGAGAGAGAGAGAGAGAGAGAGAGAGAGCACACACAAGTCAGCAACCACATAGTTAGGGAAAAGACACACGACCCCAATTTTATCTGTTGCATCTTAGGGACTTGAAAACAGATACCTACAATATGTGTAATAAGAAATTCTCAAGGAATAGATAAAATATCAAAATATAAATCATACAGCTCGTACTTCGTCATAATAAGGAATTCCAAGGGTTCCAACCAAAAAATTATCAAATAGAAACATACAAACTCATACTACTCCTTTTTTAAGCCATAATTCTATAATAACAGAACTCAAAACACACAATTGTTTTGGATTGGTCAGTGAGGTTCGATTGTTCAAAATAATGCAACACACCAACAAAATTTCACTTGTCATTATAACTACACTCAAACTTTGTGATCCCAGCGGTAAGGGGGGATAGACGGCTCTTTAGATTTAAATTTTGCTAGAAATTAATTGGATATAACATTTTGGCCAAAGAAACAAATACCTCCTACAATTAATCCAGGATCCAAAGTATGCTGCTCCGAAGAAACTGAAACGGGCAGGCTAGGTAGGGTGAACTGCTGGTTAAATGAGTTTGGATAATCTTGCGAAGTCATGGGAACCTCAAGTTGAGACGTAACTGGACTCTTCTGCTGATTGAAGCTTAGAGACTTTCCATCATACTCGATAACATGCATCCAGTTTTCGTACGCCTTCTTCACCAAACCATCGACATAGACCTGCAGAAACAAAACCATTCACTGTTCTCTCAGATTTCATCTCTCTGACAGTTCACAAACTAAGAAAATCTTGTGAAAAAACTACTGCTCTATATCTATGGCTTTAAGTCTTTAACAACCCCAACAAAGCTTAGAAGTGTCATGATGCAACTTAACATCAGTTTAGTTGAACTTATCAAACTCAAAGGCTACGACTATGATTCCCAACACAAACAGTTTTCTACTTATCATAAAGTAGAAACCGAAGATATTTCTCAGACACATTAACCAGAAATCCAGATTATTAAAGGTTGACTTTATTAATTTACTTAATTTTGGAAACGGATGTTCTTTATAAATAAAATAGTAAGTGCATATGAAGTAGATTTTCTCAATGTGAAAGAGTAACCTGTATGGACAAAACAGAAGCAATATTCATGAAGTTTATAGGGCAATAACGTTGCACTTCAGACCATAAGTTAACCAAACCCATGAACCATAGAGGACCACATGAAAACAGATGAGCAAAGAAACCAGGGGGTTGCATACCTTCTGGCTGTCCGAGAGAGAATCAGCGGAAATATACTGTTCATTGGTAATTAAGCCACTTAACTCATAGATATTGTTGAAAACAACACCAACACTCCTTGCATCATCAGGATAGTACACATAGAGTGTACCACCTAGAAGACAGGTCTTTGCATGTTGTATAAGGACGTCCCACATCTTATTCGACATGCCACTCCCAAGAATCTGAGACAAATGGATAAAAAAGAAATTAGGAACTGCATTGTATGTATCTCACTTTGACAAATGAATTCCACATTCTTACATTCCGCAATCTCTGTGAGTCTCTATTCACAAGTCGTAGGAAGTCTTCAACTGAAAAAATTCCAGCTTTATTCAGTCTCTTGTGAAATGACCCATCTTTTCCAATTTTCTCCAATCTCCAAACCTCGTCAGTTAGCACAGGTGGATAGTGTTTCTTGTATACTATAAAGAAAAAAAAAATACAAGATTAACTTTTATTTATTATTTTGCACACACAAAAGGAAACATGTCCGATACTAATTATTAACTCACATTCCCCACGGTGATCCTTAACAGTGAAGGCATCTGTTTTCGCTTCGCGTATACGAATCCCATCACAATAGCCTGAGGCAACCTTCAGTCCTAGCCTGAACTTCCTGCTCCTAATCCAGCTAGAGTTATCAGTAAATGTCAGCTCACCTAGTGTTCCTACGCCTTCTTTCAGTGTCACTTGAAGATCCCCAGTCAGGAGTGGCCTCTTTCCTTCACGCTCTTTCACCACATGGCTCTCAAATTCTTCTTCAGTCCAGTTATCATCATCCTCGTTGTTAAAATCACCTTCAAGTACAATAACATCTAGTTTCACCATGGACTCTGGACCTGATGTCACAACATGGTGCGTATTTGCATCAATCAACACAATAGGGATTGCAGCACCCCATTCTCCTTCTACTTTTCCACCAGTAAAGAGAGGAAGCGACAACCTGGACTTAAAGTGCAGTTGCAAGTTTCTTCCATCGGGCCCTTCAATTTGTTTAGGAGAAGACCTGTTATTTTAAACCATTAGAAGATAAAATAACGATTGACATAAAATAACAATTTAATAAGTAATGGAAACAACAGAAAGATAAGCGAAGCTACTAACAAATAAGGGGTGGGGGTAGGGACAGTACCTTCCAGTAAGTTTGGCTGGGCCTAATTTTGCTAAAGCACGCTCCACCTCTTCACTGACCTGTTCACATTAAATAAACAAGAAACATCAGCTAACGCATCTTAGTTAATCCAATTTCATTTCTTACAGACTAGGAAGCAATAAATGGTATGAATTTCTCCTAATCCTCCACAAAAAGCCAAAATGTCGACAAGAAGTTAAATATCTTACAACTCTACGTAGAATTGGCTCCAATGAGGAGCAAAGCTTTTGCAGACTGTCCACCTTGAGAGCTTCGACAATTACACTGCATCAAACAAACATTTGGAGCACATTCAACATTTCATAGAATTTAATAAGTTTTCATTTCACCTCTAACTAACCATGTCTCCGCAACAATATAAGTTAAAAAGTTTATTTGTAGATCTTGTAATGCCACCACTTGCCATATATGGGCAGTTAGCACCAAGACCGATTGATGAGAGAGTTATCGCAACCCGCCCAAAGTTACTCGAATTTTAAGCAACGCAGAATAACACTTGCTCAGTGAGCAACAAGACAGCCAATCCGGACCTTTTTTACTTCCTACATATTATTCACAACCTCTAAAATGACTTTCCAATTTTGGTAGCACTTTTTCTCAGCTCAAGTTCAAGTTCAAGTTCAAGTTAAGAGTATAAGTTACGAAATTCCTACATTTTTGGGAAATAGCCAAATTTAGACTCAGAACTCCTATCCAATTTTACAGAACACAAACACTACAAAAAACTTAGTCGAATATGACGAAATCAAAACAGAAATACAAGTAATTTTCCAAAGAAAACAAGGCACCTGGCTAGAGCAGGCCGTTTCCTATCAGGCTGGCCTTCTTCAGCTGAAGCCGAATCCAAACCTCGCTTCTCCCTCGCCATACTATTCGATCTCTCCATGTACCTCGTCTGCATCTTCACCTTTCTGAGCAAATGCAACAACAACAAAAAACAATCACAATAAAGCACACAACCTTTTCTCAAATCACTTGCCAAGCTCAATTTGACTTCAAACCTTTCCATTTCCAGTCGGAAAATTACACTCACCAACAAAAGTCCACAGACGACTCCGAATTCTCTCTTCCTCTGTTTTCTGAGGAGCCACACAAAAACCTGATCCAAAAACGAAGTCGTTGCCTCTCCTTTATTCCGACTGCGGAATCCAATTGGATGAGAGGAAGGGAACAAAAAGTGAAGAAGAAAAAAAGAGGGAGCGGGAAAGTGAAAAAAAGAGAGAATTTGGAGGAGAGGAATCTGAGAAGTTTCGAGGAAGCGTCTGCGAATTTTCTGGTTCGCTAACGTCTTTGAAAAAATTAAAGAGAGAAATTTTGTCCCAGTGTTCACGCCTTAAACAGTGGCGAATCTCGGAAGTCGGTGGCTGAGATCTTTCGGGGGCACACAGTCGGGTGATCGGGGCCGTCAGTGGGGGAATCTTTTTGAATTTTTTTAATGATTGTTCACGTGAGTCTTTGGTGGGCTCATGGGCTGTGCTCGCCTGCGGTCAGGGTGGACTGTGTGCTGCTGATTCTAGCCGTTGATTTTGGGGTGATGACTGAATGTGTTGCGAAGAAAGTTCCAGTAATCAAAGTTCAATTTTGCTTCCTAAAACCGATAAGATAACGTTCAATTTCTTCATTTCTGCTAAGCAACTTCTTATTTCGATCAAGACATCTATCATGTCCAAAATTTGACCATATACTCTTACTCAATTATTGCTACACCTACATTTGGACCTTAACACCGTGCAAAATTCTTTACAAAAGGAGGATTACACTTTAACAAAGGTGCCACTACATAAGCAAAAAAGGCAAGATGCCACAGCATGCTCAAAAGTTCTTGGATGTGATTATGCAGAACAATGTGACACTGATTCCATTTCGTTCAACAGTCTAGTACAAAAAATCTTAGTATACAACTGAAAGCATGATCTTAATCCAATCAAACGCCGATGCCGCCTGCTTACAAATTGTTCAAAGTTAAAGCCCAAAATGAAAGCCGAATAAAAGTTCTGGGCAGCTGAGCTCATGTACTTCATATATCTCCAAAGACGGTAGATCCCAACACTTCAAAGAGCTGGGCAAGGGAAGGCTAGCTAGCGCCTCTTCGTGCTCTTTTCCTTTCCCTTCCTTTTATCTCTTTTCTTTTGCATCTTAGGCCCTGATTTGCGTTTTCCAACTTTTTTGAATGGTTTCTTCTTGCTCACAGGAACATTGTTCTTTTTATTAGCTCCTACTGTTTCAGGTACTACGGCCTCTGTTTTTTCAACTGGATTGATTTCCTCTTCCCGAGAGATCTCGCTTGTTGTCACTGTGACTTTTATGTCACCATTCTCATATGTAGTTGTACCTTTGAACAACGGAAAATGGTCAACTTCAATGAATTACAGTATGATACACCAAAATGCCCACATAAAACCAGAATGACAGATACTCTGAAGTTCATGTCACACATGCAAAAGGCCATTGCTACGAATCCTTCTACTTTTATTTTTGTTTAAGATCTAGCATTTCAAGGGATTTAGCTTTTTTGCCATCAGTACTACAGAAATTTTTGCATCTTTCCCAACTACAAAAGAAAAGGCTATAACTTTACTAATGTTCTATATAAAAGCATACACAACTCCTATCTAGCCATACATAATTAAATATTCTGTGTAGTCACAAGGGATGTGATTAAAGTGCATTTCAATTCAAATACTTTCTCAGTTCCTATGTCCTTTACTATTGAGATATCATCATGAGAATATCTTATCATTTGAACTCATAGAACTGTTCACTATCTTACTAGCCCAGAAACCAACAACCGAAAAACTAAGACTACAGTTATAGACAGCAAGGTTTAGCAGCACTAGAGTAACCAACATAGTTAGCCATGAGCCCTAAGTAATGACACATAAAAGTGGCTTGTATGCATTACAGAGTTGAGAGTTTTTGAGAATACCAGAAATTGGTGCATCTGGCTCACTTTCTTCATCTTCCTCCTGGTTCTCATCTTCCTCATCATTCTCATCAGGTGCTGAATCAGTGGCTGGGGGAGCTCCACCAAAGAGAGCCAATTCCTTTTCTAGTCTCCTCTGCAACATAAGTTACCAAACATAAAAAGGAAAAATCAAACAAAAATCTCAAAAAGGACGAGAAACATATGGAACGGGGATCAGAGTACAATGATCAAAGAGTAAACAATGCAATAGAAACAAAAGTTTGCTGAGGCCGATTGGTTATCAAAGTGTTCAAAGTTTTCAGCTTTTCGCATACTACAACGATCCCAAGTTGCTATTTCTAACACAAAAAGGCTAATATAAATTCCCTACCAGCAGAAGTTCAATCTTCTTCCCTAACAGGGCCATAAAACCACATTTTATTTCACATCCTAAAAGCTTCTGTTGTTAAGAATAAGCACTAATCAGCAGAGTTCATCAAAAGCACCAATCTTTTAGTTTAAAACACTAACCTCCTAACAAAAGCAGCAAATTGGCACCAATGAGATTAAACCAATCAAGCATAACTAAAACATAGCTATATCATTACACCACACAATAACACATAAATAACGCCATGCAATATAATTGAGAAAAACCATAAAAATTTAACCTTTTTGCGCAGCTCAAGAAGCTTACGCCTGAGAGCCTCCCCTTGCTTCTTCTCAGCTTCCTTTCTTCTTTTCTTCTTCCTCTTGTGAAACCCAGACACAAAATCGCTTCACAAACCAAAACCCCCAAAATTAAAGACCAGTGCCCAACTCTCCAAGACCAAAAATGGACAAGACCCAATTCACCAAATTCAAAAAGGAAGAAGATTCAGGGATTAATTTGAAGGTGCTACCTGAGATCTTTCTCGTTGAAAGTGACGGCGACGGCCTTGTTTTTAAGAGCCCTCTTGTTTATGTAACGGCCTCGGGGAGCTGAGGCCGGAATCGCTGCGTCTTCGACCTTGTCTGCTGCCATTGCGGCTTCAAAGCTAGCTAGCTCACTGAATTGTTGCGCGCTTGAGTATGTAACTGGTACTTGGCCCAACATATATTCAGCCCAAAAAAAGAACAGACCTCACTCAGGCCCAAATAAGTTGTAAGACCATGACTAATGACATTCTTAGAAGGTACCAATTCCAAACATAGATTTTCTTCAATTCACCTTTGATTGAAGTTAACTAGGACAATCTCACCGTTAATTTATTTAAATAAAAGTAATTGCGGCTGGAATCACTCTGGCTGACTTCAACCAAAGTAGATGGAAGAATTTTCATGGATGAGGGTTTATATGGTTTTCTTCCATATTTCCAGGCTTCCAGCTTCATCTTGTCCGTATGAAAATGAAAAAGTTTGGATTGACGTCATTCGTTTCATTCTATCCTTCAACTAATAGGATATTGAGTCTATTATTTCTGGTGATATACCAAACATGACGTGGAATTATCATCCAATTCGATAGTGCTGACGTGTTACTTATCACACAAAACTGAAATATGCAACAAATTTGGCGTTTATATTTTTTGGTCAAGTCAAATGCAACCAATTCCAGTAATCCAGTTGGCGTACGTTTCCAATTTCCAAATGGCATCGTTCACATAAAAAGCCCGGTTCACTTTCATTTCCAACCGCCCGCTTCTTCGTCAAACAAACTCACAAATTTCATTTCCACCCAAAAGAAGCGTCAACGACTATTCACGACTTGACCAGCAATGGACCGACCGGACTCCTCTCGGCCAAAACCCGTAATATCGGACCGGGTCCTCATAAACGGCACCGTAACGCCGGTGACGTTCTTCGCCGACGGAGTGCTCCGGTGGACGGAGAGAGGTCAGCGGAGCTTGATCGTGGAGAAGGAGATCCTCGGGTTCAAAGTGGAAGGTCCGAAAATCAGAATCAGAGCTTTAGTGGACGGCGGAGATGGAATCTGCTGCGTCGGGAGCAGAGGAGGAGCTGTGGCGAGGAAGGACTTGGTCTTCGAGCCTCTATCGGAGGACTCGCAGAGGCTCTGGTGCCAGAAGCTTCTCGAATTCATCGAATCTCTCGGTAAATATCGAGCTGTTCTGTTTTCAATTTTGTTAGTTCAAGCTAAAGCTCGATTAAGTTAGAGTGGCGCATTAAATTTTGTTTTTTTTGTTTTTAATTAAACAGGACGGCCGAAGAGGCTGTTTGTTTTTGTGAATCCATTTGGAGGGAGCAAATCTGCTTCAAAGATATTTCTTGAGGAAGTGAAGCCGCTTTTCGAGGATGCTGATATTCAATTTACACTGCAAGGTTTGGAGTCTTGCTTGCAATCTTGTACATAGATATTTGATGTTGTTGGGCTTTTGATTTTTCGGATGGTTGGTGATATTTGAAAATTTATCTGTATATCTGATTTTCAGAAACTCAATATCAACTACATGCGAAGGAAGTTGCGAAAACTCTAGATCTTTCCAAGTATGATGGCATTGTTTGCGTTAGTGGGGATGGAATTTTGGTTGAGGTTGGTTACCAATGATCAGCGTCTGTGTGATTATACTTTTCTTGCAGCTTTAGTAAATATGTAGTGATTTTTCGTTTAAACACATTTGAAAGCTGTAATGGAGTCTAAGTAAAGTGACAAATCAAGCTTGCTAATGAATTGACTGGAAAAGTAGTAGTGCTGAATTACAAACTATATTCTCTCAAAGAATCTAGTCTGATACATTGTATGTATTTGTGTTTCTGGGTGGGTGCGCGTTTCCAGTGATTGTAGGTAATTGGTGAGAATTGATGTAAATAGCATGCTAATAGAGTAATTTGTCTTGATGATACATGTGCATATATTAAGCTCATCATTTTCTTCTTACAAGCATCGCACTTTTTAGTAGGTAGTAAATGGACTCCTTGAGAGAGAGGATTGGGACACTGCAATAAAGATGCCTCTTGGAGTAGTTCCTGCAGGTTCGATACTCTAGATCTCTCAATTTTGTGTTTAGCAGTACTTTTGTTTGATAAGTTTGGAATCTTTAATGCTATGGAAGGTGAGGGTGAAGCAGTATGCTAGGATAGTTTGTTCATCACAGATTCACAGCAAACAGTCATTAGTCAGTTTTTATTTTTCCCTTTTTCATGAGCAATTTGGACAACTGATGTTTCCCTGTTTAGGTACTGGAAATGGAATGGCGAAATCTCTTCTAGATTCTGTTGGTGAACCTTGTAAAGTGTCAAATGCTGTTCTCGCCATTATTAGAGGTTGCTTATGGTATCTGTCAGTATATTATTATTGTTCTCTCTCTCTCTCTCTCCCACTCTAATCTTTTGGTTAAATAAATTTCTTCATGTGAAATTTACTGACAGGGCATAAATGTTCGTTGGATGTAGCTACCATATGGCAGGGGAAGACGAAATTTTTTAGTGTGTTGATGCTTGCATGGGGTAAATGAAAAGTATCACCACACGATTAATTTAATGCTTTAAGGGGTGTATAAAATGCTTTCTCTTGAAAACATAATAGTTGGACTGGAATGGTAGTTGCTATGTCTGTAACATGTAATGATTTTATCTCCTTTCAGGCTTAGTGGCAGATGTTGACATTGAGTCTGAAAAGTATAGGTGGATGGGAAGTGCTCGTCTAGATTTCTATGTAAGTTTAAACAGCTCATTGGCTATGTTCTAGTCTACTAGATTATGACATTGCTCACTCTGATGGTTGTGTGCTTGTGTATATCTGGCGAGTGGCTTATAACGGATCTATTTCTGGGAAAATGTCGGGATGCTAGAGAATGGCGAGACATTAATACCAATTGTTTTCTTATTTTAGGCCATTCAACGAATTGTGCAATTGAGGCAATATAACGGCTCTATTTCTTTTGTGCCTGCACCTGGCTTCGAAGGTTATGGAGAGCCGACTAGTTACAATAACGATAGTGAATCTACTAGCACGGATCCAAGTCAAGAGAAGTATGTTAAGGTTCAACAGCTTGGCTATGAGGGACCTGATATCAACTCGGAGAACATGAACTGGAGAACTATTAAAGGACCATTTGTTTCAGTTTGGCTTCACAATGTACCTTGGGGAGGTGAAGACACGAGGGCAGCTCCTGATGCCAAGGTTGGACTGTGAAATTGCATAACATCTGCTTCAGATATTTCTCCACTCTATACTCGGGGGATATTTATCTGAAACTTCAATACTTCAGAACTTATTTGTGTGAAAAGAATAATGTATGTGTGCTCCTTCTGTGCAGTTCTCTGATGGTTATCTAGACGTTATAATTATGAGGGCTTGTCCGAAATTGTCCTTGCTCTCGTTAATGACAGGGTTGAGCACCGGGACCCATGTCAAGTCACCATATGTGCTGTACTTCAAGGTGAGCAAGATGAAACGACTGATCCATATAGTTCAGTTTTCAAGTTAAGAAGCTTTACTAACTTCAATCCCAAAAGCCAAATAGAAGAAGGATAAGCTCTCGACTAACTTTGTTGCTTCTGTTTTAACTTCTTCTTTTTTTCCATGAAAACATACAATAGGTGAAAGCATTTATATTGGAGCCTGGTGCTCGTGCCAAGGACCCAACAAAGGAAGGGATAATAGACTCAGATGGTGAGGTCCTAGCTAGAGGCAAAGGAGCATATAAATGTGACCAGAAGACACTTATGGCATACAATAAACTTCAAATAACTGTGGATCAAGGTTTAGCCACTTTGTTTTCCCCGGTGTAGAATCTACATTTTTCATGGATTTGATTATTTGTTACAGAGAGAAATACCACACAGAAGATAATCGTATTTGTTTATTCTGCCCTACATGTAAAGTCTCAACAGCAAATTTGACAAGGGATCGAGTTAGAAATAGAAGAGGCATTTCCTTTGGAAATTGCTTGCTGAAAAAGTAATGTGCAGTTGATCCCGGACACCCTAATGTGCAGTTCGTGTTTCATGATTTTGCTTCGATTTTTCAATTTTCTTTTGGTTTGAATTAGACTTGTAGTACACCTCTCTGATCATTGACAATATACATGTATTCACTCATCTTGATAAAAGAAAGAATTGAATTGTTACAAAGCAAGCTATTTGTGCTAATATATTCACTGATCGCAACTCCAATTAATAGATATCAGACTCACTTGTATAATGTATCCCATACAAACCATACATACTTCAAGGCTTTAGAATAAAGACTGAGACCCATAATTGGAACTGGGTAGGGCTTAAGACCTTGATTTTCACCTTAAGAATTGAGAAATCTTGCTAGCATGCATGCACTACGTACCAAATAACATTGATGAAGCGTGTCAATTCGGATCGATGCCTAAATTTTAATTTAGCCATTGGCTTTAAGCCTTTGTTTTTTCAAGGAATTTGAAGCCACATTGTGAATTAGTTTGATCGAGTAAAGATAATGGCACTTTTGTACGTTCTGGACAAATAAGTTTTTACAAATCACGAGCTTTATTCATTTCTCCATGTTACTCTGATCACTGGCAGTATATACATGCATTCATGCTCATCTTGATATATAGTAAAAGAATCGAATAACACCAACAAATTAAGCAAACCTAGATAGCTATACTGTCGGTGTCTGTCACTGATCACGTTTTTGGCTCGACCCGATCGACATCTCCGCGTACGAAAGAGCCAACGTCAACATGTCCCTGTACGTATTATCTATCTTTAATTTAATTTCTCATATATTTTGGCATGGACGTACTTTGTAAGCAATATATTCCTTGGAAAACAAGTCAATTATTTCATCGCATCAATGTACGTACGTATATTCTTCATTGTATGTAGTCTTCTTATTATAAAAAGTACGTATATTCTTCATTGTATGTAGTCTTCTTATTATAAAAAGTACGTAGGTACTGTGTCCTCTTTCATTCAGCCACTGTATCTTAATCCTAATCTTCACCAACAGCTAGCTACAGTAGTATAGTTCAGTTAAAACGTGCTGGCTAGCTAAACATGCATTGAACTTTGTAATGGCAATGATAATGATAATGATAATGATTGATTATATATATATATATATAATAAAAATATCATTTTTTTGCTCATTTTAATCAAAGAATTAATTGTACGTGAGACCTATTTTGCAATCTCATTATATGTTCCGTATTGATGATCCACGTACTAATTAACATGTATTTTGAATTGGTTAGACTACCCACGCACATATATATATATTGATTTTATTAATTTGTATTGTACTTTTTCTAAATGGGACTCGAATAATGAGAGTTCCAAAACCCTAAATTGAATGGAGGAAAAAGAATAAATTAAAGTGACAGAGATAGAAACTTGGATCGAGGGGTACGTACGTAGTCTAAGCTTTTCACTTACAATCAATACAAATACTCGATTAGATTCCAACTAAACTATTTTGGTCAAAAACAAATTGTGCCCTAGGAAAACAAGTTGCTTGAGCATCGCATGATCGAATACATGCATATATATTCGACCTTTTTGTCCATGATTTGCTAAGTCCTCTTATATATTATAAAGTACATATATATACATATGATGAATCCTAGACCATTATATTGTACGTACTGTCACAGACTCACCCAATCCTCTTTTGTTCAGCCTCATCTTAATCTTAGTCTACTCCCACAAACTACAAATTAAAGTAACAGCTACGGCTTAGTTAACTTGTGAGCTTCTCTATCTTCCATTATAAAATAGGTACGTGGTCGATCATTCAGTGGATCATCCCAAATTGTATCGTATATGAAGAGGTACATGTGGCTGTCCGTCAGTGCTTGATTGTCACTAAACATGTCAAAACGATGGCTTTTCCTCCTAGGAAAGAAACAACAAGGAAAACAAACATTGTTAGATGTGGCCGAGACTATTTGCTAAGCCTTAATATATTATGACTCATTCATAGGTTTCATTTTTTTTTTGATATGACAATAGGTCAAAACTCTAAACTAAAGCATGCAATAGATAAATAAAATATCCTAATTCGAGATCATGATCGGATCACTGTCTTGTCCTTAACTCCTTTTCTTAATTAAGCTCATTATAATTAGTTTACTAATTATTCTCTTGCATGCATATTGCTCCAGATGAGCCTTCAAATTAAGTAAGGGATTAATTAACTAATTAATATATGTACACGTGGTGCATCTAACCAATAAGTATTTAATCCTTTCGCACGGCGCAGCCATAGCCGACTACTTGTATTAATTAAAGAAACAACGTATAGTTTAGGCACAAATATCTGTCATCTATTAATATCACATAGACGACCCTTTTATTACTTAACGTCTAGTGATTACGGAATGAAGGTTTTCTAACTCCTCCCCAACCTCCTTTCTTGCAAAAGCTTTTCTATGTACTTTGGTAGCTAGCCACAATTAATTGCATGCTTAGGCGATTAAATGGAAGCTGATTTTTCCTTTCAGGGCTAGGAGTTTTTGCTTCTAGTAGTCTTTCTATTGCAAGCTCAAATTAATTGCACCAGTATTTGTCAATGAGTGGGTTATGTGTTAGAAACTAAGTTACATAACTCATGATTAGTGTATATTTGTACATTATTAATAACCACCACTGGTGATCGATCGAGTTGGTAAGAGCCTCTAGATGTGGAACTCCACACTCAGGTTCGAATCATGTCGACTACGGATTGAGAATGATTAGTCTTTGGATTTAAGAAATCTTTGAGATACCTTTAGAAAGTTTAAGAGAAAAAAAATCCTAAAAAATATAATAAATCCAAAAAGAAAAAAAAAATCATCATTGATTTTAGCCACCTAACTAAATACCAAAAACGGTAAAGATCGTGAAGCTTATAATTTCGTACACAGTAAATATAAAACCAAAAAGGAAAAAAGGCTTCCAAGTTGGAAGATTCGAAGTACAAACGCAGAAGGAAAGTAGGCGTTACGTGATTGCATGATTTCCAACACCCCCACACCTTACACTCTCGCAAGTACAAAACTTCCATACTCGCTCGCTCTATCCATCCAGCATTTTTAACCCTCCGTAACCAAGTCCAATTACGATGCCAAATTACCGAAACACCCCTGTCCGCCTGGGAGCTTTTTCAGATAAAATGGAATTTTCGTTCCAGTGCCACGAAGACAAGACAACGACATCAGATATGGAAAAGAAATAAAAAGAAAAAAAAGAAAAACGACGACGACGTGTTTTTGAAGCCCCTCTCTTTATATAAATCATAATATTTTTTTTGTTTCCTAATTTTTTTCTCTCACTTGAGAAAATGGCATTCTCTCTCTAAAACCCTCTCGTAGCGGAAAAAATACTCCTCTGTCCCTCTCTCTCTTTCTTTCTCGCTCTAAATGATTACGTACAGATCAGGCCGAAACCCACTGTATTTCGATTTCTATACAGCTCTGGTTTCGCTCTCTGGAGCTTAATTTCTAGGGTTTTAGGCTCGTACATGCGGCGCCTTCTTCGATGTCGTCATCGTCGTCGTCTTCTTCCAAGTGTTACAATTCGGAGTGCAGCGAATTGAAGCCGGAGCACCCGAGAAAGGCCTGGCGACTCCGGAACGGAGAGTTTGCTGAGCTCTGCGATCGATGCGCGTAAGCCAAAAGCATTTTTCCTTCTGTTTTATTTGCTTACTTCATTTTGAAATGGTTCAGTGGCTTTTTGCTTCGCTTCAATTTGCGGCTGAGTTTGACGTCAGGTTGAGTTTGGTTGATCGGTTTGGGATCCAGTTTTAGGGTTTTAGCAGTGGGTTTTTTTTGGGGGGAGTTTACTAAATTTGGAGGAACTCCGTGGCGTTATGCACTTGTTTCGACAACGAAGATTGGGTTTTTTTGAAGGGTAGTTTGGGTAAATTGGCTTTAGTTTCATTTCTTCCTTTCTTGTGCTTCGTTCAAATTTGATTGAGGGCGCTGAATAATTTGACTTTTGTTAGCTAAATGCGTGCGACCTCTCATTTCTATTAGTGCCAAACTGGTTTGTGAAATAAGAGACTGTAAGTTTTGGGGACAGTTTGAAAGGTTTTAGTTGCTCCATTTAACTGGGCGGATGCGTAATTTGTCACTTGGTTTGGGGAAGTTTTTTTTTTTTTTGGTTAAGTTCGTTGTTTGAGTCATATTTATAAAGAATTTTGTTTTTGAAAATATCTTTCAATTGAGCCTAACTAGCAGGTACTTCTGTTAGGTGAACCCGCATTGCTTATACTGGCCTAAATTTAGGTAGTTTTCTGGAACGAGAAGTTTTACAGTCTTGCTGTCTTGTTTGCCTGTAGTTGTTGCGTTATTGAGACCCATAGAACAGGAAGGAAATAGCTCAAGTATAGATAACGTACTCCAAGCTCTTGTTTAGAACTTTATGGCAAACAAAAAATAAAAATTTTATATGCACAGAAAGCCATTAAAGAAAGAGTAAACAGCAAAATGATTATATTTATTGTTTTGGGTTACTAATGGATAAATCATGGGATGCATAGCGAATTTGACTACTGTTTGTGGAATTTGATGATGGTGATGAGAAGTTTCGGTTCATGGAGACTCAAGTGAAGAGAGTTATAATTTATGTAATATTTAAAATGATGAATCCAAATATAAGTTGAATAGTATTTCCAATGTGGGCCATTGCTCACAATAGGCATATGGCCGGTCCTCCAATGTTAAAAGGTCACAGGCTTACTCGGGAGAAATTCTGTGTTGTTAGATTTGCAACTTATTAAGACTTTTACTTTCTACCGAGCTTAATTGCACGTTAGTTAGTCAGTGCCAAAACTTAATTTCCATACAGGAGGGGTAGGCAGGGAAATGATATCCCCTAATAGATTTACCTTTCTGTTTCTCAAGTTTTTAAATAGTTTCTTGAAATTATTCTGACTATAGTATAGTCCCCTAAACAATTTCACTGGAAGTTCGTATTGCTCTATCTAATGAATATGCAATAGCTGCAAAACAAGATTTTGTATATCCTTCTGTTTAACAATAATAGTAATTGTGGTTATAACAGAAAATTCAGAGCTTGCAATTATTTGTTATTAATCTATCTAAAATTGGTTTCCGTAGGGAGGTCTTTTTCTTATTTCTTTTTTCTTTTGTATTTATTATTTTTATTTATCTTGAAATAGTGATAATGATATATTTGGACAGTATTTTTTATGTACAGTAACAAAACTGATGTTGGCTGGTGGCTGGCATCTAGCAGAATACTTGATCTTGTAGTTGAAATATTCTAAAGAGTTGAATTAAATCAGACCGTAATTAGTTTGTAAGTATTCATGTGCTCGCATGTCTGTGTATATGCACGTGTGCTTGTGATAAGAGATTGAGACCTTCCCCTTGTTACTGTATGAATTCTACCATGCAATGACCAATGCAAACAGACCCTTTCTTTTTTCGAATTAACCCAAGACAGAGTTAAAATCACTTTAGACCCGTGTCCTTGTTAGAGAATTAATTATCCCCAAGTGTATTGTTAATCTATTGGTCCCTCCCAAATCTAATAGTTTATTTACTTTTATCAATGTACAATAATTGGATGCATATCCTTCAATGTTGGTGTGATGCGCATGTGATACAAATCTGTGGAAGGTTTTGGAGTTTGTGATTGCTTGTTAAAGCACTTTTCCCCCCTTTTAGTTAAATGGAAGTGGATAATTCAAATATGTATTCTTGATTTCTGTAATGCGGTATTTGTGGTAGTTATTTTAATCAAGAATCACATTCCCTTTGCCTATACTATATTGCATCCTTAGTAATGAACTGAAATATTTTCTCTTTTTCCTCTTTCGTGATTGAAGCCTCATTTATGAAGAAGGAAGATTCTGTGAGACTTTCCATGTGAAAGCTTCTGGGTGGAGGTGTTGTGAGTCTTGTGGAAAGGTGAGGTTTATTCCTTTATAAATAATGTGGTACTAAATGTACTCATGTTAGTTTCAGAACTATACTGTAAACGTCGTTTTGATTAGTCTAACTTTGCAGCGGGTTCATTGTGGATGTATCGTTTCAATTCATACATTTACCTTGTTGGATCCTGGAGGGATCGAGTGCATGACATGTGCAAGGAAAAATATTGTTCTGGTACGGATGTTTTAAGAAGTTCTCATATTTGAATTTTACCATCATACTCTTCAATTGTCAATGTTCGGCTACGTGAACCTTAATATAGATTGTAATGTCCCTTTCATGTGCTAATTCTCTTTTGTTAATTCAGCCATCAAATCCAGCATGGCCAACAACTTTGTTTTTTCATTCACCTTTATCTGAAAGACTTAAGGATATGTCTGGCAAAAATTGGAGTCAGTTGGCTGGATCTGGTCCTGTACCATGGAGACAAGCACCCAGTTTATTCAATTCTTCAATTTCTTCATCTGAGTTGCATGCGAGGGTGCCATATGATATTGATGGTTCAATGGGAATTAATAAACTTAATGCCGGTGAAAGAATATCAGTCTCTTCCTTGGAAAAGAAGAAAGTTGAGGATTTTTCGGAAAGACTAATGAAAGTGAACCTTGCGATTGGCACACCAGTTAGTCTTGAAAATGGGAATTCAGGTAGTGCTTCTTTTATGGTATCTTTCATAGTTTGAAATATAATTGGACATGTCAACTTGCCATGTTTATTTCTCCCTTGTTGCTGGAAAAAGCTATGGTTCGATGGCTGATTGTTGTGAATATTTATGTTGTAGGAAATAAGTGCATGGAGCAAAGTAATTCATGTTTAAATATATCTCAACAGTCTGCCGCTTTGAAGGAGGAGCCATCTACTCCACAGTTTGTCTTGGCTGTACCTTATGTATCTGCAAGTGAAACAAATGGTCAAGTGGTGGTTACGGGAACTAATTTGCGGCCAGCCCCTCCTCTGGTTAAGCAGTTTCATGGTAATTTACATAATGGAGTTGAATCGTCTGGTGATACTCAGATCCGCAATGCAAGGCCTCGAGCAGATGCCCGGGGAAGAAGTCCATTACTTCCACGGTACTGGCCTAGATTTACTGATCAAGAGCTACAGCAAATGTCTGGAGAGTATCCTTTGATTAGCTATCTTGTTTATTTTATTTATTTGTTTTTTTAATTGAAGAATACAGGTGTTGTATATGCTTTACTAATTATAACTGTTGACACTGTATGTAGTATAAATTATGATTCTGTCTATCCTTAACCATATTTAAGTTCAAATTCTGTAATTACTCCATTATTTGAGAAAATGTTGAGCGCAAGTGATGCTGGGCGGATTGGACGTCTGGTGTTGCCAAAAAAGTGTGCAGAGGTGTGTCCTTAAGTTTCCTCGCCCTGACCTGGCATTCGGTTTCTGATGCATAGTGGAAAGATTTGCATGAGATATTACCTATCAAACTTCTTAATTTGGCATATAATTTTTAGCTTTCTATGATTCTTTATTTCATAATTATTAATATTCTGTCACTACGAGACAGGCCTACTTCCCACCAATTTCTCAGCCTGAAGGGTTACCTCTTAAAGTCCAAGATTCTAAAGGCAAGGAATGGGTATTTCAGTTTCGCTTCTGGCCCAACAATAATAGCAGAATGTATGTTTTGGAGGGGGTTACTCCTTGCATACAGTCCATGCAATTGCAAGCAGGCGACATAGGTAATGGTTTGATATCCTGTTGTGAATTCTTGTTTTCATGCCTATATATGTGGAAGATTGTGTGTGTGTGTGTGTATATGTATATTTTGATACGTTCACTACTGGTTGTCCAGCTAGTTTACCATAATTCATTCATTAAGTTACTTTGTTCCCTCACTTTGGCACTGAATAGTTAATTTGTTTTCTCAGTGACATTTAGTCGATTAGAGCCAGGAGGGAAATTGGTTATGGGGTGCAGAAGGGCTTCAACTGCTCCATCTGACCAGGTTTGGCCTTGCTCAATATCCAGATCCCTGTGACTATTTTTATGTGGTGAAATAGATGGTTTAAGTGGCATGTGTCTAGGATACTGTGTATTTGGTGGTAACATCAGATAAGTTATTTATGTACTTCAATTGAGTTGATGATCAGCTAATACCGTACTCACTCCAAGCTTGCAATTGGAGTAGTTAGTAATCTTTTGTTGTGTGTGATTTTTGTAACTTTATATTGATATTTGCGATGGGTTTTCTGCATATTGTACTGCTCAGACTCAATTTTCATCAACTTTATGTCTGCATTTGGCAGGAAAATGATACAAACAAGGCAGGGAATGGAGTTTCAGCCCATACAGATGTTAGTATAACAGATACCAAATCTGGTGAAGTTTTTTCAAATGTATGTCGTATTATAAAAGACTCAGAAGTCGTATTAAAAACAGTTAAGAATCACCTAGCTTTTCATCAATGAACCAGGCTGAATTAGCAGATCCTAGTATATTTCCCAAAGGTGATAAGTCAGGTTACATAGCAAAAGAAGTAGAGGGAGCTAAATCTTTCATCTCTCGAAAAAGGAAGACCAGCACCTTGGGTTCTAAGAGTAAGCGCCTGAGAATTGAAAAGGAAGACCTGATAGAGCTGAAGATAACATGGGAAGAAGCTCAAGGACTACTTCGCCCTCCTCCTAACCATGTTCCAACTGTTGTGGTAATTGAAGGTTTTGAGTTTGAGGAATATGAGGTACATATTAAATTATTATTTCTGTTTTTCTTCAAGGATCGACATTGCCATGTGTTCTTCATAGTTTTCCTCATTCCAATCTTCTTGTTCTCCTGGCAAAAAAGACGTACATTGGTTGTTTTTCATTTCTATAATGTCTGTTTGTTCTTTCCCCTTTATCACGATATAGCATGAATTTGGGTTGCTGATAGTTAAAAATTGGTATAGTTGTATACTACTTTATGCTGACTTCCAAAACTCAACAAAATAAATACTGATGAATCTTCGAGAGCTTCTTCTAATTAAATACCCAAGTGGATTGTGACAATATTATATGATATAAGCGTTTTGATGATTTTCTTTGTTCTCTTTCTGGTCTGTCATTGATCTCCATGTCTTCTTTTCTGGATGCGATAATCCTTTTCTTGGTTTGGGCCTTTCCTAAACTTATTACAAATTCTGATTATTCTCTTAATTTTTGGGTTGAACAAAAAGAATGATACAATGGGGGTTGACCTCACCCATGGCCCAACTGTTCTCACCCCCAAAACCCATGTCACATGCTCTTCATTAAAGAGGGAAATACCTCTTTGCTTTTAGTGATTTCTAACACTGAGATGTTCTATATAGGATAAGTAGGACCCTCATACTTTGGATTCTGACATCGTTATTTCATTTTACAGGACGGTCCAATTCTTGGGAAGCCGACACTTTATGCTACGGACAGTAAAGGGTAAATCACTGAGTACTAATAACTATCTGAGACTTCCATATTAGTTTTCTGTGGTACTTTTGAACTCTTTAATTTAATTTTGCATATTTCTTGCAAAATTTTATTGATATAGCCCCAGTGGACTTATTAACAATTTTGTGGGTAAGATATGTGGTTCATAAAGTGGCTTAACTGCTGCTGCTAGGTGAAATATTTTAATTTTTGACTTTTTCCCCTGAATATTTTAAAGTGCTTATAAGCAATAATAGTTATGGCTGTCTGGTTATTCTTGATTTTAGATTATACCTGGTATATCCCATTTTTCTTTGACTTGCGTTTTCTTTTCTAGGTAAGCAAATCAGACATTTTCTTTTTGTTTTTATTCTTTTTATCATGTACCATGGAAGATAGTTAAACATATAGGTTGGTTTTCCCCCTTCCTGGAACTTCTAGTCTTCACATAAGCATGATGTATATACTTGGAGTTAAACTGAAAAATACTTTGCTCCCTATATGTTCATCATTATTAGCTTTTCTGTCTCCCTATAAGCTAGCCAATTCTAAGACTTCGTTTCTTTTGTGCCAGTGAGAAGATTCAATGGGCTCAATGTGAAGTCTGTTGTAAGTGGCGCAAATTGCCTGTTAATGCCCTTCTTCTCTCAAAGTGGACTTGCTCGGATAATTCATGGGACCCTGATAGGTAAAAGAGACATTGACTATATGCTTTTGAGTTCTCATGAGTAGTGATACCTGAACTTCTCCCCACAATTTACTCTAGGAAAGGACTTAATTTGGCAGTGAAGTTGACTGTTTCTTTTTCCCTTAATTTTGTCGAGCCTCTGGGTGTTTTTTAATGTGTTGCAAAATGCTACCAGATCTCTGTGTTCAGCAGCTCAGGAGTTGACAACAGAACAGCTTGAAGATCTGCTTCCCCGTTGTAGTTCAGGTATGAATGGCTTGAAACAATTATTCTAATTGTACTTTCCTTCTATCAGAGATCATATTTCTATGTGTGATTGTGTGACTCATAGGAGTCTAACTTGGCTTTGAGTTACCACATTCTCTTCTGTCTGCCTGCCTATATTTTAAGCATTGTTTTTTCTTGCAAGTAACAAAAGTTTTTCTCTAACAGTGATAGTTGCATATTATTTCAATTTTTCAAATTTACATTTTTTTTATTGGACAGTTGCTCCTAAGAGAATGAAGGCTGCTAAACAGGACCCAGATAACATCGAAGCTTTGGAGGGGCTTGACACACTTGCAAACCTAGCTATCTTGGGAGAGGGCGAGTCACTCCCAGCATCAACTCAGGCCACAACAAAGCACCCCCGACATAGGCCCGGATGCTCATGCATTGTCTGCATCCAGCCGCCTAGTGGGAAGGGTCCTAAACACAAGCAAACATGCATCTGCAATGTATGCTCAACAGTGAAGCGCCGCTTCCGTACGTTAATGATGCGGCGCGAGAAGAATAAGTCAGACAAAGAAGCAGAAACTACACGCAAAAGGCAGCAGCAACAACAATTACTAGACGATGGCACCCTCTTATGTGGTAATGCAGGAAGTAGCAGTCCAAACCACAAAACGGAGGTCCTGGACCTTTCTGATGATGACTTTAACAGGACAAAATCTTCATCTCCACCTTATAAAGGCCAAATTGACCTGAATATCCAGCCAGAGCGGGAGGAAGAGCTGTCACCTGGCTCAGATTCTGGTGGCATGATAAAGTTGCTCCAAGATGCCACGGAAAGGTATCTCAGGCAGCAGAGGCAGAGGTTGTCAACCTCTGGTGGCGGTGAAAGATCATCGGGCAACAAGTCACAGCGAGCTGGAGGTGAAGCAGGGGGAGAATCACTCAGCAACGTTTCAACTCTTGGGAGTAGCAATCATGATGGTGGCAATGATCATCCTGCAACTTTATCCGTCAAAGCATCAGCATCCATGACCGCTACGTGATAAAATCAATGGGTTGTTGGTTTTGAACCGGTGATAGTTTTTGTTGTACATTCATCATCGACATGGCGTCTCAGGTTGTACATAAAGAGGAGAGGTAGGAAGAGGGCAACTTGTATGAGAAACTATTACTGGCGTTATGTTGTTGTGCTCTCTAAAGTTATATAAGCGGTAATTTATAGGGAAACGAAGACTGCAACTGATGTGGGTGGAGGTTGAAGCTGTGTAGTTTCTTTTTTACAAGCTCACCTTGCTGTCTAATGCAGTAACATGTAACTTATATCTCCTTTTTCGTCACAGTGAAGTAGAAATTGCATTCATCTAATTGTGTATTTTACATTTTTGGCACACAATTTTTAAGCAAGCATCAATTAATTTATTATTATATTGTTCAAGTCAAAATTCGTTCAGAGCTGATTTTTTCCTATTTTACATCATTTTTTAATTTACACAAAAGAGGCTCTTAAAAAACAAAGCTGTGGCAGAGTTGCAGATAGCAAAGTTTAATAACCTTATATACTAATTAAGCCAAACAAAGAAAATATGCATTTTTCTTTATCTGCCAAGGAAAATGAGTTTGGCATGGACTCTAGTCATGCAAGTATATAGTGAGAAGGGATTGAACGTGGACGTTTACTTGAATAATTACGACTATTCATCAGTAATTTGTAAACATAAATAGTCAATTATCGAAAGCTAGCCATTTATAATTAGGCCAGGTTGAGAATAGTGAGCTAGACAATGATCCAAAAAAATGTACGACCAAGTCAACCAAACCATCTTGAAAAAATAGAAAATGCCTTATATGACACTTGTGAATCCCTTAGCAATTGTACACCAATCTTTAATAGGTTAATTTGGCTGGCCCTGATATCAAGTTAATCCAAAGCCTCAAAAAAGGCAATCCACCCTCACCAAAAATAAGGAAACTTCGCTTTGCGTCCCTTTCTTGGTGACAGTTTCTGCTTTTGTCCTCCTTTGTCTTCCTCCTCATTGATGCAGAGCAGCAGGGGAGGAATATGCAGAAGCCAGAAACCCTTTTCATTAATTAGCTTCGACACTACGTAAAAATAAACTGTATTTGATTAGCTTGTGCGTTACATGGTTCCAATCCACTTGTTCTTCTTCTTCTTTGTGCACTGAATTTCATTTCCCATACAGATAAGGAATAGAAGTGACTGATCACATAGCCAAGATGAACGACCTATTTTCGAGCTCGTTCAAGAAATACACCGACCTTAAGCAGCAGGCCTACTTGGATGACATGGAGGCCGGCAAGGAAAATGTTAATCTCGACAAGTTTTTCGAAGACGTAGAGAATGTGAAGGATGATATGAGACAGGTGGAGAAGCTGTACAAGCAGCTACAGGATGCCAACGAAGAGTGCAAGATTGTCCACAATGCCAAAACCATGAAAGAGCTCCGGACCCGAATGGACTTGGATGTTGAGCAAGTCCTCAAGAAGGTCAAGATCATTAAGGGAAAGCTGGAAGGTTTAGAGCGTTCGAATGCAGCTCATCGAAACAATCCAGGTTGTGGACCTGGTTCCTCTGCCGATCGAACGAGGACCTCGGTTGTTAGTGGGTTGGGGAAGAAACTCAAGGACATGATGGATGGCTTTTCAGGGTTGAGAGCAAGAATGACAGCTGAGTACAAGGAAACAGTGGAGCGTAGGTACTTCACAATAACCGGAGAGAAAGCAAGCGAAGAGACGATTGAGAATTTGATATCAAGCGGAGAGGGCGAGAACTTTATGCAGAAGGCTATTCAGGAACAGGGGAGAGGTCAGATTATGGATACCATTTCCGAAATTCAAGAAAGACATGATGCTGTGAAGGAGATTGAGAAGAATTTGATCGAGCTGCATCAGATATTTTTGGACATGGCTGCTCTTGTAGAAGCACAAGGGCACCAGTTGAATGACATAGAGAGCCATGTTATGCATGCTAGTTCCTTTGTCAGACGCGGCACGGATCAGCTTCAAGAGGCCAAGGAGCAGCAGAAGAAATCGAGGAAGTGGGCGTGCATCGCTATACTTCTTGGAATAGTTCTTGTGATCCTCATCCTAATTCCAATCTTAATGCAAGTTTTGCCTCATATAATGTAGGAATTGAGGGGGGAGACTTTAACTTTCTTTGTTCTTGGAGCTGTGAATCCCCGTCTGTGAATGCATGTGTATTCTGATTTTCACCATAGGAAGGAAAATAGTTAGATCTTCAGAAAAAAAATTGATTGTGCAGTTTCAATGTCTCACCTGATCCAACTTGTGACACAAAGCAAAGTAGCACACTAAGAAATATGGAAGTTCAATGGGTTCATTCACATTGGGGCATTCTGTATTCTTATGAAACTCGGAAACTCGGTTCGTTCACATTTGGGGCATCCTGTAAGCTTTTGATTCTCTGGAAAGGACCTAATGGCATAAGCTTACATGAAATTCTTATGCGAGAGATACCATGAAATGGACATCATTTGTAAAAGCAAATTTACTCTCATTCTATGAATGACATTGCATTTTCAACTGCTTTTCTTACCCCCTTCCCATTATTATTTGTGTTTGATGAATCTGTTCATAATGCCAGTGGTAGAATCAAATTCTCAATAAAAAAAATAAAAGTAAAAATAAGCCACAGTCAGTGCACCTATCCAAGATTCTTAACATTAGTTTAATAGAAAAGGCCAAGGTTGGTGCACCAAACCCAAACCAGATTTGGAGAAAGCCTGTGATAGTCATGGCACTAAATAATATAGTATTGATACCAATCCATTCATCAAATAATTTTGGTTTCTCAAGTGCCCTGATATCGAGCATCCCATTCATTTAAATCAAGCATTACAAATCAGGAAACCAAATTTTGGAACTTCTAATATATAGTTTGATTGGCACAAAATACTAATATTTAGTTCAGAAATGCAGTCATACCCAAAATGTATAGGCTGCAGAAAATTCGGAATCCCTCCTAAGAGATCATTGAGATTCTAACAAGTAGTTGTATCCACACAAAGCACTATATATCGAATTGCCCATGGAAAAACACCACACCCAATTATTGACAAACTACCCAAATCATCGATCAATTACCAGCATTGGGCAAAGCTGCCATAAATGAGTTATAGGACGACTCGAGATCAAAGTGAAGCTGCCTGGCCTGTTGCTCTGTCAACTCATCTGCTGCGCCCATCTTCGACAGCCTTGCAATCCATTCCTTCAACTTCACCTTCCCCAAGAAATCCGGTGGCAGAAAGGTCAACTTATTAAGAGATGTTGCAAGGTCCGAGAGAAGGGGGTGCACCTGATCAACTGCAATCATATTCAACTTCAATGAGTCCATTGCCGTAATGAAATTCTGTGTGCACTCTGCCACGGCAGCAGCCGAGGAAGTCATGGAGGAAGCTGCAGCAGCCCTGTGCTCCACTGTGGCAGGAACCCCAGAGGTCACAAGGCGATTTATAGCTGCTGGGCAGTCCATCTTATATGTATCTGCAAATCGCTCAATACTTGGGATGGTGTCTTTAAGAGTGGAAGACAAAGTCTTAAAGTGGGCAATGAGTTTTTGGCATTCAGTCTCATACACTGATGAAGAGATCACGTCGCGAATGTATGCCTTTTCAAGCTTCTCAGTGGCCTTTATAATGGCGTATAACTCGGAGAAATTTTCATACATTTCTCTTTCACGCTTGTCATTCCACAGCTTGACCTCCATTTTACTAATGTATACTGATATGTCTTTGAGATAGAGAACAAGAGCTCTCAGATATGCGTGTGTATGTCGAGGATTGGAGAAGAGGACGGGACACGCGCAAAGGGGAAAGAACTTGATTCACTGAAGAGAGAATCACATACAAGAAAACAAGGGAAAGTATGAGATTTTACTCCTCACTCAACAACAAAAAGACATCAAAACATCCTAGCAGCATTGGGGAAGGGAAAAATGATTTCATCCAAAGACAAACAACATATATTTGTGGACAGCAAAAAAATCTTATACAAAGTGTAGTTTGGTTGCTGAAAAATGTAGTAAGAAAACACTTTTGGTTCTTAAAATACCATAAATTTCAGTTTCCATTGCTAAACTCAAGATCAAGTCAATAGGATGTATTACAACATTTCAACCTAGATAAGCTTATATATAGAGGAAATACATAATCTTTGCAAGTAAGAAGCAGATCAAGAACAATTCGCAAAGCAGACTATAACACCAAATATTGATGAGAAAGAAGAAGAAACAACTACCATTTTACCTAAATATTTCAGCTTCAGCATCAGAAAGATATAAACATGTCTTGAGCTGCATTATGTTCAGTAAAATTGCAAACTAAAGCTTCTACCAAAAATTTGCATACTAAAGGTGCTGTCTTTTTTTAATCTGAAATCTAATGGAGCTCAACTGACCTAAAATCTAAGTCGTCTCGATAGTAGATTAACAAAACAAAAACCCATTAAATAAAACCAGTATGATCAAGAAAACAAATTTAACCTTTTTAACTATGTAAACATGGAAGCCATGGCCCCCATCTCGACTTTGCAAACATGGAAGCCATGGCCCTCATCTCAAGCCACCATGGCCGCGGAGAACACCCTAGAATCCGAATCAAAACAACAACGCCCTAAATCAGAACCAATCCCTAAACGCAAAGTAAATTCTGGGTGGGCTGAGAGAAATTACCTAACAGAAGAAGAGTCTGAGAGCGAAAGAGAAGAAGAAGAACTTGGACTGCTCTGGGTTTGTCGCTGAGGAGAAAAATTAAACCTTTTTATTTTGGGCAATTTGAAACGGGCGTTGTTGTTTCTCGAAGAAGGAGAAGAAGAGGAGGAAGAAAATAGAGAGAGACAGAGATGGGTTTGGGTTGCGTGTGTGTGAGCGCATAATATTATTGTTTGTTGCTGCTTACGGCATCTACGTGTAGCAGTTGGACAGCGACCCGGCCTTTCTTTTTTTCGCTCTTCCCCAGACCGCGTCATGCCCAGTCGTACCCGGATTCAATTCGGATCGGATCCAATGCCTTTGGGCCTAACCTAATAAAGAACGAAACAAATATGGGCTTGAGGCCCAACTTGATTGTGGTGTAATATCCCTCGTTCGAATGTATAGCAGTGAGCTCTGTTCCTCCGCCCCTTTCTTTCCTCTGCGCTCTGTTCGTGGGGTTTCTATTAGCCAGAAAATTAGGGCTTTTCACGCCCAAATCCCCTTTTTTTCTTTCCTGAAATTCAATATTTCCACTGTTAATCTTGTTGTTTCGGGAGGTTTAGGGTTGAACAACTCCCAATCTCTGCAATTCATGGCGATCTCTCAGGAACTATACCCGTCACAAGACGACCTTCTCTACGAAGAAGAGCTTCTCCGAAACCCCTACAGCCTCAAGCTATGGTGGCGCTACCTAATTGCCCGATCCGACGCTCCGTTCAAGAAGCGTAGAACAATCTACGAGCGAGCCGTCAAGGCACTCCCCGGAAGCTACAAGCTTTGGTACGCTTACCTTCGCGAACGCCTCGAACTCGTTCGGAACTTCCCAATCAATCACTCCGAGTACGAAACCCTCAACAACACCTTCGAAAGAGCCCTAGTCACAATGCACAAGATGCCGCGAATTTGGATTCTGTATTTGCAGAGTCTGACGGAGCAGAAATTGGTCACTAGGACTCGCCGGACCTTTGACAGAGCGCTCTGTGCTCTTCCGGTGCAGCAGCACGACCGCGTTTGGGAGCTCTACCTCGTGTTCGTTAGCCAAAAGGGCATCCCAATCCAGACCTCGCTTCGGGTTTATCGCAGGTACTTGCTCTATGACCCGACCCACGTTGAAGATTTCATTGAATTCTTGATAAATTCTGAGCTTTGGCAAGAGGCGGCCGAGAGGCTCGCTTCGGTGCTCAATGACGATCAGTTTCGTTCAATAAAGGGGAAAACGAAGCATAGGCTGTGGTTGGAATTGTGTGAATTGCTTACTAAGAGAGCCACCGAGGTCTCGGGCCTCAATGTGGATGCTATAATTAGAGGTGGGATTAAGAAGTTTACAGACGAGGTGGGGAGGTTGTGGACCTCGCTTGCTGAGTATTACATTAGGAGGACTTTGCACGAGAAGGCTAGGGATGTGTTTGAGGAGGGTATGCAAACTGTGGTAACTGTGAGAGATTTTAGTGTGATTTTTGATTCGTATGCTCAGTTTGAAGAGAGTATGCTTGCTCATAAGATGGAGAGTTTGGTGAGTGACGACGAGGAGGAAGAAGAAGAAGAAAATGGGACAATGGAAGATAATGGAAGTGAAGAGGAGGAAGAAGATGTCCGAAACAATGTAGACTTGTCTGTGGCTGAGCTTGAGAAGAAAATACTCAATGGGTTTTGGCTACACGATGCAAATGATGTAGATTTGAGGCTGGCTCGATTGGACCATCTTATGGATAGAAGGCCTGAACTGGCTAATAGTGTTCTTTTAAGACAAAATCCGCATAATGTAGAGCAATGGCACCGGCGAGTGAAGCTCTTTGAGGGTAATCCCACAAAGCAGATACTTACTTATACCCAGGCTGTGAAGACAGTGGATCCAATGCAAGCAGTGGGGAAGCCTCATACGTTGTGGGTTGCTTTTGCTAAGCTATATGAAACCCATGGAGATATTGCAAATGCAAGAGTAATTTTCGATAAAGCCGTGCAGGTGAACTACAAGACGGTGGATAATCTGGCTAGTCTATGGTGTGAGTGGGCAGAAATGGAATTACGGCATAAGAATTTTAGACTTGCCCTGGAACTGATGAGTAGAGCTACTGCAGAGCCGTCTGTTGAGGTCAAACGAAGAGGTAATGCTCATCCTTTAATGGTTTGCTGGGTAGTTTTATCTGTATTTGTGATTGGTCTGCCTGTACATTTAAATATGTCACAAAACTCCATTTAGAATAAGAGCTATAGAGTGGTTTCATTCAATATTTTTGAGTTTATATAAATTTCAAACATGGAAATACTTGTAGTATTTTCATTCATACCTTGGAGCCAGATATTATTTTCTTAATAATTAATATTCATCTTTGTTCCCTTGGATTGGAATTGCTTGGCCTTGTCTTTGCTCTCTATTAATGAACCCAAATAATATGAACTTGCGATATGAATTCTGCTTGACTTCTCAGTGCCTTCTTAATTATAATGCTGTGGTAATCTTTATTCGTTGAAATGATTAAAAAAATAATCTTATGTTAAACCCTATCTGAGTTTGATGTTTGTTATGTTTTACACTTTTCCTTTCATATTGCATTTTTCTACGGACACCTCGTTTTTGTTACTCTTGCACCAATGTACGTGTTTGTAAGAGCCCCATTGAGTTGTGGCTTTCTGTTAGTTTATTTAACTGTTTAAGAGAAGAAAAAATAAGTTGCCTGGCTAGTTGTGAGGCATTTTTTGGAACTATAACTAGAATTTTGAACCTTTGGTTGATGTTCTTGCAGTGGCTGCTGATGGGAATCAACCAGTTCAGATGAGGCTCCATAAATCCTTGAGGCTTTGGACCTTTTATGTGGACTTGGAGGAGAGCCTAGGTACACTAGAGTCCACTCGGGCAGTGTACGAGAGGATATTGGATTTGAGAATAGCCACACCTCAAATTATAATCAACTATGCCTTGCTTCTGGAAGTATGGCAGTCATCCTATTGCTATTTTTTTTTTTTTTGGAATTTCTAGATCTATCTTAACATTGAAATTTGAATGCTGCAGGAACATAAATATTTTGAAGATGCATTCAAAGTCTATGAAAAGGGTACTCAAATATTCAAGTACCCACATGTCAAAGACATTTGGATTACATATCTCTCTAAATTTGTAAAGAGATATGGGAAGACAAAGCTGGAACGTGCAAGACTGCTCTTTGAGGATGCTGTTAAAGCGGTACAAACCTTACATTCCCTTTAGACTTTAGTCTGGTAAAAGTATAATTTACTCTGTCATTTCTAAACCATTAATTTTTGACAACGGTTTGCCTCTTGTTTATTTCGGTTGAACATTGCTTTCCCACGTTCATCATCTTGTTTTAGTTGATGATTGTATTCTTATGCTCTTATCTGATTAGCAATCATTGGTTGATTTTGACATTTTGTCTTGTCATATCATTTTTACGTCCTACTGTCCATTGTTTGAAGTGAAACATGACAAATTATTGAGGTCTAATTAAAGAAGCCAATGGTTTCGTGTGTCCGGAAGTGGTTTACTTTTCATTTACATATTATGGGCATGGTATTGCTGTTTTTTTTTCTGATCACTATTTATGTGCAATCACAGTATGAGTATATACATTTATATCGTCATGGGATGGATGTAATACCTTAAATATTATAGGCCAAGCTGATTTTTGAAGTGAAATGACCTTTTTGTGTTATTTCCATGCATATAACTGTGAGAAGTGGTACAAGTAAGTCTTGGGTTCAAAACTTGCAACCAAAAACATGATATTGAAATTGAGGACAGCTGGAACACAGATAAAATGACACCCACTTCTGTCAATATGGTAGCCTCCACTTGTGTGGCTCACTAGATCCTGATTTTTGTTGCTGTCTCTTTAGAGTTCAAAACTTACAACTAAAAACATGATATTGAAATTGAGGACAGCTGGAAACATAAAATTACACCCACTTCAGTCGATATGGTAACCTCCTCTAATGTAGCTTACTATATCTTATTTTTCTCTTGCTGCTCTTCTTATCTATATAAATTTGTGTATTCATTACGACTTTGAAATCAGTTTGTGACTTCTTACGTATTCATACTGACCTTGATTTGTTCTATCAGGCTCCTGCTGATGCGAAGAAACCTTTGTATCTTCAATTTGCAAAGCTGGAGGAGGATTATGGTCTAGCAAAGCGGGCTATGAAGGTCTATGATGAAGCAACTAAGGCTGTTCCGAACCATGAGAAGTTGAGCATGTATGAAATCTATATTGCCCGTGCAGCTGAGATATTTGGGATCCCCAAAACAAGGGAGATATATGAGCAAGCAATAGAATCTGGTCTCCCTGACAAAGATGTGAAGACAATGTGTTTAAAGTATGCTGAGCTTGAGAAGAGCTTGGGCGAAATTGATCGTGCTCGAGGAGTTTATGTATTTGCATCACAGTTTTCAGATCCACGATCTGATGCAGAATTCTGGAACAAATGGCATGAGTTTGAGGTGCAACATGGAAATGAAGATACCTTTCGAGAGATGCTTCGAATCAAACGGAGTGTTTCTGCAAGCTATAGCCAGGCAAGTTCATGTACTGTATTCTTGATTGTATCGTATTTATTACTTTAATTTTACCTGCAAGCTAGGCAGACATTTTATATGTTCATTGAGGTCTCAGAGAAAGAATTCCCTAATTGCTCATTGCTCATCTCAACTCTCATTTTTATTGTTCTTGCAGACACACTTTATTCTACCCGAGTATATGATGCAAAAGGATCAGAGGTTGAGCATTGACGAGGCAAAAGACAAATTGAAACAGGCTGGAGTCCCTGAAGATGAAATGGCAGCTCTTGAGAGGCAGTTGGCACCTGCAGTCAACGATACACCCTCTAAAGATAGCAACAGAAAAGTGGGCTTTGTGAGTGCTGGAATAGAATCACAGACTGATGGAGGGATAAAAGTTACTGCAAATCACGAAGACATTGAACTACCAGAAGATAGTGATTCGGAAGATGAGGCGAAGGTTGAAATTGCACAAAGGGAGGTCCCAGCTGCTGTTTTCGGAGATTTGGCTAACAAGAGAAAGGATACTGAAGATGATGAGGGCGGAGACAAGGACGGTGAGAGCCGCCTTGGTGCTCTTGAGAGAATAAAGAGGCAGAAAAAAGTGTGATTAATGAAGGTTTTGATGCATTAGATATTGAGCCCATTTTGTATTCGGATTTTTTTTACCCTTTATTGTACCTGCACCTGTATATTTGAAGCAAATAGCTCTAGTTTTCAGGTTAATGTAACTGAGTAGTACTGTGGAAGATACATGTGGTTTCAGGTTTGTATCTCATTTTCGAAGAGGTTAACAAGAATTGCATATAACAAGAACTACATGAACGACTGATTCTACTTTTGTTTTCTTTGTTTAGAAAGCATTTTCCTACTTGTGTTGTTAAAAACTGAAAAATATGAGCGTATGCTTTCCCTTCCCGACCAAAAAAGATAAAATTGAGAGTATTAGTTCCCTTTCAGAAATTTGTCTCCATGTAGTTGGCCTTTGAATGAAGTTCCAAAACTCAAAGATTGCTTTGCCAGAAGAATGACTACATTAAAAATCTAGAAATAAAAAAGCCTGCCACGTGCCCGAACACTTGGTGCTCGGTGTATGGCAGAATTTCCCCTAGTAATAAGAAGTCTTTAAAACAGACATACATTGATGTATGAATCCTAACACAAGTCTTCTTAGACTCATGCATCTGACAAAATCGGAATAAAAAATTGAATTTATAGTACTCCAATATTAATTTTTGTTCTCCACTTACTAATCATAATCATCACATTCTAAACCATATAGATCGACATGCAAAATCGATCTTTCGTATAGATCGATGAAATCCACATATCCTATATATGATGTACGTAATTAGTAACCTGCAGCCTGTCTTCTCTCTTCGACTTTATAAATTACCACATACAAAGGTAGAAGAGCACTGGTATTTCTGACGTATATAGCCTTAGCCTCTCTATTAACCCTTGAATTAAACCAACTTAATGCATCATCTTCTTTCTCAGAGCTAGAGCTAGTCAAGTCAATCCTCCCTGGAACCACTTTGCACAATATTACAGCCTTCCTAACCCTAACATCCCCGATTTTCTCGAGAGCCATACTGCTCGTGGTGGTACAAACCCCTCTCTTCTCATGCCTTAGAACCGAACACAGACCGCAATCATCCGAATCGCATATCGAGCTTTTCGAGCCAAGTGAGCACGACACGGGTGCACCATAGAACCTCCAAAGCACATCCATATTGGCCAGGCTACATGGTTGTGTTTGGCTATCCACTTGTTCTTCCACTTGTTCTTCAAACCGAGAAAGCTTTTCGCTTGTATTGTTAACCTTCAGGACCCTCTCGATTAGCTGGCTCCAATTGTTTTCCTCAGAGTTCCTCATCAACCCTTCTCGGAATAAAGGTTCTATTAGTGTGTTCATAATGTATTCATGTTCTTCGCCTAGTTCAGTGAGTAGTAGAACTGCACCTTTATTGTAATGCAAGTTCCTGCAGATTGGAGGTTTAGGGTTTGCCCTAATTCTGAATTTGTTATGAGGTTTAGAGGAATCCCCAAAACAACTTCCTATAAACAATGATGCCATCCCAGATTTGTAAATGCGTGAGTGTATACAGTCTGATGCTTTATATAGAGAAAAATCTTCGACCGATTATTTATAATTCTCCTATTATGACTAGGAACTCGATCAATTAATCTTCATTATTACGTACACTAGGGAACACTTTATAATTCCCCTATTATGACTAGGGAACTTTACCATATATGAAATTTCATATTACATCATGGTAATGTCTACTATTGTGTTTGAGAATTTATGTTGTATTATTTAGGGTATAGAATTTTAAGAGAGTGAGTTTATAGAACAAAACCTTAAATCTCAAACCTTAAACAATGAATCAATGAGTATACTAATCACATTTCAAATGATAATTTCGTTTGTCCTTAGTGATTTCAAACGTAAAATGTCTTTGGTGCAAAAGAGGATACAATAAACAAGGTATACAATCATTTAAATTTTTTTCTGTACAATAATCGTCAAGGAAATAAATAAAATTTCTTCCTTTACATTACAGACTGACATATGTTTTCTTTTCTGTAATGACAGTAATTCTAAGTTTGGTCCCATCTATATATGGAATGGAACTTTGACTCAAAAACAATCCAAAAATCATAACTAGCTAGCTAATTGTAAATTTATGGCTTTATCTTTACATTTTTTCTTTGATCTTTTTTTTTTTTGGTTGTGACAAATTTAAAATTCAATTCAAATTGAAAGATGTCTACCTTTGCCTAAATTAGAAATTCACTTTGATCACTTATGTGACTAATGGCTTCCCCGTTTGATCATCTCCATGTATTGATTCAGCGACTCCTGTCTCTGCAACCTCATGTCTTCGTTGAACTTGTGTATAAACGCTTCGACTCGCCGGTTCAAATCGTCCTGACTCAGCGACGGCTCTTTCCTCAGCTTCGCTCCCAAACCGGCCGGTGACGAAGAACTCACAACTGCTAAGGTCAGCGCCTGCTGCTGGTTCGTCAGGTCCTTAAACGTCTTTGATTTGAGAACTGCTGCTGACGCGTCCTCGTCCAGCTCCGTCGAAACGTTGACTCCACGGCCTTGATGATCCCACGTTTCGCTCTTCTTCATGTGACGGCTCAACGGCATCGCACGCCCTTCCGTTATTGCCTTCCACGTGTTCTCCAGCGTGTCGTGCCGTTTTGGCACCTTGGTCACTCGTAACGGCCTCCCACCTGAAAAAAAAATTTCCCGGTAATACAATAAGAAAACGACAGCTTTATCCCTATCTTGCAGCTTCTTTTACCCTTCATCTACAGCGCATTTTAGTGATTCTATAACACTGAGTGTGACTAGACTGTTACATACGCCATAGTTGAACTCTACTTTGTTTTTTTCTGTACTTAGTTCATGAGTTAGGCGACTGAGTTTCCTTATAAAATGCAGTGTCGTTGTCTAGCTTCAACTTGGGATTAATCGCAAACTACAGCCTGAACCATACCTCCAACATTAAGATCGTTTACTTAATCCGTCATCTGAAGACGTGGCACGACTAAACCCACCTGATATTTTTTAATGAAACTAGCTAGAAAGATTCATGATCCCGCTCTACGTCATTTCCATGCCACGTGATTAAGTACGGATTAAGTTAACGGTGATTGTGACGGAGGTAAGAGAAACACCTATCTGAAGTAAATTTTCATAGCGTTACGTGTATAAAAATTGCAAACTGTGTACGTAATTTGTATTTAATCCTATCGCTAAAGAGTTCCGGAGAAAGTATATACCTTCAGGAGTGGATCTAGCCGGTTTCCGGTGACTGAATCTTGCAGAAACTGGAGGTTTCTCCGCCGGCAAAGCAATCTCATCCCCTTTTGTCACACTCTTCGGCGTCATCCACGTGGCGCTCCAGACCTCTAGCTCGTGTTCATCTTCACGATCTTGATCAACCTGAGGCGCAGGATCTGCAGAGTTGTTGATCAGTTCCACAGACGTCATCTCCTTAATCACAGCCTCCTCTTTGTGTTCGTACACCACCAGCGGCATCACAGCCTCCTCTCTGTGCTCGTACACCACCGGCGGCATCACAGCCTCCTCTCTGTGCTCGTACACCACCGGCGGCATCACAGCCTCCTCTCTGTACTCGTACACCACCGGCGGCATCACAGCCTCCTCTCTATGCTCGTACACCGCCGCCGGCTGGATCGTTTCCGATTCCGACTCCGACTCCGGAGAAGGAAGGTTTGCCTGAGGCCGGTCGTTGTGGAACATTGAGGAGGCGGCGATGGTGATGATGATGCCGTTGATGACGACATAGAGATACGGAGGCCTGAGCAAGGATTTGCAAGAGCTCCAAATGATAGGAAGGTGAGAGACGGAGAATTCAAACACCATCGGAACATAGAGCTTCATAGCCAAAGCCAAAGCCACAACGCCGCTCGAAATCAAGAGAATCTTCAGCGAAACCAACCACGCCATTTTTGAGTTTGATGATTCTGGTATGTAACAAGACTGAGAGAGACAGAGTGTTTAGCGAGGTAAGTGGTGTGGATTTTGTACAGAGAGTGAAATGCATGGGGGTTATTTATAGAGAGGCATAACAAGGACGCGGTTTGCGATGGGACGTGGACTGTGGGATCTGTAGTAAGACAAATGGACGGGGGAGATTTGGGGAGTGTGAACCGTTAGCATGGGGTGGCCTACTTGTAGAAGGGACGAATATCCTCCAATAGGCCCACGTATGAATTTTGTTAATGATTATTGAGAGAAAAAGTGATGATAAACGTAATTACAAAGGTAAAAATAAGCGTGGAGCTGGAGGCTCCTCTCAAATCAAAGACTCCTTTTTCACGGCAATTTGGCAAGTGATTATAAAAAGGCGAAGCAGATGGACCGATAAAAGGCAAAGATGTGGAATTTTCATTTTATATGCTAAATTTTAAATTTGTGTCAACTGCCAAGTAATTATGTCGTATGATATACTATATTAATGTGTTTAATTAATTAGTTGTAAATTTTTCTTTTTCCTCTTTTTAACTCGTTTATAGCCTATGATTTTGCGTTTAATCTACTTTTTCATTATGGGAGCCCATCATTGCTGGAATCTCCATCACGATGTCAAGATCGGGCGATGCAAACTAGGGATTTGATGTGGTCTAAGATTGATCGTGAGGCCAAATTTCGGAGCAAATAACCGACAAAGAGGAACAACAAATAACATAATTGAAAAGCCGCTAGATGCTACTAGGAGATACCGCATGCATAACATCAACAGTCATGATTGAAACTAGGTTTATCTCGCTCTTCCAACAAAAAAAATTGTAATTTTTTTATTTAATTGCTACACAATAATTAATCGTCCTTGATGCGAACTCATGACCTGTATCTTACGAAACAAAAAACAGTAGACCTATGTTACTATACTAAATGACCATGAAACTATTTTGATTCATAGTTCGTTGTGCACTTTTTGCATGCCTAATAATTAATCAACAACGCATTAACAAGAAAATTGACTATTATAACGTGTGTAATTCATGATTAATATAGTTAAACCAAAAAAAAGCCCAACTCATAGTTGGTGTAGTGGGGTTTGTCGAAGAGGAAGAAGATAAAGAGGACTGGCTTTAGGTGACAGAAAAGTCTTACATCGATCTAAAACAGCAATTAAGCACTCGAGTATTTGAAAGAACTAATAACATTCATAATGGACATCCATTACTGAACGAGGTCGAGTGTAGTGAGATCCTGAGGTGCTGGTCCAATGGCTGCGAGCAGTGTGTGAGCCTCAGCCCCTAAGCCTCCACCACCAGCTGTGCTGGCCTACCACATGTGCTACGGCCACCTTACCTAGCCGACCACGGAAGCAACGTTTTGGTGCTGCTGGACCTACGCCTGATATAGATCGATATCGATTGATCTACGGACATTAAAAGCTTGTTTCCTTTTTCTTTCTTATTGAAGAGCCTATCCATCTTCTACCATGTTGTTCAACATGGATGTTAACTGTTGAGCGTACGTACGCTTTTGAATTCGTAGAATTCAGAGTCAACCGATCGAGCTAAAATCAAATGGCTGGAAATATGATGAACACTCTTGTTAAGCAAAAATAATGATCGACCAGGACTGCCCTATTCTTCCTATAGAGAGACTAATTAATTAACCTACGATTAGCTTTCCAAAAATATTTCAAACGAACAATTTCAACGAAATTTCCAAACGAACAATTTAAACAAAATTTTTCAATAAAATAATAAAATTTCATATTTTACTAATCAACGTAGGTTACGTAGCTAGGGATAAAAATACATGATAGTGAAAGCTGCATGCATATGTCACAGGAGGAACAGCAAGCAGTACAGCTTGCTCAACATGACGACAATGCAAGATTCTTTTTTCTTGATGAATTAGGGGTGCACCTACAGTGTTCGGGGCAGAGTAATTAGGGAGGTAATAGGTATTGACCAAGTCAACGGAGAAAAATTAATATAATTAATCGTCTTAATTATGTTCCATGATAGTGATGATACATAAGTAACCATATCTTGTCATGCATTGTGACTTTGTGAGATCATTCCATAGCAGATGTAGTCGACCTAAAATCCAGCAAAAGATCTTTTCAGTATAGATATGAGATCGATTAATGCTTCTCCGTAATCAAATCCCAAAATACCTAACAATCAATCATGCTAACAAAGAAGAGGGTAGCTAGATAATGAGAATAAGCTAGATCGATTAATTTGGAATCATCTCCTAACCTCATAATTCCAACCTTGCATATCGGTCTATTTAGTTAGGGTGTGATTTGATCAGCATGCAGCTTTCGCAATTGTGCGTGGACCAATGAATTCAAATTTAAGTTGCACTTAATGTACCGTAGATTAAACAACCCTAAACAATTCTTCTTTCAATTATTTTCTGTTCCAATTGTTCAAAAAAAAAAACAAATTATTTTCTGTTCCAGGATAAGTCAACTAAGAAAAAAAAAACATTTCTATGTACGTCCACTTAAATTTAACAACCTAAGCTTAATTACCATATTTTATAATTTAATTATTTTGAGAAAACGCTAAATAATTGCAACATACGTACAGTTGCAGTCTTAATTAGCGATTATTATTATTATTATTATTTATTTTTCCAAATCAACCTTGAATGAAAGAGAACAACGAACTCGGCCTTTCATCATGAGCACCAAAATTTGACTAACATAGTCCACCGGTATGTGATGATCGAACAAACAGTGAGCAGAGTGGGAATGCCTAGCTAGCTATATATATGATTTGCTTGGACTTTGGGTGCTTTAACACTGAATTCAAGATATATATATATATATATATCAAATATATTGAGTGAAAATGTGCCATGCTCTTTGATGAACTATTACTGGCCATGGATATATATATGTGGCCGGGAAGAATTTAGGGTTGATTACGTTTTAGTACAAAATTACGCCACATAGTTATGCATGTATGGATAAGATGGAAGTGTGATTACGCCACATTTAGGGTTTTGGTCCATTTTACATTTTAATAACGACAGGTAACGACCAGTCCACTCACTGTGAAGGTGATTTTAGATGGAGCTAGAGATCGAAAGGGCATGCTGGGAATATTTGAGGTGATTAAGGGTCTATATATCATAATTAAGGGTATAGCTAGCTGTCATTTACTGTGTTGAAAGAGATGGGGTTCATGCATGCATGGTTGGGCTAGCTTCTAGAGCCAACCGACCATCCATGAATGAAGGGATAAAAGAAAAATTAAATTTAATGGAAGCTGGATATACATAAATGGGACAAACGTCTAGTCGTATATATAAATGGCAATTCATTGTTCGTGGAGAGGTAGTCGAATTATTAAATATGGCAGTTAGCCTTTGCATATCTATCTAAGGGGAACAGTCGACAGAGATGTGGTTTCAGGTGAAGCTAGTTTTAGCATCTGGTCTTCATCTACATGACGGGTTTTTTACGTGGCACAATCTGCAAGATCAAAAAGTCCCAACCTGTTCTAGCTAGCTCGCTCTTGGTGGTAACTAAACCTCAACCAACTCTCAACTATATTAACATAAAACATGGATAACACACACACAATGGATAAGGCATGGACCCGATGTTAAGGAAATATTGAGGTTATATGTATTACTATATAGGTCAAGTAGATACCTACCCATTGTGAACGTACGCGTAGAGAGTCAACGGTGTAGACCTTTAGGTCTTTCACACTACTCTTTATCTAGCATGGGTCACAAAATAAAATGAAGTAGAGGATATACGTACATATAAAAGCTATTAATAAAGATAGGTATTGACTGCTTAATTCCCAAGCAATTACACTTTCCAGGAAAACCCAACTCCCATGCAATAGGTCACAGCCTCATTGGAGAGCACTCCGCTATCAAATTGTCAATAGCTCTTCTCGCTAAGCAAACATGCAACAAACCCCGTTCAATTTGTTTACCAAACAAATGGAAAAATGGTTGGACATAATATTACCATTTGTTACGCTGAGTGCAAATCTTTCTACTCTTGATACCCAAACCGTTCTTGGGCGGTGGTCAACAAATAAGACCATGCTGGGATTGGTACTATGATATAAGATAACGGGTTTTGGAACTTTTTTCCAAATCAAAGTCGTTACTGTTAAGCACCGTCCATTTCTTAGGTGTTTGCCATGTGTAAATCCCTACATTAAAGAACGATCGAAGCTTCCTTTTTTTTTTTTAGTGAATCTTCATAGTTTTGCACTAGTATATTCCCTAGTCCCTATACCCTACTGGGCCCTTAAAACCCCAAATCTGAACGAGGGTCATGGTTCTGGAGGCCCAAGCTTCTATGATATGGGATTATATATATATGAGATGGGCCTGGCCAATTCTCTTGTCTTCCATTTTAATAGAGAAACAAGATCCTATGAAAATAACAAACAACCCGATCAAAAAAATGAAAATAACAAGCAAGAGATATTCAGACCAAGCAATATGAACCCAAGTTTATTGAGACAAAGGTGATACAAATGAAGTCACCATTTGAATGAATAACTAATCAACTATAAAATGCCCCCATATTTTCCAATTTTCCTGCAAATTTCTTTACGTATCTAACGGCAACCACGGTTTCATTTCACCCTCATCATGATTTATTTCTCATCGTTTAGTAAACAATCCTTGAGTTAACGATGAGAAATCAAAATCCCTTCCTGACGGAGTTGGAGTGATAGAAGGTTTTGGCAGTGCTGATGAAACTCCGCTTGCTCTGATGCTTGTGACACCATTGATTGGAGCTACTGGCCTCGTCGTATACATGCTGCAACAGTAATGATGACAACATATTCAAATGGTTGATATCTTTAGCTTTATTTTCATGAGAGAACTCATACACAATACAAATCATTGATCAACCAGGTCTTATGAAAAATATAAAAATTCGTTCAAGCAAGCACACCAGCAATTTTTATAATGTATACCTCGATGTTGAGTAAGAAACTGCATTGCCTATCGGACGTGCATGATAGCCGTTCCCCATCTGGCACAAGAAAACAATAACATAAGAAATAAGATATCAAACAGGAAATGAACACTGGTTGTAAGCAAGCTCTTTCATGAGTTCCACCTGAGAATAGTTTTGTAAATTAGACGGCGTCAGGTTTCCAGGAACTTGTTGGCCAATGCTTCGCACATTGTGTGTGGGTAAGTGAATGGCATGGGAGGCAGGTTGTAAGCTTGAAGGAAACGAATGGGATCCACTAGAATTTGCTGCAGCAGCCATTAGTAATGACTGTTGTTGGGATAGCATTGCTAGCTGCTGTTGTTGATGCATCGAGTATGGTTTCTGCAAAATCCATTATTAAACTGGTTAAGAGGACATGGACTATGTTAATGTTGTATACCTCATCATAATTTTCAGCCTGACCGAAAAAAGAAAAAAAGAAACAAAATTTGCAGCATATACCTTCTCAGATAAGTTAATAATGTCATTCTTCACATCAGTCTGAGGTTTCACTGAAAAGGTTTGAGTGACTGAAGGTGAATCTATAAACAAATCCTCAATACCATATTTTGATTGGACCTTGCTTTCAGATGACTTTGGTGCATTATTTTTCTCTTCTGCCGATTTTGTTTCAGCAGCTGCAGGTTAAGGAGGTTCAAGGTCAATTTTGGGAGCCAAATCAATAAGTAATTACTGATCCGAAGATTTCCATCTTGGGAAGACAAAATTAATGAAGCAGCAGTTGCTTGAATGATTAAGAAACATACAATCGAAACTAGCCAATGTATTGTTATTGGTGGATGTCACGGAACCACTTCCTCTTGAGTCCTCCATGGAGAGCATATTGAACAAATCAGTAGCATAATCCACTTTAACTGGTGCGGAAATTGGAGTAGCACTAGCTCCCCGATATGCTGGTTCAGCTTTTGGAGCTACTGGTTCTGATTTTTGCTCAAGTTCTCGTGGTTTTTGACTTGCTTGTTGTGATTTCTGCTCAATGTTTTTTGGTTTTAAATCATCACTAACCTGTCCATCAAGACATAATAAAACAAGAAGCACTGTGAATAATCAGTTCTCAATCGAGAAAAGGGTAAATGAACAATAAAATGTACCTGCCGAGGTGTGCTGTTAGGTGGATGAGCACCTTTCTGCTCCTCGTAAGACCGTTCAATATCTTTCACATTGCCATGCTGACTTCTAATTTCAGGCCTTGCTCCATAAACGGAAGTTTTCTGCCCAGTCACCCTGGGAGGTGATTTTAGTTTGCCATCCCTGGGAACCCATTTTTTTGATTCATACCTAGTGGATAACATAAGCACCCAAACACCTAAGCCCATAATATGAACCATAATGAATAACTAGTATTACATAACACAAAAATACCAATACTGTAAACCAAAAACCAATGTCATACTTTGCACGGATGAAATTCTCGATTCCAACTCTGTCATAATTAGGAGGTAACTCTGCTTCCCAGAAACTGTTCGATTTCTCATTTCCCACAGCTATTAGCAACAAGGAACCAAAACAACTCGTCAGTACTTGTAACAAAATTTTAAACTCGACTTCCATCAGACTGAAAAGAAGCCCATGGAATAACATTGATACTTACATTGGATAAATGCAACCTGCTCCGGAAGCCATGTGTCCAAAGTGGCAGATCTCACCTGCATTATACAGAGTACATACCACAGCTTGAGAAAAACTACACACAAAAGTAATATGGTGTATACACGAGATATGCAATGAAGTTCCATATATAAATATGACAAAAGTATGTCACCTTTGATATGTGTACCCCAAGACTTCTATGGACCCCGGAACACTGCATGCATATAAAGATCCCAAGATTGACGCTAGCCCATCTTGGAGCTCTGCACAGAAAAGGCACCACCGGCCATTACAAATGAACCATACATATAAGATGTTTATGACAAAATAATCCACCACTGAAAGCACTAAAACCTAAAGAATTTGCATTACTCTGCCTCTTCCCCTTAAATCATTGCTATTCAAACTGTTATGTTAGTTCTCCTTCAGAAAAGTTATTATCTATATCAATCTACATACATACATGGCTTTGCAGTCTGCACATTCTCTGTTCTCGGGTAGTTTAAGAAGACCCTCCAATATCTACATCCAAGGAAACAAAATAAGACAAATATGAAACAGTAAACAGTAAAATTGGTTTAGAAATTAGAGAAGCAAAATTTCAAGGGGAAGATGAATGATGAGTGTAACCCCATTCCCCCAACTTCAACTAAACACCTAGTCCACAGATCACTTGCTTAGGTTAATTTTAAAAAATGATTTAAAATGCTTATGTGATCACAAACTATAAAAAACACAAATAAATGAATCATCTAACGTAATAGACAGCTATGTTTGTGAGTTAGTTCACAAATTATTTTGTTATCAGTATCAATAAGTGACAACTCATTGTGGACCTTGACTAACCAATTGCTTGCACCATCAATAGTACACAAAATATAATACCTTGCACCTACTATTTTTATATGGTAATATTCAAATCTTTTCAATGAAATACCTCAACATGCAATACAAGACGAACAATATTAGGTAGTGTTAGATGACCAGTTATGTTTATGTCAATAATGTCAACCAACAATCATACTGATCATTGGAGATACCGGAGGTCTAGTGTAAACTGGATTCAAATTTTTCATTCTAAAAGTCAGGAACAATATGCAAAGAAACCATAATATCTTGTTGAAGACCCAATTAACACTCTGAATAAAACCCAGTTAAGCTCAGCCAATACAAGAAGAAGCACTGCAAAATGGGCATTAACCATTAAAGCATACAATTACAATTACAATCTTCCAGCTACAAGAAAACAGAAAAAGATTGTCATAAAACCAAAAGATTGCAAGGAGCATGCCTTAGGCAAACTGGAGCACCACAATTACATACGTTGAGTTTGAAGCCAACCCCATCAGTCCAAAAGAGTTATTAATCATGCTTAGCTTAAAAAATCAAACCCATATGAAAGAAAAAAAAAGCTCAAATCTTTGCAATTCCTTTAAGATATTGTTGCGCAGAACTTGAGATTACATGAAAGTGAAATTAAGAGGGAAAGGAAAGAAGAGACCTTTCTGTGTTTAGCATTAAGCTCTTTAGAGACGTTAGCCTTTTGGTTCATGTTGCGGACAATCCAAAGCTTCCAAACAGCTCTTTCTCTCTTTCAGAAAAAGGGTCGCTCTTTCTTTCTGATTCTGAAAAATGAGGGAGTGGGAATCTTTTCTTTCTTTGTTCTATTTTCTTTGCTGCTGTTGTTGTATTTGGACTTAGGAGGAGGGTGGCATCTCCAATAGCGCACACGTGTCATACGTGTGAATGGGCATTGACGGCGCCGTCCATCCTCTGTTTTTGGTGTTATTTGCACTCTACTGTATCAATCATACATGGACTCTTTTGTACCCGACAATATGATACAGACTATTAAAAACGATTAATGTGATAACTGAATTCAAAATTTCGTATTAACGTGATACTTCCGTCTAATTTCTGTTAGTATTTGGTTTAAAAGAAACATGTGTCGTGCACGTGAGGCATAAATGAGGGGCATTATTGTATTTTTATCATATTCTATTAATCTCGTTTCTTTACTATCTTTTTTATTTTCTTTTTCTTAAAAAAAATGTGAAGCGTTCTTCTTCCCTGATCTTCTTCTCAGATTGGGGGATTCTTCCTCAATCTTCTTTTCCAGTCAGATAAGAATTCATGGGCCTCATACTAAAGAGGATTGCTTGAACTTCAACAACAGCTTGTGCACAGCCCGGGCTTCCACAGAACCGCCGAGCCCAGCTGACCTGACGCTAAAATCCGCCCGGACGGATTGCTCTAATCAAACCCAGCAACTCGCCTCTGTTTCAATCACCAATTCAAACCAGCCACGCCGCCATCTCTGTCCACGCCACCTCCAACTCACTTCTCCAATCAATCTATGCTCTAGGTACCTGCAATTCCTCTATCAATCATCACATCACGTCCCAATCTGTAATCATACATCACCATGAGCTCCAACAGTTATTGCCGCACCCAATCGAAGTTGGCGTCTCCAGCGCTCAGCTCACCAACCCGCCGCTGTTCTTTAATCCTCTCGGATTACCGCTGATGCCATATGCGATGACGTCTCTCTCTTGCTCCTCCGCATGCTCAGCCACGCCAAGCCCAGACGCCACATTCTCTTCCTTCACAACGTTGCGCCTCCGCTCTGTCATGTTTCAATGAAAGCCCAATTTCTCTGGGCACCCTTCATGTTTCTCCGCTGCCAGCTAGAGTCTTCACCGAGCATCTCTCTGACTTCCAATTAAACACAGCTCACCTGTTCATCAATTCCTTGTAGTCCATAAGTCCATATCCATGGCTCTTGCCTCGTCCTCCACTGCAAATCTTCATATCAGACCACCATAGCATCACCTGCTATGCTGGCCTCCACCGCCATAGCAACTCACCATCACCGCCGTACCATCTTTGAGCTCAATCACCGCGGCTCAGCTTTACAGCTTCATAGCCGCTGCAACCAGCTGAGAAGAAGTAGAGGAAAACCGAGAAGTAAAAAGAAAACAAAATTGAATTAAAAAAAATAAAGGGCAAATCGGTCATTTTACATTAAAAGTACGTGAAATGTTAGATATAGCCTTAAATTTAACTAACCATTAACGAAAGATTGACGGAAGTACGTACTTTACCGCCAACTCAATCAGCAAGGAAGTGATGCATGTTGCAACAACCGCTGCTAATTACTTTCCATGTGAACTAGCCTTCCTACACACGCCTTGCGCGTGTGGAAGGCGGCTCTTACGTGCCAGAAACGTTCTCAATTATTTAGTTTTTTGCATTACTTACTCTTTATTTTATTATAATACTTTTGAAATCAACTAATAAAAAAAAACAAGTTGGTGTGGGGCATTCATATTAATTAATTAATTATTATATTATTTTACTGTTTTAACTTTAGTATATTTAAGTTTATTTATTAGCTAATATAGGTTAGGAATTACCAATTTTGAGTTTTCAAAAATGTAACCACAACTCATGTTTTGACTTTATTAATATAGATTATGTGATTTCTCTCCCACCGACCCACCCCATATTCATATTGGTCTCCGAAGCAATTCTATGATCGATGATAAAAATCACAATAATAATTTATTAAATCTCGTTGAGGTCTTCGGGGCTTCTTGTCCATTAATGGTAAGATTACATGATCAAGTGGAATCAAATGTTGCAAAATGCATCTTCCTCTCCGGGGAAAATTCTAATGTAAATTACAAGTATTTTACTATATATAATAGTGTTTTACTTATGGGAAGATATTGGATTTTTACTGTATGTCTGTATCGCTAAAAGGTTTAATTAGGTTTTTATTTTGTATCCCTAATATACTTAAATCCGTATTGACTGAGATACAATGAATGGTGAATTAGTGAGACAATTACTGAAAAAGCCAAATGGGAATTCCAATAGGGCCAGTGCAAATTTTTGAACAGCCTCTTAAGCAGACTTCTCCTTTTTGTATATTATGGTTCGAGTTTGATCTTAGTGTGAAATTGCTATGTTCTCGCTGAATCAGTCGTATGATTTCATAATTACTGCCCGAACCTTGCCATTGTCGATTTTCAGCCCGATTACCCTATTACTCCTGGCGGGTGCTCAATCCTAATTTAGAACACTGATAAAACTAACATTGTGGAGGTCATAGCTTCAAATCTCGCTAGCATCTAGGGATGCGTGGTATAAGGATAAAAATAGTCGTTTCTTCTTAACAAAAAAACGGATTTTAAGATTTAATGTTATTTGGGTTGGGCCGCCTTTTTGTTGCTTAGGCTTTTTATGGATTATCTTTCATATAAAAAATAATAAAATAACATTCCCAAAACTAGGGCAGACTTCGATTCGGTAACACTTGTTTGGGCCTAAGCTGAAACCGAACTAAAACTTTTGGTTAGCCCAAATTTGTAAGTGTAACCAGGCCGGGCCTATCAGTTATCAAAAGTTCGGTCTACCTACTTAAATGATCGGTTTGGTTATGGCCCAACAAAATATTGACTTTGGCCTTTTATATATTTTTCTTTCCAGTTTTCAGCCCAATTACCATTTTTTGCCAATTAATTTCTCAACTTTTCATCGCATACGCATTCACGTATTCATAACTATAACAACAATTAGGAATTTCTGACTAATATCTCCTCATCAAGTCTCAACTCTATGATATTGCAATGCTTAACCCTAATATTAACTAAATAGTTGTTAAAGGGGACATATTTCACATTTTCTAAGTGTTGCTTGCAAGAATTGAACTCCAATTGAACACTAGAACATTCACTGCGCACCACATTTTTATACTATTTTTATAAATAAGATAAAAATAGAAAGAGGAATGTGGTTTGTCAAAAGGAGAGTGTGGATTTCACTCCCCTTTCAAATATCGATTCAAGGCCGAATTTGTTGGTTGAAAGATGATTAGGGTACGGGGATGTGATTTATGTGAATAGATTGAGCAAAAAAGGGCCAACATTTGGCTACATTTGAGCTAGGGTTTTTGTGTTTTAAGAGAGAGAGAGAGAGAGAGAGAGAGAGAGAGAGAGAGAAATGAGAAATTTGTGAGACCCCTCAGGGTTTTCTCACGCTAGGATCCAATTGAAGGGTCCATATTTTTCTAGGTTTACAATTTTGTATCCAAGGCTCCACGTTTAGCCATGTATTTAAAAATTAAATTAAAAAATATATGTTTCTTATATGCCCGTCAGTTCGGTAATATCGAACCTATATGAATGAGTCGATCTCGGACCTTCGGTTACCGCTTGGTTTGTACGGTCGGTCTGGGGTCTCTATCTCGATATTTTCGGTACAAAAAGACAGCTCTAATTTTGCAGATACTGTTACTAATTTTAAAATCGTAAACGTTGACAAAAAAAAAATAGTATTGGTGCCAAACGAATAGTATTGGTGTCGTAGTTGTAACAAAAAAAAATAGGATTGGTGCCAAACGACGGCGTCTCTCTACGAAGAAGATAAACGGGTAGTAAGAGCAGCTCTCTCACAGTCTCATCTTCGTTTACCCTCAAAACCCGCGGCTCTTCTTCGCTCAGCTTCTCAGATCCGCAATGGCGGCAGCAGACCCCTCCGACGAGGCCATGGTCATCGAGAAGCTCTACGAGTTCGGCAAGCAACTCAACGAGTCCAAGGACAAGTCGCAGGTCCCTTTCTCATCAATCCATATTTTTCTTTCGTAAATTTTTGTTTCGAGAGTTTTGTAATTTGTTTGTTTGTGGTTTCAGAATGTTGAGGAGTACGAGGGGATTATCAGTGCGGCAAAGACGAGCATGAAGAGGAAGCAGCTGGCTGCACATCTTATTCCTAGGTTTTTCAAGTTCTTCCCCGGACTTTCGTCGCGGGCAATAGATACTCACCCTTATTTGATTAAAGAAGAAGAGCTCGGGGTTAGTTAATGCTTATACACATATGGTAACTGGAAAGTTGTGGGATTCTTCTTTAGAAAATGTAATTGTGTCTTTAATTAGATCAATGTGACATAGTTGAAGATATGTATATCATAATAATTGGTATATTATTGTCATTTGGGTCTCATGGATTGTTCAATTCAGTTCTATGTTTGGCTTTTTGATCATTCATGTAATGTGCAGGTTAGAGTGTAAGCTATTCGAGGGCTTCCCCTTTTCTGCAAGGGCACTCCTGAACATATTTAGAAGATTATAGACGTTCTTGTTCAACTCCTTTCAGCTGGTAAACTCTTCTTTATAATTTATAATTTTTTTTTGGCGGTGGTAGGGGAGGGACTGTGATCTGGGAGTAGAGAGATTGTTTGATATGAATCTGATGTTTGGATATGTTGATGCATTTTAGATGAATTTGTGGAGCGTGATGCTGTGCATAAGGCTCTTATGGCCCTTTTGAGGTTGGATTTGAAAGGTAATTTCGTGTTGTTTCAAAATTTACTGAAAGTGTATTATGTATTGAATAAATTAGATATAAGCTATATCTTTAGATTGTAGAAAGAAGTTTTTATACATAGGTAAATACGTATTTATGCAAACTCTTCAAATTATCTCTTCATTTATGTGTATATGTCGTTTTAATGTCGAATAGTGCAAGTAATACACACACATGCTGTTCTCGGAAGAAATACTACATCATTTCTATTCAAGAGTGTCATAAAACTTCTGTTGTTAGAAACTTAGAATTGCTTGAAAAAGATATCATTGTATGCCATGATAAGTTCAATAACTTAGTTTAACCGGACCTAAGTTAACCTCTGGACCATTCTTGCCTAAGCTGAAATATTGATTGCCTAGGCGTGTCTTTTACTATCAGTTTATTTACTAAGATGGCTCTCTAGGCACAGTTGTCCTGTCCGACACACCTATTGTGAATGAACAGTTATACTAATATTTGAAGAAGTGGCTTTCTATGGTGTCCTGTTTAACTTGTATTTTAGTTTGAAGCTGAGAACTTTTTCTTCTAGTCTTTTTGCCTTGCTTATAACTGTGTTTAGCTTTATTTTATTTGAGGAACATTTTATACAAAATGAGACTTTCTAATGTTTTCCATTGGATATTGTTACAAACTAATCCACTTAGTCCATTTCTCCCCCTGATAAATTATAAATCAATGAAGATTCTCAACACTCTTTCATGATATACCTCATCTTCTTGAATGTGCAGCTTCTTTGACAGCCTTGTTAAAGCACATTGGGAGTGTTGAAGAACCAAGCCAAGATGATGTTTTTTGTGAGAAGGTCTTTAGCTTTATCAGAGATAAGGTGAGATGACCACTTCGAGTAATATCCAATAGGATATGAATATATTATGATTGTTACATGAACTGATGTTCAATGATCACAATCGTAGGTATTTCCTATTAAAGCTGAAGTTTTGAAGCCTCGGGAGGAAATGGATAGGCATATTACACACTTGATAAAGAAGGTATATTCACGATGTTTCCATTCATTTCAAGAACATTCTTAGAGGCGCTGTTTCCTTCTTTAGTATCTCTGAAAGTCACCAAGACCTTTGGAGTGCCATGCTGTCAGTTCAGTCTAATATGTGTTCCTCATTCCCTTATATTACCTTTAGTAGTGAAAAAAACATGTGAAATTTATGACTCTTGAGTTCTATTTTACTGTTTTGTTTTAATGTTGTTAGATGTATGACTAATTTGATCGAATTCAATTGCAGAGTTTAGAAGATGTAGATGGAGCAGAATTTAGAATGTTTGTGGACTTCTTAAATGGTTTGAGCATCTTCGGGGAGAAAACACCTAAAGAACGCATAGTATAACTTAGTAGAAGTATTGAAGGACAAGCTGATTTAGATGCCCAATTTAATGTAAGTTTTTGTATTACCGTTTTGATTTTAAGGAAAATGAAATAATAGCTACTAAGCAAGTTCAAAATGCAGATTATACTGCCGATAAGTTGTGTGGAACGAGTATTTATGATGTTGCTACTTAAATAGACCAATAATACCAGAAGGTGATTGCACTTATTGATCTTCCTCAATTGCAATGCCCAAAGGTGATTTTTTTTAAAAGACATTTTTATTACTATTAATAAGGTTTCCCTGTTGACTTGGTAAGTGAACAAGAGCTTGTATTACTTGATTTAGAAAAACGAAATAAGTGGGGAGGAATTGGCATCGGTCTTCTAATCTTGTTTTATTGTCTTTTCCTTTATCTTCTTGAATCCATAAATTACTTGAATTGTGTTTAGATCAAATAGTTGATGCCTTTATACATAACAAGCCAAAAGTTTTTATGCAGACATAAGTCATAGCATCTTCTTTGTTTATACTGTTATTTATGAGTACTTAGAAGTGGTCGACTGGTCACTAAATTCTGAATTGAAAGCATGGGACAATATGTTGAATAGGAACATATGACTAATATAATAGTACCTTTAGTGATAAAAAAAAGAAGTAAATGACATCCCACTTTTTTATAGTACTTTTCAAAATTTTTCAGTGTTTTTCCTCTTATGCTGCTGTCTTTATGGTGCCTTTTCTTCTCTTTCTTAATCTTCAATGGCAAATCTAAGATCCTTATTCAAACTTTACTTTTCTGTATCAGCTACCTGATGAACAAAGGCTAGATCAGCTCAAAGCCCTTGCAGAAGTTGCCCCATTCACCAAACCACAGGATTTATGCCAGATTCTTCCTTTAGTTGTTCAGCTATTAAAGGTTCCATTAAACTTGATTGTAATGATTTATGCTTTCTTGTCATTTCAATCCATTATTATCAGATGAACATGTTCTTTTATTTTCTTTTTCAGAAAACCATGCCTCATAGAAAGTCCGGAGAGGAGTTTAATTTTACCTACGTCGAATGCTTGTTGTACACGTTTCGCTATCTTGCTGACAAGGTTTTTGGGTTTCCAATCACCTCTGGAGAGGACTTTACGGAGCAGAATGAGAAATTTACAGAGAGGTATCTATTTCCTGTTCTCTTCACTCATATGTGTGCGTTATTGTTTATTCTAGTTTATACCATCCCATTTTTATATCAATGTTCCATCCAGTATGCTTGGGCCAATGTGTGGGGTAATTTTAGGGTCAAGCATTTCCAATTTTTTCCCAAGGAAAACACAAAATAGATATTTCATTCCATTGGAAAGGCCTAGCCTTTATTGTGCAGAATGGTCAAACTTTAAGCAGTCTATATCTAGTTTTATGAGGTTAGAGGACCCAAATTGACTAAATATTAAAATAACTTAGACTGATATTTGAGCAATAATTTGGTGAAAAATGGGAGCATCAAGTGGCCCATCAATTGTCAGCTAATTGAATTTGGAGGAAAAGCAAGTAGATAGAAAGAAATTGCTTATCATTTAAGTCATAATAGTTGGCTTTTATTTATCGTATCACTTTTGTAACCGAACAGGTTGTATTATGTTGAGGAGTTAACTAGGGCCAGCATGAAGAAATTAACCCCGGGAATGGCTGAAAAGAACAAGGTGATGGCAGCTGCAAAATCTGATGAAGCGAAGGATTGCAGTGTGAGTTACCTATAAGGAAATTTCACAGTTTTTGCTGGAGCCTTTCAATTGTCTTAACAAAAAGGATAGCAACTAATTAAAATCTTGTTTCTGTGCAGGCCTCTCCAAAAGGGATACATGGAACATGCATTATAACTACTGTAGGTCGGAGAGGAATGTTTACTGCTGCTGATGGCAGACTCACCTCTGATAAGGGATTGGTTGTTGGTGGCGATTGTGTTAAGCTGGTAACACTTAGTAAGCGTCTTCTCATTACAGTTTCGGGAATTAAAGGTCATTGCGATGATATATTAAATCATTTGCGTGTGAGGGTCAAAGGGACGTATAACATCATAATTGTGAAGAATATTCTAAAACGATATTTGAAGGGAAGAAAAGAAAAATACCCTGAAGAAGTCCTTGATGCTGGCGTGAACATATTTGGACACCATCGTGGGAGGCTGATGGTTTACATGTCTGGGGTCAAAAAGTTTGTGAAGTTCAAATTTGGGGATGTAGCGGTGTGTGGGGGCAAACTTTTTCAGAAGTTGAAATATGGGGACGTAGTGGTAAGTGGCACAGGTGGTTGGTTTGCTTCAAATTACTTTAGCTATAATACACTCACAGGGGAAGCAAGGGAAGAGTACTTTGAATGTCTTGAGAAGGCCTTGGCTTTTGCTGCCTTTCATGTCCACCATTCTGGGGGTATCCAAATCAGCGGGAGTTTCTTTCAAGAACATAACTCTTGTGATGATATTATAAGGGGTCTGAACTGTGAAAACATTTAAACTGTATGGCCTGTGGAATCTCTGTGTTAGTATAGCCCTCACCCTTGCCTTATTTTCATAACTATAGGACAAACCCCAGCTAACAATGAGAAATCTAGGAGCCATAAAAGATTTTAGCCTATCGAAGTTCATTCTAAGGATTTGTGAAACATGTTTCCTAAGCTCAATGTGTATGTTCTTTCTTCTCTTATTAGATATATTTGAGAAGGAAGAACATACACATTGAGCTTAGGAAACATGTTTCACAAATCCTTAGAATGAACTTCGATAGGCTAAAATCTTTTATGGCTCCTGGATTTCTCATTGTTAGCTGGGGTTTGTCCTATAGTTATGAAAATGAGGCAAGGGTGAGGGCTATACTAACACAAAGATTCCACAGGCCATACAGTTTAAATGTTCTCATAGTTGAGACCCCTTATAATATCAAGAGTTATGTTCTTGAAAGAAACTCCTGCTGATTTGGACACTCCTGCTGATTTGGACACTCCCGCTGATTTGGACACTCCTGCTGATTTGGTCAGTCCCGCTGTTTTGGACATTCTGGTGGAAAACAATAGGAACCTGCATCATTCATCGGAATTTACGGTTGAATGTCTCTGGCCTAGGGCGAATGACTTTCCACAACATATGTTTATGGATGATTTGTAGTTCAATGGTGACATGGTGAGTCCAAAACTATATCCTTCTTATGTATGTGTATCCTACTGTTCACTCTAACTTGGCCTTTAGCAGTTTGTTCATTTTGTGCTTCTTTTATCATTTTGAGTATGTATGTGTATATCCTTCTTGCAATCCTGGTTATCGTTAGAGAATCCATCCATAGTCTCCATTGCGTGTTGACACCGTCTCTATTTTACTGATTTGGCTAATGCGGACCCCCTCTATTGTACTGACGTGGTTTCTACAGTCAACAGAATATTTATGTAGAAGTGTTTTAAATAGTAAAGAATCTGGTTAAACACTTTGACCATAAAACTTCAATGTAATAAATGGGAAGAAACGTAAAATAAACGCTACTCCCTCGGCGTAGGTTGATTTCACCCTTCTCCCTCCTTTCTTTCCTATCCAAGCCTAGTTGTTGTCATTCAACCTTTGCACCTGCCGCTACTCCTTTGAATTTTGTCGTCCCATTCGCTAAGCTTTTGTGTTTTGGTTTATATTAAGATGATCTGTAATTTCATTGGCCTGTGTTTTGAAGAATAAAATTGTCAATTTTTATTAGTGTTATTAGGGGATAATCATTTTGGAGCCATTCTCTTGTGCGAAGCCATATTGGTCTGCGCATGATGCATGGCCTACATTGATTAAAATAGTTATTATCCATCGAAGTCATTTTGATATCCTACCTTGAATATGGGATCTTAAATCTCCTTACAAATGAAACTTCTCTAATAGTATTTTTGCAAAAACCAGATTTACCTTCTTATGACACTTTATATTTGTTTTTATTTAATGTCATATTCGCTGCACTGGTTGTTTGGGTTTTGGCATCATCGGCCATTAATCTGTTTATTCATTATTTATTCTATTTTTTATTTTATTTTTTTGTTATTATTATTTTGTAATTAGTAAAGTAACTGCAAAACAGGCACCAAGGCGGAAAAACCAAAGATTGCCACTTCTCATACCTCCAAAGGTAGGTTTTTATTTTTTGTTTCAAAGATTGCTAGTAAAGTTATCTTAGATTTGCTTGGGCACTGCTTTTCGAGAAAAAAAAATGTTGATTTCTTATCATGTAATTAGTGTAAATTCTTAAGGCACTTTATATTTGTTATTATTCAATGTTATATTCACTGTACTGGTTGTTTGGGTTTTGGCATCATCGGCCATTAAACCGTTTATTCATTATTTATTCTATTATTTATTTTATTTTTTTGTTATTATTATTATTTTGTAATTAGTACAGTAACTGCAAAACAGGCACCAAGGCGGAAAAACCAAAGATTGCCACTTCTCATGCCTCCAATGGTATGTTTTTAATTTTGTTTCAGAGATTGCTAGTAAAGTTATCTTGGATTTGCTTGGGCACTGTCTTTCAAAAAAAAAATGTTGATTTCTTATCATGTAATTAGTGTAAATTCTGGGCCAAACTTTTCTATCAATTTGGCTTCTGGAGATAACTTTTCCAGACAGGTCTCTTTATTTTGTGCATGATGCATTGGTGATATAAATAATTAAATTTTGTTCTTTTTTTTATGGGAACAGAAATCATTTTGCATTGCCGCTCCTCATGTTTCATTGAACATTCAACGTTCATTTTTGCTCTTCTTATGGTACTATACAATGTCATGAGGTCATAAACCTGATATTTGGGTTTTGACATCAGCACTTATTCATTATCTTTTGCTTTATATTTTACCTGAGAATATATCCATAAACAGGTCCTAGGCCTTTTCGCATTATCGGTGGTGACCCTTTTGTTCCTGGTAAGATTTTGATTTTTGTTTTAAGGTCTGTGAGAATATTATCTGGGAATCTAGTTGGGCTCTTCTGTTTTGTTGTAAATGTTTTTTGAAGATAACTTGATTAACTTATAGCAGTTTTTCACCAGCCAAGTCATTTTGGTTTTTACATTGTGTATAGCTGACATAGAATAATATAGTTATAGTTTTTGAAAACTACTTCTCAGCCACATCATTTTGGTGTATCTTGTCTATGCTTCATGCATAGTCGACAGTTGATAGAGTAACTTTCTGTCAATGGGATCATAGATCTCATTCCATTTGCAATTCTATTTATAATAGATCTTGTTACGACACACCATAGATATATCTGCTACTATCCAATGTTGTGTAGTCATATTCCTTACGTTTTGGCTTTTGACGTCATATAAATATACACACATTTGGTATTTAATAGTGCCCATGAATGGGTAGTGATGCAGAATGACCAAAGGGCACTTCTGTTTGTCTGTCACGCGGCCCTCGCATGGCACTCACAGGCAGTTCTCTTCGTATGCTTTTGATTTTGTTTCCAGTTACCTGGAATTTGCTTGGGCTGTGTGTTTTATGAATGAAAAGACTACCCCTTTTGGATTTAGCCTACATAGAATAAATGAAGAAACTAATTGTTGATGGGATCTTACATGTGATTGCATATGCAACTTCTCTCTTTATATGTTTTTTTTTTTCAAGAACCAGTTTTTCTCTTTTCATGACACTATTGATATACTCTTTCACTGTACTGGTCTTTTGGGTTTGACATCTTTCCCCATTCATCCTTTTCTTTATTATTTATTTTCTTTTTTATATTTTTATTATTGTTATTTTGATTTCTAACATTGTAACTGCAAAAGTGCAAAACAGGCACCGATAACTATAAAAGAATGGTTGCCCAACGTCATCGTCTCCTCGAGCGTATGCTTTTATTTATTTTTTTTAAGTTTGTGTGAAGTAATTTTGGGTGTCTTTGAAGGACAAAACATGTTGCTTTTATAATATGTTAAGAGGAATATAGGGCCAAACATTTGGCTTAACTATTTTGATCTGTGCACGATACATTGCTGATATATGTTTGGGTTTTGACATAGTCACCCATTCGTTTTCTTTTGCTTTTTAGTTCTTATCTGAATATATAAATATATAATCACAAACAGGGGGCCAGAATGGTGGTCTATTTACCGTCTGCGAGGGAGACCCATGCTCGCCTGGTAAGATTTTGCCTTTTGTATTAAGGTTTGTGAAGAAAATTATCTTGGAATTTCCTTGGGCTCTGTTTTGAAGAAAATGTTTTTTTTTTTTTTTTGAAATCCTGTGTGATTAATTTTGATGTTGTAGATAACTTTCTCAAGACCGTAGCAGGCAACTGCTACGGCCCATATAAGCGTGCTTGATTTGCTGACTTGTGGCCCTAGTGCTGCTGCTGGTAAGATTTTGATTTTTGTTTTAAGGTTACCTGGGAATTTCCTTGGCTTCTTGTGTTTTGTAGAAAATGAATGTTTTTGTTTGTTGTTTGTTGGTAATTAGACGAAATATTTGGTTTTTGAAGATCTCTTCACTGGCCAAGTCATTTTGTTTTTTTTTTCCTCTCTGAGTCTCTGTTGGATTATATATACCCGTCGTAGAATAATTTAGTTATTATTGTTTTTTAAAGATATTATTTTGGTCTATCTGGTCTATACATGATCTTAATGGATAGTTGATATAGAGTGACTGTCGGTTGATGGGATCATATATCTCGATGCATCTGTAGTAATATTTTAAGATATTTACATTTAGAGATTCATTCTATCTTTTTTTGTAATACATCATCGATACTTCCACATAACTACCCAACGTTTATGAGAACCTACAAAACTACAATGTCACTTATGTCGAATCAAGTCATAATTGAGTGTTTGTTTGTGTTTTTTTTTTTTTACCTAAAAAAGTTTGCTAAGCACCTAAAGAAATAGGGAGTTGCAGTTTATTACCTGACATTCATACACTTCTCTTTGGCAGTTATCCTATGCTACGGGATGGTAACCATGGGTTTGTTTCGAGGAAACGAAGCGTTGTTTACATTCTGTGTGACTTTATTACCTTAATGTTTGTGAGAAATTATATAGATATTTTATATATGTATTTCATAAGTGTGGATGGTAACCTTGGGTTTGTTTTGAGGAAAAGAAGCTTTGTTTACATTCTGTGCGACTTTATTACCTAAATGTTTGTGATAAATTATATAGATATTTCTTTGGCTTTGTGTTATTTATATTCTCGGCGAGGCTAATTTATTACGCAAACAAACATGTGACGGAATTCTCATTCTCTATATATAGTATTACATGTGGATTTGGGGTTTATGTCATAGAATTTCTCATCGAGAACATCAATATCCTAGTTTATTTGATTCAAAAATAAAAATATTTGTGAAGATAATTTTCTTCTTTACAGTAAATATGTAGAGTTTGTTACTTTTTCTAGTTCCATCGATCTTGTTGATCGAGTATTTCTTAACAAAGAATTGGGATTTGTCACCATTCAATCTTTCTCGATTTTGTTTTTTCATTTCTCATAATTTTATTGGTTTTCAACATGCTGGTGCGCTTAGGCGACAAATTTTAGTTTTCTGGTTTAGTTAGCTATTATATTTTCTCACATATTTTTCTTTCTTTCATAAATTACTAAGCATTAGTGCAACTGCTGCTCTGTATACACATACATGTGTTGACAGACATAATATATGGGGAGATTCATAAAACCATATAAGGGCAAGTAAATAAATATATATAACGTACATGAATTTTTTTGGATGGGAAACCTAACACGCAACGATCAATTTTAGTAAACATGCTTCATTCCACGAAGATCAAAGCATTTTCTCATCACCTTGACTGTTGTTTCACAAAGCAATAGTACGTCTACCCGTAATAGAACTTTTTGCTCGGAAAATTGTTGCAGATTAAGCCCCAATTCATAATGATAAGAAAGTGGCGAAGTACTGTAACCAAAAAAAAAAAAGTGGCGAAGTACATGAGGCCTTCTTGAATGAAATTACTTAACGAGAATCAATTTTTTGCGTCATGGGAAGTATTTTTTTTTTTAACAAAGTTGGAAAATAGTTAAAAATATATAGATCGAGATTTTTTAGTTCCATCACTTGAAAAACTTTTTTAAAATCATGTTTTACCAATAATGAGATTATGACACTGTAAAATTTAAAAAAGAAAGGGGCTTGACATTGTTTGAAATGTTTGGAGGTGTTATAGTATGCTGAAACTTGTCAAACTTTGTCAACACTATTATTTATTAAAAATGTCATATACTAAAAATCTCACCATCGGTAAATATTGACTTTTAAAAGGTGTTTCCATTGACAGAATTAGAAAATTTCGACCCTTTTATATTTTTACGAATTTTCTTGTATTCCGAATTTGGAAAATCATAAAAAGATTTTTGCATTTCGTCAGTTTGAGAAGTGCTTAAACATTATTCTTTAAAGTTGAAAATTTTTTGGTGAGAAAATAAGAACATGTAATTTTAGCCAAAAAACTGTGTGCTATAGTCCCCAGTTTTGGGTGAGAAACCAAAGTCTCGAATTTTTTTTTAGAGAGAGTTTTGTTGGTCTCCACGGTGTTAGAACATCGTTTTTGGGTGACACTATGTGGTTGAACCACCAAAATTGCAAATAGTTAGTCTCGTTTGCACGGACATGGTTAAGGGTACGAGTATGGAAATGACATAGATTATGATACATGGTACTTTATGGCCAAGAGCATTGGAATGAGCACAGGCATTCTTTTTTGGCTTGGCCAGAAGAAGGGACGAGGACAAGGGGTTGGCCAATAGAATGAGCGACGACGAAAGCTCTGCCACTAGAATGGGTTTGGCAATAAAATATTCATTATAAGGTAAAAATTTATACGAACACTAAGAACAATGTAAAAAAAAAAAAAAGCTTCTGGAACAATGGGTTTGGCCTTGTTTTTTTTTTCTTTTTATTATCAATCACAAAAAAAGGCTTCCGGAACTCTAAAAATGTTCGGTTTAGTTTCCTTACGATCAATATGCTTTGTTTATCATCCGTGCAAATAATCTCAATATATTTGAAAAATGAAAATTTTCAGACAATCCGTGTGTTATAGCAATGAATTTTTCATAGGTTTGGAATAATCCACACAAACCATGCACGAATGAAGTTCACAAGTCTTTTAACTCACAACAAGGTTCCAGAAGTTCTCTTAGGATCATTAGAGAAGAAATGAAGAATTCAAAAGTCAATAATTGCTTTTTAAGCTTGGAAAAAAAAAATTTAGGTTAACTTGTAGCGACGGATTATTCGTCGCCACAAGTCTTCCTTGTTTTTTTTATTTAGGTTAACTTGTAGCGACGAATTATTCGTCGCCACAAGTCTTCCTTGTTTTTTTTTTTTTTTCTTATTATCAGTCTTTAAAAAATAAAAGAGAAGGCTTCCAGCACTCTAAAATTGCCCGATTTAGTTTTCTTGCAGTCAATACGCTTTACTTATCACCCGTGCAAATAATCTCAAAATATTTGGATAATGAAAATTTCATAGAAACCGTGTGTTGTAGCAAGAAGTTTTTTTTTCTAGATTTAAGACGATTCACACAAACCATGCACGAATTGAAGTTCATAAGTTTTTTTATTCACAACAAGGTTCCAGAAGTTCTAAGGTTCTCTTAGGATTATTAGAGAAGAACCTAAATGTCGAAAATTGCTTTTTGAGCTTGGACAATAATTATTAAAAAAAAAAATTTAGATTGACTTGTAGCGACGAATTGTTCGTCGCCAAAACTCTTCCTTGTTTTTTTTTTCTTCTTATTATCAATTTATTAAAAAAAAAAGGCTTCCGGCACTCTAAAATGCCCGGTTTAGTTTCCTTGTGGTCAAATATGCTTTGTTTATCACCCTTGTAAAGAATCTCAAAATATTTGGATAATGAAAATTTTCATAGAAGTGTATTATAGCAAGGAATTTTTCCTACATTTAGGAGGATTCACACAAACCATGCATGAATCGAAGTTTAGAAGTCTTTTGACTCATAATAAGGTTCCAGAAGTTATCTTAGGATCATTAGAGAAGAGGCTAAAAGTCAGAAATTGCTTTACGAGCTTCAAAAATAATAATAAAAAAATTTGAGGGTAACTTTAGCCTACGAATTGGTCATCGGTCTAAGTCTTTCTTTTGTTTTTTTTCTTCTTTTAATTATCAATAACAAAATAAAAGAGAAGACTTTCAGTACTCTAAAAATGGTCTGATTAGTTTACTTGCAATCAATACACTTCGATCATCACCCGTGTAAATAATTTCAAAATATTTTGAAAATGAAAAATTTCATAAAATTCGTGTGTTATAGCAATGAGCTTTTCCTAGGTTTGGAAGGATTCACATAAACCATGCACGAATTGAAGTTCGTAAGTTATTTTTACTCGCAACGAGGTGATTTTATATCGACAAAGGGATTTTGGTGATTTTAGGGTTCGCTAGCTATGTATATAATTCTTCATCCCCAAGGTTTCCTTTCTACTTGGACAGAAAAAAGAAAAGAAAAAAACTTATGGTTCTTTTGTAATCTTTTGATTCTCATCATAAAGGATTTAGAATTGTGTATGAAAAGAATCATAAAAATACATTTAATGAAAAACCCAAATCATTTATGATTTGGTATTGTGTATGATAACATATTTCATTCTTCAAATCACTTGTTCTTCTTGTTTAATCTCATCTTTGTTTCGATGTCTCCACTGTAAGTTGGAAGGAATAAAAGGAATATAGAAACATCAAGCATGAGTCAATTAAATAGAGGAATGAGAAAGTTCAAAGTTTCAGTCCAAACCCACTGAATATCATGGAGAGGTTAAAGGTAATACATAAAAGTATTTTATTCTTGAAATCACTCGTTCTTCTTGTTTAATCTCATCTTTGTTTCGACATCTCCACTGTAAGGTGCAACATGGTATGCATATTGCTGGAGAACAGAGAAGATAACCATCTCAAGACATACCAAGACATTCTGAATAGCTTCCTCAATGTGCTCCACATCCAACCAGAAATGATGAGATCGAATGATGCCGACAGCCGCTAATATCTCAAGGACCACTCCCTGCAAATTATCAAACAAGTATCATTTGAAATTAAGTAAAGCTAGGTAAGTAGGAGATGGCTGGTTTTAACAGAGTCTCTAGGTTGTGTTGCAGTAAGAACCTGTTTCTAAAAGAACCAGCTAATTAAGTCAACACTCAAGTCTTAGAAAAATGACAAGATGGTTTTCAATAGAACCAGTTAATTAAGCCAATACTCCCTCTTAGAAGCATCACTAAAAACTAAATGGTGTTCAAAGTTCCACTCTCAACATGGATTTGTTTCCCTAGTCTACAACCACAGGATATTAAACAAACTTAAATTGCAAAAAGTCTCTACAATTGCAGTTCTGCCAAATGAGGGGAGCCGTTCAAAACAACCAACCATTCAAGTCAATACTAAGAGGTTTCATATCATCGTCTTTGGTGTCTATAAATTTTTGTACATTCTAGATCCTTGTATGCGTTTTTATTTTGGGGCAGTATATATAAATCAAACATGCAAAAGAATTGAAGAGATTGATAAATTATACCTGCCAAAAGCAGAAGAAGACAATTCCCTTGATGCACATGAACTTTGCAAGGGGCTTATGTGGTTCCAATTCCTTTGCAAAAACATGGTAAAACACCACTAGAGAGTACAATGCCAAGGAAACTGAAACATTAAGAACGATGGTGAAGGTCCAGTTCAACCAACTGGGATACACTCCAAGTGCTTGTAGTGTTATCATCAAAACAGAAAAAATGGGGCGGATGATGACGAACTGCCAAGTCCAATATTTGAGTAGCTTCAGGGTTTGGTGGTTTAGTCGAACATTGTGAGGCTGCAGTTTGTGAAGCCAAAATTATCTTTTATTATGAATAGATTAATGTAAAATGTTATACGGAATATTCTTCTAACTACAAAGAGAAACTTATATATTCCAGAGTTAGTGTATGTACTCAGGAGTCAGGACCAACATATTTATTGCGTTGTCTTGGCAAAAAGAGTACATCAATCAACATAAGATCCGGGATCCTTATTATGAAAGAGAAAAAAAAACCTAAATACTAAAAACTAGGAGAAAACTTCAAGCCCTGACATGACAATATGTCATATGCATATATAAAACTCTTAGTCTTACCAACTCATTTTGGAAATCAATAGAGCATAAACTACGCCCATACCTGAAATAGAGTCATTGGAAAAGAGTGGTGGATTTCTCTTCCTTTGATTTCATCTGGCACAATATTTTTGCTTATAGATATGTTCAGGTAACTATACATTAGAGCCAAGAACTTAGCAATCACCTGAAAGTAGGAACACGAGAACTTAGGAATTCTGACAAGCCATAAGAGAACAAGTGCAAAACTCATAATTTAGTTGGAGGCACTCACCAGAGCCTCATAACACTCCTTAATAGAGTCTAAGAACATGAAAAATGCTTTGCTTCCTTGAATATCCAATAAACCCACAAACGAGTCAATGGCATATAGTGGAGCCATAAGAATGATAATTATTATAGCCTTCTGTTCCTTTGGGTTCTTCCAGTAAAAGAGATGTTGTGACAATAACTGGACTGTGAAATGCATTGTAAGCATCACACAACCTGCAGATCCTAGCAGGGTCAACTGCCCGCGATCCATTGTACTTAAATCCATTATTCAGCTACAAGATGGAAGCCAAGGTTGGAATCTGTCCAGATAATGTTAAATAAGCTTCAGATTCTACAGGTTAAGTTCATTATGGAAGGTACTAATAAAACAGTCACAGTTAGCATCTACAAGAGCAACTATTCAAAAAGACACTTGCAATGTTCATATCACGTTAGGTGAGCATTAAAAAGTTACACTTCTTCATATTAGCTTTCAATTTCATCTTGCCAAAAACTGAGCCAACTGTTAGCTCTTTTAAAGTTTTTAAGCCTAACATTGTTAAATCTATAACTTACTCCCAAGTTCTCACCCTGCAATTGGTGTTTGCCAATGTACCAATAAAATCAGATATCAAGGTTGAAACTTTCTCATCACTACAGATACCCTTTTTCTAAATTTTCAAATTTCATGAAAGAGGGCATGTTAAAAACCAGTTCTTGCACACACCCACGAACATTGTTAGCTCAAATTACCAAAACCACACTTAAGAAACCAGTTATTCCATAAAACCCACAATTGATCGCAAGGAGCATTAAGCATACATGAGCTAAAGCATACACAAGAATCAAAGAGTTCCAGAAATCGTATTAAAACAAGTGACACAGCTAATTCAATGCCCTTTAAAGGGTTGATAACGATTTATAAGAAAATGGGAAACAGCGAGTTGGGTACGCAGAAGAAACTCACCGAGTCGTCGTAAACGAGTGGATGAATCGGAGTTTGCCAACCCACTTCTGGGTTCTTCTGGGTTTGTTGGTTCAGTGACTGTGTTGTGCTTTGTATATATCAATCAGTGTATTTTGCAATATTAAATCAATTCCTATATATGTATAAGCGGATAAGCCTGAAGCCAACAACCCTCAAAGGCTCTCAACTTCAACTTGGCATTGATTTGCTAGCTTGCGCCATTGACTGGGTTTTAGCTCTTTACTCGTTAGACAGCTTCGTACTCGTATTCGTATTCGTACAAAACTTGTTATCCACTCATCGTATTTGTATTTGTATTCATATAAAACTCGTTTTAACTGAAAAATAAATGAGTATTGTGTATTTGTGTTGCTTGATAGATAGTGTTTGTACCAAAAAAAAAATAGATAGTGTATGTGGCCCAAGTGTATGTGGTCTATATTAGTATCATACTACTATCATCATTGTACTATAATTCTCAAAAAAAAAAAAATCACTGTAATTGTCTTATACGGATTTTTCTTGTCTCTAATAAGCTTATACTCCATGAATTTTGAGCAAATTCATCGTGCAGTACACATTATTCATAGAAGCCAAATTGGGAAAGCAAAGAGCAGTGCAACACTGCAACCAGGACATATATTATTCGTACAAGTTGATCTTTACAGAGTGAGTTTACCCGTCGGCTGTGGGTTTTACCTCTTCGTACTCTTCTTATACATTGGCATCGACACGTGCCATCAGCTTCCCTCCAAAACAAGCTTTGTAAAACTCGTCTGGATAATCATTCAGGTACCATTATTTATCTCCTTGCATAGTTTGCATTTTCAATACAAAAGAACAAAACTGTGGTGTGGATGGAAAGAAACAATAGAATTTTTGAAGACTATGGCGTAGTAGAGTTGGAAGAGTCATGGGAGAGAGTTAAATTCTGGGCATCTCTCTGGGCTTCTATTTCTAAGGATTTCAAAGACACTACACACTCTCTACCATTATTCTAAATTGGCAAGCAGCTGTAGTCTAGGTTCTTGTCTAGTCTGTATTAGTGTTTTAGAACATAGCTGATGCTTCTCCTGTTCATTTACTCAGTGGACTTCTTGTCCGCTTCTTTGTATTGCTTTTTGTTATTCTAATAAAAAGTGTGTTTCTTGTCAAAAAAAAATACAAAAGCAAAACCCAGTATATTCCGTCTTGGAGAATTTTGTTTGGTTATACTTCTGTGCTGTGCTTTGCATTCTGGGTTTGGTGATTTTGGTCAAATTGAATTATGGGAATCAAAAAGTGGGTTGCTTTGGTTCTGTTTGTCCTCCTAGTTTTTGAGGGTTATTTCATTGAAACAGTGAATTCTGCCACTGTGACATATGACCACAGAGCACTGGTTATTGATGGGAAGCGGCGGATTTTGCAGTCAGGTTCTATCCATTATCCTAGAAGCACTCCTGAGGTGAATTCTGAATTTATGTGATGGTAATTTGTTTTGTTTCAAAATACATATAAGAGGATGAATCATAATGGTAATGTGGGATTGTGGTTGTTTGGGGGTACAATGCAGGTGTGGCCGGAGATTATTAATAAGGCCAAGGAAGGGGGACTTGACGTGATCGAGACTTATGTTTTCTGGAACTATCATGAGCCTGTAAAAGGACAGGTATACATAACTCTAGCATTTGATGTAGATTCATTGTTCTTGGTGGTTTACAAAGTTAGAAACTTGACCGCCTGAGAATTACACTAATTATAATGTTGATGGTTTCTTTCATTTTTATAGTACTACTTTGAAGGCAGGTTTGATTTGGTGAGGTTTGTGAAGACAGTGCAAGAAGCTGGCCTTCTAGTTCATTTGAGGATTGGCCCCTATGCTTGTGCTGAATGGAACTATGGGTTTGTTTCTGTTTCATGCCATCTTTCTGTGACGTACCACATTGCAATGACATCAGTTTCCTAGATTTGTATGTTCCACTGTGTTGTAGAATTTTACTGATTCTTTAGGTATCATCAACTTATGATAGGGGATTTCCTATTTGGTTACATTTTATTCCCGGAATTCAGTTCCGTACAACAAATGCACCTTTTAAGGTACATTTATTCTTGTCAGTTGGAAATATTTCCTCACAACAAATGCACAAATTTCAAATGGTTTATATTTATGCCTTATGAATTAGGAAACTTTCCTAATTGTCTTGTGCAGAATGAAATGAAGCAATTTCTTGCAAAAATTGTTGAAATGATGAAGGAGGAGCATCTCTTCGCATCGCAAGGAGGGCCAATCATTCTTGCTCAGGTGCTTTTTCTTTCATAGTTTGACTGCAAGTCCCAGAAATGACATGTCTCGTTTAGGATTACATTTTTTCATTTCTTATATGTCATCTGACAGGTGGAAAATGAATTTGGAAATGTCGAAGGGTCATATGGAGTTGGTGGAGAATTATATGTCAAATGGGCTGCAGAAACTGCTGTTAGTCTTAATACAACTGTACCTTGGGTGATGTGTGTGCAAGATGATGCACCGGATCCAATCGTGAGTGTTGTACTTGATTTTCCATGAAAAGCTGTTGCTACTTAGGAAATTAGTTTGCTTTTGTTTGTAAAAAAATTAGTTAGAACTTATTAGGCATCCAGATTTATCTTCTCTAAATTACTTTTTCTTCCTGATTTCTGTTCAAAGGTTTCATTATTTTCATAAACTACATTGCAGATAAACACATGCAATGGATTTTATTGTGATAGGTTCGCCCCAAATTCTCCATCCAAACCGAAGATGTGGACAGAGAATTACAGTGGATGGTAACACCCTACCTGATTCAGCATGTTTAACTACTATATAAAATATACAGGAAAAAAAAATCCAGCTTTCGGTGTTCATCTCGAAAATATAAAATGTAGAAGATCATGTCTTATTTATAGGTTCCTCGGATTCGGCAATCCAATTCCTTATCGACCTGTAGAGGATCTTGCTTTTGCTGTTGCACGGTTTTTTGAAAAAGGTGGCACATTTCAAAACTATTATATGGTAAGCTATGCAGGATTCTGTTTCTCTAATTCTAGCACAATTAATTGGTAAACAGATTAGCATTATGATCATCATATGGTGGCCATAAACATCATCATAATGTGTCTCATACTTCCTTGCAGTATTTTGGTGGGACCAACTTCGGACGAACAGCTGGAGGCCCTTTGGTTGCAACGAGCTATGATTATGATGCTCCAATAGATGAATATGGTAAAATTATTCAACTCTGGGTTTGATATGCCACCAGTCCTTTCTTCAATAGGAGTTACATGCCGTCTCATTCTGCAGGTTTTCTTAGACAGCCAAAATGGGGCCACCTGCGTGACTTGCACAAGGCTATAAAGCACTGTGAAGAATATATGATCAGCTCTGATCCGACTCAAGTGCAGCTTGGAGTTAATTTAGAGGTGCTGAACATATTTCAAGATTCTTCAATAATCTTTCTGGACTTTAATAATCCAGTGTCTTTGATAATTCAGTTTTTACCATTCTTTTCCCTTGCTCTTATTTCTTACTCCATTCTGACTTATGTTATTCTTACTGCGTCAGGCGCATGTCTACTATAAACATTCCAATAAGTGTGCAGCCTTTCTTGCTAATTATGGAAGTAGTTCAGATGCAAATGTCACATTCAACGGACATGTTTACTTCCTTCCAGCTTGGTCTGTGAGCATCCTTCCAGATTGTAAGAATGTTATATTCAACACCGCCAAGGTACCTCCTGTAATTCCTACTGCAATGTAGTATTTCATCGAAGTTGGGGCCATTTGGGACTAACAAGTTCTTCTCACAACAATGGTCATACTTGAAGGTTGTCTCACAAAGAACTCTTGGAGAATCTCTTTTTGCCAGCAAAACACTGGAACCATCTTCATGGGGTTGGTATAAAGAAAGAGTTGGTATTTGGAGTAATAGTTCATTTAGTAACTCAGGCTTACTGGAGCAGATAAGTACCACAAAAGATACTAGTGATTTTTTATGGTACACAATAAGGTAATGATATATAACAAATCCTCGGCGTACTTGTATTCTAGTCTTTTGTACTAATCTGAAAACTCATTTGATGTGCTTCACCATACTGGCAGTATCAATGTGAATGAAAACATTGTAAATGGTCAAAGGAAAGAACTATTTCTGCATATTGAGAGCCTGGGACATGCCGCTCTAATTTTCGTAAACAAAAAACCTATAGGTAGGTACTCTTCCCATCAAATTGCAGTGGAGTAAAAGACTTGCCACCTAACTCTTTAGTCCTGATGTATCTATAGAAGTAATATACTGTTCCTTTTGTGCTTCTTTGTGTCCATAAGAACCTTTTAATATCATTATCTTACAGGATTTGGATATGGTAACCATGAAGATGCAAGCTTCATCCTTAATGAGAAGATTGCCCTGAACCCTGGAAACAATACCATTGATATGTTGAGTATGATGATAGGTGTACAGGTACTACTATTTGATGTTAATATTCATGGATCGAAAATGATCTTGTCAACTTTCTTAATCCTCTAGTTAGTAAATCACCATCCTCCTTAACATACTCATGGTTTCTTGATATAGTATTCCGAAAATTTATGCTGTATTAGGTTTACTAATTATTGTCTCTCTGTAATTTTCCAGAACTATGGACCGTGGTTCGATGTTGCAGGAGCAGGAATCTTTTTTGTTGTTCTTACTGACTTAGAGACTGGAAAAGTTGATCTTTCTGCTGAAGAATGGACCTACCAGGTTAAAGCTTATCTAATAGCTTCTTACTTTGCTTCTTAGTGGTGACGTTGATTCAATTTAACTCAGCTGACTGGCAAGCTTTATAGTTGCTGTATCTATATGTACATAAACACACTAGCACATTAGCTTGACTAGCCTGAAATAAGTAAACATTTCTGCCCCTCTTTTTTCCCCTAAAAAAGTATTTTGGATTGATGCTGTCAATATGATATTATTGTGCATATTTGATATTTCCTTATTTTCAGGTAGGACTAGAAGGGGAGTATCTTGGATTGGATAACATAAGTCTTGCAAATAGTTCACTGTGGACTACAGGGGCTACTCCACCAGTTCATCAAAGTTTGATATGGTACAAGGTAAGTAATTAGTATGCTTTGGTCAAATGTTCATACTTTCACATGCATGGGTTGATTTTCTTTCCTCATCCTCAGGTTTCGTTCCTTGCTCCAGAAGGGAAGGGTCCTTTAGCATTAAATCTTGCTAGCATGGGAAAGGGGCAGGCATGGGTTAATGGGCAGAGCGTAGGGAGATATTGGTCCACCTATCTCTCACCATCTACGGGTTGCACCAGTGGCGGTGCTTGCGACTACAGAGGAGCCTATGATGCAAATAAATGTCTAAAGAACTGTGGGCAACCAGCTCAAACTCTGTAAGAGTGGATGCTTTGCTTGTTTCAATTATTTCTGTAATCAATACTGTATTTTGTGTCTCTTGCACATGGATTTAAGCTAATGAATATGAGGATATTGTGATGTGTAGGTACCATATTCCTCGTACTTGGGTACACCATGGAGAGAACCTTCTAGTTCTCCATGAAGAGCTTGGGGGTGACCCTTCAAAGATTTCTGTGAGGACACGAACTGGCCAAGAGATATGTGCATATGTATCAGACACTGATCCTCCGCCTGCCCATTCCTGGAAACCAAACTCGGAATTCACGTCTCAAAACCCTGAAGTTCAACTGAAATGTGAACAAGGATGGCACATTACTTCAATTAATTTTGCTAGCTATGGAACTCCTGTCGGAAACTGTGGAACTTTCACTCTGGGAAGTTGCAATGCTGATGTCTTAACAATCGTTGAGCAGGTAAGAGGAACCTTTGTTTCTTCATATTATAATGTGGAATCAGTAACCCGGGTCATTTGTGCATTTTTTGATAGAGTCGGAGAAAGCTTGAATAACACACTTAAAACTTGTTTCAATAAACTCGCAGGCTTGCCTTGGCAAAGAAGGTTGTTCGATTACCATCTCCACAGAAACCTTGGGCGATCCTTGTCCTGGTGCATTAAAACGTTTAGCTGTTCAAGCTCTTTGCAGCAATTGAGTGACCCTCTTCTTACACCAAAGTCAGTTTAAAGGATCCTTAATGCACTTGGTGTTTCATATTTGGGATCTGATACTAATTCCCTCATGATTTGCTTTTGTGATCTGATACCGATAAGTCCCTTATGATTTGTTTGGCACTTTACTAGTGAAGAAATGATTTACTTGATGAATCAGTTTTACACGCATCCATGGGAGGGCATGAAGCCCCAAATTACAAATTGAATGAGACTAATCTCAGAATATAACAGACGGCTTAAGCACATTAACCTTGCTTTATTAATTACAGGACCGGATTCATGAGGTCTAAGCATGTTGTTCACTTAAATACAACCCAACAGTCGTATCATCATGGAAAAAGCAGTATCTTTCCAATATGTTGGCTAGTTTCCATGAGCTGATGAGCCTCTGCGGCTTCTGATAATGGGAAATGCTTGTAGACCACAGGTTTCACCTTGCCAGCCACAATTGCAGGCCACACATTCTCCTCCACCTCCCTAATAATTACCGCTTTGTTTTCTGGACTTCTGACTCGCAAACCAGCCGCTGCATGCAAAATAACAATATGATAGAGATACTAAACAAAGTGCAGCAACTCTTTTGTGGAAGAAGAGGGTGGAAGGCATCACTAAATTAGCAGGACAAACTAGCATAGATACTCAATAATCTGTATACAAGAAAATGCACAAAAATAGTATGTGGTACTAGAACCAAGCGAAAATTCTAGTACCTTGGATGGTAAGGCGCTTTGAAAGCACCACACGAAGGTCTAATTCTGTGACAGAACCACTCATTGTCCCAATGAGAAAAAGCCTCCCATCAAAATTTAAGCTGTCAAGGTTTCGTCGAAAATAGGCTTGCCCAAGGCTATCCAAGATGACATCAACACCTGCCAATGGACACATACCAATATGCTTTTCATATACAACAGCAACTGAAAAGAACACATAAAGTATAGTAATCCTTCTTGAGTTACTAATGGGGTGCTAATAAATAGAACAAACCTTTGCCACCCGTTTCTTCCTTTACCCGTGCAACAAAGTCCTCTGTCTTGTAATTGATACATACATCAGCTCCAAGATCCTTACAAGCTACTAACTTTTCCTCACTACCTGATGATCCAACAATATACATAAATACGTGAAATCTATGTTTCTGCCGTATGTGACAAAGTATGACTTACCTGCTGTGACAAATACCCTAGCTCCCCAGTATTTAGCCATCTGTATAGAAAATGTACCAATTCCGCTGGAACCCCCATGAATCTGAAATTTCAACAGTGTTAAAGAGACACATGCATCAGAGATTAAGAAAGCAAAAAAGTGCAATAATACCAACATAAAGATATTGACATGATAGAAATTTTACTCCCAGTAGCTTATACATCAAGAAAATATATCAAGTGACAGTTTGAGAAAACCATATACTGTGAGTGATCTGATAAAGAAAGAAAAAGCAACCAAAGACGCGTGGAACCGAAAGAACAGCATTTGCAATAGAACGATTGCATAACAGATTATAATATGCAAGGAAGTTACCAAAAGTGTTTCACCGGAAGATAGCCGGCTCATCATAAAAATAGTGGACCAAACGGTGCATGCCACCTCGGGAAAGGTCGCAGCATCCTTCAAAGAAATACCAGGTGGGACTGGAAGAACTTGTCCGGCTGGAACGGCCACCTTCTCAGCATAGCCTCCTCCGCAAAGTAGAGCACACACCTGCACAATCCGAAAAGTTCAAAACTCATTTCGCTGATCGAATGGAACAAAGGGTCATTTTAGACTTGTAGTGATGAAATTCAACAACTTCATTGAACTTGGATAGTGACCAATTACTCTAATTACAAGGAATTGATGAAGCAAATTCAAAATCTTGTGAAGCAATTTATGTTCCTTGTATGATTTATTTTGACACTATCCATTTGCAACATCAACTACACAGTAAATCATTGTTTGGCTCTAAAGAGCATTTCTTTTTGTTCATCTAAAGACTACACCCAAAGAATCATTTCATTTCCTCTGCAACCAAACACGGAGCATAAATTCTAAGAATTTCCGAATTACCTGATCGCCGACTTCCCAGCGTGACACGTGTTTGCCGATGGCCTCGATGATTCCAGAACATTCGAGACCCGGGTACGGACTAGAACCCGGAGGTGGTGCGAACACTCCCTGCCTCTGAAACGCGTCGAGTCTGTTCAGCGCAGCCGCCTCCACTTTTATTAACACCTCGCCGTCTTTGAGTTCTGGGTCTTCAACTTGTTGTACTTGGAGGACCTCCGGTCCACCCAGGACTGTTACCACTACGGCTTTCATTGATTTTGAGCTCAGTTCAACTGTGTTTGAATCTTGTCTTCTTCCCAGCGGGCATGGTTTGTTGTGAAAATAACGACTTGTGGTGGAATGAATTCTCGTCTATTACTAATTTACTATACTTACCCTTTTAATTTTTTAAACATTGACAAATGATGATTAAGCGAAAATTCTGGATTTTTATTTTATTTTTTGCTTTTGTAGACCCTTATTTTTCTTTTTGCATTTTCTTTAACTCCCCTAATTGTGTTTTACATTTTTAGTCTTCAACCTCCATTCAACATGTTGACCGTTTAGTTGGACGATAATTTTTTTACTTTAGTTACTCTAATTTGTGATTAGAACCAAATTCTTCTATTGATTTAAAAAACGAGTAATGGTTTTGGTTATTCTCTACTTCTTTAGATAGAGGACTTTATTTGCTCTAATAGCACGTTTACTCGAAATGGATACGAGAATAAGACAAGTGATCCCAACACATAATTTTTCTTGTGTTTTCCTAAAATTAGAAACTCACTTTTCCTATTCCAATTTCGTACGATTAGTAGAGAGCTTAATGTGAAAGACATTTTCGCATTCCAATTTATTCCCTCTCTCATTGATTCCATCTTCGATTAATGAGATCTCTCATTCCAATCCATCTTCGATTTATCCAACACTAGGCAGCACACAAATGTTTAGTATACAGTATCTTTATTTACCGAGATGAACCAGTTTTACATAAATACAGTGGAGAGCATGAAGCACCAAATTACAAACCGAATGATAGACTAAGCTTCCTGTATCAGAAAATAAGAGTACGGCATAAGCATAGCAACACCACTTGGCCGCATTAACCTTGCTTTATTCTCAGAACATAAAACCCGGGTTCACGAGGTCTGAATCATCACGGAAAAAGTAGTATCTTTCCAATATGCTGGCTAGATTCCAAGAGCTGGTGAGCCTCTGCGGCTTCAGATAATGGGAAACGCTTGTAGACAACAACTTTCACCTTGCCAGCCACAATTGCAGGCCATACATTGTCCTCCACCTCCCTAACAATTACCGCTTTGTTTTCTGGACTTCTGTATCGCAAACCAGCCGCTGCATGCACAACAACAATATGATAGAGATATCTAAACAAAGTGCAGCAACTCATTGCAAAATAGGAGGGGCGTCACTAAGGTGTTAATACTGAACTCAAGATTTGATGACCATTGTGGCAGCAGATATGCAAGATGACATGTAATACTGACATACACCGACATATAACATAATTAAAGAACAAAGGAACTGAAAAGAAGCATGAACTCCATAACAGGTCACAACAACCTATCACAGGGATAAAATAACTTCTGCAAATGCTTGATATGAACAGGGACAAGGGTACTTGAAATCAAAATCATTTTCAAATAAGGGTATCCACAAAGTATCTTCCTCTCAAACGAATAATCACAAAAACTATATCTCAGATTTCGTGATAAACTATCATAGATACTCTATTATCTGTGTATAAGAAATTGCTGAAAAATAATATACGAGGCAAAAAGCCTGTGGTACTAAAACCAAGTAAAAACTCTAGTACCTTGGATGGTGAGGCGCTTCGAATGCACCGCACGAAGATCTATTTCTGTGACAGGACCACTCAGGGTCCCAATGACAAAAAGCCTCCCGTCAAAACTTAAGCTGTCAAGGTTTCGTTGAAAATAGGCTTGCCCAATGCTATCCAAGATGACATCAACACCTGCCAATTGAATATACCAACATGTTTTTCATACACAACAGTAACTGAAAGAACAAAAAAAGGTATAGAAATACTCTAGAGTAATGTTAATGGGGTGCTAACTGAAGAACAAACCTTTGCCACCCGTTTCTTCCTTTACCCGTGCAACAAAGTCCTCCGTCTTGTAATTGATACATACATCAGCCCCAAGATCCTTACAAGCTGCTAACTTTTCCTCACTACCTGAAGATCCAAAGATCAACATTCTTAAATACGTGAAACCTGATTCTGTGCCACATGTGAAAAAGTATGGCTTACCTGCTGTGATAAGTACCCTTGCTCCCTGGTATTTAGCGATCTGAATAGCAAATGTACCAATTCCGCTGGAACCCCCATGAATCTGAAATTTTAACAGTGTTAAAGAGATACACAAAGCTATGCATCAAAGATAAAGAAAGCAATTGAACTTTTCAATTATTTTATGCCTTGATCTAGAGCTTTTGTTTACGATAAAACATAAGCAAAAAAAAGTGCAACATACCAACATAAGGATATCGACATGATAGAAATTGCAATCCTAGTAGCTTATTCATCATGGAAATATATCAAGTGACAGTTTGAAAAACCAAATACTGTGAGTGATTCACTAAAGAAAGAAAAAGCAACCATATATGCTTGGAACTCTAACAGCATTTACAATGTAACGATTATATACCAGATTACAATATATAAGGAAGTTACCAAAAGTGTTTCACCGGAAGATAGCCGGCTCATCATAAAAATAGTGGACCAAACAGTGCATGCCACCTCAGGAAAGCTAGCAGCATCCTTCAAAGAAATACCAGGTGGGACGGGAAGAACTTGTCCGGCTGGCACAGCCACCTTTTCGGCATAGCCTCCTCCACTGAGAAGAGCACACACCTGCATAATCCGAAAACGGTCTAATCGAATGGAGCATAGGGTCATCTCAGATTTGTAGTGCTTAACTCTAGCAACTTTATTGAACTGAAATTGTGATCGATCATCTACCACTCCAATTACAAGGAATTGATGAAGCATATTCAAAATATGATGGAGCTACAAAAGTCCTGGTGAGGTCAAATGAAGCCATGGTCTCAACTGAACCTAGCAACAACTTTGACTCATGCTATATACTACTACTCTATTTTTTTAAAATCCCAATTCCTTATTGTATTGTATTAAAATCAAGAATTTCCGAATTACCTGATCGCCGACCTTCCATCGTGACACGTGTTTCCCGACGGCCTCGATGGTTCCAGAACATTCGAGGCCCAGGTACTGACTCGAACCCGGAGGTGGAGGATACAGTCCCTTCCTCTGAAAAGTGTCGGCTCGGTTCAGAGCAGTGGCCTCCACTTTTATGAGCACCTCGTCTTCTTTGATTTCTGGGTCCTCCACTTCTTGAACTCGGAGAACCTCCGGTCCACCCGGGGATGTTACCACTACTGCCTTCATTGATTTGAGCTTCGACTGTGTATGACTGGTCTGACTTGTCTTCTTCCAAGCAGACTGTATATCATTTTGCGATGAGAAGAACGACGTGTCGTGGATTTCCTGTCTCTACGTAAAAGACTACACTTTCTCATACTTTATCAATTGAGCTCATGCATGACGTCAAAATTATTTATCACCCTATTTGAGAATTTCTCTTTTTACACTCCTATTTTTCTTTTTCCTCCTTTAAAATCCTTACGTGTTATTAATATTCCTTTTCGCGGTTATTCAACACACTGCAAGACTAGATGATTTCGTCGCTAGCCGGCCGTGCTTCATGTTGGACTAGTTTTCCATTTGGTCTCTCTTGCAATACTAAAACGAGAACTCAAATTAACCATCCGTCAAACTCAAATTTTCGAGTGAAACATAGTTCCAAACTCACAAAACAGTGACACTAATTCATTTAAAATTTTGAATAATGTAAGAAAGAAATAATATTTTGTTGTGTTGCAGTGGAGCCAGACTTAGAGTAGAACTTATATTATATGAGTCCAAAATATAAGACTCGCTCCACAACAACACAAACAAAATATTATTTCTTTCGTCAGACTGCATGTGCAGCAACTATCGCCCACTTACAGGCCTAAGATGTCTAAAATTATTCGGCCCACTGTAACTCATTTTTATAACCTTGAAAGTCCAGTTGTTCACGGCTTCTAACGACATGTCGTTACAAATGGATTTTGTTCTTCCTTTGATTTTTGTGTCTGGTTTCTGAGGAAGTATTCTGGACAAAGAAAAAAAAAATAGAAGAAACCACGAGCCTTTGATTCAATCCAAACCCGAAAAGCCACCATCTTTTTTGAAATATGGGCAGGTATGGTCTATGGTTGACTGGAACGGTACTTGGATTTCTGGTATTGGTGCCAGGAATTCTGGGTTGGGGCAAAGAAGGTCATTATGCAATTTGCAAGATAGCAGAAGTGAGTAAGCTTTCATAGTACTAAAGAACTGATATTTAATATTTTGTAATATTGGGTGTTCTTGGTTTTATATACTGCTTTGAGTATATGTCTAGATTTTTGGAGAATGCTCCCCAACTCAACATTGAAAATGTACAAGTACAATGCTTTAGTATTTGTAAACAATTTAGCTGCAAGATTGATTGGCCAGTAAAATTTGATGTGGTATAGAAAAGAGTGGATTAATTTGATGGGTATTAAAATTTGGCAGTAAAATTGTCAATACCAAACTTTTGGATCAAACTGTGTTTGAAAGGCCAATGGATGAAGTAAAGGAAGGGATGGAGGTTTTGAAGACATGTTTGTGCCTATATCGTAACTCTGAAGATGGCGGTGAGGCCGGTTCTGAGTCTTCAATAATGATGGAGTTCTGATGAGACACCTTTATTTTCTCCAGGGATTTCTGAGTGAAGATGCTTTAGCTGCAGTTAAAGAATTGCTACCGGAGTCTGCCGAAGGTGATCTTGCTGCAGTTTGCTCCTGGCCCGATGAGATTCGCTTCCATTATCGGTGGAGTAGTGCCTTACACTATGTTGACACACCAGATTTTTTGTGTAACTACAATTACAGCCGTAAGTAGCTAGTTTTCAATGGTTCAGTAATGCTATTTTTGATGAATCATATATTACATTCTGAATTTTTTTCCAGTTACATGACTGAGATTCTCTAGTATGGTATATATGCATGTGTTATTAGTTCAGTAACTTGTCCCTGCCAGTTGAATTTGGTGCATGTGTTAATTCATGGTCTATTTTGCATAGCTTCTCGCTTCTTCTTACTTTGATTCATGTTGATATGAATAGGAGACTGCCATGATTCTGCTGGACATAAAGGTAGATGTGTAACTGCAGCAATTTACAACTATACGATGCAACTTTTGACTTATCAGGATTCCATCTCAGAATCAAAATGTAAGCACCATATTTATTGGATTTAACACCTGCCCATTCTAAAATACAAATATTTCTGAATATCAAAACCCTTCATCTTTTTCTTTTTTATGACAGACAACTTAACAGAGGCACTTCTTTTCTTGTCTCACTTTATTGGGGATATTCATCAGGTATGCTCTTCGTACTTGTACCTCAAAACTCAAACCACCTTATAAAATAAAAAAAGCAAACCATGCAATGACATAAGTTTATAAAATTTGGCATATTTTAGAAGAGAGAAAGTGATTTTCATTTTGCTGAACTTCATGTTCGGTGCTGACAGCCCCTACATGTTGGTTTCACTGGAGATGAAGGGGGCAACACAATAATAGTCCGTTGGTATCGCAGGAAGACAAATCTTCACCATGTAAGTGTTGATTCTTCCTTAATGACCAGTATAGTGGTGTAACTGCAAATTAAAAAAAGCAAAATTTAATTACCCCAACATCATGAACCTAAATATATGTTTATGTGTTTTCCCCTTTAGTTTTAATTTTAGTCCCTTGGTCTATTTGTCTGGCTTTATTTTTTATGAGAATGATTGTGCATAGCAACGACGAGATGTTACAGGTTTGGCATATGTTTTGTTCATGTCATTTTTAAGCAGTATGATGTTAAGTTCTGTAAGAAATGGTTTTCTTCCAGGTCTGGGATAATATGATCATTGAATCTGCTGTAAAGACAATCTATAGTAAGGATCTTGAACTCATGATAGAGGCCATTCAGAGGAATATTACGGTAGGAAGTTCATCCCATATCGTTGTTTTAGTTTGTATGCTTAAGCTTTTGTCCTCACAAGAGTGTGCATATACCTGTGCAGTAATGTGATACTTGCATTTTCTTTCTGTTTACTTGTATCTGTAGGATGCTTGGTACAACGATAACAGATCATGGCAGATTTGTGCAAATAATCAGAGTACTGTATGTCCAAATGAGTATGTACATGTTCCTTTATCATTTATGGCTTGGTGCCTTTGTTCCTAACATGATGCTTGATCTGCTTATATACCTGGTACTTGGTCTTTTATCTTCTCAAGTTCTATTTTACAGAAAGTGGGTGAAAGTAGTTGTGCAAGATATGAAGTATATGGAATTGTATATTTTACTTCTCACATGCACCGAGTTGATAGTTAAAAGCTGGTGAAAGTTATGATGAGTCAGAAGGATTGAAATATATTCTGGCATTGATTGGTCATGTTAACATGCATATTCAATTTGGTGCCCAACCATTTGAATGTTTGTTCATGGCTGAAAGAGTGAACACTAATTTGGCTCTCAGACATAAATGTGTTCTAACAGTTCCATTTTTCGTCTCGTATATAGAAAATAAATCACCACCTTTAAATCGAATGTGAAAAATAGGGCATGTGTAGATATGGTTTAACTTGCTTTTGGTCTTGTAGGTATGCTTCTGAAAGCATTCGTTTGGCATGCAAATTTGCTTACAGGAATGCCACTCCAGGAAGCACTCTAGATGGTATTTCATTTTCTCTTCTTTATTACCAATGTATGGAACAAAAGATACCCAACTCTAACACAATAATCACTTTCTTAAAAAAACAAAAAAAACAAAAACAAAAAAACATAAGGTTTCTCAATAATTTTGAACTCTTAACTTCTCTAGCGGTTTGCTCTAGTTGACTTGTGCATCAATGACAACCTTACATTGCATGTTCTAGACATATTTGCATGATCTCATCACATGGACATGCAGCATTTTCTTTTGATTCTCTGTATATTCTAATTACATAGTTTTTGTTTCTGATCATGTGATTTATTTTTAGATGATTACTTTGTTTCTCGGCTGCCTGTCGTGGAGAAGCGGCTAGCTCAAAGTGGGGTCCGCTTAGCTGCTACGCTCAATCGTATCTTCTCTTCTGAAACAAAATTTGCTGAAGCATGAAGATAAAGAAAGGATAGGGATGGCGATGCATCTCCAGATGAACACATATAGTGGGGCCTGCCATTTATTGCTTATAATCTATTAAGCTTGAAGTTCCTCATACGCGAATCCATCTTAATCTACTCCTCATATGTTGGTGATGCAACCTTTATGCCAGAATATACCCCATAAACCCACCTTGCTTGTGTTAAAGGTAAACTTTGGGGAACACTTATAATAGTGCGAATATCAAACTTGTACTCATTGACAACCCTTGGTGACTTGTAACTAAGTCCTGCCAAAGGGCCTATAAATAATCTGTATAGTCCTTATATTGGAAGAACATAACATTTGGTCATTTAAGCGGAGAAATTTCTCTTGAGATGGATAGTTATATTCGTGGGTTTGTTTTGTTGCTGGCTTTTGTTTGCATTTTAATCCCGAGAGCTCAGGGATGGAGCAAAGAGGGTCACATTATGACATGCCGGATTGCACAGGTAATGTGAACTCCATTCTTCTCCAAATTAGGTATCACCACGAACTTATTGCAATGAGTTGCCCAATAGCCTAGTTAGTAAAAACGCGTATGATAAATTCTAGAATTATGTCAAAGCAGTCCTTAATTCCCTATAGAGCATCATATTGCTTAACCAAAACACAAAGTTACAAATTTGAAACCTTAACACCGTTCTTTACAACACCGGAAGGCTCTCTATTGCGCTCTTAACACTAGATTTTGAGTTTTGGTTTTGGAGACTGTCCTGACTGATTATTGAGAAACTGCAACTGCAGGCACTTCTAGAGCCTGAAGCTGCAGAAGCTGTTGAAAATCTACTACCCCACGATGTCAATGGCGATTTATCGGCTCTCTGTGTATGGCCTGACCAGATCAGGCACTGGTACAGATACCGGTGGACTAGCCCTCTTCACTTCATTGACACACCTGATAACGCTTGCAACTTTGACTACTCAAGTAAGACTAATTAGTACTTCTCATTAAAGAGAATTATTACAAAGTTAATGCAGTATCTAATTTCATTTGGGATATACATGAAAAGGGGATTGTCATGATCAACATGGCTCCAAAGACATGTGTGTTGCTGGTGCAGTCCAGAATTTCACATCTCAGCTTTCACACTACACAGAAGGAACAGCTGACCGTCGATGTAAGGAAGATAATTAACCAAATTAATTGCATTTTTATATATTGATGATATTGCTTTAGGTTTTATCAATGGCTAGCTTTCTTGTATTGCACTACAACATCATGCATCATGGTTTCTTTGTCTTTGACTTGACATTTGCAGATAATATGACTGAGGCCTTGCTCTTCTTGTCACACTTTATGGGTGATCTCCATCAGGTATACACATTTGGGCAATTCCTACATGAATTTTGTAGCTTTTGGAGTACATTTAATTAAGGAATTGTTTCATTTAAGTTGTTGTGATCATGATCATCTTCTTGTCTTTCACAGCCAATGCATGTCGGATTCACTACGGATGAAGGAGGAAACACGATAGACTTGCGCTGGTACAGGCACAAATCAAATCTCCACCATGTAAGCATGCACTGAATTGTAGTTGCAGCTTATAAGAGGAACAATCAAATAGTAGTCAACTTAGGTGGATAGACAAAGCTAAAACAATGTTATTAATGTTTTTTGATCTTGTTTAATTAAATTAAAAATGATAATAAGAATTGTGTACACAGGTATGGGATCGAGAGATTTTACTTCAAGCTCTGCATGATTATTATGACAAGGACATGGAACTCCTCCTACAAGACATACAGGGAAACATCACAGATGTAAGTGCCAGACAATTATAATAATAATTAAGTCACCGAGAGGTCGGATTATGTTAATAAACTACTAATTTAGCACAATTGTGAATTCTTATAAAAGCCATTATATTGTTGATTTCTTTGTAAACAGGGAATCTGGTCTGATGATGTTACATCATGGGGACATTGTGATGATATTAATTCATGTATAAACAAGTAAGCTCTCTCTTTCCATTCATTCTAGATCATATACTATCCTTAATTAATCTTTTCATCGATATTTACATGTAATACTAATAAGTTGTTAATGTCAATGTAGGTATGCTACAGAGAGTATAAACATAGCTTGCAAGTGGGGTTACAAGGGTGTTGAGTCCGGTGATACTCTTACAGGTATTTACATACATACGCCAAACACATTTGTATATACATAATCCAATTCCTTGTTAATTTTGTATACTTTGATTGAATGAGAACGTACTTATGGTTTTGTTTTAATGGTGTGATTTTTTGTAGAGGATTACTTCCTCCCTCGGCTACCTATTGTGGAGAAGAGGATCGCTCAAGGTGGAGTCCGGTTGGCTGCTATACTCAATCGCGCCTTCTCCTCTAAATCTCATGCACAACCTGCTGATCATCACAAAAATAAAAGAGCATCACATTCACCCACTTAGAACTACAACAAGTCTACAACTAGACAAGAAGGAGCTGCTGATCAAATTAGTTCCATAGTTCAAGCAAGAAGAGCTGGCTAGAGACAGTATTGTTTATAGCTGCTTGAAGACTTATATATATAGTTCTAATTTCTTCCTAATTGTTAGTTATTCTTCCTCCTCTTGTCCAAAAAAGAATCCAAACATTGCGATATCATTTGGATCCTAATGTAGTGCTGATATATGCCCTCATAACAAGATAGGTACTGTTGTGGTCTTCTTAAAGAAGACTACGAGTGCTTTGGAAGGTGCCTTGATAGTTGATCTTCTTTTTCAAAATTTGGTGTGGTTGGTTGATTCTACGTCTTGTATTTTAACTGGTTCCTACGTCTTGTATTTTAAGGTCGCTCGTCCTAAATTTTTAGGGTGTATTTAACTCAATGGTTGTATTTAATATTGGTGGATATACAACCTCTGTTTCAAAAAATGAAAACAAATATATATATATATTGAATGGATTCTTAAAATCCAGTTTCCATCTAACATCTAATAATTTGATGAATTTTATTACTAATAAGCATTATATCCTCTGTCTCTTTGATAAGACATTTATGGTCTTTTTTTGTATATGTTTATGTCACATCAGACATGACAGGTTATAGAAATGTGATTTTGTTATGAATATATTGCTCAATGCATTGCATCTATGGTAGGAATTGTACAATTAATTAGAAATTATCCAAAAAAAAAAAGTTAAATTTGTTCCCCTGACAAAAAAAAATAGTAGAAACTTATGTATGTTCATCATCAATTTAACTTTTTTTTTTCAGAAATGCAAAATTAATGAAAACAAAAAGTTTCTGACAAAATTATTTAGAAATTAAAAGCATATGTCATTGAAGGGAAAAGAGGGTTGGCATGATTTGACACGTTTGAAGGTGTCACGACATGCCCTGGCATGCCAAACCTTGCTAACCTCATTTTCTCTTTGACTTTGCCTATGTCAAAAACTTCACCATTGATAAGACATGATTTTTAAAAGGTGTTCCAACTGACTTTGCTTGAAAATCTCGAATTGTTTATTTTTTACGAATTTTCTAGTTTTCCGATTTTGAAAAATCGTAAAAAATAAATAAATCGATATTTTTGCGTTCTGTCAACTCGAAAAGTCCTTAAAAATCATGATTTGATTTGGGAAGATTTTGGTGCTAAAATAAGAACATACAATTTTGGCCAAAAAATCGTGTGTTATAACCCACGATTTTGGGTGAAAAACCAAGGTTTCGGCAAAAAAAAAAAAAAATTCAAAACTTCACCACAGGTAAAACATATTTTTTACAAGGTGTTCCAATCGACAAAACTCGAAAATCTCAAATTGTTTATTTTTTATTAATTTTCTAGTTTTCCGACTTAAAAAAATTACATGGGCATCATGGGAATCCTTAGCATGAGCATAGACATCGTTACCCTTGCTAGCATGAGTATCGTTTGAAGTGTCTCAGGCACCTAGAGATGCCTCCTTATGAACTATACTTTTTCTTTCAACTTTACTTGTGTCAAAACTTCACCATTAGTTATACATATTTTAAAATGTGTGCCAAATGACTTTGCTCAAAAAACCCGACTCGTTTGTGAGTTATGATTTTTTAAGTTTTTCAACTTTGAAAAATTATAACTCACAAATGACAGGAGTTTTTTCAGCAAAGTCAGTTGGAAAAGTTTTAAAAATTATTTTTTAATATTGGTGAAGTTTTGTCACGGATAAAGTTGAAAGGAAAAATGGGTTGACATGGTTTGACACGTTTGGAGGTGTCACGGCATGCCCTGGCATGCCAAACCTTGCTAACCTCCTTTTCCCTTTAACTTTGTCTATGCCAAAACTTCATCATTGATAAGACTTGATTTTTAAAAGGTGTTCCAACTGACTTTGCTCGAAAATCTTTAATCTTTTATTTTTTATGAATTTTCTAGTTTTCCAACTTTGAAAAATCGTAAAAAATAAACAAATATTTTTGCGTTATGTCAACTTGAAAAGTCATTAAATATCATGATTTGAGTGTGGGAAGATTTTGGTGTGAAAATAAAAATATACAATTTTGGCCCAAAAATCGTGCATAACTCACGGTTTTGGGAGAAAAACCAAGGTTTCGACAAAAAAAAAATTCTCGAAACTTCACCATTGGTAAAACATAAGGTGTTCCAATTGATAAAACTCGAAAATCTTGAATTGTTTATCTTTTATTAATTTTCTAGTTTTCCGACTTTGAAAAATCGCATGGGCATCGTGGGCATCGTGGGCATCCTTAGCATGAGCATAGACATTGTTAGCCTCACTAGTATGGGTATCATTTGAAGTGCCTGGGGCACCTTGGGATGTCTCCTTGGAAATTGCACTTTTTTCTTCAACTTTACCTGTGTCAAAACTTCACCATTGGCAAAACATTATTTTTAAAATGTGTGCCAACTGACTTTGCTCCAAAAACCTGACTCGTTTGTGAGTTATGATTTTTTAAGTTTTCAGACTTTGAAAAATCATAACTCACAAACGACTCGAATTTTTCTAGCAAAGTCTGTTGAAAAAACTTTAAAAATTATTTTTTAATATTAGTGAAGTTTTGTCACATACAAAGTTGAAGGGAAAAGTGGGTTGGCATGGTTTGACACATTTGGAGGTGCCACATGGCATGCCCTGACATGCCAAACCTTGCCAATCTCATTTTCCCTTTAATTTCGCCTATGCCACAACTTCACCATTTCTAAGACATTATTTTTAAAAGGTGTTTCAACGGATTTTTCTTGAAAAACTCTAATCGTTTATTTTTTTATTAATTTTCTAGTTTTCCAAATTTGAAAAATCGTAAAAAATAAACAAGTCGATATTTTTGCGTTTTGTCAACTCTAAAAATACTTAAAATCATGATTTGAATGTGGGAAGATTTTGGTACGAAAATAATAATATGAAATTTTGGCCAAAAAATCATGTGTTATAACTCACGGTTTTGGGTGAAAAACCAAGATTTCAGCAAAATAAAATAAAATTTTCTCAAATCTTCACCACTGGTAAAACATGTTTTTTAAAATGTGTTCCAATTGACAGAACTCAAAATCTCGGATCATTTATTTTTTATGAATTTTCTAGTTTTTTTACTTTGAAAAATCGCATGAGAATGGTGGGTATCCTTAGCATGGGCATAGACATCGTTAGCCTTTCTAGCATGGGCATGCATCGTTAGTTAGCCTCGCTAACATGGGCATCGTTGGAAGTGTCGGGGCCGGGGAACCTCAGGATGCCTCATTGTGAACTACACTTTTCTCTTCAACTTTACTGTGTCAAAATTTCACTATTGGTAAAACATGATTTTTAAAAGATGTGTCAACTGACTTTGCTATAAAAACCTGACTCATTTTTTAGTTATGATTTTTTAAGTTTTCCGATTTTGAAAAATCATAACTCACAAACGACTCGAGATTTTTTAGCAAAGTCAGCTAGAAAAGCTTTAAAAATTATTTTTTAACATTTGTAAAGTTTTTTCACGGACAAAGTTGAAGGGAAAGGGAGGATTGGCATGGTTTGACACGTTTGGAGGTGTCACGGCTTGCCCTCGCATGCCAACTCCCTTTTTCCTTTAACTTCACCCGTTCCAAAACTTCACTATTGAAAAGACATGATTTTTAAAAGGTGTTCCAACTAACTTTGCTCGAAAATTTCGAATCGTTTTTTTTTTTATGAATTTTTTAGTTTTTCGACTTTGGAAAATAGTAAAAAATAAATGAGTCTATATTTTTGCATTCTGTCAACTCGAGAAGTCCTTAAAAATTATGATTTGAGTGTGAGAAGATTTTGGTGCAAAAATAAGAACATGCGATTTTGGCCCAAAAATCGTGTGTTATAACCCACGGTTTTGGGTGAAAAACCATGGTTTCGGCAAAAAAAATAAAAATTTCTCAAAACTTCACCATTGGTAAAACATGTTTTTTAAAAAGTGTTTCAATTGATAGAACTCGAAAATCTCGAGTCTTTTATTTTTTATGAATTTTCTAGCACATGTCTCTTCCCTCCTCTCACCTTATCTTTTCCCTCCAAAATTAACAATGCAATTAATTATTCTCCTTCCAGATTTTCCCTTCAAAACTTCATTTTTATCCTCTTCCTATAATCAATAATTAAGTAGATTTTGATTATTTTTTTTGGAGGGTATGTGCAATTTTTTTGGAGGGTATTACTTTGATTACTTTAATTAATATGAATTTAAGTATTGACTAATTCAAAACTAGATCATTCATACATTATATTTCAAACGCACTTTATGTGCATCATCCATACATGAGAAAATACCGGTGGCATTAGATTCAGTCTCTTACCTCAGTGGGAGTCGAAGAGAAAAAGAGAGAAAATAAGAGGATATAAGCAAAACAAAAAAAAGTGAGAAAATACCATAAAACACTCGAAAAACCCTCGAAACATTGACGGAAGTATCCCGATGATGTGTTTTTAGAAGTTCAGGTATCTTATTGAGCATTTTTAAAAGTTGAGATATATCAAGTGACTAATATGCCCTCATAATTAACGGTCAAGTAACGAAAAATGGACAGAGGTATCCCAATGATGTGTTTTTAAAAGTTCAGGTATCTTATTTATCACTTTTGAAAGTTTTGTACCTTTCTGTCCGGTACACCCAAGTTTAGACATTGCTAGTGATAAAAACTCTTGTTAAATTAAGTTTGAAACTTTGAATAGAAAATGTGGGGTATTATGAAATGTGGAGACCCAGAGTCCCACATCAGAAAAATTGTTTTTTTTTTTGGTGCAATATATGGATTAGAAATATTGTTTTTCATCACAACATGATATATATGGTACTTTTATCTACCTAATGCTTAGACATATATGTGCAGTAGTTTTTTCTAATCCCTAATATCGACTAATTCAACTGAATTTTGTGATCAATTTAACTCAATTTCTCAATTCTACTCTTAGTAAACTTATATATGTGTTTGAGTGTGTATCATTACATGTTAAACCCCTGTGAACTTTTAAATTAACAACAAATAACATATCCCTCGGATACTTGGGGTGGGGGGAACAAATTAGGGCAAGTTTGTCCGAAGTTTGAGTCAACCGTTTCAGGCATTTAGACATTGCATATGTATATGTGTGTGTGTGCACGTGTGTGTCTAAAGCCTAGAACAACAAGAAAACTATTGTTTTAGAGGTGAGAGTGGGATCGAGAAAAAATCCAAAGATTTTCTCTAATTAAAATTGCGTATACAAGAAATTTTAATTAAACAAGGAGAATCTAAAATCCACATCTAGTTAAGGATTCGGGTTTCCTTCTTTAATTCCAAATCTAGTTATGTGGAGCAGTCTTTACTTGCCGGATTTGATATTAGGTTTCCCCTTAATTAATTAAGGTTTCCTTTACTTGTAAGGAACAATTAATCTGGTCTAAAGCCTATATAAAGTCACATTCTTGGAGCTTTTCTCTCAACCTTGAAACAAGAAAACCTAGGCTTTAGACGCGCGCATCCGACTTTACGTTGATCGATGATCAATGGCTCTCTCAATCTCAATGCTCAAGGAGGTGAAGAATTTTGTGGTGACAGAAGCTCTTAGTTGGGATACGTGGAGTGGGTTTTTCTTTAGACCTCTACGTCCAAAATAAAGTTGACGAGTTTATCTGTGCAAGCATCGGTTGGATACTTGGATGCTATTATGCAGGATTAAAAACGGAGAAGCTCTTAGTTGGATTAAGTGGGTGGAGCTCTTAGTTGGGATAGAATGCGATGCTGCTGATTTGAAATTGGACCAGTGAGTCCTCTATGAAAGCCGCCGCGCGCGATCACCAGTAGGAAGGAAGAAATCCAGACGCGTAGAATTTGGGGGGCAAACCCCATTTACTGGGTGAAACCTGCAGCACAATTGAAACATGTGCCATGTGATATAAAAAGGCTGCTTTCACCGTAAAAGAGAGAAGCTTTTTGAACACTGGAACAACGCCCCCCTTGACTGAAGAAAAAAAAGAGTTAGTGACCAGACGAATGACTTTCTTTGACAATTTTTTGAATACTTTTTTGAAGAACCAAATTACTGCGTTCAATCGTCTGCGAAAAAAATGGTAGTGTTTTGGTTCTTCAAAAAAGTATTCAAAACATTGTCAAAGAAAGTCATTCGTTTGGTCACTAACTTCTTTTCTTCAATTGAGGGGGCGGTTGTTCCAGACTTCCAGTGTTCAAAAAGCTTCTCTCTTTTACGGTGCAAGCAACCTTTATATATCACATGGCACATGTTTCAATTGTGCTAGCAGGTTTCACCCTGTTAATGGGTTTGCCCCCCAAATTCTACGTGCCTGGATTTCTTCCTTCCTATTGGTGATCGCAGCGGCTTTCATAGAGGACTCACTAGTTTGATTTCAAATCAGCAGCATCGCATTCTATCCCAACTAAGAGCATCCAACCGATGCTTGCAGAGATAAACTCGTCAACTTTATTTTTCTGGGTTTAGTAGACCTCTACATCCAACATAAATTTGACGAGTTTATCTGTGTAAGCATCGATTGAATGGCTGATGGCCCAAGGTGATCCTTATTTGGTAATCGAAGCAATTAGCATATGTTCGATGCTATTGTGCCCGATTAAAGTGATTACTGCAGAATGTCAGCATAATTTGGAGGAACGTACGTACTAACTAACTAAATTTTGCATGCATGCACGGAACCATCGGGAATTGTTTGCTAGTGATTTGCAGCAGTTGAATTTGTTGTTAGTTTATTTTCACAGCCTTTTCTTTGTAATTTATTTATCTAAGAGTCTAAGAGATTTTGAAATATTGCATAGTGAAGGAAGTCTTAATTTTTTTTTCCTTTTGAATTGATATATCTGGATACTTAATTAATTTTGATTAGTTATGTATTATGCAGCTAATTAAGAGTAACAAACATTTAGATTTGATTGGTTGTTATCATCTGTACCCTAAAAAGTGATTGTGCTAGAAGGTTAATTCTGACTACATGCACTGTACGTGAATTTGTTTACTTTTAATTTGATCATTTTCAAGTCCACAACGATCATTCATATTGAGTTTTCTAGCCGATCAAACAAGCAATGCAAAAGCAAAATTCTCTTTGAGTTTCTCGAATGTAATTTGACAAGCAAAAGAACTCAACGTAGTTGATGAAGTCACCCGTAAGATAAAAAATAAGGAAAAAAAAAACACCTAAGCTGATGAAGTCATTTGGATGTGACACAATAGACTTGGATCAGACTATTAGGCCCATTCTGTTAGGAGAATAAGAGTCCATCTAAATTTTATGACCAAACTCGGCCTTAGCATAATTCCAAACTCAATCAGACCACAAAATAAAAATAAAAAAATTAACTAACTATTCGGCATATGTTTTAGTGTTGTCTGTTCACCACTGACGCGGGTTTTAGGCGGGTTTTAGGCAGCCAAACAGGTCTTATATATAGGACCTGTTTTAGTGATTCAACAATATAAAACGACACCGCTGCAAGTTCTTTTGCACTACGAAATTGCCAAAACTTCCTCTGTATTTTCTTTTCAGACAGTTTGATTTACCAAAATGCCAACCAAGGCATATGCTTCTGCTTCCTTCCTACACTGACAGAATCTAAAGCCTTAATTTCTTTTCCATTTTCTTTTAATATCACAAACTTTTTTGACTACTACTTATAGCACTTCACAAATCTCAACAAACAAACTTGCTTGCGCCCCAAGTCGGCTCCTTTCAGCTCCCTCTCACCATTTTTCCAATTTTAATTTTTTAATTTTTTTCATACACCAAGTCTTCAGCGAGCGATCTGTTATACTAAAGCAAATCATTTCGCATTTGGATTATGAAAGCTACTCCCACAATCTTGGACATCACGTCGCTCAGTTTCTAAAGCAAAAGAAGAACCGGTAAATCTTCTTAAACCCTTCTCCTTCTTCTGCTTCGTAAAGATCACATTTTTATTCTTCATCTCTGTTCGTGTTTCAATGCTTATTGATGGTTTGTATTCTCTGTGTTTCTCTTCAATCGTCTTAGCTCTTGGCTTGAGTATTTCTGTTTCCCCAATTTGTATACATTTTTTGTTTCGTTGTATTGGGTATTAATAAGATCTGGGTATTTTGTACTAAAGTTTCATTTTTGCGCTTGAATGTTTCTTTTTTTCTTCAGGGTCTAACATTTTTCTGCCTTACATTTTGATTTTTCATATAAAGCAGATAACTTTTTTGGTTATATAGCTTGGTTGCTGCCATTTAATTTGTTTATGTAAATGATGAATTGCAAGTCTAACTTTATAAATTTGAAATTCCATCAATCTGACAGCTGGGATCCTCAATTTAACATTATTAGTCACCATACTAGAAAGACCGAGTTGGGTTTTAGATTTTAGTTGTGTCTGTAAATTATTATATCTGTGTTCGCAATGTGAAGTAAAAAGCTACTGTCTTTTTAGCTTTTTATTAGCTCCTAAATTTACAAGAGCTTTCTCTTTGTTTCTGCCATCAACTGATAACCAAAGCTATGTTGGTTTTTGTTTTCTTGTCTATTAGTCTTGGAAGCGATCGTTATCAAACATAATAAACTTACTTGGTTTAGTTTGGAGTAGATTTCTATTTGTCCTGCCTATTGTCATTACCTCTCCACATTTTTTGGAGTGGTATATTCAGACACCTATTAATATGTGTGCCTTCAAATGTTACTTTTATAGTTGTTGCAATTTGCATAGCTCTCACTTCTTTCATCGGCGGTTCAGTTTCGCAGGTCAAACAAGCAATAATTGATTCCATTTAGAGGATTCAAAGGGTGCTTGTTAGTTTTAATCGAGGGACTGATACTCTGAAAATGGCATTAGAAAGGATTGCTAGGACTGCTAGGAGTAGCTGCAGAAGGTCAGGAGCTGCTTTTGGCGGTCACAAAAGTGAGAAGGATATGTTCTCTGAGGGAGCATCCACACGAAACTATTATTCCTTACCTACGCTTGAACGCGACACCAGAAATAGCAATTTTTCGTACCTTTCCAGCATTTCAAAGGTGAATCACAATAGTTTTTGGAGCAGGGGAATAAGAACAACCCCAAGTTATCAATTTCCTTCTGCGGAAAGGATTGTTGAGGAGTCTGATTCGGAGTATAATGATCCCAAGTATCCAGGACTAGAGGCAACTAAACCAGGTGAAAAGCCAAGAGTGGTAGTCCTTGGAACTGGCTGGGCTGCCTGTCGATTCCTTAAGGGACTAGACACCAAGATTTATGATGTTGTTTGCATATCACCCCGGAATCACATGGTCTTCACTCCTTTGCTTGCTTCAACTTGTGTTGGTACCTTGGAATTCCGTTCAGTTGCTGAACCTGTCAGTCGTATACAATCTGCATTGGCAACAAATCCCAATTCATACTTCTATCTTGCTTCTTGCTTTGGCATTGACACACAAAAACATGAGGTAATCAAGTCTCTTTAACCAGTTCTCATTTTCCCTTCTTTGTCTATGCAAGAATTGTTTGTCAACTTCTTTGGTTTGAGGTCTATATGTTCAGTGTCATATATAGAATGCAATACAATATCAATTCCTCACTAAATTCATTAACACAAAGTTGTTCCTCCTTGCATGCAATTCCTTAACACAAAGAAATATGAAGTCAATAGGGTACATCTGTTTCCTAGCAACAGAAAAAGTTAATCCTCTTTTTTCATATAGGTGTACTGCGAGACAGTCAGCAATGGTGGTTTGCCTAATGAACCTTACAGATTCAAAGTTGCCTATGACAAGCTTGTCATAGCAGCTGGATCCGAGCCCTTGACATTTGGTATCAAAGGTGTGGCAGAACACGCATTTTTCCTCCGAGAAGTGAAACATGCCCAAGAGATTAGGAAGAAGCTTCTCTTGAACTTGATGCTCTCTGAAAACCCAGGTGAGTGTTATCTATCTCGTGGAGGATTATAGATGTATGAAGAGTCTGTTATGCTCTCAGAAGTGTGATTGGAAAAGAATATTGTCAAACATTGGTTTCCTCTCTCAATCATCTTATGCATATTCATTTACAGGCATATCAGAGGAAGAAAGGAAACGCCTCCTGCATTGTGTTGTTATCGGAGGTGGCCCTACCGGGGTGGAGTTCAGTGGTGAATTGAGTGATTTCATCATGAAAGATGTCCGTGAACGGTATACTCATGTTAAGGACTACATCAAAGTCACCCTCATTGAGGTACTATTTTCTCATTCACTCCTATACATATTCATTTAACTTTTACCAAGAGTCAGTATTTAGTCATTGATTGTCTTTTATGTACTCTTCTGGAATAGGCAAACGAGATTTTGTCATCCTTCGATGTTGGATTAAGGCAGTATGCAACAAATCACCTAACCAAGGTTAGTTGATTTCCTTTCCATTTCCTGTCCGGATATTTCTTGTTAACTTCGAGGACTAATTTGAAATTTGAACTTTTGCACCAGTGTGGTGTTAGCCTTATGCGAGGTGTTGTGAAAGAAGTGCATGCCAAGAAGATAGTTCTTAACGATGGCACTGATGTTCCATATGGCCTTTTGGTCTGGTCTACAGGCGTTGGTGCCTCACAGTTTGTGAAATCACTTGATCTTCCCAAGTCCCCTGGTGGAAGGTATATGCACCAGCATTTCTTTCTGTTATCTCGTCTTTTCTTTGTTTACTGCTTACTTGTGTTGAATGTATTATCTAAAACGAGTGCTATTGAGTGATACAGGATTGGTGTTGATGGGTGGTTGCGAGTTCCTGCTGTGGAAGATGTGTTTGCACTTGGAGATTGCGCAGGTTTTCTTGAAGAGACAGGGAAGCCAGTGCTTCCAGCTTTAGCTCAGGTTAGAACCAGTTTTGTGCTCTACAAATTATGGATTGCTTTCAAGCCTGTTATATGTTTATGTTATATCTATCTTGCTACTTCTAAAGGCTGATAAAACAGATAAGAGCAACTGTAAAATCATCTTACATTATTTCTATATGTGGTTGAGAAGGTCTAATAATTTCCTTGTTCCCTAACAATATGGAAGAACAAAATCTAATTGCATGGTAACGTTGTCATTGTTAATGGCATTTCTTTCGCAAATTAAGCACTCTAAGACAAACAAAGTGCTCATCAAGTTCAGGACTGTATCTTAATCCTAGTTTTTTCGAACTCATCTAATAATAATCCATTTCACATTATCTGAAATAGGTGGCAGAAAGGCAAGGAAAATTTCTGGTGGAGTTGTTTAACAGGATTGGGAAGGAGGCAGGTAAGGCCCTGAGTGCAAAAGACATCCCTCTGGGAGAGCCTTTCGAATACAAGCACCTCGGAAGCATGGCATCTGTTGGAGGTTACAAGGCACTCGTCGATTTGCGTCAATCCAAGGTTGGTGTTCTAAAATTTTACTCTGGAGGGTAATGAACTAATGAAAGTGGATTGACTAAACTGCTGACTATATTTTCCGAGAGAATAGTCACTTTAGTCACTGAACTTTGCCAAATTTGACACTTTGGTCATTGAACTTTCAAAAATATCACTTTAGTCACTGAACTATTACACCGTCTATCACTTTAGTACCTCCGTTAGTTTTTTCCGTTAAAACCACCTCTCTCCGTTAAATTCAGGGGTATTTTAGGGATGTAAGACCAAAAAATCATTTCTTTGAATAATTTTTTATTTTATACTTTATTTTGACTAAATAAAAAAGAGACTCTTCATGTCATCGTAAGGTCTTTTCTTTGATTTTATTAACTTTATAAAATAATTTTAGAAATCCATGCAAACCAATTTTTACAATTTCAAATATACAATTTTTCAACGAAAATCATGTGATATAATAAGAAAAAATTCCTTAATTTGACAAAATTCATCAAACTAAGTAAAAACCCGGATTTGATAAACAATATGTTGCCAAACCTTTTTTGTTTTGTTTGAATTTAAAAAAGAATATAATATTTATTTTGAAACACATGTAACGACGAATTGTTCGTTGCTATAAGATATTTATAAATAATTTATTTATTTTATCATAAAAAAAATTGGGCTTGGGGTTGACGAAAATATCCCTGAATTTAAAGGAGAGAGGTGTTTTTAACGGAAAAAACTAACGGAAGTACTAAAGTGATAGACGGTGTAATAGTTCAGTGACTAAAGTGATATTTTTGAAAGTTCAATGACCAAAGTGTCAAATCTGGCAAAGTTCAATGACTAAAGTGACCATTCTCCCATATTTTCCTTGCAGGATTCAAAAGGCATATCACATGCTGGTTTTGTTAGCTGGTTCATTTGGCGCTCTGCGTATCTTACCCGAGTTGTCAGTTGGAGGAACAGGTTCTATGTGGCTGTGAACTGGGCTACCACGCTTGTCTTTGGCAGAGACAACTCAAGAATAGGTTGAAGCAACACAATCATTGTCATTTGCCCTATTATGGTTTATACTTTATACATGTTAGAAGGCTGAGGCCTTGAGTTGGATTCAGGCTTTTTGCTTTTCTTCAAGTTTGGTCTCCCAATGTTGGGTACAATTTTGATTCAATTTAAAGATGACATTGCTAGTTTAAATGCTTCTGCTGCACCAAATGAACCACTCAACCTTATTCATTGATGCATATTGGCCTCTATAAGCCTTTAGTTCATTCCATTCATTCAAACAGCAAATAATAGTAAAACCCACATGAATTCTGTTCGGAAAATTTAGTCTTTGATCGATTTTGAAAGTTAACATGAACACAATCCAGATCCTTGATCGAAAACCAAATACATTTCACTAATCCATACACTACAAAATTTGTACAACCTTTGATGCACAAAACAAAAGCTCAAACTCACTCATCAAAATCTTTCACTCACAAAAAAAAAAGGAAAAAGAATCCAACACACACCAATTATCTAAGAGAAGTGGTGACCAGCACGACGGTGAGAGAACATAGAAGAAACAGAATGAACCAGAATCACCACTATGGCCATCTTCACCTGACCCCTCTTTGGAATCAGACGGCCAGAAATCCTCTGAGACAAATTCCCACCGTTAATCATAGCACTCCTTGCACTCTCCATCTCTTGTAAAATATTTTGCTTCTGGGTATGTTTTTGGGATTCAAAAGGGTCACTCTTTCTATTGAAGCGACTGAGAAAGAGAGAAGAAAAGCTTGAAACTTTGAAGCTGTGTTTGAGGATGTGATTTTGGGTCTTCTTGCTTGTGCTTTATATAGTGGCAAAAGACCCAGTAGACCACCTCATCAATTTTGCTTTTTTTAACTTGCTCGTAGAATTTGACTGTATTTTTTTGAAGAAAAAATACAATCTTGACTTTCCCAGTTGGTCATGTTCATACTGGTCTGTCGGTTTTTCATTTATAAGAAGCCAAACTTCACCTTCAATTCGCAACCTAAAACCTTATCTTCACGGAGACTTGACCTTGAAAAGCCACTCACAACAAGAATCGCAACAACTTTGAATTATGAAAATTGCTAGTGGGATTAGTAAAATAAGCACGTGGTCAATTGGTTCTCATAATTCAAAAATATTAGTCATAAATCACTCATTGACTGAGCACTATCCCAAGGCAGCTTTTGTCTGCAGCACGTCTTTTTCCCAAAGAGCCAAAGCTCGTTCTGGATCTTGACCCGTATCCAGATTCGAATTTATGTTGATCCAGTCCATACTACCAAACTTTTGTTCTTCTTCTTCTTCTTCTTCGTCTTCGTCTTCGTCTTCTTCTTCTTTCTTTATGCCCAAGTTTTGTTTGTAATTGTATAGTGATATGGTAGAGACCAAGTCCAAATATAGCTAACATTGTCGTTCTCTTTTGAGTGATTGCATGTAATTATGTAATATTTACAATGCAATTTCGTTTTTACGAATTGAAATCGTTCATTTTTTAGGTTTCATGTTCGGCCAAATTAATAATACGGAAGATAATTAAAATCAACTAAAGTTTAGAACACAATTACCAAAATGATTATTAGTCTCTTTGTTTGAGAAAATAGTTTAAAGAATAGAAGAAAAAGACTTGCCATGAACTGCTAATTATATGCAAGTTTATGGTTAATTATCACTTATCACATGATTCATATCATTCCCAAGTACAATTATGGGAGCAATACCATTCACTGAATCTGATAGGGGAAGGACATTGATTCATCATTCATTGTACGTACTTTCATCTAAACGCAGAGGACACAATATTTAATCATGTCAGACTGTGTTTAAAGGATCAGATCAGATCTAAATAATTTAGATTATGAACGAAATTAAGGCTGCCAATTGAACCTAATACTTATTATTTTTATAATAGCTGCGTGCAATTATAGAAAATAAGAGAAAGGAAAAACAAGCTTATTCTCAAGTCTCTTTGCTCATAGTTTTTGATTGCCGGTTGGCAATACTGATAATTGACCTCGCCAGCTGTTGAGTTTACTTACTACAGAAATTTCAGCAATACAATACATTTCTAAACTGGTTTCTAATACTATCAACTACTCCAGTGCTACAAGTACAATTCAGAAATGGGGTTGATCAAAAAAGAAATGGGGTTTGGTATTTGAAGGCATAATTGTTGTTATAAAGAAAAAGATGATTAACACACCTAAAGTAATTAAAGGTTAACTTAACTTCACGTACTCAAGGTAAAGCACTAAAGTAGGGCTATTTAACCCTTTTATAAATTCTTTGTTCCTCCTATATAGTAGTCCACAGAAATCACAATCCCCATATTGCTCCCAGCCTCCCATTACAAAAAGAAGCCAATTCTCTATGACAGTATGACCCAATGTGACTAGTAAAAGTTGGCTTTCATGAAATTATTAAATATTTAAAGTGAACAAAATCAAATAGCCTTCTCTAATCTCTAATCAATTAAGAAGATCTTTTTTTTTTGGACAATCTAATCAAGAAGATCTTGCAACCTCTGTTTAGAAGAACCTTTGTTTATTAAATGGGAATGACTAATTCATTAATATATGGCTATTATTTTCTGAGAGTGGAGGACAGGAATAAAGTAAAGAAAATAATAAGATAGATCAGTGCGATCATAAACATTTCATTATCTGAATTATTTAATCAATTATGATGAGCATATGTTTTAATTTGATAGGTACATAAAACCGTTGTACCACTACTATCATATACACTGAATCTTGTATTGAAAAGGACTACTAGGGTTCATGTAATGTACTTCTTCTCAATATCTATAGACAGCACATGTTTAATTATGTTCGATATATTATTATATTGTGTTAAAAAGGCATAGATTCGGATCGATCTTAGCAGTGGGATTATGATATATATTAGAGTTCGGTTGATGTTTGTTCTTCATATAATAATTCACTAATTATTAATATATATCTTGGTGACATATATATATGAGGAGTAAGGCTATGGTATGTTAACATTTCTCATACATAATGCGGAGAGAAAGTCCTTAATAAGGTAAATAAGGTCCTCATTAGAGTAAATTAGGTTCTCGTTTGAGTAATTAAGTCCTAAAAATGGTAATTGTAATGTTTTACGACTTGAGGACACATATTACCAATTCGACAACTCATGTGGTAACTACGAAAAAGCCCTCGTTATGGTAAATTTTGTCCTCATTAGAGTAAATAGGTTCTCGTTTGAGTAATTACGTCCTAAAAGTAGTAATTGTACGTATGAGATACGTTAACATACACTAGAATTTTCCATATATGAGATATGCACATAGTAGGGTTTTGGTTTTAGTTCCCCCCGGCCACTGCATGTATTTTTTCATTCACATTCTTCATAAAACTTCTCTAACACCGCCAATCGAGATTTTGCAAAACAAAATGCACATATATATGAGTTGAATGCGGACATGTAATATGATATGTAGTGAACTAGTTACTTATATGAAGATGAGTATGAATGTAAATTTTTTTTACATAAATTGAAGTCTTTTACGAAACATAATGATTTTTAAAATATTCGTATATACTTGTTATACTCATATTATATATCACAATTGATGAGTCCGCCACAAACCCATATTACATATTTACATATCACAATGTCAATGTTCTCAAAATTTATCTATCTATTACAATGTATTATTAGATATGTGTAGTTAGCTTCTTAATTTTTTTTTTGGCAAGATAGTTCTCTTCTTAATTTATGTACCGCTACGTTAGCTAATTAAGTGACTCATTACTTGGTCAATATGGAATTACATACATACGGCTTTAACTAGGCAATTTTCTCCAAGATCTGAAACAATAAGGTGGTTTATTTAGTGCCACTCCCAGCCACTTATTTCTCAAAGTCAGGATTCAAGACCAAATAGGTGAACGATCGAGTACTTCGATCTGTTAATTGTTAAATAACTTGCAAGGGAATATGAGTTACTGGGTACTTAAGAGGAAAAACTGGAGATCAACTATACCTAATTAATAGCTAGTATATATTGGAATTCTAATCTTTGAAGCTAGCTGGTTAATTGCTTATGGGGTTTCAATTTTTAGTGGCTTGAAATTCCCGGCCTGCTTTCTTCTTAAGATGAAATATTCATCCCAGCACAAATTAAAGAGAAATATAGAATCCCATTTCATATTTGATGCAAAATATTAATCTACAATGTACACTCTTTAAAATCCATGCCAGTACATGAATTCAACTCAAATCTTTTCTGAAAAATGAGGCCGGTAAAAGCCCTAGATTGAGTACTACTACTTCATAAGCATTCCAAATAAGTTAGGAGTTATTATTAGAATGCTGCTTGTACATGGATGGACGCTGAGGAGTGAAGATAGAAGCCACAGAGTTGGCCAATCCCACCACTATCCCCATCTTCACTTGACCCCTCTTCGGAATAGGGTTCCCCGCCGAAAACCGCCGCGAAAAAGGACCACCGCCGCTCATCATAACTCTCCCGGAAGTGACTGTTGAACTCTCCATCTCTGAACTCTAGAATTAATGTGCTAGCAGCTGTGAGTGTTTGTGATGAAAGTACTGGTTTGCTCTGTGGTCATCCAAAGCTCAAGGCTTTCTTATATAGTAGTAGTCGATCAGTGGATTGATTGAGCACAAAGGGTAATTCAGTCTCCTCCGTGTTGATGTAAGCAAATAATGGAGATGAAAATTAAAGTGGTGCATGTGGTTCACATGGGATTTTAGTTAACAGAGTTGGGAAAGGGAAACCACCACGACCACAAACATCGATCATGTCGCACTGTTAGATTCCTTGTCTTTTATTCAAAACTCATCTCATTGCCAGAAGGAAAAGAAGGAGATTTGAACAATGAACAAACAAAATAATGAATGAATATTTTCTTATTATATATCTGATTTTAAAACTGCTGTTTGAATTTATATGGCCATCATTTTCTGAGAGTGCAGGACAGGAATAAAGTTAAAGAAAGAGCCAAGTGCGATCTCAAACATTTCGTTATCATCACAATATTCTGTTTGAATTATATATGTAATTAATTATGACCATGTGTTATAATTTGAAGGGCTAAACCGTTCACTGAATCTTGTACTGAAATTAAAGGACTACTTAATTGGTTCATGTATATATGTACTTCTTCCCAAAATCTAGACAGTTCATATATCATGTCATACTGTGTTAAAGAGGTATAGATTAGGATTTAAGCAGTGGGCTTATGATATTAGAGTTGGGTTGTTCGATCTTCATATAACAAAAATAACAGTACCTACACTAACATACATCATATGCATATAGTAAAGTTATGACTTATTTAGTTCTCTCCGGTTTTCATTAAATTCACATTAATAAAATTTCTTTAACATTGTCGAGATTTTTCAAAAACATAATATTATTAATCCATACAAACTAGTACGTGTGGCTACATATAATATGGATAACACGGAGACAGTCATATGAAGACGAGTATGATTGTAAAAATATAATTTGTAAAACTTAAAATGATCGACTTTTGAAATGAATAGAAAGTAAGATTCATATATAGATACTCATTTGAAGTCTCTTATATATATTTCCCCTAATTTAGTGCATCACATATGATTAAGTTCTATTAAAAAGCTTACATACATATGCAGCTCATTTAGCCATTTTATCCAAGAAACAATACATGAAGACCAAATTATACTATATACTAAAGCTCCTAGCATTCTTCATTACTGTTCATAAAAAATTACGATTTTTTCCTCATTTATTCATGAATTACGGTTCTACCATTATCCCTGAAATTACAGTTTTGTTCTCATTTATTTTCTCTCTCTTCTTTCTTTCGCAAACTCTCTCTCCCTTTCTTCACAGTCGCCGTCGAGCTTCCAAAGCTAGCTCCGACAACCACCACACAACACCGCCCTTATTAATCCTTTTTGCCATATGTATATACAATTATGCGATGACCCTCTTTATCCTAAGGAGGGGATCCTTAGCTTGTACTCACTATTTTCTCTGTTGATATTTTTAAGTAAAACTTGCACTATCGATCCGAGTATGAGCTACTGGGTAAGAGGGAAACAGGACTTGATGGAAGTCATGGAACTTTATTTTTTGAAACTTGATGCTTAATTTGTGGTGTTCCCTTCTAGTTCTAGAGGTTTGAGATAACCCTGTCAAATTATTTAATAAATACACTTTTTTTTTGGCCAATACAATTTTCAGATGGTTTGGTGAAGACTGATATATTAAATTATTAATCATTGAATCAACCCTTCTTCTAAAAAAAAAAAAATCGTTGAATCAATCCACCAGATTTTGTAGCAATTGATTGACCAAAAGAGAACTGTAGAATCTATCATTTCATATTTGATACTTTTCTACAATGTACAAACTTTAAAATCCAGTACATGAAGCTCAAATTAAAAAAAAAAAATTCAAAAGAGGAAAATTAAGAGGCAAAAGCTCTGCAGTACTACTACTTCCTAGAGTATTCCTAATCCTCAGGAGTTGATAGAATGCCGCTTGTACTGAGGAGTGAAGATGGAAGCCACAGAGTTGGCTAATCCCACCACTATCCCCATCTTCACTTGACCCCTCTTCGGAGTAGGGCGCCCCGCTGGAAACCGCCGTGAAAAACCTCCACCGTTCATCATTGCTCTTCCGGAAGTGGCAGTGGCTGTGGAACTCTCCATCTGTGTTAACTCTCTGAACTCTTGAATGTGGTAGCTGTGAGTGTCTGTTATGAAAGTTTGCAACTTGGTTTTACTTGATGCTCATCCAAAGCTGAAGGCTTTCTTATATAGTAGTACTCAAGGGATTGATGCACAAGTTGTGTAGGGATAATTCAGTCTTTTCGGTGCTGATGTAAACAATAATGGAGATGAATTAGTGCTTAAGATTATGGGCTCCAGAAAAAATAAAGTGAATGAATCAATGAATTATATATATATAGTATTGCTGGCTGCTGCATATGGTTCACATGGGTTTTTAGTTAAAAGAGTTCCCACAACCACAAACATCCATGTCTCACTGTTTGATTCCTTGTCCTATACACAAAATTCATCTCAGTGAGATTTTTTTGGCAATGATCTCAGTGAGATTAACCAACCTTTGTTTGAGCCACAGGTATATTGGTCTTACATATCAAAGTTCATTGAAACTAGTCTTTTTTTTTTTTTGGTCAAATCATTGAAACTAGTCTAAGTACTAATATTTCTCACTAAAGTACTGATGTACACTAAAAGTCGTGATGGCTTACACTAAAAGCCAATGCATTTTACACAATCCGTTAGCAGGAACAAAATTGTAATATAGTACTTCGGTTGGATTAGGATTTAATGAGTTAGACACATTAAATGAGTTAGACACAACGTGTCAAACTTGACACAAAACACAAAGAGATTGATATGACAAGATGAGTTTTGATACTAGTCTAATGAAGTCCATTCGTATTTCAAATTGAAGTTGATCATGTGATATCCTTCGTCCAAACTATATAGGCCGGAGTCTAGTATATTGCACTAAAAGTGACGATACAAAATATGATAAAATTCTCAAATGGTACCTGAATTATAACGAAATGTACTTTTTGCTACCCACAAATGCTTAGGGAGTCTGGTGGTACCCAAACTATGTCTATGTTAGCCTTATTAGTACCTCCGTCCAATTTTCCGTTTAAAAAAAAATCATCAAGGGTCGGACAAAAAACACAAAGAGTGAATGATTTTACGAAAGTGTCAATGACAAAAAAGAGTGAATGTTTTTTTTCTGACCTTTGATGACTTTTTTTTTAACGAAAAATTGGACGGAGGTACTAATGAGACTAACGGAGACATAGTTTGGGTACCACCAGACTCCCTAAGCATTTGTGAGTACCAAAAAGTGTATTTCGTGATAGTTCGGGTACTATTTGAAAATTTTACTCTACAAAATACACGGTGGTCATCATGGACTACTTTTTCAATGCATTAATCAGTGACACAATTAAGTAGAATATTATTTTGAGCCAATCTCTTCTCATTTCCCACACAAGGCATAGACTCATAGTGATGAGATTACTTGACTTTTTCTTCTGAACTTAATGGGAGTATACATACCATATGATTTGCAGTTATCAGCTCAGGGTCTCGGGGAGGACAAATGAAAATCATAATCTCCACTAACTGAGAAACATTATTGTGAAGTTGACAAGTTTGTTTACACTCAAACTTCAAGTTCAAGCACTAGGTCTAGGGGAGCTTTATCTTTCACGTTTTTTCTAAGAGGAGATAAGAAAGAAAAAGTGGATGCAATCCGATTTCAAAAATGTGAAATGGATTGATTGATTGCAACATCGATCAACCCACTCGAGGTTTGTAGTTTTGCTCATTCTGTTATTAAAAGGCTATTAAGTAGGAGCTCGAGCCCAAATCCAAATTCTTTATTGGGCCTCCTATCCTTATTTGTCTTGTCCTCAAAGGCTCAAAGAAGGTGAAGTAGGCAGCTTGGAATTTCGTGGCGATTTTGATATACTTTTGTAGGTTCACCCTTGGCCTCGCTTACGTGACCTCATTTGCCCTACTTTGGCCAGTGGCCACCCAAAGGTATAGATTGATCAATGTTGTTGTAATAAAATGAACAAGGAGATGCAACATAGAACTATACAAGGGACACTTAAGAAGAGACTATGTACGTCATGCTATTGAAACGCTGAAGTAAGTGGAGCTCAAGCTGTTCATCCTAAAGAGTCCAAACCAATGCATAGTAACAAATTAACCTCATGAGCATTAAGAATTGAGAGGCACATTGCGGCACCTAATGCCTTCTGCTTTCAAAGTTTCAAATAAAGTAGGCGGTCACTAGTACGTCTGCCTCAACTTAATTGACCTAAAATTAATGAGATTTTGTTTTCCTCCAAAATTGTATCATTTACAATTCTTACACAATCATAAAGGCACAATATATAGCATCTAAGAAAGAATGATCGATGATCGATGCATGAAGAAGCCATCTCAGATATTTAGCATGCTAAAACTTGTTCTCCTGCTCGCTCTTTGTAACCCTTATACACAACTAGCTACTACATCAACCTGTATAACAAACCGTATTCGATCATTTCGATCTATTACGTACACTATCTTATAAGAATTAGGCTTCCATGCATAATCTATGACATTTCGAAGCACAGTATGTACTGTGACTCGTATAATCGTACGTATATATGTATTGTCAGCTTCATAGAAGTCATAGTAATGTATGAACGTACAAATTGATTCTACATAAGTAAGAAAATGCAGTGCTTTTGTCTGGCTTGATCCATCCTATCTAATCTGTTTAATTTGCTAGCAATCCAGGACACCAAGTCCTTCCACTCACTTGAGCAAAAGTAGTTTCCAAAAGCATATACAGTATGTAGAATATTAATATATCATTTATTTATTTATTTATTTATTTATTTTTTGGTTACACGGAGGTTTAAAAGACCCAAAGCAGAAAAAATTAATATATCATTTATGAAACACACTTCATGAGCCGATCTCGATTCGTAGAAGAAAGAAATCATGAAGTTCAATCGTGATCAGGAAGGTGGAGATGGAGATGGATTTAATCCACTTGCCCACCCAAAGGGGACTGAAAGTGATCGATATAGAGGAAGAGGATCCCTAATTCGATTAATATCCTCTATCAACCTGAAGATGGATCAATCCACTAGCCTAACAATGTCATGCCAATGTGAGCATCGATCTCATGTATCAATGTCATGATATGGCAATCCTTCTAACTAGTAGTGCCAAGACATATTCTTCTTAATTTATAAGAACTTGCATACGTCTTGATGAGTTGATCATGACTCCAATATAATAACTGTATATAACATCCAATAATGTTCTTTTATCAAGCAATTTGGTTCCTAATTTGCTTTTGGTTTAGAGGCATTCTCTCCACAATATATATTGTAGAGGTCTTAAGTTCGAATCTCCTCTGTCTCAAATTTTTTAACATTTTATGATTACTAGCGTGCATGACATAATAATGATGATTTTGTTAAATGTTGTATGAGATACCCGAACATTCTTGGTTTGAACTCACTCCAACATGTTGTAGTTTCCGCTAGCTATGTCTCCTCAAATTCGTCGGGCCTAAGGTAGACCCAATCGTAACTCCACCTAGCCATTTAGTGCATCTTTTATTGATCGACAAGAAATATAACAAAGCAAGCTTAAACCAAGTTTACTTTTGAAAAGAAATCAAATTTACTGTGATTGAGCAAAACTGAGTTTACAATGAACTCAAATTCAAAAACTTGAAGATAAGATTAATCTTTGCTTAAGGTTATCACAATCAACTTCAAATTTCTTTTAGATAGCACGTCTCTCCCTATATATACGTGGTTCTATTCAATAAATTTTTATTGGTTTCCTATTTATAGTATGAGTTTGTTAGGTGACTGCTTCTCCATTTATTGATCTAGTCCCCCTTTTCCCTTTGTATAATTTTCTCTTTTTAAATAAAAATATATACTCCACATAAAAAAAATTATCATTATTAAGTCCAATCAAATTTAAGGTGGAGCTCATTAATTGAGTTTGTCAAGAAACAAGTCAAGCCAAACCAAGCTCAAGTTTTGAAATAAGTTTGCAAGTCAAGCTCAAACACAACAAATTAAACTTGACCATAAACAAGTCAAATCTGAGTATGTAATGCTCGGCTCGGCTTATTTACACCCCTACATATATTATATGACATTTAATAGCGTCTCATTAAGTCATTATTATTCAAAGTTCAAACTTCAAACCTAAAAAAATAATCAAATCAAATAAAACTGAAAATATAGAAATTTTCCTAACGATTCTTGGCTCAATTTTGTACTAAAAGGGTCAGGCGAAAAACAAATGTCTTTAAAGAAAGCATAAGTTCCAATTATGATGCCATAAAGCTATCACTTTCTCTTCTATTTTGGCCTTTATAAGATCAGTCTTCCAACGTCACTAAGCAGCACCCCACATACTCCAAAGTTCCAAAACTCACAAATCATAGAAAACCACGCTCAAACACCCAACTCAAGATTTTGTTCTTTTTCCTTTCATTGATGATATGCCTTTACATTGTTCAAGTATGGCTATAAAAGCCTCTCACAATTTAGGACTTGTGAAATTGAATAACAAGCACAAGCTCATAACCAACCACGTAGGAACAATTAGCTTCTCTAAAACCCAACACCACAAAATCTCAGAGCCCATTGGCTGCTTATCCATGTCTAACCAAACCCAGTCCTTCACAGTAATGGAGGACCAGAAAAGGTCGAGTCTTGCATCCCTACAACCAGTGAAGTACTCCCAAGAATTGGAAATTGCTGTCAGAGCTGTGCAAATGGCTTGTTCTCTCTGCCAGAGAGTTCAGGACAATTTGATATCCAAGTCCAGCGCTGTGGTCCAATCCAAAGATGACAAGTCTCCGGTCACTGTTGCAGGTCAGTCTTGTTTTATGAACTGGGTCAATGTAAATTGTGTTGATTTGAACTGGGTTTTTTGTGATTATGATTATGGTTATGTTGCCTTTCTGGGTTTCGGAAATTGTTCTTCAACAATGACTAATATTATAGTTTATACGTACAAATTGACCTGTGACGTATTACTCTGAATTATTAATTTGCCTTGGTTGAAAGTGCTCTAAGCAGTAATGCTTGTAAATTCTAATAAAAATATGAACTTGGGCATCTGTTTAAGTGGTTTCCTAGTGGCAACTTTAGTGCATGGAAATAAATTAAAACAATGCTAGTCCTTGTCTCCTAGAGTATCTGAAAGATGCCTGCTTTATTAAGCATTGGTTTTAGTCTTCTTTTTTATAAGCCAGGCATCAACTTGTATGATGTATGAATGTTGAACCGACACAAAAGACCTCATATGGATCATATCAGACCATGCAAAGGACATTATATCTTAGTCCCTATGCATTTCTTGACCGTTTACTGTACAGAATCACTAGAAGGCACAATTTGCATTTTGGACAGAGCATATAGTTAACTTGAGCCTTTTTACAGTGCCTATCCCAGCAGCTCTATGTCTTCTGCCTTCAAAAGCAATCTTTCTGCTGTCCTTAAGATGAACTAAATCACAATTGAACCGAATATTGTTCCAAAAATCGTGTCCTTTTGGTGTAGGACTCAGCCATGTTGTCTCTAATTTATACACAGAATCTCTCTGGATCATGTTATTGAACTCGTCTATTTGTTAAGAACCTCAATAATGCTTCATTTTTCTGTCTCAGACTCATAGTCATCGCTGTTTAGCTGCTCCCACTTATATTCTTATTGACGAAAATCAGGTCAAGTTTATCCTTTACTTAATTACTTAAGCATCTTTGACAATTTGAACGAAATTCAGTTTTCAACACCAAAAGATAGCTTCCAAAACACTGGAAAATAACTTCGCGCCATCCTCTTGAGAAGTTGCTGCTGGTGTATGGTTTTCGACATTTCTCTAGGGAATAACTTACAATATAGTAATCACGAATCACCTTGTTATCATACTGGAGTTTGAAATTTGTTCTATTTCAATGTGAGAAATAAGTGAAACCTGTAGTCTGTAACCAAATGATTACATGTTCTAGTCTAAAATTATTATTTCATTGGTTGAAGCATCATGGAGTTGTAATTTCAGCATTTTGGGTGAAATTTTATGGTTAATCTTTATTACACAATGTTCTAGTGTAGAGATATCCTCTCTGCTCTTTGTTATGCATTCCGGAATGTCTTTATTTCTTGAATCTTTATCATATCATGCAAACAGATTGGAGTGTCCAAGCAACTGTGAGCTGGATACTGTCAGAGTCTTTTGGGAGTAGCAATGTATCCATTGTAGCTGAAGAAGATATTCAAAACCTGTCCAAGGCTAAGGCAGCTGGAGTGTTGGAAGCAGTAGTAAAAACTGTAAATGATTGTCTAGCTGAAGCACCTCGTTTTGGACTTCAAGGTCCGAAAATGGCCCTTGGGACTACAGAGGTTCTTGAAGCCATCAGTCGGTGCAACTCAAGTGGAGGCCCTGCTGGGAGATTTTGGGCTCTTGACCCTGTTGATGGAACATTGGGTTTTGTACGCGGGGATCAATATGCTGTAGCTCTGGCTTTAATAGAGGATGGAGAAGTTGTGCTTGGAGTTCTTGGATGCCCTAATTACCCAATGAGAAAGGAATGGCTAAACTATCATCACCGGTATCATAGAATTATATCCAAATTGACCCCGCGGACATCAGAATCATGGGACAAAGGCTGTGTGATATATGCTAGAAGAGGTAGTGGTGAGGCTTGGATGCAACCACTGCTCCATGTAAATAAGAAATTTTTGTGGCCAAACTCGGCAAAACCTGTCCGAGTGTCCTCCATAGATAATCCATCATTGGCAACCTTTTGTGAACCGGTTGAGAAGGCAAATTCAAGTCATTCCTTCACAGCAGGACTGGCTCACAGCGTCGGACTTAGGTACATATGTTCTGAGTTCCATTCTCTTTGCCATATTTATACTATAATTTTGAATCCAAAGGCACTCACATGAACTATATTGACATATATTCTGCCATTCTCTAACAATAGTTGCAGGCATTTTGCACATTGTGATGTGTAACGATGCAATCAGTTTGTTAAGCCGAGTCCTTTTAACATGATCACAGATGAAAATAAGTTCTGGGTTATGTTGGAAGCCTGGAGGTACAATAGATATGTGATTAAATACACAAGTTTTAGACTAAGAGGTTGTTATGACTGCAGGAAGCAACCATTAAGAGTATATAGCATGGTGAAATATGCAGCCATAGCTCGTGGGGATGCTGAGATTTTTATGAAGTTTGCAAGGGCTGGTTACAAAGAGAAGATATGGGATCATGCAGCCGGTGTTGTTATCATACAAGAGGCTGGCGGTGTGGTTTCAGACGCCGGGGGGCGTCCTCTGGACTTTTCAAAGGGTATATACTTAGAAGGTCTTGATCGGGGTGTGATTGCTAGTGCTGGAGCAAACCTACATGACAAGATCATCAGGGCTGTTGATGCTAGCTGGGACTCCTCTAGTCTATAGTATCTGCTGGTTAACATAAAATTGAACATCAGAGAGGGCACTGTATATTATTATATTCAATTTTCAATATTTGGTTTATAAGGTAACATAAAAATCAGCCTGAAATGCTTAGAGTCAATAATAACTGAATTTTAGAGTTGAAAAGTATATCTAATAAATCTGAGCCACACAAATGATCGAACGGCTACGAATACCCCAATAATTTCATTTAAATGCATAAGAGAAAGGGCCAATTAGAGATAAGGCCATTTTGGGTGGCCTTATTTTTCAAAAGGTCACCTAATATTTTTTATTGAAATAAGGCCACAGTAGCTTTAGTGGTCTTGGACAGTAACTTTATTGTGCTTGGACAGTAGCTTTATTGTTCGTGGACAGTAGCTTTATTGTTCGTGGACAGTAGCTTTATTGGTCTTTAACAGTAGCTTTATTGGTTTTTTCGTATCCAGTATTGGACAGTAACTTTATTGTTCTTGGACAGTAGCTTTATTGTTCTTGGATAGTAGCTTTAGTGTTCTTTAACAGTAGCTTTAGTGTTCTTTGCTTTATTGTGATGTTACAGTAGCTTTATTGTACTTCGACAGTAGCTTTATTGGTCTTTGACAGTAGCTTTATTGGTCTTTGACAGTAGCTTTATTGGTTTTTTCGTATCCAGTGGCATTTTTGTAAATAATAGCAAAAAAAATGCGGTGGCATTTTTGTAAATATTGCGGTGGCATTTTTGTAAATATTAGTGGCCTTATTTCAGAAAAAAAAATGTTTGGTGGCTTTTTGAATAACAAGGCCACTTGGTGGCCTTATGACTAATTTTTTATAAGAGAAATTAGATTAAAGGACACGTTAGCCGAAAAGGAGAAGGATAACGTGCACGTGAGTTGCACAGGATCCGCTCTCTGATTCTCATAGAGGTCGCGACCTCTTTCTTAAAAACCTAATTTCACATCTTAATTTCCTAATTTCACATCCTAATTTCACAGAGGTCGAGCCGAAGATATCGTCATCAATGCCACTGTGAGAGTGAACGAATTGCAGAATCCCTTTGTTCCAGAGTCACCTTGTCCCCGATGGATCGATGACGTCTCCTCCGATCCCCACCGAAACACTCGTATGTAATTTTCTTTTAACCCGGCCTCTGCGATCGTTCATATTTTCTCTGTTCCTTTTTACTTGTCGTCTGCGAGTGCTTGTGCCAGAGAGATTGAAAATTTAAGTACGAATGTGGAGTTTAGTTAGGTTTGCAATTGTAGAAACCCTAGGGTTTATGATTGTGTGGATTAATCAGTTAGTTTTTCTCTTTATCAGATTGAGATTGGGATCTAAGGATCAGATTGAGATTGGGATCTAGGGTTTACTGACGTTTCTAGTGAATTTCTTATTTTCTTTTGCATGTTGTTTTAGAGTATAAATCCAATCTTGGAATTCGCATGAGAGAGATTGAAAATTCAAATTGATTATTTTCGAATTCCAACTTTAATTGATTATCTTCCTATTTTCCAACAGAATGATTGCGAATATATATTTGATTTTGTAGACTATGTCTGTATGTACGTGGCATTCACACTGTTATTCTCATGATAAGCCCCCACTGAGGACTAGCTTTACATATTTCAGTTCTGCACTAATCAGTGTCTTATTTATTAAATGCGAGATAGACTATTTTATGTTGATTAAAAATTATTAAGTTGTAGATGATCTGTTGGAATGAGGCTAGATAGTAGTTAGGGTAAAGCCAAAAGAGCCAACGATATATACATTGTACATTGAGTTTGATGTAGGGTTTGTTTCCTGGTGATTTGTCTATATCATTCTGAATCAGCTTGGATTGATGACTCCCTTGCGAGACAAAAACCCTTATAGATTTTACATGTAATGTCTAGTCTCCAAATCCAACTAACTAATCCGGCCACTACTCCCTTGTTTTTGTTTTGTTATTGCTAACCTAGCTCTTGTGTCAAACTTTCGGTGTGAAAAGATGTTCTATCTCGAAAAGAACGTTACCTCTTCAAATAGAGAAAATGATGTTATGTAGGAAAAGGGCACATTCTAAATTATATTTGTGTTTGTGATATCCTCATCATCATGAGCTACCACTCTGAAATAACTTGCAACACCTGTTATATGTTTTTCTTAATTAATTCTTCAAAGTAGTCATAGTCTCACCGCAAAAAAAAAAAGTAGTCATAGTCTAGCTAATTGTCATTATCATTGTTATTTTCTTTCTGGTTGAATATATATATATATATATATATATAGTCTAGCTAATTAATTAACAATACAGTTTAGGTCGAAAGTACCTTTTTCGCTTTATGTGTGAAAATGACCATTCTTATTTAAAGTCAATCACATGAACTTATATATATATATATACTTCATTACTAACTGTACATGTGGTATTTGTTGTTTTGATTTGTGTGATAATAGATCGACGACCATGACGAACTTTGCTAAGTTGAACCAGGAAATGGGATTCCAGAGATGATCAACATCTGATAAGCAAAAGGTGCAATCTATCCGTACAAAAGTAGTAAAGAACGACGAGAACAGTGGTGATCTTTCCTTAGCATCAATAGCCTCAAACCTGCATGATATTTCTACCATTGTTAATTAATCCACCTATCCCCTCATCAGATTTAGCTTATACTTCATGGGCGGTATGTCCAATTTCCTTGCCCTGCCTTTATAATAGAAAAGAAGAAAAAATAGCCCAAGTTTAGTGGTTCATATTCTTGTATTGGAAATTTGGACTTGGCTCTGCATTATAACATACATTCATGCTATGCTATTTATTATGTTTTATTTTAATTAGTCTTTTTATTAGATATGAATTTAATTAGGTGGAGCACCCTTCTGCACTAGGCTCATTTGATCGGATGATGAAAGTTGCAAAAGCGAAGACAATGACGGCACCCTTTCACCGATCGTTGATGATCCAAATCGTGCTTTCATGTCCAATGAGGTATATATTTGTAATAATTATTTCTCTTAATAACGTGATCAATTACTAATTATAATTAAACACTCCCAGACAAATATAATTATTTCTCTTAATAACGTGATCAATCACGAATTAAACACTCCCAGAATTCCCTATATTGACGTCTCCATTTATATGGCAGCTGCTAGCAGCAGTACGCGAAGTGGCCAAATATTTTCCAACAAGTGGGAGGAGTAGAGACAAGGTAATTGGTGACTAAAGGCCCAAATCGTAAGGCCCAAACTCTGGCAAAATTGTAACTGGAGGCCCACTTTGAATGATGACTAAGGCCCAGACTACAAAATCGTTGGGCCCAAACTCGAACAAAATCGTTACCAAAACTCTGGCGTAATTGGTGTCTTGAATCATGACTCCAGGCCCAATCTCTTGCAAAATTTTGAACTGAGGCCCAATCTTTGAATCAAGACTCCAGGCCCAATCACTTGCAAAATCGTAACTTCAGGGCCTAATACAAAAGTCTAATATTTTTAGAAAATTCGGCCCATTAACAGATTATTTGGGCCCATTTGACAGAACATTCTGCCCAGTATCAGAAGACTTGGGCCCATTTGATACAAACTCGGCCCATTGACAGAATATTCGGCCCATTAACGGATGACTTGCGCCCATTGACGGAAAATTCGGCCCATTAATAGAATACATAGGCCCATTTGCCACTAAAAATTAGCCCATTAACAGATAACTTTGCCCATTGACAGAAAATTTGGCCCATTAAAGAAGACTTGGACCCATTTGACAAAAAATTCGGCCCTGAATTGGGCCCATTTTCTGGCACTGGGCCCATTAACGGATTTCTTGGGCCCATATGACAGAATATTCGGCCCATTAAAAAAGTCTTGGGCCCATTGACAGAAAATTTGGCCCATTGACGGATGACTTGGGCCCAGTGACAGAAAATTCGGCCCATTAACAGATGACTTGGCCCATTCACAGAAAATTCGGCCCATTAATGGAAGACTTGGGCCCATTTGACAGAAAATCGGCCCATTAATCGAACACTTGGGCCCATTTGATAGAAAATTCGGCCCATTAACAGATGACTTGGGCCCATTCACAGAAAATACGGCCCATTAACGGAAGACTTGGGCCCATTTGACAGAACATTCGGCCCATTAACCGAAGACTTGGGCCCATTGACAGAAAATTCGGCCCATTAACGGATGACTTGGGCCCGTTGACCATGAATTCGGCCCATTTGACAAAAAAATTCGGCCCATTACAGAAGACTTGGACCCATTTGACAAAAAATTCGGCCCATGAACATAGGAATTGGGCCCATTTTCTGTCACTAGGCCCATTAACGGATTACTTGGGCCCATTTCAAAGAATATTTGGCCCATTAACATATGACTTGGGCCCCATCACAGAAAATTCGGCCCATTAACGGAAGATTTGGGCCCATTTGACAGAAAATCGGCCCATTAACCGAAGACTTGGGCCCATTCACAGAAAATACGGCCCATTAACGGAAGACTTGGGCCCATTTGACAGAATATTTGGCCCATTAATGGAAGACTTGGGCCCATTTGACAGAAAATCGGCCCATTAACCGAAGACTTGGGCCCATTTGACAGAAAATCGGCCCATTACCGAAGTCTTGGGCCTATTTGACAGAAAATCGGCCCATTACCGAAGACTTGGGCCCATTTGACAGAATATTCGGCCCATTAACGGAAGACTTGGGCCCATTGACAGAAAATTCGGCCCATTAACGGATGACTTGGGCCCTTTGACATAATAATCATCCCATTAACTTAACACTTGGGCCTATTGACCGAAAATTCGGCCAATTAACAGAAGATTTGGGCCCATTGACAGAAAATTCGGCCCATTAACAGATGACTTGGGCCGCCCATTTGACAGAATACTTGGCCCATTAACGAATGACTTGGGCCCAATGACAGAAAATTCGGCCCATTATTGGAAGACTTGGGCCAATTGATAGAAAATTCAGCCCATTAACAAAATACTTGGGCCAACTGATAGAAAATTCGATCCATTATCGAAAGACTTGGGCCCATTAATGAAAGATTGGGGCGATTAACGGAAGACGGGCCCATTGATAGAGAACTCGGCCCATTACGGAAAACATGGTCCCATTGACAAAAATCTCGGCCCATTATCGAAGACTTGGCCGTGAAGCCCATTAAAAATCGGCCTAGATTATATCTTCTGAAAAAATATAATTTGGGAATTCAGGGCCAAACATTTCCACCGCTCCAAGATTCTGGGAACTCATTTTCTCCGTCATTTCATTACTCTTGCATTACGTGTCATGGGAAGAAATTTGAGGGTCTTTAATGGGCCAAACAGTTTATTGCAGTTTAGTCATTAAAGGGCTAAATTTTCAAATTTTGGGCCGCCTTGATATGATAGTTGTTTCGATTAAACAGGTCCTTATTTTGGTTTTTAAAACCATATTTTCTCGGTTCTATTTCGCAGTTTATTTTTGAATTTAGTATGACGATTTATCATCTAACGTAGAAAAAAAAAAGTCAAAATGAAAAAAAAATAATACAATAGTTATACAATTCAGGGCCATAATAATTAACAAGTAGAAAAGAAGATATGTTTCAAGATGCGTCAATCCCTCCTTGTGTTGGATCCTAAAAACAAACAAACATGGTTCACAATAAGCCAACAGAATTTGAACAAAATTGGATACACATAAATTTAAGAGGGAAAAGAAAAACAAACAACAAAGAGCTGTAATCGGAAGGGGAGATATTGATTATTTACAAGTTAAACAACTTGCATGTGATATGAGCAGTCAGAAAAAATAACCATCCTTTTACTGCTTGAAACCAAAGAGTTGAAGCACTTGAATTAGAAGAACAAAAAAACAAGATGGAGTGAAACAGGGGAGAAACTAAACCCCAATAAAAACAAATAAAACAACAGACCAAGGAATGGGAAATAATTGCTTGGAAAATATTAAGAACAATAATTTACATAGAGTAACTAAAACTGAACCAAAGTGCTATATAAGTTTCACCATATATTTTTCTTATTTAGTTTTCTATGACCTGCATTCGTGTGCCAATCTATTGCCAGCTCCATATAAAGCTAGTTCTCCTCCCACTCTTGCAATTAGTCTGAATATGCAGTCATTGTACATTTGAATCGCCTGCAATCATATATAGGCAATCATCAACTATGACTATCTTGACATGATCAAGTTACACATATAATCATAATTAATTCAGGTCTATAGATATTTATAGTTGATGTAGAGAAAGTTAGGCACTATAACAAACCATATTATGCTAAAATTGACCTGATAAAGTTGCACATTTAGGAAGCTAGATGAAGATATGGACATTTATTTTACTGATGTATGAGATGGGTGATAACATATTAGACTCTTATTCAGATGTAACCACATTTTCAGCAAAGCCAAACCGAGCAAATACTACATTGCATACACATATATGATAAACTGATGACTCAATGTTAAAGTACCTTGAAATGTGCTAAGGCAAACTCATAAAGTGGGAGCAAAGGAGAAATGCAAATATATGAAGAGTTTTTATGTGAATGCCACTATTAAATCAATACAAACTACAATAAGCCTACATCAAATTGAGAGAGTTTTGGTAACTTACAAGTATTTATCCTATCTCAGACGTATAGATACTTTTTCTGAAAATTGTGGTAACACGCAACCAAAACATGTAAAGTATGAATCACTAATATTATTGTTTCAACCTGTCAACTTTTACTTTATCTTAAACTTTTCATTAATCCCAGGAATCCTGGGTAAGCTATCAAGAAACATGCATTATGACACACTAAAGGAGAAGTAAAGAGAACTGAATAGCCAAATTAGATTAGAGACTACAACATTAAACCCACTTAGATGTAAGAGCTCATATATAAATGCTTGACCTGACCTCTTTTTAGCCCACTTATATGACTAAATGTCGTGCATGTTCAGGTGGATAACAGCTACAGGTAATAACCAACGAATCTGAAAAGAAAACCAAGTTCCTAGGTTAGTTCATAACTTGTGAGTCCTTCATCATCATATATGCATAATACGCTAAAAATATAATAATTTCCCAAGGCTTTGCCTGCATTTTCTCTACAAACAAACAAAAGCTAAACGCATAATAAAATGCTTTGTTTGGCTGTAGTTTTTATTATACCAAATCCCCTCACCATCTGATCGAAAAGCAAGCAGCAAATGCAGCAATAATATACTGGTAGAGGCCAGACAACCTTTCATATACAAATAACAGGGAACAACATCATCAAAAATAGACTTAGATTCTATGAGCTTACATCAAAATATTGTTTGGACTAAAGAGTTCAGTGAATCCACTAATAAAGTTTCTAATGTGTCCTTAGGCAAAACTTATACATGTGATTCTTAAAGCGTTTAGTACAAATCATATATGAAAAAGCATTCTTAATGTGGTTCGTGTACAGCATACAAAATGACAAAACCAGGAAAACAAAATAGAAGAAGCAAACCGGCATACCTGCAAATGTACCCAAAACAAAAACCTTTGCAACCTGCAAATTTTGTCTGAGCCTGCTACCCATTGAATTCCTAGACAGAATCAAAATCCAAAACTAAAATATAACCAACATTAGCTCCAATTTACCAAAAATATACTGCAAACATAAATCAAAATGCAAAAAAAAAAAAAAAAACTATCGATAAGAAATCGAATCCATTTCAGCAGCAAAATTAAGCAAAACTATCGATATGCTCAGCTCGGCGATTTGAAAAACAAAATTTCAATCTAGAATTGAAAGAAAAACGAGATTAAGCAATGTTTTTGCAGCGATCAACTATCCATTTCAGCAGCAAAATTAGACTAGAAAGATAAAAAAGAATATAAGAATTCAAATTTCCTTTCATGTTTGATATCCAAGAAAGCTGTGAAAAATAACAGAAAGAAGTAAAATTTCGAATCCAAATTTTCCAACTTGATCAGAAACACCTGTAACTCCTACTCGGAATCAAAACCACTCGAGATTCCAATCCCTTGCTTATTTTCTTTCTGGTCAATCAAACAATCTAAATTAGAAATCGAAACCCTAAGTGAGAGAGAGAGAGATGAATTACAGATGGCGAGGAGAGGGCAAGGACCATTGTCGTTCTGGATGACAATAGGCGCGGTGCGTCCCAAGAATTGAATGAGCTTGGTATTGTGAACACAGTCTTTCACTGACAGTGGTGGTGGCTGCTGCGATTCCTGACTCTGCTGTGATTGCTCAGACGACGGCGACGCCATGCCTGCCGATCACCGCCAACTTCTTCGTTTTTTCTTTTGCTTCGAGAAAGAAAGAGAGAGAGGTTCTAAGAATTTGCTCAAATTTGGTTGGGGCTGAGGTGTTAGGGTTTGTGTTTTGGGTATTAGGGATTTTGGGCCGGGATTGGCTTTACGAGGCAATATATGAAGCAGGATAAATATGTGAGGGTGGGAGAGAAGGATGACGGAGGTCCGATTCAGATTTAGAGAGTGAGGTCACATAGAGGATGCAGATCGATGGAGAAAGTGAAAGGACAGAGAGAGAAGAAAAAGAAAAAGAAAATAGACCAAAGAAATAGTTCGCGTATTCTGTGACTGTGAGAAAGCGGTTCCTGTGCAACTCATGTCACGTTATCCTTCTCCTTTTCGGCCAACGTGTCACATTATCCTTTTTTTTTTTTTTTGAGAATATGTCACATTATCCTTTAATCCAACTACGTTTATGCATTTAAATGAAATTATTAATCATGGGGTATTCATAGCCATTCCATCATTTTGTGGCTCAGATGTATTAGATACATATTTTTTTGGCTTGGCTAATTAATCCAAAACAAACAAATAAATGGGGAAAAAAATCACAAACAGTACTTCAACTTAAAGGACGATCGACACTTTGATATCTCAAGTTTGAAAATTATCACTTTGGTATCTCAATTGTGTTCATCTCCAAGAAAATGAAGAAATTCTTCAACATAATCTGGAAATTAAGGTTTCCTTTACGCGAAAGAGATGTTAATCCAGTCTCACCAAGGAGTAGGCTAGGGTTCATAATTCAATTGGTGACTAATTAATCCAATCCCCAAGAGATCGACCTAGGTAGGTTTCAGGTTTCCTAGCTTGTTATTAATTAAAGAATTTCATTAAACTTTCTATAAAAATAAAAATAAAAATTAGCCATAAGGCCACTTTGGGTGGCCTTATTATTCAAAAAGCCACCAAACATTTTTTTTTGAAATAAGGCCACTAATATTTTCAAAAATGCCACCGCAATATTTACAAAAATGCCACCGCATTTTTTTTTGCTATTATTTACAAAAATACCACTGGATACGAAAAAATCAATAAAGCTACTGTCAAAGACCAATAAAGCTATTGTCGAAGACAAGCTACTGTCAAAGCACAATAAAGCTACTGTAACATCACAATAAAGCAAAGAACACTAAAGCTACTGTCCACGAACACTAAAGCTACTGTCCACGAACAATAAAGCTACTGTCCAATACTGGATACAAAAAAACCAATAAAGCTACTGTCAAAGACCAATAAAGCTACTGTCCAAGACCAATAAAGCTACTGTCCAAGACCAATAAAGCTACTGTCCACGAACAATAAAGCTACTGTCCACGAACAATAAAGCTATTGTCCAAGCACAATAAAGTTACTGTCCAAGAACACTAAAGCTACTGTGGCCTTATTTCAGTAAAAAATATTAGGTGGCCTTTTGAAAAATAAGGCCACCCAAAATGACCTTATGTCTAATTGGCCCAAAAAAAAACACTATATTTAACATATACAATACCATTTGTCTGCAAGGCAAAACCATACAACCAATTTTGAGCAAGTCCAAACACATAAAATTGATCAATTTTTTTTATAAGACAAAATTGATCAATCGAAAGAGAAATGCTAGCAACTTTTCATACCAACATTTTTCATTACTCTTCACATCCCGCAATGTAACTTCATGATTAACATTGTTCATTCTCTTCCAAAAACTTTTGGAATGGAGTTTTTGACACGTAATTTCTATCCGAAATATACCCCTATCTAATTGAACAACCCGCCACTTTTCAAAGCTGTATTTGAGCAAAGAAGTTATGGATACATGTTGTTAATGGATATGAAGTTCTTGACTTTCTGAGCTGCTGTTGATTAAGAAAGGTCTGTACGTTAACTAAGTACAAAGTGACAATGCTCAATGTCCTAATCAATATCTAATACCAGATGGAAGCTAGGAAGAAGCAAGTAATTGTGAGGACAAGGAAGTAGTTCGATGCAAAATAACACTTTTCCTTGACAGACATATATACCTGTATGCATGGACTCAAATGTCACATAAGAAATTGGTCGGCCCTCCACTTTTAATTGCTCACTGCTCAGCTCCTCCTTCGTGTTGACAACTTGACCAGCTACAATGCATGCCTGGTTGTCGAGATCTAGGATACTCATCGATAGATCTTTTCTTAAGTTAATTTCTCTACCATATATATATACTCATCAAATTTAACGTTGAAAAACAATTTCTACCTTGAAAGAAAATGAAAAAATTCTGATCTAAAGGTTAAAAAAACTAAACCACTTGGTGTTGTCAAGTTGGGGGATAATTGTTCCTGCATCCTGATAATAGGAGGTCAGGGGTTCGAAACCCAGGTTGGATAGGTTTGAGTGACATTTGGGTTCGTGCACATGTCAAACACTAGTGGTCAGGAGCAACCCGTTTCGCGAAGAAAGATTAGCCCCCCCTAGGCGTTGGGGGAATCCTTTATGGGAAGAATTTGCTTGTTTATATATGAGCACAAAATGACTGGAATTATTTCTGAAACTTTTTGCTGCATACATTTCCTAAGCAACCAAAGAAAGTCGTTCCCGTTTATAAAAATCTTGTAAGTAGGCATAGCCTAAAGCCCCCCATGTAGGCATATTTGCCTCCCTACAAGGAGAATAAGTGGGATTCAACTTTATTATTGAGGTAGGGCAGGGTCCAAAGTTGCAACCATTGGACCACATTCATCTAGCTTGATCGATCAACAGAAACAATTAAAGTTGAAAATTAGTGATTGAAGAAAAACATTTTCACCAAGTAAAATGTAAAACGATATCTAATGCTCTCAAGGTTACATATGTAGAAGACTACACGTGAGAAATGTCGATATTAGCTAGCTATTCTGCCTATTCACTCACGACTTAATTTGAAACTTTAAGGGCACAATAATTGTCTAAGACGTAAGGTAGGGGACTTAATGTGTCGTGCCCCAACAGTTGTCCTAGTGATTGTAGCTTGCCTTTAATTTCGTGAACATGATCGAGTACGATTTGAAGGCGTACGTATCCAACCCTAACTTGACAGAATCGAAACTAATCGAAAACGATGCTTAGCAAATATGACCAATTAAGTCTAGCTACCATCGATCTCAAAGCTCAACTCGATACTGGAAGTGCCTACTTCTCTACAAATGCAGATGTGTATGTGCCGCCTGCATGTGGTCAGACTTCAAGTTTCACCGTCATCTTTAAATGAGTTTGAAGATTGGAAGTTAGCTACATTTATTTCATGTCGATCTAAGCTTAATTTAATATTTCTATGAGTCATGTGACAGCCAATTCTAACTCTATTCTGCTCAGCAATCCTCAAATATATCTACATATTTACGATTAATTGTTTATGAAAGTATATATTTCATCATTTATGCGACTTAATGTGTAATAAAATAATAGTTACATGATTGTATACAACGGAATAACGTTTTCTCTAACATATAAACTTATACATAGGGTTTAAAGTACTATTTAGATAAATAAACCGTAACGTATAAATAAAGAAAATATTAAAATATTCAAAATCAGAGTGAAATGTTACATTTTGTTACTTTAATAATAAATAAATAAATTCAAAAATAAGTTCTCTTTTGGTACATTAATTCATTAATATATTAGTATAACCCAACTCCATGTAATGACATTGCTCAAAAAACAAAAACTCCATGTAATGGCAGAACAACTTCATGATAGACCATTCAAACCCAACAAAAAAACTTCATGAGAGCATGTCCAATGGGGCTTATTTAGCCTAGTCTAAGCTAATATATAGACCATACAAACTAAAAGTCAGCTCCAACAACACCATTATAGACTTGGCTAAACACATGCTGACTTTTGGAAAAGGTTAAACTGAACATGGTCAAAAGCTAGGCTAAACTTTCAATCAACGGTCATGATTGAATAGCGAAAGCGATCAAAGGCTGATTAACAAATTAGACTTTAGATTTAGACCTTATGGGTGGAAATACAAAAGTGATGAGAAATCTAAATTGATGAATAATGTCACTTTTAGAGCTTAAATTTTAGTTTAGACTTTAATTTTTAGACTTTATAGATGCACATGCTCTGATAGACCAATAGAAACTAATTCTTTTTATATACTGCTACATGAAATGATGAAATGACTCTACGAAATCAGAGTCGGTCTACAGATAGTGCATATCATTTAAACGCGGGTTCCCAATGTCAAAAATTATGATATGATATAAAAATGTGGGTTCCATCAAATGGTGCTTATCAATTCAGAGTGAACACTTGGACCAAACTTAATATGATGACCCCATAAATGAAAGAGAGGAAAAAAAATTGAAGAGGATAATAATGGCACCCAACCTAACTCAGCATTCATATAGGACCTCTGTAACTGTCCTCCAACACACCCTCCTTCTCCATTAATGTCTTTTTTCTTTTTTTCCCACTATCATATATCCACTTTACTTTTATATAAATATCCCCTTTTCACAAACATTACCTTCTCTTCTCATCACACTCCCAAAAAGAAAGGATGATCCCAATAACAAGTCTTCTCTTAGCCACTTTGATCCTCACTGCTTCACTTGGTGGGTTATCAGCCCGACCCGAATCCACTGGACCCTTCTCAGCTGAACTCAAGCACTCCAACAACAAGAACAAAGGTGGAGATAATGGTGGTGATACTGGTGGTGGTGGTGGCATGGGTGGGTTCTTCGGGCCCGGAGGTGGGTTTGGCATTCCCGGGTTTGGAAAGGGCTTTGGAGGCGGGTATGGTGGCGGGTTCGGAGGTCCTAACGGAGGCTACAACAAGGGTGGTATTGTGAGGACTACTCAGGTGTGTAAAGAAAAGGGTCCTTGCTACAACAAGAAGCTGACGTGTCCTGCCAAGTGCTTCACCTCCTACAGCCGGTCAGGGAAGGGTTACGGTGGCGGCGGCGGAGGCGGTGGTTGCACTATTGACTGCAAGAAGAAGTGTACTGCTTATTGCTAGAGGCTGTTGTGTTCTTGTTATGATGCCAGCCGGTAGCCGCTAGATGGTAACTATTAAGTAGTATATAGAGACTACGATCGAGTTTGTAATAGTTCCTATGAGACTATTCTATGCTTTACTAAGTCACTTCCTCTCTAATCTATTTTATCTATAGTTAAATAAAAAATTAGTTGGTAATGGAGTGGCTTAAGAATCTTATTTTCGTGTGTTATGCTTGTGTTTGATGTTTCGAAAACTGATGTTGATGCGAGTTTACTTTATTGAAGGCAAGTCTTGTACATACTTTTTCAAGGCAGTACCATACCAAACTGTTAATTCGGCCATTCTCATCTAAACAAAACCCACCTACTTTGAATACCAAACTATGGCATACCCACCTCCTTTATCTGTAAGTTGTAACAAATAGTTTGGAGCCAGATCAATCAGATGAACGGAAAAATTGTAGCTCTCAGATCTACGCAACTCTGTAATCAGAGACTTTGGTTCCAACACATTTATACTAAGAATGATGGAATTAAACTCTTACAGAATTTATAGAAACAGCAAAATGCAGAAAACGTGCTTCTAGCAAAGCCCTTGAATTCAAGTTTCCATATCACTCTCCAATATACCAACATAAGTAGCACTTTAATCACTTATGAAACATGTAAAGGGGTACAAATTAAAAAATAACGGCTCGAACAAAACATCTGTATCCGCAAATCTTGTAACTAAGGGCATATACAACCTAGATCAATACAGAGTCACCATCTTTTCTTCTGAGTTCATGTTTCTTTGCCTCATATTGCTGCCCTCACAACTCGTCTTGCTCCTTCACGCCTCATTTCAGCAGCTTTCCCACTTCCCCGGAAGTACATGTATACTTGCTGCACATGTATGGAGAAAAATATGTTAAAAAAACCCAAGAAACAACTGCTGCAATAGAACCCAAAACATTGCATGTCCTTTCTTGACAATTTAACCAGGATAATTGGGTATTTGAATAAGACCTGAATAACCCAGATGCTAAGCACCGTTTCAAGACAGAACATTCCAAATCCAATGAAGTAGAAAATCTACAAACAACCAAAAAAATCGTTAGTATAGTCAAAGTTGGGTCAGCCATCATATCATAATACTATAACAAATGAATGTAAAAGCTACAAAATTAAATGCCAACGCTTATAGGTTTTCAACATAAGACTCTCACATTATAACTATCCATTAAAGGAAAAGAGGCATCTGAAATGTGTGAAGCGTATCCATGAACAGTCATAATATGTCAGAATTATATATAGTTGAGGACTAGCAGTCTTACCCCAACCAAAGCATGACCGCTTAGAACATCAATTGCAGCCAGAATGCCACTGTCCAAGACACACAACAGGTTATCATAAGTAGAGATTAGGAGAATAAAAATTTCAAACTCGTAAACAATGTTAAAAGTAAATTCCCAAATATAATTCCATGGGAGCATCCACTAGACATACAATTTGTACATCTGTCAGCGTCCACCCAGAAAAATAATTTGTTTACTAATCATAAAAGATTACAGTAGTGTAACCAAGTTTTATGGAAACTTTATCTGTGTATATATAACTAAGTGCAACTCAGATTGAACAGTAATATAAGTAAACTGCATTACAGCCTGTCTGGAGAGATTTTATCTGTGCAATTCATTAGAATCAAATTCAAAGGGACATACGTGAGAGATTTTCCTTTGAATATAATAGGGGGAGCAACCGCAGCAAAGATGCAGAAGCCAATGTGGAACTGTACGGAGAAGAAAATATAAGTAATGTGGTATGCTAAAATTCCTAGAGTGAATTGCAAACCTACTATGACAAGAAATCTGAGATAGCTTTACCAGATAAAACAAGAAAAACCATCCATACTTTAAAGCACTCTCGGACCTGCAAAAAAATTAAATGAAAGATTACCAATCAATAGCACAACTAACACTATATTCAGCAGGAATGAATTATTCCACCTGCTTTCAAAATTTCATATGCACTAGCTTGTCTCACATGGTGTCCAAGCTTCAGAGAATTTCTTTGAGGCTTATTAACTGGACTTTGGTAGTTAAGCAACCAAATTCAGCACAAAAGAGAAAGTATACCTGAAAACGCGGTAAAGTGGACGGTACCACAACACATAGGATCCAGGAGCCCCAGAAATGAAGTATATAACAGCAAGGAACCATATTTTCACCCCTATACCAAGATGAGGAAATGATCAATTTCACCAAACTTTAAACAGCAGTTCCAAAATGAATGCAGGACAAACATAGAGTATATCTTCATACTCACCTTCACCCTTAATCCAGGCAGTAGTAACAGCTATTATATTCCAAAAAAGGCAAGCAATAATTCCTGCATAACATCAACATTCATCAACAAATCTTGATTTTGACTGTTATTAAATTCATCAAATTGAGGCCTCACCACCATGTTACAAGGCCAACCACCATGGCACCAACAGCCATGATTTCGACTAGAGAGAACTATAGCCAGCACATATTTACATCTATTTTACCTTTAATTGCGTGCAATTAGAATTCTGACACATGTTATCAAAAGATCCACAAATCAAGCAACAGTTGACATACCTAACCATGTTGTAAATGCAACATACTGCACCCTTTGTAAATGAATAGGTATTTCATTTGCAATATCATGATGAATAAGTGGGAAGAAAGGTGGCCAATTTTTTTCCTCAAGAACGATTCCAGCTGCAAAACAAAATGGGGCATGGCAAGACTGTAGGTGATCAACTTTCGGAGGAAATTCATTTTTTTAGCTTTTCGAAAATATTTTGAACAAATTCATTTAACCCCAAATAATGAGGAGAAAACAAAAGCCAATGAAACAAAAAGATATCTTAGCAAAATAAAGACAAGGCATAATACCTCGTGCTGCAGCATCTTCTTTCCGTTTTACTACCTACATGTAGCACCAAAAAAGATAACAGTTGAAATTTGTATTGTATGGACAAATGAAAATTTATAATAGGAAGTTACCGAAACATATAGTGCCATGTTTTTTTTGTCGAAAATGTAATAAGCAAAAGGTCAACAAGAAAAGAATGAAACAGATCTGCTCAAAGAATATTCAAGCAAATATCCAGAAATCAATTTCAGAAAATTTAGTCCCCTCAGCATCATCCTCCTATTCATCTCCAACCAGAGGCACCGAAAAAATGCATAATGGCAACAGCCTTCCAAATATGTTTTTTGCACCTACTAACAGAACAGCCATATGCTATCCTAAAAGCACATCCACATTTGTACCAACATGGAGAGACTACATCACAAGCATTAATGAAACTACGTATTACTTCTTTTGTTTTGTTTTTGTTTTTGTTTTTGAAAAAAAAGCAACTCACTGGTACATGAGATTGTATCAATGACTTCATCCACTGCCTTTCTTTATAGGGTAGGACTGTAATCCAGGGAATACAGGCAATATAATTCTGCCTAGAAGGCATTACATTTTTTACATTCAGGATAGTTAGGAAAATTTCCAGTCTCTCAATAAAAAAAGATTTGACGACCAGGTTGACAAACAGCAGTGCTCTACAGCTGAGTAATAAATTTCCATGCATTCAGAATTTATAATTTCTTTCAAGTCATACCTCTTCGCGCTTTCTTAGTTCAGATTCTTTAGCTTGGAGTTCCCTCTCCCTCTTTTTCAAATCCTATATCAAATAATAATAATTAAAATTAGAAGAAAAAAAGACACAACGTCGATTTCCAGTTGCCTAATTAACAACCTCAAAATTCAAACTTACTCCAGTTGCATCAATGGGTATGTCGACGGTTTCACCAATTCCATAGTTGAAACCAGCACGTTCTGGAGGAAGAGGTGATAGTCTGGAGTTTTTGGCAGGAGCAACGCTTCCATGATTCTGGAAATTTTGTAATACAAATGCATAAGAGCTCAAACAGTGGCAACAAAAACAAGTATAAGTTGTTACATACTATGCCTGATAAAGATACCTAACAATCAAGGAATTTAATTAGCAACCAAGTAAGATGCATGAAAAACTTCAAACTTATTTCAGGAAAACAGTTTTCCAACGATTATAGAACATTTTCATCCATTTGAAGTTAAAACTAAAGTGAGGGACTCAATTTTCAGCAAGCCAGTTATGAAAGGCCACAAAAAAAAAATCAGTTTCTACATTGACAACGAAAGAGAATATACATATCCAATCAAGTTTTGACTGGTTATTTGCACAGAGAAATTTAGATCAGAATTTCTGCTCTAACACATATTCAACCACACAGTCTTCAAATCCATGAAAGATTCTAAAAATTCAAACTAACTAGCTGGAAACTTCACACGATTTACTTCAATTTCATGAACAATCCCCAACAGAAAGAAACACAGATCTTAAGATCTACTAAAACGCAGCCAAATCCCAAAGATAAGCTAACAGTCACAAAACCTAGCAAGTCAACCACTATGAAACCAAATTCACTAGATTTGAAAACCAAATCACATCCAAATTCAATAGAAACAGCAGCAAAATATCGATAAAGATACTCACGGAAAATGGATTGACTTCCTCTTCTTCAGCAAAGGGGTTACTATCGTAACGACCAGCCATGGATGAGAGAGAGAGAGCTTCTGTAACAGTCTCAGAGATCTGAGAGATTTAGAGAAATCAAAGAAAAAAAAAACTTGAAGGAGAAGAAAGAAATACAATTCAAAATAGACGAAGAGAATTTGAGGGCACGAATTTGAGGATGGATGGTATTTTAGAGAGAGAAAATGAGTAGACGGTTTGCTTTGTTTAATGTGTTTTCTAGATAGAGAAAGCGGAGGACTCGTCTACTCTTTTGTCTGCTTTTTGACAACGAAGCCGGCTTTTCATTTTGATTTTCACATTCTTGAGGGGCAAAAATGGAAAAATTCAGGCTTATTTTTCATTGGGTTTTTGGTACTTCAAAGATGTTATACACGTGTTGACCAAAAACAAAAAGGTGTTATACATGTACTTGTACGTTTTAACTATTAAGTACCAGAAGAACCTAAAATTTCAATTAAAAAAAAAGAAAAGTAAAGCATTAGTTGCAAAGTTGGTCAATTAATCCATATGCTCTATCTTGTTGCTTTGGTTGTAACAAATTCTATTGTTGTTGTCTTATGATTGTGTGATACTGTTGTCATTTTCCATCAGAATGAAGTACAATATGTACTATTCATATTTTTAGTGTAATTTTGATAGCCTAATTAGCCTCGCGAGAGAAAAGATGGCCTTGAACCCTTTCAACTCTATCAAAATTAAAAAATAAGGAGTGTCGATAAAATTTCGAAACTAAAACCCTAACGGGTCTAATTCAGCCATTTAAAATTTGGGTAATCCAAAAGAAGGTTCGCTCGACAAGAGAAAATATATGCAAGGATCACATGAACTTTACAAATCCTACCGTGAAGACTGAAGAGCAAAATTATAAAAAGACTTTCCTTGTTTTTGGTCTGATTCTAGACAAACTTGTTTCCTCCTGTGAAAGTTGAGACTATGAGGCACAAGCTGTAAGGACTTGATTTGATTATTATGCACTACGCGCTATTAATGTGCTTCTAGAAGGATTAATGTCCCATGGTCAAAATTCCTTCTTTTTTATTTTTTGATAAAAGCCCATTTCTGATAAAAGCCCAACTTCCGAGTCCACATTGCTCAGCCACACCCACCCTTTTGCTTTTTATAAGCATTGATAGGCTGATAGGCTGATAGCTGATAGCTATGACCAATGTGCAAGAATAAAGTCACCAACAAGAACTGAAAAGCTCAAGAATAAAGTAAAGAAGAAGAAAACAGCTGGAACAATATACAGGGAGGTAAACTTTGAGCTGAAGGGAACAAAATTTTATGGAGATTCAAATAATGAATTATTGAGTTCAATGAACGCTACACATACTAACTACTGTGTATAGATGAGACTGAGAGCCTGTGTATGAGAAGGTGCACTAAGATTTTCTGAAGTTAAAAGCTTCAATGGGTGTGGCGAAACCACTGTTTTTTTCTGCGTCTTTGGTCACTTTTAAATGGATCAATCCACATTGTATCCTCTTCTACAGCACGATTCCACCGTTCTTTGAACATTGTAAACTCCCGCGTTGATTGCCTCCGAATCTGCCCAAGTCCATGTGAAATGTAAGAACCAAAAGTTCATCTAGTTATGGAGGCGATTGTTTACTAACACTACTTTAGGACCTTATGGGAGACAACTGGTTCTGACTAAGGTCCTAAATATGTCAACACATCAAACCATATATGAGGAGTCCGAGAGGTTGCAGAAAATGGATTGGATTGAAAACATTAGACATTCATTAGAGTCTCACCTCAGTTCTTCCATCATGATTTGAAGCAACACGTTTCTGAATATCATTAAAACAAAAATTAACAAGTTGACATTTAGACGCTACCATATATAGAATCTTTTGATGAAAAAAGAGTATCGTCTATTTCTGATAGTAAATTTTACCTTACTTGACTTCTTAGAATTGGAAACCTGCAAATAGGGAGAGAAATCAGAAATGTTAGTAGTTTAAGAACAAGGATGAATGTGCTGGACAATGTTAAGAGAGAAACTAACCATTCTTTCAGACATTTCACCCCCTCCTAAACTTTGTATACCCTTATGAACAATAAATTCACTATCAACAACTCCCACATTCTTTGTACGGTCCCCCTGCAAAATGCCATAATTTAATTTATGACCACTGCTGAATGCTTTGTACACTGACAGGAGATTATTGATTCGATATTTAATAATCAATAAAGGATAAGAAACCTAAGAGATTTCGAGCAGTGTCCTCAGAGCAGAAACTATTGTAAATAGAAACTTAATAAAGAAATTGATCCTAAACCTTATTGAAGACTAGGAAAGTCGATCTTACCTGTGCACAATACCCAAGCTTCATGTCCAGACCCCATCCATGTACAAGATCATTCTGACCAACAAGAAAGACATTTCCAAAGTGATATTTGACATATGAGTGGTGCTCAAATTTAATAAGAGACAGTACTCCAGAAGACACAAATAATAATTGAAACTTGAAACAGCGAGAATGTACGGATGTAGTATACACCTCACTATTTGATAATAAGAGTTTGATATAAGTAGTAACAAGAGTATGATTTTCTTCATCATATTTCAAAATATTGATGGAGGCTATGGTGAAGTTGAAGACCAAGATGGAAAGCTTACCTGTATAAGATGCCAGGTACAATGCCAGGCAGATCTTGAAAACACCGGCGCCATACCTTCCACAAACCTGCATTTTGTAAAATTAAGAAACTAAGAAAGCAGTCTACGGGCAATTAGAGAACAATATAAACTAGACCCAACAAACCAATTGAACATAATTATTGCATTCCAAAAATCTTATAATTCCTTGTAATTTTTTATCTTCATTTTTTAGTTTTCTCCAAACAGAGAATGACAATCAAGGAGAGGAGGCATAAAGCACAACATGAAACCACTTGACAAGGATAAAAGAGCAATGCCTTATTTCTACTGTTATACACCTGGCATGAGGGGAGTAGTAATTGTTAGTGTGCTATAGTTTTGATCCATAGAGAATTCACAATGTATCCTGAAAACTGAAGTTCTATATATCATTATAGAACACTATTAAGAAGCGATTGATTAATTTATATGCCCACTCAGCTTACAATAGGCGAAGATAGTGTTAGAATATTAATTAATTGTTAACCCACATCCTAGCAGTCAATTTCCACTGTCAGGACGTGGTAAACCGACCAAATTTCTCATGGTGTCAAAGGAGGAGATCCTAAATTCTAATCCTTGCACCTCAATAATAGATGGATCACTGCTAGACAGCATAAACTTTTAGAAACAATAGTAAACCAACAAAAATCTATCAGGAAGGTCACAACTAACAACTACTCATCACAATGATAAAAGTAGCTAACAAATTCTTCAAACTTAAGGAATAGCTATACTAGTGAACCATTATGACAACTCACCCAGTGCATGGTGGTCCTTGACTTTTCTCTGTACACTTCACACTGCCTCTGATATCATAAACTCTTCTGCTTAGAGTGAAAATGCTTTATGAGTATAACAAGTAGACAGAGAAAATGAACAAAAATAATTTCTGAAACCACCCTATTTACCTATGGAACTTCTTTCTTTTAGCACGAACTGTAATTCTATGATGTATATCTGATGAATTTGGATGCAAAGCTGGCTGAGATATCTCCAGTCCTGCTTCTTTTACAACGTCAAGGTACCTGGGAAACAGCATCCAATATGAACTGACAGGGCTTCAAAGCATATATACAATCCTAATAATAACTAGAAAATAATTTCTTATCCTGCCCCTATCAGACCAAGTACAAATATTTGACAAAATCAACTCTCTTTTCAATGATCCCCATAAGTTAATTAATCAAAATTATAGTCCCTAACAAAGATGTTTTAGCATGAGTAACTGCAATGATGGAGTAATAAAATTGCATTCAATTGCCCCCTACCATGTATTTTATTTATAATCTTAGTACATTTGCAAGAATTGAGCCATCAAGATCATAACATTTTCTTTGGATATTCCAGCGTGTGTACAAATAATTCTCTATATAACTACTGTATTTCAGGGCAAAGGCAAATAACACCAGAATAGTACCTTCCTGGGTGAAAATCATCAACCCCCAAATCTTCATCCCAAAGGAATATGTAATCATAAATGGACACAATATCTGGATGTAGAAATCGTTTTGCAAACCACCTGCAAACACCAAAAAAAGAAGAGATGAGAGAATCCAACAACAAAAGTAGAACCTGCTCTTTGATAGCTCCAACTGTGAGAGGATACAAATTGCATTATTTTTAGATAAATTTACCACATTTCAGAAAGTACTGACTCCATAGTTGACATATTTAGATAGCTGCTAAATTTTGGATAAATTTAATATAAAAAAGAATGGTTGCTTAATGCCATTCTTCACTGAGTCTCGAGCCAGAGAATTGCACAAAATCATGAATGCAACTGCTAACGTACCACTTTGTTTGGTTGTGGGCAACTATGTGTATGGCCTCATTACTCCACTCAAGATCCCACCACTCTTTAACATTCCCATCATAATGGAATAGAATAACTGTAAAGTTTTCTGGAAGAAACTGAAATTGATAAAATTAGGTCAAGAATGTCACTTGATAGCATTTTGAACATTATAGAGAAAATCTATTACCTTTTGCACAATATCATCAACACTATCTTTCTGCTTAATACCAACCGCAATAGCCAGCAAATTGCGATTGCTATAATCGACCTGAATCAAAATAACCCCCCAGTCAGACAACTATGCCATCATTAGCAAAATAATGACAATGAAGAAAGTTTGGTTTATCCATTAAAGCCTACCAATCTAGCAATCATCTATCAATGTTCTATTAGAGAGGATAAGCAGACATGCAAAAGAATCATAAAAACGAGACAATCAGAGTTTTACCTTTAACTTTGAACTAGTCAGCCATAAAGGCCTTAGCTCTAAATCTGACCTAGCTTGTACTATGCCACGAGGCAAACCGTCCAACTTTCTAGAAGCCACAAGAATTTCCTGAAAGCAAAAATCGGAAACACCTTAGAATATAATGAAGGTAAGAAAATTTACATCCACATTGGATCATCCCATTCGTGCAAGAATTGTAATCAGTCTGGTTATTTAAGTGGTTTGATAAGTCAATGATGAACTAATGAAGCCTTACTTTAAGGTGTTACAAAACACAGATGAACCACTAGGAAGGATCTTAGCATTTACCTGGTTAAAGGGATGCAATTTTTCGTCTTTCTGATAAATGAGAAGAGAAAAAATGCAATTAGTAGAGTGACCCTAGAATGGAAAACAGTACTTTAAACAATTAACATAGTGGTCAAGAAGCTGGACATAAACTCAAAGGACCAATAATTTTGCTGCCATGCTACTTCAATATTCTTTAAACCAGTTAGATTGTCCAATCAAATGCATTAAAATTCTTATCATAACTATGAGTAAGAATGTGTCAGAAGGCCACCAACAGAAATATCCAGTCAACCTTGCTTGATCATTACAAAGATTGAGTTACGAGTATATAGATGGGGTCAATCTACCTCTGTCTCCTTATAAGCCTGATATTGAAAATTGGTGCTTCTGTACACGATGAACAACATTACTGTACACACAACTCCCAAAAACGACAACTGCTTCATCTTTAATCCTCCGCTTTTCCCCTGCACCTGCAATATGCATTGTAGAGATTACTCATTGGCATTAATTTCCAGCTCAACTCAAACTCACTGCCTTAGAATAATAAAGTAAAAAAGATTTGTGGATCATACCCCATCAGAGAAGCTATTCTTTTTCTTGAACACCCAAATCCATGAGTTTGGTGGCTTCATAGATAACAAAGTCTTCTAATTTATCTTCATAACAAGCTGCAAATCACTCACATCAAACAGACACCAACGTCAGTTGTAATTCCAGCCAACTGCTACCAAGAATAATCCCCATACAAAGTAACTTAACAAATTTACCATAACCTAATTATAACACCTAATCCTTATCAATAATTCAGGTCTGAATTGAATTAAATTTCTATCAGTGTGAGTCGAAAGGTCCAAATAGAGCTCAAACCAGAAATCTCTTTCACATTTTTACAAAGTAAAACCATAAGAGATCATCGCAGAACCACAACAAACTTCAATAGAAAAATTATTTAGCTACCAAGTCGTAGAATACTAGATAACATAATTCCAAGAGACTGCAGAAAAAACCAAACTTGAACCAAATTTATTAGTTACTAATTTAGCCACCCTGGACAAAACAGGTAAGTTGCTAATTTTTAACTCTACCATCATGGAAAGAAATGGATCCCATTAGATCTTAATAACCCAAAAATGAATTAGACCCACAAAAAAGTGATTCGGACCCAGCTGAACAATCCAATCAATTTTCAAATTTCAGAGACGCCATTGAAGAATCTTGAAGCTGATCATCAGTGAAGAAAACGTACCAGGAAAGTAAAAAACCTCCGCGTACTGAAAATCACCGAACAAAAGATCAAACCAGCCGAGGAAAGAAAACAGAGAAGCCAAGACACACACAGTCTCTCTCGGACCCAAAAACAATGTCCGTACGATTCGGGTAAAATCAGCAGAAAGAAAGTCCCAATCAGATTGGATTAGAGCTTTTAGCTGAGAGAGAGAGAGGACAGAGTCGACAGGACGAAATAGTCGGGCACACCTGGTTTTAAGGGACTGAGTCCGAAAATGAAGAGAGTGTTATTGGGCTCTGAGCTGTTTATGGGCTTCCCGCCGACGACGAGTGTCGCTCACTGTATCAGACACACGAGAAGAACAGAACACCGCGTGTCGTGTCCATTGTTAATAAAATATATATGTACGTGTCCCCCCTTCGAATTTTATAGTGAAAATCTCAGACCAGTTGGTGCGGTCTGGTTTGGAGTAGGTTTTTCTGTATTTAGAATATTATTCAATTGGAGTTATTGAGTAGTGGTTTTCTGATTATTTAGATCTAGAAAATTTTTAGTGGGATGGTTATATTGCCTGTTACGTTCGACTGACTAATCATACAAAAAAGCGATAGAGAATGATATTTTTAGTATTTCGGGTGACAAACAGTGATAGTTTGAGTGTGAAGTTTCTAAACTAGAAATTATGATTAATGACTTGACATGTTAACTAACACGATACGTTACTTAGTTTTTGTTCGTCTAATAATGAAAAAAATTCATGATGCTAAATAAAAATACTCCTCTATACTAAATTGAAAAGTTGATCACCATAAGTTACTCACAAGAGAAATAAAAAATCCATCTAATTTATTGAATTGTTGTTTTTGTTATTTTTCTATTATCTGAAATTGTTTAGATCATCTGGGACAGTATAAATAAACAGACAGTACCTGTTCGGTCAAGTGTCGCCGTCTGTCACTGTCTTATTACAAAGTCCAAACCCATCTTGGGATTGTCCGGGTCGGGTGGACCCATCTTGGGATTGTCCGAGTCGGGTGGGCCTCTTTCTTTTTCGGCCTTGATGTCCAAATCTCTGTTACAACATAGAAAGTTCAATATTAATTACATTTGGGTTTTATACTTCATTATTTCATTTAGATAATTGACAGATATTTCCTATAAAGAGACTTTGTCTCCTTTGGGTTTTTTCCATTTTATAACATATTGATTAAAAGATAATTAGGAATTTAAGACATGTTAATGTAATATATAATTTTATCTGAATGTAACGATTTTAGTTGATATTATCTTATGCAATTAATTCCCTTGATCATATCCAATAAATCACAATAAATGGGGTCTGATGCGGTTAACGGAATGGGAGTTTGTGAAGAATAAAATCAAAGATATGACCAAAGACGGACTACATTGCCACACCATTAAAGCATGGATCCGTTGTGGTAAGTTGCGCTAATTTTGATAATAAATGAGGTTTTTAATACTCTATAGTTTATTGTAATTTTGCTGCGATTATGGGCTTTAGACCATGTCTAACGTATGGTTACACATAGAAAAACTTATTTTATCGAGTCATTTTACGTGACAGGTTTTTTTCTAAATTCTGTCACAATATCAATAAATTATTACCATTTCTTCTAAAAGAAAAAGAATTTTATTAGACTATAGGTCATAAGAAAAGGTCTTCGTCAAGCCCTAAATTTCATTGCTTGTAAATTGAAGGAAACATCTTGGTCTCACACTCTTTGGTGCATTAAGTTGTTGGTCCAAGACATCCATCGCATGGCGGCTCGTTTTTTAGGCACATGGTGAAGGAAATATTGTGGCAATGTTCCTAAAGGAAATTAATGACCCGAAAATGAGCCGCAAAACATATGAGAGTTAGCTTGTTAATTACTTCTGTTAATAGATTTTTCTCATTATCTTGGATACCCATTCATATATTTTTACCATTACCATAATGGATCTGAGATGGAGAAGGAAATAAAAACAAAACCAGAGCTCAAAAGTGGGTTTAGAAACCTTAAAAACACAGATAGAGGGAGTCGGTATTTCACCGATCAAATTTTATGTATCAAAACACACAAGACTTTTCGAACGTTTAAAAAAAAAAAAAAACGAAGACTTGCAGACTTGAAGACTTGAAGATGAATGGTGTTGGAGAAACAAGTTATCAGCCAATACACGAAAATGGAGGTGCACGATCTATAATAATCTATGGCTAATAAGCCAAAATTGACTATGAAAAAACCAAATGCTTCGTGATAATCTTATTCTTCTTTTGGCTCAAGTTAGGTGCCCAAAAGGTGGATACGTGTGGCTATGTGAATGGCTTAGTTGATAAAGAAAGTTGGGGAGCTAGTTTTGTCATGACTCATTAGGAAAATTCACCCATTTGATTTGTTTAGTTGTTAGTTCGAGTGGTTTTGCTTTGTAATTGGTGAATATTAGATAGAGATAGAGATAGAGAGAGATGGTTAGGGGTTGTTTTTGGTGAGAAGATGGTTAGGGGTTGTTGGGGAGGTTGATGAAGTGGTTTCAAACTTTGAAATTTATTTTCTGGTCTAACAGTAGTTTACTTATTCCACGCACCACCCCCCCCACCCCCACGTTTGAAATCCTCTTTTCAATTAACTATCCAGAAGAAATTTATGAATGTACAATTTCTTTCTACATCAATCTTCCCTCCATTGAATGGCAGTTGATGAATCAATGGATGATGCAACAATGCTTAAACAAGTCCAACAAAGTGATTTTACAGGCAGCTTCGTAAGGATTTTGACGATGACATCTTCGGGTAGGTCCATCAATGTTCTCTTTTCATTCGTAAGTTTCACCAGAAGGAAAAAGTAGGTTTTCTTTTCCTTGGGTGAAAAGGAAAAGTTAGGGTGGAATTGGAGTTTGACTAGGAAATATAGTAGACAAATGATGAAACAAAATTTGATTTCGCTGGACTGCTGTAATGTTATCCTACTAATGTTTGAACCAGGAATGTTTTGTACACAAGCTCCTATACACCCAATTTACACCTACATCTACTTTGTGCGACCTCTTTTCCTTCCCTTCACGGGAGTTACATTTTGTTGACTAACAGTTTTACGTCTCACTTTTCTCGGGTGAGTGGAGGCCTTTTTTGTCGCAGCAAAAGATTCGACTGAAGGAGAGGAATCTGCATTAGCATTACCGGCTTTCTTACTTTTGTTTGAAGTCTTAGCAGCAGCCTTTCCGGCATTGGTAGCTTTTCTCGTGAGCTTTTGGTTACCAGGGCGAGCACTTCTAGGTTTAACTGGAGGATTACACACTAGTGTATTTGAAGAGAGGTTAGCAGAAGTAGCCTTGCTGCTAGAATCCTTGAGATGCCGCCGCAATGTGTTGGTGGTCAGGTCTCGGAGAAGTAGAGCAGATTTGTATTCACGTGTGCTCTTGGCGTAAAACACCAAGGCATTGTTGGCGAGCAGCAACAGATCTCGAAACAGTTCCTTAACTGACATGACAGAGTGGCTTGCAATTCGGGATCCTATTGTGTCAAAATCCATGTGCCTATGGATCATTTTCTTATATCTTCTCCTCTTCTGTATTGATCGAATATGGTAGATAATTGTAAAGCAAAGTTGTAAAGATCATTATTTTCTAGTTGTAAAGCATCAAATATCATAATCCATACCTGGCTATCAAGTCGATGACGAAAAACGGAAGCACTTTTATGCTCCAAAATTGAATTGAAAACATCCAACAAATAGTTAGATCTATCCTTGGTTGAACCTCTATTCCAATCACCTGCACCAGAAGATCCCAAATCCCCACGACATGTACACTCGCTGGTTGAATTTTCTATACACCGCAAGGCAGTTACAGCATCAGCTGAATCCAAAAATCCACTTTCTCCAACACTCGCTTCCTTAACATCCCTACTACAATCTTTCCTCTTCCTCTTGCCCCTTCTCTTTCTTAGAGTCCCTCCAAGTCCACCATAAAAAGCCCCTATTGAGATTTTCTCGTGCTCAGATGAGTCTCGTTTAGTCTCTCCGTCTTGAGCTGACACTGTAGCTGGTACCTGGCATTCTGGTGAGCAGCTCGTCAAGGCTTCACATGTGAAACTGCCAGCAGATGGCTCATCCTTACATATCTCTTTACCAAAAGGGTAATGTCCCTCCGACTTTTGACAAGGAACAGGTGATTCTGTTTGGCCGGAGCCATAGTTGATGCAACCACCTTCTCCTTTCTCAGCTTTGAGAGATTCAAGTTTTGATTCCAAGGACCTGCAACAGCCACATTGAATGAATCTTAATGTACAGAAACACATAGGGAGAGGCTTTAGGACACCTTAGACTGCAAGTCACAACACTCCCAGAGAAACGTAGAGAGAACGTAGGTCTTGAATGGCATGCATTTTAGAAGAAAATTTTAATCATATACAACATGTTGTGTTCTTCTAATTTCAGCCAACCAATCACATGTTCATGCTAGCTGAAATTTTCATCTCAATGTCCTCAGAAGGTATGTAAATATTCTTCTATACAAATTGGGAAGATGGACCGCATTTTCTGACTGTTGTAAACATAAACATCTTGAAAAGATCAGGAAATGACTAACCCTATTGAGTTTTCGGATTGTTTTAGAGCTTGCCTCAACTCTTCCATTCGTTTCTTTCGTAGTTCCTCAAACCAAGCCCTGCAGAGAAAAAAATAATTTAACTAAGACGATATCCAAGTATGTTAAAATTTGTCTAGAAAATTGGAAGACACATGAAACAGTAAGTAAGCTATGGGTTAAAAAAATTAAACTCATAAGAATTCGGTGCGATGTGCACTTCAGAACAATGAAAGTCAACTTACTTGCATCCAGAGTAACACTTTTGCAAGTCCTCATATTTGGCTTTACAAACCTGGAAACAAAATATAAATGTATTGGATCAGCATTAGAAGAAAACAGCCATATATATATCTGACATTTTGCATATCAATGAAAACAATTAAATCCAACAACTACTAGATGAAAACTCTAGCTTAACAGAAGCAATTACAACTTGACATTGATCTTGAGCATCAGTAGTAATAATTTTTGAAAGGTACAAATTAAAGTCAGCATTTTACTAAGCACATTCAAATACAATTACTAGTGTTCAAGTTATGTGGCAGTAACTTTAGTAACTTCACTTACAAGTCACATATAATCACTTGCCAAAATTGGAAAAAAAAAAAAAAAAAGAGTCACCAGAAGGTACACGTTTGTAATTTTTGACCTCCCTATTTATGGACTGACCCAAAAGAACAACAAAAAACAAAAATTTACTGGGTCCTGCAATAGAAGATAAAAACTATGGGTTAAAATTAAAACCCAGCCCCTCCCAATTTCACAGTAGAAAAACAAATTTACACTACCAAAACAAAACAAAACGTATTTAACACACATTAGAAATGTTCTTTACTTCATGAAAACAGAGATATAAAGAGCAGCAGTATAAATTTTTTTTTTTTTTTTAAAAAGACCTCGGGTGTGAATGCGTACGGACAAACGGTTCGGGCTCGGAGCTCCGCCGCGACAAGGTTCCAGTCTCGGGTCCCGTATCTGAGTACGGCCCCAGCCAAGAGAAGCTCAAGCCATGTGCCCCACGTGCTCCCTCCTATCACGTCCGCCCCCATCTTCACCCTCCACGTGTACGGCTCCGATGCATCACCAACCACGACCACCGCCACCGCCACCTTCCCTATTCTTATCCGTCGTTAGCCTGCGCCGCTCCTTCAGCCACCACCCTCTGAATTAAAATGAAAAAAGAGATGAAATTTGACGAAACCCGCTTCTGGGTATTCGAAAAGCGGTTTTGATTGAGAGGGACAAGTGGTTTTTTGGACGATTAAGGTGGTTTTTTTTTTCTGTGTTTTTGTTGTTTTGTTCAAAGTGGGGAAATTCAATTATAGTATGCGTGAGACAAGGTGTTGACGGATTCTATTTTCTATTAAGGTTGACGAGAAAAAACGTTATCCAGCTTAGAAATGAAAACGAAAGATTTATATACGACCAGAAACAGAGACAACATGCGGGTTAATCTTAGAACAGAGACTTCTCTTTCTCTCTCTACTATGTTTGGTTGTCTTCAGGCCCTTTAGCATCGCCTATATATAAAAAATGCCCATATCTTTACAATAATTACATGCACGTCCCCTTCTATAATTTCTTGCAAAAATGTTATTCGTTACAAAATATAAGAAACGTTTCTCCTGGTCACCTAGTGACTAATAATTCATTGTTGCTTATTTTTAGATTTAATTTAAGGGTTAAAATTGAATAAATGTCCTTTAAATGTTGGCAAATATTCATGATCATGTTTGTTAGTCAATCCTCTTAAGGAGAAGTTACCAATTACTAATATCCAAGTTCCAACCTATAGTTTCAAGTATGGAATATAGGATTTGATAATATTATTAATTAGTTTTCTATTCAAACACAAAAAAGTCATTTTCCTTGTCCTATTCGAATATAAAACGATCGAGGTAGGGGGACAGGGGGTATATATAGCTTGGCCTTGAAGCAATATTTTGAGCAGATGCATCGATCCTCTTTGTGATTATGATTCCCCATCTTTCAATCGTGTTTTGGATAAAGAGTATAGTCAATTTGTGGAGAAAGAGAAAGAGAAAGACATGGACGGAGACAAATAAGGAGGGGGTAACAACAATAATGGACCTACCGGAAGATGTCACCGTCGACATCCTATTAAGACTGCCGGTAAAATCAGTATGCAGCATCCAGTGTGTGTCTAAGACCTGTTTAAACATAGCTGGCAGCCCCGGTTTGGCTACACTGCACACCATGCGCTTACTTGACTCCGATATCGTTGAATTACCTCAGCTTATGCTTGTTACAAAATCGCGTATACGCAGCCGTAAAGTAGACTTGGTGGTCTTGCAGTCATTCAAATACAATGGCGACAAGTACGCATGGACAAAAACCAGACGGTCTGATCTTGTCTCAAAGATTTTCTTCCAAAAATATTATTTTGAGTACGTTGTAGACTTTGTTTTCTGCAACTTGTTTTTCTTTAAAGGACGTTATGGATCAGGTCCATGCTTCTTAGTCAATCCACTTAGGGGAGAGGTTTTAAAGCTACCAATTAGTAACAACCCAGTTCCAACCACCTATAGTGAGGTCGATTGGTATGGAATGGGTTTTGATAATATTACTAGAACATACAAGATTGTTCATGTTTTGGCAAAAGCAGAGTGCAACTATCTTGTGGCCCAAGTTCTTGTATTAGGTACAAGCTCATGGCGACAGATACACTTGGTTCCTCCTTGTGATGTAACTAGTGTTTTTTTGGGTAGACGTAGTGGTAAGAATGCAATATATGCATGTGGAGGCATGCATTGGTTGATTTACGGAGATATATATAAACAAACCCATGGTCACATTATTACGTTCGATTTCAACAAAGAGCAATTTTATGCGACTCTTCTTCCCAACTCAGAGGGCTATGGCTCTGGTTATGGCTTAAATTTGGTTAATTTAAGGGGATCTTTGGCCCTTGTGAATTTTTGTTCGTTTGGAGGTGAGTATATTGAGATATGGGTGTTGAATTATGATAAGAAAAAAAATTATCTTCACAAATATTTATATTTTTGAATCAAATAAACTAGGATATTGATGTTACCGTCTTCCCAATGAGAAATTCTATGACATAAACCCCAAATCCACATATAATACTATATATAGAGAATTCCGTCGCATGTTTGTTTGTGTAACAAATTAGCCTCGCAGAGAATATAAATAACACAAAGCCAAAGAAAATCCCATGATACCATCCACACTTGTGAAATACATATATAAAATATCTACATAATTTCTCACAAACATTTAGATAATAAAGTCGCACAGAAAGTAAACAACGCTTCGTTTCCTCGAAACAAACCCAATGTTACCATCCATACTTATGAAATACATATATAAAATATCTATATAATTTCTCACAAATATATAAAATATCTATATAATTTCTCACAAACATTAAGGTAATAAAAGTCGCACAGAATGTAAACAACGGTTCGTTTCCTCTAAACAAACCCAAGGTTACCATCCCGTAGCATAGGATAACTGCCAAAGATAAGTGTATGAATGTCAGGTAATAAACTGCAACTCCCTATTTCTTTAGGTGCTTAGCAAACTTTTTTAGGTAAAAAAAAAAAAACACAAATGAACACTCAATTATGACTTAATTCGACATGTTGATCACTGTATTTCCAAAAATATCACTTTAGTGAGTGACCATAATTCATGTTAGCGTAAGTGACATTGTAGTTTGTAGGTTCTCGTAAACGTTGGGTAGTTATGTGGAAGTATCGATGATGTATTACGAAAAAAGATAGAATGAATCTCTGATTGTAAATATCTTAAAATATTACTGCAGATGCATCGAGATATATGATCCCATCAACCGATAGTCACTCTATATTAACTATCCATTAAGATCATGCATAGAACAGATAGACCAAAATAGTATCTTTAAAAACTATAATAACTAAATATAATGTAACAGAGACTCAGAGAGGAAAAGAAAAAAAGAACAAAATGACTTGACTGGTGAAGTGATCTTCAAAAACCAAATATTTCGTCTAATTACCAACAAACAAACAAAAAAGTTTATTTTCTACAAAACCCAAGAAGCCAAGGAAATTCCCAGGTAGCCTTAAAACAAAAATCAAAATCTTACCAGCAGCAGCACTAGGGCAACGAGTAAGCAAGTCTAGCACACCTATACGGGCCATAACAGTTGCCTGCTACGTTCTTGAGAAAGTTATCTACAACATCAAAATTAATCGCACAGGATTTCAAAACAAAAAAAAATATGCATTTTCTTCTAAACAGAGCCCAAGGAAATTCCAAGATAATTTTCTTCACAAACCTTAATACAAAAGGTAAAATCTTACCAGGCGAGCATGGGTCTCCCTTGCAGACGGAAAATACACCACCAGTCTGGCCCCCTGTTTGTGATTATATATTTATATATTCAGATAAGAGCTAAAAAGCAAAAGAAAACAAATGGGTGACGATGTCAAAACCCAAATATATATCAGCAATATCATGCAGACCAAAATAGTAAAGCCAAATGTTTGGCCCTGTATTCCTCTAACATATTATAAAAGCAACACGTTTTGTCCTTCAAAAACACCCAAAATTACTTCACAAAAACTCTGAAAAAATAAATAAAAGCATACGCTCGTATTGAAGACGACGATCGGCAACCATTCTTTTATAGTTAGCGGTGCCTGTTTTGCAGTTACAATGTTAAAAATCAAAATAACAATAATAATAATATAAAAACGAAAATAAATAATAAATAAAAGAATGAATGGACAAAGATGTCAAACCCAAAAGACCAGTACAGTGAAAGCAGTAAATCAATAGTGTCATGAAAAGAGAAAAACTGGAACTTGAAAAAAAAAAACATATAAAGAGAGAAGTTAAATATGCAATCACATGTAAGATCCCATCAACAATTAGTTTCTTCATTTATTCCATGTAGGCTAAACCCAAAAGGGGTAGTCTTTTCAATCATAAAACACACAGCCCAAGCAAATTCCAGGTAACTGGAAACAAAATCAAAAGCATACCAAGAGAACTGCCTTGAAGTGCCATGCGAGGGCCGCATGACAGACAAACAGAAGTGCTCTTTGGTCATTCTGCATAGTGCCCATTCATGGATACTATTAAATACCAAATGTGCGTATATTTATATGACGTCAAAACCCAAAACATAAGGAATTGACTACACAACATTGGATAGTAGCAGATATATCTATGGTGTGTCGTAACAAGATCTATAATAAATAGAATGCAGATGGAATGAGATTTATGATCCCATTGACAGAAAGTTACTCTATCAACTGTCGACTATGCATGAAGCATAGGCAAGATAACCAAAATGATGTGGCTGAGAAGTAGTTTTCAAAAACTATAACTATATTATTCTATGTCAGCTATACACAATGGAAAAACCAAAATGACTTGGCTGGTGAAAAACAGCTATAAGTTAATCAAGTTATCTTCAACAAACATAAACCAAAAAAACATTTACAACAAAACAGAAAAGCCCAACTAGATTCCCAGATAATATTCTCACAGACCTTAAAACAAAAATCAAAATCTTACCAGGAACAAAAGGGTCACCGCCGATAATGCGAAAAGGCCTAGGACCTGTTTATGGATATAATCTCAGGTAAAATATAAAGCAAAAGATAATGAATAAGTGCTGATGTCAAAACCCAAATATCAGGTTTATGACCTCATGACATTGTATAGTACCATAAGAAAAGCAAAAATGAATGTTGAATGTTGAATGTTCAATGAAACATGAGGAGCGGCAATGCAAAATGATTTATGATCCCATAAAAAAGAAGAAGAATAAACTTCATTATTTATATCACCGATGCATCATGCACAAAATAAAAAGACCTGTCTGGAAAAGTTATCTCCAGAAGCCAAATTGATAGAAAAGTTTGGCCCAGAATTTACACTAATTACATGATAAGAAATCAACATTTTATTTTGAAAGACAGTGCCCAATCAAATCCAAGATAACTTTACTAGCAAACTCTGAAACAAAATTAAAAACATACCATTGGAGGCATGAGATGTGGCAATCTTTGGTTTTTCCGCCTTGGTGCCTGTTTTGCAGTTACTTTACTAATTACAAAATAATAATAACAAAAAATAAAAATAAAAATAAAAAATAGAATAAATAATGAATAAACAGATTAATGGCCAATGATGCTAAAACCCAAACAACCAGTACAGTGAATACAACATTGAATAATAACAAATATAAAGTGCCATAAGAATTTACACTAATTACATGATAAGAAATCAACATTTTTTTTCTCGAAAAGCAATGGCCAAGCAAATCCAAGAGAACTTTACTAGCAATCTCTGAAACAAAAATAAAAACATACCTTTGGAGGTATGAGAAGTGGCAATCTTTGGTTTTTCCGCCTTGGTGCCTGTTTTGCAGTTACTTTACAAATTACAAAATAATAATAACAAAAAAAATAGAATAAATAATGAATAAACAGATTAATGGCCGATGATGCCAAACAACCAGTGCAGCGAATATGACATTAAATAAAAACAAATATAAAGTGTCATAAGAAGGCAAATCTGGTTTTTGCAAAAATACTATTAGAGAAGTTTCATTTGTAAGGAGATTTAAGATCCCATGTTCAAGGTAGGATATCAAAATGACTTCGATGGATGATAACTATTTTAATCAATGTAGGCAATGCATCGTGCACAGACCAATATGGCTTCGCACAAGAGAATGGCTCCAAAATTTGATTATCCCCTAATAACACCAATAAAAATTGACAATTTTATTCTTCAAAACACAGGCCAATGAAATTACCGATCATCTTAATATAAACCAAAACACAATAGCTTAGCAAATCAGACGACAAACTTCAAAGGAGTAGCAGCAGGTGCAAAGGTTGAATGACAACAACTAGGCTTGGATAGGAAAGGAAGGAGGGAGAAGGGTGAAATCAAGCTACGCCGAGGGAGTAGCGTTTATTTTATGTTTCTTCCCATTTATTACATTGAAGTTTTAAGGTCAAAGTGTTTAACCAGATTTTTTAATATTTAAAACACATCTACATAAATATTCTGTTGATTGTAGAAGCCACGTCAGTACAACAGAGGGGGTCCGCATTAGCCAAATCAGTAAAATAGAGACGGTGTCAGCACGCAATGGAGACTATGGATGGATTCTCTAACGATAACCAGGATTGCAAGAAATTATAAAGCATAGGGGGCAGATTGATTAGATTGGAAATAAAGGTGTAAGACTGTCGGATAATAAACTGACATTTGCCCTAACTTTTCAACAATTTTAGCAACTTTTTTATTTACTTCTAACCTCCAATAAAAGTGTAAGACTGTCGGATAATAAACTGACATTAGCCCTAAATTTTCAACTATTTAGCAACTTTTTTATCTACTTCTAACTCCACTAACATGGTGCAGATCATGTAAGCCTGAAAAATGGGACTCACAATTGTCGCTTATGCCTTTAACATCGCAAGTCAATCAAGCTAATGGTAGGGGTAGTTTGTAGTTTTCAAAAACGTTAGACAGGGTAATTATGTGGAAAAACGTTAGACAGAAGCAGGTCTAACTCAGGCTATACATAATGTAAAAATCAAAATGACTTGGCTGGTGAACGGTTGGTGAAGGTATCTTCAAAAACCAAATTGATTGTACTGTATTTGTCTAATTACAAATACAAAGAAATAATCATAAAAAAATTATTTTTCTTCAAAACACAGATCCCAACGAAATTTACAGATAATATTCCTCATAAGCTTGAAAAAAAAAATCTTACCAGGTGACAGCACAGCAGGCGATTTCTTTGGTTTTTGGACCTTGCTACCTGTTTGTGATAATATTGTCAGATAATAACTAAAAAGCAAGAAAACGAATGGGTGACCATGAAAAAACCAAAAAATCAGTACTATGACCTCATGACAGTGAATAAACCGAAAGAAGAGCAAAAAACAAAGTTAGAAGAAACATGAGGAGCTGCAATGAATGTTGATTTTGAATAACAATGATATCTTCCTGTAGGGCAATGCATAGACCAGAGCTTACCGTGCAAGCGAACATCATGCTCGCTGCAGTGGTCATCCTTCTTATCTTCTAACTTGTCAACAAGACATGGTACTGGTTCCATTACTAAGTACAAAAAAAAAATCAGGATGTGACAAAACTAAAAGACGAGTACTTGAGTAGTGTGACCACATGACATTGAATAGTAATGATATCTTAAAACAAACAAGAGCAAATATGAATCTTTGGCAAAACAGACATGGAGAGAGCCAGCTGCAGATCAATGCAAAGACATTTATGACTTGGCTATGCATCGTGCAGCCAAAATGACTTAGCACTAGCTGAATATATTTCAAGTACGAACCTACATTCAAAAACCAAATGGGTTCATCCCAAAAAAAAAAAAGGAATTTCGCACAACATTTACTCTAATTAATACTAGTAGTAGCCATCAATTACTAGGCATGGTGACCTATGAGAAAGATACTTCGCAAACCTCAATTAAGAGTTGAGCATCCCACAGCTAAGTACTAAAATTGGCTGTGGGATGCTAATGTAATAAAATATCAAGCCAAGTACACAAAACCACTGCTAATGTAAAAAAATATCAAGCCAAGTACACAAAATTCTTGGCCACAAATTGGCACCACAACAAAATAGGTAATGAAGAAGGAACATTTATGTGTTAGGTATAGCGAGTTTTATAACATATTTTTTAATAAAGGCATTTTTGCTTTCATATCCTCCATCTCATTCAAACACAGCAAATAGAAAAGGCATGCACTAGTTCAAGCCTAGAATGATAGTAAATCAATAATAAAGAAAAAGCATGCAGTTATTTCGAATCGAATAAAATTACGAACAAACTACCGGAAACCTTACCACATAAACCAAAATAAAATATTTCCCTTTCTGAATTTTCATACACAAAATTCCATTATCGCACCAAAGAAAAATCCAGATAATATTCATTAAAAATGCTAAAATAAAAATCAAAAGCATACCAGCACGGGATGAAGTGGCTGTGAAGGACTGATGAAGTTTTTGCTGTGAGAGATCTGATAGAGGTCTCGATGATGATCCTTTTTTCTTTTTTGATCGTCTAGATGCTGATCCTGGTGCCGTACTCATGGCGGAGGGAGATTGCACAAATTGGGGATTAGGGTTCGATTTCGTTTTGGGATTCTATTTTTAACGGGTGGAGGAGGGGATTCGTTTCGTATTTATAGACGTTCATCAGTCACCAGGTCGGCACATGCGTAGCATTGGGCCCTGGCCCAATATGACGTTTTTGGAAATCAATCTTGGGCTTCATATGGACAAGACCTAATGTGAATATTGAATTGGTTCTTGATTTTTAATTAATTTTGCACTGGCTCTTATTCCCACAAAATAAAATAAAAACAAAGGGAATAAGGCCCAATTTGGTGGGGATTAAATTATTTTAAAAGCTGTTTAACAAATATGTTAAGCAACAAAAGGTGTTTGGTAAAAAATAAAAAAATAGCTTATTTCATAATTTATACCATTTGACAGCAGCTTATAGAAATTAGTAAAATGTTACTTTCATAAGTTAAAAGATACATCTGCTTATTTTTTAAGTTAAGCTTTCCCAAACTGGGCCTAAGAGATAGAGTTATTTCTTTAATGTCTAGAGCTAACTAGAAACACCAATCGTCAATCGAAGAAAAAAAACCGCTGGCTTGGTCAACACAATTAATTGGACACAAATTTCAATACAATCCAACGGCTGATAATTATGCAGTTCCAATATTTTTTATATTTTTTTTCAATACACTGCTTTATTCTTTCTCGATGCTCATGCGCAGATCACTTCGATAGAGGATTTGAAAAGGCAAACAGAGGGAGATGTGGATTGGCGTTTCATTTGCTACAATTTTCCGAGACAGTCGAGGAGGCCTGCACCAATGTTCTATTTAATTGATCAACAATCATTAGCAAAAAGGTTCTATCCCCAGTGCAATTGGGACTCCAATGGAAACAAGTGGACTGTTGCTTTGTGAAGCAACACGGAGTGAAGCACGTTTACTAGAAATAATCCTTGTGTTTTAGGTTTTTCATAAAGAAATCTTGGACAAATTCATGTTATATATTTACTTGCCCGGGCTTAAATGGTTTTATGAATCTCTCTTATATATGCATGTATACAGAGCAGCACTTGCACTAAACCTTAGTGACTTAAGAAAGAAAGGAAAAAACGAAATACGTGAGAAAATATACTAGTTGATTAAACCGGATAACTAAAATTTGTCACCAGGAGCACCAGCATTTTGAAAATCAATAAAATTAAGAGAAATGAAAAGACAAAACGGAGATCGATTGAATGGTGACAAATCTCACTTCTTTATTAAGAAATACACGATCAACAAGATGGAACTTAAAAAGGTAACAAACTACATATTTACCCTAAAGAAAAAAAATTATCTTCACAAATATTTTTATTTTTGAATCAAATAGCTGTTACGGATGAGAAATTCTATTATGTATAAACCCCAAATCCACATATATAAAATACTATATATAGAGAATTTCGTCACACGTTAATTAACACACAGCCAAAGCAAACCCCATTTAACCATCCACACTTCTAAAATACATATAGGTAATAAAGTAGCACAATGTATATAACGCCTTTTTGCCTCGGAAAGGCACAATGTATAAACCCCAAATCCACATATATAAAATACTATATAAAGAGAATTTCGTCACACGCTAATTAACACACAACCAAAGCAAACCCCATGTTACCATCCACACTTCTAAAATACATACAGGTAATAAAGTAGCACAATGTATATCACGCCTTTTTGCCTCGAAACGACCCAAGGTTTATCTTCCTCATAAACCCAAAGTAACTATTAGCATATAATGGAGGATCCCGTGGCATATAACTGCGAACGCAATCTGCAATTAGAGAATTGTATAAATGTCAGGTAATAAACTGCAACCCACTATTTTTTTAAGTACTCTATATGCAAAATGAATTTCTGATCATGAAATCATAAAATATAAAACTGCATATGCAATGATATATATGATCGAATCAACAGAGTTGCTCTATATCAATTGTCGGCTAAGATCATGCATAGACCAGAATGATCAAAATCATATCTTTGAAAACTATAGTAACTAAATTATAATAGAAAAATGATAAAAGAAGCACAAAAAGAACAAACTGCTAAAGGCCAAGTTGGAGTGAACAGTAGGATACACATACATACTCAAGAAGGATATAGTTTTGGACTCACCATGTCACCATTGAACTACAAATCATCCATAAACAGAGTCTCTGGAAAGTCATTGGCCCGAGGCCAGAAACATTCAAGCGTAAATTCCAATGAATCGTGCAGGTTCCTATTGTTTTCCACCAGAATGTCCAAATCAGCGGGAGTTACTTCAAAGAACATAACTCTTGTAATGATATGAAAAGGCGTCTCAACTGTGAAAACGTTTAAATTGTAGGGCCTAAGGAATCTTTGTGCAAGTATTGCCCTCACCCTTGTCTCATTTTCATAGCTATAGGGCAAACCCCAGCTAACAATGAGAAATCCAGGAGAGGCAAGAGAAATTAGCTTATCAAAGTTCATTCTAAAGATTTCTGACACATGTCTCCTAATCTCAATGTGTACGAACTTCCTTCTAGATATCTCTGCTTCCCTTACATGACCCCCCGAATCGGCATCATGAAAGGCAGCAAAAGCCAAGGCCTGCTCAAGACATTCAAAGTACTCTTCCCTTGTTTCCCCTGTGAGTGTATTACGGCTAAAGTAATTTGCAGCAAAATAACCACCTGTGCCACTTACCACTACATCCCCATATTTCAACGTCTGAAAAGGTTTCACCTCTTCGTCCCCACCCACCTCTTCGTCCCCACCCACCTCTTCGTCCCCAAATTCAAAATTCACAAACTCTTCGACCCTAGACATGTAAACCATCGGCCTCCCACGATGGTATCCAAATATGTTCACGTCAGCTACAAAGACTTCTTCAGGGTATTTTTCTTTTCTTCTGTTCAAATATCGTTTTAGAATATTCTTCACAATTCTGATGTTATACGTCCCTTTGACCCTCACACGCAAATGATTTAATATATCATCACAATGACCTTTAATTCCCGCAACTGTAATGAGAAGACGCTTACTAAGTGTTACCAGCTTAACACAATTGCCACCAACAACCAATCCCTCATCAGTGGTGAGTCTGCCATCAGCAGCAGTAAACATTCCTCTCCGACCTACAGTAGTGATAATGCATGTTCCATGTATCCCTTTTGGAGAGGCCTGCACAGAAGCAAGATTTTAATTAGTTGCTATCCTTTTTGTTAAGACAAATGAAAAGCTCCAGCAAAAACTGTGAAATTTCCTAATATTGCAATCCTTCGCTTCATCAGATTTTGCAGCTGCCATCACCTTGTTCTTTTCAGCCATTCCCGGGGTTAATTTCTTCATGCTGGCCCTAGTTAACTCCTCAACATAATACAACCTGTTTGGTTACAAAAGTGATACGATAAGTAAATGCCAACTATTGTGACTTAAATGATAAGCAATTTCTTTCTATCTACTTGCTTTTCCTCCACATTCAATTAGCTGACAATTGATGGGCCACTTGATGCTTCCATTTTTCACCAAATTATTGCTCAAATATCAGTCTAAGTCATTTTAATATTTAGTCAATTTGGGCCCTCTAACCTCATAAAACTAGAATAGACTGGTTAAAGTTTGACCATTCTGCACATTAAAGGCTAGGCCTTTCCAATGGAATGAAATATCTATTTTGCTGTTTTCCTTGGGAAAAAATTGGAAATGCTTGACCCTAAAATTACCCCACACATTGGCCCAAGCATACTGGATGGAACATTGATATAAAACTGGGATGGTATAAACTAGAATAAACAATAACGCACACATATGAGTGAAGAGAACAGGAAATAGATACCTCTCTGTAAATTTCTCATTCTGCTCCGTAAAGTCCTCTCCAGAGGTGATTGGAAACCCAAAAACCTTGTCAGCAAGATAGAGAAACGTGTACAACAAGCATTCGATGTAGGTAAAATTAAACTCCTCTCCGGACTTTGTACGAGGCATGGTTTTCTGAAAAAGAAAATAAAAGAACATGTTCATCTGCTAATAATGGATTAAAATAACAAGAAAGCATAAATCATTACGATCAAGTTTAATGGAACCTTTAATAGCTGAACAACTAAAGGAACAATCTGGCATAAATCCTGTGGTTTGGTGAATGGGGCAACTTCTGCTAGGGATTTGAGCTGATCTCGCCTTTGTTCATCAGGTAGCTGATAGAAAAAAGTAAAGTTTGAATAAGGATCTTAGATTTGCCATTGAAGATTAAGACAGAGAAGAAAAGGCACCACAAAGACAGCATCATAAGAGGAAAAACACTGAAAAATTATGAAAAGTACTATAAAAAAGTGGGATGTCATTTACTTCTTTTTTTTTATCACTAAAGGTACTATTATATTAGTCGTATGTTCCTATTCAACATATTGTCCCATGCTTTCAATTCAGAATTTAGCGACCAGTCGACCACTTCTAAGTACTCATAAATAACAGTATAAACAAAGAAGATGCTATGACTTATGTCTGCATAAAAACTTTTGGCTCGTTATGTATAAAGGCATCAACTATTTGATCTAAACACAATTCAAGTAATTTATGGATTCAAGAAGATAAAGGAAAAGACGATAAAACAAGATTAGAAGACCAATGCCAATTCCTCCCCACTTATTTCGTTTTTCTAAATCAAGTAATACAAGCTCTTGTTCACTTACCAAGTCAACAGGGCAACCTTATTAATAGTAATAAAAATGTCTTTTAAAAAAAATCACCTTTGGGCATTGCAATTGAGGAAGATAAATAAGTGCAATCACCTTCTGGTATTATTGGTCTATTTAAGTAGCAACATCATAAATACTCGTTCCACACAACTTATCGGCAATATAATCTGCATTTTAAACTTGCTTAGTAGCTATAATTTCATTTTCCTTAAAATCAAAACGGTAATACAAAAACTTACATTAAATTGGGCATCTAAATCAGCTTGTCCTTCAATACTTCTACTAAGTTCTACTATGCGCTCTTCAGGTGCTTTCTCCCCGAAGACGCTCAAACCATTTAAGAAGTCCAAAAACATTCTAAATTCTGCTCCATTTACATCTTCTAAACTCTGCAATTGAATTCGATCAAATTAGTCATACATCTAACAACATTAAAACAAAACAGTAAAATAGAACTCAAGAGTCATAAATTGCACATGTTTTTTTCACTACTAAAGGTAATATAAGGGAACACATATTAGACTGAACTGACAGCATGGCACTCCAAAGGTCTTGGTGACTTTCAGAGATACTAAAGAAGGAAACAGCGCCTCTAAGAATGTTCTTGAAATGAATGGAAACATCATGAATATACCTTCTTTATCAAGTGCGTAATATGCCTATCCATTTCCTCCTGAGGCTTCAAAACTTCAGCTTTAATACAAAATACCTACGATGATCGTTTAACATCAGTTTTTCATGTAGCAATCATAATATATTCATATCCTATTGGATATTACTCCAAGTGGTCTTCTCACCTTATCTCTGATAAAGCTAAAGACCATCTCACAAATAACATCATCTTGGCTTGGGTCTTCAACACTCCCAATGTGCTTTAACAAGGCTGTCAAAGAAGCTGCACATTCAAGAAGATGAGGTATATCATGAAAGAGTGTTGAGAATCTTCATTGATTTATAATGTATCAGGGGGAGAAATGGACTAAGTGGATTAGTTTGTAACAATATCCAATGGAAAACATTAGAAAGTCTCATTTTGTATAAAATGTTCCTCGAATAAAATAAAGCTAAACACAGTTATAAGTAAGGCAAAAAGACTAGAAGAAAAAGTTCACAGCTTCAAACTAAAATCCAAGTTAAACAGGACACCATAGACAGCCACTTCTTCAAATATAACTGTTCATTCACAATAGGTGTGCCGGACAGGACAACTGTGCCTAGAGAGCCATCTTAGTAAATAAACTGACAGTACAAGACAAGCCTTGGCAATCAATATTTCAGCTTAGGCAAGAATGGTCCAAAGGTTAACTTAGGTCCGGTTAAACTAAGTTATTGAACTTATCATGGCATACAATGATATCTTTTTCAAGCAATTCTAACAACAATAGTTTTATGACACTCTTGAATAGAAATGATGTACTATTTCTTCCAAGAACAGCACGTGTGTCTATTACTTGCACTATTCGACTTTAAAACAACATATACACATAAATGAACAGATAATTTGAAGAGTTTGCATAAATACGTATTTACCTATGTACACAAACTTCTTTCTACAATCTAAAGATATAGCTTATATCTAATTTATTCAATACATAATACACTTTCAGTAAATTTTGAAACAAAACGAAATTACCTTTCAAATCCAACCTCAAAAGGGCCATAAGAGCCTTATGCACAGCATCACGCTCCACAAATTCATCTAAAATGCATCAACATATCCAAACATCAGATTCATATCAAACAATCTCTCTACTCCCAGATCACAGTCCCTCCCCTACCACCGCCAAAAAAAATTATAAATTATAAAGAAGAGTTTACCAGCTGAAAGGAGTTGAACAAGAATGTCTATAATCTTCGAAATATGTTCAGGAGTGCCCTTGCAGAAAAGGGGAAGCCCTCGAATAGCTTGCACTCTAACCTGCACATTACATGAATGATCAAAAAGCCAAACATAGAACTGAATTGAACAATCCATGAGACCTAAATGACACTAATATACCAATTATTATGATATACATATCTTCAACTATGTCACATTGATCTAATTAAAGACACAATTACATTTTCTAAAGAAGAATCCCACAACTTTCCAGTTACCATATGTGTATAAACATTAACTAACCCCGAGCTCTTCTTCTTTAATCAAATCAAGGTGAGTATCTATTGCCCGCGACGAAAGTCCGGGGAAGAACTTGAAGAACCTAGGAATAAGATGTGCAGCCAGCTGCTTCGTCTTCATGCTCGTCTTTGCCGCACTGATAATCCCCTCGTAGTCCTCGACATTCTGAAACCACAAACAAACAAATTCCAAAATTCTCGAAACAAAAATTTACGAAAGAAAAATATGGATTGATGAGAAAGGGACCTGCAACTTGTCCTCGGACTCGTTGAGTCGCTTGCCGAACTCGTAGAGCTTCTCGATGACCATGGCCTCGTCGGAGGGGTCTGCTGCCGCCATTGCGGATCTGAGAAGCTGAGCGAAGAAGAAGCCGCGGGTTTTGAGGGATAAACGAAGATGAGACTATGAGAGAGCTGCTCTTAGGGTTTAGGGCCGGTTTATCTTCTTCGTAGAGAGACGCCGTCGTTTGGCACCGATCCTAATTTTTTTTGGTGACAACTATGACACTTGTCAACGTTTACAATTTTAAAATTAGTAACAGTATTTGTAAAAAGGCTGGCTTTTTTTCCAAGTTGGGGGAGAACTGTTCCTGCATCCTGGTAATAGGAGGTCAGGGGTTCGAAACCCAACTTGGTCAGGTTGGAGGGGCCTTTTGGGTTCGTGCACCTGTCAAGCATCAGTGGCCAGCGGCAGCCCGTTCCGCGAAGAGAGATTAGTCTCCTCGGCTTACCCTCCGGGGGGGTTGGGGGGATCCTTCCTGGGGAGAGAATCTCTAATCATAAAAAAGCGCTTAGGGTACGGGGATGCGCTTAGGGTACGGGGATGTGATTTATGTGAATAGATTGAGCAAAAAAATGGCCATAATTTGGCTACATTTGAGCTAGGGTTTTTTGTGTTTTGAGACTAGGGTCCAATTGAAGGGTCCATATTTTTTTCTAGGTTTATAATTTTGTATCCAAGGCTTCACGTCTAGCCATGTATTTAAAAATTAAATTAAAAAATATATGTTTCATGTATGCTGGTCAGTTCGGTAATATCGAGATCGAGACCGCAGACCGACCGTACCAACCAAGCGGTAACCGAAGGTCCGAGATCGGCTAAGTAGCGGTTTCACAATTCATATTGGTTCGATATTACCGAACTGACCAGCATACATGAAACATATATTTTTTAATTTAATTTTTAAATACATGGCTAGACGTGAAGCCTTGGATACAAAATTATAAACCTAGAAAAAAATATGGACCCTTCAATTGGATCCTAGTCTCAAAACACAAAAAACCCTAGCTCAAATGTAGCCAAATTCTGGCCATTTTTTTGCTCAATCTATTCACATAAATCACATCCCCGTACCCTAAGCAGCTTTCGACCAACAAATCCGGCCTTGAATCGATATTTGATAGGGGAGTGAAATCCACGTACACTCTCTTTTTTACAAACCACACTCCTCTTTCTATTTTTATATTATTTATAAAAATAGTATAAAAATGTGGTGCAGTGGATGTTCTAGTGTTCAATTCTTGCAAGCAACACTTAGAAAATGTGAAATATGTCCTCTTTAACAACTATTTAGTTAATATTAGGGTTAAGCATTGCAATATCATAGAGTTGAGACTTGATGAAGAGGTATTAGTCAAAAATCCCTAATTGATGTTATAGTTATGAATATGTGAACGTGTATGCAATGAAAAATTGAGAAATTAATTGGCAAAAAATGGTAATTGAGCTGAAAACTGGAAAATATATATATATAAAAGACCCAAGTCAATATTTGGTTGGGCCATAACCAAACCGATCATTTAAGTAGGTAGACCGAACTTTCGGTAACCGATAGGCCCGGCCTGGTTACGGTTACAAATTTGGGCTAACCAAAAGTTTTAGCTTGGTTTCAGCTTAGGCCCAAAAAAGTGTGACCGAATCGAAGTCTGCCCTAGTTTTGGGAATGTTGTTTTATATCTCTACTATTAGTTTTAATTATTTTTTTTATATGAAAGATAATCCATAATTAGCCTAAGCAACAAAAAGGCAGCCCAACCCAAATAACATTAAATCCTAAAACCCGTTTTTTTTAGGAGAAACAACAATTTTTATCCTTATACCACGCATCCCTAGATGCTAGCGAGATTTGAAGTTGTGGCCTCCACAATGTTGGTTTTATCAGTGTTCTAAAACTCAGGTTGAGCGGCCACTAAGAGTATTAGGGTAATCGGGCTGAAAATCGAAAATGGCAAGGTTTGGGCAGTAATTATGAAATCAAACGACTGATTCAGCGAGAACATAGCAATTTCACACCAAGATTAAACTCGAACCATAATATACAAAAAGGAGAAGTCTGCCTAAGAGGCAGTTCAAAAATTTGCATTGGCCCTATTGGAATTCCCATTTGGCTTTTTCAGTAATTGTCTCACTAATTCACCATTCATCGTATCTCAGTCAATAGGGAATTATAAGTATATTATACATTACTTAGTTTATGTGAGGCTATCACCATTTTTGGAGATGAAGTGAAGGTAATGCACCGTCATGAACAGATGGTTTTTATTTTGGTTCTGAAAAGTATCAAAAACTCGAATTCCATAAATACCGCTAATCATTTTGACTTACGTAGCAGTTTTATCACACAAGAATCTGATTCCTATATACCACAATGGCATCAGAAAGCCGTTTTCGCCGGGCCGCAAAAAGCGACCAGAAAACCAAAACTGAAACCGTGCATACAAATGTTAATCGGTTTACTTTTTTGTGTTATTCTATAAACTAAAGTTCATGTCAAAATATGATATATGGATGAGACGAAGGAAGACAAGGACAATTAAGAAGCCAAATTCAAACTAGACCGTGACATATAGTTCCAAAGCAAGCTCAAGCTTCAAATTACGATTTGTACGTTCCGATATTAAAACTCAGAAAAGGTTAAAGATGCAGAAATTATAGAGGAGATAGAATGACCTACTCTAGCTAGCTCATACATATGTAAGGAGAATGAGTACACAAGCCCAAGCTTTCATATAAAACAACACAGGTTGACAAATTAATTCAGATAATTAATCCAAACAAAACATTGAAAAGAACAAGAGAAATGGTCGGACCTGACCTGGTTAGTTAGCATCAAAAACATACTTCACCCAAAGTTTTTATTGGCATCAAATTCACCTAATTAAAGTTTTTAGGTGGAACTAAAACTAATGTGCTTGGTAAATATATAATTATATATTATCAGATCTAACTCTAAGGAGAAAGGTAACTGGATTCCCGCTGATAAAATTCGAAAACACCAGAAACAACAAGCAGTATGCAAAGCGGGAGAGAGGGGTACCTTCACGCCGAGCTAGCTAGATTTGACGAATTTTCGATGATGAGCAAATCTGGCAGTCAAAACTAGAGATCTGGTTCAACCAGAAATTCCATATATAGACTCCTTCCTCGATCTGCAAATCATCGCTTCCCGCAGCCGCCGGAAGCGATGATTTGCAGATCGACCGGAAACCTTGTTCAAGTAACACATATTCTGTTGTGGAGGGACCAACCGAGTCGGTAAGCCAGCCATCACTACTTTTCCCACGCTGCCTTCGTCCTCCTCTTCCTGGTCAGACAGCTTCCACCGTAAATCTGCCATGACGCCGCCGTAGGCCATGGCAGTTTCCGGTATACTTGGGATATCCATCAAAATGAAAATTGGGATAACATACAGGCACAGCTAGCTAGGTATAGTAAACACAGATATAATCAACCACGAAAAAAATAAAAACAAAGAACCTCTGGTTAACGTCGTGAGCATATTTATTGGCGCTAGCTGGGCTGTCTTTATCGAACCGACTTTCATGATAAGTTGCCGGTCACGTCGGTCTTTTAACTACTTTCTTTATTTGAGTGTGTTTATTGTGGATGAGCGCACACGTCAGACTCGCGTCCAGTGTCTATATGACATCTGGACTGCCCGACCTGCTCAGCGATGATTACGAAGAGTACCATTTTCCATCACGATAAGGTCATATCATATCAAACGATATACATGCATGCAAATCCGACGAGCGAGATTTAAGAACAGAGAAAGGAAGGTTTTTTTGTTTTTGGTTAAAACAAAGAAAAGGAAATTAGTTAATCAATAGTAATGGACCTGTGGTAGAGGACTTAACTCCCAAGATCAAATCCAACACATATTGATTAAAGATTAAAACAAAATAAAAACCTAATTAAACCTTTTAGGGATACAGACATACAGTAAAAATCCGATATCTTCCCATAAGTAAAACACTATTATATATAATAAAATACTTGTAATTTACGTTCGACTTTTCCCCGGAGAGCAAGATGCATTTTGCAACATTTGATTCCACTTGATCATGTAATCTTACCATTAATGGACAAGAAGCCCCGAAGACCTCAACGAGATTTAATAAATTATTATTGTGATTTTTATCATCGATCATAGAATTGCTTCAGATGCCACTATGAATATGGGGTGGGTCGGTGGGAGAGAAGTCACATAATTCACATGGAAAGTAATTAACAGCGGCTGTTGCAACATGCATCACTTCCTTGCTGATCGAGTTGGCGGTAGAGTTGGAATGTGAGTTTATGAAGAATAAAATCAAAGATATGACCAAAGACGGATTACACTGCCACACCATCAAAGCATTGGATCCATTGTGGTAAGTTACGCTAATTTTGATAATAAATGAGGCTTTTATTACTCTATAGTTTATTGTAATTTTGCTGCGATTATGGGCTTTAGACTATGTCTACCGTATAGTTACACATAAAGAAACTTATTTTATCGAGTCATTTTACGGGACAAGTTTCTTTCTAAATTCTGTCACATTATCAATAAATTATTACCGTTTCTCCTAAAAAAAAAGGATTTTATTAGACTATAGGTCATAAGAAAATGTCTTCGTCAAGCCCTAAATTTCATTGCTTGTAAATTGAAGGAAACGTCTTGGTCTCACACTCTTTGGTGCATTAAGTTGTTGGTCCAAGACATCCATCGATCACATGTTGGCTCGATTTTTAGGCACATGGTGAAGGAAATATTGTGGCAATGTTCCTAAAGGAAATTAATGGCCCGAAAATGAGCCGCAAAACATATGAGAGTTAGCATGTTAATTACTTCTGTTAATGGATTTTTCTCATTATCTTGGATACCCATTCATATATTTTGACCATTACCATAATGGATCTGAGATGGAGAAGGAAATAAAAACAAAACCAGAGCTCAAAAGTGGGTTTAGAAACCTTAAGAACACAGATGGAGGGAGTTGGTATTTCACCGATCAAATTTTATACATCAAAACATACAAGACTTTTCGAACGTTTAAAAACGAAAAACAAAAACGAAGACTTGACGATGAATGGTGTTGGAGAAACACGTTATCAGCCAATACACGAAAATGGAGGTGCACGATCTATAATAATCTATTTGACTATGAGAAAAACCAAATGCTTAGTGAAAATCTTATTCTTCTTTTGGCTCAAGTTAGGTGCCCAAAAGGTAGATACGTGTGGCTATGTGAATGGCTTAGTTGATAAAGAAAGTTGGGGAGCTAGTTTTGTCATGACTCATTAGGAAAATTCACATGCATGATGGATTTGATTTGTTTAGTTGTTAGTTTGTGTGGTTTTGCTTTGTAATTGTTGTATGGGGCATATTAGATAGAGATAGAGACAGAGACAGAGATAGAGAGAGAGATGGTTAGGGGGTTGTTGGGGAGGTTGATGAAGTGGTTTCAAACTTTGAAATTTATTTCCTGGTCTAACAGTAGTTTACTTATTGGAATCCACGCACACCACGTTTGAAATCCTCTTTAATTTTCAATTAACTATCCAGATGAAATTTATGAATGTACAATTTCTTTCTACATCAATCTTCCCTCCATTCAATGGCAGTAGATGAATCAATGGATGATGCAACAATGCTTAAACAAGTCTTAGAGACGCGTTTGATCCAACAAAGTGATTTTACAGGCAGCTTCGTAAGGATTTTGACGATGACATCTTCGGGTAGGTCCATCAATGTTCTCTTTGCATTCGTAAGTTTCACCACAAGGAAAAAGTAGGTTTTCTTTTCCTTGGGGGAAAAGGAAAAGTTAGGGTGGAATTGGAGTTTGACTAGGAAATATAGTAGACAAATGATGAAACAAAATTTTGATTTCTCTGGACTGCTGTGATGTTATCCTACTAATGTTTGAACCAGGAATGTTTTGTACACAAGCTCCTATACACCCAATTTACACCTACATCTACTTTGTGCGACCTCTTTTCCTTCCCTTCACGGGAGTTACATTTTGTTGACCAACAGTTTTACGTCTCACTTTTCTCGGGTGAGTGGAGGCCTTTTTTGTCGCAGCAAAAGATTCGACTGAAGGAGAGGAATCTGCATTAGCATTACCGGCTTTCTTACTTTTGTTTGAAGTCTTAGCAGCAGCCTTTCCGGCATTGGTAGCTTTTCTCGTGAGCTTTTGGTTACCAGGGCGAGCACTTCTAGGTTTAACTGGAGGATTACACACTAGTGTATTTGAAGAGAGGTTAGCAGAAGTAGCCTTGCTGCTAGAATCCTTGAGATGCCGCCGCAATGTGTTGGTGGTCAGGTCTCGGAGAAGTAGAGCAGATTTGTATTCGCGTGTGCTCTTGGAGTAAAACACCAAGGCATTGTTGGCCAGCAGCAACAGATCTCGAAACAGTTCCTTAACTGACATGACACAGTGGCTTGCAATTCGGGATCCTATTGTGTCAAAATCCATGTGCCTATGGATCATTTTCTTATATCTTCTTCTCTTCTGTATTGATCGAATATGGTAGATAATTGTAAAGCATAGTTGTAAAGATCATTATTTTCTAGTTGTAAAGCATCAAATATCATAATCCATACCTGGCTATCAAGTCGATGACGAAAAACGGAAGCACTTTTATGCTCCAAAATTGAATTGAAAACATCCAACAAATAGTTAGTTCTATCCTTGGTTGAACCTCTATTCCAATCACCTGCACCAGAAGATCCCAAATCCCCACGACATGTACACTCGCTGGTTGAATTTTCTATACACCGCAAGGCAGTTACAGCATCAGCTGAATCCAAAAATCCACTTTCTCCAACACTCGCTTCCTTAACATCCCTACTACAATCTTTCCTCTTCCTCTTGCCTCTTCTCTTTCTTAGAGTCCCTCCAAGTCCACCATAAATAGCCCCTATTGAGATTTTCTCGTGCTCGGATGAGTCTCATTTAGTCTCTCCGTCTTGAGCTGACACTGTAGCTGGTATCTGGCATTCTGGTGAGCAGCTCGTCAAGGCTTCACACGTGAAACTGCCAGCAGATGGCTCATCCTTACATATCTCTTTACCAAAAGAGTAATGTCCCTCCGACTTTTGACAAGGAACAGGTGATTCTGTTTGGCCGGAGCCATAGTTGATGCAACCACCTTCTCCTTTCTCAGCTTTGAGAGATTCAAGTTTTGATTCCAAGGACCTGCAACAGCCACATTGAATGAATCTTAATGTACAGAAACACATAGGGAGAGGCTTTAGGACACCTTAGACTGCAAGTCACAACACTCCTAGAGAAACGTAGAGAGAACGTAGGTCTTGAATGGCATGCATTTTAGAAGAAAATTTTAATCATATACAACATGTTGTGTTCTTCTAATTTCAGCCAACCAATCACATGTTCATGCTAGCTGAAATTTTCATCTCAATGTCCTCAGAAGGTATGTAAATATTCTTCTATACAAATTGGGAAGATGGACCGCATTTTCTGACTGTCGTAAACATAAACATCTTGAAAAGATCAGGAAATGACTAACCCTATTGAGTTTTCGGATTGTTTTAGAGCTTGCCTCAACTCTTCCATTCGTTTCTTTCGTAGTTCCTCAAACCAAGCCCTGCAGAGAAAAAAATAATTTAACTAAGACGATATCCAAGTATGTTAAAATTTGTATAGAAAATTGGAAGACACATGAAACAGTAAGTAAGCTATGGGTTAAAAAAATTAAACTCATAAGAATTCGGTGCAATGTGCACTTCAGAACAATGAAAGTCAACTTGCATCCAGAGTAACACTTTTGCAAGTCCTCATATTTGGCTTTACAAACCTGGAAACAAAATATGAATGTATTGGATCAGCATTAGAAGAAAACAGCCATATATATATATATATATATATATATATCAATGAAAACAATTAAATCCAACAACTACTAGATGAAAACTCTAGCTTAACAGAAGCAATTACAACTTGACATTGATCTTGAGCATCAGTAGTAGTAATATTTGAAAGGTACCAATTAAAGTCAGCATTTTACTAAGCACATTCAAATACAATTACTAGTGTTCAAGTTATGTGGCAGTAACTTTAGTAACTTCACTTACAAGTCACATATAATCACTTTGCAAAATTGTAAAAAAAAAAAGTCACCCAGAAGGTACACGTTTGTAATTTTTGACCTCCCTATTTATGGACCGACCTAAAAGAACAACAAAAAAACAAAAATTTACTGGGTCCTGCAATAGAAGATAAAAACTATGGGTTAAAATTAAAACCCAGCCACTCCCAATTTCACAGTAAAAAAACAAATTTACAGTACCAAAAACAAAACAAAACGTATTTAACACACATTAGAAATGTTCTTTACTACATGAAAACAGAGATATAAAGAGCAGCAGTATAAATTATTTTTTTTTTTTTAAAAAGACCTCGGGTGTGAATGCGTACGGACAAACGGTTCGGGCTCGGAGCTCCGCCGCGACAAGGTTCCAGTCTCGGGTCCCGTATCTGAGTACGGCCCCAGCCAAGAGAAGCTCAAGCCATGTGCCCCACGTGCTCCCTCCTATCACGTCCGCCCCCATCTTCACCCTCCACGTGTACGGCTCCGATGCATCACCAACCACGACCACCGCCACCGCCACCTTCCCTATTCTTATCCGTCGTTAGCCTGCGCCGCTCCTTCAGCCACCACCCTCTGAATTAAAATGAAAAAAGAGATGAAATTTGACGAAACCCGCTTCTGGGTATTCGAAAAGCGGTTTTGATTGAGAGGGACAAGTGGTTTTTTGGACGATTAAGGTGGTTTTTTTTTTCTGTGTTTTTGTTGTTTTGTTCAAAGTGGGGAAATTCAATTATAGTATGCGTGAGACAAGGTGTTGACGGATTCTATTTTCTATTAAGGTTGACGAGAAAAAACGTTATCCAGCTTAGAAATGAAAACGAAAGATTTATATACGACCAGAAACAGAGACAACATGCGGGTTAATCTTAGAACAGAGACTTCTCTTTCTCTCTCTACTATGTTTGGTTGTCTTCAGGCCCTTTAGCATCGCCTATATATAAAAAATGCCCATATCTTTACAATAATTACATGCACGTCCCCTTCTATAATTTCTTGCAAAAATGTTATTCGTTACAAAATATAAGAAACGTTTCTCCTGGTCACCTAGTGACTAATAATTCATTGTTGCTTATTTTTAGATTTAATTTAAGGGTTAAAATTGAATAAATATCCTTTAAATGTTGGCAAAAATTCATGGTCATGTTTGTTAGTCAATCCTCTTAAGGAGAAGTTACCAATTAATTACTAATATCCAAGTTCCAACCTATAGTTTCAAGTATGGAATAGGATTTGATAATATTATTAATTAGTTTTCTATTCAAACACAAAAAAGTCATTTTCCTTGTCCTATTCGAATATAAAACGATCGAGGTAGGGGGACAGGGGGTATATATAGCTTGGCCTTGAAGCAATATTTTGAGCAGATGCATCGATCCTCTTTGTGATTATGATTCCCCATCTTTCAATCATGTTTTGGATAAAGAGTATAGTCAATTTGTGGAGAAAGAGAAAGAGAAAGAGAAAGACATGGACGGAGACAAATAAGGAGGGGGTAACAACAATAATGGACATACCGGAAGATGTCACCGTCGACATCCTATTAAGACTGCCGGTAAAATCAGTATGCAGCATCCAGTGTGTGTCTAAGACCTGTTTAAACATAGCTGGCAGCCCCGGTTTGGCTACACTGCACACCATGCGCTTACTTGACTCCGATATCGTTGAATTACCTCAGCTTATGCTTGTTACAAAATCGCGTATACGCAGCCGTAAAGTAGACTTGGTGGTCTTGCAGTCATTCAAATACAATGGCGACAAGTACGCATGGACAAAAACCAGACGGTCTGATCTTGTCTCAAAGATTTTCTTCCAAAAATATTATTTTGAGTACGTTGTAGACTTTGTTTTCTGCAACTTGTTTTTCTTTAAAGGACGTTATGGATCAGGTCCATGCTTCTTAGTCAATCCACTTAGGGGAGAGGTTTTAAAGCTACCAATTAGTAACAACCCAGTTCCAACCACCTATAGTGAGGTCGATTGGTATGGAATGGGTTTTGATAATATTACTAGAACATACAAGATTGTTCATGTTTTGGCAAAAGCAGAGTGCAACTATGTTGTGGCCCAAGTTCTTGTATTAGGTACAAGCTCATGGCGACAGATACACTTGGTTCCTCCTTGTGATGTAACTAGTGTTTTTTTGGGTAGACGTAGTAAGAATGCAATATATGCATGTGGAGGCATGCATTGGTTGATTTACGGAAATACATATAAACAAACCCATGGTCACATTATTACGTTCGATTTCAACAAAGAGCAATTTTATGTGACTCTTCTTCCCAACTCAGAGGGCTATGGCTATGGTTATGGCGTAAATTTGCTTAATTTAAGGGGATCTTTGGCCCTTGTGAATTTTTGTTCGTCTGGAGGTGAGTATATTGAGATATGGGTGTTGAAGAATTATGATAAGAAAAAATGGGAGCTACATCACCGAATAAAAGGAAAGGATCTACAACTTAGTAATCGTCATTATCAAAATTGTCAATTTTCATTGACTTGTGCTGAATGGGAGCATGGCATTTGTTTCACATCGTCTAAAATATGTTACTTTTTGGACCTAAGACATCCTTTGATGAAAAGAGTACAACTTCCAACATTGATTGAAGCAACATTTTTGGACTCAAGATATAAGATGAACTTCGACATCTTCAACTATACTGGAAGCCTAATTTCTCTGAAAAATTATGGCAATTTGATTGAAGCAACAAAATCAAAGAAAGCTAGTGTATGGCATATTGATTGAAGCTTGTTAAGCAATTTCTTTCAGGAAGGCCTCATATGTACTTCGCCACTTTCTTATCGTTATGAATTGGGGCTTCATTTGCTACAATTTTCCGAGCAAAAAGTTCTATTACGGGTAGACTAATTGCTTTGTGAAACAACAGTACGTCAAGGTGATGAGAAAATGTTTTGATCCTCGCGGAATGAAGCATGTTTACTAAAAATGATCGTTGCGTGTTAGGTTTTCCATCCAGAAATCTTAGACAAATTCATGTACGTTATATATATTTATTTACTTGCCCTTATATGGTTTTATGAATCTCCTCTTATATATTATGTCTCTCAAGTCTCAACACATGCATGTGTACGTATACAGAGCAGCACTTGCACTAATGCTTAGTAATTTAAGAAAGAAAGAAAAAAAATATGTGAGGAAATATAATAGCTAACTAAACCAGAAAACTAAAATATGAGAATTAGATACAAAGTAATGAAGATACAAACTGCAATCTCCCATATCGGACCATCAAAATCAGGATAACTTGAAGCTCCTCAGGCAAGACTGGTATTGCTTAAATCTTCACCTCACAAAATTCTTGAGCTCTAGTATTCCGATATTAAGTAATGCCGAAGATGACTCTAGGAGGTAGAGAGCATTGAGACAAAATTTTGATAGGAACTATAACTTGGCATGAATGTGTAGTATTCTATATGCATGCAGTCCTGTTACAGGTTATATCAGCCAAGCCATCCTCTATATCGCACTTGTGACAGACAGTATCTGTTATGACTCTTGAAGAACTAGATTCAATTCTCTAGCACATCTTGCCAGCACACCCCCCTTCCTGCAAGCATGAAAGTGGTGTGTCAAAATCACTCCCCAAATTGTTATAAACTCTTATTGCAAAAGTTTTACATTCAAATGTCACATCACTGGAGTCAGGATCTAACCTTACAAAGACCGGAAGAATTTTCTGGATCTTTTGCAGCTGGATAGAGCATTGGTTGCAGCATTGCAGCCTGTACTCAAATTTTCATATTGAATTTTATTCACAATTTGATTTCCGGTAAAACATTCATTCACGACTTACAAGAAGAGAGTGTGTGTGGTAAGTTTCTAAATAGATGATACCTTTGCTCTGCCTGCAAATTGACCCCAACAGCTGGAGGTGCTGAAATGGTAGATCGTATCACTGGGCCAAAGACTGCTACTAGCTTCAACAGCATCTCCAATGACACAGTTGCATGCCTGCACATTTGCAGCATAATAAATTTCTTGCCAAAATGTTATTTTGTTACAAAATATCAGAAACGTTTCTCTTGGTTACCTAGTGACTAATAATTCATTGTTGCTTATTTTTAGTTTTAATTTAAGGGTTAAAATTGAATAAATGTACTTTAAATGTTGGCAAAAATTCATGGTCATGCTTCTTAGGCAAGGAGAAGTTACCAATTACTTATATCCAAGTTCCAACCTATAGTTTCAAGTATGGAATAGGATTTGATAATATTATTAGTTTTCTAGTCAAACACAAAAAAGTCATTTTCCTTGTCCTATTCGAATATAAAACGATCGATGTAAGGGGTATATATATAGCTTGGCCTTGAAGCAATTTTTTGAGCAGATGCATCGATCTTATTTGTGATTTTGATTCCCCATCTTTCAATCATGTTTTTGATAAAGAGTATAGTCAATTTGTGGAGAAAGAGAAAGAGAAAGACATGGACGACGGAGAGAGACTCAATCTGTGGTGATCCAAACACAAAGGAGGGGGTAACAACAATAATGGACCTACCGGAAAATGTCACCGTCGACATCCTATTAAGACTGCCGGTAAAATCAGTATGCAGCATCCAATGTGTGTATAAGACCTGTTTAAACATAGCTGGCAGCCCCGGTTTTGGTACACTGCACACCATGCGCTTACTTGACTCTGATATCGTTGAATTACCTCAGCTTATGCTTCTTGCAGAATCGCGTATACGCCGTATGGTAAACGTAGTGGTCTTGCAGTCATTCAAATACAACGGCGGCGCACGGACAAAAACCAGACAGTCTGATCTTGTCTCAAAGATTTTCTTCCAAAAATATAATTACAAGTACGTTGTAGACTTTGTTTTCTGCAACTTGTTTTTCTTTAAAGGAAGTTATGGAGGTCCATGCTTCTTAGTCAATCCACTTAGGGGAGAAGTTTTAAAGCTACCAATTAGTAACAACCCAGTTCCAACCACCTATAGTGAGGATTGGTATGGAATGGGTTTTGATAATGTTACTAGCACATACAAGATTGTTCATGTTTTGGCAAGCGAGAAGGGCCACTATGTTGTGGCCCAAGTTCTTGTATTAGGTACAAGCTCATGGCGACAGATACACTTGGTTCCTCCTTGTGATGTAACTAGTTATTTTTTGGGTAGTCGTAGTAAGAATGCAATATATGCATGTGGAGGCATGCATTGGTTGATTTACAGAAAAAATATATATAAACAAACCTATGGTCGCATTATTACGTTCGATTTCAACAAAGAACAATTTTATGCGACTCTTCTTCCCAACTCAATGAGCTCTGGCTCTGGTTATGGCGTAAATTTGCTTAATTTAAGGGGATCTTTGGCCCTTGTGAATTTTTGTTCGTTTGGAAGTAAGTATATTGAGATATGGGTGTTGAAAAATTTTGATACGAAAAAATGGGAGCTACATCACCAAATAAAAGGAAAGGATCTAGAACTTAGTAATCGTCATTTTGAAAATTGTAAATTTACAAAGACTTGTGCTGAATGGGAGCATGGCATTTGTTTCCCATTGCCTGGAGTATGTTACTTTTTGGACCTAAGATATCATTCGATGACGATAGTACAACTTCCAACATTGGCCTCAAGCATACCGGAAGCCTCAAGATATAAGATGAACTTCGACATCTTCAGCTATACTGGAAGCCTAATTTCTCTGAAAAATTATGGCATTTTGATTGAAGCAACAAAATCAAAGAAAGCTAGTGTATGGCATATTGATTGAAGCTTGTTAAGTAATTTCTTTCAGGAAAGCCTCATATGTACTTCGCCACTTTCTTATCGTTATGAATTGGGGCTTCATCTACTACAATTTTCCGAGCAAAAAGTTCTATTACGGGTAGACTATTGCTTTGTGGAACAACAGTCAAGGTGATGAGAAAATGCTTTGATCCTCGCGGAATGAAGCATGTTTACTAAAAATGATTGTTGCGTATTAGGTTTCCCATCCAGAAATCTTGGACAAATTCATGTACGTTATATATATTTATTTACTTGCCCTTTTATGGTTTTATGAATCTCCTCTTATATATTATGTCTCTCTACACATGCATGTGTATACAGAGCAGCACTTGCACTAATGCTTGGTAATTTAAGAAAGAAAGAAAAAATTATGTGAGGAAATATAACAGCTAACTAAACCAGAAAACTAAAATTTGTCAGCCTAGGCGCACCAGCATGTTGAAAATCAATAAAATTATAAGAAATGAAAAAACAAAATCGAGAAAGATTGAATATATGGTGACAAATCCCAATTCTTTGTTAAGAAATACTCGATCAACAAGATCGATGGAACTAGAAAAGGTAACAAACTCTACATATTTACTCTAAAGAAAAAAAAATTATCTTCACAAATATTTTTATTTTTGAATCAAATAAACTAGGATATTGATGTTCCCGATGAGAAATTCTATGACATAAACCCCAAATCTACATATAATACTATATATAGAGAATTCCGTCACGTGTTTGTTTGCGTAACAAATTAGCCTCGCAGAGAATATAAATAACACAAAGCCAAAGAAAATCCCATAATACCATCCACACTTATGAAATACATATATAAAATATCTACATAATTTCTCACAAACATTTAGGTAATAAAGTCGCACAGAATGTAAACAACGCTTCGTTTCCTCGAAACAAACCCAAGGTTACCATCCACACTTATGAAATACATATATAAAATATCTATATAATTTCTCACAAACATTAAGGTAATAAAGTCACACATAATGTAAACAACGCTTCGTTTCCTCGAAACAAACCCAAGGTTACCATCCCGTAGCATAGGATAACTGCCAAAGATAAGTGTATGAATGTCAGGTAATAAACTGCAACTCCCTATTTCTTTCGGTGCTTAGCAAACTTTTTTAGGTAAAAAAAAAAAAACACAAATGAACACTCAATTATGACTTAATTCGACATGTTGATCACTGTATTTTCAAAAATATCACTTTAGTGAGTGACCATAATTCATGTTAGCCTAAGTGACATTGTAGTTTGTAGGTTCTCGTAAACGCTGGGTAGTTATATGGAAGTATCGATGATCGATGTGTTACAAAAATAGATAGAATGAATCTCTGATTGTAAATATCTTAAAATATTATTACAGATGCATCGAGATATATGATCCCATCAACCGATAGTCACTCTATATTAACTATCCATTAAGATCATGCATAGACCAGATAGACCAAAATAGAATCTTTAAAAACTAGGGCAAGAAGCCAAGGAAATTCCCAGGTAACCTTGAAACAAAAATCAAAATCTTACCAGCAGCAGCACTAGGGCAACGAGTAAGCAAGTCTAGCACGCCTATACGGGCCATAACAGTTGCCTGCTACGTTCTTGAGAAAGTTATCTACAACATCAAAATTAATCGCACAGGATTTCAAAAAAAAAAAAAAAAAAGCATTTTCTTCAAAACAGAGCCTAAGGAAATTCCAAGATAATTTTCTTCACAAACCTTAATACAAAAGGCAAAATCTTACCAGGCGAGCATGGGTCTCCCTCGCAGACGGAAAATACACCACCATTCTGGCCCCCTGTTTGTGATTATATATTTATATATTCAGATAAGAACTAAAAAGCAAAAGAAAACAAATGGGTGACGATGTCAAAACCCAAATATATATCGATCAGCAATATCATGCGCAGATCAAAATAGTAAAGCCAAATGTTTGGCCCTGTATTCCTCTAACATATTATAAAAGCAACACGTTTTGTCCTTCAAAAACACCCAAAATTACATCACACAAACTCTAAAAAAAGAAATAAAAGCATACGCTCGTATTGAAGACGACGATCGGCAACCATTCTTTTATAGTTATCGGTGCCTGTTTTGCAGTTACAATTAATGTTAAAAATCAAAATAACAATAATAATAATATAAAAACGAAAATAAATAATAAAGAAAAGGATGAATGGAGAAAGATGTCAAACCCAAAAGACCAGTACAGTGAAAGCAGTATATCAATAGTGTCATGAAAAGAGAAAAACTGGTTCTTGAAAAAAAAACACATATAAAGAGAGAAGTTGCATATGCAATCACATGTAAGATCCCATCAACAATTAGTTTCTTCATTTATTCTATGTAGGCTAAACCCAAAAGGGGTAGTCTTTTCATTCATAAAACACACAGCCCAAGCAAATTTCAGGTAACTGGAAACAAAATCAAAAGCATATATCGCTACCCGTTCATGGTTACTGTACGTTAATTATAAATACCAAATGTATGTATATTTATATGACGTCAAAACCCAAAACATATATCAGGAATATGACTACACAACATTGGATAGTAGCAGATATATCTATGGTGTGTCGTAACAAGATCTATTATAAATAGAATTGCAGATGGAATGAGATCTATGATCCCATTGACAGAAAGTTACTCTATCAACTGTCGACTATGCATGAAGCATAGACAAGATACACCAAAATGATGTGGCTGATCGAGAAGTAGTTTTCAAAAACTATAACTATATTATTCTATGTCAGCTATACACAATGTAAAAACCAAAATGACTTGGCTGGTGAAAAACTGCTATAATAAGTTAATCAAGTTATCTTCAAAAAACATTTACAACAAAACAGAAGAGCCCAACTAGATTCCCAGATAATATTCTCATGCACAGACCTTAAAACAAAAATCAAAATCTTACCAGGAACAAAAGGGTCACCGCCGATAATGCGAAAAGGCCTAGGACCTGTTTATGGATATATTCTCAGGTAAAATATAAAGCAAAAGATAATGAATTAAGTGCTGATGTCAAAACCCAAATATCAGGTTTATGACCTCATGACATTGTATGGTACCATACGAAGAGCAAAAATGAATGTTGAATGTTCAATGAAACATGAGGAGCGGCAATGCAAAATGATTTATGATCCCATAAAAAAAAAGGAATAAACTTCATTATTTATATCACCAATGCATCATGCACAAAATAAAAAGACCGGTCTGGAAAAGTTATCTCCAGAAGCCAAATTGATAGCAAAGTTTGGCCCAGAATTTACACTAATTACATGATAAAAAATCAACATTTTTTTTTTGAAAGACAGTGCCCAAGCAAATCCAAGATAACTTTACTAGCAAACTCTGAAACAAAATTAAAAACATACCATTGGAGGCATGAGAAGTGGCAATCTTTGGTTTTTCCGCCCTGGTGCCTGTTTTGCAGTTACTTTAGTATTTACAAAATAATAATAACAAAAAAATAAAATAAAAAATAGAATAGAATAAATAATGAATAAACAGATTAATGGCCGATGATGCCAAAACCCAAACAACCACCAGTGCAGCGAATATGACATTAAATAAAAACAAATTTAAAGTGTCATAAGAAGGCAAATCTGGTTTTTGCAAAAATAATATTAGAGAAGTTTCATTTGTAAGGAGATTTAAGATCCCATATTCAAGGTAGGATATCAAAATGACTTGGATGGATAATAACTATTTAACTATATATTTTAATCAATGTAGGCCATGCATCATGCAGATACCAATATGGGTTCGCACAAGAGAATGGCTCCAAAATTTGATTATCCCCTAATAACACCAATAAAAATTGACAATTTTATTCTTCAAAACACAGGCAAATGAAATTACAGATCATCTTAATATAAACCAAAACACAAAAGCTTAGCAAATGGGACGACAAACTTCAAAGGAGTAGCGGCAGGTGCAAAGGTCAACTAGGCTTGGATAGGAAGGAGGGAGTAGCTTTTATTTTACGTTTCTTCCCATTTATTACATTGAAGTTTAAGGTCAAAATGTTTAACCAGATTTTTTAATATTTAAAACACTTGTACATAAATATTTATTCTGTTGACTGTAGAAACCACGTCAGCACAATTAGCCAAATCAGTAAAATAGAGACGGTGTCAGCACGCAATGGATACTATGGATGGATTCTCTAACGATAACCAGGATTGTAAGAAATTATAAAGCATAGGGGGCAGATTCATTCGATTGGAAATAAAGGTGTAAGACTGTCGGATACATTTGCCCTAATTTTTCAACAATTTTTTTTTTTAATTTAACCTCCAATAAAGGTGTAACACTGTTGGATAATAAACTGACATATATTAGCCCTAATTTTTCAACTATTAGCAACTTTTTTATTTACTTTTAACTCCACTAACATGGTGCAGATCATGTAAAATGGGACTCACAATTGTCGCTTATGCCTTTAACATCGCAAGTCAATCAAGCTAATGGTAGGGGTAGTATGTAGTTTTCAAAAACGTTAGACAGGGTAATTATGTGGAAAAACGTTAGACAGAAGCAGGTCTAACTCAGGCTATACATAATGTAAAAATCAAAATGACTTGGCTGGTGAAGGTATCTTCAAAAACCAAATTGATCGCTAGCTATTTGTCTAATTAAAGAAATAATAATAAAAAAATTCATCTTCTTCAAAACACAGATCCCAAGGAAATTCACAGATAATATTCCTCATAAGCTTGAAAAAAAAAAAACTTACCAGGTGACAGCACAGCAGGCGATTTCTTTGGTTTTTGGACCTTGCTACCTGTTTGTGATAATATTACCGAAAGAAGAGCAACAAACAAAGTTAGAAGAAACATGAGGAGCTGCAATGAACAATGATATCTTCCTGTAGGGCAATGCATAGACCAGATCGAGCTTACCGTGCAAGCGAACATCATCCTCGCTGCAGTGGTCATCCTTCGTATCTTCCAACTTGACTAAAAGATGAGTAGTTGAGTAGTGTGACCACATGAAATTGAATAATAATGATATCTTAAAACAAACAAGAGCAAAAATGAATCTTCGGCAAAACATACATGGAGAGAGCCAGTTGCAGATTAATGCAAAGACATTTATGACTTGGCTATGCATCGTGCAGCCAAAATGACTTAGCAGTTAGCACTAGCTGAATATATTTCAAGTACGAACCTACATTCAAAAACCAAAAAAAAAAAAGCATGTGGGATATGCATCATGCATAGACCAATATGGCTATGCTAGACCTGGTTCTGGTTCCATTATTAAATACCAAGAAACAAGAGCAAAAATGAATTTTCAGAAAAACACATGTAGAGAGAGAGCCAGCTGCAGATCAATGCAAAGACATTTACTACTTGGCTATATATATATATATATGCATCAGGATGAAGGCAGATAATATTCATAAAGAAACGCTGAAACAAAAATGAAAAAAGCATACCAGAACGGACTGAAGACTGATGAAGGTTTTGCTTTGATGGAGGTCGACTCGATGATGATCCTTTTTTCTTTTTTGGTCCAAACTGTCTCGATGCTGATCCTGGTGCCGTACTCATGGCGGAGAGATCGAGATTGCACAAGTTGGGGATTAGGGTTCGGTTTCGTTTTGGGATTCTTTTTTTTTTTCCTTTTTTTTTTTTTGGGGTGAGGAGGTCGGCACGTACGTGGCATATATGGTCGAATCAATTTTATTATAAATTTCCTAGTTGGTTAATAAGTTTTTGTTGCGACTGTTGCAAGCAGCGGACCTAGTTAGTACTGGTTTTGTCCTGGCTTTCACCTAGGTTGTGTGTACTTATATTCTTTGTACTCGATCATTTGTTGAATACAGTATATGATAAGTTCATTTGGATTCAAAAGAAAAAAAATATTCCTAGTGTTATCCAGAAAACCTATTAGTTTCCTAGTCAAACACAAAAAAGTCCTTATTTTTCCGTATTTTTCATGGAAACCTATTCATTCCAATGTATAAAACGAGGTGCGGGGTGTGGTTTCTCCTGTATACTTTTTGGAAAACAATGGCTGGAAATAACATTGATGATCAGGGAATATTAATGCATAGTTTCTCGATTGGAAGCAATTCTTTTTTAAACAGATGCATCGATCTTCTAATGATTCTGATAAAGACTATAGTCAACTACTTATTGGGGAGATACACATGGACGGGTTTACCCAAAGATGTAACAACAATAATGGACCTACCTGAAGATCTCACCCTCGATATCCTTATGAGGCTGCCGGTAAAATCACTCTGTGCCATCCCATGTGCGTCCAAGGCCTCTTTAAACATAGCTGGCAGCCCCGGCTTTGCTACACTGCACACCCTGCGCTTACTTGACTCTGCCACCAACTCCGGTATTGTTGAATCACCTCAGCTTATGCTTCTTGCTGAATAGATGAAGAGTAATGGGGATCATGAAATAATGTTGCAGTCATTCAAATACAATGGCGGCAAGTATGCATTGGAAAAAACCAGACAATCTGCTCTTGTCTCAAAGGTTTGCTTCCGAAGTTTTTACTACGAGGTAGACTTTGTTTTCTGCAACTTGTTTTGCTTTAAAAGGGGTTATGGAGGTCCATGGTTCTTAGTCAATCCACTTAGGGGAGAAGTTCTAAAGCTCCCAATTAGTAACATCCAAGTTCCAACCGGTGCCTATGGTAAGGATTGGTATGGAATGGGTTTCGATAATATTACTAGCACCTACAAGATTGTTCATGTTTTGGCAAAAGCAGAGTGCAACTATCTTGTGGCCCAAGTTCTTGTATTAGGTACAAGCTCATGGCGACAAATACACATAGTTCCTCCTTGTGATGTAAGTAGTATTTTTTTCGGCAGACGTCCTAGTAAGAATGCAATATATGCATGTGGAGGCATGCATTGGTTGATATATAGTCGCATAATTTCGTTCGATTTCAATAAAGAGATTTTATGTGACTCCTCATCCCAACATAGAGGGCCGTCGCCATCCTTATCGTTTACGTTTGCTTAATTTGAGAGGATCTTTGGCCCTTGTGAACTTTTCGGATGGATATAATATTGAGATATGGGTGTTGAAAAGTAGTAATGACAAGAAAAAATGGGAGCTACATCACCAAATAAAAGAAAAGGATGTAGAATTTAATCCTCATTTTGTAGATTATACAATGACTTGTGCTGCATGGGAGCATGGCATTTGTTTCGCATCGCCTCAAGTATGTTACTTTTTGGACCCAAGACATCCTTTGATGAAAAAAGTACAACTTCCGACATTGGCCCCAAGCATCTTTAGTCATAATTTTTGGAGAGGGGATAGATATATGAACTGCACCATCTTCAGCTATACTGAGAGCCTGATTTCTCTGAAAAATTATGGCACTTTGATTGAAGCAACAGATTCAAAGGAAGGTGTATGGCATTTTGGTAGTAGCATAGCAACTTTCTTATATTAATTTGCTTCATTTGATTCCTTGCATGATATTATATTTGCTTCATTTGATTAACTTTTTGTGAGATGTTAGATCGATTATCGTCATTAATGTCATCTTTGTTTAATTTCAATTTCATTATTTTCTTATGAGTTATGACTTATCATAAAGAAATGCAGAGTTTTGAAGGAACAAATATATTTAGGGGAGTGAAATCCACACTCCCCTTTTTACAAACTGCACTCCCCTCTTAATTTTTTATTGCTTTCTATATTCTATTTTCTTATTGTTCCAAATCTACCCCTTCACCCAACCCAAACCCACCTCTTACCTCTCTCCCTAATTCCCTATACTCAGCACCCATATTCCAACCTTTGTTCAATTTAGCACGAATATACAAACCAGCGCCATTCAATGCTCAATCCAATTAAGGAGGGGTTTCTGGGTTACTGAAAAGACAAAAAATGGAGGAAGAGGCTGCTGCGTAGAGGGGGAGAGGTGGGTTTGGATTGGAAAATAATCTATTTTTTAAATTGAGGGGTACATTTGGAAGAATAAGTCAAAAGGATATAGAAAACAATAAAAAATTCAAAGGGGAGTGCAGCTTGTAATTTTGGGAGTGTAGATTTCACTCCCCTATATTTATATCTACATTGCAATATACATACATATATGAGAATTAGATACAAAGTAATGAAGATACAAACTGCAATCTCCCGTATCGGACCATCAAAATCAGGATAACTTGAAGCTCCTCAGGCAAGACTGGTATTGCTTAAATCTTCACCTCACAAAATTCTTGAGCTCTAGTATTCCGATATTAAGTAATGCCGAAGATGACTCTAGGAGGTAGAGAGCATTGAGACAAAATTTTGATAGGAACTATAACTTGGCATGAATGTGTAGTATTCTATATGCAGTCCTGTTACAGGTTATATCAGCCGAGCCATCCTCTATATCGCACTTGTGACAGACAGTATCTGTTATGACTCTTGAAGAACTAGATTCAATTCTCTAGCACATCTTGCCAGCACACCCCCCTTCCTGCAAGCATGAAAGTGGTGTGTCAAAATCACTCCCCAAATTGTTATAAACTCTTATTGTAAAAGTTTTACATTCAAATGTCACATCACTGGAGTCAGGATCTAACCTTACAAAGACCGGAAGAATTTTCTGGATCTTCTGCAGCTGGATAGAGCATTGGTTGCAGCATTGCAGCCTGTACTCAAATTTTCATATTGAATTTTATTCACAATTTGATTTCCGGTAAAACATTCATTCACGACTTACAAGAAGAGAGTGTGTGATAAATTTCTAAATAGATGATACCTTTGCTCTGCCTGCAAATTGACCCCAACAGCTGGAGGTGCTGAAATGGTAGATCGTATCACTGGGCCAAAGACTGCTACTAGCTTCAACAGCATCTCCAATGACACAGTTGCATGCCTGCACATTTGCAGCATAATAAATTTCTATAAGAACACAATCCACCACCAAAAATACATCATGGGAATTTGATAAAGAATCATGAAGACCAAATCAATATGCAAATGATTCAATTAAAGTATTAAACTGCATGAGTCTCTTATTGGTCAGGAAGATTTCACAATGGTATTTATAATATATCATCAAGAACAAATTCTCCCAAGAAATAGTATAAAAGACTAAAACTCCTACAGCCTCTTGTTAGGTCATCTCCTTATAATTATATCATCCGAAAATTTTAGGAAGCTACAATCTGACTCCCCTATTAAAAACGAGTCGTCCTTAATTATTGGAAACAATAGCAGAGTAATTTTGTTCCTCTGTTGGTACTCACTATTAGCCATAGATAGTAGCAATTCACTTGTGTCAGATTTTTACCACTTCCACCAAAAATTCCAAGTACTCTCAGAGTTTGTTTACAACCTCATTCATGAAATAGTTACCTTTCAATCTTGCTATCAAGTAAGCCCAGAAGCACAGGCAGCAAACAAGAAAAGAGATCTAATGTCAGAATATCCATTTTCTCCAGGAGAACACTAATCACATCCGCTTGTACCTGCACCATGATCAGATCATTATTAGAAGACCAAAAATGCAGAGAAAAACACCAGACCTTTAAGACCACTGGCATCAGTATAAGTACCACACACAAACTCATCCAATAAATACCCACCGAATGATCTGGCAGCTTTCTGATGGCACTGATAGCACCTTTAATATCATTTCGTTCCCAAAAATGCCGCACCACCTGCAGTTTGCACAGAAGTATATGTCATGACTTCCAGAGGGAGCAGTGTCAGAGAAATATTCAAGTAATTCAAATATGACTCATCACAGCAAAGGAGGAAATTAATTACTATAATATTGCACCTATACTTTAGTACAAGCGAAAAATCATCACAATGATTGAAGCAATTCACATGTCATGAATAGTGCGCATTAGTATAGAATACCAGATTGGAGAAAATCTGAGAAAAAAATACAGGCTTCAAACACTTTACAAGGTTATGTGATAAAGTTATCGTTATTAGGTCGCAGTTGCAACAAAAACTTGATTTCAGAAAAGTGAAGCAACATATTGTGTCATCACTGGCACGAACATGCATCAAAAGGTATATTTACCTGTAGTTTTGTCAGGCGGGATCGAAGGATACTTAGGAATGCATCATGCGTTTGCATCAGATCTTCAGTAGGATCCTCGTTTGCAGATGACATGTGCCTCCCAGAAATTTGAGGTTCTTCCCGCTAGTAACCATACGAGAAATACAGATCATGTTCCAGATTGATACAATAGAGATATGCACATGACATATTGTTACGGTTCCCATTTCTCTACATTTCAAATAAACCCCTTACTCTAAAGGTCTAAGCCAGTATACTAACTTCATAGATTCAATACCATATATGATAGTATTTAATATACAAACTTCATTGTGTTTCAAAAAGATAAAAATAAACAAACTTCATCAATTCATAATCTGAGAAAGTGTTAATTTTCAGCCTGAATCTTGAATTGCAGAGCTTCTTCTATATTAATTGGAAACTGAAACTTCATATGTTCTAGATGCCACTACCATGGACAGTTGAAGAAAGCACTGTTTAGGAATAGAAGATACCTGCATGGTGTAAGTTTTGTCCATTTCATGTATCACAGGACTAGATATGCTGGTTGCTTGATCTTCAGACATCACAGGACTAGATATGCTGGTTGCTTGATCTTCAGGTATCACGGGACTAAATAAGCCAGTTGCTTGATCTTCAGGTATCACGGGACTAAATATGCCAGTTGCTTGATCGTCATTGCTATTAAATCTATCTCTCCTTTCAAACCTCTCAACCAGGGTTCGAGTCCTTCCTGATACAACCGCAACTGCCAAAAGTGGAATCTTAAGAAATCAAGTTCCATCCACTACTATGTTATATAGAACCACAAAGAAGGTCAGCAATAACAAACCTCCATTGACAACTTTAACAGGGCTCATTTCCTTGCTGCAATTGAGGGATCCATTTCCTGAAACATTACACAAAATAAGTAATTTCTCACAATAGAAATGTTCAAAACTAAAAAAAAAAAAAAAAATTATTACAGAGGACAAGTGAAGAATGAAATAGTAACTGGACTTCACACGTAAAATTTGGGGAAATACAAAGAAACATGACCTCATTAAGGACCTTAGGCGAATAAAGGCTTTGATAGGCAAAAAGAACTCCCTGAGGTCATTTGCACTATATTGTTCGACATAGATTGTTAAAGTGAGTATAGTTCGAGTAGGTAATGACGGATCGTCAGATAAAGGCTTTGATAGGCAAAAAGGCATAGTGAATAGGCATTCAAGTGAAATCCAATAAAATATGGGGTTGGGGGGAAGCAAGAACCGATTAAGATATATAAGTATGGTTTCTAAACAGATGCCTTTATAAAAGGACCATAACTTACTGGTTTCCTGATCAGAGGGCCTCTTCAGTGACAATACTGCTTCAAATTTCTCTTCTACACTCTTGATTGCAGAATTTTTTTCCTCACGGGACTCTCTATCCTTATCTTCTGATACAGTTTTGATTTGAGAACTGAGACTCACTGCACTATCCAATTTACTCGTCATACTGCTGAAAGTTCCAGATTCAACAGCCAACGGCAGCTCCTCCATGTCAACTTTGCTATTTGATGGGCTTCGCACATGAGCTGGTCTGAGCAACATACCACGTCTAGTTTTCGAAAATGCAACAGATTCTCTTCCAGAGTTAGCTGAGTCTTTTGCATTGGGACTGCTTCGAGGTACCATGCTAGGCACAACCAGAGATTTATTGACTGCCTGTTCATTAGACTTTGGGAGCGACCCTACTGCAGGAATCTGCTTCTTAGCACTGGTTTCCTTTAAATCCAATGGGGGTAAAACTTTCGAAGAATTAATTCTCTGTGAGGTAACTGGTTTTCCACCTGCAGCTTTACAAAGGATATAAAACAATACATCAGAGAAACTATGGAAGTCAAAAAAATTAAATGCAAACAAAACGTTCAAAAGCTAGCATAAATAATAACAGTGGAAAAGTTATACTCCCTCATTAAATCATGCCCACATTGGAACATCATGAGTGGACCAGCATAAATAATAATTGAAACAAATTCCATTTTATCAAGGTGACATGACAACACTGCGAAGAAATTCCATTTGTACACATCTATGAGAATTGCCAAAATATTTTCTCAAAGAAAACAAAGGTGAAGGAATTGAGTAACAAAAAAGGTAACCAAAATATGATATTGGAGTAAAAGAAGAATCACTAATTGCCAATCTAATGTGATAATTTTAAATGGCACACAATTTGTTGTATCTGTTCTTCATTCTCTCTTCAAGCTTTTTTTTTTGGGGGGTGGAGGTGGTTTACTTAGTTTGATCCAGACCAAAAGTCAACTATGTGGATAGTATAACCATATCATAAGCTTACGGAAAAATAATGATGGAAGCACCAAATTGGAATAAAAACATATATAAAAAAAATTAGCAGGAAAAGATATAAACTTACAATCGACATATATGTTCTTTATTTCCTTTGTGTCATAATCAGGAGACATACAGCGCAAACCCGGACCCCTTATACCACTCTCTGCCTTCTCCATAATTCCTTGCAGCTTTACATGAGATTTCTCATCTGGACAGTCATTTTGCCCAGGTGTTGAACCAGCTCCATATGGCTTAATAAGCTGCCACAGAAAGAAATATAATAGGGCCAATACCTCTCAGTCAAAGGTTTCATAATAACATCTAGAATCATGAAGAGGACGCAAGAGAAGTAACATGAAGATGTTTACCGAGACATCTGCAACCCAGACTCCAATAGAATTTCGATAGTACGAGCAGCCCAATAGCTTCCCGTCATGAATGCATAAGTCAGCAAGTCTTGACCATCCCATATCAACAGAATCATGAGATATTACAGGCTCCCATGAATAAACCTGCAAATAGGGATCTTAAGTTTATATGCTATTTCAATACAATCCCATAGAGTACTGACTACTGAGACAGAAACAAATGAAAACCTTCAATCTGTCATCCAATCCAGCAAATATTGTCCTCCCATCAGGGTGGAAAGTAATTGAGCGTACTCCTGTAGGCTGGAAACAAGAAAAACATTCTGTCAGACGAACGGGATGAAAGTTGCATTACAAGAAAAAAGGACTAAATGAATATATGATGAGTTCTCTATCAATCTGAGAGAGAGAGAGAGAGAGAGAGAGAGAGAGAGAGAGATGAGAAAACAAAATAGTAAAGATAGTAAAGACATTCAATAATCAACATAAACTTCAAGTTCCAGAAAACATAAATTACCTCAGGCCTGGTAGATCCAATCAGTTCAAAAGTTTCCAAATCCCAGAATTTCACAGTTCTGTCTGCTGAACCTGGAACATGTTTTGTACATTAAAGCAATTTACTAGTTACCACAAAATGACAAAAATGCAAGAGTAGAAAATATTAAGGGAACTACACAAACTGCTCACTTGAAGCTAAATCACTAATAACTAGTAAGGCTACAAGCTTGCATAATTTATCCAAAAAAAAAAAACAGTAGTCTTTTTCTTATATTTTTGGCAAATCTTTTCCTTTCTGTGTGATATTAATAGTAGTCATATCACCCCCCAACCCCCAAAAAAAAAAAGGTAAAATAAAATAGCAAGCAAGACAAAACAAATTTTCATATGCAAGTGTAAGATTCATTTTGCTTGAGATGTATGAAAGGCTATTATGAATTTCCTGGCAAATGCTACCTAATTTATATCTCAGGCAATTTCTCAATCGCATGCAGAGCCAACTTTATATCTATGAAACTGTTAGTTTAAGTCTGACATACCCATATTAGAGTCACTCACCTGTGGCCAAGAGAAACTCAAGGGGATGAAAATCTATGGATCGAATATGTCCTTCATGGAATTTAAAATCATGCAAGAGCTTCCCAGCAGTCAGATCCCACACCTACATAGCAATGACAGGAAAGTATAATTATGGTCATTGAAAAATAGGTCACTGAAAGCCACTGACTGATAGTGTCAAACCCACCAGGAGAGTATAATGACAGAGATGTTACCTTTACAACATTGTCAAACCCACCAGAAACTACCCATCGACCATCAGGAGTGAACTTAATAGTACTAATGCCTTGAGTATGACCTTTGTATGTGTGGATGCATCCCTTCTTTCTAATGTCCCAGATCTTTAGATTAGTGTCCATGGAACCAGAAGCAAAGAACTCACCAAATGGATGAAATTCAACAGCAGAACAGCTGGATCTGTGTCCAGTAAGTGTGCGAACCACTACACTTCAAGAACAATAACGAATACATTAGAAGTTTACTGAAGAAATTACTGTTATTGTCTTGTGTCTTCAACATGAAGCCAAGTTACTAGTCTGTAGGCACCAATTGTTAAAGACACTTGGACCCAAGAAATGTACCAGTCCTCTATCATGCTAGCCTATCAAGTGTGTGGTAATCAGATAAAAAAATATCAAATTATCTCTTGTTTAGGTCTGGGAAGTGATAGATGCATCATTCTGTTGCCTCGCAGGACTAGAACATGTAACCTTTATTAAAAATGGACCGTCATGTTTGACCAGAAACAATAAATAAATCAAACAGCCAACTTACTCTTTGTTTCCTCCAGATCCCATATTTTTGTTGCGCCAGTAGAAGCTCCAGCAAGCACCAAAACTTCTGCCGAATTAAAAGCTACAGATTCAACTGGACTTGTATGACCAGCAAGACTCTGCATATTTACCCCAAAACGAAAAAATTCATGCTGTCAATATTCGACTATAAGAGTACTGCTCAGCAGAAGAACAGGCCCTAAGTGGGTTTCCAATGACCAAAACCAGCATGAAGAGGATTTTTAAAAAACGGTGTAAAATGCAGCTAATGAAAGGGGAAAATCATTTTTACAATCTGCAGTTAGGTATGGAAAAAAATGACAGGTTGTAGGAATTTCAATAAATAAATAACCACATAAGAGGCCGGCCTCAATTACAGTTTATGCTAATTGCAACTTTTAAGACTTCACATCAGGGAATAATTCTAACAACATTATAGATATTAGTTTTACAACTAACCGTTTGTTGAACCATTGTATTAACATGCAATGTATTTGATTTCCAAAATGACAACTCCACACAACACATCAAATACAAACTCTCAGAAGTAGAAAGCAATTACAAAGTATCCATATCCTAATGGAAAGTGCTAATAAGAGAAATACCATTAAAGCAGTAGGTTTGCCAATTGTCCAAAGATTGACTTTGTGATCATCACCGCCGGTGACAAAAAGTCGGCATGCCTTTTTTCCAATATTTAGACAGTTGATATTGTCAGAATGAGCCACAAATTCCTCTATATTCCATTAAGTCAAGAAAACATTCCCTTTGAGAAGAATCACAAAATCACACAATGCACGATAAATTACCAAACAAACCTGTTCTTATGCTCCCATCTTATCCCACTTTTTTCCATTTAAATCCAAAATCAAATAACTAGGCCAAATTAAATTAAATCCTAAAAGAATATTTATGACGAAAACTGACTATTTCTATTGAAATCTTACCTTACTATGATCTTTAGTAGAAAGCATACCCGAAGTAACAGAGTGGCAGCCACATTGCACCACAATTAGAATCTTTAATTTGTTTTCCTTTTCCTACATTTTCAGACTAACCAAAGCGAGCATGAAATTCTTCAACTTCCAAAATCAGAACCCAAAAAAAGCTCACTAAAAGCATGAAAAATCCAAGACGAGCTTAACCACTCCCAAACCTAAGAATTAGAGCAAGACTGAAAAACCGAGCTCAATTCCAATTCCAGTTCAAGCATTTCAACAAAATCAAAAATTGAAAACAAAAAAAAAGGATACGCAGCTTGTATGCACGCTTCGCCATTATGCAGTAGCCGTAGAAGCTGAATCCGGAGCCGGAGCACGAATTATATACCGGAAACTTGAGCGGAAGCTGAAGAAGAAATGCTTTTAAGAGCTGAAGCAGCTTTTCTCTTTGCCTTAATCTTCAATGAAATCCACTGAGAAAGATTGGAATTCGATTCCGATTGAAAACTTCTATACTCGGAAAAATGGAAAATCAGATTCAACAGTGAGAAAAGAGAGCTCTTTGCTTTTCTGAGAATCTCTGAGGACCGTGACTGTCAGAATACTAGCCCAGTTCTCTATACTTCTTTTTCTCTCCGCTCCCTTCTTCTTTTCTATTTGACGAAAATGTCCTTGGTTTTTTTACCGTGTGAGGCTCGAAATTACTTAAAACCCCCTGGTCGGTTATTATGTGACGTTGCTGGTCCTTAATCCGTGTGGTTTGGTTGTTGAATTTTCTAATTTTTTTTTTTTTTTTCGTTTAATTTTTTTTTGGTTTTTATTCTGTGCACCATGTTGGAAAGGTGGCTTTAGAAAACAAAATTTTAATAATTATTCCTCCTAATGTCCTGAGACTTCTATCAATGGATAATTAAAATACTAATTATAGTAAAATATTACCCTAATTTGGTGAGTTCATCACTTCATTTTTGTTGGATTGGAAAATGACTTTTGTCCAATTAGGACAGGGATTAGGAAAACTTCGTAATTGACAACTAGATTGATTCCTTAAAAACCAGTGTCTAACCTTCTTGGATGGTTATTGTATTGATAAAGACATGTTACTCAACAATTATTTATTGACTTGACAAAAAAGAAAACAATGATTTACTTGTGAGGAATATTGGTGTGTAATTATCACATTTGTATATGATTTTTTTTTCTCATAATTTGCATACCAGTCTCATCATCTTAAACTAAAAGTGAATCAAGCATACAATTAAGTTCCAAAAATTCGAATTTCATGCGACGATGATCGCATACTATGATACGTAGAGAGCCACAAATGAAAGGGTGAAGTGCCCCGCATTTGAATAAATTAATGTCTCAAAAAAGTTTTGTGTAACCAAAAGATTAATCGGTACTCTTATATGTGTTCAATTCATAAATTTACTTATCACGCTTCATAATATTACAAAGACAAAAATTCATAAAGCTCTATCACTAGCCAACTTCATAAATCAAGAGATCGAAGAGGTGAAGGGCCGGTAACATGTTTAAAACTAGTATTTAGTTTCATAAACTTTTTTATCATGTCCCAAAAAAAAATCGTAGTAAGAAATTCCTAGTCACAAGTCAATTTCATAATAGTTCAATGAAAGATATTGGTTAATTAGCATGATAAAAAAAGTTCCAACGAATTTAGCAAACATTGCATGTGATTATCAAAGTTTGCTTTCAAGATATGAATATATGCTGTTGTTCTCACTCATTCGAATTCACCTACCTTGGATTAGACCGTTGTGAGATATTAGGCATCGATTTAACGTGATTTGGAAGGAAATAGACCAATAATTCAATAATGGGCAACAAATTATGATCGAATGAACAACCCAATTAATTGTCAGTTTTGTTTAAAGGGAAAGTAGTCAGGTCGATTTAGAAGTGAAAGGGACGTACACTTGCTACTACAAGTTGAGTACGTAAGGCCTCGGCTACAAGGCACACAATTGGCTGCAACTTCTGAAGGCTTGCATGCCCTGCCATCAGTTATTCTGTGGTCAAGGTTTAAAGAGTGAACTGAAAGAGCAGTGTTGTGAAGAATTCCAAGAACTAAAACACTAGCAAAAAGAAATCCAAGAAATATGATATCCCAGCACCAGATTTTGCTTAAATTTTTGTTTTTAAAGTCCTCTCCCTAGCTACCAACATTTTGCTAAATCAAAACCATAATTTCATAGTTAATTAACACAACGAGTCTATAACGAATTTTGCATTTTGTATCTCCATCATAATTCGGTAGCGCTTAGTACCACTCGTTTCGCAAACTCTCATTCCGTCAATTTACTCAGATTACGAAAAGGAGAGCAATCTAAGGGGTGAATATGCAGAAAAAGACGTTGAGGGGGTGTTTTTGTACTTGAACCCAATTTGAAGTTGGAAAATAAAATAGAAGTACGTGGTGTATACAATACATACACGTCACATTAATTCAAGATGTTGTTCAACGTGTGAAGCAGGCTGCCTTGTCTTCAACGTGTGATATACATATATTTTTGGTTGAAAAAGGAAGATTTGAGTACGAAATGGGCTAGCTAGCTAGGGAGTCATATCGATCCGACATACCATACAAGCTATATATATCATGCAGGGCACCCATGTTTGCCTATTTGCCATTAACAAAGGAATTTCTGTCTTTCACTTTGCTCTTATATATATATATCAAATTCATATATAATGGCAACAAACGACCACCACCACTATCAGTTAAAACCAGCAGACCACTAACGACCACGCATATATATATATATAGGTCTAACTGATGAGGATAAATTAAGACCACGTACATCCACATGCTCACTGCGGAGTCCGATCGATCTTCGTTTTTAGCTCCACACATTAAAAAGATAAGAATATATGACCACAATTAAGTAGAAGAAGAAGATCGATGTGGTAAATAATTTGGGAAATGGCATGGGTTAACTTACTAGCCAATTAAGTCAAATTAATATTACCAGTAGCTAGATCGAACAAAGATGAAGTAAAATTAATACTAGTAATTACTGTTCTGAACAGGGGGTCAGGTGCTACAGTCTCTCAAACAAAAAAAATAGTGTTACTGCAGCCTCTAACTCCCTAAAATTCTCAATATTTGTGTACAATCCTTGATATTGTCGACGACAAAGCGGACAAGTACTCTTGGTAACTAACCACTTGTGGAGGCATACATGGTGAAAAGTATGGCGGCATTCATGTAGCATAGCGCACTTGTCTTCTCTCTTGTATTCCTCCAAGCAAATAGCACACTCACTGCTGCAAAATTCATATCCTAATTTGTCCATTTGATACTTGCAAGTCAAGTAAACATGAGGCCTATTTTTGGAACAAAATGGGCCGACGATGACTTTTAAGCGCCGAAATAGATACCAGAGTAACATGATCTCACGAATGAATTTATCAAAGGCATCTACCCAGGGACGATTGATGCAAAGTAAAAACATTGGAATGGATAATATAATTTCTATCAACGCTATCAACCCGATGGTGAGGTAGAGTGTTCTCCGTCTACGTATGCCGATGACCACACAGATGAGCAAACTATCTTCGAAATAAGATACGAGTGCCAAGACCATGAGACAGACTAGTATCAATGGCACATAATAACAGCTCCCGAGTACAAGTTGAAGAACCGCAGAAGCCATGACCAACAATTGTACCTAGTGTTAGTTGGTGGCGGATCCAGAAATTGAAACTAGGCTAAATCTCAAAGAAAGATTCGAAGAAGTTTGCAAGAATAAATAGAGAGGGCAACATGCTTGAGTGTGTAGAAGTTTAGAAGAAGAGGGCTTGAAATTGGAATATATAGAATACGTGAAGAATTCGGATGGGATGAACCAAGAAGTAACCTAGTACTGTTAGGAATTGGAAAACCTGCGAATTGAAGGAATCTGATTGATTTTAAAGCCTACAAACAACCCTGTGGTGATGGGGCCTTGTTCGTGAAAAACAAATATGGGGGCTGTTGTATAGTTGATTCCCTATTCATTAATCGGTGGATTCAATTGTATTAGTAGGCAGGCCTTTGTTTCAATAAACTTGGGTTCACATTGAGCTTGATCTAAATTTGTCTTGCTCGTGAAAAATATTAGGGATTTGGGAAAAGCCGGAAGAGAATCGATGTGGTAAAATTTTATAGTTGATTCCTTATTCATTAATCGGTGGATTCAATTGTATTAGTAGACAGGCTCACAGGCCTTTGTTTCAATAAATTTGTCTTGCTCGTGAAAAATATTAGGGATTTGGGAAAAGCCGGAAGATAATCGATGTGGTAAAATTTTTGGCAGATGGTTTAACTACCGGAGTCAATATTTCCATTAGAACACACATGAATGACATGATGTAAAATTAAAATAAAAACTACGGGTCAGTTTCGGTTCTTCTATACAACAGACTCGATATTCACACAAAAACAGTTCGGAAAAAATTGCATTTTAACTCCCAGTGACGAAAGAAATGATTTGAGTTTGAATGTCTTTAGTAGGCCGCTTCACCCTGAAAATACTCTGGTTTGCAACTTCTGCAAGCTCACCACCTGAGTTAGTACATTGGTTTTTCAAATTGCTTCCTCGTTTCATTGTTTGCTGGAGGCTTTAACTAAGTCATTTGCAAGAGTTCTTGGACAATTTCAGATATAGGCGGTCGGAATTCTGGCTCTCGCTGCAAGAAGAATGGATATAAGGTGAGTTTCTGCTCTTGCTAAACAGTCCTTGAAAGTATCATACATTGAGATGTTTTATTGAAAATATTATGCTTCCTATAGGAACTGAATAGTGCAGACGAAACTTCTCCATGGTCAAATTTTAGAGGTAGAATTTTTTAAATCCTTATTCTGGAAGCACATCTAACCAAAACCTGCACAAATGGTATGCGAGGTAATGCAGAAACTTACATGTATGCAAGAGGAAATAATATCCGCCAAACGTGACAAAGACTTCATAGTATAAGCTCCATTTAGAGAGGGATCAACCATCCTTGACAATGCATCAATGTCATGAAGCTTAGGAACTGCCCATCTGACCAAATATTGCTCACCGCGAGGCCGTGACCTAGGAAATTAATAACAAGCACATAATCTTAAATGAAGCCAAAGACGTTCAAAACAAAACCGTAGGTATGGTTCATTTGAGTTGACAATATTAAACAGTGAGAGATGCAAGAAGTACACAGGCATATGATATTCTTAATGCAATTGCCAACCTGTCATAGGCTTTCCGTCCTGTCAGGAGCTCTAACATTACAACTCCAAAGCTATAGACGTCACTTTGGTGAGTATAACATCCTGAATCAAATTCTGGGGCAGAAGAACCATAAGCAGTGAGGAGGTGTCCAGCCAACTGAGAGTCAACAAACACAATATCAGCTACAAATTATATGAAAGCACAGGTTTAATCAACGCTATAGCTAGAGTTGCATAAACAAGTCAATTACTTATACCAACAAGTATAATCTCAGTTTTAAACCTAAAGGTTAGGTGACATACAGAGGGAGACGTTATTAAAGGAGCCAAACCACAGTCTGAGACATGTACTTCAAGCTTTTCATCAAGAAGAAGATTGGCACACTTGAAATTGTGGTGCACAATTGGTGGTTGACAGGCCTCATGCAAATACCTTAACCACAAGTGAATGAAAGTGAGAATCTGGCCATTAAGATTCCTATATAACCAATTAATGAATTCCATCAAGGAGGTTTTCGTTATTCATTGGTCAACTTACTCAAGAGCTCTTGCAGCTCCAAGTGCCACACGGATGCGCACACTCCATGCGAGCTTCTGATGGATTTCATCATCAGTATGCAGTGCATCATGGAGAGTCCCATTTCTGAAATACTCATACACAAGCAGCCGTTGGCCATGCTCAGCACAGTAACCCACTAGTTCCACAATATTAGCATGTCTAATTTCAGAGATATTAGACACCAGTTCAAGAAATTCCTCATCACTCTGCTGCCTGCAAGCTGTACTGTCCAGTTTCTTGACTGCCAAAAGCTGAGAAGGAATCAAGGAAGATTAGATGTTAGAATTGTCAGGGCATGGGCATAAGAAATGAGGAAGCTAAACAAGGATGCATGAAACCAGTATCATCACTTCAACACCCAAGAGAAACCCTTACTAAATTAGCAATGGAATTAGGTAACAAATCTACAACCAAAAACAATAAACAAAGGTCGGTCCAAGGCAGTAGGCAAACCAAGCTACATGATCAAATGGGCAGATGGTAGTCCCAGCAGATAAACTAATGAAAAATCAAAGGAATCATACCTTTTGATCAGGAAGCTTAGCCCTATAAACACTGCCAAGCATGCCTGCTCCAACACAATTTTCTTCAGAAAAGCTATTGGTATACTGCTGAAGTGATGCAATAGTAAAGACTTTTACAGAGCTTGGGTTTGGACTCTTCACAGGAAGCCTGCTTGTAGTAACTCTAGCAGGGACAACAGGATTTACATCATCCTTATTGCCGAGGAAAAATGGGGGAGGTGGTGGCGGCAAAAATTCTTCATCTGTGTCTGTCATGTCAATCCCGTGGTCCTTCCTATGCATTGAACTTTCAGTACTTTTCACATCAATCTTTTTCTCTTTTTTTAGTTTTGCCATCACCCCCATTCTGTTGCTGTCCACCCCATATCCATCCAGTGGTTTCACAATGGCCTCTTTCGGAACTGTTAAACAAGTTCAAAAAGGTACGCTTTCAATTAAATGCAATGTAAAACGGGTAATTATAATGTTCATGTAACACGAATAGCAAGAAAGTCACCTTTCTCCATTTGAAGACCTTCCTCAAGTGAATATTGACTGTATCTGGTATTCTCTGTGGGAAGCTTATATGCACTAATGTCATGACTCTTTGCTTTTTTGTCGTTTCCCCTTGCTTTGACACATCTCACTAGAACGTACAAAATTAATGCAAGAAATAATAAAATCCCTCCTACTGCAACCCCAATGACGACCCTCTTAGTGGTCAAGAATTTCCCAGCTTTATGAGAATTTAGTATTGGTGGCAACGAAGGCCCATTAGCCGGATTCCCAACTCCTGGTCCAGAAAAAGGTGGGCTGGCTATAAATGAAGGTGCTGGTGCTGGAGGTGATGGAATAATAGTAGTATTGAAAGGATTTCCCTCTTTTCTGCACAGAAAATATCACATTACAAAAAAGAGGTTTAAACAAGACCACATAAAGTAAAATCACTAGCGAACATTGCCATAAGAATGAAGAAAGACCAAACAACATGATATTCTCAGATAGGAAGTGATGCTGATTAATCATGCACATATATTTCAATAATACCATTCCATGATAAAATCATTTCCTGGGTAGCCACATTCTAGAGGTCAAAAGGACAACATATGCAACTTGGCTATGGAACAACCAACAACATACTTGTTTTGGATTCTTTTACTGAAAGGAAAATGGGGTTACTCGTCCTATTTGAATAATGTGTCTCCGGCTTTTCTACTGTCCATCCATTTACATGGCACTATATAGTTGAATACATATAAAGAGAAATTTAGTATTACTTCTATATTGTAGCATTTACATGGCACTATGTACTTCATTGCATAAAAAGAGAAGAACATATTTCAGTTATTGCTTGATGCTTCAATTCCCCAATTTTCATCTTCTTTTCTCACATATTTTTAAAAAAATTCTCATAAGTTGTCAACAACATATAATGACATAATTCTCGATACAGATTTAATTAGGAGAAGAGAAACGTGGGAAACATATTAGTATCACTAATTTTCACTTTTTGCATAATTCATTTACAAAAAGGTTATGCCTTGTAAAAACAACATTAATATATCTGTGTGTATATATATACATATATTTTAATAAAGTAGCAACAAGAAAAGCTTCCTTCACCTGAAATCTGGAATACTCATCAACTTTGCAGGTATTGGCCCAGAGAATAGATTATTTTCAATATTCCTATATAGAAAATAATAATTGTGAGTTTCTGAAGAGAGGTATCAACTTCAGAATTAAAATTATTCCATTCTAACCTAAATACAAAGAAACAACCATCAGACAAAAGGAATTCAAGTTATAAGGGATTTAAGAATGTACAGATCCTGTAGGTGAAGATCCTGTAACACATCAAGGGTCCCAGTCAGGCGATTGTTCTGCAGGTGCCTGCAATCAAAAAATATGTAAAGTTACAGAAATTATGGATGGATAGTAAGAAGAGACTGAGACTTGTGAAGACAGTAAAAGTTAGACACTCACAAGACCCAAAATACTAAGTTGTTAGGAAACGAGCACCAATGTATATCAAGACAACTTACAATGTGGAAAGAGATGACAAATTCCCAAATGATGGAGTTAGTTGACCAGTTAAATTATTACCGGACAGATCCCTGCACCGTGATATATTCATCATGCCCAAACCAAGAATTGAAAAACAAAGGGAAAGCTAACTGAACCAATGAAAACCCATACAATCTCATCAAACTACTAAGCAGTTGAAAGGCATCCGGTATTTCTCCACTGATATGGTTGTTGTCTAACGACCTGAGGGGAACAACACAGAAACAGAATCATATTTCAGTAAGAAAGAAAAAATGCCAATACAATATAACATTGCGACAAACAAAGTGATGAAACTTACAATTCCAACAACTGAGATAAAGATGCCAAACCACCTGGGATGCCTCCAGTAAGCTGATTATTCGATAGAGAACTAAAGCAGGGGAAGTAAAACAAAAAACTTTGTTAAGGACATACTAACGGCTGAACCATAGAAGCAAAACTGATTGGGATAAGAACATACATGTTCCTGACAGTCGGGGGTAAAAGTACTGGAATATTCCCTCCAATATGATTGTTACTCAAATCTCTGGTACATAAAGTAGAACAAAGCTCCATAAGATTCAACATAGAAATGTATATACAATTAACAAAATGAATGCATCTATGCAAGCACGAAATTCCAGTCTGAACAAAATCACCCAAACATTAGGAAAGTCTGGGCTCCAAAACATTATGATAGGGCAGATTCAGAAAACAGTGAAAAAATTCACGATAGGGAGCTATGGCTATATGATACTTCAATAGAAAATGAAACTCACATTTCTATTATTGACCCAAAGGTTTGCATACTATCACCCAGTTGTCCTCCCAAGTTGGCACCGCTAAGGTTTCTGTTAATCCAGATTAATAGCTCAGAGAATAATGATTTAAAAATTAATTACTTGATGCTAGTTAGGAAAGATGGAATTAACTTACAGAGCTGTTATGTTTGAGAAGACACAACTAACACCTTGCCAGTTTAAGCCACATGGGTCTCCTCCAACAAGAAGCCACCCTTGAAGAGGTGGGTAGCCTAGATTAACATACAAGCTATTCATTGCAGCAACTGGATGACAAACACAAAAAGTAAGAACAATAAAATTAAAATTCCATCATTTGGGCGAGGCGCCCCAGATACCATTGGCTTAAAAGACTCGAACTTTAAGAATCAGAAACAGCAAAGAATGAGATAATGGGCATGACAAATTTTGTAAACTGAGAAATTTCCTCAGAATCTGCCATCAAGCATTTTGCTTTTAACTTGCTTCAATTTTTCCCAAGACCAACACAGTGCTATTAAAGCATATTAAAGTACTTACAAAAATGGAATGTTTGTATTTTTTTGGGGTTCATGAATAGCATATAATCTATTCAATGTCGCAACTGGAAGACAAACACACAAAATAAGAACAGTCAAACTAAAATTCCATAATTTGGGGTCAGAAAAATTTACCATTTCTTAGAAGCCTCAGACTTCAAGAGCCAGAAACGGCAAGGCAGCAAATTATGAGAAAAGGGGCATGACAAACAGAGTACTATTAAAGTATTCTGCTTCTAATTTACTTCAATTTTTCCCAATAACCAAACAGAGTACTACTATTAAAGCATATAAAAGACTCAGAAAATATGAATGTTGTATTTACCATCAGTTGGGTCAGTCAATGCAACAACTGAAGATGGCATAGTCTGAATCAGCACCAACCCTAAGAAGACCTGCATGCATATCTCCCACCTCATATGACCCATTGTAGTCTGCATCAAGAACCCAACTTTTTCCAGCAAAACCCTTGAATATGAAATCTTAAAGCACGCAAATTTCTACACCAAACCAAAAAGTTCAGAGCTTAAATGAAGCTCCAAGGTGAGAGAAGAACTGGGTTTTAGCCAGAGTTTAATTTCAAGTTGTGTCTGAGATTTCTGAGACTGAATTGGGGTTTCACAGAGAAAGGAACAACTTGAACCGATAACTGTCTTTTCGAGAAAAGCTAGTGAGTGCTGGTCCTGCTGTCCATGTATGTCTGTATCTTTTTGAAAGCGAAGGGATGCGTTTCGAAGTATTCAAAATTTTAAAACCAAAATTGAGTCAGTGTGTTTCTTTTTGGCTCTCCCTAGTTTTTGTCTCTTGGCCTTCCTAGTCGTATTCGTAGAGCTTAAAATAGCCAAGAATACTGTGCATCTGTCCTCTAGGGGTCAATGTCGTACCCCATGGTGAACTTCAATTTAATACCTCAAGTCTTCAAAATTTCAATTAGACTCTAGTGACATGTTTACTTACTTGGAATGGGTATGAGAATAAAGAAATTGATTTCTATTTCTGAGTTCTCTTGTGTTTACTAACATGCACATGAATCGGAATGGTTGTGGGTCCCACGAAAAAGTGACTAAAAAGAGAAATTCATTCTTGAATATCCGGAGTTTGATTACCAAAGGGTGATAGGTATTAGGAATGAACTTCATCGGAATGAACTCCGATTCATTCACATTTTCATTCAAAGTAAGTAAACATGCCCTAGGAGTGGAAATCGTTTACCTTGTTAATAGCCAACTTCAATCGTCTACCTCCGTCACTTTGATAGTTAAGACAGACAAACGTTATGCATACATGGCACACATAGCCTCTCAAGTTTTGTAATAGTCCAAGAAGATATATACTGCCACTTTTCTTACCATGTCCTTGGGGCATCACTTGTAGTTTATGATTGTATTTGACCTAGATTATGGAAGAATAAAATTGAGTTCAGTCGGAGGCCTCATAGGCCTAGCCCATATTTTAGTCATTGCATCGTTTAGAATGTGAGCGTCACTTATGTCATATACGTAGATAGAATTTGACTGATCGGTTGAAGTGACAAAAATTCACGGTTTTATTACCTCTAGATTTTGAGTTTAGCATTAAGAGATGAGATTACCTCTAGTTGCACAATAATTTTGGTATATTTGCATAAATACTAATAGAAATGCTATATGCATTCTTGCCTTTGCCCTCAAGAAATCGAAACGGTGAGTATAAAAAATTTCAATGCATAAAAATGAAACAAGGAAAGAAAGGAATCACATGTTAACTTGTTGTACCAATCTCAACCTATTCATATAGAATCCACAATAGAACCCATTCATGTGATACTTAACGTCAACTCTCACATGATGTACGAATTAGGTAGTAACTTAGTTCATGATGATGAGACCCACACTTTAAATTATCCACAGCAATGCATGTTAATTTGTGATCATGATCATAATTAATTAATAATTATATCACTAAATGGGGTCGATCATCTTTAAAGTCCATAAATAGATGTGTATTTTTTTTAGCAAAGTAAGACTTGTGGCACAGTTAATCCCTTTATCCCTTCTCTTGCTTTATCTTTTTCAAGTAATGATTTAGTTTAGCTAATATCACGCAACTTTGATTAACAAATTTGTTCTTTTTGAATAGTTGGTAGCTTTATCAAATAATCAAGTTACTGATGTAATCATTGTTACTTACCAACTTTGTTCTACATATTCAATGCCACTATAGATGGTTCTTCCACATCTGGAGATGTGATTATGGCATCACGCACAAACTTAGCGCACTTAATTATACAAGCAAGATCAACAATATTGTTTTTATTTTTTGTTCATCCAACCCATGACCTAAATCAGCCCATTATAATTTAGTAATTACCACATACATTTCGCATAAAACGCATATATATATATATATATATATATATATATATATATATCTTGTTAGACAATTATTTTACTCCAAAATTTTACTTATTCTTCGAATATTGAGGAATAGCTTGTTTGCTGTTAATTTTGATACATATGTGACCTCTGGTTCCATGGTTTCTTCTTCCTTTCTTTTGGTCGACTTTGGTTCCATGTTTTCTTTTGGTCAACTTCTGGTTTCATGTTTTAGGTTTAGGGTTTATGCAGTTGAATTCTGCAGCAAGTATATGACTGATGCACATCAAGCCACATATCCTCCATCAATACCTTTCTTGATCTCGATCATTTTTCACCAGTTTTTGACTCTCTAAAACCATGTGGTAGTTAAGACAGGTTCTCAACTACCATTCTGGAACCCCATTACCCCAATTTCATTTTTACATCAATTTATAGCTTTGTTTTTACTTTCTGATTTCTGCATATTGGGTATTGGCAAGTTGACATTTCGTTCACCTGTAGATCTCACAGGAACAGAACTCTATATGATCAAATGTAGATATTTATGTTCCATCTTTCTTAAAATCTTATTTCATTGCCATAATGCAGAAGGCCTGCAGGAACTACTAGCTAGTAGTTAATTGGCTATGGAATATTGATTAGTCCATGGTCTGATGAAGCCCTTGAAGAGACTTGAACAAATTAATAACAATAATGCTAGACATTCTAAATAAATATGTGTGTACAAGGACGGTGACAATATATGTGATAGTAACTCACTTATGGACATATTCTAAACACATGATTTGAAACACAAAATTGATTATACATATTTAAATTCTATAACATTGTTCAATTAATAGACGTGATATATAATTGATCGGAAAGTAATGAATGATGATTATGTAGTTAAAACTCTTTAAGATTAACAAGGCGACAAGTAACATTGACCTCCATGCGATAAAGAAAACATAAATTGATAATAAATTTGTGAAATCACGTCATTTATTATGTAAATTTGTAATTGAAAAGTTAGTATACAAATTATTACATGTATCATTGCTGCCACGTCAGCAAGTGAAAAATATCGCATTAACGATGGTTAAACTAGACACAGAAGTATGATGACTCATAAGTAATTAGGCACAGAAGGGAGAAAGGTTAAACTAGCTTTTGTATTGAACAATGACATTCTTGCTTACTAACACCGAGAAGGGATACAATTATTTTGATTCATGAAATTTTTTTTTGTATATTAACACCGAGAAAATAAAAAATAGTAAATATCACACTAAAAAGTAATAAGATAAATTAGATTGCGCTCGATCATCCCCATTTATTTAAGAGTACGTTTGGATCACTTAAGTCGGTAGTTACGATACATCTTTTTCAATATGGACTACATAATGCCATGTTGCATGCCCCAAGCATATATGTTGGCGTCTATTTTGTCTATATCTTGTTCATTATGGACTACATAATGCCATGACCCAACCCAACTACCCAAGCATGTTGTTGTGTTTCATATCTTCTTCTTCATAGCAGTACGTATCTATCACTATTTACTACAAGTCAAAGTTAAGATCCCTTTGATCAAAAAACAGAAAGGTTGAGATAAAAAACAGAGCCATGTTCACATGGATTATTAAGCTGAAAATCATTCACCTGTGTTCTGTGCCTGTGCCTACCCAGTTTGAAAATCTTGAATACAATTGCCTGAGGACTGTGGACTGTGGATGAGTGTGGCCCTTGCGTATAGTCCCATGCTTTGATTGGACATGGCATTTTGTCTTTTCACATGTTCTGGAGTCTGGACGCTACCTACTTACCTAGCTCTATAGCCATTAGCCAGGACCAGGATACCTCTTCTGCAATTAAAACAATTGCCATGAAATCAATGAATGATTACATGCGCCGCTAGCTGCTCAATAATAACACTTTCCACAGAGAAAATGATGAGCACAGATCACGAGGTTAAGTATCAAAGAAGACCAATTATTTAGACCAAACTCAGTGGGTCAAAAGAAAAATAGTATAATAGATCCCAGTTAAAGTTTAGCTTCCCATTAATTCTAATGGTTTTCTATTGTGTTTTATTAACTATACTTTGTTTGGATACTTTCTTATATTAATGTACAATTATAGTCTAAGTTAGGATTAGATTTGTATGAGGTGTACGTTGCAAGTAAAGTAAAATAGGAGGGAGGGCTCATATAAAGTTGGTAAAATTCGCTCAAAGTTAATAAAATTGGATCGAACCTAATTAGTAGTAACATGCATATGTATTAGGTTCGTTTTGTTCCCCTTCCGGTTTTTGATTTTCAAAGCTTTACAACTTATTGTTTCAACATATGGCATTCTCATTATAAAATTTTATCCCCAAAAACGTCACAGTTGAAAACGTGTTTACTTGACCATTCCGACAACACTAGCATGTCAATACAAATTCCATGATTATAGTTTCGACATTAGGTATTCTTAAGTTACCGTTTTGACGGTTAAACTGAAAAATCAAAGTAAAAAAATATACAAAATTATTACAATTTAGGAATTTTAAACAAATGATTACCCCTAGTGAGCTGATTAAGATTTCCCCCAACTTTTTGTCCAACCTCATCATATGCATGTATTAATAGCAGCAATGCATATATGTAGTGTAACAGTTGAGGACCTACTTCAATGTCATGCAATTCAATAAATACAATCCATTGACCCCCCAAAGCTCCAGCCTTTCAACCCTCACAAACACTTCACTTCCCTCAAGCTCAAACCCCACAATGCCTTAATCAATTTGATCCAAATCCCTCATCTTCTTCAACTCTCACTCAGTCCATCTGCATCTACATTTTTCTCAATACCCACAATCTTGATTGAAATGGGTTGTTGTCTCAGCTCCACAGCCACCGACAAGTCCTCAGCTTCCAATCCTCAAAAGTACCAACATTTTCAGAGATCTGACGAGAGCAGAGCACCGCCTCCGGTAGACGAAGAGACTGTGAAAGAAGTGCTTTCAGAGACTCCAAGGCCTAAGCTCGTAGAACCAGTCTTTGAAGAGAAATTGGACCGAATTGAAGAACAAAAGAGAGCCCAAGAACCAGTCTTTGAAGTAAAATTGGATCGAATTGAAGAACAGAGGAGGGCCCAAGAACCAGTCTTTGAAGAGAAACTGAAGCGAGAAGAGGTGGAGAAGTGGGAGAAGAGTATACCCATTTGCAGCAATGGCGGAGAGATCTCGGAGGCGTCGGAGATTTGCAGCCTCAGCGAGAGCGTTTCGGCGACCACTGTTACCAGAGACGAAGACGAAGAGGTTTATCAGAGGGTCAACAACAACAGAGGGTCGCCAATGAAATTACCGAAAAACCCACGGGACGGGTTTGGGCCGAGGAGAGAGCAGCGGGTCGTGGGTAAGTCGCCGACGCGGAGGACCGAGTCATCGCCGGGTCGGAGGTATGGTCCGAATGGGAGTAGCGTCGGGTCAGTGAGGTTGAGTCAACAACACCCACAGCCAATTAGTAGGCGCGGCGGTTCGAGGGCCGAGTCGAACCGGCGTGACCCGGGTGAGAGTTCGGGTCGGAGGTCCAGGTCGCCTGCCACGAGGATTACGGATGGGGGCGGGGTTAATAGATCAAATGTGGGTCGGAGCCCATCTGCTATGAGATCCGGGAGGTATCCGGGTCGGACTCCGGTTGGTCCAGTTGAGAGTTCGACTCGGAGAATAGCCGAGGAGCCAAAAATGGAGGAGGGTAAGTGGCCCGCCAATGAGTCCCTTGATAACCCACTTGTTTCTTTGGAATGCTTCATTTTCCTATGAAACGGGTACTGACCCGAATTACTGGATCCGAAGCTCCATTTTTTGTTGTTTTGGCTTTAGAAATTGAGCTCAACTTAGTTTATGTAAATAAGTGAAGTGTCAGAGGTCCGTATAGGTAATTTATGTCTGATATTTTTGTGCTGCCACTGCAAGTTTACTTTTCTTGTACTAGTTTGTGTAAAGATCACACCTTTGCAGTAAATTATTCAATTATAAACATGTGTACGTACATTTTTACTATTGCTTTGCTTCTTGCACATAAATGTTACCCAAATCAGGGAAATATCAAAGACTATGATTCCATTGATTCATGAAGTGCCGTGTTAATTAGGTAGTGAAAAGAAAAGTTGAACGTAGAGAAGGGGGGGGGGGGGTTTCTATAAGTTGGAGGGGACATTGTAATGTGCATGCAGTTCCTACTTTAACTTTTTGTTTGCTGCCTCGATCTATATGACTCTGTACCCACTAAACCAGACATTGCATGAAAATTTGCATCTCTTTCTCATACTTTGAGGGAACAGTTGTTTGCATAAAGAGTGATGTGGATCCATATATTCCCAAGTTTTGTTTTATTGAAGAAACTTTGTTTAGGGTTATTTGGCAAAAGAGTTGCAATCAATCCTCATGAGCTTTGAACTAATGTCTTTCCCTTTCTTGACTTTGATGTAAAGTTTTCTTGCCGTTAGGTAATAGTGTCAATTACGGGCCTTTAGCTTCACGGGTTTTCTTTACAAAGAGAAATTCGGTAGTAAGAAATAGATGAAAATATTAGCAAGAGGCATCGGGTTAGAGATTGGGTCATAGGAAGTTAACAATAATCTTAAAAGATGAAACGCCATTTTGTTTATCACAAAAATTAGCAAACTTGAAGATGAGAAGAATATATGAAAAGGTAGAACTTGAGTACATTGATAAAAGTTGCGACTTTTTTTTCTTTTGTGCAATCCATTTACGATTGACTTGGCAATCCATTTACATTCGTAGGCGTTGAATTAGGAGCTAGAATTTGTTAATTAATGGAGACATTCCGCATTATTAGGCGTTGCTTTGTGTTTCGATTACATAGATGATGGTCTTTTTCTCTTGAAACCAAAATAGGCTATGTCACCTATTTTGGACTCATTTCGTTGCAGTCTTTTTCACAGAAAGACAGACAATATATACACTTAATCATATATATGATTATGATCGCTGGCTACTACTTTGATGTTATAATCCTGATTCTTCTTCACCCTCTTTAATTACCTTTTGCTTGCATTGGCATCTAGGTCTTTCTGTTTTTTCATTTTGTCTGCTTCAGCTCTCTATCTCATCTTCGTTTTAATCTATTTGTAATTTACTTTTTCCACTGTTCCAATTGTGTTATTTTCTTGTTCTTATTATAGCTAGACCTGTGTTAAATGAGCTACTAAATAGTACGTTTTCTTCCATTTCCAGATTGACTCCTCGCGATCGAGTGAGGACTTCTTATGTTAATGCGATATGTTTGTATTACCTCTGGTGTTTTGTTCATTTGCAGGAGAGTCTTCCAAAAAGAAATGAGCGAGTTCAAGCATAAGCATGTTCAGAGCTGCAGATCATGTTGCTGCTCTGCCTCGTCGGAGGATGTGTCCGGCTTTGTGGTTACAACAGCCGCCTCCCTCCCTTTTCATTTTCTGGTGTTTGATGGTGATCCTCCTCCTTAACTGGAGTTTTGGGTCTTGTTGCTTCTTTCTTGTGTTCTGGTTCCCTTTGCCAAAAATAAAAAATAAAGCATAAGCATGTGAGGCTTCTAAGTTTAGGCTGTGGATTCAATCCTTGACATGCTTCTCTTGACTTGGATTGGTGCTTGTAGATTCACAATCGTTATTGTAACGTACTACTATAGTGCATACATAAATGTGATTTGAGATGCACCAATTGGAACTAGTTAGAGATCTTCGACTTAGATCACGAATATAGGGAGCAGTTGGTGTCCATGCTCTTTACATTTCTGACATGAGCAGTTGAGCTGTAAAAAGCTTCCTTGCACAGATGGGAGATGGCACAAGCAAAAAAATCCAACTTTGAGGACTATGATTTCTCAACAGAAACTACCAAGTCTCGCCCATATATATATATTAAAAAAAAAACAGAACATGTTTACATAATTACACATGGGCAATACCATTCTTTCTTATTTACTAAAAATATGCAACTAGCTCTTCTATTACTAATAGTAAATACCATGCATAAAACTGGTTACAGAGACACTTGCCGATGGGCATCATAGTCCATCTCCAAGTATCAATTCATATTCTGAAAATCTGCTTATCGTGGAAAGGATCAAAGGAAAATGGATGTGAAGCAATTAAGATGCATTCGGGTATGTCACTTCATAATAGATGAATTAGATGTGCAGAAGCCAATTCCCCCAGTCCCACATAAATGACATATACAGAAACAAGAGCTCGTGCCTAGAAAAATTGGGCAATCGAAGTGTGGTGCAGAACCAGAAATGCTTGCTTGCATCTGCTGCTTCATTGCGTGATGATGAATTACATTATGGTATGAAAAGGCAGACATTTCTTGTTTTAGTTTATGTACTATCAACCTGAGTTTGAGCTCGAGTTGGAGGTGGGATTGGGCAATGAAATATGTTGATGTGGAGGCCAGAACATGCGTTCAGGGGGGCAAGGCACAGGCGCTGGGTGTGCAATGTAGGTCGGAATATCATCTCCAGGCATCAACACTGAAACTCCACTTGCATACACGGACATCTGCATATCATTGGTGGAATCACAAAAAACTTATAAACTACAAAAATGACAATGTAGAAAAAGTTTAAAACAGAGTTGATATTTTGGGGAAGAAGTGAATACAATTACTTGCATCCAATAGAGCAGAGAAAAACTTATGGTAATGACTAACAAGTCTCATGAAACTAATGCAGGTTATAAATTACAGCTACAATAAGGGTCCTAGAGGTGTAGGTCAGCCAAATCAAAAGGATTAGACAAGTTAGTTAATTACTCAGACGCTGGCGTCTTTGGATTGAACAACTCATTTACAACCCAAATCCAAAACTCAAGAACGATTGCATATTCAGCAATGCTTGGTTTTCAAGCACAACATATTAGCTACTACATCTTGTGGCCAATGTTTGGTACATCACAGGCCAAACTCATGAGCTGGTCCCAGAATCTCTGATGGCCATGTTATGTCTATTTTTATTACCTGCTAAACTAGAAGACAATCTACACATAAAAGCATAGTGCAATACATTGCTGCTCTAAGACCTCATAGTGTGATGATAATGATGATGGGTGAATGGTGAAACTAAGGCTCCCTGTTTTGTGAAGTTAAGAAAAACCTGTGTTTATAGTCATGATCCACCAAAAATAATGAAGGATTATCAATATGAGCACAAATGAGGCTCAAGAAAATATTATTTAAGTTCAAACAACAGCAGGCCTAGTTTTGTGCTGCTCATGCTGTTTTATTTTGCTACAATTGAATCATAACTTTTTGCACATGCTATGCTGATGAATCTTTAGATCAATACCAGAATCATATGGATAACCTGATAGTGCAAATTTCTCTGGCAACAGATGAAATTAATACATAAATAAACAACATCAGAAAGTACCAAAAACAATCAAGAACACACTAAACAACATTTTTGAAACCTAATCACATGACTGTGTTTGATGATGTACTACACCTTCTACTACTTTTATTTTTCCAACCGATTAGATAATGTTACAATGTCATCCTAAGTTCCTCACAACTAGCATATGCATTTGACTTTTTAAAAAAAAATAATAAAAAAAATAAAAGTGTTACTACATTATACAGTGGTTCAGAGAAAATAATAGTTTAATAAGGATTTAGATTTGTGCCTGTTTCATTTCTACATTACCATCAGGGCTTCTTATAAGTTTCTGCTATAATACTATGTCAGTCTTGAACAAAATTAAAGACAGTTTCAGTACAACTGAATGACTGACCTATGATGGTCTCAACTCTCAAAATCATATATAGTGATATCTGTAGGCTTTAAATATCAATTAAAAAGTGGAGAAACCCACATTAGTTTATAAGACATGCCCAGTTGCTCATGAAAGTGGCAACAGCGTGCCTTGTACTACATGTGTTACTTTGAAACAAAGAACTTTTCAATTGAAAAGCATACAATTACAGCACATAAACCTCTTTATCCATTAGTTTCTTTGTTTGATGAAGCTAATTGGATGCACGATTAAAGCTGTACATATACATAACAAGGGAATAAACTAAGACTTGCTCAGAAAGAAAGGTTTGACCACCTGTCTCCAACACAGGGCTCAAGGCCTCAAACCATGCTTATCACAATAAAGATTGGCAGTGATGGACCTGATGACCACCATACTGGTGGGACTAAACACACATAGCAAGTAAAGTCCCAAGTCTCTTGTTTGGGACAAAGTACCAACCACTCAACAGACAAATACTTGGATTGGGCCCTTAACCACAGACCACAGTCTTAATTACAAGAAAGAATAGTTCTTGAATACTATAAAATATCACAGAAAACAAGGGAAAATTCAAATCAAATAAAAAGAAACATTACAATGCACCCAGATGTGATCACCAAGACAGACAAATCTTTTGCCAAAAAAAAAAAAAAAGACAGACAAATCAGAAACACAATTGATGGGTGAAAAGTTAAAAGTGAAAACTGTAATGTAGCCAAGGGTAATAAGAGGAAGAACATCATGATAGTTTGGGATCACCATTATGTACTCAACTCATTGTTCATATTGTAAAGAGCAAACCAGTAAACTGAAAAGACAAAGAAAAAGAGAAGCTTGTTGGGGAAGTTCATGAAATTTCACAGCAAAACCAAAAGGGGGTGCAAGAGATCTAAATGCAACTAGGTGCCACATTTTGTAAAACAAAGGTAGTGAGTTAAAACCCCTCAAACTTATGATCTCTTCACTGACAATGCAGAATTGTAAATTAACTAGAACTGAAAGAAATAACCAACAGCCTATAAACTAAACAACCAAAATAACCACCCAAACTCTCAAGAACAAAAAAAAAACTCAAACTTTACTCATGCCCACAACCACTTTTGAAATTAGAACAAGACCCAGAAATCTCTTAGGAATCAGAAGCAAATTGAGAATGTGGGTGGCTTACTTTGGGTGATGGGTAACCAAGTTTTCCATTAAACTCCAACTGGGCCTCGAGATCTCCATTTCTCCGGCGGCCGGACGGCGAGAAATCCGGCGAGGTGGGTCTGAGGAATCTTTCAAAGATGGCCATGACTAAGAACATGGAGATGAGAATGGCAGTGGCTACAAACCCAAACGACACCGCATTGACTGAGGAATTAAACGGACTCATATGCTCATCCCTCTGCTGCATGTTATATAGTGGAGCTCCAATTGGAGGCCACTGAACGCTGTGTTCTTGCACAACCATTTTCAACTCTCTCACTAAATTTGGTTCAGATTTCACACCATTTCCACGTAAATTGAAGAAGGAGAGAGATGGGTTGTGGCTGTAGTAGTAAAGTAAAGGCCTTCACACCATTATCAAAGCTTGTTGGAGTACTTAAACTAGTGACAAAGAGAGAAGGGCATGTGAAAAAGCCATGGAATTTGGATAGATCATGGACACAATAATATATATACCCTGATAATTAACTGAAATTAAAATCAATAAGAAGAGGAAAATAAAGGACAAGTAGTCAAATGGCCACTGAATATGACTTTTCAGTTTCTCTCTATCCAAGAATGGGATAAATAGCTGGGCCTTTTCCTCTGCCTTATATTGGAGGTTCCCACATGTTTTTAGACCAGTAATTCCTGTTTTACCAAAAAGTTTGAGGTGGGTTTTACTGCACAGAACTTTCCTCAAACACTTTGGTGTGCATTCTGCACAGGATTATGGCTTTGCTTTTGTAACTTTGTAGTTTGTACCATGGTTTTAAGTGTGTTACATGTCAGCTTCAGTAGCTTTGCTGTTTTACCAAAAAGTTTGAGGTGGGTTTTTTACTACTGCAGAGACCTTTCCACAAACACTTGGTGTGCATAGGATTATGGCTTTCCCTGCCCAAATGTTATTTTATCCTCAATTATTTTCTGGCTTTTTTTTATTTTTTTATCTTTCACCTAGGCTGTCAAAACCAACTTTATAGGTCCAATTTCACAATCATGACCACAATTTGTTTCTATTTTGTAGGCCTTAGAGCTCAAAAAAATGGACATACAACATGCCATGGACAAATCTGTGCTCCTAGCCGCAAGCTTGCAAGACACTTGAGGCCCAAGGAATATCTTTTCAGTTTTTATCTTCATCCTATTTTTTCCAAGACAAACACCATCAAATAATTATATGAACAGGAAGAAAAACAGTGATCAATGATCTGGGCCATGCCAGCTCCAAAAATTTTCTCTTTTGTTTTGTTGTTGGCAAACTAAGCAAGAATGACACAATGACCTTGTAATCACAAGGTTCACATTGTGTTATGCTCGAAGCCTCGAAGGGGCATTTGGGTGAAATTAGTAGCTCTAAAAAGGGTGTTTGGCAAAGTGGTATAGTCCAAAGTGCTAGTTGCAGATTATAAGGCTACGGATGATCCCATGGGAATTGGGAAGTGAGAAAACAAACTAGTACCATCTATTTGCTCTCTTTGCTTTCGTTCTCATCGAAACGAGGGCAACATAGACATTGGGGGTCCCCTGTAACTTGAGCAACTCATGCTCATAATTAAGTCTCGTCTGGAGTCTGTCGTGGCTTACGCATTATTAGGTAATAGCTGCTTCACCGTCAAACAATCTTTGTGGTTCATATGAATCAATAGCCGTAGTGAGCAATATACTGTTTTATAGTTTATTTTGCTTTGATAGTTGCTCTTGTTTTAGTTCTTGAGGTAATTTGTTAAATATTTTGCGTTTCATAATTTGAAGGAAGAAAACACTACCAAATCACCTAACTAGTTAAAATAGGTTAACAGAAAAAATTAGAGCAAAAGGGATTCCGATAAGTTACATGTCCGATAAGTTTTTAGAGAAATGGAGGATGAGAAATTAAATATGAATAGATAAATAAAAAGAAAAGGGACAAAATACAAAGGTGGTTATTGATTGCCTTTATTGGCAACTTGAGCACCCACCACTAAACAATGAGGAACAGTGACCTTAAACCTCATCTTAAACCCCTTCATTAACCTCCTTCACATGCGCTTTGTCGGGTATGTCTCCCAAACCTCTTCCTAACCCAAATGGTCCCCACCCTTACGCTTTTGACACGTGTCGCACAAAGCAACCATGTTTCCTGCTGCCACGTGGAATGCGATGGACTGGTCCTGAATTAAGTGAATTAATTACTCTCTTCCCCATGACAATACCGACATATCAGCTTCCACTGTCGGGGTTTTCAGGTCCTAACCAACATGTGGAACGTTGCTTGCCCCGCATCAACGGCTCTGATTCGTTCTCAAACATACCAAATCGTTCTGTTTGGGACTTGAGGCTAATACAAAGTTAATTAAGCTTGAGACCTTGACTAATGGTCTTATCCAACTTATGTTTGGCTCAAGCTCAACCTCTACTATATATAGCTCCAACGATGTAGACCGTAGATAATTGATGCTATGAAAAATAGTTGGAGGTAAACTATATATATTAATGCGCGGGCGATAGTGAGTATCAATTTAGGTCTAGAGACGACGCACTCTTAAGCTATTAAGCTAGAAACCCGAAGCTAGACTCTCAAAATCTTAAAATAGTCCCACTGATCAACAAGAAGGTGAAGAACCTCGGAAACCATGACAAATTGCGTGATGCAAGGAGACTAGATGGAGTAGGAGTACTGGTACTGATCGAATAAGGGATACTTGAAGAAGCTTGATTAATCCGGCTGGATGAACCCGGCCAGGAAAGTATGTTTAAAGATAAGGCCTACTCCTATTGGGAATAGGTAAAGCCTTCGAATTAAGGGAATGCGGTCGAGACTATTTGAGTCGCACGCGTGCAGAGGGTACATTACACGTGCGGTGGCGTGTCCAAGTAGTTGTAGACATGCATTGTTAAAGTTGAGATCTCAAGTTTGATGTGGACTAGGAAAGATTTTCAATGGAGAGTGTCAGAGGGGTCAGGTGGCTCAGAGGGGTCGGGGTCGGGGTCGGGGTCAAGGTCGGGTCAGGTCAGGTTCAGGCTTGGGAGTTGGGACCATGGTGTGTGGTGGCTCGTGCGACGATTGAGTCCATTAAGGTTCACGTGAATCATCCATCTTTCTTTCTTTCGCTTTCTCTCTCTCTCTCTTTGGGGTTGAAGGTTCGCTTTCTCTTCTTTTGATGGTTACAAAAGCTGTTGGACACACACCCTTGACCACTTGAGAGCTTGGAATTTAGGGCTATGAGGCATAGTGGGAGCCTGGGAGGTTAGCCCTATTTTTCAGCCTAGAAATGATGTTGGGGTCCTACATGGGTCCCCATATTTGTAGGGCATTGATGGACATTGTTCGGTGGTTATTCAGTATATGGGCTTGTCATGCCAATTATGGCCCAATTAGGGTTAGGGAGCAACATGATGATCTCCTTAGCTAGGGGTGGAAATGGAATGGGTCTTAAACGGTCCGTGTCCTCGTCGGAACCGGTGCTCGGACCGACCACCTCGGTTTGGGATTTTTTTCATTTGCAATTAATTGGCCCTGGCCGGTCTGTTAACCGAGACTAGGACGAAGGAGAACGCGACAATAAAGATTCTTGTTTTGCAAATCGGACTAATTAGGTCCAAATCGTGCCGATTTGTTGTAAATGTGTCAATCTCGGTCCCACTTAGCAACGGAGAAGATTGAAAATAAGTAAACCTCAGCCCCGCCCATTACATCCTCACTTTGGATTATAGAATTCTTAGCCGTCTGTGTAATTTTTAATAAATTGTTCCAATTATCAAACTACATTGTTACGAACTTGGAATGGATTAAAGACAGATTGTTAGAATTACTCTTATTTCAAAATTCAAACTGTAGAAACAAAGATTGTTACCACTCCTTGTTAGTAATTTCTTTCTAATTTTGGACTATAAGTGATCAATGATCTGGGCCATGCCTATGATCAAAGAGAAGAATTCCCTACAAGTCCCATAGCCTTAAAGATATAAGACCCACCAAAAAAGAAGAATACCCCTATAGCCTATAAGTTCTAGCTTTAGGTTGTTGACATTATTCTTCTTTTGTCCTGACTCCTGAGCACAATCCTAGACACAATGAGCGATCATATCAAAGTGGCTGATTTTCTTGTTTAGCAATCTATGCTTATTAAAGTGATTAGTATTAGTACGTACTAATCTATGTTTCCATTCACATAATACAACAAAGTTGAAGAAATAATCTAATATATTTTAGTAAATAGTAACCAAAGAAGAAAAGGGCAACAGATTTTACAAGATTTGTCTTCTTATTTTGTCACAAGGTATGCAAAATCATCTGGACTAGCCCAGTAAACTGATACATCAGTCGGCAAAACCTCTTACAATATAATCCATAGTAGACTAATTAAGCAAGTACTCTAATTTTTTTTTGGTTGGGGTTGGCTTGAAAGTTGAAACTTGAGCTCTAAGAAAGATGAACAACACAAGCATGTCCACAAAGCTCTTTCTCCCTGTCCTCTTCCATCGGCTCCATGCTCGTCCAAGCATTACTCGTAGCGGAAGTGTCGAATTTATGAACGATCGACATTGTTCTCGACATCTCGCTGTCCATTAATCCGTGAATCGCCAAAAAATACAAGTGATTTCCGATGGGTGCCATGGTGAGGTAACGCCTTTGGCTATGAGACCACATTTCATTATCCGATGAAATCAGTGAGTTTAGACTGTGGAGATGAGACCCATCAACCTCATTCCATATGTTGAGTTCACCATCATATGATTCAATGTGACCCTTCCATTGCTTGAAGCAATCCCCAGAACTGAAAAGCCTCCCACCCACATCAACAATTTGATTGGGTGGTACATCCAATTGCCACATCCCAATTATCAATTCCCATTTCTTTGTTTGTGTGTCATAAACCTCAGCAGAGCTGCGCACCATTATAGGAGGCACGTCTGAGTCTTTTCTCACTGCATTCAAAGTATTAAATATCGATGTTAAGAGAACTATCAAGGATATTCAAATATCCAATATTAATGCATTATCTTTGAAACTTTCAATATTGATCAAAATGGGTCTTAAAATACTCAATATTGATGCATTAATTATTGTAAAAAATTTAGTATCGAAACAAAATCAACGAAAGCAAAACGGCAATTTTGGTCCATGACTAACGTATTAGTTTGGTTATTGTGTTTTCAAATGTTTTCGATCTTGGTCACTAATGCCAATTTTTTGTTGCCGTTAAAATTCACTAACAATTGCACACACGCAAAGGCCACTTAAGTTGGCCAATCCATTGGCTAAATTCACTGACAATCGCACACCCTAATTGTCTATTAGTCTTCATTGGCAATTCAATAGAACTCTATCAAAATTGAAAATTTTGAAAACAGTGACGGAAAGAATCAAATTTGCCTGAAAATATGTTTGATGGATATAGATACTTATCAAAAACGGAAATTTTGACGAGTATGAACCTTTGTTTTGCCACAAAGTAGAAAATGTAACAAACCTTGCTCTGCAAATCCACCCACAATGTAGATTTTGTTTTGCCAAGTGACACCAACGCACTTGTACCTCAATGTGCTCATGTTGGGCAAATGAATCCACTTGTCGAGCTCCGGGTCATACACCTCAGCAAACGAAATGCCTCTTGCACTGTCCAAAAAGGTCTTACCACCCGCCACATAGATTTTGTTATCGGAAATCGTGCAGGCAAAGTCACACCTGGCTACACCAAGTGGCGCACAAGTAGACCATTGGTCAGTCCCAACATTATAACGCAACACCGATGATGAGACTTGAACTTCCATGTCCACAAGAGAGCTGCACTCATCCGAAGTGTGAGCTCTCTCCTTGTGGCACAACCGACCACCAATTATGTAAAGCGAGTCACCCAATGAGACCATGGAGAAACCCTTTAGTATGTGGTTCTCAATGAGGCCTGGGATTGTGGTGGCATGAGTCCATGTGTTGGTTGATGGATCGTAGATTTCGATCCAATTGGAGATGTTCAGATTGGGTGAAGGCTCTCTTAAGCAAAATGTGGCACAGACTCTGTAGTTGGACAGAGAATGAGTTGGTGATGGTGGTGGAGAAGAGGGTCTCGGTGGAGATGGGAGAGAACCCATTGGAGTGGTTTGGGAGCTTAATTTGCTGGGTTAGTTGTTTTATCAAATGGGAAACGTAATATAAAGAGTAATGGATGTTATAGAGAAATATAGCGGAGAATACAACATTGTGTTGTTTGAGGACATCGACTACAATCAAGGGTTGGTGTTAATTTCTAGGGTTTCTTGGAATGGACGTTTTGTAGGGTTATTGTCTCTTACATCGTCATTTTGTAAAACTTCACAATTTTCCGGTGAATTCGAGGAGAAAAGAATAAGGAATCAAAGTCCCTATTACCCTAATGGTTAGAATTGCTTGTGGTTCAGTTTTAAATGAGGGTCATTTTCGCAGACGAGAAGGACATTTAGCTAATCTAATTAACCAATTATTATACTTTTTTGGGTTCAGTGGTTGCTAAAACTTTGAGGGGAGAGAGATTGGTGGAAGATGATTGAGTATTTTTTACCAGGTAAGTTGTGTTTTTAACAGTTTTACCTATATAGTCATTGTGGGAGCTGAGAATCTCCACAGAGAAAGAAGACAAACTAGCTCTTGCAAAACAACAAAAAGCCAGGAGTGTAATGTAGAAAGTTGGGGTATTCAAGCACTAGCTTGTGTGCTTTTGACTTGTCCCCATGGCTTGAAATTCTTGGAAAAGAAAGTCTTTTGACTAGAAGAGACTTGTAGGCTAAGATATAGAGATGACTGCAATCACAAGCAATCCCTAATTTGTATGGATTCTGGTGATGGAAAAGGATTTGAATGATGCAAGAAGGAATTTGTGTTTGACTGAACCAAATTGAGCTTGGATGAATTGAATTGAATTGGGTTGAAAATTATCATAATGGGAGAAACTCATCTTTGGTTTAATTTTTGCACTAAAAATAATTAACAGTACTGCTATGTTCACTAAACTGTTCTGCACAATTCTATAGGGTTGCTCAAAGGCATTTTTGTCTCCTGTGATCTAAACTAAGCACATGGGGTGACAAATATCTTTCACTAAAAGCTTCAAATCATCCAATTAAGAAAATCAAGCTTTAGAAAAAGGAAAACAAACACTGTAAGACAGAAACATTGAGAGAAGAGCTAAGCCAACATGAATGGAACAGCACTATGAAAAAGACCTCATGAGGGCTAATCCACATGAGAGATACTAGTATAAGAAAATACATGAACAAATCTGGAATCTCACACTTTTATGCACTCCTCACTAAGTCAACACAGAATCAGCTCTAAGATTTGGGCTTGGTTTGCTTATCAAGAAAGGAAATGTCCCAATTTTATATGCAAAAGAGCATAATACTATATTAGTTTGTGCTTCTGGGATCTCATATCTTTATCTTCTTTTCATGATCATGCAGATTTGAGACAGTAAAAAGTAAAATTTTCACATGTGAGGAAACAAACAGCAACCAAGGCATGTGACCACTGAAGCCTAGACCTAACTAGCTACCTTTTGAATTTAATAATTCAGATACAACTTCCATGTGGTTTCACTCTCTTAACCAGACAAAACGCCCTTGTGTATATAATATTTCACCATTTTTAAACCAAACATCTTCTCAGTACCTGGTACCATACCATCATGAAATAATCAAGGTAGAGTGTGACAAATGCATGTTATTTTTACAGGATATTTTCAATTTTTCATATGCAAAGGAACATAAATATATAAGGGCCAAGATTGTCAAGGACAAGTGGGCAACACATAATCAAGAATCATCAAAGGAATTAAGAAAGCAAACACACACACATGAGCAACAGGTACATGAATATGATGCAACCGAATGAATGTTCACTCAAGCATGGGAAATTTGGGATTGCACATTGTCATATCCATTTGTATTTCATGCAAAGTTTGAGAGATGCATACTTTAATTAAGACAAATCTCCAGTCTCTTGAGGTCCACCATTAACTTATCAGCCAGGACCATTGGGTGAAGGATCCATCAAGTTAGAGAGGACCCAGTTGAAGAAAAATGAAAATGCCAGGTGTCAATACTCAAACCCAAAAAATTCCAAACATCAAAAACTAATAAAGCACAAATCCAGGCACAGAAAGCTACAGAGCAGTAGACTGCCAAGGCCTAAGACAAGGCTCGCTATGTTGGATAGAATGACAGGTCATCTGAAAATGGGGACCTAGAGGTGGTGGCACAACAGTGACCGGTAATAGTCACGCAGGCATAGACTGTAGAAATTGGGCCACAGGGTTTAACTGTGAAGAGAGACGCAAAGGAATACAATGAGCATTTGCAAAAAAAGCAAAGATGAAGACAAATTTACAGAGAATTGGGAGAGAACCTCCCACATTGCCTCTATTGGAGACAAAGCAGTTTTTAAGGGCAAAGAAAAACTTTGATTTGACTTATCAATGTACACCTCTATTGCCCATCTTTTCTGTTTGGATTCATCTACAGGCTCTTATGGTTGCCCTTAATGAACCTAGGTACTATTTGTGACACCCACACAATGACACAATACAGCAATAGTTCTTACCATTGGTGCAGGCTTATACACATAACTGTTCTAAATTATACACAAATTACTTTTCTAAATGCAACTGTGTTATAATAATCCAGAATTTGAATTCAACCATGATGGTAAACATATCCATCTATTGTCTAGAGAGTTTTGGTGATTTTTGTACCATACGACACTGGTACTCATTTTCTACCATTATTTATACACACAAAAACTGCTTAAACTCCGCAAAAATTACTATTCTAAATGCAAATGTATTCTAGTAATGCAGATTTTGAGTTTTACCAGGACAGTAAAGATATCCATGAATCAAAAGAATAGACTAGATTTGAAATTTTAACCTTCTTCTATTGTCCAAGAGAATTTGTTAACTTTTTACCCTACTAATTGGTATAATTGGGTCTTAACCGTTGAATCCGTAGAAACACATGATCTAGAGGTTAAAAATTCAGTCTTGGTTATTAACAGGGTGCAGTCTCTAAAACCCTAAACCTCCACTAATTGCAGTGGCAATAGGGTTTAGGAAACAGCTCACTATTCAGATTTGAAATAGACAGAAAATAAGACCAAGGAAATAGTACAAACTGTGGAATTATGCCACAGGTCTAAAACCACATTCTGATAGTGAAACGACCTTAGGGGCTCACTGCCCACTGCCCACTGTTCTGTACCCGCTCGCTCTCTCTCTCTCTCTCTCTCCTCTCTTTGGAATTTGAGCATCCCAATGTGATTTTCAAGCCGAAGCTGCCCAACTTCTCTGAAAGACCGAAAAGATTTTCAAGCGCTTTGCATTTCACGAATATTCACCATCACCCCCTATTTCTCGAAAAGGTTCTCTCTTTCTTTTTCATGCTTTCTATTCAACAACACATTTTCAAGTAATCTTCACTATTTCAAGTCCGTGAAGCTCTCACAAACCCAGAACCAGATTCTGCTTTTAAATAGAGAAGAAGGAAGAGAGCCATTAGCCAATTGTGTTTTTGGGGTCTCAGAGCATTGTGAGGCTATCTATGGATATGGGTTTTGTTGGAAGCTTGAGTTGGGTCAATGCCTTTGGAAGGAAGAAGTGTAGGAGCTTGTTCTGGAGAATGAGGGCTGCATTGAAGAAAGCTATGAAGAATTCTGGGAAGCAGAGGAGGTTCAGGTTCCAGTATGATCCTTCAAGCTATGCTCTAAATTTTGATGATGGGTGTTGGAAACTAGGGGAGGGAGGAGCTTGCGCTCTGAGACCTGCACAGCCTCAGGCTTGTTCAGATATCAACAACACTCTCTGGGTTTGTGTTCTTTTGGTGAATTCTGAGTGATGTAGAAAAGAGGAAAATAAATTTGCTTTCGTGGTTTTGTATTAGCTAAAGTATAGTGCCTTGCTTTGTGGATGAGAGAGTATGGCCATTGTGCAAAAGATGAAAGCTTGAAATTTACAACTATTGGCTTTTGATTTCACTTCACTCCTTTCCAAGTTCTTCCATTTCTTCCTAGTTTGTATAAACTGTCTGCCATTTCTTCACTATGAGAACTTACATGCTAAATTGTCTTATTCCTGTTCTGTGAGATCGTGTGATTTCAATTTTCCACGAGGGAAAGGAACATCATGAATGTTATAAACTTGGATATAGCTTGCATGCACCTTCTAGCTTCTCAAAAACTTGCACAGGACCACAGCAACTGTTATGCAAAATCACAGTTCTATGGCTTTGATAGTAACACTGGTGTAAATTTGAGCTAATCCAGTTTTGGTAATACCGAAAATTGTCAAAACTATTATTATGCCAATCTCAAACAATAGAAGTAAAGAAATGTTATAGACAATCATTTGTACAAAGGTAATTGAGCACGAAGATTGGAACGAAACAACATTCAACAGGAATGCAGATGGTCATTTCGCAATAAGGGTACATACATCATTAATCATTCCATAAGGCCAAGAGGGAAACCTAAATCCTCCACACAAGGAGGTCAGACGTCCTTTAGACACTAGGGTCTTCTAGCCTGGCAGTAGATAGATCGTTTATCCGAGGATAGTGAGCTTTCTCATCGAGCTGGTTCTGGGCCCATATCAGCATCTTCAACAAGCTTGGAAGCTTCGGGTCTGCAGTAGGACAACAGATGATACAAAACTTATCAACCTCTTTGAAATTGCATTGGATAAGCACTGACTACATAAAATGGATTTTGGAAATCTCCCAATCGAGAGATATTCATTAATCATCTCACAATTTACCACTATCATTCAATATTTCAAACAAATATAAATGGTTTATCCGCGCCGATCCCCAAATGATTATCCAACTGGCAAATAGTGCAGTTTACCAATTATGTAAAACACCATGATCAAATGTGCTTGGCAGTCAGTACCTTACTCATACAACTGAAACTGAACTATACATTTTCTTGTGGGGTTTACCAACCTAATGATACAACTTCTCTTTAAGATGAATAATGATAATAATACACAATAACGAGGTGGGAGTCAAGTCTGGCCATCCTTCACCTATCCCACTTCCGAATATGTTTCCTAATGTACCTGATAATGCAGCCTTTTTCATGCTAGATCTACGAAAATATAACTTTAGGAAACATGCTAACCTTTTTCATGACTCTGGCTGGTAAGGATGGCGGCATTCACCTCACTCGCTGTCTTTAGGCGCTGTGATATGTCCAGAAGCTCTCCAACAGGACAGTTGGACACATCTTCAAAAGCTAAAAGTGCAACAGTCCTCTCCAACTCTTCTAAAAAGCTTTGCTGCATATAATGATGACATTAATAAACTGAATTGCTTGGTACCACCTACCGAGTTAATAAACTTTCAACAGTATACATCACACTTGATAAAAACAAACTTACAAGGAGCAAAAATTCACACATCATAGTCAACCAAAACAAAGTTACAAGAGCTGAATCTTACATTTTCTTCTCCTCTTGGTGCTAGCTCTTCCTGAGCAAACTCAAGAGCCTCTTCTACCTTTCCATTTCGAATTAGTTCTATCAACCTTTGCTGTTGGAGATGGAAAAATAATTGGGGATTTGTGTCCAGAATCTGCAGACAGAATTTTCCCATATCTTGAAATAGTCTGAGTTACATTCTCTAAAGGAATAGGCTGAATCCAAAATATTAAAAGGAAAAAAACTACTTGTAAAGATCTCAATTACAAACACTTCATGTTATAGAAGCAATGATAGACTCATAGACAGATTGACAACACTGCAAGGGAATCACACTATTATAGTTTGTTCATATCTACTTCTCGGAATCTAAAAGTCGGTCCTAGAAGGCACACACAACTAGCAAATTCCACCACAAAATGCCACAGTGATGAGTGTTAAGGTTACTCACTAACATTGCTAAAGTGGTAGTCTAGAAGATTTCTATAAATAGCATGACACCAAAACACTAGTATACTAGACTAAACTCTGGAGAAGGAATGAATTCTTTCACCCATGGTTTTGAAATAGCACCCTGCCTTTCTCTTTGTTTAGTTTCTTTCTTTTCAAAGATTGGTTGGCCTCAATAATCTTCTTCTGCTCAGAAGTTACAGTTAGATAAGAGCCAGCAAGCAATTTCCAATCCCTATCAAATTTTCCTTTCCTGATAAATTTCAGGATAAACTGATAGGTTCAGGGAAGAATTCTATTACTCTAAACTCAAGAATCATGCACTTAATGTTTCTCTAGTGCTTGAGTCCCAAAAAGGAAAAGGTATGGAATCCCACCAACATAACCTCCTTCAAAAACTAATCATGTCATGGTTGCAAGTATGAAGTAACATGCTATCACCTGATATTCTGATAATGTCAGGTGAAATCATATTGGAAACAGGCCAAGCAACCACGTTACAGCTAAAGACCAAATTCAGTTTACATATTCAAGGTTACAAGGCTGGTTAATTGGTTTGAATCACCACATAATGGATCTACTGTTTGACATTGTTCCAGCCTCAATGGAGAAGTAACTTCATAAGAGGTTGTTAGCCTTCATATCGAGTTTGTACCATATCCATGACCGATGATTATTTACATCGCACTAGTAAACTACCACACTTCATATATAATCCAAGACTTAGAGATTAACAAAACGAGAATAGTAAAGATAATATTGCATCAAAAAATAGATAAAGAAACAATCATTGCATCAATGGCGTCATAACTATATGCTATCATCAAACATAGCTAAAAAGCTAAAAAAAAATGGCATCTTACCTCAGGGTTTAAGTCGTTCACTTTCTCAATTGCATCCTCCACATTACCACATTGTACTGCCTTCTTGACGGCCATGCGGTCTGTGATTGTTGCAAGATCAATATCTGCTACACACTCATAAGGAAAAACACAACAACACATACTACAACACCACCAAGGCACCAACAATAAGAGCAAGCCACTAACATAATTCAAATGAACCAACTACAAGAACATTGCATCAATTACTAAACGAAAGGATACGCTCGGTTCCGGATTCCTTCCGGAATTTCTCAGCCGCATCCACGTAACCCTCTGTCACAAGAAAATTCATCACCAATTTATTCATGTCCTCTTTCTTAATTTTCACATCATTAAGCTTCTTCTCCCACTCTTCCCTCGTTATAATCTTCTTCGACCCAGCCTATGCACAAAAATAGAAACATTACACAAGGTTGCATTGCCCTAATTGAAATTGAAATCTGCTCTATCCAACTCAAATCAATTGAACGCGTTCTAAAGATTAAAAATTGAAAATCAGCGGATGATAGTTTACCATTGCTGCTTTAAGTTCTGCTTCAATTTCTGCAAGCTGATGATAAGCCTGATCAATCGTAGACGACAAGAAAAGTGACATCAGTGCACTGCCTTGAGGCTCATTATTCAAATCGCCCTGTAAATTTCACACAACCCGATTCAAAACAGTTATCCGAATACTGAGAATCTGAAATTCAAAACCCTAGCTCTGCAAAATCGGGACAGGAACGTTAATATGACTGCAGCTGATTGATCATGAAAACGACGACGTTGCGCGGCAGTGAAGTGAAATTTAGGTACCTTTGGAGCGGTGAGTGTGTAGAGAGCTCTCCGGGAGTGTGAGTGAGTGATTGGGATTCCGGCGATGGCTTTGTTCTCGGTGGTCTCTGGGATTTGTTTGGTGTTTTCGGGTTAGACTTGATTTGGGTCCTGACCCCAATTCGGGCGGATCCTGGTTATGTTTTTATATGCGAATTATTTTTACCAAAGAAATAAATATTTTTTCGAATTGTCTTTTTTTCTATTGGACAGTTCGAATTATTATTTTTCTAGATATTGGATTATTATTTTTCCGTACGTAGCTTCAATCTCTATCATGTATATATTTTTAATTTATCATGATTAAATATGATATTATTTTTTTAGAATAAGGCTATGGTATGTTAACTTTTGTCATACAATTTTTTTTTAAATTATGTATATTAAAGCAATTTTAACAAGCCCGAGAGCTACATGACTTCCAAATTTTGAATGGGTGGTGAGTGTGCTATTTGCTTAAGTACACGGACGAAGACAAGTGTGCCATGCCAAATAAATGTCGCACATTTTTCACCATGCATGCTTTTGCAAGTCGTTACTCGTTAGCTAAGTTCACTCGTTGTCCGTCCATTTTGTCATTGCAATATAGTAAGAATTTTACACAATTATAAAAGACTATAGTAGTTGAAATTGTACACAAATAACTAATATCATTAATTTTTACCCAAAATTTGTTCAAACATGTTGTTTGATCAGAGTTAATTAGTAGAATCCGTTTTCTAACAAAAAACTATGCAAGTGTTTAATTTCCCGTACGATTCGTTTATACTAGCCCACAATTTGAGTCCATTTCTTCTTTGGGCTTGTCTCATCAGTCCAATAAAAGATGCTCAATTCTTTTTGGTCGGTGATGAAAAGTATTAAAGCTCAGCGGATAAGAACAGAAAAGAGAAGTAATTCAAGAGCACAAGAAAACATGTACTATAATTATTGGATGAGCGGCTAAGATTGCCAAGTTGGAACTTTCCGAACATACTTGGTTTCACACTCTTCCGTTGAATAACAAGAAAGTTCACTCTGATGTTAACAAAGCATATGTTCCATTTCTTAGCATTATTATAACCTCCCAAAGCTTATGTTAAATTTTGAACTACCATGCACTGATCAAGAAGAGAAGACAAAAATGAGTTGTGATATTAAGGAGTTCATCTAAGCAAAACGCGCACTATAAGCTGATTTTTTATGTTGGTTGTATCTCCCTCACGTTTAATAAAAGAATAATAATTTTAAATCAATCCTGGTAAAAGAAAAAAAAAGGTATAACAAAACAATGAGAAGCCAAGTATAGTTTGTAGTTTTAGTGTTTCACTGATATTTTGAAGAGTAATAATTCCAAATCTCCATTCTTAAAATAAACACACGTAAAATAAAACGTAAAGCATACCAAACATGAGTAAAACGTTTCACCACTTAAGTTTAAGGCATCAACACCACCTACCCATAAAATGTATTTTTTTTTCTTTTTCTCGTCTATGAAATTTGAAGAATTCTTATAAAATAATTTAGATCCCACAACAGATTTTTCCTGCTTTTATTTTTGGTAAGAAATCTGGTTTGCATATAAAATTTAAAATCTAATTATCTCAACTAGACACTTCATACATTTCCTTACCTCGTGGTGTATTGGTTCACTAGAAACCTTTTCAGTAGTGTTCACATGCTCAGTAGAGTCAATGCTCAGTCATGCTCAGCCACCGTTAGATTTAAATCTAACGGTGGAGAATGATAGCCTTTTTTAAACAAATTTTTTTTTTCATCATTCTCCACCGTTAGATTTAAATCTAACAGTGGCTGAGCATGACTGAGCATTGACTCTACTGAGCATGTGAACACTACTGGAAACCTTTTAGCTCCGATTGGGTACTATTGGACTAGGAAAGTTAGGGGACTAGGAAAGTTAGGTTAGGCCTGTTTGGTTTAACTTTTTGTTTTAAGTAAGCTATTAATGGCTCCGGTATGTATTGTTTCATCCTGCTTATAATAGTTTATTCCTTATCAATGAAATTCTTGATGTGTTTGGTTGATGAAAAAAAGAAGAGTACAACTTTATTTTTTTTTATTGTCAAAAAAAAAAAAACCATGTATTTTAAGCGTGACCGACAAGTCGTTTATTATATTAGCTTAGCTAGTACTAAAATCAATCAGTCATCATCCTAGTGGGAAACGGAAAAGCGTGAGCGGATATATAAAAACCGAGTAACCCAAAGAACCCGCCAACCAACCACGAATAAAAGAACGAGTCCTTAACCTGCGCACCCCTTGGAAACCCGAACCCATTCTAAACCTGCGCCACCCCACATTCTTCACGATCCGAACAAAAAAAGAGAAAGTCACAAAACAAAGAAAAAGTCGCATCCAGAACTTTCTCAGAAAACCCTCACCTTGACAAAAACGATCCCCAAGTCCCTCTCTGAATTTCCCTCGCAATTTCTCGCCGGCTTCGTTGATAATGCGATTGCAATCGCTACGATCTGAGTTTTCCTTTCTGATTTCTTCCAAGTGTAATCGGACCAAGGGTTTTCCACGGACTGTGAAGAGCGGAGGAGAAGAAGAATCTAGGGTTAGGGTTTGAGTTAGGAGCATGTTGATGGCGGAGGACAGCTCGAATTGGAACGAGTTACCGGCCGCCGATGGATTCGCCGCTGGGGATTTCGATGGAGAGGACATGTCGATCGATCTCGACACATTCTATCGCCTTCTCGAGGAAGATCCTCCGGTAATTTCCTCGTTGAAAAATGCAGTCTTACTTGGTTTGTACTGTGAAGCATGCAAAATTTCGCTGTGGCTTTGTGATTTTCGTCCATGTTGGGTTTGCGTATGGCGCAACCTAAAGTCTGAGCTTGTAGTTCGTAGCTGTTTGTGAGAGGATGCGGAAAGCTTGCTTTATTCTACCGGAAACACTTAATTTCAGCTAGTTTTTTCATGAAAGATGATGGGCTGTTGATAACAAGTATCAATTTTGTGCGAATTTTCTTCTTTTAGTTACGAGTAGAAAGGGGTTTAGTAAGATATTCCATGACACTAACGTGAAACACTTGGGAGTTTTTGAGTACATTGACATCAAATTTTGCCATACATGAACTTTCACATTCCTTTCTTATTTTTATTTATTACAACTTGCAGTTTTCTTTACTCTCCTCCAGCTCTTTGTTAAGCATTTTGCTCCTTGATGCACAATTTAGAAAGAAATTATATGGCGTCTTTGTTTCTGATTTTTATTGTTTTGCTCATTTCAAATGATTCCCCCAGCCTTTTGGTTAGGGCTTCTTCTTTTCATTATTGCTGAACTTTTGAGTACCAACTACAGGGTCCAGGGGATTCATCGTTGGGAAACGCATTGCAAGCTGAAGCAGTTTCCAGTGCTGGTTACCATGTAGATACCCAGCTCCAAAGTGGTAAGTAAATTTGTTTTGTGATGACTTTTCTAGTGGATTAATTCATTCTTCCATTTAGGACATACTTTTCTAGGCTATGATTTCTAGTAAGTTTTTGTTGTCTTGGGATTCTGGAATGTAGGTTACAAACTTCTACATTCGACTACATCTGATTGTTTGATTCTTTGGTTTAGGATCTCAAGTTTTAAAAGCAGAACCATATATTGGGGCTGATTTAGTGGGTCCTGGATCATGGCATCATCCATACAGCTCTGAAGCTTCGGATTCTGGGGCAGGGGGTACAGGTGATTCCTTTGATTCTGCAGGGAATCCTCCAATGGTCTTTGACTACAAAGATATCAAACCACCAGCACACACTGGCTCTCCTGGCCCATGGCATCCTCCATACTTCTCAGAAGCATCAGATTCTGTGGCAGGGGGTCCAGGTGGTTCCTTTGATTCTGGAGGGAACCCTGCAATGGCTTTTGACTATAAAGATAGGAAACCACCAGCACACACTGGCTCTCCTGGGCATGCTTACTCTACAAGTCTTAAAGACTGGATTTCGTTGGTTCCGTGCAAGGAGACTTGCTTCACAGAGAGGGTTGGCATTTCACAGCCCACTTGTAGCACCGCATCTAGTTTTGCAGAAGGACATACTAATCATATTTTAGACCACGGAGATCTCAATATTCTGCAGGGGAAAGCAGATGTGGCAGGGAAAGTTGATTCTGAATGTATGCCAATACCTTGGACTATACAATTGACCTTTTTGATATGTGTTTGAAGTTTTGCACTAAGTTATTGCATGTGCATTTTGTTTTGTTTTTGAAACTTGAGGTGCAAGCACTGATTCATGTCTTTTGATGATTGCAGATTCTTCACAATGCCTTGGTATTGATAACATGGACATGAGTTCCAGAACGTATGGTGCTTTGGGGGAATATACCACAGAAACCTTGGGACCATCGGAAAATAATTCTTGTACATCTATGGAAATGCCCTTCCTAGATGTAGATATATGTTCCCCGAATGTTACTTCTACCGAGTCTACTCTCTGTCAAAATTCTGATATTTTCAGTGACCATTATACAGCTATGGATGGTATGAGCTTGGACAATACATATTTGGCAGATTCCGCAATGCAGCTTAGTCCTTATAGCTACTTCTCTACATTATTTCCGAGTAACAAAGAAATGATGACTAATGTGAAGGATGAATCAGTGGAGTTTCAAACTGATAGTTCATGCTCAAGCAGTAAGATGAATGTAAATTGTCAGGAGGGAATAACTGGTACATATGGCTTTGACTCGCCAATGATTGATGCTTCAGATATCAAGGAGTGGAATTTCGATCATAGAAGTTATAATTGTATATCGGCAATTAGTGGGAATTCTTCATTGGGTGCCGACTCTTGTCCTGTTGACAACAAGGCATCGGTCAAGCCTTTGGGTTTTACAGAGACATACATGTCAAACAAAAGGGAAGTCACTGGTGTGAAGGATGAAAATATTGATGAGTTGGTTGCACCTAGTAGTGTTATGTGCCATTCTTTTCCATTCATGGATGCAACTGTCAGTAGAAAGCCATCTTACAGTGCTGATGGTAGCTCTTTTGACAAGGAATCAAAGCTCTCAGGTTATGATCTATCAACTCAGACTTTTGGTAATTCAGGGCATGCAAAAGAAGAAATGATTGTTGAGACTAAGAGAGCTTATTATTCTGAAGATAATATAAATGGAAGTTCTTTAACCCATATTGATGGTGGATCTATGAATCTAAATGGTTTGGAACATCAGTTGCCAGCTTTTCAGCCATTCTTTTCAAACAAGAATCAGGGTTACATCATGGACAGACTTGAGGCTAAATGCTCTCTGCCTAAGAGCATGGGTTTTCCTCCTTCGAAAGTCAGTCCCGAGTCTATTCATAGCAACTTCTCTGAAAAATCCCCTGCAGAAGATGACTTTGATGTATGCATTATTGAAGATATCAGTGATCCTGCACCCACTAATCGCTTTCCAGTGGTTAGCAATACTCATTATCCTGCGCCCTTGAATCGCCCTCCAGCACTTGGAAGTAACATTGTTAATTCACAACAATCTAGTGATCACGACACAGGAGTGGGAGGCATGCGATTCAACACAAGGGATGAGCAATTAATTTTGAGAGTAGCATTGCAGGTTTGCTCTCTCTCTCTCTCTCTCTCTCTCTCTCTCTCTCTCTCTCTCTCCTAAATACTACTCATCAATGAATCACATCATGGATTCTTTATCAAATGTTTGAATTTGTTAAACAGCTGTTATTTGGTTGCCAATTTTTTGGTCCGTTGCTTTAGTAAAAATAGAAAAAAGAAATTTATGCCCTAGCCTCTTGTCACACGCTCACCTGCTTGTTAATTGGCATTTTTTTGTCTAACATCGTTGTTTTAAGTAACAAATATTTATAAAATCTTTAACTAACTCAATCAACATAAAAGGAATCTTCTAAGTTGCTAACACTTTGTGGAAGTTACTGTAATTGCTTTCTTATCTGAAAACTGAATTGTACAGTTTTTGTTTTTTTTTCCGTAATAATAATAATAATAATAATAATTATTATTATTATTATTATTATCTTGCATTAATTTAAAGTTGTTGTTTGTCAGTTTTTGACATGTTATTTTGCAAAGGGGATTTTGTGGGTACTTGAAAATTTAAAGCGACTTCTCACTTAATTAATATAAATTACTGAAACTTGACATCTGAAAGCCTCAACTAAATTTTGTGATGCATTGCAGGACCTTTCACAGCCCAAGTCAGAAGCTATACCACCAGATGGAGTGTTAACAGTACCTCTCTTACGACATCAGGTTTTCAATTGTACTCTTTATTTTCTTCTTAACTACCATACAAATTTTAGTTTATGGAATTTGTGGTTGGGAGTTGATGGTAGAGACATGAATATAGTTTATAAACGCCTGTAAAAAGGCAAATGGAGCACTAGGAATTTATTGTGATAAGAGTCTAGGTTCTGATAATCAACTCAAGTACATGTTTGTGCTTGAAATGGTTATTTCCATGTTTCAAGGTAAAGAAGTTGGTTGTCCTGTTTTCCAATTTACAGACAGAAATATTTGCATTTCCAGTTGCATAGTTTCTTTTTGGAACATTATGGAATTAAAGCCTTCTACCCTTAGGCAGAAGTTGGATATCCTTAGCTACCACTTCCTTATTTTGGCATGCAAGTAAAGAACGGTTTTGTAAGCTGTCAGCTAATAGTTTTCTATAAACTCATAAACCAGCTGATTAAGTGGAAGGTGTGGTTTATTTTTTTTCTCTTTGATGGAGTCCACTTTGTCGTGTCTGTTCATCTAAGTATTAACTTATGTCTTGGACAGAGAATTGCATTGTCATGGATGGTTCAGAAGGAGACAGCTAGCTTGCACTGTTCCGGGGGAATTCTTGCAGATGATCAGGTCTATACCATCCTGTGGGAATTTGCTAACACCAATTTATCTGTCAAAGACTTGTGCCTGATATCCACTCTAAATTTTGCAGGGATTGGGAAAAACGATATCGACAATTGCACTCATACTTAAGGAAAGGCCTCCTGCTTCTGGAGCCTGTCAAGATGAACAAAAGTGCAAGCTGGAAACTCTGGATTTGGACAAGGATGATGATATGCTTTCTGAGGTTAGCAGAAGGAAGCAAGATGCTGATGCTCATTTGAGTGTCTCAAACGAAACTTCCGAGAAGAGTGTGAAATCTTTGATACAATCAAAGGGAAGGCCAGCTTGTGGAACACTTGTTGTTTGTCCCACAAGTGTCTTGCGGCAATGGGCTGAGGAGTTGCATAATAAGGTAACAGAAACAGCCAAACTCTCGGTGCTAGTCTACCATGGAGGCAATCGAACGAGGGATCCTTGTGAGCTAGCTAAGTATGATGTTGTCCTCACAACATATTCAATTGTCAGCATGGAGGTCCCAAAGCAGCCTCTTGCTGATGAAGAAGATGAGGAGAAAGGAAAGCGAGAAGAGTATGATTCTCCACATATGGGGTTTTCATCCAGTAAGAAAAGGAAATATCCTAATAAAGGCTCAAAGGGTAAGAAGGGATTAGAGAGTGCAGTGCTTGAGTCTGTTGCTCGCCCTCTTGCTAAGGTTGGATGGTTTAGGGTTGTCCTGGATGAAGCCCAGAGTATTAAGAATCACAGAACCCAAGTAGCTAGGGCCTGTTGGGGGCTTCGAGCGAAACGTAGGTGGTGCTTATCGGGGACTCCTATCCAGAATGCGATTGATGATCTTTATAGCTACTTCAGATTTCTCAGATATGACCCTTATGCTCAATACAAGTCATTTTGTTCGACAATTAAGTTTCCAATTAGTAAGAATCCAACGAAAGGGTACAGAAAACTACAAGCTGTTCTGAAGACAATTATGTTACGCCGCACAAAAGGTGAGACCAAGTAGTATATTTTTACTCATTGATGGTGTATATCCCATTAATTAATACTTATTTCAAAAGTATTACTTCACTAGTTCTTGGAACCTTTGAAAATCCATTTTTTGAGCATTCTACTTGTTTTCATCGAGTTTATCCTTATGGAACTCCTGTTATTAGACTCCCTGAATTTTTAGTATTATACTACTATTAATCAGTTGAATTTCTGTAATCTGATATCCTGAGCTCTTGACTGTAAATTCTTCCATTGGATTTCTTGTTCTTGACATACATTGTATCTCTCTTGATTTATGACCATCTAATGGTAGTCGTTTGCTGTAGGCACACTTCTTGATGGAGAACCTATTATTAGTTTACCACCGAAATTTATCGAATTGAAAAGGGTGGAATTCTCAGTGGAAGAACGAGATTTCTACTCCAGGCTAGAGTGCGATTCACGCGCTCAGTTTGAAGTATGTTTTTCTTTGCAAGTTAAATTTGGAGTTAGATATTTCATATGCTTTTTGTTTTTGTGACCTCCAAAAGGAAACTAAGAAATCTTGCATAGTATGTTTCCATGACTTTATATGGAATCTATGTTTAGTTGCCTTTGGTTCTTTTCTCACATAAATATGCTCGACATGTCAGGAATATGCGGCTGCTGGAACTGTGAAACAAAATTATGTTAACATTTTGTTGATGCTCTTGCGACTTCGACAAGCTTGTGACCACCCTCTTCTTGTCAGACGTTATGAATCACATTCTTTATGGAAATCTTCAGTTGAGAAGGCAAAGAAACTTACTCATGACAAACAAGTATCCCTTCTGAATTGTTTAGAAGCTTCTTTGGCAATATGTGGCATCTGCAATGTAAGTGTTTATGTTTTTTATTTTATTTTTTATGGTATTTACTTAAGCTGTATGTACCTAGTGGTTGTATGCGGACTGAAATGTGTGGATGACATTTTGGCTTAGTATCCATATGTTTACATCTTCTGAGTCTGTCTTGTCAGCTTAGTTGGTATTGTCTTTACACTTATTTGCTTAATATAGTTCCACGGTATATTAATCTGATGATGCTCTCTAGCTTTTTTTTTTTAATATTTTTTATTCACCCAAGTGGTTTCATATACTTCTTATTGAGATGAAATTTGTATAATTTTTAAATATTTGTAATTTTTTGATGATTACATATATATGAATTCCGTGAATCCTGAAAAGTTAATTGAGAGTAGAGGAGTTGAGGCTATCTATTGTAGATGTATAAGGAGTTTGAAAGTCTAGAGTTGGGGTTATTGTGCCCTGTCAAGCATGGTGCTATTGCTTAGATGCCAAAATTGCTGACGTGAAGTATGGTATGCCATCTGTTGCTTCTGAGGGCATGCTGCTGCCTCAGTTGATGACTTTGTCACAGATATAAATACATTTCCTTTACCATCCAGGAAAGGGACTCATTTGTACTTACCCATGTGAGTTATTATCCAATCCTCACAAGCATGGTATGCTTTTGTAATATTGGAGTTAGTATTGGTATAACTACTATTAAGTACAGCATTCGTTTTATGTTGTCTAGTGGATGTAGTTTTCATGAGGATTACGCACATGCTGTGTTGCATTTGTATTGACCTTCCCCTATGCTTTAGATTTACTCCTTTATTTTAGTTCGATTTATGGCAGGTTGAGAAATGATTTGGCTTTTCTGGTTTGACACCCCTGTTTATTTTTCTTTTAGGATGCGCCCGAAGATGCTGTTGTTTCTGAATGTGGTCATGTCTTCTGTAGCCAATGTATTTGTGACTATCTTACCGGTGATGACAACCAGTGCCCCAACACAAGTTGCAAAGTTCGACTGAACGTATCTTCAGTGTTTTCAAAAGCCACTCTAAACAGTTCGCTTTCTGACCAACCTAATTCAGGGGGAATGGGTTCTGAAGTTTTTGATGCTGTAGAGTCTTTCTATGAGGATAGTTCGTACAATTCATCCAAGATTAAGGCTGCGCTTGAGGTTCTGTGCTCAATGTGTAAACCGAAGATTTGCGCTACAGAAAAAAGTTGCTTACAGGAAAGCATTGATAAAACTGCCAACTGTTCTACAACTTCTTCCGACATTGATGGAGTTGAGTCACTCGAGGACGGTCCTGATAGACAGAACTTGGGTGTGGATAAAAGTTCTAAGAACTCAGATAAGGTAGTTAGAGAAAAAGCAATAGTCTTTTCACAGTGGACTAGGATGCTGGACTTGCTTGAAGCGTGTCTTAAAAATTCTGGCCTTGAGTACAGAAGACTTGATGGAACAATGTCAGTTGTTGCCAGAGACAAAGCTGTAAAGGATTTTAACACACTTCCGGAGGTTTGTGGAAATTTTAGGATGTCTTCATATCATTTCCAGTTTCTATATTTAGAATTTGATCAATTTTTATTTACTTGGTTTTTTGGTTGTCGGGTATAATTCTGAAGTTTGAACCTGTTTCTTGTAGGTGTCGGTGATGATTATGTCTTTGAAAGCAGCTAGTCTTGGTCTCAACATGGTTGCAGCCTGCCATGTACTTCTTTTGGACCTGTGGTGGAATCCTACGACAGAAGATCAAGCAATTGATAGAGCACATCGAATTGGGCAGACTCGTCCTGTTACAGTTTTACGGTTGACTGTGAGAGATACTGTCGAAGATCGTATTTTAGCTCTTCAGGTACTGTCATCGCATTATTTTCATTTTTTCTCTTTTGTTGTAGTTTAAACACTTTTTTTCATTACAGCAAATATTGAATAGACAAAGTTACTCATGGTGGTTATCTGGAGAAATTGGTTGTATATTACTGAAGTTGTTGGTCTTGGACTCATGGTCAACTGCTGTAATCTATTATTAACTTCTTCACCAATGAGATAATGAAAGAGGAGCTAGGTTTTCTCTGACTTAGTTTGGCGGGGTAAACTAATGTAAATTTGTAGATGGCTTATGAGACCAATGACTTGGGCAAACTGTACACATGGTAACTAAGAAACTAGGAAACGTTTTTTGCTTTACTTTATACGCTTCTTGGAGTTGGTGCACTGCCTTAGATGGCTAACATATTTACTTTTGTTTTTGTTTCAAGAAACCTTATTCCATAGAAGAACAGATGAATGCTTTATTAGGAGGCTTATAATTTCATTTGTGCATTGTTCTTTTCTGATAAAATATATGGTTTTTTGGCAGAAAAAGAAGAGAGAGATGGTAGCATCTGCATTTGGAGAGGATGAAACTGGTGGTCGTCAGACTCGCTTGACAGTAGATGATCTCAAGTACCTGTTTATGAAGTGACTAGAGAGTTTTTATAGGTCGTTTTGCCAACAAAAGGCATTGTCTATAGGTTTGTTTTTGGCTTTGGCCGCAGCAGATTTGATACTTGAAGGTTATCTGACAATAGATCTAGAAAAGGAGTAGCGTGGGGGGATCTATTAGCTAGATGATTATGTTAATAGTCTAGAATCTCACATGATGAAGGTTTTTCTTACCAATTTTTTCGTCTTTACAGTTTCTATTCTTTCCCTGTACTGGTCGTTCTCCATCATATTGTATAGGATGTGGAGTAGGTAGTCTAAAGCAATTAAAGATATGAAAGTTGAAAGACTCTTGTTGTTCTTTTCGATGTAAATCATAGAGGGTATTTCCCTGGGTTCTTTTCCCAAAATTTTCTCTTTGTTTGGTTGTAAAGTTGATCGATTGTTCAGCAAAGCGGCTTTATCTCAAATTCGATGTGGATTTGATGGTGAAGCACTGGAAATCTGTAACCGCATTGTTTGATACGATTCGGATTCAGCTAATAGGAACTAAATATTTGTTTCAAATGGAAGTTTTAGCTTTTACTTGGTATGCAAATTTGAGATCTCAATGAAGTTGCACAGCTCGTTTTATTCCCTATTTTCAATCAAACACAATTTCAGACTGATAATGGTTTGAATTTAAATTTGTACATGAATATTTCTGGGTCATGCTTTGCACCTCTGATTCAACCAAGCAAGAATGTCACTGCGAACAATTTCCACGTTCTCATCAGTCTCCCCAAACAGCAAGGAATGCATCATCCCTTCATAAATCTTGATGGTCTTGTCTTCACTGTTGGCCTCTTGATACAAAGCCCTGCTCACGTTCGGATCAGTCACCACATCTGCGCTCCCGTGCAACACAATAAACGGAAGGCTCACATCGCAGAGTCTCCGATTCACATACTCGGTGACTCTCAGTAGCTCCACAACCGTACCCAATCTGGGCTTCCCTCTGTACCTGCAGGGATTCATGTTCGCAATTACCTTCTTCTCCTCGACCTTGACGGACTTGACCATTAGGTCGGCGGTGGGTACAATCGCCAATGTGGGGAGGAATTTGGCGACCAAAGTCAAAATCTGAGGGATCGGCCATTTGGGTTTGACGGCGTCGGAGATTTTACACATGGGAGCCACCAGAATGGCGCCGTGGAAGGCTTCGGGGTCGGCGAAGTGGATTAAAAGGCAGATGGCGCCGCCCATGGACTCGCCGTAGAGGAATGAGGGGAGGTTTTGAAATTGGGGGTTTTGTTTGATGAAATTGAAGAAAAAGATGCAGTCTTGGACGACGAGGTCGACGTCGGGGACGAAGGCTCGGAGGCCGTGGGATTGGCCGTGGGCTTCGAGGTCGAGAGCGAAGCAGGCGAAGCCGTTTTGGGCGAGGAAGATTGGGGTGGCCTGGAAGGTCCAGCTGATGTCGTTGCCGTAGCCGTGGACCATGAAGATGACGCCACGTGGAGGGTGGGAGATGGGGAGCCATTGGCGGGTGAAGAGCTTGAGGCCTCTTGGGGAGGTGTAGAAGGATTTGGAGGATTTGATTCCCTGCAGATTGTAGTAGTCTTGCTCTGCGGTGTTGCCCCAGTAGTGACGCAATTGGCTCTCTTGTTCCTTCATTTTTGGAACAACTGCTTCAACATTTCATTTGTGAAGAAGGAAGATGATTACTCAGACTTTTCCTTTTTGATTTATTCGAGGCGTGTTGGACTCGGTTTCGTGACTCGGTTGACTCAGACTTTCTATTTTATTCTTATTTTTCATAATTTATTGGGTTTATATCACAAGTGGTATCATGATACTTGAGGGAACTTCATTTTTTATCACAACTAGTACCCGAACTCTTCAAGTTCATTTTAAATAGTACCTATCGTCACATTCCGTCCATATGACCCCTATTTTAGGGGCAATTTTGTCAATTTATTTTTTAACAACAAGTACCATTTAGGAAGAACTCGAAGAGTTCGGGTATTGGTTGTGATTAAAAGTAAAATTCAGGTACCATTTTGGCTAGGGTTTCTACAAGTTGAGCTCCCCTGGGCTTATTGGGTTACAAATTGGTTTTGGGCCTTTAATCATTGGACTCCTTGTTTTATTTTTCATTTTTTTATCTTGTATTTTTTATTTTCTAAGCTAGAGGGGGTTTTTCTACCCAAATTGATGGCTAATAAGACTCGACATGCGATTAATGGTCAAGGAATTGTAGCTTCTTCTGGTTGAGAAGATGTCGCAAAGGATAACATGGCTTCATATTTTGATTTTTTACGGGGTCTGTAGGTTTCGTTTGTAATATGAGTTTATTCCAAAAAGGTATACTTGTGTCCTAGTGGTGTAGTCTATATAATAGCTCTTTATGACGGCCCTTATGGGGCAGGTAAAAATTTAGTGTCCATTTGTAATTTTTTACCTTTTGAATATATGCCCCAATTTAACATTCTTCATGGCCTATATAATCAAGGGGGCTAATGAGGATACCTAAAAGTTTAAACGACAAGCCCAATATGTATTCCAGGCCCAATGAGAAAATAAATAGATCGTCGACGCTCGAAAGAGAAAAATGCACTGTTTTCAAGTCATGTGGGCCTTCAAATACCTTTAAGACTTATTTAGTCCAAACAACGTAATCGTATGTGTATTCTCGATTTTACTACCATCATGCCAAGCTTTTGTGCCTTGTTTATAGTTTAAGTCCAACATTTGTGACTCTACAAATCTTGGGGCCCAACAAATGGCCCAACTATAAATTTAGTAATCTCTGTGGTTGAAAGTATCTAACGGCTGAAAACATTATTTGGGGAAGTATGTAAACAGAGCTAGTGAACCTCCTTGTCGACATAAACAGAGAGCTAGCGAACCTTTTCTCAGTCTCGCAACATTGCAACAATGTTATCAAAGGTAAAGATCATGTCATTTAAACGAAAGATGGACGTCGGTATTTCATCCGTAGTTGCCGGAGTCACCTTGTACTGTGGCTACAAGATTGGAATGGATTACTACGACTTAATGAAACCCTCAGCGAGTAAGAGTTTCTATTTGTTCTTAATTACGCGTAGAACTACATCTTCCTTATGAAATAATGACCGAAAATTTCTTACTTACAATTTTACATGATTTTGGATTTGGTTAGATCTTGTGTTTCCATCTTACAATTTTACCTGTTTATGATGATCAGATGTTATATTTGTTTTTGATCCGTTCAGATATTTTTGTTTGTGGCTACTGCTTTTTTATGTTATAATTAGGGATGTCAGAAATTCCCAATTGAGCAATATAGGCGGGATATATATATATACACACACACGAAAAGGGTGGTTGCAAATTCCACATAAGCGTGATTTCTTTGTCTTGACTGAGGTTTTTGGTTTATTTGCAGGTGAGCTGGAGACTGAGAAACAGAAATGAGCAAGTTCAAGAATAAGCATGGGAGAGATTTTATTATGGACTATATGTTGCTGCTTATAACAGAAGCGAGGACTTCTTAATGTAGATTATTTTAGACCAATATTATTCTGTTTTCTAAAAGGGTGCATGTGATATTGTGATGTAGTGCGATGAGAATGTGAATTGAGTATCTTTAACTCTTGCCAAAAAAAGAAGAAGACACAATCTTTAACAATGTTTAGTGGATGTTGCATGGAACATGTTGACACTTGAGGCCCCTATAGGCTTCCGGCTCGCCGCATGGCTAGAGCATAGAGTGATGGCACTATGCTTGTGAAACACATGCTGCTTTTATTGTTTATGTTCTTCACTTTTTTGGGGTCAGTTTGATCAGTGTTATCATTGGCCTGGAGGCCCATCACAAATTTTCCTAGCACTGAATTCTGAGAATCCTAAACTCTCTCTTTACCTTTATTTTCTCTCTTTATTCTATTCTCATCAGGTCTTTTAATAGCTTGTACTGTTGTTTAGATTATGGCAGTTTTCAGAACCAGAGTCTAATACTGTTTAGATTTCGTTTTCTTTAATGAATGGTGAGTGGGGACTGCAAGGGAATAGTTTGCAACAAACTGAGGGGTGGGTTATATAAACCCAATTTAGTTGTGACCGATAAGAGATTTGCTTTCAAGATGAAGATGGTAGTCAAATTTCTCTCTCTCTCTCTCTCTCTCTCTCGTGTCTCTTCACTCCTAGCACTCGGCAGCATTGGAATGGAAGACTACTAGTTTCTAAACTATATTATCTTGAAAATTTGGTTGGTCAAATATAACCAGTGCTAGTTTTCTATCATTTTTTTTGTCCTCTCCCCAACTTAAACAAAGATGAATGAGATTTGACTCCTAAAGGGTTACTAGGATAATAATTACCCTCACTTTCCACAAGAATGTGAGGGTGTGACAACCTCTTGATTAAGAAAATAAACAAAGAACAGAGAACTATTGGAGTTGATTAATTTGGAACAGGGAAGAGGGAACAAGAAAGATAAAGGTAGTAAGGAAAAAGGGCACAGTTCAAAGAAGTACCATAAAAAACCAGTAGTCTTAATGGAGCAAGGGTGATAGTGGTACCACCAGGCAATCAGGCACTAAGGCAACAAGGGCAGTATTAAAAGGGAAAGTGTAATTCCCACCCTAAGAACTTGAGAGCAATTTTACAATGTGTTAGGCCGGTTGCACCATCCCATTTTGCTTTTGAAATTGGCAGCAGGATCTTGGTAAGAACTTGAAAGTTCTCATATGGTCAAAATTATCAAAAGCTACAATTAAGTAATCCTAGACAGACCTTTGATTTAGAAACTAGAAAGGTTCACTAATAGGAGCAGGTCAAAACTGGTGTGGCCTTTACTATCTGCAAAAGATTTTCTTCCTGAGTTAGACTACCAAACATACCAGATGCGAGAAGAGAAAAGTAATAAGTAATAATGTTCATTTCAAGTCTAAAAACTAATTGTAAATAGTGAATTGCATGTCACTTAATTGCAGAGCGCCGAGATAATCACAATGTACAAAGCAAACTCCTCAAGTAGAATCCCTGGATCATCATGATGATGATAAATCTCAGACCAACCAACAATAAAAGGTAGTGACTTGTTCCTTTATGTAAATTTAATTTCATAGATTCAAGTACATAATCTAGTGGGAGGGCCATCAGAACTCAAAATTCGTCAATTAATACAGAACTTTATGCGCAGCATTTCCATATCATGATGTGCCCTTTCGTGCTCCATTGAGCTCTGATATGTCTCCCCTGAAAAGAAGAACAGTGAAGTCTCCCATTTGTCTTTTTGTGGGCAACATTAAAGTTTAGATAATGGCTTAAACACGATATATTTTTGCTGGTTCAACTTCAACCATGTACTTTATGGTTAAGATATACCATGTGGGGAAAATCTAGCTATTATAAATCCAAATCCACCCCTTCCTTCCTTCTAAAATGTAGTTAGGTAGGTTCTGGAAGAGCAATGACATGGATAATCATCCTCTTCATAGGGAATTAATTAATGGCCCTTGGTGCTTGGTGACATTGCTTTTTTATGGGTCAAAAAGATTCTAAACAATTCGATATTGCCTTTTCTTCCTCCAACCAATAAGATTTCTTCTCCATAAGCAGGTAACAGAAGGCAATAGAGGATTGTAATACTTGGTTTCAATGCTAGCATATGATCGAGCAGACTAAGCACTTGATGTTTTGTTTTTGTTTTTGAATCATTACATATTCTGTTTGCTTGAGCAAGAAAACTTGATATTTAATGTCAAATCTGTAGCTATTATCAGCAATTAGTGCGCTCTATCTCAAATCTGATCAGGTCTCTGATCTTTATCACTCGTTACCTAACAGGGTTATAAGAGATGGGAAGCTCGGCCTTTCAGGACTAGATTACTTGGTGAAAAAAGGCTACACGAAGTACGAGTTTTTTCTCATTAATTTATGTAAACTTCTCTTTCACTGTGCGTATTGGTTTGCCGAACTGTTTTCGAGCACTGATTGCATATTGCGATGAACGTTATAGACTTGATGTGCAATCACACACACACACACACCTATGAGTTGAAGGGTTATGAGGTAAATCCTAATTCCTAACTAATGAGCATATAATATACACTAATTTGCACTTCTCTCTCTCTGCATTGACTAATTAAAATCCCACTTGGTGGAAATGAAACACACAAAAAGGGATGAAGAAAAATAGTTTCTTAAGGAAGTATGTGGACATGATCTATTGGCCAATACAAAATAAATTGGAGTTAAAGGCATGATGCAAATTCCTTACATGGTGATATACATATATCTTCTGGTGTTAAAAAGATGACGCGCAGGTGGGACTGGGAGGAATGCTTTTAGCTAGGTACTGCTTTACACTAATCTTCTGTCTTATGAGATGTTTAATAGATAAAGCTGCCTTAAACATCTTGAACCATACTTAGGGGACCCTGCAAATTGCTAATTTGAGTTAGAAACTCGTTATATCTCTGAATCAGATGATGAACTTTATGATATATGGTTGGTCTTAAGTGTATTACATAGGGATTTAACAAATTTAAATTACAATTAACAGATCATTTCCGTCTCATTTTTCAGCTAAAAAAGTTGGAATCAACTTAATTGGTTGTTTCTTTCATTCCTTTCATGACCACTTTGGCTTCATCAGATTCAAGAGTCATTACGCACAAGGTTCGCCACAAAACTCCATCTTTCTACTTTGTGATGATGAGATTCTTAAGAGCATGTTGCCTTTTTCTGTTTATTTTATAGAACACCACCAATTTGGAATATATACCACAATGTCTTTTCTACTTTGTGATATATTGAAAATTGACTAGCAAGAACATTGTCTCTTTTATATGCACCAAGAGATTGCCACGAGCTCTGTTCTGGACATTTATCCCTTTATTTTCAATCATGAAATTGTACCCTTTAGTCGGTTTTTGACTCTGTAATAGTAGCTGTAACATCAAAATGGGGAACCCTAGTTAAGGATAATGATTCTCGAGGTTTAATTAGTTATTACTAATTATCTCCTTTTATGCTCTACTATATATTGATGATGCTTTATAAATAGAATATGTATGCAACATATATATGCATTGAATGTAGTACTTAAACCGATGCAAAATTTAGAGTTTTCATCTAAAGTAGCAACAAATGTATGCTCTGCTCCTCTTGATTCTTGACCTCTAGCTTACTGTGTTGTTTTGTACTTTGTGCTCTTGGATGTGCATGTTTATGCTAGTAGCAGTGGAAGAGCTGCTGACTACTTCCACAAAGTCATTATCGCACCTTATTTTTCATAATGACTTGATAAATATACTTGATAGGAAATAGTGAAATTTACTATCCAATACCTAATTATGTCTATCATATCCATGCCAGCTAATTCCATTGTTAGATACAAACAAAGATTATATAATTGTAAGATGTAAATTAAGTCTAGTGTTGACGTTTTAAGCTACCTTGCATTATAATATAGATTCTGAGTCTCTCTATTCATTGCCTATTGATTTTTGGGTTGAAATGAAGTGGCCGATTCATCCACAGGATAAGGCTAAATTGTCATGCTTTGTGCCAACTAATCCTCATGTTTGTACCAAAATCCAGTTTGACCACACTTGCTTCTTGTCAAGAAATATAAGTAGTCCAGAACTTAGAAATGTTTTTTTAATTATATAAGGGCCAAATGTAGCACCAATTGACAGAATTTAGGGATTTAGAAGTAGAGAAGGGAATTAGAGAGGTTTGAGAGGAGGAGGAGATGGACTGGGTTGACAACAAGAATAATAAGAGGATCAGGATGACCAGGATTCAAGGATAACTTTTATTCACTCATCAAGTCTATCTCCAAGAGACTACAATATGAAACTTAAAAAACAGTAAGATCGATAATTCTGAAACCCTAGTACTAAACCAGTAAAATAACCATAACTTAGAAACCCTAAAATTTATAACCCCTAATCTTAATAACTTTAAAAGCACCATAATAACTGGATCATTCTGCATCATCGTAATATTTCTAAGGACAAGAAATAAAATTGCAATTTACTCTAGTCAGATTTTAGTATTAATTACTGTTGGGCTAAAAATTAACCCAGATCACAATTAAGTCCATACCATCTGTATCCTTTATATATCTTTTGTTTTTTGCAAGTAAAATGTAAGTGTAAAATATAATATGTTATCATTTAAAGACTCTTTTAAGAGTTTTCCCGGACTGGCTTTGCAGATTGAGAGGCAGGACGTAGACACCAGGTTTAAATGATAGATATTTTAAACTCTATCATTTAATTATTTGTGATATGTATATTACTATATTATATACAAATATTTCAGTCATCACCAACCCAATAAAGAGTAAATAATGGAGGTACCACTGATCAGCCTTGCTCATGCATGAAGGAATAGCCTAGAATGAAGCTGAGCTGACTGAACCCCCCACGTCGATCAGATGCCAATGCGATATGAGTATTGGCAACCTGATTAAAAATTCCATTTGCCACGCAGGACCTTCTTTCATATCAACTTTTTAAATTCCATATAATCATCGTAGTGTAATATAGTAATGCACGATAAGAAAAAAAATTAAACAAAAAGTAGTAGTCCCCAATGACTATAAATACACATGTGGATTTGCTTATGTTTTATCTCATTCTGAGTTTTGTGGTAGCCCTCTCTAATTAAACTAGTTAGTGTGTTTCTTTTGCTTCCAATATGAATTTTGTACTAGTAAAAGCAACCGCTATCTTCCTCATTTTGGCTCTTACTGTGGTGGAGCCTCAGCCAGTTGTGGATGCTAGAAAGAAGCAGTCTAATAATACTGAGAAATTGATCAACTCATTGGCGAGTCAGGATCTTGTGACCAACTTGCCTGGCCAGCCTGCTGTAGACTTCCGGCACTACGCTGGCTATGTCACTGTCAATGAAACAAATGGAAGGGCTCTTTTTTACTGGTTCTATGAGGCTGCTACTAACCCAGATCAAAAACCTCTTGTTTTGTGGCTTAATGGAGGTGAGCTGACCAATATATATAAAACCACATACAGATATGCAAACTAATATACAGTTCATATATATATATATATATATATATATATATATATATTTGTCCATAAACCCTTCTCTCTTCTAACCCTTTAATGATGGTTGTTTCTAGACCTCATTTGGGAGATGATGCATGACTACACAAACCAACCAGTAGTTTTTTTTATCATCAGCTTGCAATTATCTTTGTAGCCATCCATATTCCATTGTGCTATCTCCATCTTTTGACCAAATATGTGAGCATAATATGGATATCTATATAGGAATACATAATCATAAATGTGTGGAAGAGAAAGCCATGCTAGCACATGTACACACACACACACACACACATAGGTTCCTTAATTGATATCTTCATGTTGCCTTATCTTTAGACAGTTCGTCACGTACCCAATATTAAATATGTTAATTACTGCCAATAAACAATTGCATAAAGTTCTATTAATTCGAGTATATTGTAGTTATCCTAATGTACTTGTTTAGTTGTTTTACTGGAGATCAGTTTTTCTATTTCCTTTCCAACTCATCCACAATTTTCAATAATATCGATCTATATAATTTATCCATCAGGTCAGGCACTTTTTTAACTTCATGTAATATGCTGAGGTGACAAGATGCTATATGTTTCAGGTCCTGGGTGCTCTTCTGTGGGATATGGAGCAACCCAAGAGATTGGTCCATTCATAGTGGGCACTGATGGCCATGGACTTAGATTTAATAACTACTCATGGAATAAAGGTATGTCCTATGGGCTATGGGGTACTGCTTCACACTTTACAATCAAATCAGCTATATGGCAAATGTGCTTTGCTTTATACTAGCTTGAACGACATCTCATTTTCTTCTATATCGTATGATACTCCATTTTCTGATCACAAAGTTGTAGTAATTAATATGTTAATTTTGATGCCTATGATGAAGCAGAGGCCAACATGCTGTTCTTGGAATCTCCAGTTGGGGTTGGCTTTTCATACTCCAATACAACTACTGATTATGATAATCTCGGAGATGCCTTTACAGGTAAGTTTGTTACTTATAGTGTCCTACTAATTGCGACAGACGTCTCTAAGAAATTAATTAATGTTTTCTTTTTTAATAATTAAGCAAGTAATACCGCTCTATATTTGTTTTCAATTTTTCACACATATGGTGAGGCCTAATCAAGATTTTGTAACTTTTGTTTGTTTCTCATTCTGTTACTTGGGATACTTAATTCAGCGAATGATGCATATACTTTCTTGCATAAGTGGTTTCTCAAGTTCTCATCATACAGAACACGAACCTTCTACATAGCAGGGGAGAGTTATGCAGGTAAATAAGTCATCCTCAATTGAATTTCATTTGTCTTTTCTTTTTTTTTTAATTTCTTTTTTGTGCAATGAAATATATCATTCTTCATATCTTAATTATCAGGAAAATATGTTCCGGAGCTAGCGGAGCTCATCTATGACAAGAACACAGATCCTTCCCTCCATATTGATCTCAAGGGTGTCCTGGTATGATCCTTTGGGGAACAATTAAACTTGTTTTCAGTTGAGTGTGTGCGCGCTGTGTGTTTGTATTAAAGTGTTTTCTTGTATATGATGTACATGCAGCTGGGTAATCCTGAAACATCAGATGCTGAGGATTGGAGAGGTCTGGTGGATTATGCTTGGAGTCATGCTGTGGTATCAGACGAAACTCACAAAATAATCCGCGAAAACTGTGACTTTGATGGTGATACTTGGAGTAATAAGAACTGTACTCAAGCTGTGGATGAAGTACTAAGACAATACAAGGAGATAGACATTTACAGCCTTTACACCTCGGTCTGCATCGGTGATACAGCAAGCTCAAATAATGGTTTGATGCAAGGCATGATGATGAAGCGCACATCGACAATGGTGAGTGAAGATTTCAAATGATAATTTACGCACACTTTTGAGCAACTAATGTTTTAGGCACACTTCAATTCAAATTAGTCAAAACCTGAATGTCTTTTTTGCTTTTATCAGATGCCAAGGATTATGGGTGGCTACGATCCGTGTTTGGATGATTATTCGAAAAAATTCTATAACAGAGAAGATGTACAAAAAGCCCTCCATGTTAGTAATGGTCTCCAGCTAAAGAACTGGAGCATCTGCAAGTAATTAATCCTGTCTCCCTCGGCCTATTTTGGACATAGATAACAGCTATAATTCATTTGACTATGATTATAGACTGCACTCAACAAATGCCAACTTGCTAATTAAGAACATTTTGTTTACCTATTTTGGTTGCAGTACCAAAATATTTACTGAGTGGGCAGATTCAAAGCCATCTGTTCTTCCTATATACAAGAAACTCATTGCAGCAGGACTTAGAATATGGGTGTACAGGTACAACCAGACTATTAACATCGATCGATCAGTACTTTATAGGGATATATAATACAATGAAATAATTAATATTAAACCACCTTAATTAATTAATCATGGTGTTGTCTTATGGATGGCTCAGTGGAGACACAGATGGAAGAGTTCCTGTGCTGTCCACAAGATATAGCATAAGTGCTCTGGGACTGCCTATTACAAAGGCATGGACACCTTGGTACCACCAGAAGCAGGTAATCGATCAGCTTAATTTAGCTACCCTTGGAAATATAATGTGAGTTACAAACAAGATTTTGACCAGTTCCATTAATTCTCTCTATCCAAGTCTAATATGAATATATATGGTACTCAGGTGAGTGGTTGGTTTCAAGAATATGAGGGGCTTACATTTGCAACGTTCAGAGGCGCTGGGCATGCAGTTCCTTGCTTCAAACCAAGCAACTCACTGGCTTTATTCCGCTCTTTTCTCCTCGGGGAATCTCTGCCTTCCGCTCGATCATGATTAAGTGATTGTCACAGTGCTGATCGATAATTGATAACGGAGATCATCCCATATCAAAATTTACGGCTCAAGAAGATTTTGCTCTTAGTCTTAGTATATCAACTAACTAGGCAAACCAAGTAGAAATCTAGCAGCTAATTGTAAAACCCGGCCTTTTAATCTCTGTCTAAAATAAGGTCCTTGTATTGTCCCAAAAAAAAAAAAAGGTCTTTGTTGGCAAGGAAATCAAGGGTTAATGAATGGCTAGCTAGCTAATTTGATTGGCAATATATGGTACTGTTGGTTTTAATATCTAAATAAATTTTCATAGTTACTTACTCAAAGATATTTTTTTTTTTTGGATCAATAAGAAAATTTTATTAATAATTGGTCAAAACAACCATGGGGCAATGTGGCAATATAAATACCACACCCCTACATCAACAAGAGTTATCATCAAGAATCAATTTCTCCAACCATGGAGGACCTAAATCTTTCCAGTAAACCAGCCCTTTGCCAGAGATAGCAGCTCTAGCTAAAGCATGAGCCACTGAATTACTATTTCGAGGAATATTTCTCCAACTGATGACCTCAACTTGAGTTGCAATCAACTTGATCTCATCAAACAATGGACCTTCCGGGCTAAAATCCCAATTATTGGCTTCAATTGTCTTGATAACATTCAAAGATATTTACTCAAAGATATTTGATTGGCAGTACAGTATATTGCTTCCCATTGTGCTTCAATGAACTTACTCAAAGATATTTGATTGGCAGTACAGTATATTGCTTCCCATTGTGCTCATTAATCCTATTAATGAAATTGTCGTTTCTCCCTTCAAAAAAAAAAAAGATATTTGAGTAGGAGAAAATTACACAGTTTTTTTTTATGACAAGTAAAGTGATTTTGATTTTTCATAATGACTTAATTGGTAAATACAAATAAATGTAAGAGGAATGAATCAAATTTACTTTTTCCAATTGTCCAAATTTTTTTTTTTTACTTTTTCCAACATCATATGTAATGTATAATTAACCACCATTTTTTTCTTCATCATGAGGTATTGGTATTACGTCTTCTCCTTTGTATCGAATCCCTTGCATTAAGACTAAATGATATTTATAATCAATAAAATTCAAAGAATATATATGTGTTCCTTAATTAGGTGAGTGCATATATTCCTGTTAAAACAAATCCAGCCAAGTAAGGTAAATCAGTTAAGTGATGAATCTCATTAATTATTTTTCTTCATCGACCAGTAATGCATGCATCATGCTATATATTCATGCATCATGCATAAACCCAAAATGCCTGGCAGAAAAAATAAATGACTACAAATACTGTGTTATGTGAAAATCTTTTTCCAGTTTAATTTTATGCTTCCAATATTATGAATAAGATGGATTTCGTAGTAAAAGCGACAGCTTTTTTCTTCGTTTTGGCTATTGTTGTGGAGCCTCGGCCTGTTTTGGGTACTAGAAGGACATTGCAACAGTACTCGTCAGTGGGGACTGGGAGTAGTGATAAGGATCTTGTGACCAACTTGCCTGGCCAGCCTGCTGTAGACTTCAAGCACTACGCCGGCTATGTCACCGTGAACGAAACAAACGGACGGTCTCTCTTTTACTGGTTTTTTGAGGCTGCTAATAACCCAGATCAAAAACCTCTTGTTTTGTGGCTTAATGGAGGTGAGCTCTATCTACTGATGACCAATGTATATATAAAAAAAAAAATCACTTAGAATAGTAATTTATTTTAAAAAAATGTATATATATGGAATTCGAACTTAAGACCTTATCTTGGACGCAATGTCGATAATACTTGGATATAATCATACAAATTATATAGCTAGGCTAGGCTGAGTTGAGGATATTATCAGCCCCTTAAAGGACGTAGCTATTAACTAGAGCTTTCTGCTTTCTAAAGATTGTAAGGTTTGGGACGATGCCCAAATTTCGAATTTAGGTCAGGATTTGGGGATTTTGGGGTATAAAACAATAAATTGTTCATATATGTGGATTTGGTACTATTTTATTATTTCATGTTATGTGGTGAGATGACAAGATGCTTTATGGGTCTTTCAGGTCCTGGGTGCTCTTCTGTGGGATATGGAGCAACCCAAGAGATTGGTCCATTCCTATTGGACATTGAGAACCAGGGAATCATATTTAATAACTACTCATGGAATAAAGGTTGTATGTCATGATATACTCAAATAAGAATTGCATTGCAATGGAAACCTGCTTTGCTAGCTTTATACTTGAACAGCTCATTTGATGGTTCTTGATCAATCCATTTATGAATATGATCACTTTTTAGTAGTGAATTTTAATGTGTCTGTGATCGATGATGCAGAGGCCAACGTGCTATTTTTGGAATCTCCGGTTGGGGTTGGCTTTTCATACACCAATACTACTTCTGATTTTGATAGTCTAGGAGATAACTTCACAGGCAAGTTACTTAAAGAAGTACTACTGCTCTAATGCTTTATTTCTGACACAAATGGTTAATACATTGGGATCTTATATATATATAGTGAGGCCTAATCAAGAATTTTTTATTTTTTTTTTAATTTGATCAGCGCAAGATTCATATACTTTCCTGCATAAGTGGTTTCTCAAGTATCCATCATACAGAAACCGGATTTTGTACATTGCAGGGGAGAGTTATGCAGGTAAAGTGGTAAACAAGTCCATCCTCGGTGACAGTCCCTCACATATTAACCATATATATATTTGCTGCAACGTACTGAATTTCGTCTGTGAAAACCCGAATTCTTCATATCTTCGTTTGTTGACAGGAAAATATATTCCGGAGCTAGCTGAAGTTATCTATGATAAGAACTCAGATCCTTCCCTCCATATTGATCTCAAGGGTATCCTGGTATATCCGTATATATGGTCCTTTTGGGAGACATTTCATTTAAATTTTATCGAGTCCAAATATAGATTAATTAGTCCTCATTTCATATATTCATTATGGATTAATCAAATTTACTTTTTATATGTGATGTACATGCAGATGGGTAATCCTGAAACATATGATGCTGAGGACTGGAGAGGTCTGGTGGATTATGCTTGGAGTCATGCTGTGGTTTCGGACGAAACTCACAAATTAATAAGCGAAAATTGTGATTTCCATTGCAATAATACTTGGAGTAATAAGAATTGTACACAAGGTGTGGATGAACTTTTTAAACAGTACAAGGAGATAGACTTGTACAGTCTTTACACCCCAACCTGCACCGCTAACAATACAGCAAGTTCGGATAATGCTGGTTCGAATTCAATGCAAGTCATGACGATGAAGCGCACATCTACAATGGTGAGTACTCGATAAGAATATGTGAATTTATTATAATTTAGAAGTCCTCGATCAAAAGCTAATTTAGGTACTCCTTAATTATTTTTTTCCTTTTATCAGATACCAAGGATTATGGGAGGCTATGATCCATGTCTCGATGGTTATTCGAAAAAATTCTTTAACAGAGCAGATGTGCAAAAGGCCCTCCATGTCAGTGATGGTCTCCAGCTCAAGAACTGGAGCATCTGCAAGTAATTGCTGTCTCCCTCGGCCTATATTGGACATAGCAGTTATATTTCATTTGGTCATGCTTGCCAAGAATTCTAATAAGAACATTTTCTTCATCTAATTTGGTTGCAGTGATCAAATATTTTCCAATTGGTCAGATTCAAAGCCATCTATTCTTCCCATATACAAGAAACTCATTGCAGCAGGACTAAGAATATGGGTGTACAGGTTCATTTTTTTTTTCCCCTTATGTATATGGTACAATGAATTAATGTAAAAAATCACCTTGGTAATTATGGTTTTGTTTTATGGATGGATCAGTGGAGATACAGATGGAAGAGTACCTGTGCTGTCCACAAGATATAGCTTAAGTGCTCTAGGGCTTCCTATTACAAAGACATGGAGACCTTGGTACCATCAGAAGCAGGTATTTAGAACAGTCAAAACTATAGTCATTAAGCTTGATCTAATTACATTATAATAAATCTAATCTTTATTGAAAATGCTTGATTATGTTATGGTCAGGTGAGTGGTTGGTATCAAGAATATGAGGGGCTTACATATGCAACATTTAGAGGAGCTGGGCATGATGTTCCTTCCTTCAAACCAGCAGAGTCACTGGTTTTATTCACATCTTTTCTCCTTGGGGAATCTCCGCCTTCCACTCGATAACTAAATCGTGATCACAGCTCTAGAATTTGATTAAGGAGATCCATCATCCCATATTTTAATTAATTTATGGCTCAAAATTATATTGCTCTTAATCTTGGTGTACCAACTTCTTGTGCACCATAGTCATACATGTAATGTTATCGAAGAAAAAAAATATATTAAGGAAACCCCCCGCCGCTGTCGACCCCCCACCTCTGTCGAGAGTAAACGAAACATTGTGTCATACCTAAAACAGGTTTTAGTTTTTGAGATCTTTAGCATTACTTTTTTTATTGATGTGCTCTTTTTTATTTTTTTTTATATCTTCCTGATTTTCTAATTTTCTTTTGTTGAGCCTGTTTATAATTTAGAGACCTAGTTTTGTTAGGAAATCCATCGATACACCTCCCGTTCTTTCTACCTCCACACCATCCACCTCCACTTTCACACTTATCTCTGGTGGCTCTATCATAATCATCTAATCAAAGGAAAAATGTAGCGTCTTCAGTGACCAAATATTGACAATTTGTTCCACTCCAAATATTGAGATTCTAGCATTTTATCTAACTTCCTTGCAAAAATACTATGATATTTCCCACAATGTCGGTTTTTCATTACAATTGCTATTTCCCTTCAATTTTGCATGCTTCAAATCAAAAATTTACTTCCATCACTTTCTAAAGTTCATTCACGTTGTTTTGTTCAACGAGGCCAACATTGGAAAAGGATGGAGAAGCTTTTTCTCAAAAAAAAAAAAATAGCAAACAACCTTTTGCCGACGAATTTTTCGTCGGGAAAAGCTCTCCATATGTAATTTTTCTTTTTCTATATATTTAGCTTAAGTAATATAAAAATATTTCAACGACCACCGGTACTTTAAAAAGTGTGTTCCTTGGGATTCTAGCACTTAATCTAGCTCTCTTGCAAATATATTTTGATATTTCCGTCAATGTCGGCTTTTCATTAAAATTGTATGCTATAATAAGGAATTTCTCTTCAATTTCGCCTACTTCGGAAAATTATCATCCAACACTTTCTAAATTTCATTCACGTTGTTTGATCGACGACCCAAGGATTGAAAAATGATGGGGAAGCCTTTTCATTTTTTCTCAATTTCTAAAAAAAAAAATAGCAAACAACCTTTTGCCGACGAACAATTCGTCGGAACAAGCTCTCCATACTTAATTTTTATTTTTCTATATATTTAGCTTAAGTAATATAAAAATATTTCAACGACCACCTGAACTTTAAAAAGTGTGTTCCTTGGGATTCTAGTACTTTATCTAGCTCTCTTGCAAATATATTTTGATATTTCCGTCAATGTCGGCTTTTCATTAAAATTGTTTGCTATAATAAGGGATTTCTCTTCAATTTCGCCTACTTCGAAAATTTATCATCCAACACTTTCTAAATTTCATTCACGTTTTTTGATCGACGACCCAAGGATTGAAAAATGATGGGGAAGCCTTTTCATTTTTTCTCAATTTTTCAAAAAAAAAAATAGCAAACAACATTTTGCCGACGAATTGTTCGTCGGGAAAAGCTCTCCATACTTAATTTTTATTCATATATTTAGCTTAAGTAATATAAAAATATTTCAACGACCACCGGTACTTTAAAAAGTGTGTTCCTTGGGATTCTAGCACTTTATCTAGCTCTCTTGCAAATATATTTTGATATTTCCGTCAATGTCTGCTTTTCATTAAAATTGTATGCTATAATAAGGGATTTCTCTTCAATTTCGCCTACTTCGGAAATTTATCATCCAACACTTTCTAAATTTCATTCACGTTGTTTGATTGACGACCCAAGGATTGAAAAATGATGGGGAAGCCTTTTCATATTTTCTCAATTTCTCAAAAAAAAAAATAGCAAACAACCTTTTGCCGACGCACTGTTCGTCGGGAAAAGCTCACCATACTTAATTTTTATTTTTCTATATATTTAGTTCAAGTAATATAAAATTATTTCAACGACCACCGGTACTTTAAAAAGTGTGTTCCTTGGGATTCTATCACTTTATCTAGCTCTCTTGCAAATATATTTTGATATTTCCGTCAATGAGGGCTTTTCATTAAAATTGTATGCTATAATAAGGGATTTCTCTTCAATTTCGCCTACTTCGGAAAATTATCATCCAGCACTTTCTAAATTTCATTCACGTTGTTTGATCGACGACACAAGGATTGAAAAATGATGGGAAAGCCTTTTCATTTTTTCTCAATTTCTCAAAAAATAAAATAGCAAACAACCTTTTGCCGACGAATATTTCGTCGGGAAAAGCTCTCCATACTTAATTTTTATTTTTCTATATATTTAGTTCAAGTAATATAAAATTATTTCAACGACCACCGGTACTTTAAAAAGTGTGTTCCTTGGGATTCTATCACTTTATCTAGCTCTCTTGCAAATATATTTTGATATTTCCGTCAATGAGGGCTTTTCATTAAAATTGTATGCTATAATAAGGGATTTCTCTTCAATTTCGCCTACTTCGGAAAATTATCATCCAGCACTTTCTAAATTTCATTCACGTTCTTTGATCGACGACACAAGGATTGAAAAATGATGGGGAAGCCTTTTCATTTTTTCTCAATTTCTCAAAAAAAAAAATAACAAACAACCTTTTGCCGACGAATTATTCGTCGGGAAAAGCTCTCTATACTTAATTTTTAATTTTCTATATATTTAGCTTAAGTAATATAAAAAAATTTCAACGACCACCGGTACTTTAAAAAGTGTGTTCCTTGGGATTCTAGCACTTTATCTAGCTCTCTTGCAAATATATTTTGATATTTCCGTCAATGTCGGCTTTTCATTAAAATTGTATGCTATAATAAGAGATTTCTCTTCAATTTTGCCTACTTCAGAAAATTATCATCCAACACTTTCTAAATTTCATTCACGTTGTTTGATCGACGACACAAGGATTGAAAAATGATGGGGAAGCCTTTTCATTTTTTCTCAATTTCTCAAAAAAGAAAAATAGCAAACAACCTTTTGCCGACGAATGTTTCGTCGGGAAAAGCTCTCCATACTTAATTTTTATTTTTCTCTATATTTAGCTTAAGTAATATAAAAATATTTCAACGACCACCGGTACTTTAAAAAGTGTGTTCCATGGGATTCTATCACTTTATCTAGCTCTCTTGCAAATATATTTTGATATTTCCGTCAATGTCGGCTTTTCATTAAAATTGTATGCTATAATAAGGGATTTCTCTTCAATTTCGCCTACTTCGGAAAATTATCATCCAACACTTTCTAAATTTCATTCACGTTGTTTGATCAACGAGACAAGGATTGAAAAATTATGTGGAAGCCTTTTCATTTTTTCTCAATTTCTCAAAAAAAAAAATAGCAAACAACCTTTTGCCAACGAACTATTCGTCGGGAAAAGTTCTCTTTACTTATTTTTTATTTTTCTATCTAGTTTAAGTAATTTTAAAATATTTTGACGACCACCGGTTGTTAAAAAAATGTGTTGTTGTTCTTCTTGGGATTCTAGCATTTTATCTAGTTCTCTTGCAATAATACTTTGATATTTCCAACAATGCCGGCTTTTCATCAAAATGCTATAATAAGGGATTTCTTTTGAATTTTGCCTGTTTCCAAAACTTGACTACCAACGCTTCCTAAAGTTCATTCACGTTTTTTTGATTAATGGGGCCAAGATTCGGAAGGAATGGGTAAACCGTTTCATTCTTTCTCAATTTTTCAAAAAGAAAAAAAGAAAAATAGCATACAACTATTGCCAACGAAAACCTCGTTTGGAGAAGTTCTTTAATTTGACTTATTCTTGTTTTCTATTTAGCTCAAGTATTTTGACAAATTATGGACTACCACTAGACACTAGTTGTTAATAAAGCAATTATTGTAATTATATCTGCTTTACGTACTATCCATCCATGATAACGTATATATATATATATATATATATATATATATATATATATATATATATATATTACTTTTAAGCTAAATTACAGAAGATCGACGTGCAATGAAATGGTTACGTAGCTCTTCTCTACTGTTGGTGATTTTGATTGGTAATTATGATGGTGCCTTTCTTCTTGGAATATTTATCTCATCGATCGACATATCATGTCATGGATCTATCATCCTATACATGAGGCAATAATCAGTTTTAACATTTGCCAGTATTTAATTCTTCAAGATAATTAAGCAAAACGAATCTTTGACATGAAAAGCACATTCTAAAGTAATTTTCATGCCCACGATATCTGTTCCAAAATTAAGCGTTAATTATGTCCATTTCCAGAAAGATATTTTGTCACTTCCTTAACTAAGAAACCGAATAGTTGGAGAGCTTATCTAATTAGGTTTTTAAAAGATAGAGGGTGTAAATATTTTTTTTTAAAGAGAATGTTAATTTATTGATAGTTCCGCGTGATTTGATAGCCATTTACAAGCAATATAGATAATAGGTCCAAACAAAATTTGATCAAGCCATCTAAATTCTCTCTTATTCTTCATCTCACAATATCGTGTTATGAAGGGGAGGTTTATTTTCTAAATCACATTATAAAGGATCTCGATAAAAATCAAATCATATCCAACATTATTTAGTAATTAAAGTACTACATCAAATAAATCAACCCGTTCCTATAACATATGATTTTTCATGAAAAACCGTCGTCTCTTTCGTTTATGTTACATTTGCAGCCTTTACTTTGCTCTTGTGTAGTTGTATTAATCCTACCAATTAATTAAATTGAGATTAGGGTGAATAGGGACACGCTAGTTTCAACTATAGCCAATCAAGAAAAGGCGACAATTAGGTGAGGTAGTCTGTGATGAGCCAATGCCAGGCCGAAATAACATATATACAGATTAGAGAATTAATTAAGCACTAGTATATATAATCATACATACTGATCATATTGTCATTATAAATGAGAAGAATACCCATTTTGCAATGTTGACATTTGAAACCCCAAATCTCATCGATCATCTTGTATTTCAGCAGCTGATAGAGACATAATGGAATAATCCTACGTCATTTTTGTTGAAAATTTTGTCCTCGCTCCATGATACTCTCCCATTTCTTATTTATTTCATTTATATTTTTCTTCCTAAACATTCATGTACGTATACTATAGCAAGTAGAACTTAATTAGAACCTCCTGTCAATAATTAATTAGTACTAAATAGTTCATAATTATAATGGTTGTAATTGATTTTTTTTTTTTTTTAGGAAAAGACAAATTTCATTAAACCATCGGAAGACTTACAACCGGGAAAGGGGGGGGGGAATAAGACCTAATCCTAAAAACGGTTACAGATACCATGAGCTTAAAGAGCCCAAACTCTAACCAATCAATCGTCTCCTTCCACAGGCTACAGATAACGGATAATTCCGAGACTATATATCGATACCACCTCAGAGACAACTGCCAGAAAAACAAACACCCTCGAATGCACCATGTCCCAAACGTACCAGGCCACATGCAAGAAATGTTTGTCAACAAGTTGACAAAAAAAGGTAAACCGAAAATAAGCCAATATATTTATGATGATTTATATATGCTTGTCAACAAGTTGTAATTGATTCTTAAGTCAATATATTTATGATGATTTATATATGTTTACCATCACCATTTTAATATATATATATATAGCTAATGATGGTAATGAATCTAAATAGTGGTAGCTAGGGGATAATCCTAGTCATCAAAAGAAAAGAATATATGGCTTAAAATAGAGGAAGAGTTTAATTACAAGAATCAATCAAGTATATGACGCTTGATCCATATGCCTAACCCCATTATAATTATCGATCAGGTTTTATATATATGTTAAATGTCAACATTGCAAAATGGGTATTCATCTCATTTCTAATGACAATATGATCAGTACGTATGATTATATATACTAGTGTTTAATTAATTCTCTAGTCTGTATATATGTTTCGGCCTGGCGTTACCCTTGGTCGATCAAGAATTATTAGGAAAATTGAACCTTGGTTTTTCATTTATAAATAAATAAATATATATGTACGTATATATAACATCACCCCTACCTAGAAATATGTAATCACCTTATATGGGTTTTATCATTATTCAGAAACATCTCATGTGGCTTGATTAATGGTTATGGCAAGAAGTTTGTTATAAATTAAGATTGCAATGACAAATGGACAAGCTATCACCTTATATAACAATCTCCATCTTAATCAAAATAAAATTAACAATTTCAGATATGGCACACTAATTAAGGCTAGGGTTTCTAAATTTTTTTTCATTTGGTAAATAGGGTTTCTATAAACTTCAAAATAGTTGATCTCCTTGATATCTCAATATAAAATGTTGCTACAACAAGGATATTTGGAAGCAATTAATATATGAAACTAAATAAAAAAAGATCATGTCTCTAAATTTATAAAAATAAAAATATATATATATGAAACCTCATCCCGTATCTTTGTGCTAGCTAGCTTTAGTTACAGTGGAATGAGATGGGTCGTCGATTATCTACTAGCTAGATGATACGAATTAATTAATATATGAATTCATTCTTATGAGTTCCAATTCATGGTGGGAAGCTGAAACTGTGGGCGTAAAACCCCATCCCCAAGCGACCCAAGAAGCGAGTTAGGGTGAAACGCAGCGTTTTGAGGTAGCTGATTGAGCATAGAAACAAAGGAGGTGTTACTTTCATCAACCCCACCAGGAGCTCCACCGCTATTGAGATCAGTATGAAACCTCTTGCTGGACAATGAATTAGTCCCCATCGATGCTGCTTCGTTCCAAAACGGCGATGGAAGCTGACGTTTGGAGTTCACGGGCATTACGACGTCGCTTTTTGATGAGCTCGAAATGAAGTGATGGGAATTATGATCATGACTACTCGTGTTTTGGTCAGTCGACAATATCCCCTCGAAGAAATTGTCCTCGTCGTTTTCCAGCAACGCCGTGTAGTTTGTGGGCTTGGGCGGCGATGGTTTCGGCATTGGCGAGACGAACATACCCTCCATGGAATTATTAGTGGACTCCTCCTCCTTGTGATGATCATGATACTGCTCCATCATCGTAGGCCTCTGCGCATTGTTCTTCTTGTAAATCCGGCACAAAACCCAGTCATCCAGCTTTAACAATTAACAAACGTACGTTCACATATTAATTCTTCAACATATACATATCATATATTCTCCGGCCAATTAATTAATTTATAATTTAAATTGAAAGATGGATCGATGTGTATGTATGTACGTACGTACCCTTAGGGAGGCTTTTTTGTTGGTCGGATCAGGAGGCTTGAGGGCGGCGCCGGAATTGTCGTCGTTGACGATGCGATACTCGTGCATAATCCAATTGGTTTTCACCCCTTTTGGGGGTTTGCCGCCGTAGAAAACCAGAGCTTTCTTCACGCCGACCTTTTGGTTTCCGTTAGAGGTCAGAATCGGCTTGTCAGTTCCGGTGGCTTTCCAATACCCTGAGGTGGCCGCTCTGTTCGGCCTAGCTCCGTTCGGGTACTTGCGGTCTCTCGGGCTGAAAAAATACCACTCCTGCTCCCCAAACGTGGCCTTACCTATTGAATCAATTCAAAATCAAAACTACATACTGAATCAACGATGAAGTGATGAATTGAAAATACGTACTCGGTAGCTCCCATGGATCGAACTTGTACAAGTCGACCTCGGCGATGATGGTGACCGGAAGCGGAGCGGAGGCGGCTTTCTTTTTCAGGTAGTGGACCACCAGCTCCTCATCGGTCGGGTGAAACCGGAACCCGGGAGGGAGCTGCGGGTGACCCGAACCCGACGACGAGTCCGTGCTCTCCATCGAGACCAAAAGAGTACTGAATTTGAAAGAAAGAAAGAAAGAAAACCGATGATCGATGAAGAAGAATCAAGAATTGGAGAGGCCAGAGTGTGGCGGTTAGGTAGCCATATATATAAAGGCCCAAGCGGCGCCGGTGAGAGGGCGACACGTGGAGGGTGACGCAATGGTTTGGCGACACGTGTGGGTGGGGACCACAAGGGGTATGATAAGGGAAAAACGGAAATGGGAACGGGACGGTGCAGGTTTTGGGGGTCGGGGGTTTGGAACTGCCTGTACGCTTGCTTTTCATGTCACGCTTTTCTTATGGAACAGCCTAAACAGCCCACCACCTCCCTCCAAATAACAGATTTTGTGAGAGGCCGCACGTGTGCCATACCCGCTCTTCATTCTTATTGTGCTTAATTATCTCCTCATATATAGTAACTATTAGATTAATGTAACGGGCTGGTGGTTAATTCATTTGGGTGAAAATGGGCAATGTCCCAACTCAAACTTTACATGAAATCCTTACCTTTCGACTTTATCATAGAAAATCTAACAACGTTTGTCTAATTTATTTGGACCAATGTGGTGTACATAATACTTATTATTGAGTCGACACATTCGAGCTAAGTTTGAGCTTACAAAATAAGAGCCAAACGTGATTACCCTAATATTCACATCAATTTGTCTGATTCGTATTTCTAGAAATAACATACAATTATTCTAACGCTTGAGTTACAAGTTTTCTTTTCACCTTTCCTTTCATGGTGAATTTTGCGCACTTCAACATCCAATTAATTATATAGTGTTTCCATTTGAACACAATTTCTTATATATTACGGTCAGCCGGTCAGGGAAGCTTTATATATTTCAATGTTAAAACTACAAAATCAGCCATTCTTCCTTTTTGTACATTTAGTGTATTCCCGCAACAACTCACATGCGGTGTTTATGTGATGACTGTTTTTTTTTTTAAATGAAAATTATGTGTGATGACTCTTAGTGTTAAAAGTATACCTTTTACATCTACTTTACTACTTTAGTCAAAGTTGAACTAAAAACAATAATCATATAGTTGATTTCGTACCCATATAATTAAGGAGAGTATATATATAGCCATATAGGAGATGCTCCTCCATGCCTTAGGATCACAAATGAGGTTAATTACAAAGTGTCTAATTGTCTAATTGTCTATGGTCTATATTCTCCGTATGTACATAATTACATTATTGTTCTAGAGTGAATCACATCTTTGAATTCACTTCATAATGTTATTACATAATTTGAATCGTCTATTTCCTCAAATCTCTTTCTAAAATTATCTTTGCATGAATTAATAAAAAAAAACTATTTAATCATCTAACTATAACCAAATCCATGAAAAACAAATAAACATGCAAACACAATAATCAGCTAAATGATTTTAAATTTGTTTGATTATTTGTAAATATTATCTTCAAACAGAGATACAAGACGGTTCAAATTATGTAATAACATTTTATCGTGAACCTAAAAAAGTATTTGTATTATAAAGCTAGCGCACTACTCGCATGCATGTTCACTTTTGTATATATGTATTAACCCATCAATGGTGATCAAATTCATTCAACCAAATGAAATAAAACTTAAACAACTTTTAGGGTTATCCATGTGTAAGTTGGTTAAGTGTTATTTTCTATAGGTAATTAAAGTATAATACGCAATCATCTACTTGCCATTTTGGGGATACATGCCCTACAATTAGTATTAATTAGCACATGGGGACGAGTAGCCCATGCGTCAAATGGCCCTAATTATACAAGGACTTTGACTACTACGTTAGCATCTACTCTTATTTCTTTATTTTTACAGCGCCTAATTTTCTTTTAGAAATATATATAGGAAACATCATCATCCAAAAACGTTTAGGCCACTATCATTAGCTAAAAGCTTGCACTTTTTAAATATTTTTCAATGTGAAAAGAGTAGTTATGGCATGGGTCGAAACCGGCCATCGAATTCCCCAAGTCAATTCTGCCTCTTCCTGCATTACGGCCAACACCAACGAGGTCATTTTACTAATCCAACGCCGAAAACAGCCAATAATGCCCATATATGTTGCATTCTCACCAGATCCACCAAGATTCCCCCCGCCCCCAATCGACGATCACCCAAAACACAGTTGTCCAGAAAAAAAAAAAGAGGATGGCGGTGTCGATTCACGTACACTAGGTTGGGGGGGGGTGTGGTGGTGGAAGGCCAAACCAAACCGGAAATCGACGGAGCGGTTTGGAGAGATTCAAGGTGTTTTTGGGTTTCCGATGCCAAAAGGGACAGCCCTAGATAGAACTACTATGTGATGATTAAGTTTCTTAGGAACCATCACATTCTGTGCTAGCTCATGTCTTATGTATTTACAAAATCCAAAACCCATGATGTTTCTGTTTCATATTAGCCATGTGATGTGGCATATATAGCTGGATCTCTACATATATGGGAAATTTTGCGTCATTGTTTGATGTTTGTTAGGCACATGCACCAAACTTATCGATCATCAGGATCATGATTAAATTGAAATCTCCAAGTTAAGTGTCAATTATATAGTTGATGGATGAACATGTTGATAAGTGTCATCCCCTAGGGCGCATAACCTAACCTCATACACTCCAATTTGACCTTTTCTTCCACTCAATACTAGCATAAATTTAAATAACGAGATGTTTGTTCACAATGTTAAATCAATTCTCAAATTTCGAATTGAACAATTTCCGCTATTCCGCTTCATTCAAGCATTTTATGTCCTTGAAGGTGATGTCACATGACTCACACCCTCTTATTTTTAACTATATATGAAGGCTACGTAAACAAATTAAGTCCGAAACTAAAAAAATTTTGCCTACTAACTTGCTGCATGCATGTTAGGAAAGAACAACTAACTTATAACAAGTGGAATGGGATGATGCCACGTGAACATCATATTTGATTTTTGCATGGTTAATGGGCTTTGTCTCAATAAGTCCATTATCTAGGGGCCCCAAATTTCTTTTAAGAAATTGCGACCACATATGCACTTGTGCCTTTAGGCATCAATTAGAGAATGCCTGAAATATTATTAGTGTTTCCTAGCCACTAGCACAATTCATTTGGATCGAATTACAATCGGGTATTAAGGGTTTATATATGTACATGCAATACTAGGTCATTGGTGAGGTACATTAGCTAGCTTGTCCTTGTCTGTTAACAAAGACAACATGCAGTAATGCTATGGTAATTTACCAAATTAAATTTCACATTCTCGATCAATAAGGCATTTTAACGTCATAATGGTCCGGAGGGTTTGAACGAATAGCTAGCACTATGGAAAGACAATCACTTAACTAGGATTTCTTTATCCATTTATGTTATAAAGAGAATTTTCTCTATTAGAAGAGAGTACATATTCTACAAAAAATTTAAACCTAAATGTACACAAATCGTACGTATATGAGATTATTTTTTATTGGCAAAGTTAATTGCATTAATAATTTAATATGGATGCCAAAAACTAGGTAGAGAGATACATACAATAAAACTAAGCACCTAGTTATAGTTTTCCAGGCTAGGAACTCACTCTTAGTAAATAAAACAAATTACAAACATTGAATCTTGCATTAAGCGACCCTACAAACTAAAAAAAAAACTCCTCAACACTTTAAGTAAAATTAATCGATTAGGATGTTTGTGCAATTACTCTCTTTGAGATTTTGTGGTATATGATGAGTGAAATTCATTACACGTATAACCTAGAGTATAACCATTATTATTTTAATCAAACTCCTCAAGACTTTAAGTAAAATTAATCGATTAGGATGTTTAATTACTCTCTTTGAGATTTTGTGGTATATGATGAGTGAAATTCATTACATGTATAACCTAGAGTATAACCATTATTATTTTAATCAAACTCCTCAAGAATTTAGGGGGGTGTATTCAATTTGGAGTCTACAGGATTTTTTTGTATTTAAAAAGTCCATGGGTATTCAATTAGGATTTTAAAAAATTCTTTAAAATCTCGCTGTATTCAATTAGGATTTTAAAATATCCCTACAAATCTAGTGGTATTGAAAAGTTTATCGATTTTCAAAGATTTCATTAATTGTTGGATTGTGTAGGATTCTAGGGGCCTTGGTATAAATAGAAAACCCATTGGGAAATCTCTTCTCCTACCAAGAGATTTTGATTTTGACGCTCATAAGATGAAGGGAGACGAACGAACAAACGACTCTTTCTTGACCTTGTTGGAAGACGAACAGACGACCTCTTCTTTGATTAACCAAGGTTGGTTCTTTCTCATGTATTGACGTTATTGCTGTTATGTTCAATAGTTTTGTGAGTATATTATGCATATTTGCGTTTGCATAAATATTAGGGTTTCAATATTTGACAACAGATGACTTTCTAACCTTGCGTTTTCATTGATAAACACTATGCCAAAAAATGCTTCAGACGACACACATCAAACGACAAAAAATGTATTTTCTGTTGTCTGAATTTTTTAGACGACATATAAATTAAATCTGTTGTTTGAATTCACTATACTGCGTTATAATTTTCATTTCGAAAGATTGGTAAATTTGAGACAACAGAAGCTGTTGTCTCATAACTCTGCATGATCAATTTTTTTTTTTTGGCATAACGTATGAAGTCCACTGTCCACTTTAGTTTTCCCACACTTAAGCGAAAATAGAATTTTGGTTTCCCTCTTCTCATTCCCTCCCAACTCAAAACCTCTCTCTCTAGTCTTCTCTCACCTTTTACTCTGAAATCCCAAAGCCCTAGAATCTCAAACCCCCATATGTCAAACCCGACACTTCTGTGAGAGTGAGGCTAGGGATTGCTCAAGGTTTCCAGCTCTGTGCCTCTCTTCTCTCTAAGTTTCAATCTCAGATCTCCTCCTCTCTATTGCACCCTTCTCTCGATCTCTGCCAGCTCTCTCACCATAGCATCTCAGTTAGCTATAGTTGTCGACTTTCCCTCTCTCTCTCTCTCTCTCTCTCAAAATTTCTACATCCTCGTTTAAAAACCTAGGCCGAAAAACAGATCGAATACCCAAATTGAAACCCCCTACATATCACTCCCTCTCTGTCTTCTCCTAAACACATGCCCAGAAACTCTAATTCCCAAAACCCACCCTAACCCGCCAATTCACCCTAGCAGAAATTGAGAATTCTTTTGGAAGCAAAAATAGACAAATGGGTAAGTCGCTCTCCAATTAGTTGTTTTCTTTCTTTCTCATAGATAGCTATTTGGGTTATCTCTCCACCAATTTCTGGCGACAAAGTTTTGATATTTTTTTGTTTTTGTTTTTTATTTTTCCTTTTGGGTAGCAGATGGAGGATATGAAATGAGAAAGAAGAAGAGTAGGAACGTAGGGGAGGTGCTCAGAGATACTCTGATTGAATTTTTGTTCAAGGATGAGAAGTTTAGGGATGTACACAGTTGCTATCTTATACTTCTATTTAAGTGGTGGTTTTTGTCACTTGGTGTACTGAACTACCTGAGAATCTTTTTTCTTATGGTTCACTGCAGGTGGAATCGACTTGAAAGCTTGCTGGTTCAAGGAAGCAAGGTGGAATCGATTAATTGTTTCTAAGGTCTATCATAAATTCATAAGTGCATGAATTGAAAAACCAGAATTGCTTTCTGCCATTATTTTTTTTCAAATGTCTTTCTAATGCTGGGATAGGAAGCTGTCGTGTTTTGAGCCTGCTAATATCTTAGAACTTAATTGATCATAGTTGCATGAATTCATTAAATAAATAAAAGCTTCAAATAGCTTAAGGTGATATTGTACAATTTTTTTTTCTAGCTTTTCCTTTTATTGTTACAGCTGTTCAACTGTGCTAATGATATTTTTGCTTAGGTGATATGTGATTGTGATTTGTGAATAGGATGAGAATGTCTTAATACCATGTCTTGGTGCAAGGTTGAAGTTGTTTTGGATGACCCATCAATGTAGTTTGAGAAGGTCATTTTACATATTATGATTTATTTATTGCTGAATGCTAAAGTTCTGTAACAAATACAAAGACCTCTTAATCCAAATGTGATAGAAAGAATCCCATATTTTTACTTCAATTATATATATATATATATATATATATATATATATATATATATTCAAATGAAACAATTAATGGTGTTTATATTTTCTGCAAACCTTTTTTGCAACATTATTTGAGGTCACATTATATGTTCGATACTTGATGGTGATATCCTTCATGGCACTTTACACACCATGTCATTCTTAGCTTTTATCAAATTGATTGAACATTGGACTTTGTTGTTGAATTAAAGCTAAAAGAATCAACTTCTTTACAATCATTTATAAGTAAATATCATACACCACCAGGTCCTATATTAGTGGAATAAGTGCATCACATTTCTATATTAGTGGAATTGGAATTGGGAGGTAATCTATTTTCTTTTCCTTTTTATGGAACGATAGATATCTTTTCCTTACTGTGTTAGAAAATTGGGAAAAAAAATTCTATGCAGGAACTATTTCCAATTTACTTAACACCTTATCAAAAATTCAAGAGACACAGAATGTAGCTTGCTTGAATTCTTTGTACTGGAGCTGCAATTAACATATTTGGAACTATGAAAGAGCTTATGTGGTTCCTAAAGTCCTGCAATTTGATCATTAGCATTAATTAATGGTCATCTTCTATGTTATGTATTTTGTTCCTTTTGGTTTCTAGAGCTATAAGCAAATTAAGTTGCTTATACTATGTAGTCATGTGCAGGAATTGATCGAAAAGATTGCAAGCACTCTGGCCAGCCTCAAATTTGTAATGGGATGTACTGCAAGATAAGATGACTTTTGGTACTCTTTATAATGTGCAACACTTTATAGGTACAAATTGCATATAAATTTGGTAGTTTGACATTGTTTCTCGTCTGTTAGTTCGGGTAACGGACAAGTCCTTGAGTTATGTATATATTGTAAATGAAAGTCACTTGTGAGAGCGACCGTCTCTAATACTGTTGTAGGTAACTTAGTAGCTTGATGTTTGCTCCTGCTAAGAAGTTCAGTTATATCATGTCTTGTGCCTTAGGGGAATTATTGTATGCCTTTTCTCTGATATTATGATTATAGTTAGCCTTTTGTATGGTGATTTATTGCTACTTGTGCTTAAAACTAACGGAGGCGGAAGGATATCTGGAAGAGCATAATTTCTCTAAAATTTTACTTTAGGTTTTCTGTTTAGAGTGACCCTAGATGGACGTGCACTTACCTTTTTGATGCAACTGATCCCTTATTCATTTCTCGCGTTGTCGAGGATTTAAAAAACAAAAAAAAATATGCCCCCCAGATGCACATCTAGTTAATTAATTCATATCCAGCCACACTACTAGAATTCTCCCCATTAGCACCTTTTTTATACTCACCACAATTTATCAGTAGCTTTGTAAAACAGTATGTCACTCTTGTGAAATTGCAGTGATAGTTTCAATGAGAATACTCCACCTATTAGTGATAGTTGCATTCCCTTAAAGATTGTTGCACCTAATGCAATCTTTAAGGGAATGCAAAGTGGAGGTAAGGACGATGTCTGGCTAATGCAGGAATAAGGAAATGATTTCATTTAAGTATTACTATTCAACTATGAGTATCTCTTTTCTGAGAATAAGGCTACCTACATTGACAGACCAATTCGACGCAGTTAGGATGCTTCTTATATTTGTTCCCTGACATATTGAAACACAGATACTTGAGTTACTTTTTATTGTCTTGGTCAAATACTTAAGTCATTAAGTGATTCAAATGACTTTCTTATTTGTTGTTTACTTTTAGTGGTGCTTCTTGGTTTGTAGATGTCATATTTAGCTAACTAGTTTTTTATTTGTGTGTATGTCATCAAGTTCTAATAGCATCTGAAACTTATATATGGTACTGCTGGAACATATATGTATATATATAGTGGTGTTTTGGATGAGTTATGCCTACTCTATTTGGTGTAATTACGTTTCAGTTCAAGGGAAAAGACACTTACAATCAAGGAGATGTCGATGTAGTTCGAGTAGAGTGGGAAGAGCTGGTTGATGCATGTATCCAAACACAAGAAGTAGAATAGTTAGTATGCAGCAGATTTCATATTTATGGTATTTTAAAGTTATAGAAGAAACCTTAGCTGATTGATATGGTTTGCTATATTAGAGATGTATTTTGGTGTATACAATGACCGATTTTGAATGTATTTTGGTGAATGCAATGATATTATGGTTAAATGACTTATTTTTGTTGTGTATATGGTTCATAATCAACACATGAATGATGATAACTGTTGTGTATTGAAACTAAGGGATAACATAATCAAACCCAAAATATGTTGAAACTAACAACAGAAGAAACTACAAATTGTCCCTTTAAACCATTTGAAACAATATATACTTTTCAAAACTGTAGTGCTCTTCACTTTCAAACAACATATAACTGTCTTTGAGATTAACTACAAACTACAGACATTGAATAAATAATGTTTTCCTAACGTCCTTCAAACCATATATATTATAAAGAAGATGTTGTTAAGGTCTGATACAAACAACATATAATTGTCTTTGAAGTTCCCGATAGACCACAAATGATCCTATAATATTAGTACTTGGGTTTCATTAGACAACAGTTTGTGAGAAATATCTGTTGTTTGATTAACTATCAGACAACGGAGAATCTCCGTTGTTTGATTGTATATTAGACGACGGAGAATGTCCGTTATTTAATAGTCCTTAGAGATATCAGGCTACTAGACAACAGCAAAGAACTTCATCAGACGACAGAGTTGCTCCGTCGTCTGAAGCATTTTGTGGCTTAGTGAAAATTGTATCAATATGACTCTACCTCTAACAAAGCTTGATTCAGAAACTATATTGGCAGATGATAATTAAACTATACGTACTATGATCTGTGACCATGATGATCCGACCCAGAAACTATACATACTTGTTTGTTAAGTAACAGTCCAGAATAATTTTGGTAGTGAATACAGAGGAAAGGAACAATCTGAAACTGGGCATGAGGCTTTTGTTTTAATGATTATAGTACGTATAGGGTTTGTCCACTATTCATAGCACAGTTTACTTGGTACAAGTCAATGAGATCTAAACTATAGTGAGATCTAAAACGGAGCTGGTGATGAAAATTCTGCAATTCAATGAGAAAAACTATTTGAGATGCCCAATAATGCAGATGCTAGCATAAACCATGAAGCTTTCTGAGAAGAATGACCCCAAATCTTCCTTTCCCCATTAGTTGTAACTAACTGCACTTCAGCTGAAAATCAATGTTTCTCTCCAGCTGAATCGAAAATTGAATGAGAAATTGCTAGTTCCTGCCCATGAAGGAATCTCCCTTCTCTGGGCAGGAACTATATTACTTTCATATGAAGAAGTACGTAGCGCCGTTGTGCTCACCGCTTAGGTTTTCAAATCCTGTTTGAAGTTTATAGTATGACTAAATGAACTTGATTAATCATTGAGAGTTTATCAGACTGATTAATGTCTAGATGCCTTCGTTTTGCTTTGTTATGAAAACCAGAAATTGGATTTAAATTATATGAAGTGCCTTTGTTCAATTTTTGTGCTATGGTATTTGGGTGTGTTTGTGATTATATTATGGGCAACTAGATGCTGGTTTAATTGTGTAATTGGTTCTGTGTTTGAATTGTGGGATTACAATGGAAATGATTTGGTGGGAAATGATGTGATAGCTTTGATGTTTCATGGCCATTTTCGAAGAGAAGCTGTCTGGGCAGGAACGGTGGAGGGAGAGAGCTGGAGGGAAAGAAGAAGGTTAGTACGATATGACAGTGCTCAAATTCAATTTCTTCGAATATGAAAGCTTTCATATGACAGCTTTCTCATGAGGGTTAGCTTAATTGATTTGTTATAATTCTTATATGGGTCTATTCGCAATGTTCACTCTTGTATCAGTAGGTTGGAAGTGGATTAATATTATTGTTGTATTCATAATGTCAATCAAGTTAGTTAGTTTCTTGGATTCCAATGTCCAATCTGATTGTTATGAACATTGAGATTGTCCAAATATTATGTAATATGATCACAAAGCATTAGTGTATAATGTAATGTAAATAGTGATTGTATTTTTCAGTATATGATTTTGAATACATGTATTTTTCCTTCTAGTAAATCAGTTTCGTTTCATTTTACAGCACATAGAGCCTTTTTAGTTCACTACTGACATACTGCATAAGACTTAAGAAACTAGAGGAAATTTGAAATATAAAAAAAGAACAAGAAAAATGAAATTCTAAACGGTTTGCATTTTAGTAAAATTGGTGGTCAAGGTCGCCATTCCCGAAATGCAAGCGAGTTATTCAATCTTCGCCATGCGTCATTGAAAAATGTGATTGAGAGGATATTTGGTATCTTTAAATCGCGGTTCACAATTTTCAAAACCGCACCTCCATTTCCTATTTGAGACACAAGCAGAGCTAGTGTTAGCTTATGCTGGGCTACACAACTTTCTTCGCAAAGAGTGTCGTTCCGAAGAATTTCCTCTTGAACCAGAAAATGATTCATCATCTTCATCATATCTTGACATGGAAAAGGAAAATCTTAAACTACTTTCTCAAACTCAACAACGACAAAGAGTGGAAGCTAATGCTTGGAGACTTGGCGTTGCGGAAGCTATGTGGGCTGATAGACCGCGGAATGATGATAATGGAAATCAAGAGGATAAGAATGAGAATCAAGACAATGACAATGAAAGTAATGAGGAACAAAGAGATGATGAGAATAAAGAGGGTTATGATGATAATGAGATTGAAATGGAGGAGTATGCTTCTTTATAATTGTCTTTGCATTTTTGGTAATGTGTTTTTTTGGTTGTCTTTGTATTTTCAATGATGTATTTTGACATACATAAAAGATAATTTGGAGTTGACAACTCTTTTGGTTTTCAATGATGTATTTTTTTTATTCTATTATTGATATTAGAACAATCAACAATCCATAGATTTATTAAAATCCATACAAATACTGAAATAAAATACATTAAAATCTGTCAAAATCCATATGGAATTAAAACAATCCATGGAGTCTGCAGAATCCATGAATTATAAAAACTCTGACATAATCTTTTAAAATCTGAATTGAATACACCCCCCTTAATAAAATTAATCGATTAGGATGTTTGGCAATTACGTACTCTCTTTTTCAATTTCTAATGATATATAAACGTACTGCAATAGTAATGTCCTCCTTGACTCGATCGTTGTAACAACCCTTAATGTAACACCCAAAGAGACCCCAATCACATTAGTTTACATACATATCAAACACACTCATACTTTTTTTGAAGTTATATACTGATTAATTAATAAACTTCAAACTTTAGCTTTGTGGTTAACGATTTAACTTGGAGCATCCTCCAGAGAGAAACTCGGAGAGAGCTAGGGTTGGAAAAAACGGCAATTGGTTTGTGGCTTGTCCGGCGGCCCTCCCGCGACGATGGCGGTTTGCCTCGTCTGCGTATGAAGGGTGCTGCCGGACGGGTCTTTGATGGTCTGTCCTCCTTTGGTTCTCAGGGGTTTGAAGTATTGGGTTCTCCTTCTTCTTTCCTTCTAATGACGGCGATGGTTGTCTTGCAATTATATCGGAGTAGGTGGCCGGTGGCCAGATCGTGGTTGGTTTCCACGGATCGAATGGTGCTGGTTCTTGTTTTGGTATGGTTGGTGGGGTTGTGGCTGGGGCAATGGGTTGTTTTGGGGTCGGGTGTTTCGATGTGGTTTTCTGACAAGAGGATGGTGGGATTTGGGTTTGGTCTTGGGCGGTGGTAGTTTGCAGGTCTAGTGTCTTGGCGTTGTGTATGGATTTTCTATGATTGGGCGGCGTCAAGTACTGCGCTTCTGCAACAAAATGGGACAGTTGGTGGCTTTGGATGGTGGTTTGCTGGTGGCTGGTTTCTTTTTAGGTGTCTTCATCGAAATTGGAGGTGGTTGGGCTCCCCTCGATCACTATCGTCCTTGCTTGAGTTAGCGTTTTGGGGGAGCTAGGAATGTGGGTTGTAGCAGGTTTTTTTGTTTTCTTAGGGTTTTCTTTTTTGGTGTTTGGTTAGGTCTAATAAGTCTCTACTCTTTTGAGCTAGGGTTTGGTTCTTTTGCGGTGTCATGGTCATGGTGTTTCTCTTGGGGACTAATTGTTTCAACTTTGGTATGCTTTTGTCGTCAATATGCTGACATACGATCCTTGCACGTGGTCTAGTACGTTTTGGGGCGCGGTGTAGAAGAGGGCGTTGTTTTTCTGGCTGTTGTCTATGAGGTGTTATCGGAACTCTCGGGATTATTTTTCATCAGTAGCTTGCGTGGGCGATTCCTGTGGTTCGAGGTTGAGCCTTTTTGGCTCATTTAGATTGTTTTTAACGATCTCCATGTAACCAATGTCATTTCTAGGATTGTGTGTGGTTCTCCCACCATTCGAGTTGTGGGTGAGAGAGATATTACAGCTTGTCACTCTCATGTTCTGTAATCTTTCTGTTATTGAATAAAAGTCTTTTACTCAAAAAAAAAATATTAATAAACTTCAAAAGAAAAGCAATCCTTATATAATAGAATAGAATTAAATTGGTCGGACGACGACGATATATTATTGTTGAGAACTTTCTCTTTTCGTTGTATGGTGACTGGTGACTTGGTGAATCGAGCTAGACTTGATCAAAGAGCACGAATTTTTCAGTTTTCAGTGAAGTCAATTCAAGGTCAATTTCCATAGTTCCCACACACATGCGTATATTTAATTTGATGTTGATTTATATTTTTATTACTTCTTTCTGATTCTCTAGATATATGTATTATATATGCAACTACTAGCTTCCAGGTAATCACAAAATAAGTTCTATGATCTTTCCCGGGCGTATCTTAGTTTTGAATTTAGATTTCATTTCCCACAACTATTCTCTTTTGATGAATTGATTAGTAATACTATTGTGCTACCACCAGAATATATATTGATCCCTAGCTTGTCCAATTAATTAATTAGTTTAACTTGGTAATTACTAAAGCAATTAATACTTAAGCATGCACAGGTAATTAAGGTTTTGCTTTCATGGTGTTTTCTTGCCTTTTTCAGAGGATTTTCACAGAGATGCAAATTAATATATATAGCTAGCTTATATTAAAGTATCTGCATGGAAAATATACATAACTGCATGCATCCCATAAATATTTTTATGTTAAAGTATCTGCATGGAAAATGTGCCCGCCCACAAAAATAGAATATTGCTTAAACAAAAGCAATGTTGCAACTAGCAAGCAAAATTAGAGAGATTTATGAGACTTAAAAAAAACAAACAAAACAAAAGAGTCACTACAACATCGAGCTTTTATCGGATCATTTTTCTAATAATGAAAATATTGTTCCGCAAAATCGATACGTTTATTTTCGAGAAAAAATATGCCATTACAAAATGACTTATTTTTTCGCTTTGATTTAAAATTATGCTAGATAGACTACATTTTCATGTAACCAATTTTCATTAATGAGCCAGACATGCCAATGTATACCCCATTGCATACCGCCACATTTGTATACTATTAGAACTACTAGTTAGCTAGCTAGTACTATTAATTGTAGTAAAAGAGAAGAAAAAAGGCAAAAGACATGTCATATGTATTTCCCAATACTTTGAAAGAATGGATTTGTTACAACATGCATATGTGTCGAGGACAATTTCTTATTACAATACATCTTTGATCACAAGATGTGAAAAAGTAGGAATTTTACAATTTATTGAATTAGGAACCCTAAAATAAAATACAGGATCGATCTGCAATTAATTAATAATACATTTGTTAGAAGACATTCTTTCCTGTTCTTCTATACAAAAAAAATCAATTGAATAATTTGTAAGAACCAAATTAAAACTAATAAACAAATTAATTTGAATGTATATTTTATAGTTGTGTGATCGAATTAATGATCAAATGGTGTGCATATCAACATGACTATTAACATTGCTCTGCTCCTGTAGTCTGTAGATATGCTCGTTCTCCTTCTATCTCCAGCAAGTTCTGCATCACCGCATCAGAAGCCTCTCTTAGAAACTCCGACCAATCCCTGAAAATGAAAATCGAAATATATATTAGACATGATATTATTTCATGTTCAAAACTTCAAATCGAACAAAGCATGTGTATACATATACTTACGCTTTAGAGGAGTCGAAGGTGAGTCCAACTGTATACTTGGCTTCTTCAAGCGCCCAACTAAACTTTTCGAGCTCGTACTGAGGGCAAACTCCATTGTCCTTGACCCTAAGCTGAGACGGCTTCACGTTGCAGAAAACCGGTATAACCCTTTTCTTGGACTCCATGAGCAGGGCGAGTTCGTGGAGACAGAAGTAAGATTCGCAGTACTGAGGCGAAAACACGGCGATCCCAAGCTTGCATTTTCGAATTGCGGCATCAATCTTGTCAAACAACCTGTCCCCGGGCTTCATGTTCTTGCTGTCCAAAAAGGGACGCAGGTTGAGCCTGCTGGAGAGGTGGTAGTTCAGTAGCCCCGCCACGGTTCTCTTCGTGTCGATCCCGCGGTGGTTTATGAACACGTCGCAGGGAGGGCCCGGCGGGAACAAGTCGCCGGGAGGGCCCGGAGGGGGTGGCGGTGAAGAGAGGGTGGGCACCATTTGGACGTTGCTCATGCGGTTGTGGCGGAGAATCTGACGAACCAAAGCTGGTGATGAACGCTGCATGGCTTATTCAACAAGCTAAAGATAATATGATTATTTTGATTTGTACTTTCTAATGCTTATTTTTTGTGTGTAGTTGTGAGGTAGGTAGATATATAAATGGACCGTCGCAAAGTCTATATATAGAGCTAAAGGCTAAGTTTGGATGGTTGGATTATGAATCTTGAATTCTAAGTTTGGACTCTGAGAAAATACTTGGTAAATTATTTGACAAGACACAGAAAATCAGAGTAGTGGCATGGCCTTGAAAATCTTGACTATCTAGGCTTTACGGAACAGTACAAACCTTCAAGCACGGCAATTTCTTATTTTATGTGCCAAATTTTTTTTTGCTTTTACTTGGTCTCTGGCTCCATCCGTGATCTTCATCATATACATTATACAGGAGCTGGAATCAGGAATTGAGGAAAGGGGGCAATATATAAAGTAACATGAGTAATTTTTCAAGTTTTAGGTAATGTATGTTTTGGAAAACCTAACAATTAAATAAATACGATAAAAGTAAAATAAAAAGATTTACAAACTAGAAATTGATCTTATCTGAGATCGATTGAGTTGGAGTTGTTTAAGAAGTGGGACTACGAAAATACTAAAGTTTTTATTAAGCTTATTATTAAGTTTGTATTCATAACTTTACAAAGAAAACTAATTCCAAATAATTATTAAAGATTTACTAAAATTACGAGATTTGATAATTACCTGGAAAGGTTAATTAAAATATTTTTCTAGTTATCACAATAGTTCACGAAATAATAATATGCAGCAACATTTATTTTCGTGGACTTACATAGTCATTATAATTTTATATTCAACTAAAGTATTAGATTGGACTAGAATATACTGGGTTTTTAAGTTGATGAACGTATCAAATATACATTAATTTTGACAGTGATAGATCAATAACTTGGTAGCTAGAGTCTAGCTCTACAGGTAGCATGGAGTTCATGGAGTTGGTTTGTAACTATAATGAACTAGTCTATTATTATTAAAACAAAAATATTAATACATTAATGCACGGTACATTTTCTCGTAACGCTTGGCTGGGTGACATATGGCAGTGTTTTACGGCCTCCAAGTTTGTTGGCTCTTAAGCATTTGCACAAGTCATGACTTATTTGGTTGATAATCAATATTTATTAACGAGTTGAAAGTTTTTAGATAAAAACCTCAAATGGTACTTGAATTATCACGTAAGGTATTTTTTAGTACTTACGAATTTTTGTTACCAAATATGGTACCTAAACTATTGCGTTGTTACCTTAATATGGTACCTCTGTTACTTTACTCATTAAATTGACATACGTGACAAGTATTTGAATAGTTGTTGCTAAATAAGCTATTACAATTACTTTGAAAAATGACGTGATGTGTTGTCCATAGCTTATTTAGCAACAACTATTCAAATACTTGCCACGTAGGCCAATTTAACGAGAAAAATAATTGATGTACCATATTAGGTAATGGTGTAATAGTTCAGGTACCATATTTGGTAAAAAAAATTCATAAGTAATGGCGTAATAGTTCAGGTACCTTATGCAATAGTTCAAGTACAATTTGATGTTTTTACCCTTATTATTAGTGACTGTACGAACCGTTTTACCCCCAAAAAATAAGGAAAAAAGTAACGGAGGTACCATATTAAGTAACGGCGCAATAGTTCAAATACCATATTTGGTAACAAAAATTCGTAAGTACTAAAAAATACTTTACGCGATAATTTAGGTACAATTTGAGATTTTTACCCAAAATTTTTTACACTTGATTAATAGAATATAGATCGATGGATTGCTTATCGAAGTGTAGTATATAAAGTGCATCTTATGTTGAGATCGATTAACCGTAAACTTGTTTGTGATTCATAGCTAGATTATTGTTAGAAACCCTAATGATGCATGCTAAAAGCCTAAAACATACATAGCAAACTATCATTTATGTAAGTTGTTTTGGAAAAAGCTACCCAATACTTATTGTTAAATTAACCACATCGATCTTCTCTATAAATACGTACGTTCTTATTTAAGCTTTGATGCTAGTTTGCAATATCACCATGAAGCTAGGGTTTTGGGTTTAATTTGGAAGATCAAGCTTCAATGAAGAATAAGGGAGATGATGTGTCCTCTTAGTTTTAGTGTTTTACAATATATATAGAGAAAAACCTCCATATGGTACCTGAACTATCACCAAATGCAATTTTTGGTACCTGAACTTTCATAAGGAACCTAGTGGTACCTGAACTATGCCTCCGTTAGCCATTATAGTACCTACCGTTAAATATTCCGTTAAGTGCTTATGTGGCATGGGTAAAACAGTAATTTTATTTATTTTCAATTTTCAAAATAAATTATACAAAAAAAAAAATTAGAAAAGTTATCCCAAAATTCAAGACTAAAAATAAGAAAAATTATTTTTATTTTATAATATAATTTATTTCCAATTTTTATGTTTTTAATATAATTTATTACCATGTAGGTGGTTTTCTTATTAAATAAAAAATAAAAATAAACTATACTAAAAAAGTAATTAAATTTTTTATTATATAAAAAATGATAATTTATTTTGATTTTAAAATTTAAATAAATTATACAAATTTTTTTTTAATAATTTATACACAATTCAAGATTAAAATGAGAAAAATTATTTTTATTTTTGTAATATAATTTATTGCCAATTTTTATGCTTTTAATATAATTTAGTACCATGTAGGTGGTTTTGTTATTAATTAAAAAATAAAAATAAACTATACTAAAAAAATAATTTAAATTTTATTATATTAAAAAACAATGATAATTTATTTTGATTTTAAAATTTAAATAAATTATACAAAAAAAGATTTAGATAATTTTATCCACAATTCAAGACTAAAATGAGAAAAATTATTTTTATTTTTATAATATAATTTATTACCAATTTTTATGTTTTTAATATAATTTATTACCATGTAGGTGATTTTATTATTAATTAAAAAATAAAAATAAACTATATGAAAATGCCACATAAGCACTTAACGGAATATTTAACGGTAGGTACTATAATGGCTAACGGAGGCATAGTTCAGGTACCACCAGGTTCTTTATGAAAGTTCAGGTACCAAAAATTGCATTTGGTGATAGTTCAGGTACCATATGGAGGTTTTTCTCATATATATATCTATCTAGACCTGTCTCTATTACGTGTAAAGATCGATCAGTTAACTAATTTGATATGTACTATATGGTTTAACTAATTAATCTTCATCAACGTCGTCTAGTATTAGTTTGGATCTCTGCACATCGATCAGAACGTGCCCTTTTGACTTGGTTTAGGTTTCAACTTTCAATTTGAGTGGGCATGCATGGGGGACCCTTGTGTCTTGTACCCATTATCCAAAATGGTGACAGAAATGGATTAAAATCCAGGCGCAGTCTTTCTTTTGGACGACATAAATTTTTTGAGGACTACTTTTCCTTATAGCTTGTCTGCACTACACGAAAATTATGAGTAACCCTAATGTGAATATCTGACTTATTTTTTTGTTACATTAATGTGAATATCTAACTTGCACCTTAATTACAACGAAAGTTTCAGTGACTACTTTGAACTTAAATTTTTATTTTTTTTTAGCGAGCTCCTGCAGTCGAGGATTTTGTCATAACGCTTTTTTCCTCTGACCAGCTACATAATGAATTGTGATTTAACTTCAATCCGTAGTAGGCATGATTCAAACTCGAGTGGAAAGTACCACACCTGGAGGTTCTTACCAACTCAACCACTAGTGAACTTTAAATTAATTAAGTTCCAAGGGTTCGACTTCTTGCATGCTATATTGCTATGAGAACCACAAGCATTAATTATAATTTATATCCATGTGTGAATAATAGGTACGTATTCTTTTTGAAGAACTTGTTTTTTCATTTTGGATCAAGAGGCCGGAAGATTGAGTGAAGCTAGCTCCCACTGAAATGTCAATGGAAACTGAAGTCATGACATAGATTGTTATATACGAAGAAATTAGTGCAGGTTTTCGGATGATCAGATCGATATTACAATAATTGAATTTTTATTTGTTTTTGGGCAGATCGAAGTTAGAGGAATAATCTTGTGAGTAAATTAAATATTAGTTTTGAAAGAATCAAATTGATTTGTAAAATCACATTCAATTACTCAATGGACTTGAATGCTTACCCAAATTCTTGCATGTGTCATTTGACGTGACCTGAGTTTGATCTTTTTCTATGAACCTTCATTTGGAGCTTAAACAACCTAGATCGATCGAGCTTTAATAATCCAGCACCAACCTAGCTAGTTTAGCCTCAATGGTTTTTCTACAGTGCCTTATTAACCGAATATTTAGTTTTGATGCTCCATTACTACTTTCGACTTTTTCCAATTTTCCCCTACGTACCGTACGTCATGTCAATTAACGTACGGTACGAGTCATGAACTTGATCGGTTTGCCGGCAATGACAAGAGATCGAAAAGAATGGTGGAAAACGGTAGGAAAGAAGGAGTAAAATTGAGTGAATGTCAGTTTTCAGCTATTTCAGAAGATAATAATGACCCTCAAATCCTCAATTTTGATAAAAGAAACTTACAACCTGAGGGACAATGAAGGGGAAAAAAGTACCCGTACAACGGTACAAGTCAAATTGATCTTTGGAGTCAGCCTAGGTCTGAATTGCAGAACCGTGTCCATTTCAAGCGACTAAGCCTAACTCAAACCCTTTGAATTCTGTATTTTCTGTTCTACGTCTTCATTCAAAGCCCTAGATTTTGTAAAAGCCTACTGGCATTTGAATTTGATTGTGTCATTGAAATGGGGTTTCCTACCATACAACTATTTTATACTTTTGAAAGTAGATATAATATATAGTTGGTCCTCAGATGCCTTAGTTTGGGTCGATCTCCCACTAACTAAAAGCTAACATATTAATTGTTCACATAATCACATGCAATTTGCAATGCCTCATCATGTGCTTAAAAGCTACATATCAAACGGCAAATTGGGTTTTGCCTATTAACGTACTTTTCGTCTTTTCCTAGTTCTGGAAGCAAATACTATGTCAAAGCTAGTGCCTTTCCTCAATTCCACGATCAATTAATAATACTGGTTCTGGGAAATTGCTTTGCCGCAAAATTAAACCAACTAGTTTTGTGAGTAATATATGCATGCATCTCTTAGTTGGTAGCTTGCTTGTGTATATATAGTTTGAACTGTTACTTTGTTTGTCTGATCAAAATCAAAAGGCACACTCAACCATATAAACCTCACTCACCCGCAATTCTATAAGAAAATTGGAGTTAATTACTAGTCATAATTAATTATGTGTATGAAAATGTCATAGTTTCCTGCTAATTAAGAGTGACACATGCATGGCTGTCTCATGTTTTTTCTCCCTTAATTTGTGATTGGAAAAGGCACGTATATTGAATGGAAATGCAAGGGCAAATAGGGTTTAGGGTTTAGTATATATATTGTGTGCATGTTTCTTCCAAGTACGTACTGCATGTGCCTCCATGGTTACAATAGTTAATTAGTTACAGATTAATTATGATGTACTCGAATCTTAATTTCAATGGTATATGTATTTGGTTGGAACTTGAGAGGGAGTATGTCATGCATTTTTCATAGCTCGCGTTCTCAAAGCAAGGTTTCAACAAAATTACTTCTCAATTTTAATTAGAAGCCAAAGCTCTTTTTAACACCAATTAAAAAATGGTTGGCTTCTTAATTATTTTGATTTTGATGTTAATAATATAGGGACTGAAATGGTAGATGGTCAAGGCATGAAGGATGATTAACAATTTAACACAATAAACTCGAGACTGGTAGTTCGATCGATTTTGAGTGGTTATGATTTGACAGACTCGGATCTCCTCCTCATATTTAATTTCTAGCCGTCTATCGAGATCCTGTGGTCAGGAATCAAAGGCCATTGTTGTTTTTTGATTCCAAACCGGGCTTCTAGCTCTCTCACATTTCTTTTCTTTGTGCTTAATTCCTCTCGAAGCGATGGAGGGATGGCAGAGTTTGAAAAATCATGGCATCAGATCTGATATTGGGAATTTATGGCCAGCAAGTAAAATAGAAAGAAAAGAAGTACAAACTGATATCATCACCTTCACCACTTTCCCTTTAATTTTCTCCCCCTAATTTCTGTAGCTTAATCAGACCCTTCCAAGTATAATTGAAAAACCAAAATGATAATTGATAAACTACGTACATAGATAGAGAGAAGCATTCTTTAGTAGCTTTATTGATGTGCCACCAATTTCTTCAGATATTCTCTTAAGTGTGTTTCGATCCATTTGGAATTCCATTTTTAAATTCTATATACACCATCTATTTATAAACCCAATTGCATGTATTGGATCTGAAACGTGGTGGTCGAATGAGAGAGGAATAACTTAATGAAGAAGATAGATGAAAAGAACTTCTCTTTTATTCGAGCCTTGTTATTCATTGACCTTTTCAACTCATTGTGTTCTTCAAATGATTTTCATAATTAATTGGTTCTAAACGTTTACAACAATCCATTCTAGTCGGTTTAATTATTGGGACAAAACCATCAGGGTACGTACATTCTTGTAATCCTAGGCTCAGTCGAAAGTGTGGTCTTAACAATAATACATGAAATTTCAAATGACAAATATCTCTGGAAAATAAAATGTAGTTGGATCTCCATTAGAGATAGTATGTGTTGATAGAGTTGATAGATCAAGCTTTTTCTGGTGAACTAAAGACTTACAATTTTTCAGGTGATAATAATATGACATTCTCTGGCATATAGGCTTTGGTTCTCAGACCAAAAAGACAAAAAGGCTTTGGTTCTATACTTCTATATTCCATTTTTCTTTTTGGGTAGAAAGTCAGTTCTTCTATATGCATGTGACCCAGTTTACGTACCAATTTTTAAAAGTAATTTATTTTTGTTTTGACCTAGTTTTGCAGCAGTTTTGAAACTCAAACCGTTTACAGTATAACATTTTTAAATTAATACTTGATAAATTAATAATCTCTTTTAAATAATAAATTGTCCGGTTCCGACTCGGGATCAACGTGCTAAATTAATAATCGATCTCCATAAAATTATAAGATAATACATTGTTTGGCACGTTATGGCATGCCAAAACATGTCAAACCTCGTCAACACTATACTTTCTTGAATTTTTTCTCTGCCATAATCTCACCATTGGTAAGGTGTTACAATTGACGGAACTAGAAAATCTCGACCCTTTTATTTTTTACTAATTTTCTTGTATTCCGAGTTAAACCCTAAATTGTAAAAAAAAATGGGTCGAGATTTTTGCGTTCTGTCAAATCGAGAAGCGATTAAAAATCATGATTTGAGGCTGGCAAGATTTTGGTGAGAAAATAAAAACATGCAATTTTTACCAAAAAACCTTGTGTTATAGTCCACAGTTTTGGGTGAGAATTAAACCAATGTTTCAGAATATTTTTTTGTTTTTTAGAGAAAGTTTTGGGGTTGGTCTCCACGATTTTAGAATATCGTTCTTGGGTGACACCGTGTGGTTGGACAGCCAAAATTGGACACAATTAGCCTCTTTTGCACAGACATGGTTAAGGGTACAAGCATGGAAATAACACAGGTTAGGACACGGAGTACTTGCCCTTAACCCTAAACTGATGTACATGAGTAGTGGAATGGGCACATGCATTTGTTTTGGCTTGGCCACAATAATGGGCGAGGGCGAGGGCGAAGGCTTGGCCAATAGAATGAGCGAGGGCAAGAGCTCCGCCACTAGAATGGGGTTGGCCATAAAATATTCATTATAATGTAAAAATTTGTACGAACACTAAGAACAATGTACTCTATGACAAGAAAAAATTTCTGAATTTTTGCGGCATGGGAAGCATTTTTTTTAATTTTCCAAAGTCCGAAATCGGGGAAAATCGTTAAAAATAAACTGATTGAGATTTTTGAATTCTATCACTTTGAACACTTTCTAAAAATCATGCTTTAGCAATGGTGAGATTATGGCACGGATAATTTCAAAAAAATAGGTTTTTTATGGTTTGACACTTTCGAACGTACCGGAGGGCCCATTGGCATGCCCTCTTGTGAACTGTATTTTTTTTTTTGAAATTTTTCGTGCCATAATCTTACCGTTCGTAGAACATGATTTTTAGAAGGTGTTTCAATTGACGGAACTCGAAAAACTCGAGCGCATTTTTTATTTATGAATTTTCTAGTTTTATGACTTTGGAAAATCATAAAAAAAACCCGTTGAGATTTTCGACTCTAAAAATCATGTTTTATCAAGGGTGAGATTATGATACGGAAAAATTTCAAAAAGAAAGGGGCTTACCATGGTTTGACATGTTTGGAGATGTCATGGTGCATGGCATGCTGAAACATGTCAAACCTTGTAAACATTTTTTTTTTTTGAAATTTCACTGTGCTATAATCTCATTATTGGTAAAACATGATTTTTAGAAACTATTGCAATTGGCGGAACCAAAAAATCTCGATTTTTTTTCTTTTTCAAATTTTCTTGTAGTTGGACTTTGAAAAATCGTAATAAAAAAAAATCGGGTCGAAATTTTTGTGTTCCGTCAGTTCGAGAAGTGCTTCAAAATCATGATTTGAGGGTGGAAAGATTTTGGTGAAAAAATAAGAACATGCGATATTGGCCAAAAAAATCATGTGTTATAGTCCACAGTTTTGGTTAAGAAACAAGGGCTCAATTTTTTTTTTTTTTAGAGAAAGTGCAAGTGCAAAGGGAAGAATATTGTAAGAGTTTTTTTTTCTCTACCAAGGTCTAAACTTTCACACACCGGACATAAATGTATGTAACTTTTAAAAGTATCAATAAGGTACCTGAACTTTCAAAATCACATCATCAGGATACCTCCGTCCATTTTCTGTTATTTTGTCCATTAATTATGAGGACATATCAGTCATTAATTATGAAGGCACATCAACGAAAAATTACTTACTTACTATTTTATTTGTCATTTTAAAAGTGATCAATGAGGTACCTAAACTTTCAAAAACACATCATCAGAATACCTCTATTCATTTTTCGTTATAGATCAGTTAAATGATTATATTAGCATAGCCACGTTTTGCAATAAAGGTGACAATATTGACACAATCAAGGTGTGGCACCGCATCGGCACATCCATAGTGCAAAATACTTTCATAGTTTCACGATTCGGGTAAAATGTGGCCAAGAAAAGGTGACCTTGCCTAGTTTTTTGTAGTGATTCCTAGTCGCATGATCTCAATTGACGAGTAGAAATCAAAAATAAATAAATATTAGAAGAGAATCCGAGTCCATAATTTGAAATTCAAGGATTCAAATTTCGATTTCGGTGGAAATTTCGGTATTTCAAATTTACGAAAATTTCAGAGAAAGTTTCGATTTCGATGGAAATTTCGGTAAAAAATAAAGAAATCACGAAAACTATATTTATAACTTCACACTTTTGAATGAAACTTTTACATAGACTAAACTAACTTATAATAAACCTATATACAATGTAACATCTCTAAGATTGTACATTTATAATAGAATTATGATATTTAATATAGATGAGTAATTAAGTAGGTTGCTAAACTACTGTTTTTATCTATATATAATTATAAATGTGCAGTAAATTACTAAATTAATAGTATTGTTGTATTTAATTTTTTTTTTATGGCTGGAATCCAAAGAGAGGCTTGACCATCACACATTTTTCACTAATAATTACAAAAATTCCGTGAATCAAAATGAATAAGTACAACAAAAATCAATATAAACACATACATTCTAAAACATACATATGAAGAACTAATATTACGATGTAGTTTGATCAAGTTAGTCGTTGGACTACCTCCATCTAGCATCATACAATACTGCTTCCAACTACATAAATTTTGATATCGATTGTTATACCTCATCACATGAGTATTGTATGTTTGTTGATCTCTTCATAGTTCATACATGCAGTCTATATATCCGAGATTGTAGAATAACCCAATATAGTATTTCATTGTATGAAGCATATGACATTTGTGATCGAGAATGATGAGTTTTTTTGGAGTATTCGACATTGATTGCATAATTTTTGGATGAAAACATATATGAATCTTTCCTTCTCTAGAAAGTAAAATGTTTCATTAATAACAATTTATGTTTCTCTAAAAAAAAAGTAAAATTTTATGTCGAGTGTTAGAAGAAATTTCACCAATTTCGGAGAAATTTCGATCCAAATTTCGGTGAAATTTCTTTGATTTCTACTATTTATGTGTCTAAAAAAAAGTAAAATTTTATGTCGAGTGTTAGAAGAAATTTCACCAATTTCGGAGAAATTTCGATCCAAATTTCGGTGAAATTTCTTTGATTTCTACTATTTATGTGTAGATATTACGGAAATTTTAAATTTCGTAGAAATTTGCTGGAAATTTCGGAGAAATTCCTAATAGAAATAACATAGCATATAAATTTCGTTTCGGTACTTCAATATTATGAAAATTTCAGCAATTTCGGAGAAATTTCGATCCAAATTTCGGTGATTTTTTTTTATTTCTGCTATTTATGTGTAGATATTACGGAAATTTTAAATTTCGTGGAAATTTGTTGGAAATTTCGGAGAAATTTCTGATGGAAATAACATAGTATATGAATTTCGTTTCGGTACTTCAATATTAAGGAAATTTCGACAATTTCGGAGAAATTTTAATCCTTAATTTAAAAGATGTGGGCCCCACCTTTATGTGAGAGGCTGCCCTATACGGCAACCCGTATATGGTTTCTATCTCACAAAAGATGTGGGCCCCACTGGTCCCGCCTTCATGTGAGAGGCTGCCCTATACGGCAACCCGTACCTAAGAATTACTCGGTGATTTAACACAATAATCCCGCCGCCTTTTTTATGATTCGCATGTGCAAAGCCTCATCATTTCCAGCTGTCTCTCTTAACAGACTGTTGCTCTCTCCTTGTCTCTTTTCTTTTCAACTGTCGAATGTGACAGGCACGTTCCTCAACATGTGTACTTTGCTCCATATGCCACAGACATTATGCAATTCTAGCTAGTCTCTTCTCTTCTACTCTCGGCTTTGATCCATGGACTCTAGAGGAGCTCAACTCGATCATGCTTCGTTTCAGCTCACTCCAACTCGGACCAGGTACTGCTACTATACACTCACTCCCCATTTTGATCTATTAGTTTCTCTCTGCTAATTACTCTTGTCTAAATTGTGTGAAGATGTGAGTTGGTGATCTTCTATGGTGGCAAATCAGAGAAGCTAGCATCTGGGTTGTTCCAACCCTTTGTTTCTCACCTCAAATCTCTGAAAGATGAGATTTCTAGAGGTGGGTATTCCATTACTCTTCGCCCACCTACTAAAGATGCACACTGGTTCACCAAGCCCACATTTCAAAGGTACTGTCTTTCTTATTTTGACCTTCCTATTCTTAAGTTGTGAGATTGCCCCAAGATTTGAGGACCCTTTAGCTTAATTGGATCATTGGTTATTCCCTAATTTAGAGAGACAATTTGTTGTTTTTCGATTTCTTATGTTGCAGATTTGTGCGGTTTGTTAGCACTCCAGCAGTTCTGGAGAGGTTTGTCAGTATTGAAAGGGAGATTTTGCAGATTGAGAGTTCAGTTCAATTAGAGGAAGGTTTGTCAAATTTTGCTTTCTTTTACACTGGGTTCTGTTCTATATTGGTTTTGGGTTATACAAAATTAAAATTTATACTAGGATCATTTATCAAATTGAAGTGTTATATAGTAGGGAAAATGTTCATTAGTTTGGATCAGTGGAGGACTTGAATTTCGTGATTGATCCCCTATTTGACTTCGATTTATCAGGAATTGTATCTGCCAATAATGGTACAAGGAAATCAGCTGACTCTTTAAGTTCAAAGGTAGTCTATAATTCCAAGTTTGTGACTTTACATAACAAGTGATCAGATTTTCTTTTTCTGTAAGATACTCAGTACTTTGAGCTCCGTTTTTGTGTTTCTTTCCAGAGAAAAGGTGAACCTGAAGAAACAGTGGATGCTGCGGAGAACGAAAACTCCAAGTAATTATATATTTTTGATGCTTACAATTGTACTGAATACGTGGTCTCATTTGCAGTGTCATTCATTATTCATGTTACTGATTTATTCAGTTCTTGTAATGTCAAGGGTTCACCTTCAGCGCCTTTTGGGAACTCGGTTAGCATTGCTTCGGAAAGAGCAAGCGATGGCTTATGCTCGTGGGCTTGTTGCTGGATTTGAAATCCACAATCTAGACGCCCTCATTTTGTTTGCAGATGCATTTGGAGCTTCACGTTTAAGGTATGACCTGGTACCAACTGGTCTATTTTTGACTTAATTCTGGACAAATTAAATTTTGTTTTGTTAATGTTGAGCTTGCTGGAGTCTTCTAAGATCAAGTATTGGTTATATATTGTAGGGAAGCATGCATTAATTTCAGGGAATTACACAAGAAAAAGCACACAGATGGTTTATGGAGAGAGGAACTAGCAGCTATGGCGGCCTGTTCTTCATCAGAATTGCAATTACCTGGAGCATCTGGAATTGTAATGGCAAATGAAACAGATGTCCCTAATCAAAACATCATGATGAATCTTCTCAATGGTGGTGTCACTAATAATTCCTCAAAATCTGGTTCAACTCCTAGTCATGCAAGTCTAGACAGCAAAACAGGTATTAATTATTGTCTAGAAGCTCTTTTCTTCATACATATTTCACATGCATAATTATAAAATCCTTGTATAGAACTAGTAGAATATAGTTTTGTATGACAATGACATGCTATATGCCTATATCTTATTACCACTTAGTTTTGAGGAAATATGTATCTGTGGTATCTGTTTCCGACAGATGAATAAGCATTTGTGTGATGTTAAAGATCATCATTTGCAGATAATACAATGCCTGCATCAGATCAAGTGCCAATGCCGTTTCTGAACCAGAGTCCTCAATACTTTTATGGTTTGCCTCCATACCATGGTTATCCTTTCCCTAATATGCAGTCTTTTCCTCCTCACTATCCAAGCAACATGCAATGGCCTCCTAGCATGGATGAAGCAAGCTATGGCAAGCAATTCGATTATCATAGGTCTCAGAGGTCATCTTCAAGAAGCAAAAAGAACTATCCAAAGAAAAAAGAATCTGAGTATTCAGAGGAAGGCAAACAAACTGATTCAAGTGACTCTACTTATACAAGTGATAATGGTTCAGATACACAGCAGGAGAATTCGACCAAAAAGAAGTTTAACAAGAAATCCTCCAGAAAAGTGGTTATTCAAAATATTAACTACATCACTCCTAAGAGGAAAGATGGGAATAAAGGTGGAGTTTCTGATGAATCGCTTTCAGATGAGGGTGATGGAGATTCCCATAAACAAAAGTTTGAGAAAGCAGAAGAACTACTGATGGCATTGCATGAGTCAAACTCACATGAAAGAGATGTCGAGGACAGCCGTATTTTGAATGGATCAGATCATGTTAATTATGTGGTCCCTAATGGTGTTGAAGATGAACATTTTATAACGAGGAGCTCTAATGGTCGAAATTTGTTAGGATCTAGGCCTACTGTGGAGCTCGAATTTGAGGAACTTCTTAAGAAACCGACAGCTTCACCTGCAGCTGATCCTTTGGTTATGATAGAGAGGAATGGAAGAAATGAAGACATAGTTAAGTTGGAAGATTTTCGAAATGAAGTAAATTTCCGTTCAGGTATTGTGAAGGATGGCGCATTTGAGGAGAAATTGTTTATGCAGAGATCAGAAGAACCAGGAACTGACAATGGGTTTGGCTTTTCTACTTCTGCTGCTGAGTCCACTATAAGAAAGAGTTGGAGAGGAGAAGATTGGTTTAGCGCCAATAACTCGGTAAATACAGAAAATCAGATGGTGAAGCAAACAGTTTTTGATGGTGATTTTGCACCTGAAAAAACTAATCAAGCAAACCAGAAAGGCATGTGCATAGATGATTCTTTCTTTATACAGTCTCGATCAGCAATTGATGATATGTATGAATCTCCATGGAAAACAGAAGATGCTGATCTAAGTTTAGCTGAGAAAAAGGAAAATGGCAATGTAGATACTCCACAAGATAAGCATGGACTATCCAATATCTCGGAGCCAGATGACCTTTACATGGTTCTTGAAAGGAAATCCAACTTGGAGTCTAATGCAATTTCTTGGCCTGTGGACTATGGAGCAGATATTGCATTTCAAGAGGCTGACAGAAGATGTTCTGGTGTTGTTGAAACACCTGAGGATGTGGATAAGAAGCCTGCTTCGAATGGTACGAATGCCAATCTGAAGAAGATCAATAAAGTTCCTGGAACAAAAGGTCGAGAAGCAAGGTCTAATGATTTACGGAAATCTGTTGGGAGTAACAGGTTTGATATCAAAAGCAAAAAAACATCTCCTGCAAGTAGGCCTGTAGTACACAAGAGCAAACTGGAGAAGGTAAATATTGAGAATACACAATCACTTATTGTTGTTCTGTCTTCTTTATACATTTGAATTATTCTTTTTTGTCATTTAATCCGATGAAACATGCTCGTAAACAGGAAGAAGAGATTCGGAAAAGAATGGAGGAAATGGCAATAGAACGACAAAAGAGAATTGCTGAGAAAACTGCAGCAGGTGGCTTTGCTCCAGCAGCAGCAAGAAGGGTTTCATTGGACAGTAAAACAGCAAAGGGCTCCATTAAGAATGACAAGAGTAAAGAACATTCTACCAAGAGAACTTCTCTACCTCTGTAAATGGGCACTAAGCAACAGCATTTGGGCCATGTTTTACACAACCACAAGTAGAGTCCTATATATATATATGAGGGGTGATCTGGAATTCTGGATAACCAGCTGTGCCGAGGAATTTCTTGCAACTCCGAAAGCTCCATTACACATTTGTTCATAGTTTTAATGTCCACTTTATAAGGACAATCATTTGTCTCCCACAATTTTTTATTTTTTATTTTTCTATTGAGGAGGAAAGTAAAGTGTATTCGTATAAATTATTCAGAACATGTTAATAAAAATTTGGGTGGTTGGTGTAGGCGTGTAGTACTCCATCTTTTATATCTTCAGTTGAATTTTAGAAACTTTATTTTGCAGCAAAATCAAATGAAATTTAGTTTGGGGTTTATATTGACAATGCATTCATTTTCCATCAAAATCCCTTATTATAGCCTACGATTTTCATGAGAAATCTCAATTTTTAATTTTCTCGTGATTTTTTGCACAGATTCTGAGGAAAATATTATAATCCCGTAGGTGCCCATCACATAAACTTTTGGCACTGGAAATACATTTTTTTATTTTTTTCGAGTCGCAAAATAAGAAAATTCATTAGGAAAGAATTAGCGCACATGAGTACATTTCTAGCAGCTGGCACATCATTTACGTTAGATGAATTTAAGAATCGAAATTCAAATGTTCATTGTCCCAAAAAAAAAAAACGAAATTCAAATGAAGAAACGTCGTATGCTCAGTAATACATTTTAGCAAATTCACAAACTAGTAACTAGAACTTGTGGTAGTGGCGTAGTGCATTAAGCATAAAGTATGGCTCAGCCCAAAATGTGGTCGAAATCAGCCTAAATTAAGTGAAAAACTAGTGCTTATATCCGCAAATCCACTAATCAGTAACTATAATACATTGTTTATATGGATAATGCAGTAAAATTAATTTAGAAAATTCTGGTAGGATGTTACACAACAACCAGCTCATCTTACACAAGTGAGAAGCTGTATAGTTCTATATTAGCTGGCAGCCATCCAAACTCTTGGATTTGTTCCTGCAATTAAGGAACGGATTGGTTTAGCTAATTAAACAGGTAATTAATTAATTTTAAAACCTAAAAAAAAATAGTATTTAACATACACACCCATGACAACATTACAAAACACAAATAAACCAACTAAGATTAGAGTTATACAAATAAGGACATGCAGCCCAGGCCCACACACTACAATTTAAGCCTAAGCCCAAATTTTAAAGGTGCAATTACATAATCAGGTTTTTCTTTACTTTATTTACAAGTTTGTCATTATACCAACCCAAAAGTGTGGCCTAATAGATATTTGTGCAGTAGCAGTAGTGAATATTCATGCAATAGCAATAACGTATATCCATGCAGTAGCAGTAGTGATTATACGTGCAGTAATATTAGCAAATATTCGTGCAGTAACAATAACAGTAGCATATATCACCATGCAATAACAACTATCACGACAAATATGCAGTAGAAGCGATCATGACTACTATGCAGTAGCAACTATTATGACTACTATATATGCAGTAGCAACTATTATGACTACTATGCAGTAGCAGCTATTAAGGCTGCTATGCAGCAACAACTATATACCAAGATTAGTATGCAGTAACAGCTATCACGATAAGTTTGCAGTAGCAGCTATCAAGAGATATTGCACTGCTACTGCTACTACACGCATATATTGTACTAGTATTGCACGCTACTGCTACCGTTACTGCTACTACACACATATATACTACAGGTATTGCAAGTTATTGCTACTGAACTGATACTGCACTGCTACTGCACTGCTACTGCACTGCTACTGCACTGCTACTGCACACATATATACTACAGGTATTGCAAGTTATTGCTACTGCACTGCTACTGCACTGCTACTGCACTGATATTGCACTGCTACTGCACTGATACTGCACTGATACTGCACTTCTACTACACGCATATATGTTACTAGTATTGTACCCTACTGCTACCATTACTGCTACTGCACTAACAGTACTGCACGAATATCTATTTTTGTTACTAATCGAATATATGCTATTGTTACTGCATAAATATATGTTAAATGATATCTGTTATTATACGGATATTTATTTATGCTATTGCATTTACAAATGCTACTGCTACTGCACAAATATCTATTTATGTTATTACACAAATATATGCTACTGTTACTGCTACTGCACGGATATCTATTTATGCTAATGTACGGATATCTGTTTCTACTATTGCATAAATATATGCTACAGTTACTGCTACTGCATATATATTTGTTGTTACTATTGTACGGATATCTGCTACTGCACGGATATATGGCGGCACACTTTGAGTTTTTTTTTTTGTTGGTACACACATTGAGTTCTAAACCCAAAACTTAGAAGAGGACAAAAAAGTAATTTAACACTTGCCACATGTAAGCTTGTAAACAACTTGTCCTTATGTGTAAAAAAATTTACTTATATGCATGAATTAAAAGTTTGTGGACTTTGGAGAAAAATGAAGAGATGTCATGGGCTTTTTTGTAGTTTACTAAAAAAAAAACCCACAAAAAAAAAACCAAGAAGAAAAAAAAACTAACCTGGCAAACGCGGGATGAGGATGATCCTCCTTATTAAAGCCATTTTGTGATTCACTTTCTCCTTGGCTTCTCTCTTTTCAGAGAAAGTTCCAAAACACAACTGGTTGTACATTGACCCTGTACATACAAACCCTAAACCCATTTGAGTTTCCTGCACGTAATCATTGGTCTTTTACCTTTTTATTTGTTTGAATATTAGACATTGAATCAGTCCTGCTTGAACAATTCTCCACCAGCTTGTTGATCATTCTCGTAAAATAAAGTTTTTTTCTGAGTTCCTTAACCAAACTTGAACCCGAAGTGTGTTTGACCGGTAATGGTGAACACCCAGTTGTTTGATCATTCAAAACATCGTCATTGTTGCCATCATCCTTGTCTAGTACAAGTCATTACAAGTCTTTGCATCAGTTCAAGCCATGAGCTGCTTCGGTCCATTGTTTCGTCTGAAGCCTTCTTCTGGACGCAAGGTACAATCTTTCATTTGGATGGCATATGTTTCTTCTTGAAAATATATAGTTGAACCTGCAAAGAGAACCAGAAAAAAAAAATACTGCAAAAGACATGCTACTCAATATGGGAAAAGGCAAACCCTGTTTATGTCAAGTTTTGAAGCATTTAGCTATTCATGAAAACAGTAACTGGGTTTTGATTACGGTTATCAAGGTCTAAACCAGTAGATAGTTATGCAGGAAATTTTTTATAAAAGGTCTCAATTAGCGATAATGTTTAGACTAGCAAATTGTTTGATATGTAAAGAGTTACCTTTGGCTGCAGGGAATGAAAGGCTCTAACCAGTCCAAGAGTCTTCCCTTGAAACAGAAGGGCACTAAAAGCACACCAGCAGACAGCTCTTCCGGAGTTGCAGGCAATTCTGCTCTGACGATGGAGCTTCGGAAGAAGATCGTGACCTTCAGGGATGTCATCGACCTGCCAACATGTAATGCTTCTTCTCCCATAAATCAGGTATCTATATGATTCCCTTTCATCAGAATTTTGTGTTTGGACGTTGCAGAAGCTCCTTTATGCAGTATGCAATTTTCACAATCTCTCTGCCATTTTCTGCTTGCAGCTGATGATGGGGTTGATGGTTGATCTCCAAAAGCTCTACCCTGAAATTGTATGTCGTAGTAAATTATCAGAAATGAAGGGAGCATCTACAGAAAAGGTACAGCTTAATATTCAACAACAATCAACACCAAGAATTGGCTTAGTATTCAATATATGCAATCATACTTTCTCGAAGAATACTAAGCTGATGCACATAACATCTTTGTGAAGGTCCTGGCTTCCTTCTGCAAGGCAATGAAATCTATTGGAGATTCGTGGATGACAAACCATGACAGGTTGGATAAACTGAGATATGATTTACCATCATTCAAGGAGAACGTCAATTGGGAGCAATGCGGTAGGTTTTCATTTTCTCCTACGATTAACTACTATCAATTACAATTAATAGAAAATATGTACAATTTACAAAGCAGGAAACTCAAATCAGCCATAACTAGCGTTGATATCAAAAATATCTCAACCAAATATGTTAAAAAATCTCTCGGATTCGTAACAATAACTCTACATTATTGTAGTTGGAACCGTGTTGGCAACACTCGAGTGCTTGATGAAGATGGCAAGGGACAAGTTCGATATGATGGAAGAGGCTGAGCAGAAAGGAGACTGTAGCCCTCAAGTTAACTCATTCAGGAGATTCTTAGGCGACACCGATTCAGAGAGCTATACCTCTAGCTGCCCTTCTCCAGTCACTCCATCCTCTGTCCTTCCTGAGTTGATAGATAGTGGTTCCCCCAAATCTCGAAGGAGATCAAACGCTTCTTCTAAATCACCCCTTCTCTGCACTTTGAGAGTGCAAGCAGTGGGGAAACTCAACCCAATTGATGTTAAGAATTTGTCACTTCACTTATCAAATAAAGGAGCCTCGGATAAAAGTAACAAATTGGTTGAGGAACCATCAAGAGGGACAGTAGTGGAGAGTAGCCCCAAAAAGTCAATTGCAGCATCAGAGGAAGAAAACAGATGTAGCAGCGCAGGAGAGGACACAGCAGAGGTCCCAAATCCAAGTTTGAATGAGAATGATAGAGGAAAGGGTATTATAACAAACAACAGAAACTGTGATGATAATGGCATTCCAACCGCAGCCCCTGAAACTTTGGCAGCCGATACAACAGAATTGTTATTGCCCCCACCCTCACCACCCACATCATCACCAAATCTTGCAACAACAATACCTGTACCACCACCAACTCCACCACCATCACTACCTACATTAAAGTCAAATGTTAGATCACCTCCATCCTCGCCACCGCTGCTGCCATCACTACCCAAGTTGCAGCCAAAGGCTGCTGCGACACCCCCCTCACCACTACCAACATTAACATCACCCCCACTACCACCAACACAGGCTGTACCACTATCACTGCCCACGTTGCAGCCAACTGTTACAGCACACCCACCCCCACCAACATTAACGCCACCAAATGCAGCACCTGCTAGGCTGCCACCACCACCTCCACCTAAGGCACCGGGATCAATAAAAGTCGCTCCAACACCACCTCCACCACCTCCGCATATGGCACCAGGATCAACAGCAGCAGGTCCACCAACCCCACCACCGATGCCGCTTGCAAATGGATCTGCTCCACCACCCATGCTGCTTGCAAATGGAGCTGCTCCACCACCCCCACCACCCATGCGGCTTGCAAATGGAGCTGGTCCACCCCCACCTCCACCCATGGCGCGGCCTGGAAATGGAGCTGGTCCACCCCCACCTCCTGCACTAGGTGGAAGGTCCTTACTCGCAAAGAAATCAAATACTAAATTGAAGAGATCATCCCAACTGGGCAGTCTGTATCGGACTCTCAAGGGGAAGGTGGAAGGGTCTAGCTTGAATGGTAAATCATCCAATGGGAGAAAGGGTGGAGCTGGGAGGAGCACTGCAGGTGGAAAAGGAATGGCTGATGCTCTAGCAGAGATGACAAAGAGGTATATATGTTTTCCATAGACCCCTTCGTTAACAATCATATTAATCTAATTAGAAGGAAAAAAATTAAGGCAAACCATTCAATTTCTGTGTCTCAGATCAGCATACTTTCAACAAATTGAAGAAGATGTTCAGAAGTATTCGAAAGTTATTACGGAAATGAGAACTACCCTGAGTTCTTTCCAAACTAAAGACATGAATGAGCTGTTAGAGTTCCACAAGAAAGTAGAATCCATTCTTGAACACTTGACTGATGAGACACAGGTTAATACAAATCATCTTCCTCTTTTGTTAATTATTGTTCGTTAATCTTCACTTTCATGATCTTGACAGATAAGCCATTTTGCAAAGTGCAGGTTTTATCAAAGTTTGAAGGGTTCCCTACAAAGAAGTTGGAAACAATGAGGACGGCAGCCGCACTCCACTCAAAGTTAAATGCAATGATCACTGAACTACAAAATTGGAAAATAGAGGCTCCCCTAGGTCCGCTCCTTGACAAGACTGAACATTATTGTACCAAAGTAAATTCAACCTCCTATACATAAAACTTTCATTCAAATACCTTGATTACCTCTGTATGTTCCATGACTAACCAAAAAGAAGCAACATGCAGATCAAAGGAGAAATAGATAAACTAGAGCGAACAAAAGATGAAGAAACTAAGAAATTTCAGAGTCAAAATATCCACTTTGACTTCAATATCCTCATCCGGGTCAAAGAAGCAATGGTGGATGTTTCCTCAGGCTGCATGGAGCTGGCACTAAAGGTATTTTGTTCAAAAGGTTTCACATACTTAGCTACTGTGTTTGAACTTTGGAAAACTCAAAAAGAATCATTTGGAAAAGTGGTTAACTGACTTTAAAATGGACCATATGCTGATGCAGGAAAGGAGAGAAGTAAAGGCCACTGGACAGGCACAAACTACTGGAACCAAAACTGATCAAAAGCAATCAAAGGGATCGGTTAAAATGCTGTGGAGGGCTTTTCAGTTTGCATTCAGGGTTTATACCTTTGCTGGTGGACATGATGATCGTGCCGACATGCTCACAAGAGAACTAGCTACTGAAATTGAGTCCGACCCCAACCACCATTGAACCTAATATCCTTAGTCCCCATACTAAATCTAATAGTACTCCTTATAACATGACAAAAAAAAAAACAAAATGAAAAAACTGTGGCATCTGATTAGATGCTGATCAAAGCATTTTTTGGTGTCGCAACATTGTAAATATGGTCGAAAAAAATCTTGTAAAACGAAAAAAAAAAAAACTTTTTTTGCATTGGAGTTGTGTTTTTGACTTAGGACTTAGTTAGAACCACTTCCAGGCTAATCTTATAAGAGCTAGAAACTCTCATCTTTGTCGTAACCTTGTAAGTTGTAATCTCTACCTCTTAAACCATTATATGTATCTTAGTAGTTAGCTCTATGAGATAAAGATTTTGTATTTCATATATCAGTTCATGCATATATGATATCTTTGTATTTTTCGCCATAATTATTTTGTATTTCATATTTCATCCCAGATACCACTTTCAAATTTCAACCCCATCATGCATATTCTTTCGTCAAAATACAATTTTAGCTACAGAAGAAAAAAGAATTCACTGTTCTTCAATCACTAATAAATTCAATTCATATGAGTACCCAATCATGATATGATCCAATTTTAGCTACAGAATATTAAACAATGCACCATTATTCCAAAAACAAATAAATTTGAGTACTAAAAGGAGATAAGAACAATGAGCAATATTGATAAGAACAGATAGGAATCAATTAAGCATTGTTAAAAGGAGAGTTGTAGTTGAAACCTTACCAGAATGAGAAGCTTGAACAAGAGAACGGAGAAACGGGAGTTGTAGTTGAAGTCGGCGTTTGAGGGTTGAGCGGAGCTCTGGGATGATTCCGGCGGGAGTGCGATGGGAAAAAGGTGATGAAGATTTTCAATACATAATTTGTAATTTTCGTGTCGTTTTTATCTTCCCAACTCCTTTGCTAGTGCCGTTTTACCTTTGCCTTTTTCTTAGCTTTGGTATCGGTTTTGTATAAACATACATTTATTTAATTTTCTCAAAATTTCTAAGACATATTTAGACAATTTTTTTTATGAATAATACCTATTTTAGACAACTTATAAAATTAAATAATTAGAAGTGTTGGTAGAGGTCTTAGTTCAATCTCGCGCCCCCCCCCCCCTCCCCACTCCTTCATATCAAAACAAGTGTCACAAGTGAGGCTAACGATGCCAATGCAACCATATTTCGTCAATATTTGTGCGTTCCGTAGTTCGAGAAATGCTTAAAAATTATGACTTGAGAATATAAAGATTTTTGTGAAAAAATAAAAACATGCGATTTTTGTCAAAAATTGTGTGTTATAGTTCACAATTTAAGTGAGAATCAAAGTCTTGGATTTTTTTTATTTTTTATTTTTAGAAAATTTTGGGGTTGGTAATATTGTCAAAATCCTTTTTCCCCATGTTTTAGTCATAATCTATTAAATATGGATAATTCTTGGGGTAACGGGTGAACTTGCATATTCACCCCTCATTGTTATTAATGTATTTTCATCTTATAATTTCATAGTCCAATCACTCATATTTTTAATTATTCTTTATAGATCACTTCTGCAAAAACTCAATCGAATCGGAGATTGTTTAGTTATCCAACTTTATGAAATAAATGAACGGTTCTAATAACAATTACTACTATTATGATGAACCGTCTATTTATTTCATATGAATAAGTGACCAAAAGTTCTCCAAATTGATTGATTTTTTGCAGATGTGATATCTATATTATGTTATAATACATAAACGGTTGGATCGTTAAAATTGAAATTGAAATTGTGTTAATTGGAAGGGGGGTGAATATGCATGTTCACTCAAGGGATGAATCCAATATTTATCCATTAAATATTTATGCAAAATTTGAAAAATTAAAATGGCAAGGCTATGTCCAATTCAAATTCATTTCATTTTGGTTGCGCAATAAAGGTCGTAAATTTAGAACATTTAAAAGATGCACTATGAGACTATGATTATGTGAGTCATTCCCCTGCACACATGCACGGTTAATGTATCATTTTCACATCAATATTTGAACAAATTGTTGAAAAAAAAATATATATTTGCTGTATTGTATTAATTAATTTGTGAGCCTTTGTAGTCCTGACAAACTCTAAAGAAATAAAATACTTACATGTACGAGTCATGAATTAATCATAGTTTCTCTAGCCCAGCATGTTCTTGCATTCATGCATCATGAATATATATACATATATACATGACTATTAGATATGAACAAGGAATTTTTGATACATGTCCTTAAGGATCGTTAGGTATTGACCATGCCAGAAACGTACCTAACCAAATTAATATTTCTTTTTAGCTTTGAATGAGGAAATTAACGATGCAAGATTATGTATTAGGTATTGACTGGGAATATATTGTAGCTGTAGCCAGTTGCGATCAAGTCCTTCTGCAACATCGATCCCTTATGCCTAGCTAGACATACACGCATTATATATATAATGCATCTCATCGTAGCCTGCATTTAGGGCGGGTCAAGTAACCATACATGCACTTAATTTTCTGTAATATACCAGAAGATCGATATGTTTATAATAGAAACAGCAACTGCATGCGAGTGATCTTAAAACAAAAAAAAATTAAAAATTGAGATTGGCACGGAACAAAAACCCTAACCCTTGCTTCAAACCAAAAAAAAACCCTAATTACCCTTGCTTTGCATTGTACTGCATTAATTGTACTAGCTGTACGTGCTTTAGATGAAGAGTAGTAATTGTACTTCAAAGGGGCAAAACTGAGATTGGCACAGAACAAAAACCTATGTATATGTAAGGATGTATATATGCATGAGCAGTACGTAGTACTACTAGCTCGATCGGTCTACTCCTTTTTTTTTCTTGGCAATCCGGTCTTTAGGTAGCATATTTAGCTAGCTATTTCTGAGCATATATTCAGGTAAGAAATATGTGTATATAATTCGTATAAGGTGACCCATTTTGCAGAAAGCTAAAGTGAGTTTAAGATCTAGCTCGAGATCTAAAAGTCTTTGAGAATTGAGAGCACACTATTATAAGGTATGTACTTCCTTCCCTTGAACTTTCTGGTAATATAATAGAAATGTTCAGAGTAATTTCTATAGCTTGATAAGTACATCACCTAATTAATACTAAGATAATAGCACTGACTAATCCACGATTTGAGCAATATATATTGCCTGAAATTGCGACAGATCGATATATGGTTTTCCGCCAATATGATACATGACAAATACTTAAATAGCTTTCCATATATTGCAACTCTGATTGATTAGGTACGTATCACACAATTAATTAACAACTGATAACTTGTAAAAAATTTGGTCAACACCATTTTGATTTAGTAGAGGGTACGGGCATTTTTGTAGCGGTTAGAAGTGTTAAAACCATTGTTAGCTACGTAACTAAGATTGTTTTTAGTAACATTTAGCATAGGTAATTGAGTATGTTTTTGGATTATAGAAACACCTTTTAGTAAAAAGTTAAACCGCACAATTAATTAACTAATTTTTTTATTAGGCAACGTTGCATCTAAGAAACAACATAAATCGACTGCTACATAAATTGAAATGACTAATTTCATCATACATTGATAATCAAAGAAGGTACATCTTCTTTCAATTGGTGAAAATACACGAAGCTACCCCACAATCGTGTTTATTTGTACTCGAGCGCGCATTTGATTATTCCAAAACCATAAACAAATCACCAAATTGAAGAATCACACAACACATACCACCACCCCCAACAATGATTTAATCCGAAGCAAACTCAATCTTGATGCCACCAATCTTGACTTGCTCAGCCCCATACCTTGGAATCAAAGTCACCACCACGGTCTCATCGTCCTCAGCTTCCAAATCCTCCAGCAAATCCGTCAACCCTAACCTCAAGATAGTGTTAATCTTCTTGGTATGCTTATGCCTGTGAGGCACACTCACAAAGCTCCCGGCAAACTCGCTCTTGGCCGGCCCACTCGGCAAGTCATCCTCATCGTTCACATACACATCAAATTTCACCCCCACGTCTCTATCAAACTCAATCCCTTCAATCACCAATACCTCCTCCTCGTGGTCCTTCTCCTTCTGGCTCCTCTTCTTCTGCTGTGGCCTGGCCACCGCAATACTGATCTTTGACGCCAAGCTTATCGGAAATTGAGCCCCCACCACCGCCTTGGTGGAAGTCTCCGCGGCGTGAGCCACGCCGTGGAGTTTGTGGACTATTTTCTTTATTGCCTCCTTGGCTCGGCGGGGAGTCGGCTTGTGGCTAACCCATGGGATGTCAACGTCTTGGTACACATATCCTAGTTTCTTGGAATCAAGGCAGTCGCGTACCTTCACGCGCACCATATTTGCGTTCTCATCATAGAACAAAAACCCGGAGTCCAACCAATCAGAGTCGGTGAAATCCGCTCTTTTGCCTCCTAGGGTTTTCCACACACTCCACAGACGGTCAACGTTAGAGTGGTGAGAGAAAAATATAGGGTCTCTACCGGCAGAGTAGAAGTTTCCCATGTCCTCGAGATTCGGCTGGGTATTGTCGCCAGTCCAAATGTGGACTGGACCATGTGGAGTAGTCTCTATTGATCCGCCTCCGGGGCTAGGCTCATCTCCGGCTCTATAAGGGTTGCCAAAGAAGAGCTTAGGGTTCTTGGCGTTGGAAACCATTTGCCTGTACATGATCTTGAGGTTGGTATTGATTTGAGTTTCGTTGGAGACGTTTTCGTCTTTGAGATTGTAGTTGAGGTCAATGAGCCTCGGCGGTTGGTGGTTGGCGTTTCGGAACTTGTCGTAGAGCGGGGACTTAGGGTTGGCGAACAAGCCCGGGAGTTGCATGCCGGCCGGAGCGTCCCAGTTCCAAAAGGGCAAGGCGAACGACGGGTCGTTGATGAGCTTGCCTAGGATTCTCTCGTAGAAGTACAAGTAGTATCGGTGGAAGGGAAAGAATAGCCACGAACCGTGGATTTGGAGCTCCAGATCGGGAAAGCCAGCTTGGTCATAAGCTCCGTCACAATAAGCACAATGAATGTTCGCTTGTTGCTTGAAGCTACGTGGATCGTCGTCCGGGAGAGCTTTCATGAGCTCAATAGCCTTGGAGTATTTTTCGATATAGGCTTTATCAACAGCATGAGCTGCGGGCCTAATGCGGAGTTTATACTGCGGCGGGAGCTGGAAATCGATTATCTTTTTGGCTATTGGTGGGCAACAATCTGTTTTATGTGCACCAGCAGGCAAGTCCGCGGCTCCACACTTGGAGACATCTGGTGGAGCCACAGGCTTGGCAAAGGCGAAAGGGTCAGTGCCGAGACCGGCCACCCCGTACAGACCTCCGAGACCGAGAAGCACATTTCTCCTATCTAGGGTTTTGCCTAGAGGTTGTGCATCGTTGGAGTTGTTGGAAGGGTTTTGGTCACTGTTTGTGGCTTTGCATGAGACTCTACTGCGTGCATATGAAAGCCTAGGTTTTCCAATTAGGGAAAGTTGGGAATTCTTTTGAGAGAAAGAAGACAAAGAAGTTGTATTACTGGTAATGGTACTTGTGGTGGTGACTAGTGTAGATGACAGAGAAGCCATGGCCTCTGATCGAGTTTTAGGTACAATGATAAAGCTCGAGGGAGGTTTGCTTTTATAATGAATCTTGGGGTTATACGTACGAACATTTCTGTCTGATATCAGTATAGAAACAGACAAGTTGGCAGTTCGATCAGTGGACAAACGATAATAAAAAAATGAGAACGTACCAATCCCATACACCACGTATTATACAAATCAGAACTTAGAATCTTCTTTAACAGAAGCTAGAATACTAAGTTAAGGGAACGCAAGCTATCCTATATTCCTATATATCTTCTTTTCATTCTCTTCTATTATTTGTTCCAATTTTTTTTCATCAAAATAGAATTCATTTCAATAAAAATGTAATTACAAACAAGCAATTACAGCGCCCATGCACAAAGAGAATCATCATTATTTCTTCAAATTTCTTTTAATTTCGCAGAGTAATATATTCCATGATTAGAACTTTTTTTGAAAGGAGGACTGAAACATAGACCCTCAATTATTATTAATAAAAGGACGTAAACTCACCGGGTTGGATACGAGTCCACCCCGAGAGTTGTTACAACGATCCTCAAAGAGTACATTATGAATAAAAAATTATGTGATTTTTTGTTATAATATTTAGGATTTATTATCATTGTTGTCATATGTATATCATTGTCCAAAAAAAATTATATCATTTTTGTTGTACGTTTAAACTTTGAATTCAAAAGTTTAATATATCATTTTTATATTGATTCCAAATACATCATCATATATCACTATGTGACGGGGTGGCCCCGGGGTGTTACATACGACCATAAATTTGTCTCTTTACGGATAACTTGATATGCAATCTAGCTAGAAATAAGTATTGGATTCTTGTTTTCTCTTTTGCAGCTAGCTAGATGAGTATATATATATTTTTTTGGTTACAAGCAGCTAGATGAGATATACCTTATTGTTCCTAGAGCAAACTCGATTTCTTTCAAAAGTAGTTTGAGATTTTAGCCATGTGACACAAATTAGGTTTTTTATTTTTTTCTTTTGAAAGAGATTAGGTTGAAGGAACCTCTCATATATCGTCTTTTTATATTTGTAATTCTGTTATGACTTAAAAAGTTAAAATAAATTAATTGTGTTAGTGGAGAGGTTTAAGTTTTTCTTCTACCAAATCCATTATGAAATTGGTCAAATATATAAACCAAGGGCTGACAGAAGCACAATAATGTATTGTTTAATTATTTCATAGAGAGTCTTCCATCCACCTAGTGGACTTCAACCCTGACGATCTAACGGCTGACATGCAGAGGTGAGTAAAGGGTTGGATGAACAGTTGATCAATCAATGGCTGAGATCCACCAGGTGGAGTTCAACCTGGTGGATACAAAAATTTCCGAATTAATAATATATATGTTGATTGCAGTTGTACATTATATATTATCTAAAAATCTAAAATTACTTGTAGATCGAGCACATGGCCATATATGCCTCTACAAACCTTGATATCGTCAGAGAAGATATATACATAGTTGCCTCAAATTACTTGTATGATGTATCTATATATATAATAGGAAAACTTGGGTTCTTGGTAAACATTAAAAAACTCAAGATTTGCCCCTCTTAAATTATATCAGTCAATATATAAACTTAAGTAAACTAAAGGCAAAACAGTAAATAGAATAATAAAGAAAATTAAAACTATATTTATGAATGCCTCACACCAACTTACTCACTTGCCTATTTATTATATATATATATATATATATTTTATTCTTTTTAATTTTTTTTAATACAAAACCGAATAGCAAGTAATGTAAAAAAATTAAATAAACGAGAACATTTCTCTTACGCACGAACATCGCCTTCCACACACACAAAGCGTGTGTAGGAAGACTAGTGATGATAATAATAATGATACGGAGATCGAGGCAAGCGAACTTAATTAGGGGAATAGCTAGTGGCTGTGTATATGGAGATATTAATTTAGTCTGAATCTGAAAATTTTGGTTTAATTTAAGAGAAATTAATTAAGTAACAACACGGAGCTGGCATGTTGTTGAGGACTTTATGCTTTTGGGTTCTCTCCCCAGTCCCCACCACCTTTTCCTGGTTCATTCCCCAATTACTATGTTTTTTAGTCAATATTGTTTAATTCATATGATTTAACTACCTACCCCCAGCATCGATCAGAAAATTTGAATGGGAATTTTAATTGTAGATCTGAAAATACATAGAACCAGATGGATCCATTTACATATATTAATATATATATATATAGTTTTGTAGACCAGGGGCATCGAGTGATCGAGGTTGTCACCACGACTTCCTTTACAAACAGAAAGTTGATGGAAACCATTATCTCTTAATTAATATATTAAAGGGAAAAACAAAGAGGTTCACAGATAAGTTCACATTAATTTGATTTGGTCAAAGATTAAGAACCGCCAAGTATTGATTTACCATTGAGTCAGTCTCTGTCTTAGTTTCTAAGCAATAACAATATAGCATATGCACATTTTCTTTGGAGAATAAATGGTGGTACGAATCAACATGATCACGGAATTTAGGGTTAACCAATTTTCAAACTTCTACGGTCTTATCTATTGGTATTGGTTCATATATAATGAGCTAATTGATTAAGAAAGTTAGGCCCTTCTGTAGTTGGAAGTTCATTTATTAATTAAATACATAGTAGCTAGCTGCCTAAGCGATTCCAGTAAAATGAGCTCTACTAAAATTGCGTACACGGGCATGTTTCTTTTGTGGTGAAAATGCACGAAATGCATCCCACAACAAGTTTATTTGTACACGAAAATTTCATTATTTGAAAAGAAAAAAAAAAAAAAAAAAAAAGGACCAAATTGAAGAATGTAACGAGATGATCAATAGCTAGCTAGCTACAGATCCAAAACAACAACAACAACAACTAATGGTACTTTTTGACTCTGGGGGTTTAATATTTAAGAAGCAAACTCAATCTTGATGGCACCAATCTTGACTTTCTCCGCCGCATACCTTGGAATCAAAGTCACCACCACCGTCTCATCGTCCTCGGCATCCAAATCCTCCAACAAGTCCGTCAGCCCCAACCTCAGAACAGTATTGATCTTCTTCTTGTGCTTATGCCTGTGCGGCACGGTCACAAAGCTCCCGGCAAACTCGCTCTTGTCCGGCCCACTCGGCAAGTCATCCTCGTCGTTAATGTACACATCAAACTTCACAGCCACATCTCTATCGAACTCGATCCCTTCGATCACCAGTATCTCCTCCTCGTCTTCCTTCTGCTTCTTGCTCCTCTTCTTCTGCTTTGGCCGCGGCACTGCCACACTAATTTTTTGGTTCAAAGTCAAAGGAAAATCAGTGATCGCCACAACCTTGGCTGATGAAGTGGCGGCGTTAGCGACGCCGAGCTTCTTGGCTATTCTGCTGAATGCCACCTTTGACCTTCTGGGCGTTGGCTTGGAGTTCAGCCATGGAATCTCCACGTCTTGATACACATAGCCGAGATTTTTGGAATCAAGGCAGTCGCGTACCTTCACGCGCACCATGTTTGCGTTCTCGTCATAGAATAGGAAGCCGGAATCTAACCAGTCGGAGTCGGTGATGTCTTTGTTTTTGGTAGCTAGTGTCTTCCATATACTCCACATCCTATCAACATTGGAGTGATGTGAGAAGAAAATAGGATCTCTACCGGCGGAGTAGAAGTTTCCCATGTCCTCAAAGTTGGGCTGGGTGTTGTCACCGGTCCACAAGTGAACCGGCCCGTGTGGTGTTCCCTCGATGGAGCCACCACCGGGGTCAGGCTCGTCCCCAGCCCTGTAGGGGTTGCCAAAGAAGAGCTGAGAGTTCTTGGCGTTGGACACCATTTGACGGTACATAATGCTTAGGTTGCTGTTGATTTGTGTTGTGTTTGATGTATTGTCCTCAGTACCGTTGTAATCGAGGTCGATCAGGGTCGGTGGCTGGTGGGAGGCGGCTCTGAACTTGTCGTAAAGCGGGGATTTCGGATTGGCAAACAACGCAGGCAACTGCATGCCAGCCGGCGAGTCCCAGTTCCAGAACGGCAAAGCAAATGTCGGGTCATTGATGAGCTTACCCAAGATCTTCTCGTAGAAGTACAAGTAGTATCTATGGAAGGGAAAGAAGAGCCATGAGTTGTGGATTTGGAGCTCGAGATCCGGAAATCCAGCTTGGTCGTAAGCACCGTCACAATAAGCACAATGCACGTTAGCCTGTTGCTTGAAACTACGAGGATCATCGTCGGGGAGGGCTTTCATGAGCTCAATGGCCTTGGAGTATTTCGCAATGTAGGCATCATCCACGGCGTGAGCCGCCGGCCTAACGCGCAATTTGGATGGCGAGGGCAGCTTGAAGTCTATGATCTTCGATGCTGCTGGCGGGCAACAATCTGTTGGTGTCACACCATTAGGCAAGTCCGCCGCCCCACATTTGGATACATCAGGTGGGGCGACAGGCTTGGCAAAAGCAAAGGGGTCCGTGCCGAGACCGGCCACCCCGTACAAACCTCCGAGACCAAGAAGCACATTTCTCCTATCGAATTTTGCTACAGGAGGTTGCGCATCATTTTGGTCATTGTTTGAGGCTTTGCATGAAACCCTAGTACGGACGCACTGCCTAGGCTTTCCGATTAAGGAAATCTGGGAGTTTTTGTGAGAGAAGGGAGAAAGAGAAGTCGTAAAAGTTGAAATGGTTGTCGTGGGGACTAGGGGAGGTGAGAGAGAAGCCATGGCCTCTGGTACAATGGAAAGCTTACACGAGGCTTTGGTTTTATAATGAAATTTGGGTCATACTTTTCTACTCAACAATATCCATGCAAAGTAAGCACGATGAAAGTTCTTATCAAAAAAGAAAAGCACGATGAAAGTTGGCAGCCGGATCTAGTTGACAAAGAATGATAAAAAATTACGACCAATGCCTTTCACCACGTGGGGGTATATAAAAGAGCTTTTGCTCGAGACGAATCTTCTGTCTGCCAAGTGTCTGGTAGATAATTAATGTTAATTATCATCTTAATCCAATGGATGTGCTTATTTTATAATATTAAGACGGGAGAAAGTACTAGTCTTTGTTTAATACCAAAAAAAAATTATAAAATAGGATAAAGCTTTAAAGTGGACTACCATAAATCCATAATCGGCCGGTGATATCAAGATCAATCAATGATATAATAGGAAACGCTTTTAGTACCATCAACTAATCAATAGGAGAAGTTGGTACCTTTTCATATATCTCTTATAAAAAACTTCAAAGGTGAATCATTTCGTTTTGTTTTATCATCTGTATATATAATGAAAAAACTTGAATTTTCGATAAATATTAAAAAATTTAAAATTTGTCACTCTTAAATTATATTAGTCAATAGATAAATAAATTTAAATAAATTCATGCCAAAACAGTAAATAGCATAATAAAAATAATTAAAACTATATTTATGAAGACTTCACACTAACTTCACAACTTGCTTTTATTTATTTATTTTTATTACAAGACCTAAAAGAAAGTAATGCGAAAAAACTAAATAATGAGAACGTTTTTCTTATGCACGAACGCCATCTTTTACACACACAAGTTAACAAGTTAACCAAAAGTCCAAAACTATATGGCAACAAGTCTAGCATAATTTTTCTTTAAATTGTGTTAGTAGTCATACCAAACAATTAGGCAATTGGCTAAACAAGCTAATCCCTGCCAGAAGGAAAATGTTTGTTTAATTTGCACAACATGTAGAAAACTGAAACTGAACATTAAGAATACGTCAATATATTATGCGTTCATACATCATTTTCTTCCATACAGAACATGGCCACCTACCTCTATAACCTTTAGAAAATGACCATTGGCGGTCGCCTTAATTAAACTCATATTTGATTATTATTATTTTAAATATGGAATACATATTTATAAGTAATAATCCAATATATATATATATATATCCTTATCCCTTGCTTGCAATCACTCCATTAATTTTCATAACTTTTCTTGGTGATGATATTGAAGTGGCAAGAGTATTAGTTAATTAGGGGACTGGAAAAAGGACATCAAGTTGAGAATAATTTATTACATAGATATGGATGTATATGTACCTTAATCACCGTACTTCAATATGATACATAAGGTCTGAATCCAAATAGGGGATAATTTTGTTTAACGAGCATTGGAGCAGTTAAATCACATGTGGAGTCTATGTGCTCCATTTTGATATGTTTGCTAGTTTTTGGATTCTCTTCCCCATCTTCTCCTCCACCTCCTGGTTCATTCCCCTAGTTTTAGTCAAATTCTTTAATCATGAAAATAGATTTGGGATTTTCTTATATAGTTTAATTTGTAGACCAGGCATTGGTGTTGTCTCCATGAAGGGACCTAGCTAGTGGTAGGCACTTAATTACATACAACCCAAATAGAGGAAGAAACAAAGCAATTAATTACAGACAATTAAGTTAAGTTAATCTAGTCAAAGAAACAAAGCAAATCAACCTAGCTAGATTTACTTTTGGGCCACACGTCGTTGTCTTAATTAGAAACTAGGGTAATCGAAGAAAATAGGTAACATTAGGTTGACGAAGCAAAGCAGCGATATTCTCAAATTCTTATCTAAGTGGCGGGAAGAATGGACATGATCTCTATCTTTGTTTTACCGGGTCAAACTTCTACATCTTATTAATTGGTATTAGTCCAAGTATGATTATGTAGGATGAGCTCCTCAATAGTGAGTATGAAACTATCCGCCAGAAAGTTAGGCTCTTGTCGTTGTTTTATATATTGCTTCTTAGTTTAATTTGTTACCTACCACAACAAGTTACTGTTACTAAAACACCCAATTAGAGATTGCATTTTTCCACGAGCAATTCTAGATTGTATCATGGTTTTATTATATCATGGTACGTGGCTCAATCTGAGCCGTCGATTATATATTAGGTATTATTTAAATGGTAAATAAACTGAGTGTATTGACAAAAGTGCCCTTTGGTCTTTCTCTTCTTCCTCTCTCTCCCTTGCGCGCGACTTCCTCTCTCTCTCCTCTCTGTTGCCGGCGCTGCCACCACGACCGGCCACCTCCGCACGTCACCGCCCCCACCAAAGGTAGCGGCGTGTTCCGGCGACCCTCCCCACCCGGTTTCAGACGAAACCTTGCCGAAAAAAAGCCGCACGCATGGCCAAAAATTGCTGTAATCTTCAAGCTTTTGGTCTAGTCGTCTCCGGCAACCTCCAACCTTCAAAACTCACTGGTATTTGAATCCCTCAATCCCATAAACCTCGTGGTGTCTTTGGATTGCAATTTCGACCACCGTAGGAGGCGGATCGAAGTCGGAAAGTTTTGGATTTCGGAAACTTTCGGCGTCAATATCTCATGATATAATTCGAATCTCACCTTGACATGGTTACTAAACTTGTTGGGTTTGTTGTAACGAACACGATGACATAAATTTCAAACCTATCGGAGAAAGTTGACGGCAGTCGCCGGTCATAGTGGTGGCCGGCAACAGTGAGGAGAGAGAGGGAGAGACCAAACAAAAAAAAATTCGTTAAGGGCAAAAAAGAAATTTTATGGCCAGGTACAATAAAATACAGGTGCAAAACTAGCCGCACCCTTTTTCCACAAACTAAATACGAATTAGTCATATATATATATATATATATGTACATCATAGTCCATAAGTATGTATATTGTTTAGAACAAGACTTGTTGATGTGGAAACACATAGAAAGTTGATAGAAATAAAAACCTTACTTGAGAAGCAAGGAATGACGGAGATTATTATATAAACACAATCCCAAAGTCTTTCGTCAATGCTTAAGTCAAAAGCGGTATCAAAGACTGTAAAAAACAAAGAGTTATTGGTTTTTTTTTTTAATAAAGATCAGAATTATATTTTTTGAAATTCTAGATGATCAGAAAAATAATCAAAACTTCGAAATTTGTTGCATACTACTAGTTACGTACACATGACACGGGCTTGGACAAAAAACTTAAAAGAGGAATCCCAATGCCTCCTCTATAGATCGAAACACTATATAGTTTGGCCCATGTTGATCTCTAAAGGAAAGTAGAAACTGTACTGCACTGCTGCACGCAGTGGCGGATACTGAAAGGCAGGGGGGGCACAAAACGAATAGCTAAAAAGGCGCTGCAGGCGAAATTTTTTTATTTTTTTTATTTGTTTATCACTTTTGAGTTCTGAAATACATAATAAATCAATGATGGAATGACCCAATTAATTGTATATATATAATTGCTACATATTATACTCTCTTAATTACATTAATTACATTACTTGTTTGAGTTACCGATTCAATCATTCAGAAGAAGTGAAGAACTGCAAGTCTGCAAGGGATGAACCAATTAATTAAAGAGTGAGAGACCAATTGTGATTTGCAAAATGAAGAGGTGCCGCAGGTATGCAAGATGGCAACAAGGGTTTTTTTTTGGGAAAACTACAAATAAGCCCAAAATCTTAAGGTATTTCACAAAGAAGGACAAATACTTTCTTAATACCATCTCTACCCTTTTCACTTGTTTGTTTACTTCTATCCAGAATATTTTACAAAAAAAAAAATTTGACGGAGCGTTGTGGGCCCATATTATGAATTTGTTTGCTCTAAACAGGAACAGCTAAGATCTATCCTCAATACTCGAAGGTAAACAATTATATTTTCTCATAAAATTGCTTATTACTGCACTATTTCCGCTCATTTAAGAGAAAGTTTAGATTTAAAAAGAGAGTTTATAGCTAACGCCTATAAAAGAATTGAAAGCTTACAGTTCCTGATAGATCATATCAGAACTAATAATATTAGCAGAGCTAAAGAAAGGAGGATAGTCCTCGAAAAAGAAATTCTAATAGAAAAAGATCTCATAAGAAATCTTCTGAATGAGAAAAAAGAGATAGAATCTCGACTGAGTAGACTTCTTGTCTAATGAACAATCTTCCTCCTCTACTGACTAGAGAGAATTTATTATCATACTGCAAAGATTCTGCAGAAGAAATAAAAAGAGAAAGATCTAAGTTAAAAGATCTTAGGTGGCTCCTAGATAATACCAGCTCTCTATCACCGAATTTCTTATCAATATTAGCAAGAGTAAGGAATACTCAAGAAAGGCTTTTAGAAGCCAAAGAAGCTATGACAGTTTATCAAGAACAACTTGATATTCTGAGCATTGGTTAGATCTGCAGTCCAACTGGTATCAGAGCTTGTTTAGCTCAAAGATTTTCCAAGATGGGAACAACATCTGAACAAATAATAGAGAAACTAGAAACTCTATTAAAAAGATTAGATGAAAGTCATCTAGAAACTATTGAAGAAATCTCTAAATGTAACACAAGTTTAGAGAATGTCCAAAAAATAATCGACCAATTAATAAAATTGGAAGAAAAACTCGATTATATAAAAACTCTTCCAGAAAAGGAAGAAGAAAAGTTAGTAACACTACTAACAAAAAATAAAGAGAAACAGATTCTCTTTCCAAAAATAACGGAACAGTCCGTTAAAACAAATAGGTTTAAACCATTGGAAAAACCTATACAAAATGTTAAATTTAGCATGCCAGAGATAGAACAGTCAACAAAAATGACAAACATATCTCAAGAAAAGTCAAAAGTTCTAAAGGGAACTAAAGAAATCATCAGAAATACTAAAATGATGAATATCTTTAGAAAAAAGAAAGAAATACAGCTAATAAATGCTGAAGAATTTGAATTCAATGAAATCGAAAACAAAGTGAAAAACTCTTCGATACCAAAATTTGAATTCAGCCAGATATACAAAAAAGGAAGTTTTAATCTTTTGAATAGTCATCAATTCAAAATATTAGAATTTACAACTCCAGCAAATACTGGAGAAACAGATCTTTTAATGATAACACCTAGTGAAGTTGCTAGAGCAACAGAGAAAAAATATGAATTTATGCACATTGGAGCAGTCCAAGTAGGCATAAAACTATTAGCCAGAGAAGGCATAAACTGTTCGGTTCTATGTGTCTTACAAGACAATAGATTAGGAGACTTTCAAAAAAGTCTTCTAGGAACACTTGAAGCTTCTCTATGCGATCAAGTTGCATACTTCAACTGTTTTCCGAACTTCTCTACAAGCCTAAAAGATGCTGTACAATCCTTAAGATTAAGGGTGAAAACCAATGGCATATCCATGAAAGAAGATATGCAAGAACTTGCAATAGTATACAGAGTATACTATAAACTAATGAGTTCAACTGTAGAACCCAGGACCAAGATAAAAAATATTCCTGGTCTCACTACTGGATTCTTCACAAATCCAAAGAACTGCTCAGAGCAGATAAAGAAAGTTACATGGGATGAAGTAACTTTTCCAACAGAATGGAAACTTTCTGGTCCTAGATTGAAACCAGAAAATACAAAATCAAAGTCTTATCAAGATAGAAAGACTGAAAATATCAGCCTTAGATTCGAAGGTCACAGAAGAAGTGACGCGAATATCGAAGAAGTAAATAGAGGTATTAGAAACCTCAACCTGCAAGGTCTAAAAAGAAGTAACACGGTAAGAGAAGATTCCTCTACCAGTGGTACAAAAATTTACCTAGATGAACAAGACGAGTTCGAACTAGAACTTCATAGACCAGCAAGGATGCTAAGATCAGAAAAGCTTTACGAGCTTTATGAAGAGGCAGAAAACTGCGAAAACCTAGAAAGGTTAGATCAACTTCTCAAAGAAATTGAAGATTTCAAGATAAGCAAAAAAGAGCGAAAAATACAACCATTCCAAGATATGGAAATGGGAGAAAGCTCTGGAACAAAAACAAATATCATCAAAGATGATGATTGGATAAGACTTCCAAAAAGAGAAGCCCCTACGGGCAAAAAAGGAGAAAGAAACTCCGAAAGGTATATTCCAGTAAATGATATACCAAGAGTTCCTATTACCAACCATGGAACATGGTTAGCACTAGAGAAATCTCTAGATAAAAGAAAAACCATAGATCAATGGGTAGAAAGTCTCTTTTTAATGGGAGCCTTAACACTGGGAAAATTAGAACCCGCAGACATGCAAGTTGTCTACGAAGCAACCCTTACGGGGATAGCCAAAAGATTCTACCTCACGTTTAAAGAAACAGCAAGAGGAAAAGATTGGCTAGGACAAATAGCAACATCAAAAAATCCATATGATTTTGCTATTCCGTTCTATGAACAATTCTGTGGCAGCGTGACTAGCAATGACGAAAGAGTCAGAAGAATAGCTAGGATAAACATTGAAAAATTGTCCATATGCGACATAGGATATTTTGAAGAATATCTGAATGAATTTCAACAGTACTATTGTACTATTGGAGAACTGGATGATCCAAATCTAGTTAATCTACTTCATAGGAAGTTACCAGCTCCTTGGAATATAGCTGTAGCAGAGAGCATTTCTGAACGCCCTCTAGAAAGATTTACAGTCGGAGGAGTCGCCGAAAGGATACAAGAACTGCTAAGAAAACAGTGTGTAGAAAATAACAAGTCCAAGATGGCCATAAAACAGCTCAAAGGAAATGAGAATTTCTGCTACAAAATCCTTGATATTCCTACGAATTGGGGATGTCACAACATAAGAGATCCTCAGAAAAGGAAAAGAGGAAAAGATAAAATCTTTTCAAAAGGGTTCAAAAAGAACCAGAATAAAAATTGGAAATTTAAGAAAAGTTCCAATTTTAAAAATAATAGATTTAACAAGAAGAAAAGATTCTTCAAAAGGAAATCTCCTTCTCAAGAAAAACCAGAGAAGAAGAAATGCAGATGTTGGCTCTGCAAGGCTGAAGGGCATTATGCCAATGAATGTCCTAAGAAGGATAAAAGAACTTCGAAAACTTTGCTATTCGAAGAATACAAAGAAATTATAGAAGAAGCTAATGTCAAAGGATATGAAATAGCTTATTCCGAAGATGAAGACAGTTTATCCATCTACTCAGCATATGAAGAAGAAGAAAGTTCTTCAGAATCTGATACAGAATCAGAAGATGAATACCAAAGAGAAGTATACGTTCTCAAGGTAAAAAATTGGGAAGAAAATACTACAGAAGAATTAATATCTTCTTACCGTATTATGCCTGGATCATTTGTCTGTGACTATTGCCAATGTCATGAAACAAATGGCCTCCCTATGTTCTGTGAAAGCACAGGCTTCACATATCACAAAGAATGCTTCATAGCTGAAGCCAGAAGAAAAACAAAAAAAGGTTCAATCAGTCAACTAGTTGAACAAAAATATGAAGAATACTTCGAAAGATTGGCAGAAAGAAATGAGCTTTATACCAGAGATATGGAAAGAGCTAAGTTTGCTAATAACAAAGAAGACTTTGTAAACTTAGTCCCTCCAAGCAAAATAATTCAACCAGTCCCTAAGGTTGAAGAAGTCGAAAAGATCAACGAAGAAATAGAAATAGAAGAAATTCTGTGCCCTACAGAAGGATGCAAACCTTTGACTAATGAAGACTCACAGTCAACAGAATTTCAGCAATCTAAGATAATCTCTACCAGTAGATTCAGTAACTACATAGAGATTGGATTAAAGTTTCCTGATTATAGAAAATACCATCTACATGCTTTTGTAGATAGTGGATCAGGATTCACTATAGCAAAAAAGTTTACTATTCCAGAAGAACTCTGGACTGAAGATAAAAACAAAACTGCTACTGGAATACAAATGGATGGAAGCAGATTTTCCATGAAAAGAGTAGCAAAAGATGTGAAGATCACCATAGGTGGTGGAAACTTTACGATCAAAACCGTATGGCAAGCAGAAGGCCAAGGTTCTGATATACTGCTAGGAAATGATTTCCTATTACAGCAGACAATAATACAAAAAGAAGCAGTTATGGGCTTCGAGAAAGGTGATAAAACCTTTTGGACAGAAAGACTTAAACAAGCAAGAAGCGTTGTTGGTCCAAATTTCACCTTCCAATATCAGAAGTTGCAGCAAAATCGTGGTGAATATAAACCAAGATTTGAAACTGTGTTGCAATATAAAAAGCAAGAAGAACTGCTTATAGAAGATTCTTCAGAAGAAGAAGAAGAAGAAGAAAATAATGAAGAAGAAAGCTTCATTCATGAAGAAGAAAGCTTCATTCATGAAGAAGAAAGCTTCATTCATGAACACAACATCAAACACCTTCAAAACAAAATAGACAAACAGAAGGTGCTTACTCTAGAAGAGATAAATAAAATGTTAAAGCAAAACATTGATACGAATCCTCAGAAGTTATGGGAAAAAGACCCAGTAGTCTGTGAGTTAAAATTACATGATATGAATACCATATGTCATGTAAAAGCCATTCCGCAGTACAAGGAAGAAGATCAGAAAGAGTTCAGAAAAGACATTGCTGATCTCTTAGAAAAGAAATTGATTAGACCATCTACAAGCCCTCATCATGCTCCTGCATTCTATGTCAGAAACCATGCAGAAGAAGTTAGAGGAAAAGCAAGAATGGTTATTGACTACAGAGATGTCAATAAGAAAACCGTAAAAGACGGTTATCAAATTGCTCAAGCACGAGTATTGATAAACCAGCTCAAAGGAGCAAAGGTCTTTTCAAAGTTTGATGCCAAATCAGGTTTTTGGCAAGTCAAGATGCATTCAGAAAGCATCCCAATAACAGCCTTCGGAACACCACAGGGTCACTACGAATGGTTAGTCATGCCGTTTGGATTAAAACAAGCTCCATCAATCTTTCAAAGAAAGATGGACAACATCTTTAAGCATGTAGCAGAATTCTGTGTTGTCTACATAGATGACATATTAGTTTTCTCTAAAAACAGAGAAGAACACATGAAACACCTTTATGAGGTGGTTAAGCTGATAGTTCAGCATGAAATTATATTAGGAGAAAAGAAAATCTTCTTTATCCTCGATGAAGTTGACTTCCTCGGAATCAATATAAAAAATGGAGAGATAAAGCTCCAACCCCATATCCTTGAAAAGGTTTGGAAGTTCCCAAACAGAATCCCTGACGCTAAGAGTCTACATAGATTTTTAGGAGTCATAAATTATGGGAGAGATTTCATTCCCAAAATCTCCGGACTAACAACAATATTATCTCCCAAGACGAGTTCTAAGAGAACTTGGAAATTCACAGAAGATGATGAAAAGATAGTAAAGCAGATAAAAGATTTGTGTAAAAATCTTCCTCCTTTACAACAACCTGAAGAGAATGATGAAATCATTCTACAAACTGATGCTAGTGATAATTACTGGTCGGGTATAGTTTTAGCTAAAACCCCAGGCACTAACATCGAAAAGATTTGCAAATTTTGCAGTGGTAAATTCAACCCTGCAGAACAAAATTATCCCACAGGGGAAAAAGAAATTTTAGCAGTCAAGAAAACCATTTTGAATTCTCCTGCATTTTTAGGAAAAACCTTTACGGTTAGAACTGATTGTGCTAGAGTCAAAAATTTCAAAAACTTTAAACTTGATAAAGCTGCTGATAGAGGTAGATTAGCTAACTGACAATTATTTTTGAATCAATATGATTATAATGTTGAATTAATTGCAGGTAGCAAAAATTATCTCCCTGACGCCCTCACAAGAGAAATGGCGATGTTCAGAAGAACTGATAAAGGCAAAGGCCAAATGAATGATGAAGATTCATCAATGAAAGATGTCCTTGAGACATATACCAAGGTTCCAAAAGAAACCTTCACAACTGATCAGTCCCAGGGGAAAGGACTGGCTAGCCCGTCTCAAACGGTAGGCGGTAAAGGCATATCAAACCCGTTGAGGGCTGCTGCTTTGCCCAAAAGCAAACATGTTCCAACTGGAACAACGGTAGTTCACGGCTACCAACTTCTAACATTTGACAAAGATGTCTACAGAACTGGAAGACGCTTAACTGCAGAACAGAAGGTCTTACTCGACAACCTCCTGTACAATTTTCAAGAAAAGAACTCCAGACAAATGTTCTCTACTTTGTTCGCCTTAACAGAAGAACTCCACGATGGAAGAAAGAATGTTCAGAAGGAACAAAAGTTAGAAATGGTGATTTCACCAGAAAGTGCAAGGGTTCCTCTAAAAGCCCTGACAGAGCCTGAGTGGTTCGAATTCCACAATGTTCTAGGAACAGCCGGAGATGAAGGATTACCAGGTACTCTGTTTCCAGTTTCTGGTCCTTTCTTCGGAAGATATGTGGTGAATGTTCAAGCTGATCATCATCAGAATCATAAGCTTTGGCTTATTGAAAATGGTTTCGTCCATAATCTGTGGACTAAAACTAATGAAGACCTGAGAGGTCTCCCTGCAATCATAGTTAACACGGTCAAGAACATCAGGCCAGATGGTTGCATCCTGAGAATTAAATTCATCTCAACTCCACCAGAGTGGATCAGAAAGCAAGATGGCTCTATTGAATATATAGCGCCATATCATTATGTGAGATTAATCAATGGTCCTACAGTGGACGATAAACCAGCAATAGCAGGTTTTAATGGAAAACCAAATCAAAGCATTTCCTGGATCAAAGCAATGACTATTGATTTCATAAAAAAACTTATCCCTCAAGACAGAGAGGCGAATCTTTTAGCTAGTGGTGAAAAAATCATTATCACCAGCTATGATCATCCTCCACCAACAGCATGTGATTGCTTCTCTTCACTAGTAAGAGATGAGGTGGACTGCACTAAAGCTACATACACCTGGCTAGAGAATCTAGCTAAAGAAAATCCCTACAAGATTTATCCGGACTCAGATCTGGAAGATTTCCATGTCGAAGACTACGACAAAGGAGCAGCAAGTGGAACAGGGTCCCCAGGGTCCCCTAATTATCCCTTTGATGACGAAGCGCTAGCCAACATTGAAAATATGATGGAAAGCTGAAGGTGCACCAAACCTTATCAAGAAGGAATCTGGCTTTTTCTGCCGACACCCGACAAGTACCATCATCAGCAGGAAATTCCACCAAGATTAGCATAATTAAAGGGTCCACATGAGCTGGATCTTATCTTTTAATTTTGAGTTTTGAATTCCGCTTTGAGTTCCGCTCCCTATATAAGGAGTCTTTCTTTCAGTTTGTAAGGCATCGAAAATCAGAACTATCACTAAGATATCTGAGAGTAGAAAGCCAAGAGTGTGAGTCGAAGCTCCCTGGTTCAGCTTCATTTTCTTTACTTCAAGTAAGTTTGTATTAAATTACTATGAGCATGAGTAGCTAAAACAGCTTATAGCTGTTTACCCAAGAGTGAGGCTCTGGGTTTTTAGTCTGTAAATATGTTTGAATAAATAAATTCTATTTGTGCCCAGAACATCACCGTCGCAAAAATATTTAATTCTTGTTTGTTTAAATCAAGTTGTTCATGAATATTTCTTGTTCTAACCTGATGTTAAGAATTTATTTTATCATGAAATGATTTTTTGAAAATTCCTAAGAGGCAGCAGTGATACCGCCCTTGTAGTAACCGTTTAGGCAGTTGGCCGTTAGGTGAAATGGCATGTTGAAGGCTAGCTTCTGAAGTTTTGATTCTAATTACTGCATGATACTGTTTATGCTTACGTCAGCAAGGAAATAGGGAATAAGTAATTGTGTTAAAGGATACAGGACATTTAAGTCTTTTCCTTACAATACTGTCCTTAACTGTTAAATACGTGCTTTATACGGACCTATCCGTGAATCTCCCTTTTTTTTTTCCTTTGTTGAGTTATTGGGTTTGACTAGCCACTAGGTGACTCCCACTCTCCCAGCCCGTTTTTATTTTTTTTCCTTTCTTGCTTCCTTAAACGAAGTCGTTTTTGGCTATTCATTAATTGAAATGAAAGTGGTCAAAACGACGTCGTTTTGTAGAGTATTTCTGAAAAAAAATAATTCCAGAATCGTCTTCAACCATTGTTGCCCCTGGTTTGCCCCTCCTGGCCTCCTCCACCATTGTTGCCGATCTAAAGCTCTATACTACAAGGTTTAGGAACAAAAGTTGAGGGGGGGCAAGTCCCCCCCTGGATCCGCCCCTGGCTGCACGTACTCTCTCTTCAAACTGTACTGCATGGTTCTGTACTGCATAAGACTGAAATTTATCTATAAGAGAGTGAAATTTATAAGAATAAAAAGCTCCTGCAACCAATTCTCTTGCTTTGAGAGCAACATCCCATTCTTTGTTGCAATTAATTAAGCAAATGATGAGGTACTACTTCAATCTTAACTAGCTAGCTAGTTTTCACAAGAGGATGGCTGGCTTAAATGTAAGTAAGTCTTCTTTGTGGCACTATTTATTTATAGTTATATGCATTAAATATTTAAATTACAGCCACTCAACTATTAATCATGAAACTCACATGCAAAAAAAAAAAAAAACACAATTAATCATGAAATTTTATTGTTACATACTTACATACATGTTACGAAATACAGTAGCTAGAATCGAATTAGGTCTCTTATTTTTAACGTACATCACAAACGTAGAAACTAAACACGAGGTAGTACTCAAAGGTACAAGCCATGCACGCAGGATCAACGATTCAACGTGATTAGGTGGTAGAAATGAGCTCGATCTTGAACCCACCTATGGTGATAGGCCCCTTCCCATACCTGGGCACCAAAGTCACGACCACACTAGTGTCCTCCTCCGCCTCCAAATCCGCCAACAGGTTCGTTATCGCCAACCTCAGGTTCGTCTTGACATTCCCCTTCGCCTTATGCGGCACGTGCACAAAACTCCCCGCAAACTCCGCCTTGTCCTTCCCGCTCACCGTGTCCGCGTCATCGTTCACATACACATCAAACTTCAACGTCTCGCTTCCGTTAAACTCGATCCCGGATATCACCAGCACTTCCTCCTCCGCAGCCTTCTCCGCCGCCGTCCTCTTCACAGCCGACGGCCTGGACACCTCAACACTAATGGTGTCCTCCAGCGTCGCCGGGAACGTGGACGTCAGATTGGCGGAGGAAACCGTCGCCTTCCTCTTGTTCGTCGATTTCCTCGCCGTCGGCTTCGATGCCAGCCACGGGATCTCCACTTCCTCGTACGTGTACCCGAGTTTCGACTCGTCCAGCGAGTCACTCACTTTGACTCGGACGAGATTTTTGTTCTCGTCGTAAAACAGAAACTCGGTGTCTAGCCAATCGGTTTTGGTGATGTCGGTACCACCCAGCGATTTGTAGATAGACCACATGCGGTCCACGTTGGAGTGGTGAGCGTAAAACAGTGGATCCCTCCCCGCGGAGTAGAAAGCTCCCATGTCCTCCCCATTAGTCTGGGTCGGGTCACCTGTCCAGAAATGAATATTATTGTGAGGAATACTCTCGATGTTTCCGGCGCCGGGATTGGGTTCGTCACCGGCAGAGTACGGCTCGCCGAAGAAGAGGCGATGGGAAGTGGCCTTAGAGACCATTTGCTGGTACATGGTAGTGAGATTCTCTCTGATTCTGGTTGCGTCATCAGTGTCATCATCGGTGCCGCTGTAATTCAGGTCTAGTAGCTTCGGGGGTTGATGATCTGCATTTCGGTATTGGTCGTAGAGAGAGGAGGTAGTGTCAGTGAAAATGGAGGGGATGTACATGCCGGCCGGCGCGTCCCAGTTCCAGAACGGCAGCGCGAAAGTCTCATCGTCGATGAGCTTGCCCATGATTTTCTCGAAGAAGTACAAGTACCAGCGGTGGAAGGGAAAGAAGAGCCAGCAGTAGTGGACTTGAATTTCGACGTCCGTAAACCCGGGCATTGGGTACCCGCTGTCGCAATACGTACAGTGGACCATGGCCTGCTGGGCCAGGCTTCTCGGGTCGTCGTCAGGTAGGGCCCGCATGAGCTCGATGGCCTTTTTATATTTTGCCAAGTAGTCCGGGTCATTTGCAACGTTCTGGGACGCTAGCCTAGTGCGCAACGTAGGATTTTCGGGCAGCGTGAAGTCGATGATGGTCGAACTGATCGGCGGACAACAGTCGATGGTTGTCCCGTCCGGTTTGTCCGCAAGACCGCATGTCGAGAGGTCCGGCGCAGGCACAGGCGCGGCAAATGCAAACGGGTTGGTTTCGAGGCCCGCCGCGCCGTACAGACCGCCGGCTCCCAGACCAATAAGCATGTTCCTCCTGTCCAATTTTCCCATAGTGTCATGGTTTTGGTCGTTGCCATTATTTGCTGTCTTGCAAACAAAGCCTAAGCGAGGCTTTGTAAGCAATGAAGGTCTTTGGGATTTCTTGGGGAATAAGGAGGGAGTGAAAGAAGTGATGGAGGTTAGTGAAGTGGAGTTGGGGCAAAGAATTGTGGCAGTAGGTGGTAGAGGAGAAGCCATGGTTATGGTTTTTGCTTTTGTTGCCAAAATGAACATCAGATATCCCAGCTTTTATAATGAGTTAATGACCATCATGAACAATGATTATGACTTAACAAAATTAAGGGGCAATAATATAGATAGATTCGAATTGGGTACGTACCAAATATGTTTCGAAATAAAAACGTGGTACGTGAGAGCATCTCCAACAATAAAATTTATTTTCACTAGATAATATAGTTACAAGTGAAATATAACTAGCTAGTTTATCAATTTTGCCCCAGCAGAAAGTATCTCTATTTGTAAGTTAATTTAGAATTTAGTTATATTTTATCTCCTATCTAGCTAAATATAGCTACAAATTTTAACAAAAGCTAAATTTGACTTTCATTTAACTATTCTGTTTGAGTGATAAATTGTGTCAAAAATAACTAAATTTTAACTTCTTCTTTTTCAAAATAACTAGTTTGTTGGAGATGCTCTGAATATGACTAGCTGTTGGCCTGCTTCTTTTCCTAATAAAGCAATAATAGACATTATTTCCGGATTACTGTGAGCTCGATAAAGTAGTATGTATGTGTTATACAATCAATGGATCCAAAAGTTTTGAAGAACGAGCTAACAATGTACGCATGTTAAACTAATACATTTTCTCACTTTCTGCCTAGTCTAGTACGTGGAGACGGTGAAACACATACATGTATATGACCGACAAAAAAAAAAAAAAAAACTAATCATACATGTCAGACAACTACGAACTCATAAACTTAAGTGGTATGAAACTAGGCGGTCAACAATGTACACCAAACTAACAATAAATTATTATCAAATGCAAGTCGGGGATAATATATATACAAAAGGGCTTTTATCATAAACAACATCTGATCTAAGGGTTGTACATCACTTTGGTACCCGACATTTAAAAACTATTACATTAGTACATGATATTTTAAACCCGACCCAATTTTGGTATTCACCGTCAATAACTTCGTTTAAAACATATCCATGTGACTTTTTTTTTCTTGAGTTTTTTTTTTCACAAAATTATTGACGGTGTGTACCAAAATTGGGTGTTTTTAAGTCATGTACTGTTTATGATAATTCCTCTATACAAAAATAACAAGGATGAGAATAAGATAAAAAAGGTGAAGAGAGTGGAGGTAGACGAAAGTGGCTGTATTGGCAAGGTGGTGGTGCTTCCAGACATTTCATCCTCATAGTGGGGGCGCCTGAATCGAAACCTTGGTTGTGTCCTGTATTCGGTGTTCCACATCCCAGGTAACAGTCCCTGCTCATTCAAATTTTCATTCAAAACTAAAACCCAGTTTCTCAAAGACCGGATATTGAACTTTATGAACTTAATCAAATGTGCAGTGAGGGTTGTTATAGAAGCACGTACTTGTATTGCTTTCGAATTTTACCTATTTAGAAAAGTCCAGTTGAGAAAAAACCAGTCTTACAAAAGCACTTAAACAGTTGTAAAAACGTTTTCAGTAATATAGAAATACTGTAGTATTTTTGACATTTCTAAGTTGAAAAATGTGCGTTTAATATTATTTTGGTCGTCCAGTCGGCTAATATTTGACTTTTGTCATTAACGTACACCTACTCCATTAAAGTATTAAACCAAAAGTTGGAGTATGATTATAAGAAAAGGAAAATTTTGCCATCCTTGGGCATGCCATGCCATGACTGGGCACGTGGCATGCTCCAAATTCATTGGCATAAGAGCAACTCCAATGGAGTTGTCAAAGTTTTTTGTCAAATTTGAATTTGACATATGAGGTGGCAATTGACCATTTACCTACCATTCTACTCCAACCGAAGTGTTAAAAAAATATTATATTTTATTAGTTTTATCAAAATATTTTATTGAAAAAAATATTGAAGGAGTCCTTGTTCCTCTTTCTTGCTCATCTTTCTCTCACGTCTCTGGTTTCTCTCTATAGTCGATCTACACCCACTTACCCAGATTGCATCACAGAGTACAACCCTCTCTACCGGTCATTCTCCACAACCCAGTTCCTCACCATCACCATCATCATCTCCGGCAGCTTTCCCTTACCCAAGAGGCCTTGCCCGACCTTGCTGAGATCCCACCCGGCAACTTTCCCTTGCCCAAGAGGCCAAGACCTTGAACTCTTGAAGTACCTGACCTTGCTGAGATCCCACCACCAATCGCCGATCATCCCTGCAAAACAAGACTCAATTTCGTTATCATCTGGGTATTCTGGAAATCAAAGAGAGAGAATGAAAGGATTGAGTTTTGCTTGGGACGAAGAGAGGACGGAGAGATCGAAAGAGAGAGAGAAATAATAAACAAAGTTTGACAATTCACTTTTTCAGCTGTCAAATTTGACAGTTCGAACCAAAATTGTCATCCATGTGTCATTTGGCAGCTCGGATGGAGCGGCTCTCAGCTGCCTTTTGTTACCGTTAGAGCTCTCCACGTGGATTTGGCACCTCGGTTGGAGTTGCTCTAAGAAAACAAAAGAGAAGGAGATACAAACATATGAGCACGGGATTGTCTACAATACTCCAGAGTACCGGTGAAACATATGAGCACCGGTGAAAGTTGAAACAACGTTTATAATATTGCAAACAATCACTATAGAGTATAATTATAAGAAAACAACAGAGAACGAGATACAAACATATGAGCACCAGTGAATTCAAAACGTTTATGATTGCAGACAATCACTATATGTCGACTTTTCTTATGCAAGTATAAGTGTGTAACACTGTAACTACAATACAAATATATGTTGCTAATTAACAGGGCGGTTTATCAACCATATATCTGTGCAATGAACCTTTATTCAATTGGTTTTTTAGTTTCATATATTGTTTTGAAATGTTATTCAAAAATCAATTACAAGTAATTAAGTTACGTCGATCTGAAAATCTATTTGGAACCTGTTACTAGACTAATTCGAGGTAATTGTCACACTTTGCTCTTGTCATGATCGATCGATCGCCCTAGTAATTAATGTGACTATATGCAGTACGTTCAAATTTATTCACAGCAATGCATAACTGATAACTCCAAACAATCGATGATTTGATTAAGTTTTATATCACGGTTTATCTTCTCAATTACATGAATTAATTACATGTACGTTCAATTAACCAAAGAAAAATTATTATTGGCTATGGGCAATGCTATGAGGCCTTAATTAAGGCCTAACATTATGGCCTTAATCTGATGTGGAAATATCATGTCACTTTAAATAATTAAAATATTATATCCATGTCAATACTTTTTCCATGTAAAATTTTTGCAAAACCAATGATTTTGGCATACACTTGGTTAGTTGGTTCAATGATTTTCCTCCTTGGTTAATTACTTGTAATCAGGCAGATTTGGTTGCCTAAGTTGGATGTATTTTCATCCTTTGTACCAAGTTTTTTTCCAGCTGGAAATGCATGATCGTTAATTAGTTAAGTGAGACTTTGGGTAGATATACCTACTCATATTTGATACCATGCAATTAGTTAGGTGATCTTTGGGTAGCTGGAAATATGATCCTAGCTAGTATCATGGCTGGGTGTGAGGATAAGTCTTATGTACGACTCATGCAATAAGAGCTTGTGTATCGGGGGATGGCATATTCGGACGAGTGGCAGCTCGGCTGTCCTTGGATGCCATGACCCCATCCGACCCCACCCCCTGCAAATGCATCCTCACCCTCCCTCCTCCTTCCCCCGGGTAACGAAGAAGCACCCGTGTATCGGTATACTAATTGGGTTGCCAAAAGCTAGCCATAAAGTCAAAAACAATGAATGCACCGTGTGGAAATTGCTGGGGCTACAAGGTCGGGCATTTCACTTGCCAATCATGAGCAAACCATGTGGTCGATCAATAAGAGAACATACACCTATAATGGAGGGCAATTGCCAATTTTTAGACCTTGTCAATTCACTATTTTTTTTTTTTACAATTGCCTTCTATTTGTCAATGCAGCAATCAATGACAATTCTGCTGCTAATACATTATTTAATCTTTTAAATTTGATTTAGTAATTTATTTATGAATGAAAATTAATTATACATGCATTTAATCTTCGAAAATATAATAGAAGAGTTTTATTATTTTATTCTTGGCATAAAATAGGAATTTATAGAATTTTTTTGAATAAAATTTGAGATTTTTTTATTGTTTCCAGACTTCATTTTGTGATAAAAAATTGAATAAAAATTTTTCATTATTGTTTGAAATAGTTTCTAGCAATCAGATCGTCTAAAATTTGAAATCAAAAGACGCAGATTCAATGTTAGTTGAAGAAAGAGAAGTCATGTGTAAGTGTGTGCTATGTGGTCCCCAGTAATTGGCAGGATTGATTTGCTTGCCAAGAATTGGCAATCAAATTAGCGTTGTCATGTGATCCCCACGAATTGGCAGGACTAATCTCTCCCCCCCCCCTCCCCCGCTGCATTGATCCTTGGATTAATTTATTGCTTTTGGCAAATGCACCCATCCGCTAATTTATTAGGCTAATTGGCAGGTTGCTAATTTATTATTCATCCAAATAAGTAATTGCTTTCAGTTTTCAAATGCAGCAATAAAAGTTAACTATAATGCCAATGGATTTTTAAACTAAAAAAATTAGATTTATTAACAAAATTATTATATTTATTATTGAGGATTTTTTCAGATTTCTTTGGAAAGAGAAATATTAAACACAGCACATAACCGTTGTAATTGAATTTGAGCTATTGATTTAAAATCAATGAAATCTGGCCCATTGATTTCAATGAAGTATATGACCATTGCGGGTTAAAAGAAACGTGACACCATAGTTAGCCACTCATGTGAGGGGGGACCATTGTCAGCCACCCAATAAAGAGTTGGGGTTTTTGAATTTTGATTTTGAAAACAGTTAAAAGTTATTTCTAATTTTTTGATTCCTTAAATTGAACAACTTATTGAAGCCTGTAAAATTTATTGCTAAAAAAAAAAAACCTGCAAAATCTGCCTTAAGCAGTTATGCTAAAAAATAAAAGCCTGTAAAATCTAATTGCCTGAGAATTGCTCACTTAAAGCTTAAACTTTGGCTTATCAAAAAAAAAAATTGAACTTTGGAAGTATAATTCGATGACCAAGAGCAACTAGCACATTCCTCCTCTCATATTTTCTAAGAGTCAAACTCAAGTAGTGTTTGTTCAACTTTAGTGTTATTTTTCTCAATATATATAGGGAGGGTAGGACTCAAAATCGGGTATGTGCTATAAAGTTCGAAAAATGTGGGGAGGGTGAGACTCGAATTTGGATATGTGTTGGAAAGACCACTGCTTTAGTCCCGTCTTCCTCCACAAAGCTCCCATCCTCCACAAAGCTCCCAGCAAACTACGAGTTATCGGGTCGACTCAAATCGTCCTCGTCATCGTAGACATGCACGTCAAACTTCACATACTCATCAGCCACAAACTCGATCCCTTGAACCTCCAACACCTCCTCTTCCTCTATCTTTCTTCCTTTGTCCGACACTTGTTGGGCCTCGACACCATGACAGTGATCACCGAGTCCAAAGTTATTGGGAAATCAGCGAGTTCCACTAACTTCTTTGACGTTGACTCGGCCGCGGGGTGTGAAATCCTGAAAATGTTTTAAAATATATATATATATATATATATATATATATGTACATATATAATATTATTTTATTTGATAAATTAAGTTTTGGTTTAAAAACAATTTTTCTCTTTGGTTCCAAACCTCTAAGCAGGAGGTGTAAAGCTTTTCTATTCTAGAAAAAGTCTGCAAGCAGGAGGTGGCAGCCTGCATACAAAAGAAGCTAAGTGTTAGTATAGGTTATCTAGGTGATAAAATTAAGCTAAAGTCGGTGAAAAAGGGTCGGTGGTTTTAGGAAGAAAAACTGGGAGCAAGAATACAAGAGGATACGAAGAGCAGGAGAAGAAAAGAAAGAAACAGAACCAGAAAAGAAGAAAGAAAACAGAACCAAAGAAGAAAGAAAGAAGAAAGAGTGAAGGAGAAGAAGAAGTTAGGAACGTTTCTGTTATTGCTAACAAAGGTTGATTATGTTTTCAGTTTCGATTATGTTTTTAACTTGGTTTCAGGTTCATAGTGTTTGGAATAGTTTAGTTTGTTATTCATTTCAAGTTTCGTTCTTCAATTACTGAGTTTTTGATTGAAAAGTATTATGCTGTTATATCTCTGATGTTATATGAGTTTAGGATTGAAATCGAATTCAATATCAGTGATTAAATTCGGATTCATTTTGTCTCAAGAACAGAGTTCTTAGAGTTTGGGTGTCCAAATCAAATTCTGGAACCTTTGCTTCAATATTTCGAATTTGTTCATGACGTTTTGGTGTTCTGGAAGTGAAGTAAAGATCTTAAACTACTTTTTCGAAGTCCAAACTGAGTTAAGAGTCATTCTGAGTTTGCTGGAAATTTCCAGAAAAATTTTATTTTCTTGTCAACTTTGAGCTACTATAACTCACAGCTCAGGTCTTTGTTTTAAAATTTTAAAATACCTTTGCAAAGTTCATATGTCTATGTTTATATTAGTTCAAGAACCACAGAATTTTTACAAGTTTTGTTTGGTTAAACTCAAGGCAGAAAATAGAGGTCTGCACTGCCAAAATTGCTTTTCTGAGTTTCTGAACCAGAAACAGTTTTGTTAAAAACTGTACTTTTCTGTTCATAATTTAAACTTGTTGTCTTCTGATAATTTGTAGTAGACGTTTCAAAGATTATTGCAGAGTTGGAATCTCCTGAAAAAGATTTTCCTTGATTTAGTTATGAATTTCCAAAGTTGCAGGTCTGCTGCAGAAATTTCTGAAACCTGCAGTACTGTTTCATACTTTCTATTTGTTTCAGTGGCTTTCCTTGTTCTAACTTTATTTGGGTTACCAGTATTTGAAAAGTAGACATTCCTAGGTTTCTAAAGAAACCAGTCCTTCCCATTTTGGAGTTCGTATAAAGAGTATAGCCCATTGCAAAGTTGATCTTGTGCATTAGGAATTCTGTTGCATAGTTCACTTTTCTTATTACTTTTGCAACTCGTATCAACTTCAACTGGCATAGAATTTTACGTATCTTCTTCTTAAGGCTGTGCCATCGCGTAGGGCTTGTGGTTAAAGGTTCTAGGTTTTGAAATTAAGTCTTAAAGTCTAGTTAGCCAGTTAATGTAGGAATACGTTTTAAACAATTTGTATTTCTCATAGGAACCTGCAACGTTGATGAAGGTATTCTTCGACGAGTGCAGCAGTGAAGTGGAGCTAACGTAGAGCCACGTATTAGTGCTGGAATCAAGATAGGCGGATCTTGGGGAACCTTTTTAAATGATTGGTACACTGTGAATTACGGCTTACTTGTGATGTTTGAATAACATGCTTGTTTGATATACAATGATTGATATGAATTATATGCGAGCATGAATTACATGTCTAAATGCCTATATATACATATGTTCTTATGCATTTTGCATACATGAACAATCTACATGTTAGTAATGTCATATTATTATGTTGCATTATGACATATTGAAGGGTCGATACTTGAGAATGATTTCGATCATGATATAGGAATGGTGGATGAATATGGAAAGAATGATATATTTGGGAATAGCTTTTGTGTAGTTGAGTCCAACTCTCGCAGGGACCACGCCAAGGAGAGATAAGGGGGAATATGAATATGATATATGATTATATGAAATTGGGAAATTTTGGCTGGCGACCGAGAGAAGGGCAAGATGATTGACAAAAGGGGTTTGTGGAATGAATTGTTACGGATGTTAGATCATATAATAAAATAATCAGGGTTACCCCCGGTTGGTAATACACGGTATGAGACGTGTATGCTCTACTTGTTTTGTTATATGGACTAACGGGTAGATAAGTGAAGTTCATTTGACATTCATGCATCAATTTCATTATTAATCATTAAGTGCTCTTTGATAACTTGATGTTTGTGACAATTAGTTTAGTCGATAAAAGGTTTATGTCTCTACTGAGCAGCGAGGACGAAAGCTCACCCCTATAATAGGTTGTCTTTTTGCAGGTACTAAATCGAATAATTAGAAGGTTGAAGAGACGGTTAAGTCCGAGAGTTGTTAGTTAAACCTTTGTTTTGTAAGCTAAGTTTTTGTACTTAGAAGACGAAAGAACCACTAGTAAGGACTTGTGTATAGTTGTGGCATGTGACTTTGATTGTAAATTAAGTTTCATTTTACAATCTTTCATTTCGGAACTGTACAGTTTAGTAGTTGGTTTTGGTTGTACGTTTTCTTTTCATTTACCTTTCTCGCATTCTAATTGTAGAAGATTTTTTTATTTTCTATAATTGGGATGTGACTCATGCCTCAATTTGGGAATTAAAATAGTTCCCGGATCGGGGTGTGACACGGCGTATGCTTCGGATTCACCGAAAACCGGTGGCATTTCACTCATCTTTGATCCTAGCGCACTGATTAGCAATTTTCTCCTGACCAGTTTGAATTTTTCTATTGAGGATTGCTCATATCATCATTTTGTTGACTGTTTGTATTTTTAATTGGTTTGATAGAACCTCTAAATACAAAGCGAGAATTAGGATTACTAAGTTATGAAATTTGTGAATGGTTCTGAAAGATGGGAGAGATTGAAGAGTTGGAGTGAATTGAACGAAGTGGGGTGGGTAAAGGCGGTGAAGGAGAAGCCATAAATATTTAGTATCAATTAAGTATCCCGTGGTGGTGTTGTGTACTCTAACTGCCTGAGAAAGCTCACTTAAAGATTGAACTTTAGAATTATAATTCAATGACCAAGAGCAACTAGCACATTTCTCCTCTCCAATTTTCCAAGGGTCAGACTCAAGTAGTATTTGTTCAACTTTAGTGGTATTTTTCATAATATATAAGTTGAATGCGATTTTAAGTTTGAATTATTTTTGGAAAAGAAAAAAAAAACCTTAATCAAGCCCTGCATGTTAAGTTGTACTTAATTGGTTACCGCGCTTTCTTACTTGTCTTGTAATTTACATCTTCAACAACACATTATGTAACTTTTTGATTGAAACCGTTTAATTTTCTAAATTGCCCAATTAAAATTCATTTTTACAAAAAATTAAATAAAATTATTTAATTGTTCTTGACAAATCTACTTTTTGTTTCTTGTGATAATAAAAATGTTAATTTGAAGAGTTGTAAGATAATATAGTGTTGCAAAATGAAAAAGTGAATAATGAATATTGAAGCACTACAGATAGATATTTGTTCCTAAATTTAGGCATAGAAAGCAATAGAAACACTAGCATTATGGACATATAATTTGTGCCCACAAGCCCTTTTAGTTGTAGTGAAGTGAAATTTGTTACTATTAATTGTTTGTGCGTGACATATTATATTTACGGAGATGAAATTTAGAGACCGTTGTTAGCGATCTAAAAAGTAAATGTCGATTGTTCGGAGAAATTGATGTACGATTTGTATAATTTGCATGCAACGGTATATACTTTGATTGTATTCTAAATCCGGCCAATGATCAAGAAGGTGCATGTAACAATCTGAAAACGATCTCAACCTGATCATTATTTCTGGGTGGAGGGAGGGGGTGGTGGGGTGGGGTAGAGGTGGGTTGGATGATTATCACGTGCCCGAACACTTAGTGTTTAGGTGATTGCAGAATTTTCCGATTATTATTAACATTTAATAAGTAATTAACTACAAAGAAAGGAAACTAATTCTACCTCAGGTTGATCATTATTGTCAACCTAAACATTTTGAAACTGGAACATCATTTCACATAATCAGCTGTACGTGATTGTTGGGCAAGAAATAGTAGAATTAATAATGACTCGTCCAGAATCTAATCTCTTCATGCAAGTTGCAACAGAATAGTCAACATTATTGGGGTGGCCTAATCCGCATATCGACACAGATCGACCTGCATCATATTATCTGCACGTGTGAACTGTGTAAAAGAACCCCGAATTCGATCCACATGCAGTTTGATTGACATATATATATATATATATATATATATATATATATATATATATATATATATAATTGCATCATATTAATTTGGATCATTGACTAATAATTAGTTGGATGCATACGCGTGAGACTGTTCAAGATATCAACCTTTCTATCTATGACCACTATAATGTAAACGTTCTCCATATCTAATAGCTAGTTCTGGTCTCCCTGTTAGCCTCAATATTGCTTACTTTGTTCGATCAATATTAATATTGAAATAGACAATCTTAGGATAAATCTAAGCCACCGGGCCTTCTACCTCTAAATTAAACGAAAGTTTGCTACGGAACCTCATCAAATAAGGAAACAGGAAGTGTTCAACATTCTTTTCTCTTGTTTGATCTCGAAAAAGAGAAAACGAATAATGCCTTCCAAACCAACTATGTATTATATAACAATGAATCTATAATCAGTAAGTATGATATATATTTCAAGCATAATTAAGCAACGAGCTAACTAAATACCGAAATCAGTTACAAGCTAATTACAAGTCCTAACGTACATTAATTAATGCTAGCTTCACCTTCTTGATCAATCAATTTTACGATCCATTGAACCCAGACAATGGTTGTCATTATCATTTTTCTTTGTCAACCATTTAGGGCTGCCAACACTTATGTCTGCATCTGTAGAATGAAAAGAAAAGTACGACCTAAAATCACTATATAACAAAGCCCCATGAGCTTCATTATTTAATTAATTGTACACGTACCCAAACCCAAACCAGAAGACATGGCTTCTCTGTCATCACCTCTAGTCATCAATCCCTGTTCAAATTCTCTCTCTCCCTTCTCTAAAAACAATTACCAAATTTCCTCATTTGGAAACCGTAGGCATTCCTTTGCACGTAACGGAATCTCATGCAAAGCCACGAACAGTAACAAAAACCCTAGGGATGACAAAAATCCTCCCCTAACAAACCTAGACAGAAGAAATGTACTCATCGGTCTCGGAGGCCTCTACGGTGTTGCTGGCCTCGGCGACCCCTTCGCCTTTGCCAAGCCGGTGGCCCCACCTGACCTAAGCAAGTGTGGACCAGCGGACTTGCCAGCCGGTGCTCAACAAACCAACTGCTGCCCACCGATATCAGACAAGATAGTCGATTTTACCTTCCCCTCGCCGTCTCCACTCCGAGTCAGACCGGCGGCTCACGCAGTTGATCAAGCCTATATTGATAAATACTCCAAAGCCATTGAGCTCATGAAAGCCCTACCGGACTCCGATCCACGCAGCTTTACCCAACAAGCCGATATTCACTGCGCTTATTGCGACGGCGCGTACGACCAAGTAGGCTTTCCTGATCTCGAGCTCCAAATCCACCAGTCGTGGCTGTTCTTCCCCTTCCACCGATACTACTTATACTTCTACGAGAGGATTCTCGGAAAACTCATCGGCGACCCAACATTCGCCTTGCCGTTTTGGAACTGGGACTCTCCACCGGGCATGAAGCTGCCGGCCCTTTTTGCCGACCCCAGCTCCCCACTCTACGACGAGCTTCGAAACTCCAACCACCAGCCGCCGACGCTCCTCGACCTCGACTGGAATGGGACTGACGTGCCGACCACCGAGGCGGACCAGATATCAAGCAACCTCAAGATTATGTACAGACAAATGGTGTCCAACGCCAAGAAGCAGCAGCTGTTCTTTGGACAAGCTTACAGGGCTGGCACCGATCCAGATCCGGGAGCCGGTTCAATCGAGACTACTCCTCATGGGCCGATTCACATCTGGACCGGTGATAACACCCAGCCCAATTCCGAGGACATGGGAAACTTCTACTCTGCTGGTAGAGACCCTATTTTTTTCTCACACCATTCTAATGTTGATAGGATGTGGAGTGTATGGAAAACATTAGGAAAAAACAAGGATATTACCGATAAGGATTGGTTGGACACCGGGTTTCTATTCTACGACGAGAACGCTCAGCTTGTCCGCGTGAAAGTACGCGACTGCCTTGACTCCAAGAAGCTTGGCTACGTATACCAAGATGTGGACATTCCGTGGCTGACATCAAGGCCAACGCCCCGTAGGTCGAAGCTTGCGAAAATAGCCAAGGCGGTTGGCGTGGCGCGTGCGGGGACGTCCGGAGCAAAGGTGGTGGGAAGAGGGGACTTTCCAATAAAGTTGGATTCGAAGATTAGTACGGTGGTGAAGAGGCCGAAGCAGAAGAAGAGGAACAAGAAGGAGAAGGAGGACGAAGAGGAGATACTTGAGATCGGAGGGATCCAGTTCGAGAAAGACGCGGCAGTGAAGTTTGATGTGTATGTGAATGACTTGGAGGACGATGATGAGCCAAGCAGGCCGGACGACAGTGAGTTTGCTGGGAGCTTCGTGAACGTTCCCCACAAGCACAAGGACAAGAACAAAAAAAAGAAGACGACCAGTTGCTTGAGGTTGGGGTTAACGGATTTGTTGGAGGATTTGGGGGCCGAAGATGACGAGAGCGTGGTGGTGACTTTGGTGCCGAGGTATGGGACAAAGTCTCTCAAGATTGGTAGCGTCAAAATTGAGTTTCTGGCTGATTGAGCAAGCCTAATTTTGCTACATGTAAACTATGTATATTGTTCATATTTTTAAATTAAGCGACTTTTGAACGTATCATTTGAAAGATAATGTTCTTCAACTTATCATTAATTAACATACACAGATTCATCATAGAAATGGTGATTGGGGTCTATATGATATATCCGATTCCAGAAATTAATGGCATAAAGCTAATGAAGATTTTGTTGGCCTTATCTACAATTTTGACAACCAAGCAACTTGTTTAGAATAATCTTATCTTATCGTTGGCGTTCCTCTTCATTCCTTTATGGCTTTATTCCATTAGAAAGTACGTGTGTAGGTCCTCCACTTGTTTGATACTTTGATCAGATCGGGGCCTATGCTGAACCTAGACACTTGGATGATCTTAAAATTCTAATAACTAACTAAACTCTTAGCAAGAAAAACAATTCCAAATAATTGAGAAGCATACATTACTCTCCCAAAAAAGGAAAAAAAATTATTACTCTTGGGGATGTGTATGTGTATGTTCATGGGTCTTGGAAAACTCTCGTTATGTGTGGCACGTCTAAGGTTGTGGAATATTTTTAGCTTTTACATGTATCAAAGTTTTGATCATTGAGTATCACGTGACATGACCAAACCACCTAATACATTTGACCTTTCTCTTTGTTTTGAATCGTCTATTAGTGTTTTTGTCTTGGTGTCAGACTGTCAGGGTTGTTGGATAAAATATTTGGAGCTTCAAAAATAGAAAAATATTGTGTGCTTTATAAATTTTTGTAGACCTTAGAAATACATGTCACGACCAAAGAAAAGAAATAATATTCACATGCTGAAATTTCTCGATGAAAATAAACTGCACTCATATATTACAAGCTAGTAACAAGTACAACACCAGAATCAGCATAATCAGTAGCTGAAAACTTACTAACTAAATACATCATAAACATGAACACCCAAATTAGAAACCAGAGAACCTAAAACTAGATCCAATTATTTGAGTTACTTCATTATGTGGTGTTTACATTAATTATTTGCTCCAAGTATATATAAAAATTAACACCATGCCAAAATCATTTGAGAAACTCGATCTTGATCTTCCCAATAGTCACAGGTCGTTTTACATGCTTTGGCACCAAAGTCACCTTGATACTGTCATCACCGTCAGCTCCCAAATCCTCCAACAAGTCCGTCATCCCAAGCCTGAGGCTCGTCGTCACCGTCTTCCTCCGGTGCGGCAAATACACAAAGGTCCCAGCAAACTCCGAGTTATCGGGTCGACTCAGATCGTCCTCGTCATCGTTAACATGCACGTCAAACTTCACAAACTCATCAGCCACAAACTCAATACCTTGAATCGCCAACACCTCCTCTTCCTCTTCCTTTTCCTCCTTTGTCCGACACTTCTTGGGCCTCGGCACCATGACAGTGATCACCGAGTCCAAAGTTATCGGGAAATCAGTGAGTTCCACTAACTTCTTTGACGTTGACTCGGCCGCCGCGTATGCTTTGGATTCACCGAAAGCCGGTGGTATTTCACTCATCTTTGATCCTAGCGCACCGATTAGCAATTTTCTCCTGACCAGTTTGAATTTTTCTATAGAGGATTGCTCATGATCATCATCATTTTGTTGACTGTTTGTATTTTTAATTGGTTTGATAGAACTACCTCTAAATACAAAGCGAGAATTAGGATAACTAAGTAAGGAAATTTGTGAACGGTTCTGAAAGATGGGAGAGATTGAAGAGTTGGAGTGAATTGAACGAAGTGGGGTGGGTAAGGGCGGTGAAGGAGAAGCCATATATATATTTGAGTAGTTGTATTTTGTTACGTTGGCCATTGTATTGGACTATCATTTTTTATTTTGGATATTTTGGAGGTCGGCAAGGTGTATATAATATTATATAACTCAACTTCTATATTTGATCATGTTTATTAGTAAATGACTTTACAAAATTTCTTATTGTTACATCTCAAATAATTAATGCAAACCTAACCTTCTTGTGTGGAAGGGAATAATGTGTTGTGGCAACTGCTAAAACCTCTATTAGCTTCTTTATTTAGTCATAAGTGGAAGCTTTTTTTATCTTTTTGATGCTAAAGTGTGAGAGGTGAGAACAGTCACGTACTAGATTTCTTCGGACTTGCATGCTTAGCTAGCTTTCTTCTTTTGTAGGTTAGAACTTGATAAAGAAGATTCAACTCAACGATAAAAATTTTAAAATTTAAAACTTACACTAAAAAATTCTAAATTTGTTTCGTCATGTCGTATGGTTTAGTTTGAATAATATTTGAGTAAAACCTTATATTATTTATATAGTTAGTACTTAGTATGATAGTATCCCATATTGAATAATATGTGAAATAATTTTTCCTAATTTTGGTGAATAATATACATTTGGCATATTTAAAAATTTATATATATACACAAAATCTTAATATGCATTGGATAAACGACATAATATGTTTTATTAATCTAGTAGCTCAATGAACATCGATCTAGGCACCGAAATACTCGATCTTGATCCTCCCAATGGTGACAGGTCGTTGCACATACCTTGGCACCAAAGTCACCTTAATACTGGTATCACCGTCAGCTCCCAAATCCTCCAACAAGTCCGTTATTCCCAAATGCAAACTAGTCCTCACCCTTTTCCTGCTCTGCGGCAAAAACACCAAGCTCCCAGCAAACTCGGACTTGTCGGGTCGACTCAGATCGTCCTCGTCATCGTTCACATGCACATCGAACTTCACAGCCTTATCCGCCACGAACTCAATGCCTTCAATGGACAACACCTCCTCTTCCTCTTCCTTTTCCTTCTTGCTTCTCGACCTCCTCGGCCTCGGCACCATGACACTGATCACCGAGTCCAGAGAGGTCGGGAACTCGGTGAGTCGAACCAGTTTCTTTGACTCGGCCGCGCGTGCTAAGTTTGGACGATTGATCAAGGTTAGCCCTCCCAAACCCAGAAGCACATTTCTCCTGTCGAATTTTAAGAGGGAAATTTGGTGGCGGTCAGGATTTTGATCACTGTTAAATGTTGCTCTAGCTCGATTTTGGACTGAGGAAACTATGGTTTTGTTTGGAAATATGTGACAGATTGAAGGGGTTGAGTAATGGGGAATCAAATTCACAGCCATGGCTTTGGTTATGTATGAACTATGAAGGAGGAGATATGATTCATCGAACAATTATATACATATGGCAGTAGATTTGTGATGACCAACCACATTCACAGCCACAAACTTGTACATAGGGTGTTGTCTTGGTGATAAGGACGAGACTTTCTTGCTATATGGTGGCCTACACTAGTCAAAATCATGCCACTTTGAATGACTTTATACGACACGCCGCACTTCTTAATAAAATAAAAAGTAATTCAGAAGTATAGAAAGAACGAAACCACAGACCGAATTAAATGTGATCCCTTGTTGGTATTGAGAAAATTTTGATCAATCAAATTGTGATCCACAACTTATTTAATCAACGATTAATTCAAGACTTTAGAGGTAGCAGGAGCGCATAAATTCTCAAAATGTTATCTGCAATTTGGTTTGGAAGGTACTTAATTAGTACGAGTACTGCAATATTTGTACTACCTCACAAATGTGTACTAAAATGTACTCCCAACGGCATATGTGTGTGTATAAAATCACTGCAACTCTTGTCCAATTATCAAACACATGCATGATGCATCCTAAGCTCCTATAGAATTAGTCCTCTTGTTTACTTCAAGCTTGTTTCTTTTGTTTAATATATGCAGGCTCCAATAGTACACAAAGAAAAATGGGGCGGGGTAATTTTTCATACCTTGGCACCAAAGTCACCACTAGATCATTGTTATGGATTTTCTACGAAGATGTTTACAATCCTAGTGATGACTTTGGTGCCAAGAAATGAAAAATGGTTAACCTGGATATAGATGTAATTACGGAAGCTAGCTAGCTCTCAATCTCTCGTGGCAGGCACTTTGGCTGGCGGCATTTGGAGGACTCAGGGTTGATTCAGATGGCACTTTGAAGGGAATTTAGCTGGTGGAACGAGTCAAGCTCTGATGTGACAAATGATGCTCATTGCCATCCACTCACGGTATGTAATTGTATTATTTGGGATTTGATCAGGAGGACCAATGGTAGAGATAGAAAGTGATATGTTTACAATATAAATCAGTTCTTAATTTTTCATATCAAGAGGGGAGATTCGAACCAATTAATTATTAGTCTAGTGATTTTATATTCTGAGTGTTGTATTGAAGTCCAAATTCTCCCTAATTCATATGAAATAAAAATAAATTGAGGAATTTAAATTCATAATTTGAGTATAGCTTAAAATTTATAATCCTCTCTTATTCGTTAATATTATATGAATATGTTAATTTTCAAAGTTATGAGAGAGAACTAAAATTTTGATTCATGGTAAATGTTCCAAACGACAATAATTTTTTTTGTTTTAAAGAAATAAAATAAAAACAAAATTACTGAATTGCAGTGTGAAGCCAAAGGCCCAAATCCACTTGTCCTAAACTCCTAACCCTTTATTTAATGTAATATAAGAGAATCTAGGTTTTCCTAATTTCCCGGGAGCGGCGGCGTGGGGTTAAAAGAGTGGTAAAAGAGTGGTAAACATGTTTATCTAAGAAGCGCGTGAATAATCGGTGACTGGTTCTTGAAGAGGTTTTATTTAAATAAATGTGTGATTGTAACGTTTTAGGCTTTATCTTGTTTTAATGTCCCAACATTATTCATAATCTCCTCCTCGTAACCTTTGTGTAGTGAGTATTGACTCTGTGGGGTTTAGTGGGCTTCTGAAGGAAAATGGCTTCAAGGCTGGTCTTGGCTGTTGTTTCTGTGCTTGATCTGATTGCTTTTGCTCTTGCTGTGGCTGCTGAGCAGAGAAGGTCTACTGTAAGTACCTCACTCTCTCTCTCTCTCTCTCTCTCTCTCTCTCTCTCTCTCTCTCTCTCTCTCTCTCTCTCTCATATGGTTATTAATTAACAACTGTTTTAAGTCTTTGGGGTTTAATTCTGTGTTCTATTTTAAGGGTTTATTGCTAGTTTATGGAGAGGGATTGTTTTTGGTTTATGGTAAACTCAAGTTGCTGTTTTAAAGGGTTTGTGGGTTTTTGAGATTTTTAAGAGACAGAGACTGTTTTTGATGGTTTTGGCATTCAGACATGTAAATAAGAAGAGGGTATGGTCTGAATCTGGGTATTCTCAAGCTACAAAAGTCCAATATAGTTAACTGTATGCTGAAGATGGAAATTTGGAAATTGGGCTATCTAGATGAGTGAATATAGTTCTCTTCTTCTGGTATTTAGTTTACAATAAGTTAATTCAAGATTGTTGTAGAAAGCTAATAAATTGGGGGAGCATCCATGTCAATGAGTTATGCCATAAATTGCTTAAGATTTATATGCCATGTGTCTCCACCATTTTAACTAGGTAGATTGCCCCATCTCATTTCAAAACTCCCCTGATTTGGTTTAGAATGTGAATTTTGCTTGCGAAGGCCAGTAACTCATTGGCAAGATTATTAATCTGCATAACATGAATAGATACGGAATAAGCCAGAGGTTGTAGTTAAAATTAGACTATGAATCTTGAATTGAGTTGCACTTGAAATTAAATATCTTAAAAGCCCAAGGAAAAGAGAGAAATCTTGTATATGTGCGTCCTCGATGTTCTACAAGAATTGCAGGCATAGTTTAATTGCTTTCAATTGATGTTAACAGAAAATAGGGGTAAACATGCTCTAATAATCTAAATAAAAGATTAAATGGGTTCTCATATAAGTAGAACAATAGTTGAAGTCATTGATACTAGAGCATATATTAGTCTTGCTGTGTGGATGGTCCTAATTCCTCTATTATTTCTCCCCGGCAGGCTAAGATTCAAAAGGATGGAAATTCCAGCCATTGTGTGTATGACTCCGACATTGCCACCGGCTTAGGTGTTGGGTCATTTCTGTTCCTGTTGGCAAGTCAGGCTCTTTTGATGGTCGTAAGTCGATGCTTGTGCTGTGGAAAGGCTTTGAGACCCAGTGGTTCTAGGTCATGGGCTATCACGCTATTCATTACCAGCTGGTATGTGTGTTTTTGCACAACTTTTCTGTTGAATAACTTGGTCATGCGGAGAAATTATTACATGCTTCAAAATCTTTAGACTTTCACTAGAACTGGCTAATTAATCTAAACTTTGCTTATCACTTGTTGTCCAAAGACCAATCTCGGACTTGTAATTGACTGTTATGTATCATATTGAATCACCAGGGTGTTTTTCTTCATTGCTGAGGCATGCCTGCTTGCCGGTTCAGTCAGAAATGCCTACCATACCAAGTACAGGACTCTGCTTGCCGCTGAAAAGCTTTCATGTGAGACATTGAGGAAAGGGATCTTCGGGGCTGGCGCCGCCTTTGTGGTCTTCACAGGCATAGTCTCTGAGTTTTATTATGCTAGTTATTCCAAGGCTAATGATGCCGAGGCTCACTACGCCAAAGACTCTGGTGTGACGATGCAGAACTTTTGAACCATGATATTATAGTTGGTACTTGGTTGAGTGACATGTTCTTTTTAGTTCTTATGAATATGGAGTTAGTTAACAGGATATATGATTGAATCCATGATTTTGTGTATGATATGGAGTTTAGTAGGGGATTTTACTCAAGTTGTTTGCTGTTCTCTGTCTCATAGTTTATTGGACTCGTGCTTTTGGAGCCATCCATGCTGTGCAAATGTGTGCTTCTGAATTCTATTTTTTGGTTTTGGGCCGGCCCAAAAATTTCCAGATGATGAGGATTTTTATGGATTTTTATTTTATTTTTTATTACACAACAACTGTGTCATCGATACTTCTTTCTCTCAGAGATTGATTCATCAAATATAGTCACACAATTTCAAGCACCATTCTATAATAACAAAACAATGTTTTGGCAATTACTTTACAACCAAAAAATTCTAAATTCTGTCGCGACTAGAAGCAAAGAATAATTTGGAACCAGTGGCCATAAAATATAGGCAAACAAATCCTGAAATGATTCAGATGAAGTCCATAATATACATGTATATCCGCAAGAATCTTCCATCACATTCTGTCAGTCACTTCTTGCTGTACAAGACCCCATTTTCTGTCATCTTTCCTTATATCACAAAGCACTAAGCACTCCCCCAAAATTGAATCAAATTGATTTCATGTTAGTAGAATTGTAGGTTTCAACAAGTTAAAGAAAATGCAAGAGAGAAACTGCAAGAGTTACAAAATGGACAAATCTTAATTAGTAGCCTTGAAAAGTCAGCTTTTAACAGTCTTACATCTCTGTGTGTAGAACTTACAAGATTGAGAGAGAGAGTGAGTGAAATAAATGAAGTACCATAAAATCATGATCACCTGAAGATCATAGCACAAAATATATAACTGACAATGACATTGAGAGAAAGAGACTGTTTGATACACACCCAACCCAATTCAAAGAGAAAAACCTCTATAGACACCCACTAACTAATTAAAATGGTTAAGTACTAGTACCCTTTTATGGGTTCATATCAGAATCATCCCAAGGCACATTGAGATCAGTAGAAACAAGGGTTTCAATGTCCTCCCAATTCCAGTCGTTGTTTGACGTGTAAACGCCGGCGCTTGAATTATTAGGCTGAGGGATTGTGCTGGCTGTTGAGGGCATGATGCTTGTGATTGTTGGCTCCTCCATGACTTTAAATTCTTGGGGATAGTTATAGACATTTGGGGATTGAAAAGAGGTTGAAATTGTGTCAAAGGAACTTGAAGTACTTGAGCTTGAGAAGGGAAAGCTTAGTACTTGGGCTCTACCACCTTGAAGAAAATTAAAAGGCTTGGTAGTAGTACTTAAACCTGATGATGATGAAAATATATGGTTGTCCAATTCACTTGAGGTGATCAGATTCTGTTGAGGAAGCAAAACCGATCCCATGTGGGTATTGAGCCTTTGCTCTCCATCAATTGCCAAGTGGGTGTTAAGCCTTTGCACACCATCTGTTAGATCAAATGCCAAGTTGGGATTGTTGAGCCTAGTCGTCGTAGCATTAGTACTAGCACCGTTTGCGGTGGTTTTGACAGCAGAGGAACTAGAATTTGACTTCCTGGTGCGCTTGTTTTTGCGGCCATGGCCACCAACGGGGACGTTTCGGAGAGTTCCGCCTTTGGTCCAGTGCCTCTTGCAAGCTCTGCAGAAGTGTCTGGGCTGAGACTTGTTGTAGTTGTTGTAGTAACAGAACTTTGTGTTTGTTGATTCACACCTCGGACACTTCAACTGCTCAGGTTGCTCCTGATTTTGTTGCTGTTGCCGCCTCGCCACCGGCGGTTTTGGCAGCTCAAAGCTTTGTGCTTGCAACAAGGTCTGACTCCAATCCAGCCCATCACTACTAACCTGCTTGGTACTCAATCCCATCTCCTAAATCAAACGTACACCTTGATCGATCAAAACCCTGAAACTAACGACGACCCAATTAAGAGTACGTGATGATCTATGCGAATACCCTTTTGAATTTGTGATCCAGATGGATGAAGAATTATGTGTACAAATTTCTAGCCCTTGGAACGAGGTAGAAGAAGAGAAAGCAATCTGAAGAGGACGAGGTTAATGTTGCTTATAAGCCAGAGAGTTTCAGGTACTGCAACGAAATGGCTGGGAAGCTGATATGAAGAGGTGAGCATATCTTTATGTAAAAGAAATATTAGTGTTCGTTAATTCACACAAGAATATATGAGAGAGGAGATGATGATGATGACCAGAAATTTCTCAAAAAGCTTTTGTATGGTCCAAGATAGTTTGTGTGATATATGTGGGGTTTGGTACTACTAGTGAAAATGAGGTGTGGTGGCTGGCAACCCTATAAAAATTATGCAAGCTTGTAAGTGACAATCAATAGTAGCATGCTCTCTCAATTTTATAGAGGAAGCTACTTAAATAATAAGGGAAACAACGTGGAGAAGAAGAATGGGAAATGGAAAGAGGAATTACTTAACCCCGAAGTTGATGGTGGGTTGGTGACATGTGGCTGCTTCAACACCATTGATAGTGCTTTGCAATGTTGGCTATATATGTAAAAAGAACATATACTACGTGTGCATGTACTTTGCATTAATTCTCTCTTAAGTTAAACTTCATCCGTAGTGATTAATCTCAAAGTTTGATACTCCGAAATATGATCCATTTATATAATTTAATATGTTAAAAACTGAATCAAATAGTCCGAAGTAATATAAAATAAAACATCTTGTAATTAATAATAGAATTAGATTTCATCTTTCCTAACTTTACATTCTCATCATATCTACGGTTGCATATGATATGTTGTTGAAATATAATTTATAATTATTTAAATTAACGATGATGATTTAGGAATTTTTTTTTTCTTGTCAAATTTTGAGGAAAATTTAGAGATCGAGTGAGAAACATATAAGAGGAATAAAAGTACACGTACTACAATCCATGGGCTAGTTAGCTAGGTTGTTTTTTTTTTTGGACAATGAGTTAGCTAGGTCGAGACTTGAGACGAGCTATGTTGTTTTGTGAAGGACGGTTTATATACAGAGCCTAATAGAGGGGTGGCGGGTGGACCCCAAATTTGTAGGGATAAAATTGCACAGTTCCATCACCATCACGTGGCTACTAGTAGGGTAAACCCTACAATGGTCGATGATCCTAATTTCGTTTGGCCCTTTTTACATGTGATTTACACGTTACACATCTTGGCGTATTCGTCCCATCACATCCATGCATGCACCATGCAATATAAACTAGCTAGAACCCGATTTTTTATTTATTTTTTCAATAAAATTGGAACTATGCAGAGGCTAATTCGTTCAGAAAAGCTTGGTATTGTTCTTCTTGCGAAAGCTTGCATTGGTGTGTTGAAGATGTGAAGCAACCGCACTGGCCCTCGTACCTTATAGCTAGGGTTTCCAATTTTTGGGACAACCTATATTTATTGAATGACTATGTTCATGATTGAGATGTAGGACCTATTATATAGGCATAAGCTAAGTAGGCGACCGCCTATGGCTATCGAGGTTACGGGCCTCATAATTTTTAAGCTCTTTGTATACATTATTACATATATATTTATCACAAACTTATATAATTATTTTACATGAGTATTTACGTACCGTGTATAGGGAAAAAAATATATTACATCAATGAGAATGTTCATGTAGGCGTGAGCCTCATTTCTTTAGTTCATCGACTCAGGGACGTCGGCGTCGGCGTCGGCACCGAGCCTCCCAACTCTCGGCTAATCTATACTCCGGCTCTAGATCGGTCGTGTGATGAGTGAATAATCTATTGAGTTGATCGATATGAGATCCACATGCCCTGATGCACATGCATATATATAATTAGGGCACCACACGAAGTGTGTGTATATAAGAAAAAAAAAATATGAAGCCAACATTATCTTGTTTGTTGGATTGCTTGGTTTCAAAGACAGAGAGAGTGTGAATGGAATTGAATAAATAGAAGAACCTGTTCGAGTGTTCGTGATCGATCTGTACGTTGGTTAGGTAAAGGTTCGTCTTCCACGTAATTCTCAAAAGGATACGACGGAATCAGAATGTCTGTCGTAAACGAATAAAACCTAAAAAAAATTTAGAAAAAAGGAAAGTCTTAATGAGGTGACCAAAGATACCGAAGCTGAGCCATCATATTCATACTTGATTAATACATATATATATAAAAAAACAATTCAATCTCACTGACTGACCAAACAAAGAGAAATACAGAAAAGCTTAAAATATATATGAGAAACGCATGCAAGCCAACCCTTTGTTTTATTCTTTACTATCATTATCGGTAATTAACTAATATCAATAATTAACTATATTAATTTCCATGTGAAGGAGGATTAGGAAGGGTCCAAAATGATTGTCCCCACGTGTCCTGGTATCATGAGTTGATGGCGATCCCTGGGGCTGGACCAGGTTTGATTGATGGTCCCTGCAGATAGAAATTAATTAACATGGATGATCGATCTGGGTGTGTTTAGGTTGGTCCATATATGCAACATTAATTAAATTAATTAAGGTCACTTTGAATAATTTTGAAACCAAACCAGTTGTTAGCTAGTCAGCGATCATGATTCATAAACATCTATGAATAAGGAAATGAATATAAAACCAGTAGCTGCAGCTGGTGTATGTACTGCTTCTTCCTGTTTACACTTCAAAACCCAATTAAACCATACAAGTTCAGATGCAGGACGGAAGCATATATAATGACCAAGAACTGGGGTCAACACAGCAATTGTGAGACACAAGAAATGAGTGCAGGAAATGTTTAAGACATGTATATATGTAGGTACCCTATTTGACTTAGGTCAGATCTCTAATCTTATAGTGGGTAGCTAGAGGGAGGTGGGTGATGGGTCCATTAATTGATTGTTTAATTATCACTTGCATGGAAGGGTACAAGTAGTAAAGAATAATTAGAAGTATATATAGATTGGATTTGACACAACCTTTCACATGGGACTTGTGAGTCTCATCGATCGGTCACTTTGTGTAATGCACTCTTTAGGTTGCTACTAGCTAGCTAGTGCTCTTATTCAAATCTAGCCATAATAACATCGAATAAAAATTCATCAAAACCCTAGGAGGCTAAGAGTACTGCAGCAAATTATTTTGATGCAACACGTACACCAGCAATTGAAGAATATTTAAAAAAAAAATATCTATGCAACATCATATTTCCAAGTTCCAAGCAAATGGATAGTACGTACAAGCCCAAAAACGCCTGATCTTTGCTTGTTGCGTACTATATATTTGAAGTAATGTGCATCCATTGTTATTCTAACAATCGGTCTTTTAGATGTTGGGCTCAGGATCCATATATGATGGGCGGCCTCAAGGTTTCCAAACCAAGGTACAAGCATTCATAAATATGATGCTGTGGGTTTTTTTTTGACACTCAAAGTAGAAAGAAAGAAAAGGCTCAGTCTTCCTGACAAAGTGAAACAAAAACAAAAGAAATCCACAGATTTTAGAAATCCACAGATTTTTGTTAGTCTTTATCAAAATCATTAGAAGATGGACGCAATCGAGAAACTATTCCCTGATCATCAATGTTATTTCCAGCCATTGTTGTCCAAAAAGTATACTGGAGAAACCACACCCCCACACCTTGTTTTCCAAAAACAGAAAAGAAAAAAGAGAATAGATTCCCAAATACGAGTGAACTGTGAATGGAAAGGACAAGGAAAAAAAGGCATACATACATGAGAATTATGAGATTATGAGAAGTGCATAAAAGTGAATATGAGTGAATAATCATATATTAAAGATCATACACCAAAGGTACCAAGGTTAACATCACATTTTCAATACTATCCAATACAGCAGTTAGGATTTAAACATGCTGGCCCTCTATAATTCTAAACATCACGCTCGGCTTCCAGCAAAACTCGATACAACTCAGATCTCTCATGTCTGGCAAAAACAATTATACCAAAACACGCCCTAAAACTTGAAATCCTTCTTTTTGTTGGATTTGCCTTCCTTATCCTGCATCTTACGTTTCCTCTTCTTCTCATTCTGCAGTAGTAAGAAATCTATCTCATTAGAATTTGTCTCAATGTAACTGAATATTCATAAACAAACACGTGAGATATACAGAAGAAGCACACACCTCTGCAACCATGTCACTGAAATCCTCCCGCTGACTTCGCAGCTTCTCCTCCTCCCTTGCTTGTTCATACCTGTGGAAGGCAATATATAAGTTTACAAACTGTTTCTCATGCGAAAAGGTAAAGGGAACAAAAATTGAAGACGTTTTCACTTACTTTTCAGGTAAGACATTCTCCATAGCTTCCAATTCTTCAGGTTGTAGAGTGACATCAACTTTATCTGCTTTCTGACCTCGGAGCAGATCCACCCTTTTGGCTCCTGCTTTGTCTTGGGTGCCGCTACCAACAACATACGTGTGAGTTGTTCCAAGCAATGTGCCTGCAGCAATTCTTTCTTCTTTCTCTTCAAGTACCTTTACAACACAAGTCAGAAGAAGAATTAGAAACAAAATTGAATCAACACATGTTAGGTTGAAATGAAAGAAGTCTCTATCAGTAAACTTACTTGGTATAAAGGCCTTTCAGGTTCCTTTCTCTGCTGCTTGCGAAGGTCAATGACATCAGGTGTCTCAACGCCAGTGGGAGTACTGAGAAAGAAGTGTGGAAGTTTATAAGTAAAAAGGACAACTCACAAAATTATCTTCAATGGAAAAAGACCCAGGGAAAAGAAAGATTTTGTCTCAAAAATGGAAATGAAAATGAAAATGGGAAACGAAAAGAACGTATACCTTGAAAGGCTATCTACAGATTCAATACCATCCTCTATATCTTCTTCCTCCATCTGTTCCTCCTCTTCCTCCTCTTCTTCTTCCTCTTCCTCTTCCTCCAAATCACCCCAATGCTTTGTCTTATCAACCGGCTCTTCCTAAAATTTAGAAGGAACAAAAATGTTATTTTGTATAACATGCATATGCTACAATCTAATGCCAATTAATTGAAGTAAATAACATCTTAAGTCGAATCATAAATATATTTCCAATTGTATTTTTTTTTTGGAACTTTGTAGTTGGCTTTCAAGCTACGAAGTAAAATCTGATTGTCCAAATCACAAGCAATACCTCATAATTAGGCTGATCTTGTTGCTGAACACCAAAAACATCCCCATACAAAGGTTGGCCATACTGTTAAGAAACCAAAGAAAAGCTGATTAGTTAAAACCAAATAGTCGTATAAAGCAGCTTGAATTATATACATATAATAGAAATGCCGAGCACTTAAAAACTTACTTCATCAACAGGAGGCTTTCCCCAGCCACCTGGATGGTAACCAAAGCTAGCTCCGGCGGGGATAGGAGCATTCAGTCCAGGGATTTTCAAATGTGGATATGATGGTGGAGGACCATATCTCTGGAAGAAAAATACCAACAGTTAAGACAATACCAAGCATTAACAAACAGTTCAAAAACCAGAGCTAAAGAGAACAAAAGATATTTGCAGTTTCACCTGCATATTAATGAGCCATGGGGGAGGAGCACCATCTGGCATACCAAGAGCTTCTTTCAGTTCATGTGACAACATGCCTGGCTTCATCTCCCTTAATTTTACCTGAGCAAAAAAAACAGGAAAACAACATGAAGCTGCACCTTCATAAGGAAAAATAGTACAATTATAGCAAAAGGAATTATTTCCTTGAAGTGTATTCTTCATTTACTTGGCTAGGAATGAGTACTGCATCATATGAATGCAAGAAAGAAGAGGAATAAATTTTACCCAATCCTCGACCAAATAATATTCATTTGACCAACACAAAAAATGTCTCTGGAGCAGAATATTATTGAAGCAAGAATAATACCTCAAACTCTTTCCCTTCATGGTACAGATCACCAAGTGTTGTGAGCTTTGGCTTAGTCTGGTACTTGAAAAACGCATCATGAAGAACCTAAAACACAGATAACAGTCTCCTCAATAAAACATTACATACAACATTAAAATAAGAGTCCAAAGACTGATGCGAAATATAATAAAGGGAAACCTGATAATCAATATCCATTTTGCCCATCTTTGGTTGCATACGTTCTCGTTGCTTTTGCTTCAACTTCTTACTATCTTCTTTTTCAATGTATGCCTGCAGTAGAAAAACAATATTGAAGTCAGCGTCATTGAGAAGTTCAACCCTGCCAGAAAAAGAAAGGACAAGGACAAAAAAAAAAACCACAATTATATTATAACATGAATACCAAAGTTGCCTATACAGGTAACTAATGCAAGTATGGTTAAAGTGCGACTCATGACTTTCATTCAGCAGAACTGTCATTTCAAGTGACTGTTCATGACTTTTCTGGAAATATTTAAAATAGATACAAGCAGCTATAGAAACACCACATGTGTGGGTGGTGCAGTTACACAAACAATTGCTTCTATATAAGAAGCAAACAGGCGAGCCAAAAAGAATAATCAAAATATAATATCTCATGATCAATTTACCTGTCTAATTTTCTCAATTCCGGTTGCAGCAATGAAATCAGGAAGCTGAAACGGTTGCTTCTCAATACCACGTTTACCCTGCAAAATCAATCCAGTCTCGATGAGATACAAGTACTAGTATAGTTCTACACCCAAATCAGCAGTCTAATAGATTAAAATAATAGATGAACGCCCGAGCACTAAGCATTAGGGAAAGGCATCTGAAAGTTCAAAGCAGATACATCAGCACCTTTAAAATAAATAAAAATTATCACTATGCTAAGAATATCCCCCAATAATGGCACTATTATGCCTAGATCCCCCAATCACACTAGCAGATACATATAAAGATAAATCAATCAAGGGTGCCTTTTGCCAAACACCTACAAGTCCAGGCTCCATGGTAGCCACAGCCGCTCCCCTGCAAAGAACCACATGTATACATATAAGAGAAACCTCATCGACGTGATCTTCCCACACCCTATTCCCTAATCCCCTCATGCTAATCATACCCATTAATCATGCATCCACATTTTAATCAATAGTTTTAACATCAGAGAGAATCACTAACCTGTAAAAATTTCCTTTTCTGGCACCAATGCCTTGGCACCGGCACAGTATTCCGATATGATTTCAAAAACACCAACAATTTAGGATCAGCTGCAGTTGCATCCCACACCTGGAACATATTAACAATTAAACAATCTTAATTTCAAAGCTGTACAAATGGACAAAAAACAACATATAGAAACAAAAGGCTTATCAGAAATGCAATCCGAGTTAACAAAACAGCATGCATACCTCAACAACATCAGGCCTTGCACAGATCTGTTTCAATTCTGCAATCTTCATTCGCCGTTGAAGCTGAAAGATATATTGGCATTAGCCTCAACTAAGATAATGATGATAATAATGGAAAACCGTAACAACACTATTAACAACCTTTTTCTTCTTGTTTGAAACGCCTTTCTCTTTTTGTTGATTATCCTGTTCCTCCTCTTCAGAATCTGAATCAGCCTTCTTCTTTAGGGCTCCTTCTTGAGACTCATCTTTCTTTTCCTCCTGAATGCATAAGAGAAGTCATGAATCACATAAGATCCTAGTAAGGAAGACATTCAGGTGTGCTATCATAAAGATAGATATGACAGATTCAATATACAGAAGAAAAAAAATCCGTTTTTACCTCGACACCCGCGGCATCCTTGAATGTGAATTTTTCGAAAATTTTTCTGAACTCCTCATCCATGTCTTCATTTAACTCGGCTTTCTCTGGAACATACTCGATTTCAACTTGCTCAACAACCTACAAAGTATATGCACAAGATATGATGACCGACCATAATTATGAAATTGAAAACAGAGAGAATTCAAGAACAAGTACATGCTCTACTGACAAAAAGTTCCTAAGAATCTCTAAATAGTATGCAATAAACTACAAAGTTTTCAAGAAAAAAAGTTTAGAAAAATAAATGAATGAACCATTTATTAACACAACTATCAACCATAAGATAAACAACTAATGTTTTCAGCTCCACTTTTTTTCACCATTTGGCTCATACATAAGCAGATTGATAAAAATGTGACGCACATGAAGGCTGTTAAACAACCAAGGACGGTGGGACTAAATAGCACAACAAAGCCCAATCCTAACAACTGTTTCTTTTCTGTAGATTAATCAGGTGGAGTACTTACTCCAGTAAGTATAACATTCTAACTGAAAAGACACTATAACTCGAGATAAAGAGTGAATGAGAGAAGCAAGAATATGGCTCAATCAAACGCAGCAATCGTTGGAACACCATGATTAAAACCCTTCACACTGCCACACAAAGCAAAGAACGGAATCCCCTACGCTAATTAGGCTGAAGCATTGAGCAAAAAACCCTAATTGCATCCAAATCAGAGCAAACCCTAGAAATCTACTTCAATAACTAACCAAACAGTTCCGAGATAAGAGGCAGGGAGAAAGAACCTGTTGAGGATCGTTGTTCTCCTTCACGTCATCACCGTCGCTCAAGTCGCTGGCGGTGGCCTCCGGCGCCTGAGAAGCTTTCCTGTTCTTCTTCTGCTTTCTCCTCCGACGGCGTCGTTCGCTCTCCCTCGATTTTTTGGCGGCGGTGCCGTTAGCTGTGTTGGAGAGTGGGTTCAGATCGCCGTTCGCGACGGCGCCGTTTGGCTGCTGCGAGAGTGTCTCGGCAGTCATGTTAGGATTGGGGAAGAAGACACAGCGAAAACAAATCGAAGAGAATATCAGAGTGACTTGGGTGGGTGTATTGTGTAAGAAGGGAAATAAATTGAGGGAGATGATCAAGATTGGGTTTTATATGTATACGCACCGGCACGTGATTCGTCAGGGAGGGCTAAATCACGTTGGGCCTTATCTTGGCCCGTTTTACAGATTTTTGTAGTTTGGTTTAACACCTCCCAATTTTAAATGGGCTAGGCCATTGTTAAAAAAAAGATGGGCTCGGCCCAAAATATTATAAAACTTGAGTTCTTAGAATATATGCAGTGGTAAAGGTTAAAAGTTAAGGCCTGAACTAAAATTTAAGCCCCAAAAATTATACTATTCACAATTTTAGAGTTCTCCACAATTTTATGTTTCCACAAATGAGGTCTAAAGTCTAAGTCAGTATTGATTTTTGTATTAAATCTGGGCTATTCTTTATGTACAAAGAGATGTAGTCCATTGATTTAGTGAAACATGTGTTAGGCTATGCATTTTAGGCTATTTGAAATTTCTAAACTTTAGAACAAAGGAAAAGCCGGAAAGGGACACAATGGACACGCAAACAATTCATGAGTAAATTAGTCCTCGACTGAATAACAGTGGGCCCGCGTCCAGTTCTTTACCATCTTTTGGACTCTGAAGTTGTAGCGTCCTCTGTTTCTCGGACCAAAAACAAACCTCCTCCTCTGTTTCAGATCTGAGAAAACACACAGAATTTTTTTTTCATTCTTTCCCTGAAATTGAGTCAAACTGAATAGCAGAGTTGCCCACGTAAAGAGTTCCTCGCTTTCTCTTCCTCCTAATCAAGAAACACAAAAAGCATGAAAACATAGAGGAGGAGAGAGATTGATCATAATTAAAAGTTCACCCACAATTCACACATCAAGCAATTTTGGAGGGAAAAGGGTGTAATGGGTTTGATGGGTCTTGAGGAAAATAGGAATGCTGCTGAGAATGGAGTGTTTGGGTCTGACTCGTCCGAGTTTCAACTCGGGAGCAAGAACAAGTACAAGAGAATGCAGTCTGAGGTCACAGAAGAAGAAGATGGTCCATTGACAAAGGAAAATCGTGATACCAAGAAATATGTGTTTGCTTGTGCCATCTTTGCCTCCCTCAATTCTGTGCTTCTTGGATACGGTTGGTATTTCATTCCATCTTTTCAATCCTACTTTTTTATGTGATCTGTTAAGTTTTTTGCTTGATCTGCTTGATTCTTTGAAACCCATGCATTTTCCTTCCATTCGTACGTTTTAATTTTTTTAAGCTATGGTCTTATATGTTTCTGTTTTTTTTTTTTTTTTTTTTTGGCAAGTTATATGTTTCTGTTTGATCTGCTAATTTAGCAAATTCCTAGATTGTGTCAGAGTTGTCTGATAAACAATATAATTGCCTAATTGGTATATAGAGATGGAGGACATTTGTGTAACTTGGTGGTAAGACTAAGTGCACTTTTTTGCAAGTGACATGATATTTAGTAATATTACAATTCTATGAATTTGAGATATTCCAGGTGAAGCCAAATACCATATTTGAGTTAAGTTCCAGAAGTATTGGGTAGCAAATTTCACTGATGAAGTTAAAATGTCACCAAGCAGTCTTGTTTTTAAATGCTTAATTTTAACACTTGAAAATACCATAATGAAATAAAGATACTGTTTTTAACAATGAAAGTTGGTGCCTTTAAAGAATATGCAGTTGAATTGTTCTTTCTGTTCAATTTCTTTGGGTCTAATGACTCTGATCCATTTTGATTTTGGAACTGTATAAGAGGAAAATTCAAATCAATCTTCACCTGTGTTCATATATAATGTGTATTGATCACAATGCAGATGTGGGTGTTATGAGTGGAGCAATTTTGTTCATACAGGAGGATTTGAAAATCACAGATGTACAACAAGAGCTTCTTGTTGGGATTTTGAGCATAATCTCCCTCCTGGGTAGTTTAGCAGGTGGGAAAACATCAGACGCCATTGGTCGAAAATGGACTATTGCATTTGCAGCCTTTATCTTTCAGACAGGTGCAGCTGTAATGACACTTGCTCCTTCTTATGAAGTACTGATGATTGGTAGACTCTTTGCTGGTGTGGGAATAGGATTCGGGGTCATGATTGCACCTGTTTACATTGCTGAGATCTCACCTTCAATAGCTCGAGGCTCTCTTACTTCATTTCCTGAGATCTTTATAAACCTAGGCATCCTTCTTGGATACATATCAAATTATGCTTTTTCGGGGCTTCCGGTGCATATAAGCTGGAGGGTCATGCTTGGTGTGGGAATCATACCTTCAGTGTTTCTTGGATTTGCTCTTTTTGTGATCCCCGAATCCCCGAGGTGGTTAGTTATGCAGAATAGGATTGAAGAAGCGAGAATAGTGTTGACCAAGACTAATGAGAGTGAAAGAGAAGTTGAGGAGAGATTGGCTGAAATACAGCTAGCTGCTGCAGGGATGGATAATGCTGAGAATCATGAAGCGAAAGCTATATGGCGCGAAATTTTGAGTCCTTCTCCCCCAGTTCGACGAATGCTGATTACTGGTTGTGGAATCCAATGTTTCCAGCAGATTACAGGCATTGATGCAACTGTGTATTATAGTCCAACAATTTTCAAAAATGCCGGGATTAAAGGCAACACTCAACTTCTTGCTGCAACTGTTGTTGTCGGGATTACAAAGACTTTGTTCATCTTGGTAGCTATTTTTCTTATTGACAAAGTGGGGAGAAGGCCTTTGCTTTATGTGAGCACTATTGGAATGACCACTTGCTTATTCGGTCTGAGCCTTGCGCTGGCTTTTCTGGGAAATGGAAAACTTGGGATTGGATTGGCAATATTAGCCGTTTGTGGAAATGTAGCTTTCTTCTCGGTAGGTATTGGCCCAGTTTGTTGGGTCTTGTCATCCGAAATCTTCCCTCTAAGGCTTCGAGCTCAAGCATCCGCGCTTGGGGCAGTTGGTAGTAGGGTTAGTAGTGGTGTGATTACCATGTCATTCCTCTCGGTGTCTCGAGCAATTACAGTTGCAGGAACCTTCTTTCTTTTTTCGGTGATTTCAGCTCTCTCGGTTGCTTTTGTGCATACATGTGTTCCGGAAACAAAAGGGAAGTCTTTAGAAGAAATTGAAATGCTTTTCCATCATGAAGGAGAATGGCAAGCAGGTGAAGTAGAAATGGGAGACGCAGAGCGTCTAGTTCAGAAAGAATGAGTGCAGAAAGATTTGTTTGAGTAATTGTACTTCTTTGTTTGCCCAAATTGGTCGAGTATTATACTGATTTTTCTGTGAAATGTAACCACTGCACATATTACAACAGAACCAAAAGAGAGAAGATTTAGTCGATTTGTTATTTTTGGCCTCCATTCCACATTTGCTGCATAATGTTTAAATGCTTCAAAGTGAAACAATAAGGATTCAGTATCAATTTCTGCACCAACCATTCTTTGTAATGCTTCAAAGCTAATGAATCTAGACCTCCAATATTTCAACCTCACAGATAATTAACAATCTGATCAGTTTTCCTCAGTTAAGCTTTCTTTACATCCATGAACTAGCATCTGGAAATAATGTGAATGACTTTTAATCCTGTAAACAACATCCTTCCTTGTTTGGTATGAAATCTTTCTAGTTATCTTCGAAGTTCTGCATTACTGTTGCAACCTCAAGAATTGACAAGAACTTGTATCTTTGTGATTTTAAAGCATTAGAAAAAAAATTTGGAAACTGTACATTGCCAAGGGCTTTTGTTCCTGATTGAATCAGATCAACGGCAACTATTCTATCTACCTTAAATTTAGGGTTGATCCGCTCATTGGTTGACCTCAAATCCTACGGCTCTCAGTGCATTCAACTTCGATGTTGAACAACATCTCAAGAGCCAATATGTTCTTTTCGAAGTGTATATACACACACACATATCTCATTGTTTGTTAAAGGGATGCATTTGAGGAGTTACCGAAAATGAAAGAACATAGCAAGGTCACATGTAGTGGAGAACACCACCTACAATATAAGGACAATCCCCAATCGCTATAGATATCAAGACATACATAAATTCCAGGGGTTGATCTTGTCCTTTTAGTCACCAATTGGTCCCAAACTAAACCCTTCTTTTGTAATCGAGCAGATTCAATAATTACAATTTACCTACACTAATTCACCATGAAGAACTTCACGAGAACTGTCCTTGTACAAGGTAAAAAACTAAAGGCTAGTGTGAATCTTATAAATGCACTATATAAATAGAACTCTATAACCATGTGGCCACTACTAAATTCAACAGCAAACAACATGTTACAGAAGTTGGAACCAACTAATGCTAGAGATCCAATTTTCCCATTATGCATTAATTAATTAAGATACTGAAAGATATTTTGATTAAAATTCTAGCTAATGATCAACGTTCAGGTATAAGCAAAGGAATTGGTATTACATTATAGATAAATAAATAACAGAGGAATAAAACATGAAGTCAATGACTTGTTTAACACTCAAGTATATATTCCATCTTTTATTCCATTAATTTTATTCATATTTTTTATTTTTTGTCTGATATGAATACTCATGGGCTCATGGCAAATAAGCATGATATACGGCTATACGCCATGTCTTTTGCCTTGTTTTGCTCTGTACAATGAGCAAGAACTATGAGTCCTACCTAACCAAGCTTTGCTCAATTTAGAATTTTAGATAGATCACAAAAAATGCTTAGTGCTTGTACCTCCTCCTTATCAAAACATAAATGACAGATAACCTCCTCTCTCTCTCTCTCTCTCTCTCTCTCTCTCTCTCTCTCTCTCTCTCTCTCTCTCTCTCTCTCTCTCTCTCTCTCTCTCTCTCTCTCTCTTTTTGGCCTTTTTCTTTTTCTTTGTTTGTTCTTTTCTTTTTCTTTTCCATAAACCCAATAAATACCTATATGGTAACAATAGGCTGAAGTTATACACTAATTCTCCAACACTAATAACAATAAGGGAATGCAGATGGTGATGTAATATGACCGAAAAGTAGGTGCCCTACATTGATTGGAAGCTTACATATCACTTTCACAATAATGTAATCTCAATGAGTGAAATTCAGGGTTATAACTTATAAATTATAATACAGCTTTTTGCCCACAATCTGTTGAAAAACAAACCAATCATACACTTTGATAATTTGATAGAACCTTGACATTTCCATGAAGATTCCCATTATGTCATGCAAAGTTCCATCAATTTTTTACCCATTTCTTTGCATACTCCAATGAAGACCGGCCTTACAAGTTTTTTTTTTTTTTTTGGGAAATTGGCCTTACAAGTTTCTAGATGATGAACAATGGATTGGTAAAAAATAAAGAGAAAAAATGAATTTCTATCTTCTTTTATTCCTTTCTCAATCATCACTACAATATCCACATACAAGAACAAGCACTAAAACATTACATAGGACAAGTGACTGGACAAGTATGAACCTTATTCTATAATGACAAACTTGAAGTTGCAGAAGAAGAAGAAGAATTGTAACAGATTGTAAAATTTGACATTATATGATCAATAATGCTTCCCTTCTGAACCTGCAATCTTCTACTCTGACTATTCCACAAGTGCAATGCAAAGCTATGAGATCTAATATGCTTCAGCTTTGTAAGCAACCATTTCGAGTGAACCTCATCTTTTGGACCCCGAAAAACACTCCGAATTCGACTCCAATTCACCGGGTAAAATGCTGAAGGAGTCACCACGGTGAAGTTAAAATCCTGGTTTGGTTTTTCACCGACTCTTGAAACCACCCTTGAGACCAAGTAAGGTCCATTATGACCCCATTTGTTACCATCAAAAGTCAGAGCAAATTCCTGAATGAACTTGAACAGCAATGGATGATTCTTGTCGAACACCAACACGGCATTGTTCAATCGGCTCCAATTACCGGTTTGGAGGTCAATCGTCTGAGCCCCGATCACATTTTTCAGCTTTGAAAAACTCCTCAAAACTATAACGTCAGTGTCCAAGTAAATCCCACCAAACTTGTACAACAAAGCAAGCCTAAGCAAATTGGAGAGGTTTTGACCAATTGAGACTCCACCAGGTCTCACATCCCCTTTCTTGAGCCCAAAGAACCAAGCCTCAGCAGGAGTGTTGTGGAACAAGTAATCGAAATCCGGCGCAATTGCCATTACTCGGAAGCCCGAATCCGAAAATGGCGTCAGGATTTGAAGTCCCTTGTTGGAATCCAGGGAATTTGAGACTATGACCAAACAAGCATTTGGGTGGGATTTGAACACACTCTCCACAGCTAACAATTCCCTATTTCCAAACAGCTTTGACGAAATCCAAGTCATGAAAAACCTGACCTTGCAAGAATTTGAAGAAGAATTTCCAGTAAAGAACTCTCTCATTCTTGTTGAGAACTGAGAGGAAGGCAATTTCGTCTCCATGGGTATGGATTTGAGCTTCCGCTTGTGTTTCCTGAACCTCTTTGACCTTTGAAACTTAAATTTCGAAATGGGTATCATTGAATTTGTTGGGTCTTGCAGAGAGGCCAAGTGGGTTGTGCTCTTCAAGAACATGGGTGCGTTTTCTTCTTTGACCACGTACATAACAGAAGATTGAATCTTTGATGAAGAAGAAGAACGAAAGGGAGGGGCCCATTTTGGGAGGGGTTTTGGCGGCGAGAAATTGGCGGGCTCCGGCGGGGGTTTGGCGGGAAAAGGAAGAGTGATGCAGAAGACATTGAAGCTGTTGTAGGCCAAAAGGAGGATGAGAATTAGAGCAATAAGAGAACTGGGTAAGCTGAGAATAACAGAAAGTGTTGATTTTCTCAAGTCTTGCAAGTGGGTGATGAAGATAATGAGGGGACTGAAAAGTTTGGGACTTTTTTCATAGTCAAGCATGGTGTTGATGGGTTTGGTTTGGTGGAGGATTTTGGTTTTTTGGTACAGTAGTTGGGTTTTAATGAGAGTTGCAGAGTAAATTGAAGAGCATTTTAATGGTGGAGGCGGCAAAGTTAAAATCTTTTGGGATTGAAATGGGCATTGGGAACCAAAAATATATGGAAGGAAATTAAAGTCACTCGCTTTCCATTTTGAGAGAGAGAGAGAGAGAGTGACTCAGTGACTGTGACCGTGAGGATGGCTTGGCTCAACTGCTCGAGAGTTGAGTAGGCTCGCTTTGGCTGTTTTGCCAGCGTTTTTCGGTCAGTCAACTATTCTCTAACCAATAATAACTCTTTCTTATCGTAATCGTATTTGATTAACCAATAGTAAAGACTTTTATCTCAAATGAAATTATTAAAGACTTGTCTATATATAAAAAATATATATATTTATATATAAGGGTTCTATTCATATAATCAAATGATTTGATCAAATTTATACACCCATTTTTTCTTTGGGTTGACTAATCCCATTATTCAAGTCTTAAATCGGAAATATATGGAGTTATCCCAAATTAATACATGGATTAGGTGTGGTACTTGGAACTAGAAAGTATAAGAATTACTCTCGATTTACATTGATTAACACCAATTCATCAATTTACTGACATATTAGTTTGGTCTCGACTTTGAAAAATTAAAGATTGACATTGTCAATTAGGTTTGTCATTGTCCGAACCGGATTAAGACCGCCCCTATATGGCATTGTTAATATAATATATCAAGATATGTAATATTCTTGTCTCTTCGAGTTCGGGGACATCCGATAAAAGATAAATAATCTTCTTTATCAATCACATAAAAATAATAATAATTGGTTATGATTTGTAGACTCCTTTATTTGGAAAGACATGTGTATGAACACATAATTAGTTCTTATGGAAAAAAAAAAAGTCTTTCAGGAAACTAAACTATTGAATACGTAAAGGCGCAAGTCCAATTTGAAGGTGGAAGTGATGATGGAATGACATGAATCAAGTTGTTAATGATACATGTATCCTCTAGCTATATATATGTTGATTGTTTTCGATTATGTGAAATTAAAGAAGAGTTCTTTTCCGGTAGGTCTAGACAATTGACATATATTTCTTACTAGTTCAACTATAATACCGCATTGCCCAATAAGGTAAGAAATATTTGAAAATTTACCGTAGCGGAATCAACAATAACTATAATTTTGATTGAGAAACTATTGTTTGAGTGAACCGTGACCAAAATAGTCAAATTTGAGTGACAGTCACTAGTCGCTGGTTGACTTCCGTCTCCAAATTCTCCTAAGTTCTAGTATCGTAACTAGAACTCAGCTCACATTTCTCTCTTGTTCTCTGAACTCTGTATCAGAAATGGATCAAATTCAGCACAAGTACGTAACCGTACAAGGCCTGAAGCTCCACGTCGCCGACATCGGAACAGGTCAGCAATCCCGGAAAACCAAGTAGTGTTAGTTGTTATTCTTAGTCTAATCGAATACTTTCGGTCGTGTTTTTCAGGTCCCAATGTGGTCGTGTTCCTGCACGGATTCCCGGAAATTTGGTACTCGTGGCGCCACCAGATGATCGCCGTAGCCAAAGCCGGATTCCGGGCCATCGCGCCCGACTACCGCGGATACGGACTCTCCGACCCGCCTCCCCAACCCGACAAGGCCTCCTTCCTTGACCTTGACAATGACCTCCTTGCAATTCTCGATGCCCTCGCCATTCCTAAGGTTCCAATTTGATTTCTTTTCTGTTATTTGTAAATACTTATTTGGGAAATTTGGGATCTTCAATTTTGTTTAGATGGTGTTTCATTTAATCATTTTTTTAAATCAGCTTAAATTTCTTTAGTATTGAAGATGACATGCATTTAAAAACGGACTCACAATCTTCGAGTGGCAGACATCTGTAACCCAATTAGCAACAAAATTGAAAATTCAATCTAAATCCCCAATTCGGTGTTAAAGAAGAGGAAGGAAGATGAAGTCCAAAATCAGAAACCATGCAAGATTTCAAGTTATTTGGCAATTAAGTTAGATAATCAAATTGACAATAAAGCAAATTAAAGCTTGATATTAGACTCTTTCTAAAAAGACCCTTTTGGAGTTTTGCATGATTTTGACTCTCTAATTAATGTACAAAGATGAAAGGATTTGAAATAACATCATTTCATCACCAAATGACCAGATACAATTTCAACTAGACCATTTATATCCACACCCAAAACGATGGCCTTAATTCTCAGGAAACTTACAACCCCTGAGTGTCAACAACATCAGATTTAAATTTATAAAACTTCAACCCTTGTAAAGTCTCTCAATTCAGCTCCAATAAATTATTCATACACACAGAGCATGCACTTTACCTTTTATGCTAATCATATTCATCACCATCAAAATTAAGAGCACACTCAAATGGATATCATCAAACCTTAAAAAAACAATATCATTAATTCGGCTCCAATAAATTATTCATACACACAGAGAACGTACTTTACCTTTTATTCATACACAGAGCATGGATTGATTTGGGATAAAAAAGACCTGCTTTAATTTTGTTTTGGGGCTACAAGTAGAAATGAACTTGAAAATGATGAGCTTGGTTCCTGTTTGCTTGTGTAGATTTATGCTATTTGCTTCCCTAAAGCTGTAGGGTTTTGCATGATATGCAACTTAGTTTGTTTGATTATTGGTTTTTGTTGTTGATTAAAGCAACTGCTACAACTTCCTATTGTTGATGTAATTTACATACATAGGTTTTCCTCATCGGAAAAGATTTTGGAGCTTGGCCGGCATACATATTTGCCGGTCTGCACCCAGAAAGGACCTTGGGAGTTGTAACACTGGGAGTGCCATACATGTCACTGTCAAGTCGTCATCAATCCAATGAACACCTCCTCCCTGAAGGTTTCTACATTTCAAGATGGCAGGTGGTCTAGTTATGATTTTATCATTCAATGTCTGCACTGCCATGACTTGATTGTAATGAAATTTTGGCCTCCATCTATTTTAGGAACCTGGCCGGGCAGAAGCTGATTTTGGACGCCTTGATGCGAAAACAGTTGTTCGCAATGTCTACATTCTTTTCTCGAGAAGCAAAATACCAATAGCTGCAGAAAACCAGGAGATCATGGACTTGGTGGACTCTTCTACGCCTCTTCCCCCTTGGTTCACTGAAGAAGATCTTGAAGCATATGGAAAGTTGTACGAGAAATCAGGTTTCCAAACTGCATTGCAACTTCCATATCGGTAATGCAATTGATCTTAGATTTTCTGCTGAGTGACTTGTCTTGTTGTAAACTTATAGAACCTTGCATAATATAACAGTATCCGAAAGCGCTTGTAGCACTTAACAAACGTTATCGCAGGCACTTTTAGCACTCCTGAAGGCACTTACCTTACATGCTAGACAGTTATTGATAACGGCATTAATGTGAAATGATCAGACCTAGCATTTGAAAGTAGTTTAACCCTGCTAACGAGAAAAAATTGCAAGTACCCGTTAATGATTTTCTCTACTATATTTTATGTATTGACAGGGCATTCAAACTTGACTCGGGCATAACTGATTTCACTATTAAAGTTCCGGCGCTGTTTATAATGGGAGAAAAGGATTATGTATACGAATTTCCTGGGATGAAAGATTACATAAACAGTGGAAACTTGAAAGAGTTTGTCCCCGATTTGGAGATTGTATTTCTGCCGGAAGGAACACATTTTGTTCAAGAACAATCACCTGACCAGATTAATGAGCTGATCCTCACCTTTCTGGGAAAGCACATTTGACTGCTCATGCCTCATGCTTGTATTATGATTACCAGAGATGAAGTTTATCCAAGGTTCCAGAGAGACTTGTGTTGTGTGAAAGAGTGAATAATGTAGTGTGTACAATCTTCAACTGAAGACATACCAACTTCCTACTGTTGTTGTCGCTTGTAATTTTCTTAAATACTAAGTAAGGCAATACCACCATTATAAAATTTCAATCTAAGAATATATGGACTTTTTTTTCATACGTGTCATGTGAGATCTGCCTTTTTTTTTCTTGGCAGCAACTGTGAAATGTAGTAATGTACAAGTTGGAAACTCAAACTAATCCCTGGACAATTGTATAACTCAATCATATGCAAGATCAAACTGAAAAAGCTGAGAGTTCCGTTGTCTGCAATGGAAATATGAAGAGGGATGGCCACAGGTTGAACCGGGACGGGAATGTGATTTGAGAATGAAAACTCTCTCCATCCCGCCCTGATCTCCTCCCCACTAAACCTACCCATTCAGGGCAGTAGTTGTAAGTCCCCGATCATACAACGTCTACCGTACAATAAACCCTTCCACGTATGGTTAAGCTGATGCTTCGCATTTATATAATGTGTCGCACATATTAGAGCATCCAACTCGAGATCAATTCGAAATAAGATCTCATTCTCGAGACTCGAACATTTTGAAAAACGCACAGTAAAATAACTACATGCCCGAGCTTGGGCCAAAACTTGGAGGAGACAACAACTAAGGGAATAGTCGGGTACGACTCTGGTTGACTATTTGTTGACTTTACTTTGCGTAACATAAGACTACTCATTCACTCTGGGTCCAGAAACTTTCCATTTAAGGAAACTCCACTTCTTCTCAAGTGGAAGCTTCAGGCTTCACTAACCCCAACTACTGTGTTCAGTCTCAGTCTCTCTCTGCCTTCCACTTCTAAACATGGTTCAAATCCAGCACAAGTACATAACTGTACAAGGCCTGAAGCTCCACGTAGCCGACATCGGAACAGGTCAGTAATCCCTGAATCTTGCTCATTCTTACTAGAATCGAACACTGTCGTCAGTTGTCACTATCGATCGGTCGTGTGTTTCCGGTCCCAATGTGGTCTTGTTCCTGCACGGATTCCCAGAAATCTGGTACACGTGGCGCCACCAGATGATCGCTGCGGCCAACGCCGGTTTCCGACTACTTCGGACACGGTCTCTCCGACCCGCCGCCCGAACCCGACAAGGCCTCCTACCGTGACCTCATCAATGACCTCCTTGCTATTCCTAAGGTAGTCATTAGCAAACTATTGGATCTCCAAACTGTTTAGGATGGAACATAAATTATCAGATTTTCTGTTTTTGGTCAGTTGGAAATAGGCTAGAAATTTATGAAACTAATTACTTTTCTGATTTAGGCCTAATTTCTTGGATTTTTGTATATTTAGGCTCCTGGACTTTTGTAAATTTTTGAATATATGGCTTGTTTGTTGGCTTTTGTTGTTTGATTATGCAAAGCTTATGAGAAGGATTAGAACACCTGCTATACTTGTGAGCCATTTCTTGATGTTGCCCAAACCAGATCAAGTACAATGTAACATGTTCATCTGTGATGCTGATATAATTTACATAGGTTTTCCTGGTCGCAAAAGATTTTGGAGCTTGGCCAGCATACATACTGTCCCTCCCTTGTTTACCCAGATAGGGTCTTGGGAGTGCCATACATACCAGCATCAAGTCGTCCCGATTTCAAAAAATCCCCTCCCGGAAGGTTTCTACATTTCAAGATTTCAGGTCTGCATTACTTGGTCTTGTTATCAGTTCAATGTCTTTACTTGCATTGACTTGCTTGTAGCTAAAATCGTGACGATCTCCATTATAGGAACCGGGCAGGGCAGAAGCTGATTTTGGGCGCTTTGATGCGACAACAGTTTTTCGGAATATTTACATCCTTTTCTCCAGAAGTGAAATCCCAATAGCTGCAGAAAACCAGGAGATCATGGACTTGGTTGACCCGTCTACACCTCTTCCCCCTTGGTTCTCTGAGGAAGATCTTGAAGCATACGGAGCTTCGTTTGAGAAAACAGGTTTCCAAACTGCATTGCAGATCACATATAGGTAACAAAACTATCTTAGATTAACTAATGAGTGACCAAGCAGTGGTCTTACACTGTTAACAATACTTGATAATTTCTCAACTTTGATTCATATATTGACAGGTCCAAGTCAGACGACATGGGCATCACAGAACTAGTTGTTAAAGTTCCAGTGTAGCCAGTGGAAAGGTGAAAGAGTTTGCATCAGATTTGGAGCTTGTATATATGCCTGAAGGAACACATTTTGCTCAGGACAATCACCTGACCGGTTTAATCAGCTAATGCTCACCTTCCTGGGAAAGCACATCTGATTTCCACAGATGAAGTGTTATCTAAGAGGTTTCCACAGATGAACCCTACAGAGTATTATCATGTGATGAAATAATCTGCTGTGTACTATCTATCGTATACGGAGATGACTTCCTACTTTAATTTTGGCATGTAATTTTCTGAAATACCTTAATTTCGAACTACATTGTAAGAGAAGTGTAGGGATGTGAATTCAGATGGCTCTAACTGTTCTATTCTTCCATTGCATGGTGATCACTATTAGAGTTCCTTCTGGAAACAAAATATATCGGCTCAATGGGAAGGTATTAGGTTTATGTAAGCAAAAGTTTGACTAAAATCCACTGTTATATGATTTGGTCTGTGAAATCTACATCTTCCTAGGAAATCTACCAAAAAAAAAAAACTTAACCTCTGCAGTGCTGCGTTTCCAAAATTACAACCCTTTGTTCCAAACTATGATCGAAGTTCTGAAATAAAACTAGGGAGAATTTGTAGAACAGTAGAAGATTCGCTACGACATACATGGACAGTGGACAAAACAAGTGAGATATTTTCATTTCGTTTTATCATCTTTTGTATACAAGCATATCTCTAACTGCTACAAGATGGTGAAAAACGAAAAAGATACAAAAGAATAGCACAATGGGGAAACAAAAAAGGGAACCAAAAATAGAAAATGAAGAGCAACACAAGCAAAAAAGGCCTGTGGTCAGTTCGATACAATGTGCAGCTGAAATCCAAACCCTATGGGAGTCGTGGAGTGTCATGTAAACAACAATTTATCTGAATGGAAGGCCAAATCTGTACAGGATCTCCATCTCTGAAGCTCTTATCGTATCCTACATGATTCAATTACTTCGCTTACGGCTTTATGAGTCTCCGGTGAGATCATGTTTAACGTCAAGTGAAATGCCTGAAAAAGAAATGAAAGGTACATAATCACATAAGGAGCAATATAACTTGGCCTCAGTTAGCAGTTACATGCAAACCATTTCCACTGTTCGAACAACTTAATAGGCATTTATAATACTTTGCCATGGTATATAGACCAGTGTCATCTATGTACAACATCCCAAAACTAAAGCAACTAAATTTCTTTTTTGTTAAGTTCAGGCTTACTCTATATCATGATATAGAAGTCAAATACATACCACAAATCTGTCCAACACAGGTACTAGGATAGCCAGGTTGCGATCGGGGAGACAGTCAGCAATGGCATCGCGTACGCCCTTGCTGAAGACAGCAAAAAAACACTATGAGTTGAGAAGGTCCACAACGATGCTTTACACGTAGAAAAGGGGGAAAATAAACCAACCTTTCAGTTGAAAGGAAAGCTAAAAGCAGGGCAGCATAAGCTTCTACTATCATTTTCTCAGCTTCTTGTTCTCCTTGTAACAGAGCTGCCTCATCAGTCTGTAGAATACAATATGTTCAGAGTAACAACTTTGGAAGACACCATCGTAGAAATAAATATTTTTTCAATTTCTTTTACACTTGTTCTCTCGGTTAAATCTTACCAGAAATGAAAACTATTAGAAAATTTTCCATAGACAATGAGAACGTGTAACTCACTGGCAAAATTTTTCCTTCTTCGGTTCCCTCGCCTGCACCTTGGTTAGCCAGAAAAATAGAGCAGATTAGCAGAATTAGATCCTTGTGACTTTCCTCTTCAACCCCTTCCGAACTAGGTAAGTGAACACTAACTCCAGCAAGCCGTGATCTGAATGAACAGTAAGTTTTGATGTATTAAAAACATGACCATTAAGAAATAGAGGTTAATACTCCCCAATTTACGCTCATATAAAAGAAAATATAATTCACAGTCAGCAACTTGCAAAAATAAAGGAACCTCATCCAACTTCTTAAGTATATCGGTCTATTAAACACTATCATGAATCGCTACCAAGTGCAACACAACACTAGACTGTGTCCCCAATTATAGCATGTTTCATTCCCTAAAGATTTTGAGATACAATTGATCTAACAGGAAGCACCTTATATTTAACTTATAACATCTGGAAATTGACTTTTAAAATTTTATTTTTCTGCCTATCTGAGATTTTTATAGTGTTAAAGGGGCAAGAAAGTACATGCATGACAATTTATTGTTCCCAGCACAACAGATTCAGGAAAATAAATAAATAGACATAAACAGCTGGACAAAAATTAAAGAGTCAAACTAACCTATTTCGACCATCTTTCTCGACCAAGTTCACAAGCAGGCCCAAAATAGCAACAAGAAAGTCTAGCTCTTGATCAGTAAGATGTCTACCATTCCGATGATCCGGTTCAATGCTTGAATTATTATCATTTCTCTTGCTGAAGGGAGATGAGAATGAAGGAAAGTGGCTAGCAATCAAGTAAGACATGGTCTCCAGTCCTCCATAGGCAGCAATTTGCTGACAGCCAACAGGATTCTCATTTGCCAAGTTCATCAGAACCTGCCAGAAAATTTATGAGCTTATACAGTTCAATCTTTTCTTCTGTATGTATGATGAATCAGAATCATATACCATAGTATGGAATCAAGACCCTCTATGACAAAGAAGCAATACAGGGTCTCAAAATATAAAAAATGCACTCTTATATTGCTACCAGTAAAAAAGGCAATCAAGTAGTTGATGAATAGTAATAAACACAAAAGTTATGCAGGGAATAAGTCATAGTTCCATGAGGAATATTGAATAGTAGCCATAGATAATCTCTTAAGGTTCACAGATAGGAACACCAGAGTTGCATAATGTTCAACACAAAGCGTCTAAACTAATCCACTAGAGTACACCACCACCCTCCAAACTATTGCATGAGAGTTGACAGAGAGGACCACAAAAGTTCAATAAATTGTGAAGAAGTATAAAATATAGGACCCCAGAATTACCTTAACAGCAGTAAGAAGGCAGTCAGCTAAAAGACTGGAACCCTCTTTACTAACAGCACCCGAATAGGACGTCTCAGGCATATCATTGTCTTCCCCATTACTTAATTCTGCTTGGCTCATAATCAGCTGCAACTGGCAACCATCATCGAGTTCGCTGTAAGCATCCCCATCTTTTTGGGGTTGAGATATCTTTTTCTTGCCAGATAATATGTCCCACTGAGAAGGTTCAATATCATCTTCATCAAATGCAAAAGGATCTTGACTCTCCTGTGAAAGATCAACTTTAGAGTCTTCAGAAATATAGGATCTCTGACTGAGACCAGCTTCCTCACTGGAACCATAGCTAAATGCAAAAGGATCTTGACTGTCCTCTAGAAGAGCATCTTTAGACTCTTTAGAAATATAGGATCTCTGACTGAGACCAGCATCCTTCCGGGAACCATAGCTGAATGTAAAGGTTCCCCCATTTAAATGGCTTGCTGTACCACTGGATGAGCCATATCTGGAAGAACTGAGTCTTGTCTTCAATGAATAGGGGTCACTCATAGAGGTGCTGGTAGTTTCTGAACTGGATAAAGAATACACCAAGCGAGAAGTGGACACCAACTGATTGCTCTGACATATACGGGAGCTCTTCTCAGAATTCCCATTAGAAAGATTACACGATTTGTCGTCATTGGAGGCAGCAGATAAACTTTTATGTAGATAAAGCCCTGGAAAACAATACCATTAAATACTAGAATTAAGAATTAGAATTAGCTCTAGAAACTGTAAGTTACCTGATAGAATACTGATGGTACTTATAACAAGCTCTGTGAAAGATATGGAGTTTTCCATGGGATCCAACTTTCCTTTCATTTCTAGCAAGTGGCTCTGGTATGAAGGGAAAGATGTCAATATATATTTCCCTTTTTCATAAATACTCAGAATCCAACATCATCAAGATATGGAAGAAGGAACACTTTTATATATGAGAGGGACAGAGAGGTAGAGAGGGGAGAAGGGTGGCCGAGAGAGCCTAAATCACTTTTAAATATACCTGATTCTCTTTACTCAGGAATGTGGCATTTTCCATGATCTTCAAGCATTTCAAAAGCAGAGCCAGGCTCCGTACCATGTCAATTTCCTTTTCCCAAGTAGACGGTGAGCTACCTTTTAGCCAAACCTGCATATTAGTATCTTGCGCTTAGAAACAAACTTTTCCCACCGATAACAATTGAGTATCATAACCCCGAGGATTTAAATGAAAAAAACGAGGATAGGATATATAGAAAATAATTATAAAATGATTACGGTATTTGGTTTCCAAGTTTGCCTGAAAGCAAGTGAATTCTTAGCACGCATTATTACTCATGTCACTATAAATCAGGAACCACGATCAACGATAAATAAGATCACACGATACAAGGGAAAATAGACTATTTCCCATTATTACTGTCAAAACTTCTAATATGATGTCCACATTCATCATTAAGCAATATATATACTTGCAATTCTAAGAACCCAGTAGCAGTAAGACACAATAGTATCATTCCCATTCTTCCCCATTACATGAATCATGTTTGCACAGAAATATGATATGGTTAACCACAAATGTTCTTATACTGAAGCAAGAAATTAAAGTAAATATCTCTGAGAACTGTTTGAAGCCTTAAGGTCTCTTAATATTCTTACATTAATCTAAGCTTTTAGTTCTGATATGTAATAAACCAAACAATGAGATCAAACAAACATACAGGCTCACACCTCCATATCAGAATGGCAACTCAAGGAAACCTCAAAGACGGCATCAAGGCCTCCAAGCTCTCGTAATTTTTCCTTAAAGTTGCCCCCAGCCTTCCTTACTGTACCAGATGTTTCTGAAAGCAGTCCATTTACAAAAACAAAGAAATCAGTCATAAATAAAAAGGAAAAAAATATATATAACTCAGATGTAAAGATAAAGACGCGCATGAGATTGACCTACTTATCCCAACCCCGGTATTAAAAAGGAACAATTTGCAAATTTATTGCATAGTCCTCAGGAATATGAGACCTTGCAGTGGACAGCTAGAAAACAATAAAGCAATTCTGTGGTGATTTGCACCGTGCAAAATTTCCCTTAAATAAACATTACAGAATTTAAGGTCTGAATTGTATCATTTCACCCGTTTACACCTACTGGGTAGTATTTGATCTCATTATGCCTAGAATGCTCATTCAAAAAGAATCTGGCCAGTGCTTGAGATCCTGATTTCATAAAATATAGTAATATGTAACATAACTAGATAGCCATCAGCTTCAAACACAGAATCAGACCTTCAAGAGAAATAGTAGATAAGCAAGCTTTCTCCATAGTGAGCAAAGCTATCCATTTGGGGCTTAACTCCGGCTTGCTCATTTCACCATCATCAGCACAACTTGGTTTGAGTTCCTTGCAAGCAACAAGAATCTCATGAACTTTGGAAAGAATAGCAGCGGAGCTGGAGTCTAATCTTTTTGGTGCACAATGCGAGATGTCAGCACCCAAACGCAACGCTAAAAGCTTTCGTCCAATTTTTGGTGCTTTATCTTCAGTAGTGTTTGAGACAATTGGTTTGCAAAACCTAATCAAAAAATTGATACAACTCGGTGATTCCAAAAGATGATCATCCTGACCCTGCAATAGTGAAAGGTGAGAAGCTTTTAGAATTATTGTTAGTAAGAGAAATGAAGCTTATCCCGAGAAACTAAGTCAATTTGGGTAAAAAAAATAAGAAAAACAATATGAAACCTCAAAATTCCAAATGCTCAAAACATGCAAATACATTGCATTCAATAAGAAGCCAAAAAGAAGAAAGTAGAAACAAATATACTCAGATAGGCAGAGGAAGGAATGATGCATTGATTAATGAAAATAAAACCATCACATTTATTGCACAGCAGCACTTAAATCCTTTAGGCAAATGGTTGTACACAGCATAAAAAATAACTCTAAAATATAAGTGATGGACAAGGACCAAAGAAAAAGTTAAAAGGTAAAGCCACTCACTAAAAGAAGAACTTAATAGCATGTTTGTATATAATCTTGAAACAGCAGAGATGAGTAATCCCAGGATGTACTATATAACTTTGTATTCTTACAGAAGTAAGCCAAAAAAAAATATTAACATAACTTCAAACTATAGTCAGATAGCCAGATACTAAGTGACTTACATCACTTGTCAAAACATAGAAAATAGTTGCAGCAGCCAAATCGCTGGGTGAATCATCAAAGCTGAGACCCAATATAGCCTCAATTATTGTTTTTGCCATCCTGAAAAGTGAAAACAAGGCACTTCAGAACAATATATACCCCAGAAAACAGTGAACAAACAATTTAGATAGAGAATAAGGACAGAGCAAAATCTTTGTAAACAACATTTCTAATAGAGTCAGACATAACAGAGTTTCTAGCATAGTGGATTAAACACACCCCAAACAATATACAAATACTTTCGGATGAAAAAATTAGCAAAGAAAACAAATTTTCCAATACAAATTATGCAAGACATTTGATGCATTCCCTATAAGAAATTTTTAAATAACTTCTATGGATTTCTAACCACCATCTCCAAAACCTCATTTCAAATTCAAAATCCAATCAAGATTTACTCAAAAACCCCACACTACATCTCCAAATTTGGAAACCTATCAAGAACTGCTTTATAATTCAAACACCCCCTCATTCAAAAACCAAATGCCTACCAAGAACGACCTGAAACTAACATTACCATTTACACATCAAGAAATTCTTGAAATTTTAAATAGTCCCATCACGAAAGCTCAGATTTTGATATTCAAAACCCAGCAAGAAGAAGTAGTAAAAACCAGCCTAACCTACCCCTGAGTCCTCAGAAGCCGTCTCTGCTGAGCCGTGCCACAAATAGACAACAAGGACAACAAGCTCGCCCTTCTGATCCGAACCGGTTGACCTTTCCTCAGCCCATCCAGAGCGAAATTGACCTCGTCCACATGCTCCATCATTTCCCCAAACTCCTGCGCCTCCATCAAAGTCGACGTCGCCAGAATCGTGGAGCTCTTGACCGCCTCCTTCCGAGTCGTCTTGGCCTTCTTGGACCGCCGAACGTCGCCGTTTAGCGAATTGGGCCTCTTCAACGAGTCCCTGGGAGGGGGATAAGGCTCCGAATCGAACTGTGACCACTGCGAGGACGAGTCCTGCGACGATGAGAAATTGAAATTGAATTGAGGGGTGTCTTGGGAGAGAGAGATTCTGAAGGGGTCGATGCTGTCGTCGTCGTCTTGAACGGCGTCGTTTAACGTGGAGTCAGAATAAGTCCTGGGAATGCCTCCTCCCTTGCGCCGCCCGTACGTCCTCACAATCATCTTTACGGCGTCGCTTTGGGTTGCTTGCGTTATCGATTTGCGGCGGTGCTGGGCATAGTCGGAGTGAAAAAGGAAAGGGCTTTTGGGGTTAAAGATTTGAAATTGAAGGGTAGAATTGGAAAATTGAAGAGTTGAGCAGAGAATTGCAGTCTGATCCTTCCTTAGCTCAGGAAGGAGGAGAAGAAGGTTTGGGGGGTTTGGGTTTGAATCAGGCGAAGGTTTTGGGTTGCTTTGGATTTGAAAGACTCGACTGGGTTTGTGAAATTCAGTGCTTTTTTACTTTGTCCAATCACAGTTTTTTCTTGATTATATCTAAATGGGGGTATCTTGGTCATTTGACGGAATTTTGGATCTGTTCATTACTGGCAGTCAGAGCAGCCAAATGCTGAGAGTAGGAGCCGCATGTCGTTTGCTGGGATTTTAAGGGGGACATGGATTCTTTCCTAACCGAAAACCGACCTAAGATTTTAGGGGTGACATTTTGTCATCCGAAAAATCACCGGAATCGAAATCGGAATCAACTGGCTACTCAATTATCGGAACCAAACCCAGATTGGACGTGATGAAAGTTTAACCTTAGGAATTTGTGGTTGGTTTCCTCATCTACTCTTAAATTTAAACCATCAAGACAAACCTCCACTAAAGACCTTATGTAATACTAGCCTTTCTGCACGCGTTATGCGCGTGCGAAAGATCGCGCTCGCGCGTGCGCATTATTAATGTCATAATTTCTGGTACGGTGAATTGATCTAGTGGTCTTTGATGTGCCTAAATATTCATATCTTATTTTCTGGTGCAATAAATCGATGTAGGGATCTCTAATGTTAAAAATTGATTATATTAAGGATCTATCAAAATTATGATTTTATTTTTTGAATTAAATAAAAAATTAATGTTCAAATATTTTGAATAAAAAAATTAATAAAGAGTTAAAGACATAGGAATAGGCATTCTAGGTGTGAGCGGAGGACGTCTGCGGTTATGCAAGCATTATGAATGTCTTCCTAAGTCTCACGAGGACGGTCAGCAAGCATTCAGAGTTTGGGAGTTGAAACAAGTTGTCAGAGATAACCAAGGCAAATTCAAATGGTTAGTCGACCGTGTTAGTATAACTTGGACAGATATTGGGGAGTTCCACCCGCACAAGATTATGGTGCTAGCTTTCCACCCAAGCAACGAGGACATGGTGTATTTTGTGAAATGGGATGAGTATCTCGCATGCAACTTTCGTGGAGGAATGTTAGAGAAAGTTGCACATATATGCTCCCACAAGTTGAAAGAGGAATTGCGCTACCAGTTTATGCTTCCATGGTGGCCTACGCCGGTTCCTAACCTCTAGAACCTTAATTTAAACTAGATGTGAATCATATCATATAAATGATCAGCTCAATTTAAATAGATTGATCACCAAAATTGTTAGTGAAAATCATTAATTTTTACGTTTTGTAATTTACTTGACACGTTGAACATATATTAATTGATTTTGTGCATGCCTACTTTGAAGTATATGATTGTTCCAGAAGTTATATATAGTTTTACTCTTTTTTAAAGTTTTACTCTTTTTTTGGAAAGTGACAGCGTAAACATCACCGACCCAGTAATTATGATATACATAGGGCGAAGAAGAAGAGATAGAACAAGATGTACATGAGCAAATAGACAGTTACATTGCATATTATCCAGCCATAAAAGTAATACATTTTATTGAGACAGTTACATTGTCGTTTTATGTATTTTGCTATTCTATAATCTTACTTAGCAATCTCTATTTTACTGAGACAATTCGAGTTTTGATTGGGACAATCTATTCCATTCAGCCCTGCATCGAAACATAATCGGACTTCCATCAGTCCATCTCCGGTCTCGTTACACCACAGAACTGGTTGGTATTCGAATCCAGTTATGATTGCAGACGCCACATCAGTAGGGGAAGTAGGAGCATTTGAAGGAATATTTGCATTGCCTAACCATTGCTCCACTTTGTATTTGTGCCACAGGTTACAGGTATGAACAAAATATGAAAAAGGCGTCTTAAATATATTAAGGGTACATGCCCCATGTTTATTGTATTCATCGTCCCAAAATTGATTGTTCGAATCTTTTGTATAACTTGGCCAACAAGATGCAAGGCTTGTTTGAAGTTGTATATGCAACTGATAAGAGAAGAACAACCGGTTAGAAACGGAATGCAAACAAAATAAACGACTGTTTAGAAACATAGAATAAAAGGATAATTCTTGTGTGTGAACTCCTTGCAATTAACGCATCTTCAATTTAAATTTTAACAATCTAACCGTTCATGTATTATAACATAGTATAGAGAACGGTTGGATTATAAAATTATAGGGTGACAATACGTTAATCACAGTGAGAGTAAATATTAGATGAACCCAAAAACTATCCATAATTAAAAAGAATACCAAATGAAAAGAAATAAAAAAAATTACATTCGATGATTGAAAATGCTGATTATCGTATTGTGGACAAAATTCAATAGATATATATGTGTTTTGACCAGGAACAGTCGCTAAGGCCGTACTATTCGTAGGCCAAAGGCCGTGTATGGTGAAGTCGCCTTTTGCATTTATATCAACAGCTTTTGGGTTTTGTAAAGCTAATTGGAGGAACTCAAAATAAGGGTCTCCAGCTGAAGCTGGAGTGATTGAAGAAACGACACAAAAGATGAACAACAAAAACACCGCCATGTTTACGAGTTTAAGGAGTAAACAACAAGATCGATTGTATAGAGAAGAAAGCTAGTGAAGATTCAATTCAAGAATGAGAGAAGAGAGTAAATATTCTGATGTATATTTATAATGGATAGGAGCTGAAATTTGTAAATGACACACCTACTTTTAGGACACTCTCTTTACGTTTGCTATCTACTTTGATTAATTTTCTATTTTGTTTTTAGGGCATACAAATCATGCTCGATTGTCGAAGTTACATACCATTCAGCATTTGCAATCACAAATTAATGCTTCCAAAGCCCACTTAACAGCAACTTTTGTGAAAGAAACGTACATTTAAGTTGCATTTCCTAAGATCCAAGTCATGGATTTGAGTTACCATGGAAGTAAAAGTGAAATCTTTTGATCCTCTTAAAAAAACAAAAAAAGTTGCACTTCCTAGTTTCAGCTCAATACAAGTGAAGCAAGCAATCTCTACATCACAAAACAATAGTCATTATGTACTTTTCCAATTCTAAACTCAAGTCCTCAATGAAACAAATTATGTATAACTTTCCTCTTTTTTTATTTTTTAACCATAGGAACATACGTACACAGATTGACATAAAAACATATAGAATATCTTCGGTTTTCTATATATATATCTTTGGTTTCCTCATCTACTCTTAAATTTAATACTAAATGTTTAGATTAAAATACATTCATTCAATATCCCTTGATATTAAACCATGCCATCAGGTGAATAATCATAAACTTTTTAGTCACCCCGATATTTCATATATCCAATACAAGACGCGATTAAAAAGCAATGGCCACTATGGATTTTATTTAAAATGGATACATTTCAAAGTTGACACTCTTTATTCGTCAAAGTTAGAGTTGAAGCAGAGGCCTTCAGGGCTGGTCTACTATTGATCTTGAGAGCGACTGTGCGTCATTATTTCCGCTTTGGATATGCCTAATTGCCTAGTATTAATTGCTTTGAGATTGGTTGAATTGTGGAGGCCGGATTGTAACAAATATATGTCTACTTTCACCTCTATCAATTTTCGACACATCTATGGGGAAGTAAATGGTGTTGCCCACCGTTTGACGCACCATGCTAGTGTTTTTTATATCAATGACTTTTGATTAGATGAGACACTCTCTATTATTGAAGATGTTCTCTATAAGGATTTATATAAGTGTACTCGAAGTGTTGGTTTTATATCCCCCTCGACATACAACTGAGTCATCCTTTAATAAATAAATCTCGCTTATCTTCAAAAGTTAGGGTACCGTGTTCTAAATCCAATTATATTGAATTTCTCAAAAAATGATAACGATAATTTTGGCATTGGCTGGATTGAATAACATATATATATACATATAGAACAAGTATGAGTGAATTAACGATAACAAAATTACATGAAACAATATTCGTACGGGAAGGTTAGAGGATGAACGATTACTTAACTTACCGAGAAATACATGAACCTAAAAATTATCGATCCTTGAACAAATAACACTAAACATTGACCAAATAAACAAAAAAAATCACTAAAAGAAAGTTAATAATCTTATACATGGCTGCCTAGCAAGTGCTGGATCGATCATTTAACGATGGAGCTAGCTAGGTTCTCGAATTCTTTTTTGTGTGTCAAGTAGTGCAGAATGAACTTGTTGTAGCAGTGACTCCTGTCGAGGGAACTTTTCTTGTTTTGTATGTCAGGTAGTACAGATTCAACTTGTTGAAGCATTGACTTCTGTAGAGCGTATTTTGCTTTCAGCAGCTCCAGGTTCATAAGAAAGCTTGAGAAATCATCATATTGATAATGGAAGATTACAAGAAGCCATGAATGGCATACAAGCTCTCTAGCTAAGTTTGTTACGGGAGAGAGAAAAGAATGAACGGAAAGAACAATCAATCAAGCCTCACTTAACTAGAAAAGCAGATAACATCTTATACACAAAACCATCCTAACAGAACCATTGTGATTAGGACACGTGTCCTTCAATCCTTGATGAAGACTTTTCTAAGGGCATTGACTGTCAACACAGGTCAGAGGCTTGCTGGGATTCAAGTTGCGACACCGTTTTTCTCAAGGTTGAACTCCTCTTCACTGACATCTCTCTAGAACTAGGAGAATACTGTCTTCTCGACCCACCACCGTCCACCTCCACCTCCGGCGCCGGCGACAAGTGAATGTGCCTTGCCCTGCCTTCACCAATTAATTTTATGGTTCTTCAATTCTTCTCACAAAATTTCGATCTTTAAGATTTTATTCATTAGTCGGTAATAGGATTTCATTCATTAGTCGGTAAATTCTTGAATCATCAATCTTTTCGTTATTGGTCCCATGTACATCTTCATCATATCCATTATTCATTCATTCATTTTCAATTCTTGGCTTAGATTTCAGTTTCATTACAATGGTGCCCTCACCTTGTTCATCGCTCTCTCTCTCCTGCTACCAGTTCTATCATTCATTCAATACTTCGATTCCTTTTATCATGTTTTGACTAGCATAGCTCTCTCTCGGCCTCAGCTAGTCCCATTTTCCCGAGACAAAACGGGGGCAAGCTCGAGACAGGGTAAACAAGAGAACTGGGTCCATGTCTATCCCGAACATTCGGAGATCCTGAGTGAGATAACACATACACGAAGCCCCTTATGAGTGCAAAACTAAGAGTAACGCAGAACAACAAGATACACTAGGCACTGCAAAATCATTCTTAGGGGGGTCACAAAGGAAAGGCGTTACCCAGAGAATTGATCTAAAATGGTTGCAAAACCTCTTCCATATGGAAAAGGGGTTGAGCAAATATTTTTTTTAGTTTCCCCCAATATTTCAATCAAATGGTTTGGATAAGTTTTCACAATTTCGCAACAAAATTATTTTTGTTGCACCAAAAGGTATGAGACTTAATTGTGGTGCATATAGAGTGAGGGATTGAATTGGGGATTTGAGACTCTAATAAGAGTAGCAATAAAAATGGCGTGAGTGTATAGAAAGGTAAATATTATTCGTCTTTGAACTCGTGAACATCGACCAAACCTGTTTTGGATGATATAATCTAAAAGACACAATAGTATGACCATCCAAGTCATGCTTCTATGTCCAGAATGATGAAATGACCATCCTAGTTGCATGATACGTTATAATAAATAAAATGTTGAGTTTTGGTTGGAAAATATGGAAGTTGTAAAATTGTCTCTTCATATTGGATCACGTTCCTTTTGTGGTTGGAATGGTAAGTTTAGGAAATTGACTGAAATTGGACCCCTACGCCTCGTCAACATTTTCCGGCACGACTATGATACAAGCTAGCGGTGGAATATGATTTGAGTAATATTTTCTCCACAATTACTCACATCACTTTGAACCATTAACATTAAAATATATTTTCCTCTAACATTTCAATTCAAGGTTTAGATAATTTTTGGTAATTCACATCTTACTCTTGTTTTCGTGCTAACAAAATTGTTCCGGCCCAACAAGAATCTTATTAGTCAAGTTCATAATTTTCCAAGTAGCACCTATAATTTCATACAAATTCATATTTCATACTACGGAATCAATACTCTATAAGAAAAAAACCTAAAAGAGGAAAATACGTCATCATATTAATTCATTGAAGACAAGATTGGAGTCCAAAAAAATAAATACAGCTTGTAGATTCCAAAAGATCGATGATCATGCTGAACCTGTAATAGGAAAATGTGTAAGGTTTTAGGATTATATATATTAAGAGAGGAATATAGTTTTTTTTGAGCAACCAGATCAATTTGTGTAAAGCAAATAAGAAGCACAATGGGGACTCAAAATTCCAAGAATATTTTGTGCCAACAAGACTATAAACAACAAGGTTAGGGTGAGGGATTGGGTTGAGTGTATAGGGAGAATATATCACATAACCAACTCGAAGGTTTCCTTAACATTATTAGAGGACTTTGTCAAAAAAAAAAAACATTATTAGAGGATTGGCCTCATTTTTGTTGGAGTTGAAGTATGAAGAAACAATCCAATATTCAAAGCAAAATAATAATATTTAGGAATGTTGTTGAAGTTATCCTCATTGCTAAACTTTGAACTTTTATTATCACCGATATTATTTACTATGATATTGATTTTAAGATTTGGATTCTCATTCACATTGTTCTTGAATCTTAATTTGAGAAAACTAATTTTAAAAAGGTGTTTTTAGGACGGCAAAACAATATTTTACCGTGTCGATCGCTTGTTAACAATTACTAGTCTTGGGTAAAGTTGAACATTTTTTTGGGTCAAAATATATCATTTTATTTTAGAAATTAAAATATTAGTATCATTTTTTTTTTCTACCAATAGCTGGACCAAAATCTTATTCACTTCTCTTTCTAAAAATAAAAATAAAATCTAATTCAAAACTAATGGTAATATTCTTTCACTGATAAAAGGCCAAATGTTTGGTTAGTTTATCAACTCTGGCATTGATGTGGACACTTGAAAAAAAAAAAAATATATAATTATATATCAATGAGAAATACAGCCCATGATAAATTATAAAGTGTGTTATTTATTTTTTTATTTCAATTCTCATATTAGTTTTTTTTTTCCAGATAAAGTCATATTAGGTATAATTTTCTACTATAGTTCTTGAAAGCGCGCTCATATTGCAGTCAATTTTTTTAACCATGTATAAATTAGTTGTCACTGTAATTCTTAGATATGGACCAAGTTGGTGGGAATGAATTGAAGGGTAGGTGGACGTATCATTATACATTCATGTTTGCATTTATATGTTTATAAATCTTTATATAAATATGATTCAGGTAAATGATGAACATTGAATAATCGATGTTGTCAACTGTTACAAGTTACAACTTAACAATTACAAGTAACTCCGTCAGGTGAATTGCATTTAACATAATGACATAGACCCATAATCTATAGAAAAACTAAAAGTTTACCTTTTCTTTTTGTCACCAAATTATATTATTATTTTTTTACAAGGTTGAGGATTTGAATTTTTGTTTCTCTATTGCTATTACAAATATGAAACAATAGACTAATAGGCGCGATATCTTGTAGAAATAACGATGAAAATCAAAAAGAATCCCGAGTAAGGAATGTACGTACGTAGTTAGGATGAAGAATTTTAGCGGGACAAATCTGACTCCACCTCGTTTCATCCCATGAGAACAAGGAATCCCAAATAAAGGAGTGATGGATATTTTTGGCAGCACAAGGATATGGGGGACAAATCTGATTCCACCTCGTCTTATCTCATGAGAACAAGAATCCCAAGTAAGGGATATAATTGTGATGGAGAATTTTGGCGGGACGAGGATATGGAGGACAAATCTTACTCCGCCTCATCTCGTCCCATAAGAATAAGGAATCCCAAATAAGGAATATAGTTAGGATGAATAACTTTGGCGGGATGAGAATAGCGAGGACAAACTCGAGGCCGCCTTGAGAATGAGAAATTCTAAAAATAGAATCAAGTTAGGATGAAGAATTTTGGCGTCACGTGGATAGAGAAGATTATAAATGTAACCCCGCCTTGTCTCTTCCCATGAGAACGAGAAATTCCAAATATAGAACCTAGTTAGAAAGAAGATGGGTTATTTAGGCATGAAGAAATTTGGCGGGACGAGAATAAGGAGGACAAACCAAACCCCACCTCATTTCGTTCTATTACCGTAGCCCATATGTATATACGTTCTAAAGATAAACACATATTGAATTTCACTTTTCTTTATTTTATATCCCATTTTCTTAGCTAAAAAAGAAAATTCAACATGAATGATCCAATAATACAACGGACTACGTAACAACTTGTAATTTCGAATAGATTCAACATTTACCAACTGCATAGTATCTACCAAAAAAACTGGTCATCAAAATTTCTGATTACAAGATAAATAGTACCATACGGTATCACTCAATTACAGAAAAAAGAGACATAAAATTTTAAGACGAAATTATTTGTATTTTATTTTTCACAAATGATAAATTTCATGAAAAATATGTTTTAACAATTTTGTAAAAAAAAAAATGTTTTACCAATTTTGTAACTCTTCTAAATTTGTACTGGACACACGGGTAAATGAAACCTCCATGCGAGCAGTCAAAGATCGAGAAGAATCTCAAACCACAGCCATATACACTGTTACCCAATCCCCACCTGCCACGTACCACCGCACTGAAACTACAATCGCCCCATAACTTTCCCAATTTCACTAAATTGCCCCAAAGCTCTTAAACACGTCACGATAACCCCAGGCCTGTGTAATAATAGATTCGAGCAAATTAGTTACGTCAGATATTTTTAAGTTTCTATTTATAGCATCCGAAATTTTGCAAATTAGGAAATGGCCCAAGAGAGAGGTTGGGTCTGCTAATTTTTTATATAATAATCCCAAACATTTTTTTTTTATAAATATTATTATCTGACTTATGAATTTGCAGTGCTATTTTGACCTTTCGCTATCTGTATCTAGGGTTTCTTCTCTTGACGCTTCTCTGTTCTTCATCATCATCATCATCAACATCACCAAACAAAAAAAAACCCTAGCTAGCTCAGCACCACAGATAAAAACACCGATTCGATTTGAAAAACTATTGGGGATCATCAATCACGGATCTAACATCTTCTACTTGAAAATAACCCTAATTTTTTTTATTTTTTCTTCTTCTTAAGCGAAAATCGGATTACACTAAGCTTTGTTTTTGTGACGGCGGCGATGGTTTCGAAAGAAAATCAAAGAAATCGATGGTTTTAGTGGATCGAACTCTGATGAGAAATCAAAGGAGGGAATAAATTTTGGTTGTTTTTTGGGCTTTTCTGGTTTTGAAAATGTTTAAGTCGGTGTATAAAGGGGAAGAGTTACTTGGGGAGGTAGAGATACACCCAGAAGAGTTGAACAACAAGAAAATTGTGGATGAGTTGAAGGAAATCAGAATAAGCCATTTTTCGCAATCCAGTGAGAGATGTCCACCTGTGGCTGTGCTTCATACCATTAGCTCTCATGGTGTTTGCTTCAAAATGGAGTCAAAGACCTCGCAGAGTCAGGACACGCCGCTCTTTCTTTTGCACTCCTCGTGTATCATGGAGAACAAGGTATAAGCACAACCATTGAAATTGAATTAAACTCCATCCAGAAATTAACAACTTCAGAAATTTAAAATCAAGAAAAGAAGGAAAATCCCATATTCTAATTCAGATTCATAATGAACCCCTAACCCTCTTTCCTTGATGATGTTATTACAGAGGACTCTGGACAATTTTACAGGGGACCCATTTTGAGATTTACTTAATTTTTGAGAATTTCAGTGAACCCAGAAAATTTTGTCCCAATTTGTGTGAGCTGTCTGAACTTTGAACTTTAACTAGGTTGTGGGAACTGTTTTTGAACTGAAATTGTGGACTTCTTTTTCATAGAACTGTAAGCTGAACTTTATTCCTCAACTTGCTAAGTTGGGTATAATCAACTCTTTTATGTTAAGAATATACCATGTTATTTTCTGTGACTCTTTGTATCATTCTTACTGATGTGTACTCCATGAATGTTGTTCTGTTTAGGGTTGTGATGAGATTGCATAAATGTTTAATTTGTGAACTGGATAATTCTTTCTTGTTGCTGCAATTGATGTTAGACAGTTGGAGTGTTTGAGAACAAAATTCTTGAATTATATCAGAGAAGTTTTCAGTACTGTGGATCTGTTGGAATGCAGTATAAAATCCTTTATAAAATTTAAGCATGTAATTGATATCTGGCTTTATCATGTAAACGATATGTGCTAAATGATTTGTAATGGCGTTGGTGCTTTTTTCATAATATCAAGCATGCTATTCTTTCATGAGATATGTCATATCGTTCTGTATCCTTTCTTCATCAAGTCTCATTCCCATGGATGGTTGTTTTTGCGAACCTCGACAATGATTCCATATTGCATACAGACTGCAGTTATGACCCTAGGAGGAGAGGAGCTGCATTTGGTTGCCATGTATTCGAGGAATAATGATAAACGACATCCATGTTTTTGGGGATTCAACATATCATCTGGACTATACAATTCTTGCCTTGGCATGCTTAACCTAAGATGTCTTGGCATTGTATTTGATCTTGATGAAACGCTTATTGTTGCAAATACAATGCGTTCATTTGAGGATCGCATTGAAGGCCTACAGAGGAAAATAAACTGTGAGGTGGACCCACAACGCATTTCTGGTATGCAGGCAGAGATCAAGCGATATCAAGATGACAAGTTTATATTGAAGCAATATGCTGAAAATGATCAAGTTGTTGAAAATGGGAGGGTGATCAAAACTCAGTCTGAGGTTGTTCCAGCCTTGTCTGACAACCATCAACCTATTATTCGGCCACTTATACGGTTACAGGAGAAAAATATTATATTGACTCGCATTAATCCGCAGGTACATAATTATAAAGTTCACTGTAGTTCTAAGTTTCTAAGTTGAGCACATTTAGTGGCTTTGTTTGTCCCTCTTATTGCATTCTGAGTTATGAGCAACCATGAAAGGATGCAATTGTTAATTATTCTTGTCATTGATTTATCCTCGTATCATGTTTTTGTGATTCCAATATCCGCCTGTTTCGTTACTCTGGATTACACAAATACCTTTGTTTGTTTTGTCGTGTTGTCTAATTTTCTGTTGCATGCTAGTTTATATACTCATCATTTTAAGGTGTTTATTAGATTCGTGATACAAGTGTCCTCGTGAGGTTGAGACCTGCATGGGAGGATCTTAGGAGCTACTTGACTGCAAGAGGGCGCAAGCGTTTTGAAGTTTATGTTTGCACAATGGCTGAAAGGGATTATGCTTTAGAAATGTGGAGGCTTCTTGATCCAGAATCAAATTTGATAAACGCAAATAAATTACTGGATCGCATCGTTTGTGTCAAGTCTGGTAAGTGTCATTCATTTGTGATTTTTGCTACATAATTACAAAAGCTCATTCATTTCCCTACAAAATATAACTTGTTTCATTTTTTATATAGGTTTAAGGAAGTCGTTGTTCAATGTCTTCCAAGAAAGCTTATGCCATCCTAAGATGGCATTGGTGATTGATGATCGCTTGAAAGTGTGGGATGACAGAGATCAACCTCGGGTGCATGTTGTTCCTGCTTTTGCACCGTACTATGCTCCTCAAGCTGAAGTAAAAGTTTTTGCATTTGGCTTTAGCTCTTTGAAACTGTTCTATTGCAAATAATCTACACGTGCATATTGTTTTGTGTTTCCTTGGCTTGAACTCATTGTAATTCCTAATTCTACAGGCAAATAATGCTGTCCCTGTCTTATGTGTTGCAAGAAATGTCGCATGCAGTGTCAGGGGTGGATTTTTTAGGTAAGAAAATGAATAAAGCTCAATGATTTCTATGAAAACATTTACTGTTTATGTGTTCACAATAATGGTGTTCTGTTGGATGTGATAACAGAGAATTTGACGACAGTCTTCTACAAAAGATTCCTGAAATTTTTTACGAAGATAATATTAAAGATATCACTTCTCCTGATGTGAGCAATTTTCTAGTTTCAGAGGTCAGTTGGGACAATTTTATGACTCTTGGCATGCTGTTATGTTGTTATTTATTTATATTTATGCATACATACATATATATATTAATATTGTAAATATGCTTCATGTAAACTCTACCTTGCACCTTGCTTGTCATATTATTGTGATAATTGTATTAATAGTTTTTTGCTGTTCAGGATGATGCTTCTGCTTCAAATGGAAACAGAGATCAGCTTCCTTTTGATGGTATGGCCGATACTGAAGTTGAAAGAAAACTGAAGGTATTCAAGGATTCAACCTTGTTTCATTTTTATGTATATTGTTTTATTTGGAATCTGGTATAATCTAGAAACAGACATACTCTTCGGCTTGTATGGCAGGATTATGAAAGTATTCTCATTGATATGTGAATTCTCCACTTTTGGATGAATATATGCACATATATAGAGATATATACATATGTGCAATTTTGTTTTAATCTGTTTTTCTTTTTACTTGGTTCTTGTACACAGGACGCAACCCCAGCTGCTCCAATAGTCTCTTCAGCAGTCAATAACATTGATCCAAGACTTGCTTCTCTTCAGTACACAGTGGCTCCTTCTAGCACTGTTTCACTGCCACCAACTCAACCATCAATGATGCCTTTTCATAATATGCAGTTCCCTCAGGCAGCTTCTCTAGTTAAACCTTTGGGTCATGTCGGCCCTGCAGAATTAGGCTTGCATAGTTCTCCTGCTAGAGAGGAGGGCGAGGTACCTGAATCTGAATTAGATCCTGATACAAGGCGGAGGCTACTGATTTTGCAGCATGGCCAGGATACAAGAGAGTCTGCACCAAGTGAACCTCCGTTTCCTGTAAGACCCCAAGTACAAGTTTCTGTTCCACGGGTGCAATCACGTGCAGGCTGGTTTCCAGTGGAGGAAGAGATGAGCCCACGAAAACTGAGCCGGATGGTACCCAAGGAACTTCCTTTAAATTCAGAACCCATGCAGATTGAGAAGCATCGACCTCATCATTCAGCATTTTTCCCTAAAGTTGAGAGTTCTATGCCATCTGATAGAATTCTTCAAGAAAATCAGAGATTGCCAAAAGAGGTAATTGTCACTTGGTGTTGATCTTGCTTCAATCCTTTAGTTTCTCTGCTGAGTGGTTGATGTTGCTTGATTTGTGGACATTATCAGTCTTAAAACATTACTTTTTGCAGGCATTTCATAGAGATGATCGGTTGAGATTCAACCAAGCAATGTCTGGTTATCATTCATTCACAGGTGAGCTATGACGTGCATTACTTGAATTTCAGGAGGATTCTCAGTTGTGCTTTATTTTTTATTTTTTTATATATGTTTTTTAATTACATTTATTCAGTGATGGCTGCTGTTTTGTATGCTACATTTTTTTTAAGTTACTTTAGCCGCAGTGGTTTACTGTTTCTAATTTGTCTAGAGCTTCATATGGTTAAGAATATGCCCTGGAAGTGTTGCTTCCTGATTTAAAATTGTATTTAAAAGAGGGTTTTGATGCATCACATTTTCACCTTGAAGTTTGTCCATGTGGAACTTCAATGGTTCTCGTCTTTTTTTAACTTTTGAAAATGTTGAAACTGTCTTCTTATATATAAGTAATAATTATATAAGCCATCATTGTATCTTATCGAGAGTGGTGTAATATAATGGGTATATGCATTTTTGAAGGTGAGGAAACTCCCTTGAATCGATCATCTTCCAGCAACAGAGATTTTGACTTTGAATCTGGACGAGCTGTATCAAATGCAGAAACTCCTGCCGGAGTTTTACAGGAAATTGCAATGAAGTGTGGAACCAGGGTAATTGGAACTGTTTGTGTTGCAAGAGAAAATATATTTGTGTAATCTAATCCCTTGTGCTCCATCTTATATATCATTCTCTTTCCTTCCTTTTAAAACGAATAGGTGGAGTTCAGGCCAGCTTTGGTTCGCAGCACAGAACTGCAGTTTTATGTTGAGGTACTTTCGTTTTTTTTTTTAATTGCTACCTTTATAAAACTGCCTTGGTTTCAAAGTGATGAAGTTTTGAACTCATCTAACAATGATTTATTGTTTTGTTTTGGATGTTGTTATGCCTGAATGTTAAAATTAAACGGTTTAACTTGTCTTTTGAAAAATGAAACAGTGAAGTATTAAGTCCTGTAAATTGTGACAATCTATAATCTATATACATCAGTTTTAGTGTTTCCAATGAGCTATGAGGAAATGTTAGAGATCAGGCAATTTCTAGTAGTATAATAATTTTCCATCCGCATTGATAATTTGCTCTGCAAAGTCAAGAGGAGCTAAAATAGGCAATCACATTTTTTTTTTCAGGGAGGTAATTAAATTGATTTGTTATTATAAAATAAAAACTGTTGAAAGTTTTGTTGTTACTGTTAATGATTTGCTTTTATAAGCTTCATTGAACTTCACAAGGGAAGGCAGGAAGAGATCGATTAGAGTTATTACTAGTGTTGCTAATTATATGTGATGTGATTATCTGAGTAATGAAACTCAAATGCCTTGTAGGTCAAGCTGTTAGCCTGTTACCATGTAGCTTTTCTCATAATTGTTCTTATTACTTCTGACTTCATAATGTTGCCTATTTCCTTGCTGAGAGATGTTACGAATTAATGAGTTTATCAAATTTTGCTTTTTGTAGGCTTGGTTCGCAGGAGAGAAAATTGGTGAAGGAACTGGTAGAACAAGAAGGGAAGCTCATTTCCAGGCTGCTGAGGGTTCTCTAAAAAATTTAGCCAGTAAGATTTCTTATTGTTGTATTTATTCCGACTAGCTAGGGCACTCTGCCATTCTTAATAATCCATGATGTGCATGTCTGGGGTTGTATATTTACTAGGCATATCTGGTTAGCTTATTTCTCTTCTTAGATGGAAGGATTTTTGATGGACCTCACCCCATTTTTCTCTTTTGTGTTTATGACCTGGACAATGATTTTGCAGATATATACATTTCCCGTGGCAAGCCTGATTCTGTGCCCATTCATGGGGATGCGAACAAGTTTTCTAATGTTAATATCAATGGTTTTATGGGTAATATGAGTTATTTTGGGACTCAGCCATTGCCCAAAGAGGACTCCCTCTCATCTTCAACCTCATCAGAACCATCTAGGCCTCTAGACCCTAGGCTGGAAGGCTCTAAAAAGTCCGTGAGTTCAGTGTCTGCACTCAAGGAACTGGTAAGACTCAAAAACTTGATTAGTTTATTTTAGTTCTTCCACTTTCTCCCTCTCTATTGCTTTGATCATTGCAGTGACCGAATGATGTTAAATGAATATTGATGTGTCATGGTTTTTTTATTTTAATCACTTCAGTGTACAATGGAGGGTCTTGGTGTAGTTTTTCAACCGCGGCCACCACCAGCTAATTTAATGGAGAAAGATGAAGTGCATGTACAGGTTTGTATTTGAGAATATTTCTGAGCAAGTTTGACATTGCTTTTGTCTCAAAGTTAAGTTTGTTCTCGTGAATTAGAGAAACCCTCAGAATTCCTGAGAAAATCAGTTAAAGGTCGAAAGGAACTACATAAACAAAACTAATACGAAGACTTCAATCACAATAATATTTTTTTCCCGTTAATTTGAATCAGGAAGCAGGCTCCCATGAACTTGGGATGCTTCTTTTTTCTTGTATTGGATCAAATATAGTACATCCTCCCCTCACTTGGTTGATCAGTACTCAAATGTAGTTAACTCTGAATGAAGCATCATCATTCATGTTTTGCCAATGAGCTGGGGTTTTGAATTTTTTTTTTTTTAGTTCAAACAAGATGATTTGTGAGCTCTTGTTCTTTTGGGAACTCAACTTCCATTATATAGTGTCAAATTTTGAATCATTTCTGGGTTGTACTGTTAGAAATATGTTGGTTGTGCTTTTAGAAGTGTCGGTATTGAGTCTATTGACATTGGGGAGCTGTATGATTTTAAGGATAACCTCTAGTATCCTTGGCACGTTTCTGGTTTGTTTCCTTTTCCCCTTTCTTTCTTCTTATCTTCGTATCATGTTTCAGGTTGAAATAGGTGGAGAGGTCTTGGGGAAGGGGATTGGTTTGACTTGGGATGAGGCTAAGATGCAGGTAATATATCTCATCTTTTAACTTCTGTCTTCATGTGGCCTTAATTCTTTCCAAATATGATATCTGAGCACCTACATTTGTTTTCCTTAGGCTGCTGAAAAGGCTCTCGGAAGTCTAAGATCAACACTAAATGCTCAGAAACGTCAGGGTTCTCCGAGGTCTGAATTCCGGCAAGTTTTTAGTTTTTTTCCTTCTTGAATTTCTTAATGGAGTTTTAACTGGGGTTTGGTCAACTGTGCATGGGACCTTGCTATCGTTGTGCTTGTGGGGACTTATGGCTCAATTCCAGTTAGCTTCCTCTGTATAGGTCCCTTACTAGTTCATACTTTTTGATTCAACTGTCGTGGTGTGTGTCAAGTCCTTGGGTTTTTCGTGTCCATAGTTCCTATTATTTGACCAGTTCACCAGCAGTGAGGAAAATGGATAATTTTTTATTATTTATGTTCTTGATCAGACTCTTGGAAACAAAAGCATTCGGTGGTGTATTTCATCTCTCCTGCCTTTTCTGTTTTTGGTTTTGATTTTTGTTCACATGAAAGGTCTTGCAGCTCTGATAATTGTGAATATTGGTTCAGCTAACAAATTAGTTAAAACTAGGGTTACAAGGACAACTCAAACTGATATGTAACAGAGGGATGTATAGCTTTTTCAAAGATTTCTATGCTTTTGTTTAATACTTTTCTGCGGAATAACAAAATAAAATATGTAGATCAGACTTTTTCCTTGTGTTGTCCTGTGAATTTGTTTGTGTTGAGTGTGCTGTGTATTCGCCATTTCTAATTTGGTGTTTCTGATAATTGATAAATAGGCCTTTGCAAGGGATGCCAAGTAAACGCCTGAAGCAGGAATTTCCACAAGTTCTGCAGCGGATGCCCTCTTCTGCTAGATATCAGAAAAATGCTCCTCCTGTTCCTTGAGATCCTACCACCTTTTCATCCCATTTTGGTATAGCTACTGATGCGACATGTCTGCAGTACATATTATAGAGAAGCGTGATGGCCGTGGAGATTCAGAACTGCCAAATGGCGATAGCCTTGGTGTTGTCTTACAACATGGCTGAGGAAGCCATGTGGACGAGAGCAGCTTCATTTCAGATTCTGGTTGAAGCAGGGAAGCCGATTGCTGGCCAGGTGATTTTGGTCTTAAGACTTTGTGTTCCCAGTCATTGACGCAACAGTTTTCCCCTTGCTTCTAAGCCTCGTCTGGCACGTTATTAGAAGTTGGTGCCATGTAACTCCACTTTTCTTGTGTGCGGTTAATGCATTCTTTCCAAGACCGTTGAAAGAGCTTATTTGGGTCAGATTTGTAACAAATGTATTACTGTTTCTTTATGCGGAAGTAAACCAAACATGGCTTCCAGGGCAGCTTTTGGCTATGCTCAGAGTCACGGCGCTCTAACCATTGACGTCTAGATACCTCTTTCAGTGTCCATCTCTGAGGATTGGGAATATGAGGATAGGTAATTTTCAGGGATATGTTTCCTGAGGTGGAACTGCTTAGTGATGTAAATTCAGCTCTTGTAGTACGATTTTCTCGAGTTATAATTGATGCAGTGGAAATTTTTCACCGGTGTTGTGTTTGGAGTACTTTGATACTTTATAGTCATTGGTTGGGCCAGCACAAACAAGCATTACATGACACATTTAGCATTTTCTCACAAATTTGGGATCTCTAGCACTAGTAAGTAGTAACATGGTAGTTAAAAACTGATAGACTTATGTGGAAAATACTAATATAAGCAAAGAAATAACATGAAGCAGTAATAAAAAAAAAAAGATGAATCAGAATTCAGAATTATTATCATGTGAATCATATATGAATGCCTGATTTTGATTGATCATGGAAATCATATGTGAATGCAAGATTCATTTTTTTTAACTCGGGTTAAAAATTATTACTGATAGAGACATTTGGTAAGAACAACCTAGTTGCACCAACAAGGCTAAACAGAGAAGTGCAAATCAATTGCTAGTTGGTGCTTTGAAGTGGTTGCCCCAACACCCATGATACCATCCATTGATCTATCTCTAAATTCACTCTAAATAAATATGACTTATTATACCATGTTGAATAATTTTGACGATCTTATTGAGTTTTCGGTTATGCTCATATTTAGTTAATTGCTAATCTAACGATTCTCATTACATAACGTTGACTCTGAACAAGGTAATAGATTTCCTAAATATTTACTCAACTACACTATTGACTATTGACAAGGCAAGACTAAAAATCAAACTAACCAAAGAAGAAAGAGTAATTAAAAAAAAAAAAAAAACCTCGGTAAAAATAACTTTTCTTTCAGTCACCCTTCTTCTCCGTTAACTATATAAAAAGGCAAAACGAGTCAAAATAAAGAGCTTTGCAGTAGTTTCCAAGTTCTCAGCTTTCATACACTGAAATATTGAATCGTCTCAGAGATCAAGAAGAGAAATCCAAACCGTTATGGCTTCGTTCGACGCGTTCAGCATCGACGGCGACGATCTCAACGCCTCCAACCGTCATTTTGACCAGGACGAGGTCGTCGTCGAGAGCTACGAGTACGGCTCCTACTCGGACTTCTCCGGCGGACTCCCGGCCGAAGGAGTTTCTGTCGATCACGCCGCTGCAGCCTCGCCGTTCGGATTTGAAGATCCTAGCCCGAACTACTCCGGCTCCTCTCCGTTCGGTTCGGCTCCTGCTGAGAATGGTAATAATGGATATGGAATAGGCGAGAACGGAATCGACGATGGCGTTTTCGCATCGGACGGTCCTGCGCTGCCGGAGCCGAGCGAGATGGTGCCTGAGGAAGGTTTTGCTCTTCGTGAATGGAGGAGGTAAGATTCCGATCCGGTTCAATTTGATTACTTATTTTGTGAGGCGGACTAGATCTGTGAAATTAAGCATCTTTATGATAATTTTATGTGCTTAATTTGGATTTTGGGTTAATTAGTGGTTGGATCTGTGATATTTTAGCGGTGATTAGGAAGATGCATGGAAATTTAAGTTCTTTATTTGCACTTTTTGGAAAGAGGTTAATCAAGGTAAGCTGTTGGGAAGTTAAAAATTAATAGTTGAGAAGGATCTACTTCCTTACAATCCATGAGAAATTATTAAGTTCATACTGTGTGTAAACATAGAGTATCGTTTATGTAGTTCATACAGTGTGCAATCCTATCCAGCTAGAGCTGCTCTTAAGCCGCAGTTGCTTTTTGATCTTTGTAGTGATCTAGATTGCTATTCGTTTCTTGGATTTCACTGTCAGATGCAACATGTTTGCACTGTTAATCATAGAACATGTTTTATAAACCTAAATGCTAGACATGCATATAAGTTAGTGATTTGCAAAGATAGTTTCAGATAGTCAGGTTGGGGTTAATCAAAATTAATCAAAGTTTTCAAGTAATTAAGGGTGTTCATTAAAGGTTGTTCTAACCAACAGGCCAATAGGGTTTTGTTTGCTTGCTTGTTGAAAACAACAATGGTAAGTACTTATCCAGAAAAGGAAAATGACAATGATAAGATGATCACAGTTATTGATTTTGCTTTTTGCTTACTTATTGGATTAGCAACTGCAAGTTACCAAGTGGTATTGGATTTCCTCTGGGAAATTAACGACCTAATTGGACTTTTTGCTGGAACAGTCAAAATGCACTTCTGCTCGAGCAGAAGGAGAAGAGAGAGAAGGAACTGAGGATCCAGATTATTGAAGAAGCTGAGGAGTTCAAACGTGCATTCTATGAGAAAAGGAAGCTTAATGTTGAGACTAACAAGGTTGAGAACAGGGAAAAGGAGAAGGTAATTTCTGGAATGCACTTTTGGACTGTTCTATTTTGTACACCATTTTTAGTGTTCTGAATGCTAAGAAGCTGGTTTTGATGTCGAGCAGTTTTTCTTGGCTGATCAAGAGAAGTTCCACAAGAATGCGGACAAGCAAAGTTGGAAAGCAATAGCTGAGCTCATTCCTCATGAGATTCCCAACATTGAGAAAAAGAGAGGCAAGAAGGATCAGGACAAGAAACCATCGATCATGGTCATTCAGGGCCCAAAGCCTGGAAAACCCACTGATCTTTCAAGGATGCGACAAATACTTTTGAAGCTGAAGCATACAACTCCACCTCACATGATTCCACCACCTCCTGCTCCTGCTAAAGATGCTAAAGATGGGAAGGATGCAAAAGATGCCAAAAATGTAAAGGATCCTAAAGATGTGAAGGATGCAGCATCAAAGTCTAGTGGGTCTGCAGAAGCTGCGGTGCCTGCTGCTTCACAAGCCAAAGATGCCACCTCTAATGGCACTTCAGATGCACCCGAACAAGCAGTTCCTGTCTCTACTGAGGACCAATCTGCTGCTTAAGCCGATATAATGTTTCAGTTCTCTCCATATTTGTTATTATTTTGAGATCTCTAATTTGATTATCGGCTGCCATCTTCCCGCTTCACTCGCTACTAATTCTCAGAATATTGTAATATTTGGCCTCCATTGGTCTTAGCTTTATTGTGGAGGCTTTTATATACATTGGTTTTGGATGTATTGCGTTTGGGATTTTAAGTTTTTATGAATATTACCTTTTTGAAACAGCTTTTTCCTTTTTGTTGGGCCAGGATCTAAACAATGTTTTTGGTATGACGAATTGGCGCGATTCTACCATGCTATGATGGGATAACAAAATTGGAAACTTGAAAATAGGGGCGTGGACGTCATCGTAGCTTTACTAGTAGTTGAGACTTGAGAGTATTTATTCCAATTGATATCGTTTATTGTACGGTATTACAACCCCTATTAAAATAGGGGCGTGGACGTCGTCGTAGCTATACAACATTCTTCTCTTCATTATACTCTTGGGAAGCAAATACTACAACAGTATTAAAATCAGAAAAAAAAAAAAAAAAAAAAAAACTTTCGACCACCAGACTAACGACTAATATGAGAGTTCCGCCTACCTGAAATAATCTCTGCTCAGAGTGAAAAAAGAGAAATATGTAGAAAACATTTCCATCGACTATTAGCACCACAAATAATTTGTTCTGGACTTGCAATTGTGTTGTTCTTCACCGTGGCGTTATTTGAGTTATACTGTCGGGGGCAGAACTCATCTGGTAGCTACTTGAGTCGGCAGATGATTTTTTACTCGAAGAGGGTCCTCCGATGCCCCCCGAGTTGTTGAAGAAACCCGGGGATGTAAGTTGCTTTTCATTGAGCCTGATATTTCTTGAGAGCATGTCAACAACCTGACTCATCAGTGGTCTACGGCTTGATGCGGCTTGAGTGCAGAAAAATGCCACCTTCATGTACCTAAGGACTTCATCCTCGGGAAATTCCTCGAGCTCCGGGTCAACTAGCGCCAATAGTCTCCCTTCTTCATGGAGTTGCCATGCCTTTTGAAGACAGACACAAAAAGGGGACAGTGATCACTGATTTGAGCAAGTTCAGCAAGGAAATATAATTTTAAAATAAATCCATTACCAGCACATAAAACACCCTGATTTTTTTTTTTTTGGCAAAATAAAACACCCTGATTAAATACAGTAGTTAAGAGTTGAGAACTTAAGATAATAATTAATATTATGCCATTGCAAGGTGTAATATTGACTACTTCAATTGAACGAAAACAAATAATTTGCAGTGCAATTTCCAACTGATCTCTAATAAAATCTACATACAGCATGTCAGTTATTCTCTCAATAGATAATTTATCAAACTTGGACATCCATTATTTAGACACTTTCCATTTAAGTCTATCTATTATTCACCATAGTACAAATCTGATGATACCAAGAATTTTGTGATAATTGGAAACAAATAAACTCACCCATTCTAGGAGAAACTTTTCTGTCCCTCCCCAGTTTTCCTTGGCACTGCTTCTACCACTAACTACTTCAAGAATAAGAACGCCAAAACTGTAAACATCGGCCCTCATGGTTAACTGACCTCCCAATGCATATTCTGGTGCCAAGTATCCCCTGCAAAAAAAAAAAAAAAGGAAAAAAAAAGCATGAGATGACAGCTATTTTTCTTCACTTATAGTACCACTTCAAGAACAAAACTAAAGCATAACATGACAAAAAGGATTGTAGGGGACAAACCCATAAGAATGTTAAATTGAACCACACTATTCTAATGTTCCTAGAGCAGTTAATGAAGAAAATGAAAGATCTTTAGAGAAACAAGCAACAGAAAGCTCATAATTTTGGGTCACAGAAGAAAATAGAATGTCAACCGACAAATAATCAACAACAAATATGAAAGATAACATACGTTGTTCCTGCAATCCTTGTGCTAATATGAGTGATGTTATCTGGGAAAAGTTTAGCCAGCCCAAAGTCACCAATTTTAGCGTTTAAATCCCTGTCAAGGAGTATATTACTAGCTTTGATATCTCTGTGGACAATATGAGGCACCAGTTCTTCATGAAGAAATGTAAGACCCCTAGCAGTTCCCAAGCAAATAGCTTTTCTTTTTTCCCAATCCAGTTTGATGGTGTTCTCCTTTGCACCTACAAACCGAAGAAGACAAATTAGATTTGTAGCCTTGGGTATATGGATCTTTAGTTTTCTTTTCATGTTAAAGGTCTTGTTCAAATACCTAATAAAGCACGATCAAGGCTGTTATTCTCAGCGTATTCATAGACCAAAATCCGGTCAGCTCCTTGGACACAGCACCCAATCAACTCAACAAGGTTTGGATGCCGGACATTTGATATAGTGTTAATCTCATTTAAGAATTCACGTACTCCCTGCTTCGACCTAGCAGAAAGTGTCTTCACAGCAACTTGCTTTCCATTTTTCAGGGTTCCCTAGCAAAATGTAGCTAAATTACTTAGATAAAATCAGATGGCATGGACTAATGCCATCTTGATATTCTAAATACTTAACAATCATGACTAAAGATTGTTCTTCATCAATATAACACCAGCAACAAAAGCTTGAATACTAAGAAAGCAACTTTGTTTTAATAAGTAATCAATACAAATTTCCATATTGGTGACTATTTTTCGTAATGACAACCTGAAGAATTAGCGAAACAGATGCCCTATACACAAGCGAAATCACAATACTAGGAAGCTACAATGTCTCAAAATTTTCTTCAATCTAGAACTATAGGTAAGAGTTTGTTTCTAACATACAAAGTAATGTTTCTATGTGCCAATGAACATAAGATTACAGCTTGAAGTGTGCTGAAAACACAAATCCAATTAGTTTTGGAGTCAAATCAATCACACAATTCAAAAAACAGAGCACTTCTTTATAAAGGGTGTAAATTTTGCAATAGAATTACAATGATAAACCGTATGCAAAATGTGATTACCTTGTACACAATTCCAAAACCTCCTCGCCCTATCTTATTACTTGCATGAAAGTTATTGGTCGCCGATCTCAATTCATTGTAGGAGAAATCTCTAATATTTTCTGGCAAATTTCCTTCACAAGCCACAAAGTAAATCATAATAAGAATAATGATAAACCAACAATGACGATGATAATGCAACAGGGAATAGCATGAACATAAATACCATCAAGATCATCGCCAGTTTGACTAGAAGTACCCCTTTTCCTCTCTACAACTGAAGCACCGAAGCATTTGCAATTCATAACTGTCCACAATAAAGACTCCTATCTTCTGGGCCTGTTCCTGATCAATTTGACCTTCATTTACAGTACAAAGAAGAAAAAGAGTTCCACTTTATCAGATTTTGAGACCTACCCAGATACCCAAATTCATGAAATTTTCAGCAAAAAAACAAAAGACTAAATTTTTAAGCTCCAAACTGAAAAACACAATAAAGCTGAAGAAACCCACCTCGTTGAATCAACCTCGAATCCTGATCCCTTCAAGTTGGGTTAACATTTCCTTGTTGGAGAGCTTGAAATTCTTTAATTTATTAATAAGGAATACAGAGAGTAATATTAATATTAAACCCACCAAAGGAAAAAAGAGTAAAGCTTAATTTGCTGGGCCGTCTTGTTATTATAAATTATAATAGCGGTTGGTGTTTGTTTCTTTCTTCGACTAACAATCAAAGGAAAGGTAGTCTCTTTTCTCCGTGTTCACGAGTCATAGCACAACTTCACCAGCTCGGCGGGGCGTTCCCATTTCCAACTGTTGTTGAAGCTTGAAAATGACTTTCCCGTCTGGGAAATATTTGTGGGCTATATCTGCCTTCTCATAATTGTGTCATTAATGGAGTAATGGTTGGTGTGCCAATATTGCAGTGCATCACTTGATTCACTTCTCATTTTTTTCCTCACAGCATTATTCAATTTTCACCTACAAAAAAATGTTTATGTTTAAATGTTTTTTTTTTACTGTCCAAACAATTTTTTTTCCTATACTCTTTAAATTTAATTTTACCCTATTTGTGGTAAATATCATTGCATAATATTGCATGACCAACACTATTTTCAATTTGTTCATGACCATTTGATTTAGTTGCGTAAGGCCAGGCCATACGTTTTTCTTATTTAAGTGGGAGATATTAAATTTAACTTAATAACTATTGGTCGTTGTGTAATTAAACAAAATTTCCTCATAAAATAACAAATTTTCCTTGTGAGTAGTTTGAATCATTATCAACTTCTCAATTACTCTCCCCATTGAATAAACCAAATCATTTCGAGTTTTTGGACAAGTGTTTATTTAGTTTTAAAATTTATATACATATCAAACATAAACTTAACTCGATATGATTTTAGATATAAACACAGTATCAATACATAAATACTATATGGATTTGAAATGATAACAGTTTAAACAACTGCTCTCATAAGAAGAGTACCTTGGTAAAATGCATTAACTCAAAAGATTTTTTTTTTTCTGTGGACAATGACCTCAAAAGAACTTACAAGCAATTCCGGTGACTTTTTATGAGTTAATTTTTAGAAACCAGCACTTGAGGAATTGAGGTATGCAACTTTGAAGTCAACTTTAAAATGGCTGCATGTATTTGGATCCATAAGCAGCCAGCCACGTCTCTATGTCCTTTTTCTCACCCAAAAACTTATCAACTAATCGATCTTGGCGTAATGAATGGTTTAAACTCCAAACCAGTCATCTTGTACTTTGTTTCGTGTGGAAAAGTAGAAGATGGTTTTATCGATTACGGTCATGATTGGCATCAAGGTTGACCAAGTATAAATTATAAAAAGGACCAAGAAAACAAATGTATGTTGGGTTTTCACATTTATTTGTCAACAAATACATACCATTTGATGGTTGGCTTCTGTTTGTATTTTGCTGAACCACTAAATTTTTCCACGGTCATATCTTGGAATAAATACAAGATTTGCAAATTTGGTAGTTTTCAACTATATGAAGTCTTGATTAGCATAATAATTTTTCTTCTACATTAATACGAATAAGCTTTTGGTATATACTTTGTCAAATGAGCGTACTCTCCAAATATGGGGTTGAAGGTTCTCTATATTGTTAGTCGAAACAAATTATTTACCATTAAAGGTACAAACTAATAACGAGTACAACAATTTATTTTTTATAGTGTAATTAACACTTTACCATTTAAACTGTCATTTTATGGTTTAAGTGACTCTCAACCTCAAGTTGAGGAATTAACGTGCACATTCATAAAGTTTTTTTCATGGTGCGAGAAAATACCACAAACTAAATATGAAAATATTTTCAAGACATTTTATTTAGCACCATAAATGGAACTGGTGAGCTAAATAACTTTTTTTTGGACAATTGTGAGCTAAATAACTGAGAAAAGTTTTTTTGATAGAGATAGCGGAGAAAAGTCTGTTTTTACTTGCTCCTTCTAGATCTGCCCCTGAGCTGGACACACACATATAATTCTCCTACCACATGGTTTTGATTCTCATTTACCTTTCTTCATTTTTCACTAAAGTTAGTTTCTTTTGACCAAACAGGTCTCCTGCTCCACATTCCCCCCATTATCATAACAATTGCCAAACACATTCTGCAGTCTAAAGCTTCATGTCTCTCTGCACTAAAAGTCTAAAAGTTGCTTGTACAGTTGTACTACTCTTCCTCAATTGCTTCATTTTCTGCATATTGGGTTACTTTGAGTCTTTGACTTGTTGTTGAACAATGTGAGCTCCATTTGGTTTTGCTTGAAGGCTGATAAGAATCAATTACTCTACAAATATCAGAGCTATCAAGTTTTAACCTTTGATCACAAACTAGTATTGTTTTTTTTTTTTTTGGGTTTTATAAACTTTGGTCTCCTTTTCAAGTCAGTATAATATGAAAGTGCCCAAGAATTCTCTTCACAAACTAGGGCCATACAGCCACAGACAAAGAAGCACATCAGCAGACCAACAATGTCTCCTCCTTTCCCAATCAGACATTTTTATATGTAAAGAGATTCTTTCTTCTGCTGACTCCTTCCCATGATTATGTGTCTCTCCTCCTTTTTATTAGAAATAATCATTTTTTCGTTAATGAATATATTCATAAATTTTCATTAATGGATATGACTTTAAGAGATGCATTTGACACAGACATATAAATATATAGATGGAAGGTATTCCATGCACGTAGCGCTGAGGTGCACACGATCATGATTTTTAACGGTCAACTGTTATGATCAAATTAGTCAAACAAAACTGAACCGTTAGATCTCTATTTGGACGGCTGAGATTGAACGTGATGTTGCACGGACCGTGCATAGAATAATTTCCGATATATAGAAAGTAAAACTCTTTTATGATTTACCAAAAATTTGACATTGTGATTCCACCATGTTTTTGTATAAGTCTTGTGCTTAGATGTGAAATTACGTAGTGATAGAATTTAACGAAGATTTTCTTTTCGAATTTGGAGTTTCTTGTTCAATATTCATGAATAGATGATTAAATGCAAATCTAAAACAACATAATTTTAGATATGAGCTCGAAATCATTATCAATACGGACAACAGGAAAAAATAAGCAAGTAATTTTGCACCTTTCTATTAGAAGGGTGTGTATTTTGGGTCATCACACACTGCTAAGATTGTGTTCAAAACCCAGTGCGGAAAAGCCGAAGTCCCAAACTTTGGGACAAATCCCAAACCCTAGGCCCCAAAATTCAACAACACCTGGAAATCGGGTTCCCCGTCACATGCCATTGTCTACCACCCAAACCCTAACATTGAGATCACACTGCGTCAAACTCCCTCAAAAGCCAAAAACAAAAAAGAAAACAAAATCCAAACCCCAAATCCACTCACTCTCACACTAACCCCACTACTCCTCTCTCTCTCTCTACACAGTGATATCTGTCGCCTTCAACTGCGACTTTCCACCACTTACATTCCTCTTCTCTCTCTCTCTCTCTCTCTCTCTCTGCTTTGTCAATTTGTATATATAAATTGTTTAGGGTTTTGGGCAAATGAGTCAAGTGGAGGAAGCTGACGACGAGCCCTTGGCTCAGTCCGTGGAAATTGAAAAACCCGAGAGCCCGAAGCAGCGTGAAGAAGAAGAAGAAGAGCCTGTGGACAAGCCCGACGGCGACGATCCCATGGAGGAAGACTCCTCCACCGTCAGCTCCTCCGCTGTCTTCTGTATTGGGCTCAAGCAGCCCAGGTCCGATTTGCAGCACAAGATGAGCGTCCCCGAGCTTTGTCGCAATTTTAGGTCAGTTTGAAGGAATCAAGCGCCAATTTTATTTTTTTACTTTCGCATTGAATTATGTTTTTTACTTCTCGGGCACACATTTCATTGAATTGTCTTTGATATTGAAATTGAAGGCAAAAAGGGATAGAATTGTACTGGTTTGAGCTCGCTAGTTGTGAGTTTATGGACAGAAAGTTTACATTTTCGGAAATAAAACAAATTTGTTGTCAGTGAGTGGTGTCTAGGTGAGGTGGGAGGGAGAGGAAAATGGTGGAATTTGAAACGTGGGGGTGATATTTCTGTCTGTCTGTGTAGAGAGAGCAGACAGAGGAGGGTCGATACTAGGATGAGATAGTAAGAGAGGTAGTCACTGAATTTTCTTTTGGTTTGTAAATCCAGTTATGGCATTTTCGGGTATGAACCTTTGCCAATCAATTACATTCCATGACGTGTAAAACCCTTTGGCACCTTATTTACGAAATTAAAAGCATAAGAGGTATTTCCTAAATGCGAACTAAGTGGACATGCGAGTTTTAAGTACTGGATAATGGCTACTTCATTGTTGTCGAGGGAACTTCCCTTTTTTCTTCACTTAGTCATCCATCTTTGTTTTTAATAACTTCTCGATCCCAAACACCATAATAAAGCTAATTAGCACTGGACTCGTGGGCATTATCTCATTAATATGTTCGGTTTTGGAATTTGTGATTACTATTGAAAATATTGATTTAATGAAAATTGTATGCAAGCAATGATTTCATAAAATAACGTTTCCTGGTCCGACATTTAAGATGTAGTTCTTAAGCATCTGGCATGCTTCTATTGCAGCGAATGATACTTCGGATTTAGTAATAATGTACATATTTTTGTCTTACTTAGATATTTTCAGTTGCATACTGTTGGCTTAATTCATACTCTTTTTGTTTGTTTCCCAGTGCTGTTGCTTGGTGCGGGAAGCTGAATGCCATAGCTTGTGCCTCAGAAACTTGTGCAAGAATTCCAAGGTTGGTATTGTTTGCCATTCCTCACCCTGTCAGGCCATGAGAGAATGCCTCACTAGCTGTCGCAAGATATATGGGTTTCTTTTATTATGAGATTATGAGATATGTGTGATTACTGGAAGCTACAATTTTGTTTTATTGTTCGCTTCCGAATTTTAATTGGATATGAGAAAGCACTATGAAAGGAAAAGGAAGGTTCCCTCTAGAATTTTTAAGAACTTTAGCTAGCTTTTTAAGAATATTAGAGAATCTTCTTCGTATTTTTTCAAATTAAAGTTATTTTGCTTCCTCATTCGAATAATTATAATGTTGTTACTAACTCACTAGTATAATAAGTATAATGTTGTTACCAACTCACTAAAGTTCAGGTCTTAACATTCCTATAATCGTAGTGTTTCCAAACCAAATTTGCCTATACATCTTTCCTAATCGCTATAGTGTAAAATTTAGCCACCCTGGTTGGTGGATATTACAGCTTGTTTAATTTTGACATATATTTTACTCTCCCTAGCTAATAGTTCTATTCGTGTACGGTTATGACTTTTGTTCGTGTAACTGTTTTTGCTGTAGTTCTAATGCAAATACGCCTTTTTGGATTCCCATTCATATTGTGATCCCAGAGCGACCAACTGAGTGCGCAGTATTCAATGTTAATGCAGGTATTTGGTGCTGATTTATTCTGCTTTTATAGGAGCCTCTGCTTCTTTAGACTCTGACTAATTTTGCTGCACCGCAACTTGCTCAATGAATAGCTTGATAACCATGAAGACTTATAATATTCTTTCAAGTACATTTAGTGGAGGAATAGCATATGTTTTTTTTTTTTTTATTGTTCTAACATATGATTTTGTGGTTGGTTGTTTTTGAAGTTATCTTAGTTGCCTAGTTGTGCAGTTCCACATAGTGAAAGTTTCGATGGTCATTACACTGTTTCTGTAATGCAGAGTATATAATGCAAGAAGATGTTGATTTAGTGCTTTTTGAACATTTTGCAGATTCTCCCCGTGATTCTGTTCAGTTTATTGAATGGTCACCTACTTCTTGCCCTCGTGCCTTACTGATTGCTAATTTCCATGGGAGAATAACGATCTGGACTCAACCTTCTCAAGTAAGCTACACTTGATGGATTGATTTTTATTTTTTATTTTTTATTTTTATTTTCAAATATTTACATATAAGATTTCACCACGTACAAGTTTTTGACGTGGTTTTTCCGGCATCAGCTCAAATGCAATAATGTTGGCTAATATTATGATTTCGCTTCTTTTCCTTCACATTCTTTTTGGCGAAGCTATTCTTTAAATGTGTATATTTTGTCTCACTGTATAGGGGCCAGCTAATCTGGTACGTGATGCTAGCAGCTGGTTACTAGAGCATGAATGGCAGCAGGATATTGCAGTTGTTACAAAGTGGCTATCAGGGGTGTCACCAGTAAGCACTTTTGTTGTCTGTTATTTATCTAGCTTTAAATGATAAATATAGTTTTCTTAATGTTAATATGAATTCACTACAAATTCCATTTTGTGTTTACTGGTGATCCTTGATGTTCTGATCTTTTTTTCCTTCTTCTTACCCCTTTTCAATGAACCAGTATAGGTGGCTTTCCTCAAAATCAAGTACTCCTTCAAATGCAAAGTCAACTTTTGAAGAAAAATTTCTTTCACAGCAATCCCAGAATTCAGGTTGTTTTCCTCTTTGTGACCTCTTGTAATTTCATGTTCTCTAATATGCAAGCTTATATTGTGCAGTGTTAGTTTGCTTGGCATCTGATGCAGTATTTGTTTTTTTTTGTTTCAGATAGGTGGCCAAACTTTCTTTGCGCCTGTTCTGTTTTCTCTTCAGGCTCTGTTCAGCTTCATTGGTCTCAGTGGCCTCCTAATCAAAGCACTACAGCACCTAAGTGGTTTCAAACGAGCAAGGGACTTTTGGGTGCTGGGCCTAGTGGAATCATGGCTGCGGATGTTATCATAACAGATAGTGGTGCTATGCATGTTGCAGGTGTTCCAATTGTAAACCCATCTACTGTTGTTGTTTGGGAGGTCACTCCTGGCCTGGGAAATGGGTTTCACGTAACTCCGAAGATAACCACAAGCAATGGGGTTCCACCTTCAATAAGTCCACCCAATTGGGCAGGTTTTTCCCCTTTAGCTGCATATTTGTTTAGCTGGCAAGATTATCTAATATCCGAATCAAAGCAAGGGCGAAAGCAGACAGATTCAGATTTCAGTGATACTGTACCACTTCATTGCTCTCCAGTTTCAAATTTTTCAGCATATGTGAGCCCTGAGGCTGCTGCTCAATCTGCAACAACCACCACGTGGGGATCTGGAGTTACTGCGGTTGCCTTTGATCCAACTCGTGGTGGTTCTGTCATAGCTGTTGTCATAGTTGAGGGTACTAATCTAGTTCTCTTTTGAAAGCCTTTTTTCCTTGTCTAAATTCAATTTCAGGCTGTTGGTTTGTTTCTTTTCTTTGTTAATTATTTCTAGTCTAGGTGTACATTCTTCCCAAATGTTTTCTCCTCAAGTTACTTATAAGAGTTTTAATTTTTGTAAACATGAAGTAGTATGTCTTTACTTTGTGTTCCTCCTGTTGATGGGTACGGGATTATCGAAGTATTGTGATATCCTGACATCCTTACATAGAATGAATTTAACAAAATCGTAACCTATTTTCCTCATCATTATACATAGTTGGAACACTACCTGGGCCAATTTTGCCACTTCTTGAAGTTTCTCTTTTTAAGTACTTTTTTGATGTAAAGCCTACCTTTGGGTCTGCACTGTGTTGAAAAATGTTGCTAGCGTCATCTTACTTGCCTGCCTAGCTGTTTTTGAAACTTTTAATCCATCTCCAGGGTTGCGTGTATCCTTTGACAAGGCTCGCCTTTATATGCACGCAATACAATCTTGGTTTTAAAAACTGTATGTTTCTCATTGAGTGGAAGTTGTCTTTATTTACCCAGCTCTAGTATTGCAAGAGTTTGTGGTTCTTTATATATATATATATATATATATATTTATGTATTTAATCTTTAAATTTCCCTTAATTCTTCTGTGAGATTTGAAATTTTATAATATCTGGCCTCTAGGATAACAATAGCCCAACACAATTTTGTGGGGTTTTTTCCCTTCATCAAGTGTTTATTGTCTACCATTTAACGTGTATCTTCTCCATGTATAGTTTAGTGGGTTTAGGAAATTGAGTTATCTATCATGTTTTTCTGGATAAGAAACAAAACTTTCTTAGAATACACGGCCGGTATACAAGTAGCATAAAGTGCACCCTTTGTTTTCACCTGTGCAGGACAATACATGTCTCCTTATGATCCAGATGAGGGTCCTTCAATTACAGGATGGAGAGTGCAACGCTGGGAATCATCTCTTCAGCAAGTTGTGCTTCACCAAATATTTGGGAATCCCACTTCCACTTTTGGTGGGCAGGCACCCATGCAAACAGTTTGGCTGTCCAAAGTGGACACAAGCATACAACCAACTAATGATTTTAAAAGTCACCAAGCACCTGCAGCAGGAGTAATCTCTGAGGCAAGGAATACACCTGATTCTAGCATCGAGAAGGCAAAAAGAGTCAGTTTTGATCCTTTCGATCTGCCAAGTGATGTTAGAACACTTGCTCGAATAGTCTATTCTGCTCATGGTGGTGAAATTGCTGTTGCTTTTCTCCGGGGTGGAGTTCACATCTTCTCTGGTCCAAACTTTGCACCTGTTGATAACTACCAGATTAATGTTGGATCTGCAATTGCTGCTCCTGCCTTCTCGTCGACAAGCTGCTGCTCAGCTTCTGTTTGGCATGACAGTAGTAAGGACCGTACCATTTTAAAAATACTACGTGTCCTTCCACCTGCTGTTCCAAGCAGTCAAGTGAAGGCAAACTCATCAATGTGGGAACGTGCAATTGCAGAAAGGTACTTCTTTAAAATGGCTAAGCTTTGTATCTTGCACCCAGATGCAACCTTGAATCCCCCACAATTAGTACTTGTTTTAGGTTACATGAGATAGAGGTTGGATGAAGTATTTCATTAAAATGACAATTGTCTTGCCAGGTTTTGGTGGAGTCTTTTGGTTGGAGTTGATTGGTGGGATGCGGTTGGGTGTACACAGAGTGCTGCCGAGGATGGCATTGGTAAGTTTGGTTTTTTTTGGGTGCATTACTGAGACTAACCAATGATAAAAAATATTGCATGATAATTTGGCAATCTTCTTTCAAGCCTTTATATATGTATTTTAAAGGAAGATACTTTCTATTCTTTTAAGTCTTTTATACATGCTTTTTAAGGGAAGATACTTTCTAAATGATGTGCCCTTGCTATTTGTTTATGGTGCAGTTTCTCTGAACAGTGTTATTGCAGTATTGGATGCAGATTTTCATTCTCTTCCTTCTACTCAGCACAGACAACAGTACGGTCCTGTAAGTTTCTCTGGCCATAAAACAGGTTGTACGAAATTCTTATGTATTTTGTCTTTATGCTAATTTTTCTCATGAAAATGTGAAAAACAAGGAACAAAGGTGAATAATAGTAAAATTATGTGTTTTGTAATGTCTTAAAAATTTAAACTTGGTTGTCTACATAGTAGGGTGGATTTTGGTTGCTCTTCCCTTCTTTAACAATTATATACTCTGTCCTGGATATCCTTTTTTTTATTATTATTTTTTCTCTATCTGATCTACCTTGTAGATATAAGTAGTCGAGATGAGTCTCGTGCTGTTAAAACTTGTTGATCTTTCAGTACAAGAGTTGCTGGCAAGGCAACTTGCTTCTTAGTTCCTTGAGCGAAATCTCGCTTAGATGGCTTCCCTGTTTTCCATGTGTGAACTTGAAGGTCCTAAAAGTGTCTTCAAGCCTTTTCAATGAAAAAAAAGTTGTCTTAGATATGTTTGAAACAGATTATTCCCACTGACTAATGAGAAAAAGCATGACGGATTTTCCTCTTTGCAAAAGTTTTTATTTCAATTCAAGCCTGCGAGTATAGTTTTTGCTCTAAAGACCAAGTTTTCATCCACCCTTGCTTACTTTGCATGGCTGCATCATGGCTTTTTAGTTTTGTTATCATTTTTTGTCCCTCTTTTTGGGTTTGTGAGGGGGTTTAGTAGTTCATGCGCCATTATCAGGCTGGTCTTAGTTTCTTATCTTCGTTGACTGGTTTTATTGGTTTGACTAAGAAAATTATACATGTTATGATGCAGAGTCTAGATAGGATAAAGTGCAGGCTACTGGAAGGCACAAATGCACAAGAAGTTAGGGCGATGGTTCTAGACATGCAAGCAAGGTTGTTGCTAGACATGCTGGGGAATGGAATAGAATCAGCTTTGATAAATCCGTCTGCTTTGGTACCAGAGCCATGGCTGGCAACTGGTGAAACGTTATCTGGCATTGATCCTGAAGCAATGGCTGTTGAACCGGCACTAGTTTCGAATATTCAGGTTGGCCGCTGATTCTGTTGAGCTCTTCAATTTTGAATATTTTGACTTTTTGTGTTGAAAGTTATTAAGATCTAGGAAGCACTGGATACTTCCGTATTGCATATAATATGTTACTCCACTGATACTTGTGGCTATCCAATATCCAATACTTCAGAACGTATTGATTGACTTTTTGGAACCTTGACTCTAGGATACGTGTACCCACACCCGTATCCTAAACTCTATGTATAGTTTGCAATTGTTTTTTTTTTTTTTAAATGCTAGGTTTTCTTTTTAAGTTTAGAAATCTAACACCATATAAATAAGAAAAGAGAAGCTCTTCTTTTCTACTACTGGTGAGACGCAACAACAAAAGGCCAACTGTTTGCAACCATAACGGAAGGAGAGAATGAGCAGATCAGCAGAAAAAGATGAAGAACAAATGACTCACTTAAATATTTATTGGTTGTCTTGTGTATTTCGTTTCATTGTTTGTATTACTAAATCCTAGATATATACTTAATATAGTCAAGAATCTGGTATCCTGTCATATAGGTGCATGCTTGTGGGTTATGTCCTGGCTCTCATTTCCTTGAATCTGCTAGTATAAAGAACTACTCATGCTGATCATGTTTTGGCTCTTATAGTCAAGTATTGTTATGGAGATGGTGGTTTGACCCCTGTACCAAGTTTGCTAATGTGTCCTTGGATATCAATGGTTTATGATTTTCCTTCAAATGTCCACCTTTATTTTTTCCTAATTGTTTCTACTGTTATACAGGCTTATGTTGATGCAGTTCTTGATCTAGCTTCACATTTCATCACTCGCTTGAGGCGCTACGCAAGTTTTTGTCGCACATTGGCCAGCCATGCTGTTACCGCCAGCACTGGTAGCAATCGCAATATGGTGGCTAGTCCTACCCAGAGTTCGGGTTCTCCTGCAACAAGTCAGGGTCAGTATGCATTTGCCTTGGTAGGAAAAGCTAAAAAAATTAACTCTATTGAACAACATTTGCCTTGGTATTCAAGTACAGAATATCAACAATTAAAAATCAAGTTGAACAACATTGTCCATCAAAAGTGAACAAATATTGGTTGATCCTAAATGCCAAACGATATAGTAAATAGAACTTTCAAGGCAGGTGCGGGTTTGTGTAGCATACTTTTTCTTCGCATGAAGTGGTTGGGGATAATTTGTATCTTTTTTCTAATAATGTCACTAAAAGCGAGCAGACTTTCTAACTACATCATACCTCCCTTAATTTGTCTTCTATTTTGCATTGCTCTCATTGGAGCATTTCTTTGACAATGTAATGCCATGCTTTTTCAGGAGGTCAAAGCGGAACCACAACTTCCACAGGAAACACCCAGATGCAAGCTTGGGTACAAGGTGCCATTGCGAAGATCAGTAGTACCTCTGATGGAGTGCCCAATTCAACTCCAAACCCCATCAGTGGTCCATCTTTCATGCCAATTAGTATAAACACAGGAACATTTCCTGGAACACCTGCTGTTAGGCTGATTGGAGATTGCCATTTTCTTCATAGATTATGCCAGCTTTTGCTTTTCTGTTTTTTCTTTCGGCGAACTCAGCTACCCCGTTTTGCTGGGGGTGCACAGAGAAATACTGATTCAAACATGCAAAAGCCTCAGCCTGGGGTTCCTGGGAAGGTGGAGGAAATCAGTTCTGTCTCTGTAAAACCATCATCAACCATGGGTAGACTGGAGGAGGGTCAGGTAGCTCGGGCTGGTCAGATCATACCTGCAGCAAAAGGAGTTGAGGAAGGACCTGCTGGAAGGTCAAGATTAGGTGCTGGAAATGCGGGTCAGGGATACACTTTTGAGGAGGTAAAAACCAAATGCTCTTTCCTTTCAAGGTCTGCACACAGATGATATCTAGTTTTAATTGTGTAATCTAGATGATTTGATTTGTAAACTTTCCAATCTTCATGTCTCAATAGTGAATTTGACACTGTAAGGTCATTTGCAGTTTAATAATTCTTCCATCAAAGAGTCAGTAAGCAGAACCTAGATTGATGTATCTGTTACTGTGATGTAGGTGAAAGTCCTTTTTCTCATCCTTATGGATCTTTGCAAAAGAACAGGAAGCCTGCCACATCCATTGCCAGTTTCTCAGGTGGGAAGCAGCAACATTCAGGTGCGGCTGCATTACATTGATGGCAATTATACTGTACTTCCAGAAGTCGTGGAAGCATCCCTCGGCCCTCATATGCAGGTATGGCTGGATTTCCTGAAAGACCACCAATTATGATGCAATTACATGGGGTGTTGTCCTCACTTTTCATCAGTAATGGTGTCAAATTAAATTGCAACATTACATAAGAGTAATGTAGGAGTAAAAGAAAATGAGAATTGTAGACAGCTTCTGTTTTGGTGTATACGAGAATCCATTGACAGCAAGATATGCTACTGCTAGATCATCTAGAAGTAGGCTGGTGGTAGATTTGAAATGGATATCTACAGGTTGAAAGAAATGTATATAGTTAGAATAACATGCTCAGGAAGTGGGTCTCCAGCTTTCTTTTTTAAGTGGTTCCTTTTTCTCTGTGTCAAACCCAATCTGAGATTCCACCGATGTTTCTCATTCTATTTGTTACTCTCTAATCTTCTTTCTCTTCTCTGGTGGGTGCTACAGCAAATGCCCCGGCCTAGAGGTGCAGATGCAGCTGGTTTGTTACTCCGAGAGTTAGAACTCCACCCTCCTGCTGAAGAGTGGCACAGGCGGAATATGTATGGTGGGCCTTGGTCTGATCTGGATGATGTGGGTCATCTAGATGATACTCCCAAGCTATGTAATTCTCATGACTCAGTTGATTTGGGATTGATGGAAAGTTGTGATGTCTATTATGGTGCCCATGGCCTGTGGCCTCGGAAGCGCAGAATGTCTGAGAGAGATGCAGCTTTTGGCTTAAACACTTCTGTGGGTCTTGGGGCATATCTTGGTATAATGGGATCACGGAGAGATGTTGTTACTGCTGTATGGAAGACTGGTCTTGAAGGTGTTTGGTATAAGGTTTGATATGAAAACTCCTCCATGTTTCTTTTGTCTTCCAATCTTAATAGTTTGTGGTTCCTTTGGTCTTACTTTTATGCAATTATGTGCATACAGTGCATAAGGTGTTTACGGCAGACTTCAGCTTTTTCTTCCCAAGGCGCTACTAGTCCACCTAATCAAACTGAGCGGGAAACTTGGTGGATCAGCCGCTGGGCTTATTGCTGTCCAATGTGTGGTGGAACATGGGTTCGAGTTGTATAGACGACTGAACTGACTATTATTTGTTGGGCGGGTTCCTTCTATTAATTATCTTTATATGTGGTGATTCCGCTGTGGAGATGCATAAGTTATTGCCGATCATTGACAACTGATGATACACCGGCTGCTGATAATTGACGGCCAAGTCATGTGTTGCAGACGGTTTATAAACCGGATAGGTGTTTGTTAAGGCGACCCTTAGTAGAAGATTATCTCGGTGAGCAGTCAAACTCATCGTTATCTGTCAATACTTGCTATGCAATTGCAACTAAGCTGCAGCAAACTGTCAGATTTGTGAAGCATTACTTTGATTCTCTTGATTTGTTTCAGGTTTCCATTTTGTGGGTTGCAGGTTAAATGGAAAATCTTTTGCTCTGTCCTTGATGGATATGTTTTTGTCAGTTCTCACACTAGCTTAATACGTGCTGCTGGGGAGTGAAATGGAGATCCTAGCCTCAGCAAAAGTTTATATGGCCAGATTGTTCGTACTCGACTACTCCCTCCAGTCGATATGTAACAACAGCAGAAACTGTAATACGTGAGCGATTGGTTCGATGGCAGTGGTTGGTAGGTTCCTGCAAATCTGTAACTTAAGTCGTTACCATTCTTGAAGGAAGCAAATGTATATGACCCTTTTCTCTGGCTTCTGCTTATTCAGCGATTCCCGTGTTGTAAAATGGATGTTCATCGCCTCAATGTCTATTCAGTTTTCTCATTATCTATAGCCTCTATTGTGTAGATTGATCCCATCTGACAATTTAAATTGCTAGTTGTTATATACACACTTACATAAGTTATTAGTATTGCATTATTTCAAACACTGCAACAATGAATTTCAAGTCATGTTTGGTAAAAACAAATTTATGTCATCACAGCAAGATCCAACAATGGGTTAAAATTGTTCAAGCATTTGACACGAGCAATCAGCTTAAAGGTCTACGCTATGCAAGTAATTGATTCTATCAACTGGTATTGACATTTGAGATCAAAATGACATTTTTGCCATCCAACAACTTGAAGCATGTTATTCACTTATTCTTATTACAAGAAACTTGAAGAAGTTATTTATTCGGTCCAAAAAAAAAATGAACACTCACTTTACACAATCTTTTATTTATTTTTAAGTAGTTAAACAAAGAAGCAAATTTCAAATGAATTTTCTTGATTAATAATGGATCACATTCGATGCATTTTGTATAGAATTTCTGAATAAAAATATTCAATTATCGTAAAAAAAAATTAATTAATTTAAAAAAAAAATGAATATCGCATGTATGTATAGAGTATAGTGAAGGCGTGAAAATAGTGTTGCCGGGAAGTGTCTCTGAAGAAGAAGAAGCGTTGAAATTGAGTAATCTTGCTTGAATCGAATCGGAGAAGAAGCGATGAGCAGCAGCGGGCAAGGTGGACCCCACTCTCTAGCGTTCAGGGTGATGCGGCTCTGCAAGCCCTCGTTTCAGGTGGACTCCATTCCCCTCCTACTCGACCCCGCCGATCTCCTCGTCGGCGAGGACATCTTCGATGACCCAGTCGCCGCCGCCCAACTCCCTCGCCTTCTCGACACGCACGTGTCCTCCGCCGACTCCGATCCCAGCTACCGCACCAGATTCCTCCTCCACCACCCCTCCGACTCCATCGGCCTTTCCGGCCTCCTCGTCCTCCCCCAAGCCTTCGGGTACTCTCCCTTTCTCTCTCCCTCATAGTTTCTTCTTTTTCATTTCGTTAATGAATTTGTCATCTTTCAACTTTGGCAGAGCAATTTATTTAGGGGAGACATTTTGTAGCTACATTAGCATCAATAACAGCTCCAATTTTGAAGTCAGGGACATTATAATCAAGGTTTCAATTTCAAAATTCTTGCACTGAATTTTCCGTAATTGTTTGGTTTAGTTCAACTTGAGCTGAATTTAATCTCTTAGAAATTGCAAATTGTAGGCAGAGATGCAAACAGAAAGGCAGAGACTTGTGCTGTTGGAAACATCAAAATCACCCGTTGAATCCATACGTGCAGGTGGGCGTTATGACTTCATTGTTGAGCATGATGTCAAGGAACTCGGAGCTCACACGTAAGCTTGCTCATTACTCCTCATCATTGCCGTTGTTGTTTTGCATTCTCATTGTCTTGTCCTTAGGTTGGTGTGCACTGCATTGTACAATGATGGTGATGGTGAGCGTAAATATCTACCACAGTTCTTCAAGTTCATTGTAGCAAATCCTCTTTCGGTCCGGACTAAGGTATGATCCATGCCTTGGCATTTGCATCTGGAGTTCGAATCATATTCCTCAAATGATAACATTTTGCTAATGCTAAGGGAGTCAAATTTGATTTGATGTGCAGGTCCGTGTTGTTAAGGTACGTTGAGGTTCACTGAATCTGTTAACTGTAAGTTTGAAAATTCAGTCTTTTGGATATAAAATACAAGTTACATATTTATATATCCATGGTGTTTGGATACAAATATTTATGATTGTCCCTTGATACTTGAGCATGCATATGCTACATAGTAGGATCTGAGCTTGCATATCCTTCAGGCTTAAGTAACAACTGTGATCTTGTTCATAACTATTTGGATGCCCTCTCATTTGTGTTAATTATATGTATTTTGATTTAAGCATTTGCCTGTAACAATCCTCCCTATGATAGCTGCATTCTCACCAGGAAACTACCTTTTTAGAAGCTTGCATTGAAAATCACACGAAATCAAATCTTTTTATGGACCAAGTTGAGTTTGAGCCTGCTGGGCATTGGGGTGCAAAACTTCTAAAAGCTGATGAACACCATTCCGAGACGAAATCTCAAACAAGGTCAAAATAATATGCATTTTGTCTGCAGAATTTCAATTCTGCCTTATTCTTATTCCTTATCTTTCTTAAAGTCTAGAATTGATGTTATCACTCATTTATGAGTTATTGATGACAGAGAGACGTTTAAGCCACCAATTCTTATCAGATCCAGCGGAGGAATTCGTAACTATCTTTATCAGTTAATATCACATGGTTCTGCTCAACCGAAAGTCGAGGGAAGCAATATTCTTGGTAAACTTCAGATAACGTGGCGAACAAATCTGGGTGAACCTGGTCGCCTACAAACACAGCAAATTATGGGCACTGTGAGTTTTTGTTTTTAACATAAGTACAAAAACAAGGAAGAATGTTGTTCCACTATTTGTTTATTTCATTTTAGCTCTGCACAGTGTTTCATTTTCTTCTCAAAAATCTGTTTAATTAGAATTCCATATTGTAATTGAAACTATATTAATATACAAATGAAGTGTTTGGCTCCTTGTCTGTAGTAACATATATATTGCAGTCTTATGCACATGGTAGACAAGTAGGGAATAGGGTGTTTGCAATATCTGAATATTGTTTTTGATTCACTAGGACTATCCTTGGGTAAGCTTAGTGCACAGGTCACATGCATAAATTGCTTGCCATTTGAAGTTTGTAGTTATTAGCAAACGTTCATTAATTTCGTAGAAAGTATGAAGTTAATTTTCAATTTAAACTCATTTGATAACTTCAATGGAAATTGAGAAGTTAAACTTATTGAGATTACTATTTTAACATTCAAAATATTGTGAGTTGTTTGGAACTACATTGCAAGAAAGGGCATGTATGGACTTTATAATGTTCCACAGATTATTGACTTTTGGGTTAAATATTATGCCTGGAGGCTTAAATGGATAGCACGTTCATCCTTTTGATATAATATTTGCAGCCCATAACACGAAAGGATATTGAGTTGCAAGTTGTGGAGGTACCATCTGGCATCAAATTGGAAAGACCCTTTTCGGTAATTTTATATCTTCTTGTTGTCTTATATGTGTTTCTTGTCAATTAGGTTACTGTAGCTTGACAATGTATATTAGAAATTTACCATCTGTGGCTTCTAGTGGCTGTTGGACTTCATTCTTCGCCCTATACTTGCGTACTTTGCTTGTCATTCTTCAGTTTATAAAGTTGGTGACAATAATTTAATAAATTGATTTGGTACTGAGAAACTAAAACATCATGCAGCTACACTTGAAATTGGCAAATGAGACAGATAAAGAACTCGGCCCTTTTGAAGTTTCTTTATCACAAGATGATTCACGCGAGGAGAAGGTTGTCGTGATTAATGGTCTTCAAACTATGGTAATGTGTCAAATCTTATTCTCATATTCAAAACGTTGTCTCTACTGAGTCCTTTCTAAGTTAGGTCTGCTTCGATATAATGATTCACATCTAGTCCTATAACTGCTCCCAGTGTAAAACTCTCATGTCAAGTCAAGCATTTCTTGTTGGCCTTGTTGGATGCTTTTTCTTTTGTTTTGTATTGCTTGAAGTTGTGGGCTCACTGCTGTAATTGGCCTCATAAACTCTTTGAACTCTGAACTTTCTCAGATGGCTTACATAATTTTGCTTAAAAATAAATTAAGAACCAAGAGTTACATATCTAAGCTCATATTTTGAAATTCCTAACTTTAAGATAGTTATATAACTGATCTATAAGTTTGAAATATGTACAGGTATTTCCGAGTGTTGAAGCATTTGGTTCCAAGGATTTTCATCTGGTACGAAAATAATTTCATCAGCACCTTATGGATTCATTTTAAGCTTATTTAATGCCTGAATAATGATAATGATTATTAATATGATAATTTCAATGGAAGCATCAGTAAATATATCATTTCACACCATGGCATTAGACCTTTACCTACAGTCACCCTCTATGCCTACAGCATAGTTGTGCACTTCTGTAGATTGATTTTCCTGAGAGAAGAAATGAGACAAAGTTTTAAAGATAGAATTAAATGTATTGATACATGTCTCTACCTAACCAACTAGTCTAGCTATTGCCCAACAAAAATAAAAACCAACTGGTCTAGCTGTTGGCTCACGTACTGTACTACCTAATATTGGATCATTCAGCAATATGACATTGTGATTTTATATTCAAAGCAGTTTGGTTATGTTACTCTTATCTGTTGAGTAATTCTTTAGAGCTGCTCTTTGTTAATGCAGAACCTCATTGCTACCAAACTTGGAGTTCAGAGGATCACAGGTATTACCGTTTTTAACACAATGGAGAAAAAATCATACGACCCTTTGCCGGATTTAGAGGTGAGTTTTCATTTTCTTAAAAAAGTAGTTGGTACATTTTTTGTTGGAACTGTCTCATCCAAACAGCTACTAGGACTGCTTTATTTGAGAATTGTGCCAAGGAATTGGCCTTTCCCAACTAAACTGTAAAACCAATTTAGATTATTGTTCTGTTCTGACTAGTCTTCTGGACTTGTTTCAGATATTTGTGGATCTGGACTGATTATGCCCTAGTTTTGACCGGTTTTGCTTCCTGTCTTTTTTGGGGAACTTTTATCAATTGAGTAGTTCACTGGGTTTGATAAGTGGTGCTCCGGCCTGTGAAGACTTGCTTTAGTGATCTCCTTATTCCACAAAAGGGCTATCCAAGTATGTGACAGCTCGATTCTTTGGGTAGCAAATGTAAAGTTGTAAGATTAGAATTCCCAGAAACTGGCTTTCACATTTAGTTGTGAGGAAGGAAAGTAGTCTGTAAAAGATTTAGCTAATGAGATTACAGATTTCTTGTACAATTTCTTGGACTATTGTTACATCAGACATCTCTTCCTTAATTTGAATGAACTTCAGTTTCATGCCCCCTTATCCTCTTCCTTTCAACTCTGTTTATTTATGGGTTTTTGGATTTAGACCTTTTTATTTTCCGATGATAGAGACTTTTTCAGTGTTGAACATCATCACTCAAACATAAACCGTCTCTCCCCCAAAATTAATAATCCAGGAAAAACAGCATTATTTTACACAAATAAGAGTCAGCATCATAGCCTTGTGTTTATCAAAGGGAATATGGAAATCCAGAAAATTTATTTCATTCATGTATATGTACAGAGATACTCATCGAAAGATAAAGGGAAAGGAATATCTACATGAATAATCAAAATTAAGCAAGTAATAAATAAGAGAAAACATTAGTTCCAAATGAAATGAAATGAAATGAAATTATTTCAGTCATCATCTTGAATGTTTAGGCTTGTTGGCCCCACGCAGTCCAGTTGGCTTCACTTCCAACACGTGGCATGTTGTGAATCTTTGATTGGACATCAGCCTTGAAGTTGGCCCCACACATGACCCCCTCGCTATCAATCCTAGGCATTGCCTTCATCTTCCTGGTTGGGTGCTCAAAGCTCATCAATCCCTGCTCACTGTGGAACATGCACCCAGTTGGGAATGGAGCAAAGGACTTGGAACAGCTTTCTTTTATGACCCCCAAGTTGTCAGAAATTACCACCGAGCCATCTGCTGCAATCCCCCAAAACAGGCTGACTCCTTCATTAGCATCCTGCACAACACAAATTTTTTTAAGAACCTAGGTAAAATGACTAAATTAAATACGCTCGATCAGGTTGTTTTTGCTTGTGTAACAAGTTAGTTAATTACCAATGCAGCAAAAACGGTTCCAGCCTGGCTGTCAAAGATGACAAATCCAAAGTTACCATCCAGATCTTTGAGGACCTGATCCGCCGGGTATGGGCCGCGGTCACGGAGGGTCCGATAGGCATGCACCACAAACATGGCCTCATTGGTGCCCTTTGAAAGCCCATATTGCTTGATCAGGCTGCACAGGTTGTTCAGGCTCCCCAAGAAAATGCAGTATATATTATCCAAACAACAGAACAACCTGCAATAAAAAAATAAATCCCTTGAGAATTAATGATTAAAAGAAAGCTGATTAAAATAGGAGATGGATGAGAATTAAGACAAGGAGAGAAATATATGCACCTCTGATCCAGAGAGTAGGGATTTTGTGGACGAACATAAGCGAGCAACGACTTGTTTCCGAAGCAAACAGAGAAAGCATTGTTGGGATCATGACATGACATGAAGTCTTTCACAATCTCTTGAGGATGCTTCGGCTTCTTTGCCGACGGCGTCGCGGGGCTGTTGAGCTCCTGCGGTGGCTCAACCACTTCCTTGTTGAATATCGCAAGCATCTTAATTTCTTCAAATTTCAAATAACAAACCAAAGATATATGGATCTTAAATGAAAAACGGGTAGAGAGAGAGATAGTGATGATGGAGAAGAATGAGTTTCGTTTGGGGTATTTATAGGACTATATTGAACGTGTGCGTGGCAATGTTATCCAAAACTTTCAAGGAGGCGCGAAGTTTTAGTCGGCTAGATTCGATCCATTTCTTTATTAATCCACCGAATTAATTGAGATAACAATCTTTTAACAAATCCAATTAAAGGCGTAATTTTTGGGGCAAAGTACGATAAAACAATCATATCCGTACGTGACGTGGTAACATGGTTGGATGGCGTTTAACACGGATTTAGTCTTGGGAAACGATTTTTAAGGTGATTAGAAAAAAGGAAGGAAACAGTCAAAGATTTTTTTTTTTTTTTGGCTAATACAGTCAAAGATTTTAAGAGTGACACTGATCTGAGTCATCGTATCCATTTTGTCCGAGGCTTACACTTTTGACTAATACCATGCTTCCCACAGATCCAAGTCTGGGTTGATGGGCCTTCTTACAATTAACAAGTGAATAGAGTTTACACACAAAATTTCCAAAAGGTAACACTTCGATTCCTCTGACGCTGAAGATCAATATCGGGTGACATGTCATGCGTCATGTATGCAAATCAATGAAAAAATCGTTAAATTTTCCTAATTTTTCTCTTTGCAACCATTCACTTTTTGGGTCATCTTTCATATATACAACACTGCTAAATCAAAAAAATATATAGGTATGATCCTTGAAGAACATAAATCATGGACAATTCCATTGTTGTTCATGAATAGGTAGTCCACAAAAATGGACAAGCTATTGCCAGTACTAAATTGTATTTTACAGCTTATATAGGCTCAACATGCCTCAAATGAACAAAATACATCTAAATGACTAGCCAAATGAAAGGACCATTAGTAAAGTATATGGTCTATATACTGGAACAAATCGCTCTTTCAAGTACATAAATACCACAAATCACTAAGCCAACAAAACATCTAAAGACCAAAGGGAGAAAAGTCTACCAATCAAATTACCAGACCCCCATAATAAAACATTCAATTAACAGGGCATCTTGAAGTTCTCTTTGAAGCATATAGAGCTATCCTATTTCACATTGCAATACAAAATTCTATGTTGTGGACCTTAGCAACTGTTATGCACTATAGTCCCTGTTGTAGTATTTGTCTTCTGGATAATAATAGGCATTCACTATGTTCCCTCCAAATTTTCTCCCACCGAGTACGTTCTTTGCATTGGCACAACTCCCAGTATCGGAATATTCCAAGAACACCTGCAAGTGAAACTATAAGATAGCATAATGAAATAAAATGATCCATTACAATCACCTAACTCTGACAAAATGCATAAGCAAGATGCATCACTGTACATGAGAACCAAATTCTCGTACAAAGGTGTTACACTGCCAGCTGGTGTTAACCACTTCCAAAAAAAAAAAAAAACCAGTAGTATGCAAATGCAAAATTAGCCACCAATTACTAGTTTACCACAAGTATGAAATAGCATGCCTATCACGATTCAGGACTATAAATGATTCTCCCTGATGCTATGCTAGCACACAGCATGCTAAGTACTTTCAGAATGGTATTTGTACGCTTGGAATAAATACAGATGGGAACACACAGACCAACCAAGTAAAATCGTGAATGGTCGAATTTAACCATATACTTAAATGGCCTACCAACACATACACATGTATAACTAACAAATGACACAGATGACACATCCAGAGGCGTTTGTACATTATAGAGAAAGATGCAAATATTCAATACCGAGAAAAAACAGGATGAATAAAAGGAGAGAAAATGGGTGCACATAGTAGTTCAAATACCTTTCCAACACCTGAAATCTCTTCTCCATCTTGATTTAGACGAGGAATAACAACATTTAACAGAGTTCCTAATCATTCCGAACAAGAGAAATTTCTTAGTCCTATGTTCTAAACAGATATATAAATAGAAAAGATAAATCATGTGATATAAATACCAAATTTGCTGCATTCATCCTTCATGTCTTCTAATATTTCTACATACTCTTCATCATCACTTAGTTGATCAGCAGAAATTGCCTTCCATTGTAAGAAAGCAGAATAATTAGCCAGTTGAAACCATCAAACATCAACCCAGATATCAAAACAGAAAAAAGAAAAAAAAATTGAAACTAACAGAGATGCCCAAACCAACTATACAAACACAATGCATGCCTGCTATGGAAATTTCATTGCAAGGTTATTCTGTGTCAATGGCTAATAATACCTCTGTCAAGCAAAGGACTTTAGTGGGTATTTCTGTAGTTGCCACTGATGCCATCCCAGCCCCGAAAAGATTCAAGTCAACAACCTGCATTGCCATTTTCTACAACCCAACAAACAAACAAATAAGTCAACAATGTATTTGTATAACATAAAGAGGAACCACAGATATTATTCCTTACCTGCATAGCTATATGCTGTTGTGCCTGTACCAAGATATTTTCTTGCTCTGATTTAGATTGCACGCTGCTGTAAAAACCATTACAAAAAGGTTTAAACCTATGTGGACTTGAAATAATTGGAAAAAGAAAAAGCTGGCATTTGATTTGAAAGAAACCAACTTGGCAGTTGCACGCCGGACGGTTAAAGTTTTATCGCCCATTTTTAAGCCATTAAGAGCACCACAGGCAATGTCAGTCACAGCTGGATCCTGAAGTATTTGAACATCAGTTGACAAATTTCTAGAAGTAACCTCCAAGAAACAAAGCAGTACACATACATTAAAGAAAAGGGAAATGACCAATCAAGAGCAAGGGCATCTAATCCTCGATGAGTACCTGATAAACACAGAACCCATATCCTTTAGAATTTCCAGTGTCTTTATCCTTCACAAGATCAAATCCACGAAGAGGTCTGCAGAAGTCAACTCTACTATCAGAATAAGCAATTATGTCTGATCACAAATGATGGGTGAAAAAGGAGATTCCAGAAGAACAGTCAGGAAGAAGAACGGCAATATTGCTATAGAACTTTTTAGCCCATACCCAAAGGATTGTAGCAATTCTCTTATCTGTGCTTCAGTGAAGTAGTATGGTAATCCACCCACAAAGATACGATCAGGTCCCTCTGCTCCACCAACAGCACTGCCAAACAAATCCAAGTTTAGCATACCAGAAGATCTTTCTAACTCAACTCTAAGAATTTGAAAGAAGTAGATAATAATATAGAGTACCACATCACAGTTGTCTTCAAATTGAAAAGGTGAAAGTAAACTTACCCTTGTGTGAGCCCAACGGCAGCCAAGTTGAGATGAGGACTTGGTTGGTTAGGACCAAGTGCTGCCGCTAAAGTAGGATTGTAGTCTGTTGGCCTTCGTACCCTCACAGCAACCCCCTGTGCATTCAAAAGGAGCATGTCGAATGAAGAAAGAGTTCCATAAAAGACATTTACGTCTGAAGTGAAGAAAAAAAAAAAGGCACACAAACACACACAACAACAACAACACTTTGCAGAACAACCAACCAATTACCCAAAAACCACAAATTTTACATAAGTACATAACTAATACAACTTTAGAAGATTGAAAATCTCATCCCTATCATGTCCCGGTAACTTGACACCGAGATAACAATCAAGTTAGAAGTACAAATCTCATACTTTTTAAGGTATTTAGGATAGTTCTGTGTAATACTTATATGGCTCTCTAAGCATTGAGAAAGATTTAATCAAATAAACATGACAACATTTCAAAAATAGTTAGATGTGCTTTCTATTTCACCCTAACATTCATCTTTTACAGTACTTTGTCATTAAGACATTCCATTATGACAAATAACATGGAGTTTAAAGAAAGAACAAATTTAAAGATAGTCAGAGATTGGCTACCTCAAATATGATCCCATCTAAGGCCATTGCATTACTCGCTTCTTCAACTGTTCTCATCTCCACAAATGCAAACTTCTTTTCATGATTTATGTAGACATTTACTACCGCATCACCTGCGAGTTCAGATACTGGAAAACACACTGTTCTCAGATAAAAACCCATGAAATATAATAATATATAAATGCATCGCTGGTAGATCCTCAATGATGTAACAGAAATACATGCATGCAGAACATAGTTAAAGTTAGATTATGATTAGACAGACCTGGACCAACCGAATTCCCTCCGATGGCAGCCATGACTTGGCTAAAGAATGTGGCAATTGTCTGCGACAAAAAAAGAATACTCCTTCAAAGTCTTACAAAGAATACACAAAATTTCTTTGACTAAATAAGAGGCATAGAAGAATTTCAAAGATCACCTGCTCATTGGCCAAGGGGGGAAGCCCACCAACATATACCCGTCGTGCATGCCTTGTAGCCTATAAGAGAGAAAGAAACAAGGGAAACAAATTTTAAAAAAAAAAAAATATATATATATATATATATATATATATATATAAATAAATGTATGGATATGGTAATGCATATAAATAATACAAAATTTACCTGCTGAGTCATGGCTTGGGCTGGCATCATGGGAAGAGTCAGCTGTACCATACAAAAGCATATGAAGTTATTGACAATGACAAAACAGCACATATGAAAATTGAAAAAGAAAACAAAAGAATTGATATTTTTTACAACAAAAAAAAAGACGAAAAAAGAGAAGCTTATACTGGTGAAAATACATACATGTGCTGTCCCAAAAGGTAATACATTTTGTACCACTCCCGGCATTGTTTGTGGAATACCTGACAGTTGTCCTGCATTATTATTACTAACAAAAGGGGAACAGGCAATAACAGAAGAATAAGTGATGTAACCTCAAAGGCCAAAACATGTCGCAACTACACTGGTATTGTAATACATCTAAAAACCCGAAAGTGTCGTTTTTTTTTTTTTTTACAAATGAAAGCTAATATTTCATAACTAAAATATACCATGAAATATTTAAGTAAGAAACAAATTCCATCATCGCAGATGGTAGGGAATATCTGTAAGTCTACCAAATGGCAACTGTATCAGTCGAAGGAGAAGAAGATCCAGCTATTCGTTGCATTGGGTCTCCCTTGAACACCAATCTACGTAGTCACGCCAACTCAACATCGCCTTCTTACCCAAACCATAAAAGCAAATACATACAAACAACCACAGACAACAACCAAACAACACAACAATCGCTCTCAGTTTCCAAAGTAAACCATTAGAAATCTAGTTTTTTCAGATACATGAATAAAATAACAGAAGATGAGGCGATACTAACAGATAGAAAGTGCTACAAATTCTTTGACTGAAAGAACTGGTGATTGAATAGTTAGATCCAAACCTGAAGCAGTAGCAGCAGGCAGCACAGCCCCAGCAGGTGGTGCCATGTCAAAACCACTTGTGCGCTTGCTGTAGACAAAGATATTATTGCAAGAAGATTGCAATGAGAATGCAGCTTTCAAGACAAAATAGTAGGGACAGTCGGACAGAAATATAAAATTCTGCTAACGCTTTTGAAATAAGCAATGTTGTTTTGAACAACATCATTCAACCGCAAATGCAACTAAGGTAACATGAGTGACCAAAATCATATCTACTGAAATAATATTGAAATGTGTCATGATCACATAGGAAAAAATCAAAGTGAATGTTAACAAATAGTAGAAACTTTTTCCTTACCTCTTTGAACGAGAACGGGAAGATCTCTCCCTATCTTCTTCCCTTGAAGGCGAAGGCGACCTATGTCTATGCCTCCTATCTCTATCTTGATCATAATCACGATGCCTGTCTTGATCAAAATCACGATGCCTATCTTGATCATAATCACGACTCCTACAGAAGAAACATACAATGTAAGCAGATCAGAAGTTAACGAAGTTGTTTAAACACTGATCAACTCCACAAAGTAATTGGGGTTTCAAAATGACAATAACTTGGTTAACCCTTATTCCATTACAAGAGTCGAACAGCGCAAATAATAGCTTGTAATTTATGAAAAAAGATGCATATGATTAACCACCTGTCATAATCTTGATTTCGACGGCCGCTATAGCCACTATACTTGTTCCTCCCTCTGTCAAATCTTCCACTTCTATCCTTGTAGTCCCTTGTATCCCTTGAATACCGGTCATCATCTCTTTCCCTATCATGACCTCGCTCTCGCTCTCTCCATGAACTCTCACGTTCTGATCCATGAGACTTGTGCTGAAGCAATTAAACGTCACTCACACAATTGACAATTCAAACAGTCATAAACACCAACAAACCCCTGCCTAAAAAATAATTTTGCTTCGTTTTCTCTGGTTGTTCATATTCAGATTAAGCACTTCATTTGAATACGCACTCCTTCTTAATTTCACTACCAAATGATTTAGGAACGAAGAACTGAATTCTAAAATAAAACCAAAACTTTCATTTGATTCGGAAAGCTAGCCTCCAACAGAAACAGATAGATTAAACTGAAGGAGCAGGCATTCAATAAGAAATTGGTTAATAATTCGATGAAGTTAAGAGAAGTACCTTGTTGCCATCGTAGTCTGACATTGTTGCTCGATTTTCAAGTCCAAACCCTAGTTTTGAAAATTCGCTGAAACCAGAAGGAGCTCACGAATTAATTTGCCAAGTTCTGAATCTGAGGTGAATGCTGAATACCAAACAGTAATTGAACCGAGTTATATTGGGCTGGTTTGGTTTCAACGGCCCAAATTGATGCGGAGTTTTTTTTTTTTCTGAACAAGCCCATAAGAGGAAACGAGCCTGATCTTTGGTTGATGATCTAAAGCCAGATTAAAAAATATTTATTTTGAACAACTTTTAGCGACGAATATTTCGTCGCTACAAGTGTTCTTAACTTTTTTTTTATTTGATGAAATAAAAAAAAATGCATTTTCGTTACTCGTAAAGTTTCGTGTTGGATTTCATTGATTCCATAAAATACTTTTGAACACCTGTACAAATCGGTCATGAGAATTTCAAAGATTCTATATTTTTTTTTAAGGAAATCATGTGTTATAATAATAAATTTTTCTTCAATTTGGCATCATTCACCCAAACTAAGTGAAAACTCGATTTTGATAGCCAATATATTGTTAAAGTTCTTTTGCATTGTTCATTGAACTCGAGAGCCTAAAAACCAAAATCCATATACAATTATTCAAATAAAAAAATTGTTTATTATGAAAAACCTGTAACGACAAATGGTTCGTCGTTATAGGTGTTTCTAACTTTTTTTAATTTAAATTTGATTATAAATAAATAAAATTCCAGTACTCGTAAGGACTCTTGTTGGGTTTCATCGAGCCCCTAAAATACTTCTAGCCACCCGTGCCAATCGATCTTGAGAATTTCAAGGATTTCATTTTTCAAGGAAATCATGTACTATAATAAGAAATTTTTTCTTAATTTGGTACAATTCACCGAATCAAGCAAAAATCGATTTTCTTAATTCCTCAAGTTCTTTTGTATTGTTCAATTCATTGAGCACAAGAGCCCGAAAAACAAAATCCTTTAATATTTATTCAAATAAAAAAATAATATTTATTTTGAACAACCTGTAGCGACGAACGGTTCGTCGCTACAAGTGTTTCTAACTTTTATTTTATTTTATTTTATTTTATTTTGAAGAAATAAAATAGAAGCACTTATGATGCTCGTAAGGAATCACGTTGGGTTTCATCGAGCCTATAAAATACTTATTGACACCCGTGCAAACCGGTCCTGAGAATTTCAAAGATTTTGATTTTTCAAGAAAATCATATGCTATAATAAGAATTTCCTTAATTTGGCACAATTCACCGAATCAGGTGAACACCTAATTTCAATAGCTAATTTTTGCCAAAGTTCTTTTGCATTATTTAATATATTGAGCCCAAGTGCCCCTTTGCGAACGAAATATGAATCGGCAAAAGTCATGATCCAATCTTATATTTATTTTTAATTGTTTTAATTATTATTTTTTTCTGTGAAAATAAATAAAAGCATGCATATTTGGGTCAAGAAAATGGATAGATTTGGTTTTTGCAGTGTTCGAAATCTCAATAAACTTGAGAGGTCCAATTTTTTATGAATAATGTCCGCTCTATAAAATAAACTTTTCTTCGAATTACGCAAGCCATGTCAAGCAGTTACCGTCACTTAATAATTTCTAATTTTTTCCCCACAACTCATTTAAGAGCACAATAGATCGACATTCGTAATATGAATTTGTTTAAAAAAAAATTAAAATTTTTGTATGGAGCACCCTGTGCAAATTATGCCCAGGTTTTTGTATGAAATTATTTCAGCTATCACTCACATCCAATATAAGATTTCAGCTATTATTCACATCATTCAAAAACATTAAAGTAGTGGGTAAAAGCTGCATAATTAAGCATTGAAATTATACCCACCATATAGAATTTGCATAATTGGTTTGAATCATTTTAAAATGTGTAATGATAGCCATTCAACCAAATAAAATGATAATTTGCCAATTTGGTGATTTTGTTCTGTCAGGTAATTATATAAATAATAGTTGTTTTTGAATGATGCTCACTCTGGTGTCTTAAATTTAAATTTAAATTCTGATGAAAACAATTATATTTATTTAATGTGTGTGATCCTTTTTATTATTACTAGTACTTGAAATTTCTTGGTTTTGTATGGAATGTGCATAATGAAGATCACCATTATTATTATTTTTGAAAGAGAAGATCTTCATCATTTGATAATTAAACATAAATAAAATGAGAGAAAATACCAGAAGATATAGGTCTTGTGCTTGATGTGACACTAGAAACATGATCAACTTGGATTTTGACCTAATTTATTGTCTTTTGCAAATTATATCTTTTGGTACTAATGTGAATGAATGAGTACCACATTGTCCATATCTTCAATGAGAACCAAATAAATTCATACATCTAAGGAGTGTTGGATGATCAATCACCACAGCATATAGGATTTTAGTGCATATTCTGCTTTGAAAAGATGACAAACTCGAAGAATTTTTATATCAGAGCTGCAGTGCCCAGCTAGTTGCTAGTCTATATCATAATTAATACACGTAGGTTTGCTTCTAGAAAGAACTCTTATATATGTTTATAGCAGAAAGCAAGTGTAATATGTACCGACACTTCTCAGTTCTTCTCGTATAGCTGAGAGAGTTCAAGTTTTCAGACCAAACAAAAAAGAAGCTGAGAAAGTTAGTTTTTTCGACTACACTAAGAAAGTTAGTTTTTTTTTTGTAAGTCTAAGAAAGTTAGTTGAAGAAGTATGGTTATTAAAGGAAAGATCCGTGTGGACCAACGGTCGAATTATTCTATATTTGTATTAATTTGTGGCACAAGTATGTTGAACGTGTCTATTATTTAGTCATTTCTATATAAATCCTTGGTATTTGAGCATATCACTGTCATGTATACTACATTTATATAAATTGAAGAACTCGAAAAACGGAGAAATAATCAAATTAAGATTTGATTTTATTGCTTAATGGGGGAAAAAGAATCGAGAACAAGTTCATAACCCTCAACGATTACAGCTAAAAACTAAACCTTCATGCCTTTGACCGTGGACACAATCTGATCCCTGATTTACTCAGAAATCGGGTCACATGTTCAAAATCTATGATGAGTCTTAAAACCTATGTACAGAGGTTCAGTTTTTTATTTATTTTTTAATGTGTTCTCACACATAGCTAGTTTTAACTTGCCTTAAATTAAGTTAAGTTAATTGTGTTTAGATCAAGTAATTTTTGTTTTCATAAAACTTCATAAATGGGTATAATTCTATATATAGTCCTAATGTTTAGATACCTTATATAGAAGTTAGAACATAATATGAATTATAAATCCCAGCAGGATAATGGGAAATACTAAAACAAGAATAATGTAACCTATCCATAACAATTAGTATAACGAGAATAATGTCACATTTTGTTTTTGAAATTCCATAACATTGACTTGTTTGTGTAGATATTTTACCATACAAAAAACAATGGTTTAAGAGTTGATTTTACATACACTTCCATGTGTATTATCTTGCCACACGGTTTCCCACCCTCAAATCAGACCACCACGTGTCCATGCCAGCTGTATAATATTGTACAGCTGGCCGCAGCGAATTGGGTAGCACTATGGCACGTAAAATATCTGGCTGTAACTCGTGTATGGCAAGGACTATATATATTCCTTCCCGTAACAAACGCCTCTAAAAACTGTCCAAAGCGCTACAAAAATAAATCCACAGCCTCACAATCCCCCCTTTATTTCTCATTCTCGTCAAAACAGTCTAAAAACAATTTTCGTTTCTTTTTGTTTTTGTTTGGCTCTAACCGTCTTCAACCTTTGGCATCCCAAATTTGGTTTAGCTAGCTCCGGGAGGCTGAGGTTGATCGGTTCGTTTATAGTTTGTTAATGGCACCGTTACGGAGTCTGTTTTCACATGAGGTGGCGGATCTATGCCTCGGGAAGCCCCCGCTGAAGTCTCTCTCGATCGCCGCCACCGTCGGCGAGGCATTGTCGGCGCTCAAGAGGCTCGGCGAGACCTACCTCAGCGTCTGGAGCTGCAACCACGCGGAGAAGAACGACGTCGTTACGGAGGACGAGTGTCGATGCGTGGGGAAGGTTTGCATGCTCGATGTCATATCTTACTTAGGCAAAGAAGACAACCTGTCTTCTCCGTCCAAAGCGCTCCAGGCTCCGATCGAGGTTTTGATTCCCAAGGCACCTTCCACCTGCCTTGTTAGGCATTTGGAACCAAACGCCAGGTTACTTTCTTAATTTCTGGACTCACTCACTTTCTTGTTCATTTTAGAATTATAATTTAGGTGTTGAATTTCAGATGCTTGAAGAAGAAACTAGAGAGTCGGTTAAAGTTAAAACAAAGAGATACAGTATTGGAATTTTGATAGGAATCAAAAACCCTTTCATTTATGATTCTCTCAAAACACGGTGTTTGAACGCAATTACAACTCTAGGATCGAGAGTTATTGAATCGAACGGCTGGAAATGCAATCCTTCGATCTAAAAATTGTATTTTTTTTAGTCTGCTGAACTGATTTGGTTGCTTTGTGTTATGATTCCCAGCTTGGTGGAAGCCATAGATTTGATTCTGGAAGGTGCACAGAACCTTGTGATACCACTCGAAGAAACCCGGAGAAATACAGGCTCAAGAAAAAAGCTTCTTCACACCAACTCCTTCAACCCCACCCTCCACAACCACCGTGAATACTGCTGGCTCACCCAAGAAGATGTTATCCGCTACCTCCTCAACTCCATCGGAGTCTTTAGCCACATATCAAACAGCCCCATCAACACCCTCCAGATCATTGACTCCAAAAACGTACTCGCCGTCCATTATGATGACCCTGCCTCGGCTGCACTGCCTCTCATTTTCCAGTCCCTAATTCAGCAAACTTCGGTTGCCATTCTTGATGGGGGTGGCCAGGTGATTGGGGAGATCTCGCCTTACACCCTCAACACCTGCCACGAGTCGGTGGCAGCTGCCATTGCGACGCTCTCTGCTGGGGAACTGATGGCGTACATTGACTGTGGTGGTCCGCCGGATGATCTAGTGCAGTTGGTGAAAGAGAGGTTGCAGGAAAAGAAGTATGAGGGATTCTTGGAGTTGATGGAAGAAGACTTCACACTGTCATCTTCTTCTTCCATCTGTTCAACTTCGTCGGACGAAGAGTTTGGCCAGGGAAGGAGTTGGAGATTAGGAGGGTACTCAGCAAGGTTGGTGAGGAGGTCAGAGGCAATCGTGTGCTATCCATGGAGCTCATTGGTGGCAGTGATGGTTCAGGCACTTTCTCACCGTGTGAGTTACGTGTGGGTCGTTCATGAGGATGGAACCTTGTCTGGTATTGTGACCTTTGCAAGCATGTTCAAAGTTTTCCGGGAACGTTTGAGGTCCACGGCATAAGTCTGAAGGAAAAAACTTGTAGTGGCTGCTGTTATGGTGCAAACTTTTCTTTGGGAGACATTTGTGCATACGTTTATTTTTTGGAAAATGGAAACTAACCCCCGTTTTTCATATATATATATATGTATGATCTTGTTTATTTATGTGTTTACTTATGCTTACTTAAATTAAAGCACTAGATATATCAATTAAGCTGGCTGAAAAATCCGATAAGATAACATGTATTTGGTCTTATAAATGCTGAGAATGACATTAACAATGTGCGAAAAGATATGAAATATATAGAAGCAGGGCAAAGGCGAACTAACAAAGACGATAAGAATAGAAAACTGTCCACCCCAGCCTTTTTTTTTGGGCAATCAAAACGTAAAGCCTTTAAGCAAATAAATGAGTTGATGTTGAGCCAGAACTCCCAGAAGATAATTTATTTTCTTCTACATTCTTCTCTTGTCAACACTTTTATTTTAATTTTATTTCTATTATGGTTACAAATAATAATAAAAAAAAACTCTGTAGCAACTTATTTCGCACACAGAGCCTGAATGGGGACAAAATTTGACAAAAAAAGAAGCTGGGGATAACTACAAGGGAGGAATGACAGTCGGTTTAGGGTTTTGTTAAAAGTAAAGGTGCCTATTGCTAAGCTCAGACATGCATGATGATAAGGCTCGTCTTACTTGGACATTGTTTGAATCTATATTAAGTGCATCTTCGTACAGCCTCTTTGCCTGTTGCAGCAACTTCACCTTCTCTTTACCATTGCTAGGCCGTAGGCGGGATCTTTGTTGTAGTGCCATGCCCCATCGAAACAGAGCTGCCATTTACAAGTTCTTAAAATTTAGTAGTTTTTTTTTTTGGGACAAAAGAATGGGAGGGAGGGGGACAGATCCAGAACATACCATCGGGTGCGTAAACATTTCCCTTGGACATCATGGCATCAAATTTGTCAATTGCAGCCAAGAACAGTTCGTCAGCATCAAGCGCTGCTCCCTGAAATCCACAACGGATCTAGTTTAAAGCCTAATTCAACTGATCATAATGTAGCTTACAGAGCTAAGTAGTAAACTATAAAAAATGACAGAAGGTTAGCCAAAGAATACTTCTTACGGGTCCAATGTCTGCAATCAACTGTGCACGGAAGGTAAGGGCAAGACCCCAATTATATAGGGCTCTCACATCATTGCCATCAATTGATAATGCCAGTCTATACTTTCTGCCTGCTTCCACAAGAAGTTCTTCGCACTCTTCGCACACATTAATGAGGACGGATGCAATATCATCTTTACTAGTGATTTTATCATGCATTCTAATCCATTTCTCAACAGATGAGGGGTCACTTCTTGTAAGCTGCCTTCTCAACTCTCGACTAATCCTTAATTTCATCTCTCCATGAAGAAGGTAAGTGTTACCTAACTGGCCCACGGCCAACAAACTCATGGGTTTCATAGTGATGGCTTTAGACAGTAGTTTGGCTGACCTGTACAATACGATCTCTGCACGCTCTTCATTATGTGTAGCCTTTATCAATTCCTTGGCTTGTTTTAGAAGATCATTAGCTTCTGTAGCGTACCTATCGAATAACACATCATCTGAAACTGATGAAGATGAAAGGGAGGGGAGTTCACTCTCATGTCCAGACAGGTGATCATCCAAAGGGAAATTGTCTTCGTGATTTACTCCCTCTTCTCTAATCTGAGGCCCATAAGTCTCATTGTCACTATTTTCACTGATAAGAGAGGACCTGTAATCCCCATCAGATTCCTTAAGCATTTGTTCTTGTACGAAGGAAGCTTTACTGTCCATATGTTTCATTCTGACACTAAAATCAACAGAATCAAGCAGATTTTCATGGGATTCGCACATTTCATTATGATGATTATGGCCCATCTTCAAAGAGACATGACCATTGCTCATGAACTGCAATCTGTTATTCATATAATTAAACTCTTTGCTCTCTGTAGATCTGTTAGGACCCCAACTTGCCTCCTCTGAACTCATTTTTTGATTCGCTGGAGCAAGTTTGATTCTTCCATTTCCATTTCCAATTTCGTTCGAACCGGATCCATTAAATGAATTTTGAGAATGATCCAAATTTGGAATCCCCACACTGTCATCAACAGAATCAAAAACCATTTCCTTGGCATTATTTTCCACTTTGCTAGAAAGTGAACCATTGGCTCTAGATTGATCACCCACCACTTTCTCCACACTCTCTCGCTTAGCATTATTTTTCACTTTACTAGGCTTGGGATCAGCCAACTTTTCTTTAAATAAACCCCCAATCAATTGCCACAGCTCATATCCAATTTCAACAGGCTCTTTCTTTCTCTTACTTGGCTTTTGGTTCTCCTCAAACCCAATATTGGACCTAGCTAAATTTTCAATAGAATCCTCAACAATATTCCTACCATTGGAGGCCAGTAGACTAAAAGTCTCCATGGCCTCCGCATAATTTTCCAAATCAGTAACTGTAATTCCTCTGGAATCAATAGCTCTCTGTATATCACACTTTAAATTATCAACTTTAACAGCAAACCCATCAAAAATGTCCACTAAACTCCTCAATTTCTCAGGATAAACAGCTGAATTTTCTTCTTTTGCTCTTCTCTTATTCCCAGTTAAGCTCACTTCACCAACACAACGAACAGCCCCAATCGAAAATCCAATAGCAAAAACTAAAACGGAAGCTGGAAGCACAATAATCGAAGAAATCCTAACCCTAGAAATGGCAAAGGCACACACAACGCCTAACATGAAGACGAAGACATGCTTCCTATCATCAATTCCTATAGAAACCAAAAATTTATGAAACTGATCCGACTCACCGACGCTGTCCGAGTCGCCGACGGGTCTCAAATCGTCCCAGCCACCGTAGCTCGCTGATTCAGAGGCCCAATGAGCTCTGACGGAGGAGAATCTATTGGTTCTGGGATTGCAACGCCATTTTCTGCCGGAAATGTGAAGAAAGCTTTGATTTTCGGGAGAGATTGACCGAAAGTGGAAGAGAAAAGCTGAAGGTGAGAAATGAGGCTTCGAAAAATTGATCAAGTATTGGGAAATTAGGGTTTTCATTTGGGAATTTCTGTACGGACGTCCTTGCTATCTCACATGGCAAACTACCGAGCTCAGGTGAGTGCCAGTTAACAACTGAATCGATGACTTTGAAGTGCAGGGGTGGTTTCGTTATTATACCCATATCAATGACCAATTTCGCAGCGAGTGTATAAGAACTTGGGCTTGCCATATTGTGCACCCGGCCCAGTTTAATACTTGGGTCAATAATTTTGCTGCATCATAATTCATAAAGTATTAGTCATATCAAAGGCCTAAATGGGTCTTAATCATATTTGTTGCCAAACCTTCTCAAGTTTGGTATCTAATCTAATTATTAGTTCTACATTTCTACATCTCAATCTTCTAAAACTAGTGAACTACAAACTTGAGCATGATGTAGAATACACATTCATACATGGGAGGTATTTCAATCATAAATCAGTCTATCACCACAAGAAATTTATATACGATCACACGCATTGAACATAACTCGATGTCATGTGTAGATCAATAAACTTAGGTTTCTACAATAATAACTAACTCTATGTAGTCGTAAACTAACTTAAAATCAGACTAAATTAGTCTATACTATTATATGAAGTAGATATTACTTGATGTAACACTAATGTATGATATAAGCCACTCTCTTGTAGTTTTGTGCATTACTACTTTTGGTGGTTGCACTTCACCGTTCTCCTTACAAGTGCTTGTTTCTCATTTGACCAACCAAACCGCCAAAAACATGGAAGATAAAGGGCATTTCCATAAATAAAGGTAAGTTGGGGGGTGGAAAATTGGGTAAGGGGGCAGGTGTAACGATCATGAGTGCGTGGAGGGAAAGCTAACGATTAGAAAGCGAGCGAAAAGTGGCAGACAAAAGCCAAAGAGAGTGGATAAGCCGCCTCCCCTCACTCACGGGCTCTCACATTCGTGCATCTTTATTTTAACGCTCTCTTACTTTTGTTAATTAATGATAATTACTCATAATTACGCTAATTATTATTTTAACTACCATTTTCCGAACAAGTAAAAAAAAAACTCTAAATTTTAAAGAGTTGGTGGGCCACGTGTCGCGTCGCGGTCTGGTCTTCGCTCTCAAGAACAGCATAGAAGCAACACGAAAGCTTTGGGGAGTGAGAAAGAGGAAAGAGGAAAGAGAAAGAGAAAGAAACAGAGTGAGGGTTTTGGGGAGGTGGGAGATAATAAGAAATTAGGGTTCTTGGAATACCCATATATTTCTGTGTGTAATTAGTCTTTGAATTTTGAAATTTGAATTGCTTTCGGAGATGTACATAGCTTCAATGCGAAAGTCGTTCAAGGACTCTCTGAAAGTGCTTGAAGCTGATATTCAGCATGCAAATACTCTGTAAGTGATCATCTTCTACTCTGTTTTTTGATGGGTTTCTTTTAGTTTTGGATTATATGCTCAGCTTGGTCTTGTATAATTGAAAAATTTGCTTCCTTTTGGCTAATTCTGTGCTTGAATGGGAGTGTTAATGTTAAAGGCCTTCACTTTTCTCCTTCAGTTTGGTGGTTTATTGGAATTTCTTTTGTGCTATCAATTTTTTTATTTTTTAAAATTGATAAGAGCTTAAGGAATGGCAGTCACAGAATTTGATTTCCTTTATTAAAAAAAGGTTTTCTCTTTCCCATCTCTTTGTTAATTGTACTGAGCTTCTTCTAAGTAGTCAGTAGTGGTCTCTTTCCTTGAATGGGGTTCAATTATTTTCAACTGACAATGTGATTCTGGGAATGAGACTGTTTTTGAACTGTTTAGCGTTAGTTTAAGTGGATATTTGTTTCGGCATCTTCCTTATCTTTATGAATTGTCAGTGAGTTAATAAATAAGTTCACATGGGCTATGGGTTCCACCTGCTTGTAGGGTTAGTCTCATTCATTTCGATGTTTCTAATACAGATCACAGTACCATCATTTGGTTCATATACCCTGCAGTTTCTCATGTACATATTTTTTTTTTCTTTAGAGTACTTGGGTGGGTAAATTAGCTTGTAGATGAGTAGTGTAAAAAAAGAAAGAAAGCTAATCATAGCTTTAATGGAATGTTGCAATCAGAAGACCAAAGACGTTTTATTCGCATGCAGACACACAAAAGACACTCATAGAGTTAGTTGTTAGTTTGGTATGTAGTATGATTTTCTCATTAATTTCATGATCTTGGTGGATTAAGCTGATCATTAGTTCCCTGTTTCTGTTTGAATCATTATCTTGAATTCTGAGGTGCAGGGCTTCGGATTATCCGAGAGAGTATGATGGTGCTTGTCTTCAGATGAGAATGTCATACAGTCCAGCTGCTCATCTCTTCCTTTTTCTGGTGCAATGGACTGACTGCAACCTTGCAGGAGCACTTGGTCTGCTAAGAATTCTAATTTACAAGGTTGAAGCTTGTACCTTCTGATGGCTTCTATTTGTTTGAGTTAGATTCCAATCATGGATGTCGGTGATTATCGCATTTTGCCTTCTGCTACAGGTTTATGTGGATGGCACAACCACCATGTCTACCCATGAAAGGAAAGCGAGCATCAGAGATTTCTATGGTAAATTTCTGATTTCAACAGTTCGGCCATTTTGTCATTGTTGAGCTGATTAGTATTTATTTTCTTACTGATTCTTGGTTTTGTGACTAGCTGTTATTTATCCCTCTTTATTGCAACTTCAAAGAGGTGTTACCGATTGTGAAGATAAAAAGCAGAAGGCAGTATGCATGGAAAGGTATCGAAGAAGAGATGATGAGGACAATCGACATTGTTCGGATATAGACATTGAAAGAGAAGAAGAATGTGGTATATGCATGGAGACAAATGATAAAATTGTATTGCCCAACTGCAACCATGCTATGTGCCTAAAATGTTACCGTGATTGGTATACTCTCTCTCTCTCTGTCTGTCTCTCTCTCTGTCTGTCTGTCTCTCTCTCTCTCTCAGCTTTAAAGTTTCAAGAAGAATTGTTTATCATCATAAGAATTGGAAGTGAACTATTGTTATCCTATCAATATGTTTCTTCACCATGTTGTTTCACTGGAAATCTAGCATTCTTGTGCTTTAAGCATGATAGTATTAAATGTCGGTAATTAGAGATCACATGTGAGAAGATTTACAGTGCATTTCCGCTGTGGTAGTATTTCCCTGACTATGTTCCTGCGCTTGTGGGGTCTATACATTTCCAGGCCTGTTGCTATTGCTCCAGATTTTGTTGATTGTTAGCTTCTCTGTAACTTATCATGATTATTTAATTAGCATTTGGAGAATGAATAAAACTTGCACCATTGGGTTTTTTGTTTAAGGTTTTGCCAGTTTTCGTTGTTTAAAAGTGATTATATCATTTAAGGATATTGGACATTAGGTGCAAAATTTGACAGCTAATGAAATAGTTCAGTCTCCTCTGGCTTTTGTTGTTGTGGACCTCTTCAAACTCTATGTTATCTCCTCTCTCTCTTAAAAGAATTATAGGTGTTGCCATGCTCTTTTAGTCTTGCTATTTGTATTAGTTAGCTCTTTTTCTCAGATTAGCTATTTAGTTGTCTTTTGCATTGGTGCTGGCATGTACTCTAGTCATGGTAGAGAGAGAGATTTTTAATTCTAGTGTGGTTTATTTCAAGTCCTCTACATGCCTGGAAATACTTCAGCCCTTCCAAATGGAATTTTCTGGTTCAGTCCTGTGTATGCATGTAGATATGAATGAAATATATGTCCTGTTGACACATTGCAGGAGAACGAGATCTCAGTCGTGCCCTTTCTGTCGTGACAGTCTTAAGAGAGTAAACTCAGGTGATCTCTGGGTATACACTGACAGCAAGGACATAGTTGACATGGCAACAGTAATGAGGGAGAATCTCAGAAGGCTCTTCATCTATATAGATAAGTTGCCATTAGTTATACCGGATAACCTTTTTGACCCTTACGATTCCCACCTAAGGTAGCTGATTGATGAAGTTCAACTTCAAAGCCACACTTCTCCTGTGGCAATTCATTGATTTACCTTATTTTCTTTTGATTACATAAGGACCGGAATTCATTCGGCAAGTTTAAATCAGTATCTTCCCACTTCTGTTCAGATGAGAACCCAGCCTGAGTTATTGTAGAGGCTGGTGGGTGAAGTTGAGGAGTTATCTAAATTGTATGTAGCACATTTGTAAATGCTTGTACAGCTTGAAAGTTCACTTATAAAATGCTTACCAAATTCTCCTCTTTTCCTTCCTTTGGTACATTTGTGATGACGTGATACATGCATTGTTTCATTGAACCGGGTATAGGCCCAAATTCCTATTATGGGCTTCAACTAGTAGTCTACAAATAGAAGTCTACAATCCACATCCTTCATGACAAGGCTCTGGCCCTTATAAATTTGACCATAGATTTCACAAACTCATAAACAAAAATTTCAAATCCCCAATATTCCCATCTGTAAAATTCGCGACGCGCCACACATGCTGAATCTGACTTGGTCCCTCTAATTTTGGTCACCCCGTCCAGTCCTCCACAGCTTTTGCCAATTTTAAACACAAACGAGTGACTTTTTTTTTTTATTAACAAACAAAACAGCTCAGATTCAAAGAGAGCCAGCAAAACAAAAACAGATAAATATCAGAGAGGGAGGAGGAAGACAAAGGTTTTGCAGAAGAGAGAGAGATGGCGAGAGGAGAAGAGAGAGATGGAGAAAAAGAGGGAGTGATGGCTACAGACTTCTTTTGGTCCTACACAGATGAGCCTCACGCTTCTAGGCGCCGTCAGATTCTCTCTCAGTACCCTCAAATTAAGGAGCTTTTTGGTCCTGACCCCTGGGCTTTTCTAAAGGTTAGTTTTTTTTTTCTTTTTTTTTTCTGGGTTTGTTTTTTATTTGTGTGATGGAATCTAGGTGGGTTTTCTGTGTATTGGCTTGTATGATTGGTTATTTGGATCTGGGGCAATGTGGGTTAGTCATTGATTGTGATTTGGATTGTTTTGCTGCTTTTCTGGATTCGGAAGTGGGTTCATTGTTCTTGCATTGTCCGTTTTGGTTTGGTTCTATCTAATGGGGGTTGTTCTCTTGGGTTTATATGCAATGGATTTTATCAGAGTCGAGCTTTTTAAGAATCCATTATCACTGAATTGTTGATTTTTTTTTTTGAGAATCTGATTACTCATTGTGTCTCTTGCTTTGTTGTGTACATTCCTGGCCAAGTTTTCTGCTTTTGTGAATTCTACTACTCAATTCCTGTGTGATGCATCTTTTTCTAGTGGACTTTTTTGATAGAATTTTCCTAGTGAAAGTTGAGTTTTGAGTCCCCAGATCCAGCTTCCAACCGTGCATTTGAAAATCCTCTGTCAAGGATATACAAATGCCTTTGTTTTGTAGCCAAAGCATTCTACGTGCATAGCTGTCTAGTTTTTACACCGAATATTTTGGTGAATTTTTTTTGGTGATGAATAATGGGTCATGTTGTGGGGGCTCTTCCCCAATTTATATGTGATTGGCAGTTTTTGATGTGAGTGGAATCTTCAAATGTATGAAAAACCATAATCAGAGACTTGATCTTTGGAACATATTTCAACCTGTTAATTTGCAGAGTTCTGTTTTAGCCTATGCAGAGTCGATTGCTAGTTAGTGGTGATTTTTGTAGTTAATGTTCAGGTTTCAGTCTGGTTTTCTCGATTCTGCATCCAGAACCTAATTCATGTCACCTGATGTGTAGATTTAACTTTTCAGTCAGAAAATCTGATTTAGTTTGATATATTTTATTTTGTTTATTGACGTTGAATGAAATTGTGGTGCTGCAGATTACTGTGGTCGTCTTGCTTCAGCTCTGCACTGCTGCAGCGCTTCACAATGCAGGCTGGCTGAAGATACTGGCAATAGCCTACTTCTTCGGCTCTTTTCTCAACCACAACCTCTTCTTGGCCATCCATGAGCTCAGCCACAATCTCGCCTTCTCAACCCCAGTCTACAACCGTTGGCTCGGTATCTTTGCTAACCTCCCAATTGGCGTTCCGATGTCTGTCACCTTCCAAAAGTATCACCTTGAGCACCATCGCTTCCAAGGAGTAGATGGCATTGACATGGACATTCCGAGCAAAGTTGAGGCTCATGCAGTGACTAATGTGGTCATGAAAGCCATATGGGTTCTCCTTCAACTCTTCTTCTACGCTCTTCGGCCTGTGTTTCTCAAACCGAAACCCCCTGGTTATTGGGAGTTCATCAACCTTTTTGTCCAGATAGCCGTTGATGTTTCCATGGTTTACTTCTGTGGTTGGAAGTCTTTTGCTTATTTGATCCTCTCTACATTTGTTGGGGGTGGGATGCACCCTATGGCTGGTCACTTCATTTCCGAGCATTACGTCTTCAATCCTGATCAAGAGACATATTCTTACTATGGTCCTCTTAATCTCATGACTTGGAGCGTAGGGTACCATAACGAGCACCATGATTTTCCCAGAATTTCAGGCAGCAAGCTCCACAAGGTGAAGTCAATTGCACCAGAATACTATGAGGGTTTGGAGTCGTACAAATCTTGGAGTCAGGTCATCTACATGTACATAATGGACAGAACAGTCGGGCCGTTTAGTCGAATGAAGAGGAAGGCAAGCAAATCTGAATAGACGATGCTCTCTTCTGTAATATTACTCCCATTTTTGTATTCTTTCCTGGTTCTAAATGGCTTAATGTTTTTATGCTTATTGCTTGTAACATTTTGAGGAGTGAGATCTTATGTTGTAGCATAGACTGAACACAATTAGATTATCGATTCTTTAATTAGCATCTGGTAAAGAACATTTGTTTTCAGCTATGAACTATATTCAGAAATTGATTGAATCACTTCATCTTTATCCGAGACATTTTATTGAATTAAACCAGAAGAACTAAACCGAGGTAACAAAACATATGACAGCAAAGTATATACGATTCTAAGAACCAGAATGTTGAACCAAAACAAAGGACTACGCAACTAGTAACTCCATAGTGTACACCAGTAATAACTATGCCACCGAATTAACTTCAGAAATTTCATCACGAAGCTCAGACTCTACCTCTCTTCACTTGTTTGACTGAGAAAATAAACATTCAAGTGATTCATCAGACCTTAAACTCATATAAAAACTTGAGCAGTGAGTTATGCAAGTTAGGAATGAATTCTTACATTCCAGTTACTACTATTCTTGGCAGCAACAATGTATTCAGGCGGCTGAACGATATGGTTCATGAGTGGGAGTCTTGCCGAGGCATACTCTTCATCGCTATCACAGCTTGATTCTTGGTTTGGCCCTATTGACCTTAGAGCCGCGGCCAACAAGATCGAAAATCCCTGCAGATTATTAACTTTGTCACAGAGCTCTAAAACCATCTTCGAGAGTTTGAGGAAAATGAGCCATCAATTTCATCTACATGGGTATTCAAAATGAAGGACACATATGCTTTCAACAGAAACATCAAACACAAAAGCACCTGTGCTAACATGATCAACAAGCCTATCCACTTGAACATGTCGAAGTTTGACTCCACAAAATCTTTGAAATCGTTGAACTTTCCAGTAGGGTCATATGGTAGATCCTGAAAATGAAGGACAACAGAGTTTAAAGGCAAAAAACAAGGAGGAGAATATATAAACTAACCACGCTTGCCAAGACGATTTACCTTCTCCCAGTCAGAATTTAAGAGTATATCTGCAGCCATTGCAGTCTCCAATAGAAGAAGCACAAAGATAATCAACATATACTAGGTGGTTCAAGCTCAACAAGCTCATTTAGAATTGGACTTTTCACTATTCAATATTTCTAAACAGAAATTCTAGGTACAGTAAAAACACACCATATGAGAAAGGATACACAAGAGAGGCAACAACCAGTTCCACAATTTGCAGCAAGATGGCCTATGCATGTAATTACGCACAAGGCAACACCAGCGCCAATGAAAGTGCATATTACCCTGCAATTTCATGAGGAATGAAAAATGATTGGAATTAATTAGGAATTTGGTATGTTAGACAATCATTGTGCCCGAAAGGCTATCGTGCCCAAAAAGCATATGCTATCGGAGAATGGACCAACAATGTATAATCATGTAACCAAATAAAAGGTTTCCAATGTTTAACTCTAAGAAAATTAATTAATGTGCTTACCATGGAGCAGTAGTGTATTGATCAAAGGATGAGCTGTCCATGTCCCTCTCCCAAACTCTAACCATCCAAAGACCATAAAGAATCATTGCAATTCCAACCATTCCCAAAATTGAATTCATTGCTTTAAGTAGTGACTGCAGGAAAAGTCTTGCAATTGTCGCCATTGCAGCTAATACGGAGCTTGTAATTCTAATTCTCAGACGGTTGGAAAAAGCAAGAAACCCACCAAATTAAAACAACAGGCACTTGAGTATTCAAACTCAACAACATTCAAGTGTATCATGAAATTAACCAAATCCTGTGTTTCTCTTAATCATGAAGAAAAACACATAGTACAGATTACAGATACAGCTAGCTAAATACTAGGAAGACGAAATACTAACGTGGCAAAGCAGGAAATTTCTTAGAAACCGACTACCGTGTCTTTTTATTATACTACCTCCTGCACTCCTGCGCATTTGTAAACTTGTCCTGAGAACAAAATTTTTTATATATAACATATTTTGTCATAATATAACAAGAAGTTGCTGTGGTGTAGTGGTTATCACGTCAGTCTTACACACTGAAGGTCTCCAGTTCGATCCTGGGCAGCAACATTTAATTAATTTTTTTTCAAAAATTCGAATTTTTCTTTTATTTTTAAAAATACCAACCACGTCTGGTTTACCTTTTTAAGAAAAATAGTTGCCTTTGCCTAATTATTCGGCTGAATTTTGTCCATTGCCATCTCGAAACTTCTAGTTGAAAAAAGAACTTTATGACTAAACCTTTACGATTACTTAAAAGTAAAAATGCCCAATCTGTCTGAATAAGACCAAGGCAAAAACCCCTTTTCTCTCTTCCATTTCTTTAAAAATTTCATCATTTTTGCTACAATCATTTTTAATCTCCTACTGTGTAGGCAAATTCAGCCAATTGTGCAGGCATATTTGGGGGCACCATAAGCTGCCCTTTTCTTTTTACAAATAACTCGGTATCTATCTATAAACTATAATATTGCAAAAGGTATGACTTTGCAAGCCATTTCAGCTATAACGAGAAAGCTGGTAAATAACAACTCCAGGTTCTAGATCGAGCACTTCCTGTTGCACAAGGTTTACCAGGATTTGGTCATGTCGATTTGTCCAAATTTAATACCAGAGGCCTACTACTTTTGACGGGAAAGATATTCTCGCATGTCAACATGGTTTTCGGCCCTGACCACCAAACGCATCTTTTTCGAATCATCCGGAGCCTCCCATAGCAAAGCATTATAGCTTCGTGCATGGTCAGAAGCACCATCAAAGAGATCCTGGCAAATACAAAAGAAAAGAAAAAACTCACACAAGTCTGAAGAAAACAAAAACAAGAGCACACCATTATGACAAGACGAATGTTACCCTGGATGGAAATTCATCGTAATAATATGCAGGAGTCATCTCAACTCTGTTTAGATCTGATTCCCAGAGCCTAATCTGTCAGATTAAGCATACATTATAAAACTTCAGAACACCAAATACATGAACATAATGATAACTATGCACTGCTAAGAACTTGTATTGATAGAAGTGCATAGCCACGCTTGGTGTCAGACAGTTGCTGATCAGAATGAGAAGCAAATTGAACTCCCACAATATCTGCTAAATACATACATGAACATAGAGAAGGATCTAACCTGATCTGTGACATTCTCAGGTACAGATGGTACTCTCTCTGCAACACGTGGATGAGCATTTTGCTGAAGAAAAGAAATTATCTGCCAAAAGAATAATAGAAAATTAGACTGACATGCTAGAAACAGTATCAGCAACCATTTTCTCCATGTGGGATGTGTGTGCATACAGATAGAGAAAGGTACTTAGCAATCATCTTTGGACATGAGACTTCTTTCTCTTGTGTAAGTTTCAGTTTTTCCTTTTCATTTAAAGACATAAAATATGTGTTCACCAAAAAGACTAAACCAAGTAAACTGGAAGCGGAAGAACATGTAAATTCTTAAGCTTTTGGAGCTGAATACTCCATAAAATGGCTCTATGCCGCTATCACCATATCAAGCGGTTATCTCTCAACTAACTACACCAACTCTTTCCTATGACTCCAGACAACTTGAAAGGAAATACAAGATAATACATGAAAAGGACAAATCATAGACAAAGTACTTAGATATATACTGAAAAATAAAAGTAGAACAATGAAAAGACAATATTTGCCTGTTCCGCAGTGATGCAATTGTCAAAAGCACCATACAGACTTTCTTTTGTTATTGCTCCAACTATAAGGTTTGGAAGTTGATATTCTACCCTGCACATATATGACAACGAAAAAGTAATGACAACAAAATCCTAACTCATTAATCAACATAAGAAAACAAACTAGGTATTCTCAACACATACCTTGCGAAAAGACGCAAAATTTCACAATGCAATTTAGATGATGAGTAGGCATACAGCCTAAAGTTTGTTTCTACAACCACAAATCCCTGAACGAAAAAGTAAGAGAAGAAAAATGGTCAATACCAAATAGATCCCGGAAACTCCACACAGATTTTTCAGAATAAAAATATCTAGCGAAAGCTGAAAATTTGGAAAAAAAAAAAACAAACAAACATGATATTCCTAGTCATGGCTGAGAATTAACGCTTATTTTACAGGAGATTTAGGTCGAGTTGTACTGTCATTTGTTAGAAAACAAAGTGATTCGACAAAGATTCTGTAATGATCTAAAATGGCAACTAAAAGCCAAACAGTCAGTCATATAAGAATCTTCATATTTTCCTGACATTACTTACCACTTTTGTAAACCTTACACAAAGACTTTTGATTGAGATATCCCTACCCCATCCCACCCTTCACAAATTGATCAAGCTTTAAGTGCAGATCAGTTTCTGATAAGTGCTAGGACAAGTAGGAATCAAAACAGTCCAACAAGTTGATGGTGTTGTATACGGATTACGATACTTCATGGTGAAAAGCACATTCAGAAAATCATTGATGATAAGGATCCAGATTCAGAATATGAATAGCAACTAGAGACCAAACTAAAATGAGTACAGTAACATACCTGTTTCCTCGATGATGAGTCTGTCAAGCTCACCGAAAGATTAGTAGCTAAGTTAGTAGGTATAAACCAACTCTCTTTCCTACCCTGGATGAATACCCAAAAGACAACGTTTTGAAGTTTAGAAGGGAAATACAGAAATAGTTAAACTATCATCTGGGATATCGATTAGGACATTCTATACCAAGAATGAAGCACAAAAGTACAACCTGCTGAAGTTTGACCAATCCCAAATCTGTGAAGTCCTTGACAATATTCTTCTGAACCTCAGTCAATGTATTTACGTTATATGCCTAACACAGAAAGAAAGAAAGAAAAAATGCAAAGGTGAAAAAAATAATAATAAAAAAAGATAAAATCCAAGCATAAACTTCAGATTCACAAGGAAACAGATACCTACAGAATAAATATACAAAAATATTCTATCAAAATTCTTTTAGCAACATTTAGTGCAAGGGACATTTTCAGTGGGAAAAAAAAACTATTAACAAAATGAGAATGGGGTAATTCCATAAAGCATGTGCTACTGCAAGAGAATAGGCATGTATGTAAAGTATACGACTAATACCTGGCCTGTAACATGAAAACTTAGCTCTAGCAGGAATGAAATCAAATCAGCCGAATCTATCCCGCGCTCCTGCACCAAATTTTTTTTCTTTTTCTTGAGAGACAAGATATAAGATAAAACTCAAGAACAACAACTCTTATGAAAGAAACATTTAAGTTGCACTTCCTAGTTTCAGCTCAATACAAGTGAAGCAAGCAATATCTACATCACAAAACAATAGTCATTATGTACTTTTCAAATTCTAAACTCAAGTCCTCAATGAAACAAATTATGTAAAACTTTCCTCTTTTTTTATTTTTTTAACCATAGGAACTTACACAGATTGGCATATAAACATATAGAAATATCTTTCGTTTTCTATATAAATATTAAACACTGGGAAAAAATTTTAAACCACTCTGCAATGAAAATGTGAAATTTGATGAGAACTCGTCAAAATCTTGCTTTCTAGCTCTTGCCAAGCTACTTGGAATCTTATTGAAAGGTAATAGTAATCTGATGCTTGTAAGAGCTTATAATAAGCAAAAAAGACACCGGATTCATCAGTAATAAGGGTGACAATCTAGAGAATGAACCAGAAAATAATATGACGAGTCTGTACCTCCGAGCTAGTGATATATTCTCTGATGATGTACCAAAGTTGTGCATTTGTATCCATCAGCTGAGATTTGAACAATAATCAGATGTCATATCTACTTATTTAGTATGAAGTAAGAAACATCATGCCTGCAAGCAGTTGAAGAGATATGTGCTGCATACCAAGAACTGGAAACCACTTTCAGTTAACCTAGGAGCTTCTCTATCTCTGTGAAGAACAGAAAATGAAAATTCTATGCATCAGATAAGAGAGACAATCTTCGTGTTTCATATCTGCAAAAGAAAAAGTGGCTTATATGTAGGAAAGAATAATATAAAATCCATTGACCTTTGACTCAAAAGACCCCGCTGGAAAGTTTTCATCATAGACGAACTGATGTTCAACGGCCTTTCAGTTTGAGATGAGTTGATAAGTTGCAGCAAGAAACACTGGTTTAACATGACAGCAAGTCAGAAACAAGAGTGACCTAAACTATAAAACTACACAATAAGAATTTTTAAGAGTCTAATTTATAGTTGCACTTCATACAGATCACCAAGTAGAGAAGAGACAGACCACAAAATCTGAAAAACAAGCATAGATAGAAAGGGAAATAGATGCATTGATGAATTCCATACCTCCCACTGTTCTAGGGCAAAAGCCTCAAGCTCCTCTGAGTTTGGGAGCCTCACTGTGACACTCGAAGGCATTGGTTCTCTTGGCAAAACTACACTGCAGTGTCACCAAAAATCTGTGGTTATAATCTGAGAACTAACTTTCTCTCACATTATCTTCAGTCGTAGTAAATAAATAGCAGAGACCCTGAAACTTCAGTATGAGTGGAAATAAGATCCAATACTTACCCGTATACTAGAAGCTTCTTGAGATTAGTCTGAAATATAGGATTCAATGTATAATTTGGACCATCCCCCTTCTTCCTAAAATGAAGTCAAGAATACGAAAACACTTATAAAGAGCATACGGGAGAGCATTAAACAAAACACAAAAAGTTGTGTTAATAAAAGATACTTGTTCCAAAAGAAAGCTTGAATTACTTGGTTTCGGTGAATATTCTTAATTGAACTAATCGATCAATTGCAACTCTATGCTTTGAGGCCCCATCCGGCAGCACCCACTCCTCCATTGACTTGGAATTGACCGGAACTTCGACGCATAGCATTTGTAAGACATATTTCTTGGCTAGTGGTGGCAGAGACCTAATTCCCAAATTCAATGTCAAATTAGAAGAAACTACAACATTTGGACATAGAACTACGCCATTAAAGTTAACTCAGTGTGTTAATTCTCCAACCGTAGGTCAAAGAAACCCTAAATGATTCAATACTACAAAACCCAAACTCAAATTAACCCCAAAATAATAAAGATCTATATGCGACATTGGGGAAGCAAAGTGAGATGGAGTAGAAGAAGCGGTTAAGACCTGAGAATGGCTTCGCAGATAAACGCGTTCTCATAGAGCTTGTCGAGCTTCATCTCGGGCAACGAAGCCACCATGTCCATGAAATTCTTCGCTATGATCCTCACCTGAGGCATTTTGAGCAATTCGCGCTCAGATTCTAGGGTTTTATCTGAGATTCAAGACGCGCCAAAAGAAATTAGGTGTTTGAAATTTAATTGATTTGCAGATTGTGTTTCTTGCAATCTCGTCGTCTGTGTTTAGTGTTGGAGACCAGGTCTTCGCTCCGTTTATTCTGTTCTGTTGGTACTTGCTACTATTTATAGGGGTTTGTTCTTTTCTTTTTTGGAGCCCGACCAGCCAATTAGAGATTGACACGTGCACAAATAAATAAATAAAACTCCGATTGCTAAATTGTTACTTTTCTAATATCCGAAAATGACGAAAAAAAATAAAAAATACTCTCAAATACATATGGTCTTCCTTTTTTTTTTTTGGACTAAATTCTTGTTAATACTCTGAACTTTAGGGGTGAAATCAGTTCAGTCCCTGCATTTTCAATTTCATCAAAACAGTCCCTGAACTTTTAATTCGAACTCATAAGTCATTTCGTCAGATTTTCCGTCCAATTGGTCTGTTGTTAATGCTGACGTGACAACTGAGAAAAACCCATTATACCCCTGGCTACTATTCCCCCTCTTCCACACCAGTTTTTTTTTTTTTTTCATGTCTCTCATCTCTCTCTCCCAAGCAAGACCAGAGGAGAGATGAGCATAGCCATCAAAGAGGTAATAGGATTTGGCCTTAGGGTTGATTCCCGTACTGATGATGACGGCGATGATAAGTCCGTAAATACCCAAAACTCCAGCCATAACCACCGGCACGATCGACTTCATAACCAGCTCCGGCCTCATCACTCCCATCGATGCCACTCCCACTCCACTCTTTGCCGTTCCATACGCAGCTCCCATACAAAAGCACAAACCCGATCAATCCCTACATCCACAACAATCAAAACATAGCAGCAACCAAAACAAGACATACAGGAGAAGACGAGGGTCGCGACGGCGCCGAGAAACCCAAAGAACGGTGCCGTTTCATCGCCGCTAAACGTCGAAGAAGACATTCTTCTCGATTTACGGACAAGATGATGATCGGATCTAAATTTCTCTCTCATCTCTCTCTCTGCTCGACCCCGACCCCGATTTGTACCTGGCTGCATTGTGAAGGGTGTCCAAATCAATTGGACCCAGCAGCGGTGTGTGGTGGCGGTGCAGAGGAGCTATAGGACCATGTGCGTGGGTTGTGATCGGCGAAGCTGGAAAAACCAGAAAGCAAGGGAGCTGGGCTCGTGGAATTGCGGCGGATTAAGCTTGAAGGAGCAGCGGCGCTATGGCAGAGGTGCGGTGGTGTGGGCTATGGCGGCGTGAGCTGCAATAGGTAGAGAGAGATCGGGGTCGGGGTCGAGCAGAGAGAGAGATGAGAGAGATCGGTCGGGAGAGAGATGAGAGACAGAAAAAAAAAAAAAAAAAAAATGGTGTGGAAGATTGGGAATAGTAGCCAGGGGTATAATGGGTTTTTCCCAGTTGCCACGTTAGCATTAACAGACCAATTGGACGAAAAATCTGACAGAATGACGTATTGAGTTCGAATTAAAAGTTCAGGCACTGTTTTGATGAAATTGAAAATGCAGGGACTGAACTGATTTCACCCCCAAAGTTCAGAGTAGTAACAAGAATTTAGTCCTTTTTTTTTCTTCTTTTTCAAATGGATAGATGGAAAAATAACGAAAGGAAATACATTTTTCTCGGTTTCTCTCGACATATTAGGTGCATTAGACATAATTTGCATTTTATAATATTATTGTGCATTATATTGAAAAACAAGTAAAAAATCTTATTCTTTTTTTATTCTTCTTGGAAAATCAATCTGCACTTCAAGTTTAATATTTTATTATTTTGAATCTAATGTACAAGATGACATTGCACTCTGAACCTAGCTAGTAGTCAACTTGCAAGAATATCAGTATCAGTATCAATTAGATTATCTTCAATAAAATAGAGAGGGATGCAGTTACAGTTCACATTTCCAAAGTGTTTATCCCCGTCAAGAAATCTGGAAAACCAGATGTTAGTTGATGTGAAAGGCATGTAAATTCTGCAGACTTTTTTTTTTTTGGTGCAAATAAATTCTGCAGACTATTGAACTACCTAAAGTGTTGGTATGCATTTTATTGTATAATTAGGTTTTTCTCTCACTATGCAGAAGTTCCAAGTATGTCTTCAGTCGTTGCTTTGGATTCAACAAGTGGTGAGGCTGCGGCTGAGGCTGCGGCTGAGGCTGAGGCTGGCTTTTGTACAGGGGGCGACTTAGGTGGCCTGTTTGGACGAACTTTATCAGCTATTTCTGGACGAATATCAAACTGCAATACTAAAGGAAATTCAGTCCGGACTTAAGAACTTCCATGCAATAATCTTAGACAAGAATGTATTAAATGTAACCAGAACTTCAACTGATTTAGAACAGACTAACCCTGTAACCACAGCCAGATACGCAAGCGTGAAAACATTCCTGCAAATATAATTGGATCAGCGTTAACGAGGTCTGAAAAATGCACATTAATCTAACCTTGCTGTTGGATGAGGATGATGCACAAGCATATGAACATTGTCAACATATATATATATATATATCTACTGTCAGATGCAGGATGGAAATTTGGACATACATGATACATGTCCACTCCATTCAAGATTTTATATCATGAGGTATTTAGCTAAGACAATAGTACCAATTCTTATGGTTATGAACTTATGATTATACAAACATGAGAGTTTAACCTTTCCTACTTTTCACCTTATATATAAGGATGGTACTGCCATGTTTTGTCAAATAACAAAAAAGTTACTTGAAACACATTATATTTGAACCTAACAACACTACAGCTCCTAGTCGACTAACAAAAGACAATAGTGAATCCTGGGGATTATTTTTTTTTTTTTAAGAAACAAATTTTATTTAAAAACCAAAGAATACAAGACAGTGGACAAGAAATCCACATCAACAGTGAATCCTGGGGATTATAATTTTTATCAAATCACATATTACAATATACTAGGCCTTCCAATTCCTAAAAGGCTTTTATTCTTGAATGGTCTTATCAATGCACCAGTGTTAACTCCCCTCGCACAATATGTCAAACAGGGATTTAATAAAAATGACCATATCTTCATATTTTCATCTAAAAAATTTGTCATTGTCATCCTATAATTGTTCCACTGTCCATCCCTATGTTCTCATCCAGAAAAAATGCTTGTTCCTACCAGGCAGCAGTGTCCTATGTTAGCAATATTTATAGTAAATTCAATCATCAAATTCAGGATGATTCCCTTAAAAGTGTATGTTTGAAAGATAGAGAGGAAGAAGAAGCAGTAAAGGACAAAATACCTCTGAGTACCTTTCAACTCCAGGAGAACGGTCAATGCAAGCACTCCATTGTTGATCCTTTAAGACAGGATCCTTGTAGCATATCTCAGTGCACTCCTCCAAGCCTGAACATTGACTCTACTATATCACTTGTAGCTTATAATAAACGACAAACATTTATGTATTAATCAGTCCCCACTCCTATGTACTAGTATAATAACTCTTTAATCAATTGTCTATTTTCGTATGAAGATTTACTGCACAGCTATATTGTTCAGTATGATAAGAGCCGAGCTAACAGATGAGCAAAGAATGAATTTGATGGCTAGTTGAGCAAAAGCATAAACATAGCCAGTAAGTATATGGGCCTTAATTGTAGCCAAAGGGTTCTTAGAAGTGTATTTACAAAGAACGTCTGTACAGGGCCTAAAAGAAAACTCTCAAAATGTAAAGAAGCACAAAACCGTACCAAGAAACTTGACAAAATTCTCATCTAAATAGGTTGATAAGAAAAACCAAATGAAACAACAAAACAGTACTCACATTCTTCCCAAGTCTCTCCATCAGTGTCACACCCTTTTTTGCAAAATACTCGCCCTGCAATGAAACATAGAAATTATTGTGATCCAAGTAATATATGAAGAGATTTAACACTCAATGCTAGTCGCGACTCACTCCCCTGTTTGCATTTATTTCAGTGGCTACATTCACTTTCATAAATTCAAAGTGGTAACTACTCAAAAACAACCACTGGATTCAAAGGAAAACAAACTAACTCAGAAACACAACAGATTATATACACAAGAACCTTTCCAAGGAAAGAAGCTTAAACTGTAAAATAAACACAGATATTATAATGTGATTCAACAACGCTTCTGTATCTTAGTGTTCAATTTTCCTGTATCATATTCTACTTAAATTCTAACAGCCACTGATACAATACATTCCTTCCTATTCCAAAAACCAAAACAGGTGGTGACATCATGCATACGAATTCTGGTGCTTCGCGAATACCTAAAGTTCTATTCAAATCCAAGTGTACATGGGATGCATTTCATAACCTTAGCAAATGATAAATTGATCACACAAAATGCAGGATTCAACAAGGCCATGAATCGTACTATGGTTCATATCACCCCAAATAAACGAGCAAAATCACCGTAATTAGTGCAGCTAAAAACAAGTATAGTAACAAAAGCTAATAAATTGAGGAAAACAACAGCGATGAAGGTGAAGATAATGGACAAAACATGAAGGAAATCAAATCACAGATCGGGAAGAAGCAAAATGTTGAGAGAGAGAGAGAGAGAGAGTGAGGAAGAAGAAACTGGGTTTACATGGAATCTGCATAAGGGCTGCGTATTTGTGCGTGCATTGGTGATTGCACGGAGACCCCCATTGCTGCGGTATCATCGTCTCTCTCTCTCTCTCTCTCTCTCTCCCTCTCTGTGATTCTCTGTGAATGGAGCGGTGGAAATGAAGAAAGGGGTGGGTCTAAATAGTGGAGGGTACTTTGGCAATTTTGTTGGCTAGACCGGGTTCAGTGTGGACCGGACCGGTCTTTATTAGATCACTTAAAGTTTATATTCTCCTCTGCTCAATTTTTTATTTATTTTCTAAATGAATACTCATATGCTCACATAACTACTCTAAAAGAAAAAAGAAAAAAAAACTATTTTTCAAAACAAAAATTCTAAGATAATGGACATTGTCTTTTGTGTTAGAAATTTTTTGCCTGGAGCTACAATTATTTAAGGCATCAAGTACCTTAGAATGATTTTCACTCGAGTTAGCTTTCGTCAAGTTTTATGATAATCGAATGTGGTAGCGGATAACTTTGCTAATAATAACCATGTTCAATGTTTGGACTTGTAAGTTTTCACAATGTTTTTTTTTCTATTTTCCTATTTATCCTCACTCCACCCCACCCTACTATCTTACGATGCCAATGAGAATTAAACTCGTGACATTCACGATATCAACTATTCACAATGTAATTTTTAAATAATATTGTTTGATAGGATATTAATTATAAAAGTAATTATAATAGATCTCACATGGATCTTCTTCGTAATTCTCTTTATTAAAAGATTGATTCGATATGATTACAATGAATATATGTTGTTTGGGTTGAATCAGTTTTGTGTCGATTTTGTCAAGTTAGGTCACTTCGTAAACTGGTTGATCACCTCGAGCAAAATCCAAAGTAACCCAACACATTTTGAACTAGATTGGTTTTGTTAGTTAATTGGCTTAAAACCTACATCATATACAACTTCACAAGGAGATCACTTACAATGCTAGAAAATGAAAAATAGAGAAGTAAGAGCGAGAGATACATACAAAAAAGAGGAGTAATGTTGTAAGTTTGACCAATTGCGGTAGAGACTTGGCAAAGTAAGACACAAAAGCGGTGCTAAGGGTCAATATAGGACTTGAACGAAGAAAATAGAGAATAGGGAGGGTGGGAGTTGTGGACTTAAATAATTTGTCGTATGACTTTAGATTTGTATAGTAATCTATCTATACTATACTATATTTAAGAGAAGAGTAAAAACATAAATACCCCTCACATATTAAAATAATTTAAAAACAAATAAATAAAAAGGGTAAAAGTGTCAAACAATAAAATAGCAGGAAAAAAACCATCCATTTTCATTAAGTAAATACCTTTCCTTTCACACCCATCGAGTGTGTGGATATTTTTAGTCTTAAATAATAAAACTAATAATAATCCGTATAATTGAACATCATTAGTGCACCATTAGCTACATAATTGGATACTTTAGTCAGATGTCTTTTATTCATAAAAATTGTCAGCAAGCAACCGATTGGACGCTGACCATGTGAGTGGGATTATAACCTCCACATACGACAAAGTCGCGCTGGCCACTGCGAAAAGGAATCTGAATCTCCCATACTCCCCGGGGTTCATGGGCAACACTAGATTCACCGGCACTTGGTCAGAGCAAAACTACTCCCCCTCCCGTTCTCTTCAATCCTTCCACGTGTCGATCCCTCGTTGGTGGTCATGGATATTGTTTCCCACCATGACAATTTTATCAAATTATAAATTATAAAAACGCCTCCCATTGGTCCATGGAGTGCATAAATAGTGTGTGAGATAGAGAGAGAGAGAGCGAGTCACGTGTCCGTGTTAACAGTCGGCTTCTGATCAGAAAAAAATGGAGGCGCTGCAATGGAGGCTCTTACCGCTGCTAATACTCCTCGCTTCGTTTATACTCTTCTTCTACTTCCAAAATTCATCCACGGTCTGATTTTTAATTTTTTTTTTGTTTTTATGTATTTTGTGTTATTTCCTATTTTTGCTTGGCCATTGATTGATTGATGCATATATATATTCACTCATTTACTCTAGTCTCTAGTGTTTTACTCTTTTCCTCTCAAAAGAAAGTGATATAGTGAAGTGGATACTCGTGGTTATGAAAATCTCAAGTCCGTTTGTTTTTTTTTTTTCCAAGCGAAAATGAATTCCGGACTCGATTTTTAAAATCATGGCAATATACTGTTTTGAATGTTCAAGTGTTCTGAAAATTCAGCCAGTTGAATGAAAGTATGGATGGTAGACGTTGATCACATTAATTGTGCAGCGATGTCATCATGATAAGAAGGTTTCGAGAAAACCAAACTCACAGCAGATGAATGTCGGTTTATGACCACTCTGAGGGTATCCGATAAAATTGGAACCATACAGATACAATGTAGATTAGCACATGCATAAAATCGATCATAAATGTTATACGCATGTCATTCATGTTACTATACGTACGTACTTTTGTAGTATGTACATATATGTATACTTATGTGTATTAGCTAGCCTGTGGAACCCACCAAATAAATGGTGGTAAGAAATGACCAACTTGATCATCATGATACTGAACCCTAGCCTTTTGGATGGTATTGAGTCCAATGATATACTCTGCATTGAACTCTGAATGCCATATATATATATATATATATAGTTGAATGTATTATATCATCCTCATGCTGTTTAAGCTTTTACTTGACAGCTGAATCTGAAAGAATGCAGCCTGCTTCCTTTTCAACACTATTGGATAGCAAGCAAGCGCATTGTGACACCTCAAGGGGTCATTTCTGGACTAGGTAAATTTGTAAGAGCTTATTTACTTTAAGCTAGCTTCTTCAGGAAGTGAACAATAGCTTTTGCCTTCCCATCTTTTGGCTACGTTTCGGTGTTTGTGCTCTGCATTTGTACTGTTAATCTGTTAGTAAGGTATATCCATTGCTGCGTTTCAGGCATCAAAGAATTAATTTAGTTTCTTTATGAAATGTGTAACGAGCAGTTGAGGTAAAGGAAGGCAAGATTGTCTCCATTGTTAAAGAAGAGGGTAAGGATGGGAAAATCAAGTTGGGGAATGTACTTGATTATGGAGAGGCTGTTGTCATGCCTGGCTTGATTGATGTGTAAGATATGATAATTTTCTCATTGTGGTCTATTTTTTTACAGTATCGGAGGTTGGCTTTAATATCTTGGTTTAACTTTCATAATCAGGAAGTAAAATTAAAATTCTACATATCTGAATATGATACAATGCCAGTATGGAATTTAGATGCTTCGGTTATTGCAGGCATGCACATCTAGACGATCCTGGACGAACTGAGTGGGAAGGATTTCCATCTGGGACTAAAGCTGCTGCTGCTGGTATGCTCGTAATATCTGTTGTCCATTATAAATTCAGTAGACGGAGTGTATAATTTGGCGTCATTTGTTTCTATACAGGTGGTATAACAACCTTGGTTGACATGCCTCTAAATAGCTTTCCTTCGACTGTCTCTAGAGAGACTTTGGAGCTCAAGCTTAAGGCCGCGGAGAGCAGAATTTACGTTGATGTTGGTATGCTCTTGAAACCATATGTTGGGTTACATGTGGTCTAGTGTTTTGAGAACTACTGGTTTTCACCTACAATTTCAACAGGTTTCTGGGGAGGCCTTGTTCCTGAAAATGCATTCAACAAATCTGCTCTTGAGGATCTCTTACAGGCCGGCGTTCTTGGTTTGAAGGTAACTACTATTTAAGAAGTGAAATGTTGCATGCATTAATATAGAATTTCTCTGTTGTTGTATATCGTTTGATAGTATATCTTCACCTGACATATTTCTGTATGTCTGTTTTGTAGTCTTTCATGTGTCCGTCAGGGATCAATGACTTTCCTATGACAAACAGCAGTCATATTAAGGTTTGTTTCATGAGACTTAGTTCTCCCACTGTAATATAAAATATGGAATTCACCTTGCACAATAAATTAAAATCATAGAATAAATGGCTTGTTTGTTGATTCTAATGCTGCATATCCAACGCTATCTGTACTAATTCCATCAGAACATGCATTCGGATAGCTCAAGTTGTTATCATGATGCTGATGTCTTTTCAAATATCTGCATATCGATTTCAATCATTCTTTCCTTAGGAGGGTCTGTCTGTACTGGCAAAATATCGAAGGCCTTTACTTGTACATGCAGAGAAACAACAAGATCCTGAAACTAACTTGGGAGTTGAAGATGGAAGTAGTGATGCTCGTTCTTATTCAACATATCTCAAGACTAGGCCACCTTCATGGTAATTTAATATTGTTCAAGAAATTGATTTGAATCCAAGATTATGAATGTATGTATAATAACTATTTCCTCTATTGTCCAAAAAAAAAACTATTTCCTCAATTTCCAAACCAGGGAACGGGCAGCTATAAAGGATCTCTTGGCCTTGACAAAGGACACAAGGATTGGTGCTCCTGCAGAAGGAGCTCATCTTCATATCGTGCACTTGTCTGACGCAAGCTCTTCATTAGATCTTATTAAGGTACATAGAGCCCTTTATAAGTATGCTTTGTTCGGACTTATTACTCTTACAGATACAAATGGTCATCAACAAGGGGTGCCTCTTGTGACTTGCTAGCAATCTAGCCGGCCATTCAGCTCAATCTGCAACCACATGTTTTATCAAACTGCTAAGTTGGCTCAAAGCAAATGGATTAGTGTTAATGAATATCTATGCTGCTGCATTTGCTACACTATTGCAGGAAGCAAAAAGTGGTGGCGACAGTGTAACTGTTGAAACGTGCCCCCACTACTTAGCTTTCTCAGCAGAAGAGATTCCTGATGGAGATACTCGTTTTAAGTGTTCTCCACCCATCCGTGATGCTGTCAATAAGGAAAAACTGTGGAAGGCTTTGTTGGTATGTAATTATTTTATGTTCCTGCATATAGGACATGATTTCTGTCTACCATCAATTGTTCTATTTGGTTCAACTGTTATTTCAGGAAGGGCATCTTGACATGTTAAGCTCTGATCATTCACCAACTAAGCCCGAACTTAAGCTTCTAGATGATGGTGACTTTTTAAAGGCTTGGGGTGGCATATCGTGCTTGCAGGTTTGTGTTTGTTGCTCTCTCAAAACCTGACTGCTATTTCAAGTCAAATTGACAGGTTACTGCTGAAGGTTCTTGCTTCATTGAAAAAGAATTCTCGCTTCAGTTGGCTTTTTCATATTTTTCCCCCACATGTAATATTTTGTGATTTTGGGGAACTAACCGGCATTGTTTTGAGGGATCTTGCAGTTTGTTCTTCCTGTGACATGGTCATATGGCCAGAAATATGGAGTGACTTTAGAACAGTTAGCTCTATGGTGGAGTGAAAGACCGGCCAAGCTTGCCGGACAAAAACTAAAGGTTTACATTATCATCGGCTTTATCTTTTCAAATCTGTAGTTGAATGAGAAATTACAATAAAAGTCCTGAAGTCTTATTTTCTCTGTAAAATAAAAAATCGATTTGTTCTTAGCCAATTCATGCGGACATCACTTAGTATTCCGGTGCTTTTGTATATTGAATTTCAGCAAGTAAAACTTGCATGTAACTATCTTGCAGGGAGCAATTGCAATTGGAAACTATGCAGATATTGTAGTATGGAATCCAGATGTTGATTTTGATCTTGATGATGACTATCCTGTATACATTAAGCATCCGGTACGGCTTGCTTCTACTTTATATTGCTTTTGTATCATCAGTGATCACTTGTTTCGAGTATGACTTGATTTATTGTTTACGACATTCTTAAGCATCTTTATCATTCAATTTCTTCTGATCAACAATTATATCATGCTGTTAATGAGTGGCGTAAAATCTCTGAGTTGAGCTTTTTTTACTGCATTTGTTGCCTGCTTACCTCTTCAGAAATTAAGAAAGCAAAAACACACACTTTGTTTCCTGTTTTTTTTTATAGGGTATTTCAGCCTACATGGGAACAAAGTTATCTGGAAAAGTTTCAGCTACTTTTGTTAGAGGAAACCTTGTCTTCAAAGAAGGGAATCATGCTCCTGCAGCCTGTGGTGTTCCGATTCTGGCGAAATAACGAACAACTCTAATTTGATTGCCAAGTAAATCTCGTAAACGTGACATGAACACTAATTTTCTTATTTCAATTTCTTCTTCTGAGGCATTGACTACATTTTTCAGAATTCCAATCATCCCTATTCCCTCGTATTCAAGTTTGTTCCCAAATTTGGCTCTACGGCATTCTGATATATTGTACCTAATCCATACAAGATAGCTCTGAATAATTCCACAAGAATGAGAATCGCAATTCCCAGTGATTCCTATCAGAATCTCCTTTCCACTTCTCAGTTCTCACTAGCTAATAATATCTGTGTCATTGTTACACATTGATTTGTGCCATCTCTAGGCAATGTACTGTACATAGTGCTTTTCCAAATATGTAATTTACGTTTGATGTAAAATGTGGTGTTGAATCCAGTTGCAAATTGTTAAGATGTGATTGGCAACGTAAGAACTTATGTGCTAAATGATCAAAACTATATATATAATAGACAAAATAAGTAAATCTTTACCCAAAACAATGTTATATTCAATTTTCTTTAGTGAATAAGAATATTTCCCTTAAAAAATAAAGAAGAGAAAATTTGAATATGTTATCATGGGATATAACATTTTTCTCAATTTTCATAATGTTCTTGTTATAAGGTTCTCACTAGAAATTTTCTCTATTATCATGTTTCGAAAACATAATGTTCTCAATTAGTCCTCACGGAGTCACGAAATCCTTATTATAAGGTTTTCACTAGAGACTCTCCATATTATTATGTTTCGGAATACATAATGTTCTCAATTTTTTTACCGTTATATATACCAGTTCACCAAATGTAATGGTTGAATAACACGAAGCATGTGATGCTCCAAACGACATGTCGATGCCATTCATAAAGGCCAAACCACCGGCGCGAACACCAGTCATATACCGTTTCTTTTGCCTCCATAGTTTCAAACGGATAAGATGCAAAAACGCATAGCCTGAAAACCAAGAAAGCAATGCTCAGCTCACCGAGTCCGTTAAAGTTCAGAAGCAACCTGTTCTTCATCTCCTTCCCAAAATCTTCAATCCTCTTCGCCAAACCCACCACCGTCACTAACTTCTCGCTCCCCGACTCGCCCGAGTCAAACTCCAACCAACTCACCCTCGCGCATTCCCTCCAATCCGAAACCCTCGACATCCTAGAATGGGCCTCGGTCTGCAAGCAACTCTCGGCTTTGGCGTCCACCTCCATGGGCGTCTCAACCGCGCACAAGGCCCAAATTCCCTTCGGAAAATCCAAGGAGGAGAGCCAGAAGCTTCTGAATCAGACGGCCGCGGCGGTGGACGCCGTCGCAACGATCGGTTCTCCGCCGTCCGATTTCCAGTCGATCGAGGACATTTCTGAGATTGTAAACGCCGCCGTATTAGGCAAATTGCTTACTATTAACGAGCTCTGCTCTGTGCGTAGAACACTCATAGCCGCAAAGGCCTTGTTCCAGAAGCTAAAGGCCTTGTCTTCGAAAGCAGATTCTAACAGGTATTGGTGTTATTGAGCTTGCTTCATCCTTTTGTTTTCTACTCTATGTGGTTTGGATTTTGAACACTGATTGAGAAATACTACTCAATTTACCTCATAATTTTGCATAGCAATAATAAGAAAAATCAACTTTTTATGATTTGTTTTGGGTTAAGTTATACATAGGTACTTGCCCTTACTTGAAGTACTTGAGGATTGTGATTTTCTAGTGAAGCTGGAGAGAACCATAGGATTGTGCCTAGATTGCAATCTTTCGGTAATTCTTGACACGGCTAGTGAAGACTTGGAGATCATTAGGTCAGAAAAGAAAAGGAACATGGAAAAATTGGAGGCTTTGTTGAAGGAAATGTCTTCCAAGATTTTCAAAGCTGGTGGGATTGATAGTCCTTTGGTGACGAAGCGCAGGGCTAGGATGTGTGTGGGTGTTAGAGCTAGATACAAGTATTTGGTTCCGGATGGTGTGGTGTTGGATGCTAGTAGTTCTGGTGCAACATACTTCATGGAACCCAACGAGGCGGTGGAGTTGAACAACATGGAAGTGAGGCTTTCAAATGCGGAGAAGGCTGAGGAAATAGGCATTTTGAGCTTCCTTACATCGGACATTGCAAAATCAGAAGTGAAGATCGTGTATTTGTTAGATAAGATTGTAGAAGTTGATCTTGCTTTTGCTAGAGCTGCTTATGCTCGGTGGATGAACGGGGTATGTCCAATTTTCAGTTCCAAGGACTTAGATTCTGGTGGAGCTGAGTTAGCAATATCAGTAGATATTGAAGGAATACAACATCCTTTACTCCTCGAGTCATCACGTAAAAGTTTGTCTGATGCCCTTGCACCCAGTTCTAGAAGCGCACTTTCCTCCAATGCCGGGAATTATGTAAAAATGGTCTGTGGAAGTTCATATAGTGGTGTATCTGATTTTCCAGTGCCAATAGATATCAAAATTGGATGTGGAACCAGAGTGGTTGTAATCTCAGGGCCTAATACTGGTGGGAAAACAGCTTCCATGAAAACTTTGGGCCTGGCATCTCTCATGTCAAAAGCTGGAATGTATCTGCCAGCTAAAAACCACCCAAAGCTCCCGTGGTTTGATCTTGTTCTAGCTGATATTGGAGATCAACAGGTAGTACCTTATTTATGGCAGAAAATCATTGATTCTTTAAGTTTTTCATTTTAGTCTGACTATGGTTTTTCAATTGAAGTCTCTTGAGCAAAGTCTCTCAACGTTTAGTGGACACATATCACGGATCTGTAATATTTTGAAAGTGGCCTCAAAAGAATCACTTGTCCTCATTGATGAAATTGGTAGTGGTACCGATCCTTCAGAAGGTGTGGCTCTTTCTACCAGCATCTTGCAATATCTCAAAGATCGTGTTAACTTAGCTGTTGTGACTACTCATTATGCGGATTTAAGTCTCCTAAAAGAAAAAGATCACCAGTTTGAAAATGCAGCCATGGAATTTTCTCCAGAAACTTTACAACCTACTTATCGGGTCCTATGGGGAAGTATAGGTGACTCAAATGCATTGAGTATTGCAAAATCAATTGGTTTTAACCAACAAATAATTGAACGTGCACAAAACTGGGTGGAAAGGTTAAGGCCAGAAAAGCAGAAAGAGCGAAAAGGTTTGCTATATCGGTCATTGATAGAGGAAAGAAACAGACTGGAAGCTCAAGCTAAGATGGCTGCATCTCTTCATTCAGAAACCAGGGATATTTATCGTGAGGTATTGTTAGAGTTGCTCTAGTCTGGACAGACTTGCGTTATTTCTGCTGCTAGCCTGCTAATTTTATGTATTTCTTTCTTGTTTTTTTGTGCGGCTCTTTTCTCTATACCACTCATTAGGGTCAAGATTAATTTTTGAAACTCCAACTCAATTTGAGCCAGGTCTGAATATGAATTTGGAGTCCAGATCTTTAGCAAGTAAAACAGTTGGGTTAGATGATTTAACTTAAATGCACATGATTTAGTGGGCATCATTTCATCGGCAAGTTGGATTACTAGTATTACTGTATTAGCAATTATTCTGGAAGACAATGATAGTTGTTTATACATCTTTAATTAGTTTCCTTTTATATGATTGAAGATCCGAGATGAGGCAGAAGATCTTGATATGCGTAAGAGAGCTCTTATGGCAAAGGAAACCCTACAGGTTCGGGAAGAAGTGAAGACTGCCAAATCTCAATTGGAAATTGTGCTTCAGGAGTTTGATAACCGACTCAAAACTGCTGGTGTTGATCAGTTGAATTTGCTGATTAGGAAATCAGAAGCTGCAGTTGCATCTATTATTGAGGCTTACAGTCCTGATGATGGTTTCTTTGTTAATGAGACATCTGAAACTTCATACACACCTCAATTTGGGGAACAAGTCTATTTGAAGGGACTGGGAGATAAGATAGCTACTGTAGTTGAAGCACCTGGAGATGATGGGACTGTACTCGTACAATATGGTAAAATTAAGGTTCGCTTGAAGAATAATGAGATCAGAGGTATTCCTAGTACTGATAAGAATGCAGCGACTAGTTCTGTCCCTCCTTTGAAGCAGCGGGTATGTAATGAGTAACACTTTATTTACTCCTAATTTTTCTATATACATGATTACATTTGATTTTGACTTCACACACAGACTACACACCATGTTAGTTGTTATGAACCAATAATACTTGGTGTCAAATACACAATCTGTACTCTTTATACAGACTACTGCACTTGTATTTACTAAATGCAGGCTGCAAATTTACAATTGATGCATGTTTGTAACATGATAATTAATGAGGGATACCATATTGAATTTTTCACTAGTACCATTAAGTATCTTTTGCGGTTTGACCATTTTCGATGGCATGTAGATGCTTTGAATCAAATTATGGAGGCTCATCATTTTGATTGATATTGTAGGTTTGGCGGAGCCGTGCTGGGGAAAGCAAAGATGGGGAGGTTTCCTATAGTCCAGCTGTACAAACATCAAAGAACACAGTGGATCTCCGTGGCATGAGGGTGGAGGAAGCATCTTACCACCTGGACATGGCCATCGCTGCTAGAGAGTCTCAGTCAGTTCTTTTTGTTGTTCATGGGATGGGAACAGGGGTTGTTAAAGAGCGAGCACTTGAGATTTTAAAGAAGCACCCACGGGTAGCCAAGTATGAAGCGGAAAGTCCGATGAATTATGGTTGTACAGTTGCTTTCATCAAGTAAAATGACAGTCTACTGGTTAGTGATCCTTGTTTATACTCGTATACACAACCTGGCAACGGTTATCTGGGCAGAGTAGTATGATCCTTATTTTCGTTCTCCATGTACTTTTTAGTTTCATGCTGGGTCAAAAGTGCCCCTCACAATTTTGTAAAATTGTAATCGGCAATCTTACTATGCTTGAAATTTGTACATTAAGCTATATTTTTTTCTCTGTAATTAATTCCATGATTACAGAAACACCATTATGAGTATGAGACGGCTGCTTGTATTTCCCGTCAATTCTTGGGGTGAATCCTTCTTGTTCATAACTCATTTCCACTAGCATTGATCATAATTATGTGCAAGTTTGCCTCGGACACTGAGATCATAATTATTATTATTGTGTTTTGTTCCGGTCTGATCATAAATTCAGGTTTTGAATTCCTTTTCCCCCCAATGAAATTCCAACTTTGCACTAATGCTTACCACAAAAGATGCTAACAACCTATTACTGTTTACTAAACTGGAATTAGGGAATTGACAATGGCGTACGTGAATTCTGATTTCTGAAACCATCCTCGGCTCAAATACAAACAAAACCTTTTGTCACTATACATACCTGCGTCTCAGGCTTAAAGCTCAGAGCAAACTCCACATGCATAGTCCATACGCAACACTAGCTCTTGTAAGCTAGCACCATGCATGTGGAAAGAAAGCTGAAAGCCAACATGTATATATATTCTACGAGCTCCACTATGAGGAATGCTGACGGTTTTCGACAAGGCAAGGCAATCGGAAACCCTAGCCTGCTGTGGAGCTGGGGCCTCCTTCAATCGGAAATCTTGCATGCAGGAAATAATTTTCAAATCCTGCATGCAATCGTACTGAAGCTTGAAATTTTGAATTAAATGCTTGCTTTTATCATTATAATTCCGATCGAGTGTTCTTATTGAGGTATAAAGCAGGTTACACGTACAGTAGTGCTTACACCAAAGTTTATTAGCTTACACAGGTTCTAGTCTGCCCAGCCTGATTCTGGTGCCGGGGCCAAAGCATCGCTTGGTTCAGCTGAAGCAGCCAGGGAAGGGCTTGGTACCGGTTCTGAAGCCATAATGTGTTTATCCTCCATTCCATGGTTCATAGTTTGTTTGTGACCGTTGCTTGCCGCCATGGTCGTCTCAGCAGCAGGGGCCATGTTGGAGTTATCAAAGTACAAACGAACTCCTTCGCAGTTATTACTAGGGCAATCTATTGGTGTGCAGTATAGACCAGAAGATCCACTACTAATTCCACCGCCGATAATACCACCAATATCAAACCCAGGAATGGTAAAACCTGGGATAACAATGCCGCCTTGGCCCCCGCTATCACCGCCACTTTGGTCCCCGCAATTACCACCACCCTGGTCCCCGCTACTACCGCCTCTTTGGCCACCATCACAACTACCGCCTCTTTGGCCACCATCACAACTACCACCTCCTTGGCCACCATCACAACTACCACCTCCGCCATAGCCACCACCTTGGTCTCCACCGTAGCCACCACCTTGGCTTCCACCATAAGCAACACCTGTGGCTCCGGCGCCAAAGCTAGGACTTTGGCTGGGTGAGTGAGGACGCTTGTCACCGTGGCCAAGTACCCCTTCAATAATACCTCCAATGTGGAAGCCTGGTTTCAAATCCATACCCCCTCTAATATGTCCACCCAAGACAAAGTTGTCTGGTTTATCAACCACTTTGGGGTCCTTCTGCCCACCAATGACTCTATAGGCAGAGCTAGCTCCCAAGCTAAGTAATAGCAAACAAGCCATGCAAGCCCATTTTGGTGTCACCATCTTTAGCTATTTGCTGTTGCCTATCTTGCTCTGCACGTACATTAAGCTAGCCTTTATATAGTAAAGCCGCGAAGAGTTTGTTCGAGTGAAAAATGCAGTAAACCTGGCAGTTTGTGGAGCAAGGCACAAAGCAAGCATAAGAATTTGATGCATTTGGTTATGGAAACCAGGGATCATGATGAATATGTGACCAGAGAATTAATTACGTGTTGTTTATTGTAATCACTCATCTACCAAACCACTGATATATTGAGGCGCTGGTCCTGTTAATGAATGATACTATGATAGCACAGATTGTTTCAGAGTTTTCAACTAGATTAGGGCAAGTGTGCTCAAAATAATTCATAAGTCCAGAAAATAATTCACTAGGTAGACTTTTCTCTTTTTTTTTTTTGGCTAATAGGTAGAGTGGTAGACTTTTCTCAAACAAGGATTTTCTTGCAAGAAAATAATTACCATAAAATTCTCGTGCATTTATTGGGCCCTGAATCTACAACAAAAAAGAGTAAGTTGGGCCAGCCCAAACATGTATATATTGGGCTAATAAGTATATAAAATTGCTGGCCATAATTATTTTTCTTTTGGCTTGAAGATTTTTTGGTCACGAATTTTTGGCTTGAAGTTGCTCTTCTTGAGATCGTGGCTAAAAATGATGAAAATTACGATTTTTTTGCACTGGATCTAGATATAAAGATGGTGGGAAGATTATGTGGATGTTGAAATATTCTCCTAAAGTTGATAGGCGTAAAGTCATAAAAAGATCAAATTGCCCGAACCAAACCAATCACTAAGAGCATTTTCACCAAGGGAGTATATATATATATGACCCTGTTGCCACATAGATGCAGCCCCAAAAAACAAACAATGATGAAAACTCAACTTTCACCCATGATTTCTAGCCCAGTCCAAAACTGACCTAGGGCAATCCTCCAGGCAAAGACTAGTCCCAAGTCTTGACCCAATTCAAAAAGTGACAGACCCCATAAAATTTAATCCTCACATGGCTAGATTTTTTTTCACTCACATGGTCTGTTATTTTTGTTTAACTCACATGAGAATATGAGATGTTGCAATTTATTTAACATTTGCAATAAATAATATTTCACATTTGCAATAAATAATATTTCACATTTGCAATAAAAAAGTAAATTAAAGTTTTGATGAGCCTTCTTTTGTACTAGTACGCGCCTCACGCGCTAAGCCAAAAGTGTTTTCAACAGTAATTTTCGCTGTGGGTTTCTTCCATTTTCAGATCTAATCAAACCAGACCGGCGTCCTCCACCGGAGTGGCGACGGAATCATCAATTTTCCAGTTCTCTGCCCCCCCTATGGGGAGCGGTAGAGAGGATTCTGAAACCTCGATGCTCCACAAGCGTGTGCGGTATGAAGAAGATATTGTCCCTCAATTCCAAAAACATCAACCTGACTCTGTTGAATCGGTACCTTCGGAGTCTCGATCTCCAGTCTCCTCACCGATGAGTTATGCAAGTACACTTCTCCAACCTCTGGGTGCTCGGAATCTGAACAGTGTTGCCATGCTTGGGGACTTTGTTTTGGAGGATGATGACTACCAAATTTGTTCAGGTACACGGGGTCTTAACATTGATTTTTCTCCTAAAGTAGAAGACAAGTTGAACTTGGAATGGGGTTGTGCTGCCGTAATTAAGCTCATGGGGAGACCTCATTCTGAAAATGCTTTTAAATTCATGCTTGCTGGGCTAAAAAGAAAATGGAACACTAAGGGTCCTTGGCAGCTCATTGATATTCCTAATGGGTTCTTTGTGGTGAAATTTCAATTGTTTGAGGATTTAGATTATGTCTTATGCAATGGTCCTTGGATTATCGCTGGTCAGACCCTAGTTGTGCAAAAATGGAGGCCAGATTTTGACCCCCTAGTGGAGAAAATCAGTAGGATGGCTATCTGGGTTCGTATTCTGAACTTGCCTGTGAAATATTTCAAGGAATTTACTATGAAGAAAATAGGCAGCCTTATTGGCCCTGTGATTAAGGTTGATAAAGTTACTCTTGCTCAGGCCAGAGGAAAATTTTGCAGAATTTGTGTGGAGGTTAATCTGGACGAACCCTTACGACCCTTCGTGGAAGTTAATCGTCAAGCTTACGGTATTGTGTATGAGGGTATTTCCACTATATGTTTTAATTGTGGTGTTTATGGTCATGTTAAAGATCAATGTCCTTATACTAGAGAGGATTCTATGCAGACTAATAGCATGAAGAACAAGGACACCGTGGCTCCCTCTGATAGCACTACTCCTGACACTACTGAGCATTCACATATTGGGAATGACCCCTTACCATCTGCTGATAAACCTGACTATTCTACTAACTCAAAGGAGGTTGGCCATGGTGATGGAACTATTTTAGAATCTTTAAAGGTGAGAAGTGAAGATATGGGACCTTGGATGGTCATGAGTTATAAAAACAAAAGCAAAGCTAATAGTTCTAACTCTGGTGTAAAAGGGAAAGCAACTCATGGCTCTAGATTTGCTCCGCTTCAGGAGGAAGACATTGTTGAAACCCCAATAAAGGCAGCTACTGAGATTATGACTGAGACAACCAGTGAGCCAAAAATTGTGCAATTCTGGAAACAGGTTCAAAAGAAGACCTTGAAGACCAATGCAGGAAACTCTAAGAGTTCGAATAAGTCCAAATCTGTGGATACCACCAACCCTACTACTCTGATGAACAACGGAAACATGGTGAACTCTGCACCTCTTACTGACATTTCCAATGCCTCTACATCTATGAGGAACTCTAGAAACACTGGGAAAGGCAAGGCTGTTGCCAAAACAAAAGCCAATGAGGACTCTTGCACCAGTGAGGCACAGGTCCACTCTTTTCCTCCTCATACAAATGCTTCGCTTGATATTGTTAATCCTCTTTTTGTTCTAAATAATTCTATTGCTGCTACCTTTGGGCACTCCCCACCAGAGGAGTTTCATGATGCTAGCAACAGTGATAGTATGGAAGTAAGCACCACGTTTCAAACGAATGATGAGCTGTTACCTAGGGATGAAGAAAATCCAACTTTGGTGCGTAACCGTTCCCCTCTCGTTGAGGAGGAAATGATCGTTTCTTAAATCCTTGGGCCTAAAACCCACCTCATAATTTTTTTGTCATGGATAAGATTCTTTTTTGGAATGCTAGAGGTGCTGGGGGTGACGATTTCAAGTCGGCCATTAAAGACTATATTAAGATGAATTCTGTGGATTTTCTTATTATCTGTGAACCTAAAGTTCAGTTCTCTAAAGCTAAAGATCATTTACTGAAAATTGGGTTTACTGATTTTGAAATTGTGGAGGCTGTGGGTTTCTCTGGTGGTCTGTGGTTTCTCTGGAATAATCTCAATTACCAGGTGGAGGTCATGGATTCAAACTATCAATCTATCACTGTTAAAATTACTTGGAAGGGTGTCCAACCTTGGTTACTCACTGGCTTATATGCGAGACCTTGTGCTAGAGCTAGACTTGAGCTCTGGAATTATCTTACTTCTATTCCTGCTAATCTTCAACTCCCTTGGGTCGTTCTAGGTGATTTCAATGAGCTGACTGATTATGCTGATAAAAATGGGGGTTCCTACACTGGCAGATTTGGTGGTCTAAGGAAATGGGTTCATAATGCTGCTATGATCGATCTGGGTTACCAGGGTGCTGATTTCACGTGGTCAAATGGAAGGGTTAAAGAGAGATTAGACAGAGGCTTCTGCAATAGTGATTGGAGGCTTCTTTTTCCTGAAGCTAAAGTTATCCATCTCCCTAAATTGAAGTCGGATCATTGTCCCCTCCTTGTGAAAGTTCAACCTTGCACTAATGGTTATAAACTCAACCCTCCCTTTAGGTTTCATGCTATGTGGATGCAACATGAAGCTTATAATGAGTTTGTTACTGACTCCTGGGAAAAGGCTACTGGTGACCTCTTGTCTAAATCTAAGTCTACTGCTACTGACTTGGGTGTCTGGAATAAAGAGATCTTTGGTAATGTCTTTAAACAAAAAAGAAGGTTGCTGGCCAGAATTGGAGGAGTTCAAAAACATAGATGTTTAAATGACAACCCCTTTCTGAAAAATCTTGAAGTGAATCTGGTCAAGCAATATGAGGATATAAGGAACTATGAAGCCATGTTATGGAAGCAGAAATCCAGAGATAAATGGGTGAAAGAGGGAGACAAGAATACCAAATTCTTCCATATTACCACCATGGTCAGGAGGAGAAAAAACAAAATTGATGGCCTCTTTGATAACAATGGAAATTGGAACGATTCTCTTGACTCAATGAAGATTATTGCTCATAATTTCTTTCAGAATCTTTTTGCTTATGTGGAGCCTCCTGATCTCAGGTATCATATACCTTCTCTCTTTCCTGATATTGATGCTGCTCTTATTACGGCTCTGGGAAATCCTGTCTCCCCTCAAGAGGTCAAAAATGCTTTATTTGCTATTGGTGGCCTCAAATCTCCTGGGCCTGATGGATTCCCTGCCATTTTCTACCAAAAGCATTGGACTATGTGTGGTAATGATGTTACTCAAATGGTTTCTACTGCTTTTCTTGATGGTAAAATCTCGGATGGTTTAAATCATACTCTGATTACTCTTGTGCCTAAGGCCCAGGGACCCAAACATATGCATTTATTTCGGCCTATCAGCCTGTGCAGTACTGTCTATAAAACCATTACTAAGATTATTGTCTCTAGAATCAGGCCCTATTTAAGCGAGTGGATCAGTCCTAACCAAGTTAGCTTTGTGCCTGGGAGACATATCTCGGATAATATAATGATCACTCAGGAGATCCTCCACAAATGTAGATTGGCTAAAGGGCAAAAGGGTTTCATGGTTTGGAAAATCGATCTTTCTAAGGCTTATGATAAGCTTAATTGGAATTTTATTAACATGGTTTTAGTTGAACTCAAGTTGCCTGACCTGTTAATTCAGCTAATCATGCATTGTGTTACCTCAGCTAGCTTCCAAGTGATTGTCAATGGTGACCTTTCTGAAAGTTTTCAGGCTGGCAGAGGAATCAGACAAGGTGACCCCTTGTCCCCTTATTTATTTGTCCTTTGTATGGAGAAATTGTCTCACCTTATTCAAACTGCTATTGATGTGGGTAAATGGAAGCCAATTAAATCTTCTCAATCTGGCCCCCTGATTTCTCACTTGTTTTTTGCTGATGATCTGATCCTGTTTGCTGAGGCTTCTTCCCCTCAAGCTGAAGTTCTAAAAAAGTGTATGGACTTCTTCTGTGGTTTATCTGGGCAAACCGTCAATTTTGATAAGTCTAAAATCTATTGTTCTCCTAATGTTGGGGATTCTCTTGCTAGATCTATCAGTAATACATGTGGATCCCCCCTCACTGATGACCTTGGTAAGTATCTTGGCATGCCTTTATTGCATTCTCGAATTACAAAGCATACTTATTCTGAGTTAGTTGATAAAGTCCAATGTAGATTGGCTGGTTGGAAGAGCAAATCCTTAAGCATGGCTGGTCGCTTAACTTTGATTCAAGCGGTTACTGCTTCTATACCCACTTATGCCATGCAAACGGTTAAAATTCCCTTATCTACTTGTGACAGGCTAGATAAGCTAAATAGGAATTTTCTGTGGGGTGATAATGAGACTCAGAAAAAGATTCATCTGGTAAATGGGAATACTATATGTAAACCTAAACATTTTGGTGGTTTAGGTATAAAAAAAACTGCTGATATGAATAAAGCTATGTTAGCTAAAGTGGGTTGGAGAATGTTGCAAAAGGATGATGGCCTTTGGTGCAAAATCTTCACCGCTAAATATCTGAAAAAGGATAATTTTCTCAGTCCAAATTACAAGCATTCTGGCTATTGTTCATCTACTTGGAGCAGTATTTGCTACGGTGCCCCTGTCCTGAGAAAAGGTATTAGCTGGAGAATTGGAAATGGTGGCTCCACTCTTTTTTGGTCTGACCATTGGTCGGAATGTGGTCTCCTCTATAACCATGCTATCGATGATTCTATGGTTGATGATAGCCTCCTTGTGCGAGACTTCTGGGAAAACAATGAGTGGGATACCACTATGCTCTATGCCTGCCTCCCCGATGAGATTGTTAGGAAAATTCTGAGTATCCCTATTGATATCTCTGGAACTTCTCCAGATAAACCCATTTGGAGTCACACTTCTAATGGTCGTTTCTCGGTTAAAAGTGCTTATGCTAGTATTGCGGAGATAGGAATTAGTCCCAATAAAATTTGGAAGCATATATGGAGTCTCATTATCCCTCCCAAGCTGAAAATTTTCACTTGGCTGGCCGCTCGTGGCAAATTGCTTACCAATGAAAATAGAGTTAGAAGACACATTACCACTGATCCTAGTTGCAAACACTGCCCTGGGCAATCCGAGTCCTTGATCCACCTCTTCAGGGATTGTGTTAAAGCTTCTGCTATTTGGTCTGCTATTGGAATACCTCCTACGATGCACAACACCTTCTGTCTTGACTGGGAAGACTGGATTGCTGCTAATTTGTTCCATCACAACTGTAAGTTCCATGGTTTTAAATGGCCTCATCTTTTTATCTATACCTGTTGGTTTATATGGAAATGGAGGAATAAGTACATCTTTGATGATGGCTTCCTTGGCCCTTACAATGCCTCTGGAATCATTTTTCAGTATATTACTGAATGGAATAATGCCAATTTGAGGACTGATGATTCTAATGCTCAGCAAATTCGTTTACTGAGTTGGGAAAAACCTACCCTTGGTCAATTCAAATTAAATGTGGATGGTTCCAGAACTAGTACTGGGCTGATAGGTGCTGGTGGAATAATAAGAGACAGTTCTGGTGCTTGGATTCATGGGTTTATGAAGAACATTGGCTCTGGTGAAGTTTTATCTGCTGAAGCTTGGGGCTTATTTACTGGGCTGCAAATTGCAGCTGATCTCTCCATCAAGGACATTATTGTTGAATCGGATTCTGCAATCCTTATCAATTTGCTTTCTTATGCAGACAAGGACTCTCATCCTCTCGGCACTTTGATAGCTAATTGCAAAGATCTACTGCGCTCCTTTGACTCCTATGTTGTTCATCACATACATAGAGAGAGAAACATGGTTGCTGATACCCTTGCTAAGAGGAGTACTGACCTAGACTTAGGTCTCTGCAGACTGCCCACTGCCCCTTCCTTTGTGAATCCCTGCTTATTGGAGGATTCTGCTGGTTTGGAAAGGCCGAGAGCCTTCACTGCTTATGTAGCTGTTTAGCTTTTTCTCTTGTCTTTTCTTTTGGGCCTTGGGCCCCCCTTAGACCAAAAAAAAAAAAAATAATAAAAAAATAAAAAAATATATCATTCTCAAAAATATAAAAATATAAAAATGTGACATTGCCCCTGCCCTAATAAGTGGAAGCAACCATCAAAAAGTACATAAATAAAAACTGCCTCAGAGCTCCAGAGCCTTAGGGCCCCTGCCCCGAAGCCCCAACGAGTGAACATGCTCTAAGAGATTAGTTTGGTTTGATCTACAAGTTAAAGGCCGGATACGAACCAAATTGGACCATCCCTATTGTTTATTCGATTTTCTAACGTCCAAATCGAATCATGCTCACACCTAACATAAATATTTTCTATTCATTTCTTGATTCGTAATCATACACCAACCCCGACACGGCACAAATAATAACAATACCAAACTAGCATTATTTAATTTACCTAAAACGTTTCACATGAAAGATATCTAACGGTTGATACAATCTTCACCACGACTCACATGCATCTACGGTTAGAAATCACTCACGTGCGCATTACGGTTTTAGAAATGCGTAATCTTTTTTGGGTAGGTAATCTAGCAGTCAAACATTCCGGATTTTTTCATTATGACATCCCAAATCAAGGTTAAATAGTACCTCATTCTCAACCCTGGCCACAGTTATAAATTTTCAATTTTACAGTTATAGTGAAGAATCAGAGAACCCTTCACTCACAAGGCCAAAAAGTTCACCCTTTTGGGAATTTGCAACAACTTCCGAAGGAAGTTATACCTAGTGCGCCAGAGAAGCAAATACAAGGCGCCAAAGCCCAAAAGCATGCCCCACCCTTTTTAGTATTTTAATTCATTTTTATTTGTTTTTAATATTAAACCAGACTCAACCTCATAACTATGTTCTCAGACCAAAAAAACCTCATAACTTGTTCATGTCCTGATTCCTCATTAGAATCACAAAGCCTCGCCATTTTCGTCTTGAAAAACTCATTCTCCGATTTTCGGATTGGGAGTGAATTTTTGTTTTTCTTGTTCAGGTTTCGTAAAGACGGTTTCTTTGTCTCTCAGTAGCAAAAAGCTCCGATCTTTGAATCACCCAAAACTAGAATCGAAGTTTGCTCGTGCGGATTCGGAGTTGGTTGCATTTCCGGAGAAAAAAACCGAGAATTTTTTTTGGGAATTTTCCGATTCTCATCAGTGTCAGAGTGTCCGTGTTGCCCTTCCATTCCTTTGAATTCATTTTGTTCTTCGTTGAATTTCTGGAAATGGAAGCTTCTGGTTTCAATGGCGCGTTGAAATTCGACGAAGACCAGGCGTTGAGGGTTTTGCTCGATGCTTTTGGCCCGGCGTTTTCTTTCGAAGAAATCGCTTCTGCTTATTGCAAGGCCGGAAAGAATGCCGAAGCCGCTGCCGAGACTCTGGCTCTGTCCGCCACTGAGGCAAAGCCAAGCGGTGAAGAATCTTCTGTAGTATCTGATGATGGTGATATGAAGTCGATTCAGGCAAATGGGAATGGGAATTCCAGGGCTTCGAAGACGAAATACCGTCCAGTTTCAGTGGGTAGTGTTTCGAGTGTTATTGGGAAGGATTATGTTAATAAAACGACGTCGGCTAATGGGTATTATAATAGTGGAGTCAAACCCTTGAAAGTGGACTCCAAGTCCAAGGTGTTGCCGATTCCTGAAAGCTGGGCGGAAAAGGCTGAGTCTTGTTCTTCTGGTGATAATCGGCTCCACCAGGACATGGAGGATTTTCTGTTCACTATGCTTGGAGAGGGATTCAAGCTAGAGAGGGATGTGATTCGTGATGTTCTTGGTAAAGTATTTATTACTTAAACTCCTTGTGTTTCATTTCAAGTATTGCTTAAATATACACCAACGATAATTATCTAGAATAAAAATGTTTGGCATGATTGTGGAAACTGTTAAGATGATTGAAAGCTTCTCTAGCATGATTAGGATGTATTAGTTTTTGATGAATTCACTTGTTGCTCATTGAATAGATGCCTATAGTTGATACACTCTAGAAGGATTGTGCACACACATGGTATGGGAGTTAAGAGTCGGAAGAAGGTTGAAGTATTGGAGAAGAAGAGTGAGTTAGGTGAGAGAACAAAGATGAGAGTGAAAGTATGAAACTGATTAAATTGCGGTGTTCTTTGATTACTTTACCATTAATAATCTTTAATCCATCAACATAATCTCAAATCTATTGTAATCTGATTGATGTTGCTCTGGTAACTAAGTAGTTTTTTCAGTGACCATAATGTATGAACACTAATCTGGCTTTTTTCGAATACGCAGATAGTTGTGGATACGATATGGAAAAGGTATACAGAATTACTAAGGCCCCCCTGCTCTCTCTCTCTCTGATGTCATTATATCTTGTAATTTGTTGTGGTGTTTTCATAGAAAATTCTTATCTATACTCTTCAGTTTTGAAGCAATGTTTTATTTTTAATTACCATTCAGAGCATGGAAAATCTGATTAACTTGTCAACATCAGCCTCGGACGAAAGAAATGAAGTCATCAGTAACTCCAATGATAAGGTGAGTAACATTTCCAAGCATTTAGGAGGTAATCCCAAACAGGAGTTTTTGAGCTTTGAGGCTTTTTGAATTTTAATAATATGTTGAGATGCTTCAATGATGTATACTCCAATTTTCTCTAAAAGGCTGCTCAATTGTATTTTTAACATTTAATTAAGCTTAAGAATTTCAAAACTGCATATAAGGAGATACAAGACGCTTCATGGATTTGTATAAACTGCTTGTAAGGAGAACCTGGTTTGTGTAGCCTTTACGTTTATGTCATCACAGCATATACATATCATTTAAATTCAAACTAAGAGAAGAGGGAGAAATCTGTCAGGTGCAGCTTAGTAATTGTTACTCTAGTACCTTTCTGTCTTATTTGAGATTATTGTCCAGTCTGCAGGCTCATGTCTGAAATCTGAAGCATCTTCTCAGGGAAAGTACATAAACTCTACTGAAGGGTAATTTCTTTCCTTTTGTTAGAGTTACTAGTCATTATGTTTATGTTTGTTATTTGTAGAGGGGAAGGGAGAAGATGGCGAGTTTTTAAAATACTCTGTTGTTATTTGGATGTTAGCTTATACCATCCATCAGTCTGACTTGTCTATGTTCGTCTTCATGCAGTAATGGAGATAGGGCTTCAAATATGAAAGGAGTAGAATCTAACGGGAAAGAAAAGGAGAGGTTTGATCTCCAGAAGGAAGTTTTGGCTGCTCTCTTTAATGCTCCCGAGAGACTTGAGGAGCCTGAACTACCAAGAAGAAGAATTGTGAGATCAACGAAGGGATATGGAGCATATGGCCATTTAGTGCTTCAACCTCCAAAAGATTCCTTTTCAGAGTGCAAGACGCCTGTGGTGTATCAACAGCATCATACTGAGGATGGTATGCAGCACCCTTTTCTATACACTGGGGTTTCCATGTTACCCTATCTTTGAAGGGGAATAGTTGGATCAGTCTGTCTGGTAAATGACATACTGCTATTAGGAATTGATTCAGTTCTTATTAAATCCAAATTAAGGCTAAATATGGACTATAAGGCACACGCTTCTTTCTTTGTGCTTGTATTTTCCTTAATCCTTCATATATAAACTGTGCTAGAATTGCAGATGCAGATGATGAAGATAGCTACCAGGTTCTTCGCAAAAATGTGAAGGAGTATCGGAGTACGATGAAGGAATATTACCAAGCTGTAAGTGGCTTTTTATGGTTAATTTTATTTGAATTATTTGAAATACATTAAACATTCGTAGTAGTTGCTGGCGGTAGCCTTGTAACTTTGCACACTATGGGGTAAAGATATCAGTTTTCTTTTATTAGGCTGTAGACGCATTTTGTAAGGGGGATCGTGCTCGAGCAGACAAACTTCTGGAACAGGTAAAGTTTCCATCTCACTGTTATGAAGAAGTGATTGCATATTATCTTCCTATGAATATGACAAGAGGCTTCCGACTATATTACAAATAGCTTTACTTTAACACGCTCTTCCTACAAGCTCCATTTTTCTTTTTCTTTTCCTTTATTATTTGTGGGGTTTGGTTAGGATAGGATATAGTGGCAGAAACAAAGTAGATGACTATAATTTTGTCGTTGCTTCAACTTCCCTTAAAGTGAAAAATGCTTCAGAAATTGAACAAGCTGTAGTTTCAATTCTTTAGGATATCCAATCAAACTTGCTCCTGTATCTAAACTGAGAAATTAGAAATCAAATTTTTCCCTTGTTTGATGAATTTATGACTTCTAATGTATTATGGCACAGCAGGGGCTTTTTTTCCAGAAAAAGGCACGCGAATCAGATGAGGAGTCGAATAAAATGATCCTTAAACCTAGGTTGGCATCGTTTAAAATGAAATTTTTGTGGTGTTTTTTTTTTTTCTGTACTCTCTTAGGACATTGGTTAAGGGTGGTTCATAGGCTCCAACATTGATAATTTTTCTTTTATTGGATTCCTTGTCAGAAATGCTGAGACACAAGGTGACATAGTGCTTGACTTGCATGAAGGTGGTGCCAAGGAGGCGATACGTCTTCTGAAGTGTCAGCTTTCTTCATTTTCTGGTATCTCATGTAAGTGATTGGTCTCATAGCCCTATTTTTCTTATAACTCTTTTCCATATTAATTGAATTTGTTCTCTCGTCTTTCTGGTCAGCAATCAAGCATCTTAAGGTCATTCTTGATACAAATGAAGAGGATATCTCAAAAGGATCTCGTAGACGATTAGCAGTAAGACCTGGTCATATTACACTTGCTGCTTATTTTTGAAAATGCTCGATATTTTACTTCTGTATTTTCCATTTACGCAGGTTTTGAAGCTACTCAAGGAAGAATCGATTAAGTGGGTTGAAGGAGAAAATGCTGGAACACTACTGATCCAGTTGGACAGTATTAACCGAAAGAAAGTAACTTTTATCAAAAAGTAATGAAATCAAGTATGTATCTCAAAAGATTCATCTTTGGAGATAATTAAATTAGTTGACAAAGTTTCTATCAAAAAGAAAAGATGGTACAAGATTTTTGCAAAATGTAATTTCGGTTTTGAAAGAAAATGAAGCTTAGCAGAAGGGAAGTATCCGATGAGTTCAAAATGTCAAATTTGATAGTTTTGCAATGTAATGACAGTGAATGAATGATTCTCATATTACTTAATTTGGTTTGAGCTTTCTCAATAATGGGTACTGTTTACCTCTAAATAATAGATGCACTTCATATGATTTAAAAATTATATTTTGATGTGTGCTTTTATGCTATAGCAGTAAAACATTTCACGTTCTAATTTGGATTCACTTCATCCTATCCTAGTATCCCATGCTACTTCAACCAAGGTTTGTTGGCTATGGACTTTGTAACATTTCACGTTCTGGTTTTTTTTTGTTTCTCGGGGTCAAGACTCAAGTACGAACACTTCACTCGAATTCTCAATATTCGAGTTCTCAGCAAAAGGATTTGTGCTTCTATATTTGTTAAGAATGTTTTACATGTCTCAAGCTCGGACTCTCTACTGTGATATTGCTCTTTTTTTTTTCTTTTTTTTTTCTATTATCAAATGGATAATATTGCTAATTCTTGAAGGAAAAATCATTGGCCAAATGCCTAAAATGTTTTTTTTTTATAGGAATCTAAAATTTATTGAAACACATTTTTATCATACGCAAGTAGAGTCAGATCGCCCAAAAGAATAAAGAATCATCGAAATCAACGGTCGAAATAAACTACTCCCCAGCTGCAAAATTACGCCCACAAACCCAAACCCACTCCGTCTTCTTTCTAGGTCTTTCTTTCTGTAAACCATTCGCTGATATAAGAACTTCAAAAAAAAGTCTCTGCCTTTCTCTCCCTCTCTGTGTTTTTGCTTGTGGGTTTTAGAATTCAGAATGGGTGGGTCAGTGAAGGATGTGCAATCGAAGAAGGAGCTTGATGGGTTGGTCCAGAGTGGTGCTCCGGTCGTTCTGCACTTCTGGGCCGCATGGTGCGAGGCTTCGAAGCACATGGACGAGGTCTTCTCCCACCTATCTACTGATTTTCCTCATGCCCATTTCTTGAGGGTACGTTTCCTTCTCATCTCTGAACCCAATTTGCAAGTCTTCGTTTTTGTATTGGTGAGCCCTTTTTATTTTAGTTTATAATCTCGAATTTCTGGTGACAAGTTTAGGTTGAGGCTGAAGAGCAACCTGAGATATCTGAGGCTTACTCGGTTTCTGCTGTGCCCTTCTTTGTCTTTGCCAAGGTATATGCTTATTGGGTATACAAGTGTTTTTTTAGTGATTTGATGCTACCAGTCTGATTTTGAATAAGCACAATTAGGTTGTTCGATGTGTGATGCAATAGTAAAGTTTGCAATCCACTGTGTGAATATGTTTGTTTGTGTAATTTGGGGTACTTAGTTTGCAATCCACCCTCAGTATGTTGATATTTGCAGTATTGGGATTTACTTTTTTTTTCTCAGAAGGATAGATAAGAGTAGCTTTGCTAGTACTATAGAGAGTTGGTGGTGGAAGTTCAACACAATAGTTTGAGTGAGTGGGGATGGAGTTAGGATCATAAGTCAGATGAAATTGTTGAAAGAAGCCTTCATGAATTCGAATGACTATCCAACTGAAAAAGTGATTTACTAGATTTGAGAGATTTTTGCTACAGTGATTGTTTTGTTATAGTGCAACTAGACGAGTTTATGTGACATGTGCTCTGTGTTCGTAGGAAAGTTGTCAGGTCTGCTAGTGTAAGCTATTTGTCACAGAATCATTGTGTGATCAAGAGTTTGGAAGATGAATTACAAACATAGTTTTTAGATGCTATGATGATGCTTACTTTTATGAGATAATTAGGTAAAACTTTTGATCAAGTGAGATAACTTAATAATAATATTTGATAGTTGGTATGCTAAAATGTTAGATATATGTCTTCAAACATGGTACTATTTTACGTATGTAATGTTTTCTGTTGATAAACTTTTGTATTTATTTCATTATTGGCTTCTGATCCCCTGTTGTTATGTACCTTTTCTTCACTTTATCAGTTTTCCTACTGTTTGTGCTTTCTTTCCTTTGTTTGGGGGGAAAGGGGGTGCAAAGAATAAGATTGTTTGCTAAAAAATCTCCTTCTGTATTAATATCCTTTTTCTTTGTCAGGATGGTAAGATTGCTGATAAATTGGAAGGTGCTGATCCATCTAGTTTGGCCAATAAAGTTGCTAAGGTTGCTGGGTCAGTTAACCCTGGAGAACCTGCAGCTCCTGCCAGCCTTGGGATGGCCGCTGGTCCGACTATCCTTGAAACTATTAAAGAGTTGGCAAAAGAAAATGGGTCTTCCCAGGTGAAAATTGGAGCCGGTGATACATTGAAAAAGCGGCTGCAGCAGCTGATTGAATCTAATCCAATCATGCTTTTCATGAAAGGAAATCCTGAAGAGCCCAAATGTGGATTTAGCCAAAAAGTTGTTGACATTTTGAAGGAAGAGAAAGTCAAATTTGGAAGTTTCGATATTCTGTCAGACAGTGAAGTTAGAGAGGGTTTAAAGAAGTACTCTAACTGGCCAACATTTCCTCAGCTTTACTGCAAGGGGGAGCTTCTTGGTGGGTGTGACATAGCAATTTCAATGCATGAAAGTGGTGAACTAAAGGAAGTTTTCAGAGACCATGGTATTGATACTATTGATTCTGCTGGGGCAAAGGTGACTGAAGCTGGAAGTGGAAAGGGTGGAATCTCAGCATCTACTGGTTTGAGTGCAACTCTTACCTCTCGACTTGAAAGCCTGATTCATTCAAGCCCAGTTATGCTGTTTATGAAGGGAAAACCAGATGAACCCAAGTGTGGTTTCAGCCGGAAGGTAATTGATATCCTTGCGCAAGAAAAGGTGGAGTTTCAGAGCTTTGATATTCTTTCTGATGAGGAAGTTCGTCAAGGGCTCAAAGTTCATTCAAACTGGTCCAGTTATCCTCAACTATATATCAAGGGTGAACTCATTGGTGGATCAGACATTGTGTTGGAGATGCAGAAAAGTGGGGAACTTAAAAGAGTTTTGGCAGAGAAAGGAATTGTTCAAAAAGATACCCTTGAAGATCGTTTAAAGAAATTGATTTCTTCTTCACCAGTCATGCTCTTCATGAAGGGTACACCAGATGCTCCCAAATGTGGTTTTAGTTCCAAAGTTGTTAATGCCCTTACTGAAGATGGTGTGAGTTTTGGGTCCTTCGATATTTTAACTGATGAGGAGGTGAGGCAGGGGCTTAAAGTCTTTTCCAACTGGCCAACCTTTCCTCAGCTGTATTACAAAGGTGAGCTGATAGGAGGATGCGATATTATCACGGAGCTGAAAAACAATGGAGAGCTTAAGTCTACACTGACAGAGTGAAACGTTGGTCATGTTTTATAAAATAATCCCCGAAAAACGTGAAATTTTCATGTGTTGTTGGAAGTGTCTGATGTCATTAGACACTTTCCAAAGTTTGCTACATCAGACACTTTCCAAAGTTTGCTTTAGATACTTTCTTAATATACTGAGTCATATGTTTTCTTGATAATTGATGTTTGCACATTTGGGATTATTTGTGACAAATCTGAAGTTCATCCTTCGCTGCCTGGTTATTTTCGAAATGGAAGTTTCTTGCCTCATGTCAAGGATGTTCCTTGTTTCTTCGTCATGATCTATTTTATCAGTTTTCATGCGATCCACAACACTATTTACTTCTTCACCGCCTCTTATATATGCCTTTAACAATGCATGATACATCTGCCTGTGAACTGGGATAACCTTCCTCAATGATCCAACAAAAGCTTCGACATTTCAGCCCTGCATTCATCACCGAGCCAACTCAGTAAGGTTGTTATCACTCTACCGTTGGGTTTCTGTCCTTCCTCTGTCCACACATAGAGAGCAACCTTCATGCACTTGAAAGCTTTTTCCATGTCACCCTTATCGACGTATCCAGCAGCTACTATTTCCCAACTTTTAGGGGTGGTTGCTTTTCCCTTCTCCATCAAGTTTTCAAGCAGTGCTTCTGCTCTCTCATACAACCCCTTTGCTGAATACCCTACTACAACGGTCTGTGGTACTCGAAAATCGTAACAGTTTCCAGACATTTCCCACTCCTTGAGTACCTTCTCAGCTTCTTCGAAATCACCAAGCCTCACCAGAGACACCAACATGCACATATAATCCCTGTTTATGCATCTCTTACAAGCATTCTTCTCAAGACCCCATAACCTCAAAACTTCATCCTTGTTCCCCAGATCCACCTCAAAAATTGTAGCCATGCCCATTTTCCGTATCCAACCTCTCCTCCGACATCTTTAAGGCATTAATCGCCTTGTTGGTTTGACAAAAAAAAAAGGCAGATTCAAGAATTACAATTTACCTATACTACTTCGATCACCGTGAAGAACTTCACAAGAACTTTCCCTAGCTATACATATATAGAGAAAAACTAAAGTCGGCCTGAATGTGAATCATATCATATAAAATGAAACTCTATCTTACTATGCTACATACAAAAATTGTCCCTAGCTATGTGAATCATACATAGACATTGTCCCTATGTATGTAACAAAAATTGGAATATTAATTAATATGATGTTTTCCTGGTAATTGAAGTTTGCACACTTGGGATTATTTGTGACAAATCTAAGCAATTTCTGAAGTTCATCTTTGGCTGTTTGGTTATTTTTGAAATGGAACTTTGTTGCCATAGATTACTCTAGATACATCAAAGTTACAGGACACTTTCGAATGTATGTTCCTCCTTGACCTCGATTAAATGGAACTGTGAGATTGCACCAAATTAGCTTGAATGAGTTCAATTTAAATATGTGGGCACAACAGAAATCAAATCCTTATATCCTTATAAAAGCATATATACTGAAATTGTGGATTTGCAAAATGGCAATTGATTCCATTATTAACACAGTAGACATACTAAAATTTCCATGGTTCTTTTTTTTTTGGACGAATAAATTTCCATGGTTCTAAAATCGTTGTTCGAATGAGCAAAACACGAACCATCAACAAAGAATATATAGTAGAAAGATGATTTATTGGGCTAATAAGTATATAAAATAATCAAAAGGATGCTCATCATTAACAAGTTCAACAAGCAGTACAATGATGACCCGCCCCTGAGGGGCCGACCATGAGAGCCATCACTTAGAGTACACCACAAGGACACACTCCGAGTATACCCATCTTTTCGGATCTAAGCCCAAATTACAAAGGAATACTTACAAACCCTGAAAATTAATTCAAATGTCTATCGAAGTCCCGCGCCGGTATCCTTTGAGACATCCCCTCAAACAAAAAGAAAAAGAGAGGTCGTAACCCCGTCATCCATCAAAACAGATAGATAACAATATAAAAAATAATACAACATAGCCCAAGCCCAATACACAAGACTTAAACCAAGACCCAAGTTGGGAACTAAAGCCCAAGCCCAGTTAATGGAAACCCTAGCGGTTACACTTGCAACGAAAGAGCCGCCACCGTTGCCGACGTTGGAAACCCAACCGTCAACCACAACACCTCCTCCCTTGACCAACCATCCAACAGATACAACATTGTCGCCTTCAACCACTGTAACACCGCCTTCCCTGTCAATCTTCCACAGTCTGCAACCGTCACCATCATCACAACCACCATGACTACCGCAATCGCCAAAACTAACATCGACAGAACCATCAAGAGGAGCAAAAACACCAAGGGAGGAACCACTTCAGAGGGTCAACACACCGTCACCAACCGAAGCAGATCCAGAGAAAAGAACAAGGCCACCGCCTCCACCATCCACAGGAATAGAGGAGAGAGTAAACCCAAACGACCCGAACACAAGGGCCACAACCAAAGCAAGGAGAAAAGAAGGAAAAACAAAAGGCAAGGAGTTGAAACTCAAGGTAGTCATCAAAGAAGATGACAAAGGTATAGGGAGGCCGGCGGCCAAACTATAAAACCCTAGCAGAGCTAGGTCAGAGAGAACAGTTAAGTTCGTAAAATATATAAATTTGTTGGTCATAGTTGTTCTTGAGATTTTTCTTTCGGCTTTAAGTTTTGTTGGGTCACGATTTTTTGGCATGAAGTTGCTCTTCTCGATGACACCCCTAATTAGTAAATTCGCTAATAATACCCGAATAGTACCAGTACGTACAAATTTTATATATATTTTTTGGTCGATATATTTGTGCCATGCTAATATTAAACTAATATTAATGAGTTTAATATATATATCCTCGTATATTAATAGGAAGACCGTGTTCAAGAAGGGCTTGGCCAAGTCAATAGTATCTCATTGGAATACATATACTTAGAGCATCTCAAACAGACTAGCCAAATTGGAAAAAAAAATTTGAAATTTGGCTAGTTTAGAGGAAAATCACCTAGGACTCGGAAAATCAATTAGGACTCTAACAGAATAGCTAAATAAAAGTTAAATTTAACTTTTTAGATAATCACTAGTTTTATTTAGCTAGAGAGAGAAGATAATAAAAGCTAAATTTATCGACGTTCTAATTTTTTGAATTCCAATGTTCTAACATGAAAATAGCTAGCCTTTGGTGGAGCAAAGGTCAAAAATTGTCTAGCTATATTTCACTTTTTGCTATATTAATTGTCTAGCGAAAATAGAATTTATTGTTAGAGATGATTTTATAACCCCGAGGACATAACAGAGCGAGAGATCAATCCTTCTCTTCTTGTTCCTCATCAAGAGAAGTGAAAGCCCTAACCGAAGATCATACGAACCATGAGAAGTGCTGCTGATAAAAGGATATCATCACCAGGAGAAGGAGGTCGATCATCAGATTCAAATTTATTATTTAGAAATAATAATAATATTGATGATTTGCCGGAGTTTTTATTGGTTGAGATTCTGTGTTGGCTTCCCTCGATTAAACTCATTTTCCAATGCAAGTGTGTGTGCAGACGCTGGTTTAGTCTTTTATGTGGTCCATATTTTATTGGCCGTTATCTATGGCTCCAACGTGAGTTGCAAAAGCCCATTCTCTCTACTCTAGTTCTTTTTGGAATAAAACGGAAACAAACCATCTCTAATGTATACCATTCACCATATCTGGTCACAACGTCCGACCATCCGGTCTTCGAAATACTTGCAAGCAATTTAACTCTTGCCTTCCTCCCATGTTATCATCTGGACAAAGAATCAGAACCAGCAAGAGAAAAAAGATTTGGTCATGGTATGCGTCTCGAACCAGGGTCCATGGTACCACCAGTTGTAGTGGGGTGGTATAAGGACTTACTTTTGTGCTGCGCAACCAGGTACGATCAACGCCATTACTACCTCTGCAATCCATACACCAAACAATGGGCTGCTCTTCCCCCCACCCCTGGAGTCTACACTGAAGTATATATGTCCTTCTTCTGTGACCCATATTTTAACTACTCTGATGATGCTCATGAAGAAAGTTCTACTAGTACTAGAACGAGTTGTTTCATCCTCAATGCTGAGTATACGTGGAAGGTGGTGCGACTAGTTCCGAATTCATCAGATCCAAACTTTCATGTGGAGATGTTTTCTTCTGAAACCCGAGAATGGAGAGAGTTGGTTGTATTATGCTCTCGACCGCTTTCTTCATTTTGTACTTTTTACTATTCTTTAGTTTCTTCCGTTGCTTACAATGGAATGTCATACTGGTGGTGCAAAGATAGCCTTATATTTGAGTTGGATTTGTCCACATCCAACAGTACTATTGCGAAATGTCGTTTCATTGAGTTACCGGAGGGTCCAGCAGACATAGGAATAGGCGTTCTAGGTGTGTACGAAGGGCGTCTGCGGTTATGCAAGCATTATGAATGTCTTCCTGAGTCTCACGAAGACGGTCAACATGCATTCAGAGTTTGGGAGTTGAAACAAGTTGTCGAAGATAACCAAGGCAAATTCAAATGGTTAGTCGACCGTGTTAGTATAACTTGGACAGATATTGGAGAGTTCCACCCGCACCACATTCTGGTGCTAGGTTTCCACCCAAGCAACGAGGACATGGTGTATTTTAGGAAATGGGATGAGTATCTCGCATGCAACTTTCGTGGAGGAATGTTGGAGAAAGTTGCACATATTTGCTCCCTGGAGTTGAAAGCGAAATATCGCTACCAGTTTTTGCTTCCATGGTGGCCTACGCCGGTTCCTAACCTCTAAAATCTTTAGACTAGATGTGAAGCATATCATATAAATGAAACTATATGTGTGTGTGTGTGTGTGTTCTACCTAACCAATTAAGCTTGCTCAACTCAGTTTAGATAGATTGATCACCAAAATTATTAGTGAAAATCATTAATTTCACGTTGTGTAATTTACTCGACACGTTGAACGTATATTGATTTTGTGCATGCCTACTTTGAAGTATATGATTGCTCCACAATTTGTCTATAGTTCGTCCAATATTTTGTTTTTTGTTTTTTGAAGTTTTACATCATCTCGTTGTTTAGTTTGTTTTGAAGTAGTTTTACTCTTGTTTTTGTTTTCGCAATTATGATATACATGCACATAGCTAGGGCGAATAGAGGGAAGATCGAAGAAGAGATAGGAAAAGATGCACAGGAGCAAACAGACGGTGTGACAACGTACATTGCATATTATCCGGCCATAGAAGTAATACATTAATTTTATTGAGACAGAAACATGTTGTTTTATGTATATATTTTGCTATTCTATAATCTTACTTAGCAATCTCTATTTTTTTGAGACAATTCGAGTTTCGATTGGGATAATTTCTTCCATTAACCCCTAATGCATCGAAACATGCATAATCGGACTTCCTTCAGTCCATCTCCGGAGCCGTTACACCACAGAACTGGTATGATTGTAGACTCCACATCAGCCGGGGAAGTAGGAGTATTTGAAATAATATTTGCATTGCCTAACCATGTGTCCACTTTGTATTTGTTCCTTGGCACAGTCATGGGAAATTGATTAAGGGTACATGCATGTCCCGTGTTTATTGTATTCATCGTCCCAAAATTAATTGATTATTCGATTTTGTTGATGAATAACTGGGCCAACAGGATGCAAGGCTTGTTAGAAGTTGTGGAGGAAGCTGACAAGAGAAAGAACAACTGGTTAGAACCATATAATTGAAGGATAATTCTTGGGGCTGAACTCCTTGCAATTAACTCATTTAAAAGGAGTACCAATTATGAAAAGAAATTACCTTCAATGAATTAAAAGGCTGATTATTATTGTGTTGTGGACAAAATTCAAAAGATATATATTTATTTTGACCAGGAACAATCACCAAGGGAGTACTGTTCGTAGGCCATAGACCGTGTAAGGTGAAGTCGCCTTTTGCATTTATATTTACAGCTTTTGGGTTCAGTAAAGCTGAAGCTGGAGTGATTGAAGAAACGACACAAAGGATGAACAACAAAAACACCGCCAAGTTTACATGTTTAAGGATTAAACAACAAGATGGATTGTATATTTGTATAGAGAAGAAAGCTAGTGAAGATTTGTTTTTAGGGCATACAAATCATGCTCGATCGTCAAAGTTACAATTCAGTAAATTTTGATGCTTGTTTTACCTTCTTCTCTCACAAAACAACACATGGTTAATGCGAAAACAGATGAAGGGATTGAGAGAAGCGTTTGCGCTTGCGAAGGTCGCAAATGATGCGTTGGAGCTCCCCGGCACTTACTTTGTTTCCTTTGGAGACCCAGTCGTCGAGCTCCGGAACCACGCTTAACTTCGGATTTCCCAGCGGACTGATTTTCGTGTAGAGGCTCGGCTTCTTGGTCCGGCGCGTGTAGTAGGACCTGCTAGTAATTAGTTAATTACATTTCGGATTAAGGTTTTGGTCAAGGAGAGATTTTGATCCATGAGTGTTGTTCTTGTTGGGGTTTTAGAGTTGGAGAGAAACGAAAATGAAGGGTTTAAAGTTCAGGCTGCTCAGCAAACAAAGAACTGTCATGTGTTGAGCAGATTTCTTCTAAACTTTGATCAGTTTCCTATCATGTGTTCTGGCTCATTAACTAAACATTTAACTTGGATGTCCTTATTTGTTAAATGAATGCATTTGATGAGTTGCTCAAAATGAAAGAACATAGATATATATATATATATATATATATATATATATATATATATATATATATATATATCAAGGTCACATGCATGTACGTAAGTGGAGAACAACATGCACAATTTAAGGACAAGGACAATCCCCAATTGCTATAGATAGATATATACATGGTCTTAATTTGTCCTTAAGTGACAATTAATTGGTCCCAAACTAAACCCTTATTTTGTAGTCAAGCAGATTCAAGAATTACAATTCACCATGAAGAACTTCACAAGAACTGTCCTTATATATACATAGAGAAAAACTAAAGCCTGGATGTGAATCATATATATAAATGCACTATATAAATGAAACTCTATATATAACCATGTGACCACTGTAAAGTGTTAGATACATACTAAAATTTACAGCAAACACGTACGTATTGATTCATACTCTATGTTACAGAAATTGGAACACATTAATATGCTTATTGAGATCCAACTTTCACATTATTATGAATTAGTTAACAGGGGAACTAACATGACTTGAGCATGTACGTACGTACTGAACTATATATCTTGAGGAAAACTCTAGCTCACAATCAAACAGAAAACGAACATTGCATATTATCCATAAAAGAAATACATTTTACATGATATATATATATATATATGTATTTCGCTATTTTATAATCTTACTTAGGAATCTCTATATTATTGAGACAATTCGAGTCTCGATTGGGACAATCAATTCCAATAGTTGCTGCTGCATCATAACATAATCGGATTTCCTCCAGTCCATCTCCGGTACTGTTACACCACAGAACTGGTCGGAATCCGAATCCATCTTTGATTGCAGACGCCACATATTAGCAGGGGAAGTAGGAGCATTTGAAGGAATATTTGCATTGCCCAACCATTGCTCCACTTTGGTTTGGTGCCACATGTTACAGGCTTTAACAAAATATGCAAAGGGCGTAATTAATATATAAATTAATGGCACATGTCCCGTGTTTATCGTATTCATTGTCCCAAAATTGATAATTCGAAGTCGTTGATGAATAACTTGGCCAACAAGTTTTAAGCGCTGCTGTCACTATTGGAAGAAACTAACATATAAAGAGAAGAACAACTTGTTAGAAACGTACGTACGTATAATTAAGAGGAGTACGCAAGTAACAAATGAAAAAAAATTAATTACCATCCTTGAACTAAAAGGAGGATTGTGTTGTGGACAAAATTCAATAGATATATTCGTTTTGACCAGGGACAGTCGTCGACGGAGTACTATTAGTAGGCCAGAGGCCGAGTATAGTGAAGTGGCCATGTGCGTTTATGTTTACAGTTTTTGGGTTCTGTAAAGCCAATTGGAGGAACTCAAGTCTCAAAGTAAGGGTCTCCAGCTGAAGCCGGAGTGAACAAGATTGAAGAAACGACACAAATGATGAAAAACAAAAACACTGCCATGTTTAGAAATTTAAAGATTAAACAACAAGCTAGATTGTGTGTATATATATATATATATATATATATATATATATAGAGAGAGAGAGAGAGAGAGAGAGAGAGAGAGAGAGAGAGAGAGAGAGAGAGAGGAAAGTGAAGAAGATTCAATTCAAGAATGAGAAGAGAGTAAATCTGACATGTATAGATAATATATAGGAGCTGAAATTTGTAAATGACACACCTAGCTAATTTTAATTTAGGACACTCTTTTTACGTTTGCTATCTACTTTGATTCTATTTTGTTTCTAGGGCATACAAATCTTGCTCGATCGTCAAAGTTACCTACTAAGCCCATCATGCATGCATGGGAGACCTACCTACTAAAGCTATATTTCAGTATTTCACCAAACAAAGAAATATAAGGGTTCCTCTAAAAAAAAATATATATATATATATATATATAGGGTTTAATAGAAACGGAAATGTTTTAGAAAGTTGGGCTTCTTTGAGAAAAAATATAAAAAAAAATTGGGTTTCATCAATATTGTCACAAAATTTTCTCAAGAGTTAAACACATGCAAGTAGTGATGCAACCCTTTATTCAAGTTTATACTAAAAATTAGAAATTATTCTTAATTAGTGGTATGTGGGATTGCGGATTCAAATTAATTTATGAAAATATAGCTTGATAGTGATTTCATATGGCTAAAGTTGAGCAACTTTATTCTGAATTTTGATTAGTTTTCTATAGTATGTTCTGGCCCATTAACTAGATATTTAGCTTGGATGCCTCTTAAAATTTCAATTTTCTCTACGGTCAAATTTATCAACTAATTATGTCAATTATAATCAGAGTAGACCTTCAACGTTGTTTGTCTTCTTCAAGAGCAAACCGAGTGTTATAATTAAATAGATGAAATTGACAAAATGCATGAAGGGTAGCGGAAGAAAATATTAGCGGGGGAGACTCAAGTGGGTGAAATTACGTCGAGACTAGTTAGTAATAACCTAAAAGGCCTATAAGAATGAAAAAGCATTTGAGGTGTATTCAACTTCTTTTTTTTACCTTGAATTTTGAAGTTCTTGATCGACGAGCATGAAAACAGGCAATGATCAAATCTAACAAAACCTGGAGGGGAAGACAAAGCATGGTGTAGACAGTGTAGTATTCAACATTCACACCTAAGGAAACTCGATCTCAAATTCTCATCACTACTAGTACTAATTTTTCTGTCATCTATTGTGATGATCTTGCATATACTGACCCACACAATCCAACAACTTGGTTTCTAGTGCTTTGAATTGGGAAAGTTGCATCTGAAGCTCCATTTTCTGCTTCCTTAGGTTCTTGTTCTCCTCCATTAGAAGCAAACACTGATTCTCTTGTTCTGCTGCATTGCTCATGCTACGATTAAGGCCAGTAGCACTAGTACTAGTCTCTTCTGAAGCCTTTAGGTACACCGGAAACGCGCTCGGTTCACATTTCTTCCGATTGATCTCCAATAGCATATGCCTGCATCCCTTCTGGAACTTCTCGTGCTTGAATTCCCATCGTTTTGGTGATGTTTTCTTGAATCCCTGTGGAATAGTAAGACATTTATCAATTTTCTTATGGACTGTGCTACTATAGTACGTAGACAAAATTGAATAGGTTTGTTTTCTTATGGAACTAAGTATGTTGCAAAATTAACTAATTTGAATTCAATGATACATAATGTCACTAGGAATATAATATATAGCAACATGGCGACATTACATGTAATAGTAGACCGATTTCACGTAATAGTTACGTACACTCTCTCACTGAAGTGATAAAATAGTTTATAGTTGGATGAATCGTCTACGTACTACTTCACATAATCGGTCTATATTATGTATCAAATTTTTTAATACATCGTAGAATTTCCTCCCAAAAAAATCTAGCTAAGAACAGGATTTTTTTTTTTTGGCTAATGCTAATTAAGAACAGGATCTAGCAGAGTGCACGTTTTATGACTACTGTTCAAATCCAAATCAAACTAGTGCAGTAGGCTGCAGAGCGTGCATACTTTGACCAATTGAAACTGTCACATTTTTTGACTTCCATAATATTATTAATTAATTTCTTTCAGTTTGACTACTGTTTATACGCCGGGACATAATACACACACACACACACAAAAAAAAAAAACGTCGTCCTCAAATCTCTTAGAAATCTTTGAATGATCAAACACTAGATTTTTTGTTCACACATTTGTACGTTTTGGCTAATTGTTGTTTTCTAATCTATTACTCAGAAGGTTTCTAAATATTTCTGAGTATTATGAGATACTGCCATACTGGGTTCTTGATCGAGCAACTAATAATGAAAGATATATACATATACCAAAAGCATTCAAAGCCTTGACATAATAATATTCTCCAAAAAAAAAATTGTGAAATATTTCATGATTAATTCTTTGTATAAATTAATTAAGACTGGAATTAAGGCTACTTACGTAGGTATTAAGCTGGCGAATAAAGCTGGAGAAGTTATTGTGCTTGAAATACTTGGGCAACAAGAGCTCTGAGAACTCGGCAGGAGACCACACTATAAACCCATTTCCCTCTCCATTCCATGACACAATTGATCTCTTTCCGCCGCCATCTTCGTCTTCCTCTTCTTCTTCTTCTTCTTCCTCTAGTAAATCGTACGTTTTCGACAAAAACGGGGCAGGGCTTCTCGTCCTGGAGGAGGAAGATTGACCTGAAGTGGTGCCATGGTTCATCTCCAACGCATGTACTTGAGCCATATAAAGAAACAGCTAGCTCTCTATATTCTACATATAAGAAGAAGACTCTTTGAAGCTTTTTGGAAACTACTAGCTAGTGCCGTGGAAGGTGGATTGTTTCCTTTTGGCTTTGCTTTTCTTTTTCTTTAATTTTGCTGTTTCTTTAAGTTTCTTAAGTGCATGCAACATTGACCCAAAAGATTAAAATTAAGTGCAATGCAACTTTCCAAGATACCCAGTGAACAACATTAGACATTAAATATAATTGTATTGAATAATGGACCGGAGGATGATGTAACAGAAAAAAATGGTAGTATAGAAATTTATTAATGGTTTCCAATTAGATAATGGCACGTGTAGTCAAATAAAATTTCTACTATTTGACTGGACTAACAATAAATTCATTTAAAATTAGTACACTATACTTGAAAATCCCATTAGTTTTTTTTTTCTTTCAGCATTAGACAAGCTAGTTATGGAAAAAGTCTCAGACGAGGCATGGAATGGCGTGCGTTTGACCTACAATTACAATTTGGAAAAATAAAACTCAATATCCAAACTACTCCTTGTTTGTCATGAGAAATGCAAAAATTATCCGCACAACCTTTGAAATTATTTATGGGCGCATTGCGGACAATAATGTGTTATTCAGGCGATTCAACTTAAACCCACTTCCAGTTGAATCATCTGAACAAAATTAAGAGAGAAAATATATTGTAAAGCTGAGTTTGGGTTGCATTGAATGGTTGTTTACTTACCAGTCATCCCAGACACAAATTCAACAAATGAAAAGATAATGAAATATCAAGGGCCGGGAACTCTGACCCAAGGCCTCGTTTGGTTCGCGAAATTGAGGCCATGGGAAAGGAAAGTCAATCCTTTCTAGTGTTTGGAATGCAAAAAGAAAGGAAATACTTTCCTGAAGGAAGGGAAAATAGGGGGGAAATTGGTTCATTCCCTACTCCAAGGAAATCACTTTCCCTACCTATTTTCCTGCATTTATTGCACTACTTTAACATTAATTACATTACTTTTATAACTAAAATAATAATTTATGCAATTATAAATATTAATTTTGTTTTATATATTATTATTTTTTTATTCATTTCCTTAGTGTTGCCAAACACTTGAAAGGAAAACTAGTGAGAATTTTAGTTTCCCATTCCTATGGAAATATAAAGGAATTGATTTCCTTTCCGTGAACCAAACGAGGCCCAAGTGTGGAATGGTCTGGAATGAAAAGTTTTTTCTTGTATATATATGTCATCAATAATACTGTTTCTTCCAAGTGAGGTTATATATTTGTTCTTGCCGCACAACCTTTTAAGCACTGAGATAGTATGTGAATATGTGATGCTCGATCACGTACTGTTTTTTATCTTTCCGTTTTGGTCATATTTTACTTTTTGTTACCGTATTTTAATTTTAATTTATATCGCGAATTTATTCCATGTCTTTAACATTTTTCGCAACCTATATCATTAATTTCTATCGATTTGATGACACTAAAAGGCAAACATGGGTTTGTTGCAGGCTGAAATATATCATCAAATTATATTATTTTCTATCCAACTGTAGTAGAAATTAGGACGAGAAAGAATCAAAGACAAACTTGCGTTGTTTAATTAAGCCTAGCTTGATTCATAAACTAAGAACTGAACTACCTTTGGGCTTCCAGTGTCTCTTGGGTGCTTTTATCAGCCTAACTAATACTATTAACATGTAGCCCAATTGCCCAAAGTCACAAACAATGTTCTAAAAACAATGTTATGCGTAAATTTAAGGGCTTGTACATAGGCCATACTACGCAATCTCATCTCGACAGTTTGAAAAAGAGAACCATTCAGTTTTAATGCCTTCGTTCAAAAAATTGGTCAAATCTTTAAATTATCTAATTGTGATAACACAAAGTTTTTCATTAATACGTACTAGTGGTTGATAATCAACGATTAGATAATTTTTCATTTGGCCACTTTTTGAAGAGATGATCTATAACATAGATGATAGACCTAAAAACTCAAAAATTCCATCTTTCAAACGAGCTGATTGGCCGGGTACGTACGGTAGACCTCACCTGCAACCTTAAAAAAAAAGAGAGATGAAGAAGGAAGAAGGAAGAAGGAAGAAGAATGATAGACTTTCTCTAATACGTACGATTAACTTGCATAAGAAAAATGTGTTTAACTTCAAGTTTTTTTTTTTTTTTTTTGAGAAGAAATAAAACCTTCATTAAACTCAAGCAACAGTACAATGAAAAGAATGGTCGGTAATCATACCACCACCTTCCCTAATACTAGACATAGTTACAGGAATATTGTCAAAGACATTTAACTTCAAGTCTTAGATGTATGACAATGGAATATATATTGCTGCTTCAAGGAAATTAATAACCTAAACTTGGTCTTATATATATATAGGTGGAGAAAACTCCTATATATATTTTTTCAAGTCTTTAACTAGCTATTATTGTGAAATTAAAGTACGTGAGAGGCTATCAAGAGTCTCGATCATATGCATAGTTCACGCCGATCGATATACAAACAATGAATGGGGGAAATAATCCTCGTAATTAATTTAGGATCAAGAAGATTCTTTTCTGGACAGTACGTGAAAGAATAGAAAGATTACAATTCATACATGCATTAACTCTCCTTAATTTTCATTCCCCCAATTGCTTTACCCTTAATTTTGCCATTTCTATTTTCTCCTAGAAGTAGTTATCCTCCCATATGGGCGAGGGGTGTAGCCTTGGATCAAGAGCCAATTGGGTGTTTGTGAAAATAGGTCTTTGGTGAGGTTAGGGTTTGAGAACCAACTACGCCAAGACTTGCACACGTATTTGCACTGGAAGAGTGTTGTACGTACGTGGTTGGGTGTTTGAACAAGATCAACGATATTATGTCGTCTGGGAGTTGCATAATGTAGGGTTTAATTTCCCGATCTCTCTTCTGGCTTCTTCTTTTTTAAATTTTGGAGAAGAAATAAGGTTTCTGTCGTCTCCGGCCTAGCTACAACTTTATACATATATGTATACGTACAAACGGTCGGAATAAATTAAGGGTTTGATATTTGATGTATTGCCGTAAGAAACGAAAGAACATTGATTGGAAGGTTGCTAACTTTGTTCTAGATGACTTTGAAACCACTCATTCCTTCTAGATCATTAAAAGCACCCCTAGCTTGGTTGAGAAGTCATAAACACTCATATGTTATAGGCTGAACAAATACTCTAGTAGCTAGCTTTGTTAATATTTACGCAACTTCAGAATCAGTTTGATTCGGACATTTTGGTTAACAAAGCAAAAACAATTACACGGTTTGGTCGCCAACACCTTTGATTTAGAATTTTAGAGGTAGGTATATAGGTGACCACCTCATGGGTCCCCTAAACCAAAAAGCTTATCCAGTTGGTACGTACTTAACTGAGGTTAATGGATGAAGTTGTGGTAGTAGCGTAATATATACCAAGGACGGAAAAATCGAAATTTTCGGCGATATTTCGCCGAAAATTTCGTTTTTTTGGAGTCGCGATATTAATTCTCCCTCCCCTTAAATATTGGTCGAAACAATCGAAATATCGCGATATTTCGCGATATTTACGAAATTTCCGAAATTTCCACGGGTAGAGACGAGAGGAGAAGAGAAGAGAGGGATCAGAGATTGGGGATCGAAGAGAGAGAGACTGGGTAGAGATCGGGGAAGAGAAGAGAGGGATCGGGGAAGAGAGAGAGAGATCGGGGAAGAGAAGAGAGGGACTGTGTAGAGAGAGAGAGACTGGGTAGAGACTAGAGAGAGAGAGAGATCGGGGAAGAGAAGAGAGGGATCGGGGAAGAGAGAGAGAGACTGCCAGACTGGGTAGAGAGAGAGAGATTGGGGAAGAGAAGAGAGGAATCGGGGAGAGAGAGAGACTTGGTCAAGGACTCTGAATTTCTGATGTTATTCAATGTTGATAACATTGAGGGTAATCAATGTCATTTCTTTTACGTGTGTTTGTTGTATTCTGATCAACAATTGCATCCTTCTTTTTTTGGCGATCCATCCATCTTATATATGATTATCAATCAATCAAACTTTCTCAAAAAAAAAAAATCAATCAATCAAGCCATATGATTAATATATATAAGCTACTTAAAAAAAAAAACTACAATTTTCAATCGATTTTTTTTTTAAATAAGAGTTTCTTTTTTAGTTGTTAATTTGTTATATACAAACTTTTGCTTGTATTTATATATGTAAATAAACAACGTATTTATGAGAATCTCACAATTATATAACTAATTTCAAGATCTAATAATTATTAAATTTGCCAAAAGAGTTATGCAGCCTAGGTTTTAGTGAGAAACTTAAATATCTCTTTGTGTAAAGAAATAAAAAAGTACCTCATCATGCAAAAAGGTTTTCTAGATAATTAGCAAAAATTTTCAGGGGTTCACAGGCTCACACTAAGTCAGTACATGCAAAATTACATGGAGAATGTATCATTTAATGACTATTCGTTGCAATACACTCAGGGCTCTACACAAAGAGATGATAAAGATAGTGAAAATATTAAACCTTATAGGTCCTCCATATGGTTCTAACCTACTCATGTAGTTCACTATGCAATGTATGTCAAATTCCAAGAACTGATAGCAACTCAGCGTATACTAATTCATCTTACATTACTACAACTCATTATGTAATAATGTTTTTTCAACATTTTCTTTTAAAATAGAGTAGATAATTAATCAAATAAACATCTCCTAAAGTTTCATTTAAAATTTCCATGTTTTTCTATAAATTTCCTTCATTTCTCTCCAACATTTACCGATATTGATATTTCCTCGATATTTCCGTCGAAATTTCCAATTTTTTGACTGTCGAAATTTCCTCGAAACTCGATATTTTTGTCATTGATATATACTACAAAGAATTTCGCCAAATGGACAAAGCTTGTCTGGCTATTTGAACTGGGTAGTCATGAGCCTTAAAAAAAGGTTGAAGAAATAGCAACTTGGACTTGTACACTCACATGAAGTTGTTGCTTCTGATCCTGTAGAATCTGTAGCTGTGATTGTGAAGCTTCCATGTGACCCCAGTTGGCTTGACAAAGAGATATCTCCTTGTTTTAGTATGGTTTATGGACCCTCCCTCCCAAAAGCAGTTAGATTTATTGCCTCAGGACCACTTCTGGACATAAACTAGGACCAAGTTTACTATTGCCTAGTTGAATGAAGGGAACAAGAACAACTCGCTTCTAGACAACCTCATAATGTTCTCTTCTGGAAATCTATCCTTAATATATTCGGAAATCGTTTGACTATTTGATTATCGTGATAATCATTGTAATTAGCGTTATCGTATTCATCGATAATTGTGGCCTTTAGATGAGTAATTAGAAAAGACCACTCTAAAGAATGTAGATGAATAACTTTCCTTCAATTATTGAAACAATGTGGTTCTTGATATGTTCACAGTTCACCTCACCCTACTTTCGAATAACCTAACCCGTCAAAGAATCTGACTGGTATAGTTAAATCAGACCTACCAAGATCTTGTACAGATAACTCAGTAAAGCTGAATGAGCAGCAGGAGTGCTTAAGAAGGTTAAGATTAAGATCGAAATGGAAATGTAGATGACTCTAAAAAAAAGCTCTAATATTACTCATATAATGCACATCTCATCTCATCTATTTATACTCAAGAGGACGTTCATACCTTTTTATACAGTATACAAAATGGCTGGAGGAAGAGGGAGAATGACCTATAGTCCTATACTACTACACTATATTCAGAAGACAATAAGGCACAAAAGCAAACAACAGAAGAGGAAAATAGAAATTCTGTTTAGGGACTTGTCTGCCTGCATCTCCTGCCTTCTCATCCTTGGACTGCTACTGCCCGTTAGGTGGTACGAATTTGGGTACGCATACAAGCTCTCAGAATTTCCAAACACCCTTGCATAAACCATCTCCCCGAACAGACCGGCCATCGGAAGGTTGAAACCCGCTAGCGTTGTGCCTCCGAGGTTAAGCAGCGGTGAGGAAGAATGGTCCTCATAACTGCCGTATGGATGAGAGCTGTGCTGTTGGTTCTGATAAGGGTTACGATATGGAAGTTGCTGATGATTTTGAGGCGAGTGAGACATAAGAGCTTGTGCTTCCCATGCTGATGGTCTGGGAGGTATTGCTATTCCTTGGCAGGGTGCCTTTCCTTCGAGTTCAGCTTCTGAAGTTGTTTGGCCACGGCCATAAAGGGGAACCATGGTGGTGTGTGATATCTCAGCCTTGCAAACAGGGCATTGAGGGCACTCATCAGACTCAAGGGAGGCGCTCTGGACATGAAGCCATTTGTAGATGCAAGGCCAGCAGTACAGATGGCCACAGAGAGTGACCACTGGCTCATGTGCAAAGTCTAAGCAGATGTTGCAATCAAAGCCGCCTTTAGAATTTTCTGAATCAGCTGCTGCACCTGAGATTGATTTCCATTCATGTGCATAGTATTGTTGCATTTCCATCTTTCTGTTCTTCCAATTTGATTCTTCCACCTGAGATGAGATAAGAAACCAGTTAATACCAGTTCGCTAAAGCTACCTGATCTGGTTAGCTAGCTTATTATGAAATCCTCTACCATCAATTATAGTATTGTTTTAGGTAACTCTACAATGCACTGTAAAGTATTCACGCACTTGTATCAAACATACTAAGATAAAAGCAGTCATTGCAAATAGCACCCCCTCATGGTAACTAGGACCTAGTTTCCCACCAATTCCAATTTTTTTACTTGTCATTAGTCAGTTTCGCCTCATTCCTATAGACAGGCATAACAGATACCATTGAAGATCAAGGAAAACCATCATATAGAAGTAACAATAAGAAAGAAAGCAACAAATAGGCAAACTCAAATCAGTGCTCCCTCAGGCTCCACAGTCCCCCTCTCTTCAAGCATAGATATTGAAGCAATTTCTCCATAAGGCATGAAAGAAAAAGCAACCTTTTTGGTTTTTTCTTTCATCCCAGCTCTATAGCAGACCCAGATCTGAAATGAGGGATTCACTGTACTCCTTTTCAAGACATAAGGCTTAGTTGAGCAGTCCAATGCAATCCTATACATCTCACTACCATGGTAGAGATATTTCTAGAATTCAGATATCACCAAACACTAAAATGGCCCAAAATAACGAAGATACATATACCTACATGTCCCTGAATAGCTACAGAATTAAGTTTCATCAAGCCAAACAAAGAATCGGCCAGGAATGATTCACAGAAAGACCCCATAACCTCACATCATTTGCCTTAGAATCTAGTGTTAAATTAATGTAACCCATTCAATCCTATGCACATTCTACATCCCCTGCCTTCTTTTCGTTCACGAGAAAATTATTTTGGATAAAGCCAAACGAACGAAGCTTCCCAAACATTTCCTTTCTTTTTCACTATCCAAGCAACCAAACAAACCAGAAATTCAAACAGTGCTAAAATCCCAAGCTAGATCTGTATGCATAAGCAAACCATAGCACACACAAATATCTTCCACGAGACCAAAAATCATAAATTCCCAATCTTCCTTCAACATAAAAACATATGAAATTTAAATAGAGCAAAAGCAAAAGAAAACCATGAAATTAAGCATTAGAAGCATGATAGACGTACCGGAAAGAAATTTGTAGATGATCGGCACCGCAATTTGTTCAGACTCTTGGAGAACTCCCGCCGGAGCTGTAATGGCGATTTTTTACAGAGACGGAGCTGGTGAGAAAAGGAGAGGAAGGGTTGGATAGGAGGGAGGGGGTGAGCGTGGCCTTCGTATGGCTTTTATAGACAAATCCAGTATTACCTTACTGTATCGCTGAAGTGGCAATTTCAACTGCGAGATTCGCGCGTGGTGCTTAGTCTTTTTAGCTTCATTTTTTTTTTCTTTTCGGATAATAATTGGGTTAATTTAGAGTTTTATTTTAGAAAACATACTTATAAATTAGGGCCAATTAGACATAGGGCCATTTTGGGTGGCCTTATTTTTCAAAATGCCACCTAATATTTTTTACTGAAATAAGGCCACAGTAGCTTTAGTATTCTTGGACAGTAACTTTATTGTGCTTGGACAGTAGCTTTATTGTTCGTGGACAGTAGCTTTATTGTTCGTGGACAATAGCTTTATTGTTCGTGGACAATAGCTTTATTGTTCTTGGACAGTAGCTTTATTGGTCTTTGACAGTAGCTTTATTGGTTTTTTCGTATCCAGTATTGGACAGTAGCTTTATCGTTCGTGGACAGTAGCTTTATTGTTCTTGGACAATAGCTTTAGTGTTCTTTAACAGTAGCTTTAGTGTTCTTTGCTTCACTGTGATGTTACAGTAGCTTTATTGTGCTTTGACAGTAGCTTTAGTGGTCTTCGACAATAGCTTTATTGGTCTTTGACAGTAGCTTTATTGATTTTTTCGTATCCAGTGGCATTTTGGTAAATAATAGCAAAAAAAATGCGGTGGCATTTTTGTAAATATTGTGGTGCCATTTTTGTAAATATTAGTGGCCTTATTTCAGAAAAAAATGTTTGGTGGCTTTTTGAATAATAAGGCCACCCAAAGTGGCCTTATGGCTAATTTTTTATATAAAATTACAGATTGGAGCTTGATTTTCCGTTAATACCTAAATAAGATAAAATATCGTACTCGCATTGCCCCACACACATGTGACATGTTCGTTGTATCAAGATTAAACATGCATGTCACGTTTCAAATTTTACAAACAATTTTACTTTTGAATGTAATTACGATCGATAAAATAAAAATCGTCGATATATGTGGCTATTTATTGGTATCAACTTTTCTTAATTTTTGAAATGTCATTGTTTCTCTCTCGTTTACTTATTTTTCCACGGATAATTGGGGTGAACCTACATATTCACCTCATTGCAATTAACGCATTTTCAATTTAAATTTTAACGATTCAACCGTTCATGTATTATAAAATAATATAGATATCACTTTTGCAAAAAATCAATCAATTTGGAAACCTTTTGATGACTCATTCATATGAAATAAATATACAGTTCATCATAATAGTAGTTATTGTTGTCAGAACCGTTCATTTGTTTCACAAAATTTAATGGTTGAACAATTTTCGATTCGATTGATTTTTTACAGAAATAATCTATAAAGGATAATTTAAAATATGAACGATTTAATTATAAAATTATAATGTGAAAATATGTTAATCATAGGTGAACTTGGGTGAACCCAAGAATTATCTTTTTTTCACCCTTCACCAAATTTGAAAGGAAACTAATTCTACTTCTTAGTTCCTAGTCCCTCATTATTTATTAGGTTTTCCTTATAGTAAACTTTCTCTTTCTTCTTCCTCCACCTAGAGACGTCCTACCTTTAACCTAATCTCTCTGCTAATTAAAAATTGTAGTGGGCATTGCATCTACGAATAGTATCCTCTCTCTTTATGCCTAAGTTTTCATAGTAAAAAAAATAGTACTTCTCATTATTCTTTTTATTATATATATTATAGCTTTTCGATCACTTTCACATTATAATCCAAAGATAATTAAGATACCGTAAGCATAAATATAGTCCCTTGCAATGTGTTCTGTTCTTATAAAGTATTTTATCATTTTCTAAAAACAAAAAATAAACAACTACAAATATGCTTGTGGTTATAATAAGAGATGGATTCGGGGTGACAATGGCACTTAACATGAAGTACTATTAGTAATATTTTTATCATAAAGTAAACTAAAAATATGGATATAGAAAGTTAGCTAACCAAACTTTTTTTGCTTGCTTACATTAGCTCGAGTATAAATGGGTAAAATGGCTCTCACTAATAGTTGGCCGGTATCATCTAATTTTTTTATTTTATTTTTTGCTTTTTCGACATTTCAAAATTGAAATTTTGTCCAAAAATCAAGAGCCAAATTTGAAATCTCAAACAATGAATAATAGTGTAGTAGATGAGACGTCAAGTCACGTCATTTGTCACAGAATTTGACATTAGAAATCTAACACACAAGTTGATGCTCGCAGTATGTACCTAAAAGCTCAGTATCAAATTTATATAAGGTGAGTTAAAAAAAAAAAAAATATATATATATATATATATATATATATTAAAAAAAAGTGTCCATACATCCAAAAATGAAAAGGGCTTCTAGAAGATGCATGCGAGGATGAAAGGTCGAGGGTCCCTTGACATAAACGATATGAGGGAGGCACCTATTTATTAGATATTGGTTTGATTCACTCTAAAATGGATTCAATCCAAACAAACAATGACAAATAAGCAAATCGACGTCATTGCTGATCTATTTATTTTAACGATCCAACGGCATTCCATACAAGTTAAATATTGTTGTTGTTCAATCAAAAATAATAATAATAATATTGCTGTCAAGAAATTAGTAGTGAAAATATTTATCCAAACATATCGAACTTAATAATTTTTAATTTTTTCGATTTTCGAACAAGTTCCGCTCTTTGTTGGACCTGTCATTGTCGTCTATTACTCTTCTAGAAGTATGTCACCGTCATCTATTGGAATCGAAGAATTAAATATATAGAAAATGAAAGAAGTAAATACAAATCAATGTAAATAACTATTTCACCAACTTTTGAGGACAACCCTATGGTTTTGCATTGGAAGGCCTCGAAAGTTAGTTCGATGATTCAGCTATGTAACCTGAAACTAAACATAGTTAAAAAAATATGTTAGTTTTCGACATTTAGAGAATTAGGCGAGAAAGTAAAATTAAGAACGTCGACTACCCTCTTCTTGAAATGAGAAGAAGCCACCACTCCGGAAGAGTCTATATGACTATATCTGCTCTCATTTTCGGCATATAGCGACAAATTCATGACTCCGTCAATCAAAATGTTGTGTACGTACGTCGTTTAAAACGGGGGACGTACTCGTTTAAAATGGGAGACATATATACGTAGCCCAAATACAATGGTGGACGTTGACTAGCCTAAATGAGAATCTGTAGTCTGTAGTGGACACTGATCGAGCTTCTGTCGGTATGATAGATGGAGGACCATATATAGCAAGGCATGCATGCATGCATGAGATGAAAGCTCATTTCTTCTAGAAGGTAGAGTAACTAATCTGTGGTGCCCAGCTGGCCAGATATGAAAGCTTATTTCATCCGTGACCAAACAGAGAAGAACGTCTCTGATCGACGAGTTTCCTTTGAAGATTGAAATGTCGGTGTCCTTCGTTTCATTCTCACATTTATATAATCAATACGTACCAGACGATTCTAATGTCCTCGATCATGTCCTTTCATTAATTAATTTCATTTTTCTCATCTCGATCTGTTTTACTTTATATTTCTTAGGTCTTGGTCTTCTTTGTATATGATTCAGTTGTGTTTGTTTCACACATTGACGACAAAGGTGAAGCAGTATTTCGATCAAGACACGAGAGTCATAGTTTTGTAGCAAAGTTTGAAACGCTAGAGGGTTACTAGCTAGCTAGTACGTACATGTATATATCATTTTCGATCGTGACCTCTCTTTAATTTTGTGATCTTCATATCTACGAGTACCATTACACATGCATCTACGCCGAAATTATTACTAGTATAAGATAAAAACTTTTCTAAAGAATCGGCCGGCGGTTGATCTGATATGTGATATAAAAATAAATTTTTAGTTAGAAATGAACAAATTTTTAAATCGACTTGGATATAAACAAATAGAACATTATAGTTAACTTGATGTGATTCCCATTGAATATATGAATTTTTTTTTTCTTGGTGCTTGTAGGCTTGTAACATTACCCTCACCATAATGAAATTAGTATCCTAGGAATTAAATTCTAGGTTTTCCATTTTTGGGGTTAAAACAAGAAATTAAATGGTACAATGGCCAAGTTTAAATTAATACACCTACTACTACATGCATGTCTTATAGTAAAAAGTTTGAGGGATTAGGTAATCCAAAATTGAATTTCTAGTAAAAAATTGACGGGTCAATTGTTAATTCCTCTTCTTATCCCACAAGTAAGTAATAAGATGATGGAGCCAAATTTGGTACAATCCATCAAGTTAAAACAAACTAATGCATTGTTTAGTAGTTTTGGGTTTTCTCATTTAGGCATATAGCATTGCAGTAGCTGATAGTTACAATGGCTAAATTATAATATAGTACTATAGTTCGTTATAAAATAGCCATTGTTAAGGTTCACTAGTTACAATGACTAAATTATACTATATATTCATTTTCATTCTTAAGGTTCTAGAATGAAAATGAATTTGATTAACACTATTATTATTATTATAAAACAATAGGAACTACGTGGTGTAGCTGTTTCAATTAATTTAAAATACCCAAATATTACACAAAATCGACACAATAATTCATTAATTGATTTCTCCGTATATGGCTGAAAATTTAATTTATTGGAAATGACTCCCCAAAGACAAGAACCGGCGACTAAAGTTTTTCACTTTTCCTGGATGGTCCTATAGATTGACTGAAGCTAGAATAGTATCAGGCCCACTAGGCCCATCTCACCTGTCTTTTTGTCAAATTAGTATAAGTTTAATATAATTGCGTGCGAAATACGACATAAAATTGTCGATTTGTAGCAGAAAAAAAAATGAAATTGAGAGAAGGTCAACAAATTGAGAGGGTTTGGTACGTTGGAGAAGGGGGAAGGGTTCTAAAGCCTAAAGACTAGACGAGTCTGAGCGTCGACTATATTTTCTTCCATGCTTAATTTTCTTAAGTGTTTTCTACGATATGCTTCACTAAACTTTTGTGAGCATAGGTTGAGAATTTGGAAACGGATTCTTTTGTAATTTCTTTTTATCATTCGTAGTATCGTTTTACTATCCAACCTAAACTATAGCCTTAAACAAGTTGCAATTGGGCTGATGCCGGCCTATTCACTTTGGCTAAGCATCAAATCGGCCTTGGTCTCCGGAAATTGACTGCTCGGAGAATGGTGCAAAACATTTTAATTTCATTTGCAAAGTAACGAAAACTTTCATGAGTAAAAGTGAATATCGCGAACGTACGAGTCAACATAAATCAATTTCCATTAAAATAAAATGTTACTTTTCATAGAATAAAAATGATACTTTCTAGACACTACAATGCAATGTGTTTTTCTACGTAGGATGCAAAATATAATTTGTTAAAATAATTTACATAGTAACATTTGACTCACTCAGTGCGAGAATAATGCATATTTTCCAAGTAAAATACAATAGAATAATATGACTCCGCAAAGACAAGGACCGGCGACTAAAGTTTTCCACTTTTCCTGGATGGTCCTACAGATTGACTGTAGCCAGAATAGTATCATGGTATCAGGCCCACTAGGCCCATCTCACCTGTCTTTTTGTCAAATTAGTATAAGTCTAATATAATTGCGTGCGAAATACGACATAAAATTGTCAATTTGTAGCAGAAAAAAAAAATCGAGAGAAGGTCAACAAATTGAGAGGGTTTGGTACGTTGGAGAAGGGGGAAGGGTTCTAAAGCCTAAAGAGTAAAGACTAGACGAGTCTGAGCGTCGACTATATTTTCTTCCATGCTTAATTTTCTTAAGTGTTTTCTACGATATGCTTCACTAAACTTTTGTGAGCTATAGGTTGAGAATTTGGAAACGAATTCTTTTGTAATTTCTTTTTATCATTCGTAGTATCGTTTACTTTCCAACCTAAACTATAGCCTTAAACAAGTTGCAATTGGGCTGATGTCGGCCTATTCACTTTGGCTAAGCATCAAATCGGCCTTGGTATCCAGAAATTGACTGCTCGGAGAACGGCGCAAAGCGTTTTAATTTCATTTGCAAAGTAACGAAAACTTTCATGAGTAAAAGTGAATACTGCGAACGTACGAGTCAACATAAATCAATTGCCATTAAAATAAAATGTTACTTTTCATGGAATAAAAATGATACTTTCTAGACACTACCATGCAATGTGTTTTCCTACGTAGGGTGCAAAATATAATTTGTTAAAATAATTTACATAGTAACATTTGACTCACTCAGTGTGAGAATAATGCATATTTTTCAAGTAAAATGCAATAGAATAATATGAGTTACAGAGTCTTGTTCACCTGCTCAATAAGTTTTTACTCAGTCATCTCAACTGTCCTTGGATTTAAATCCAATGGTGAAGAATAATGAAGCAAATAAATTCATTTCAACTGTCTAATTATTTTTCACCCTTGAATTTAGATCCAAAAGCAGTTGAGCACAACTGAGTAAGAAATCTATTGAGTAGGTGAACCGGGCTGATGAGTTACATATGTAAAAGATATTTTGTTTGATGAATAAAAAAAATTGATATTTTGTTTTCAGGCGTCAAAATTTCAAATTTGAAGTGCGGTTAGTTACAGATGTGAGTCCCTCTTAAAAAAAGTCACGGCCACAGCCCAGCCTACAGCTATATATACTCGCTCACTGTAAAACTTTCATTTCAAATTTTGAGCGGGCGCTACTCTCCCATCAGACAACTCAAAGAGCTTCGTCAACCTCCAAACCAAAACCTAGAGCTCCAAACCCTCGCAACAATGTCCACCGCCAAAGCCACTACCAGGAAGAGGCGCGCGGCCCAGCCCGAGCTCGCCAAATCGGGCAACCTCGATCTCGATCTCGACCTCTCCAGGTTCGTTTTCCTCTAATGCCTTCAGTTTTTCGGTTTTCGCTGGTGGATTTGGCTATGGATGTGTGAGATTTGAGAATCCGGTTGAATTTCGCAGCGATATCAAAGGAATCATGTCGGCGCTTCAACAGATCCGAGAGAAGGCGCACAAGGACGGCCTGAAGAAGAACGAAGAGACCATTTCCAGGTGAGAATTCGAACCGTTTCACTCCGATCCGATTTAATTGGTTCTGAAATTCGAAATCCCTAGCTATTTTGAGTAATTACTTTACCGATCTGCATATTAATTTGACTTTTTCTTTGTTTTTCCCCTCAATTTTCAAGTTCCGTACACAAATTCCAAATCCCTGGCTTTTTCTTTCCGTGCGTTTCAATTCTGTTAGGATTGATGATATTGAGTTCGTAATGTTAGTTGAAACCTGTTTAACAATGCCTTCAGTCTTGTATCAAACGTTCAAATGTCGATGAGGTTTTGTTTACAGTTTTGGTACATGTAGGATTTGAATCAAGATAGCTAAATTGAATCAGCCATGCTTTTTTTTTTATTTTCCATTGGAATTTCCGAAATACTATTTTTAGTTACTGGTTATGTGTTTGTGTGGCAGTGTGGCTGCTGAAGTCAGGTCTGTGATGGATGTATTGAAGACTAAAGTTGAGAAGGATAGGTAAATGAAAAGTCCAATAGCTCATTGTTTGGCTGTTTTCTTTAGTTGTTGAAATGTGTGTACTAATTAGGTGCTTTTGCATTACTCGTTTCTGTCAGGCAAAGTTTCGCCAAATCGCTTTCAAAAAGCTCAAAAGAGGTCTGTGGGCAATCTGTGATGGATTGTTTTCTTGCTTGTTTAGTTTGATTGATCATTGCTTCGGTGAGTTATTTGATTGTGTACACGCAGTGTGAGAATTGCTTGAAGACTGAAACTTCTAAGTTCCAAGCAGTTTATGAGAAATTCTGTATGGATCAAGCGAACCATCTACAAGCCTTGAAAGGTATTTCGTAGCTTGTAATTAGTATTCCGTATGAGATTTCTGTGCAAGTAGATTGTGACTGCTTTTGTGACATAATTCATTCAGATAGGTAATCCTGCCACCAGTAACTGTGAGAAAGTTAGATGCTCAACTATTTAATCATCTATCATTAACAACCTTATTTGCAGTCTGTGTATTCATATAGTTACTTTAGCGAGTGAAAATTAAAACTATATCAAATCTGCAGTGATTAGTTACGGTAGACTTGATTCCATCAAGCATGGTTATTCTATTTACGCATAAGGATATGTTTCTGTTGAGTCATATTCAAGTAAGAGTTAGATGGCATCAAGCAAATCACTATCTTGTTTCTTGCTCGCTAATTGAATAAGGATATCATAAATTGCGATGGAGTTAAGTGGATGTGTCTTGTTCGTGTTTTTTGACAGGTATCATTTCAAACTTTGAAGAAGAGAAGGAAAGGCTGTTCACTCGATACGAGCAACTGAGTAAGCAACATAACTTCCCTTACTGTTTATACTGTATAGTGAAATATATTTACCGTAATGTTGTGAGGGACTGGTACTAGGAAAGAGAGAAAGGAGTATGATATCAGAGCATGAGAAAGCTTGCACTGATAAAATTTCCAAGTTAGAAGAGTCTCTGAAAAAGAAGAAGCAGGTATTGTCTCTCTCAGACTCTATCTGTATATCTATGTGTGCGATTTGTGTAAACATGTCTTGAATCCACATCTTCTGTTTTCCAACTCAGGACAACAAAACTTTCAGCGTTTTGAGGAAAACTCTTGGTTCATTTCTGGACAATGATGCTTCAGACGAGGACGTCCCACTTGATGATTGAAATCTGTGAGACCTACATTGTACTCATACGATGGTGGAGTAGTTTCGGGTTACCTTATTTCCGCCAGAAGATTCTTCTTAGTCTTTTGAACAATTTCAATATGATTTGGTATATATATAGTTCTGCTGTAGGTGAGAAATACAGTTTCTCAAGTTCATTATGGTCACTATGGTAGCGTGCAGAAATACTTGTTGCTGACACAGTTCTTAGTGGTTATGTTCTAGTTGCTTCGACTTTCAAGAGTACATATCTCTTCGTAATAGTAATTAAACTCTAAGTTCCCTTTTGCACATATGGAAGTCACCTCTTTTCTGTATGCGTGACCTGTGAGTATCTTTTCAACTGATCAGTTAATGTAATGTCAAATCTGTCTGGTTATCTTCTCATCGGAATCAACTCAGAATTGTTCAACAAACTAGTTTCAGATAGAGTACCACATAAGAAGGTAACACTAATCAAAATCAAAATTTCAGAAATAAGAGTTATACATTGTTTGATCAAGGATCTTTCCCTATATACAATTTGCACACAAGTGACTCACATAAGCTGCTTAATGAACAGAATTCGATGGACGAGTTGGTTGTCCTTGTTGAACAGACCATGGCGGGCGCATGTTGTGTTCCTACACAGAAACATTTCGCATTCGGTCATAAATATAAACAACAAACAATTGCATTTTCATCTATTTACTATAGCTAGTTAAATGACAAAATACTTTTATAAGTGCTTGTTTTTGCCACTCTCCCTTTTGATAATACCTATCATTTAACATTAACTAAACAACACCATAAAGTTGATCCGAAGGTAGAATTTCCACAGTTCAAAGAGATCGTAACAGTCCCAGGTAATTTCTCGATCTTCATGGAGCCAAACCTTAAGAGTCTTTTCTGAATTTTAGTGTTACATGTGAACATAGAAAAGGTATATCCACACAATTTTGAGATCATCCCCACAGTCCTTAATTCCAGCCTATTAGAATTTGGAACTGATACTTACAAATGCATTCCAATCAGTCAATATATCTAAAACATTTCTCTCATTTTCAAAGTAAATTGTACACTTACCCCCACTTCTGTCACAAAACTGCAAGAGGAACACCTAACGGATGGAGCTCCGTATGGATACATCAGCAGCGTTGTACAACTACCGCATTTGACTTGGCCAACCTGATGGGCTAATAAAAGAAGATTCACTTAAAAACTAGAACGTATTGCCATAATCACAGTAATCACCATACAGCACACTTGATAGAGCATAAAATGGAGACAGACACCAGGTTCTGAAACCCCGATAACTGTAACCAATAGGATATACCAGACAATCAGAGGATTTCACAACCTATGCATGAGAACTGTATGCTATGGAAGACAAATTTACTACTACTCATAATCAGATCACAGTAGAAGCCAGCTTCGATAACTTAATCCCACGGCAATTTTAGTCTAGCACTTATGGCTAAGCACTTCAGTACTGCACACCATAAATGGGACCAAGGAACTTACAGAGCACATTTTACAAAAAGAACTGATGGTAAGTTAGTAACCCATTACTATTACATAAATCACAGAGCAAGCACTACAGGGCTTGATCAACTCAAAATATCAGATCAACAAAATAGTGAGAAAAGCTATTACATTTTTCGGCTAAAGAAATGACAGAATGAGACTGAGAACGCTAACTGATAACTAAATGAAAGAGGAAAAGAGGGAAACCTTCTAGCACAAAATTCACAGTCTGACAGCATGAGCATTGAACATGCTTGGCTCCTTGTGGATATTTAAGCAGGCGGCGGCAAGATCCACAAACCATTTGAGCTATTTCTACACCACAAGTTCACAATCACATAACACATCATGTGAGAACACAATTTTCACATTTTAATGAACCTGATACAAGTAAGGCTCTATGGAACATTCCCTATTGGCCATTGAATGTGATAGTTTGAATCCAATTATTTATGCTGATAGCAATGTATTATAACCCAATTCACTCTTACATACTTCATTACCAGTACTAACTCCCAATCTATAGTTTGAAAAAAAATAAAAAATAAAAAATCCCCAATCTATTAATTGTTTGTTGCTATCATAAAGTTAGAGACTTTAGAGATATCTATAAATCATGTATTAACGAGAGAAGGCAAGACATTGATAGGAACAATACAGAACCTTTCAAAGTTTCGAGTATAAGAGAAAAACCCAAATGAAATGAAACCACGCATTAGAAGGTAGTAATAGTAAAGATTGCAGAATCGGAGACTGGAATTGATAATGAGGTTGGTGATTAACTGAGACTGACCGGAAAGTGGTGGTTGTGAAGCGGTGGATTGGGGCTCCGGCTGTGGCGCTTTGTCTACTTGCATTTGGGTCTCCATCTTTTCTCTCTCACTCGCGCACACGGCACACATGGGGCACAATTAAAGTTTAACGTGTATCGAAACGACGCCCCGTATTCGAGGACTACACCAGGAGGACCTATACCCTATCATGTTCTGCCACATGTACAAATTTAAGGGAATGAGGATATTTTCGGTATTTTGAGATACATGCAGGGAAATGGAGTTGTAATTTCTATGTGGCAGCACCTGATTGGGTGGTCGGATCATACTAATGATTCGACAACTCCACTAAATATTTTTCCTTCACCAGACGAGTTTAGAGCTTGGCGGCAGTGCTGGGCCAAAAACAGGTGAACCGGACTGAACTGGCCGATTTGGTCCTATTTTTATTTTCAAAATTTATTACTCAAACATATAATTGAATAGAACTGTATAATTCCATCTCGTCCACAATTTAGTGTTCAAATCATAGTATCATACAAACACACACACACATATATATATATATATATGTTTCTTTATGATTTAGATAGATTAACGTTCACTTGGTGACTGAAAATTTTATGATCACCTATTATTAAGTTTAAATTCAACTGTTGGAATTAAAATAATTAAGATACTTGAGTTTAATCTTAATCCTTTAGATTAAAATAATTAAAATATTTTTATTTAATCTCAACCTTGATGCAACCTTGTGAATTCATATGTTGGGCAGAGGACGGTGTAATTGTAGAGGACATCAAAAACTTGATGTAGGTTGTTGGTACTGAAAAAGTTTGCTTCCAAACCCGAGAAAGCAATAGGGTAGTTTATGATTTAGCAAAGTTCATCCTCAAGAAGGATTTTTTTATTTGCTTGTATTGAACAAGTGCCAGAGTGGCTCATGAGTCAATCTACAATGACTCAACGCTTGTAATTTTTCTCATTGATTTCAGTGAATGATTTCTGTTTATCCAAAAAAGAAAATGATCTACATAGTTATCTCAAATATGCTAAGTCTCGATCAATCGAGTAAATAATATTGGTATTAAAAAATTAATCGAGGCTTAATAGAACATTTTTGGACTAAGAGAACAAACATGCCACCTCACACCTGCCCGGTCAATGTTATTTTTCAATAGTTGACCAAAAGAAGAATTTACAAAAACATAAAGGAAAAAATAATTGTAATACCCCGAATTTTCATCTTTAATTTTCAGAAATGTGAAAATAATTATTTGGTGAGATTTATGTTTTTTCGTATTTTGTTGATGATGTGGCATATTTGTGTAAATACGATATAATTATACGTATTAATTATTTGTACGTATTTGTATTATTTGTGAATAGTGGCAAATAGTATCTAAATAGTAACCGACACATGGCGGGTAGTGATTGGAACAGCACACATGGTGACTCAGCTTTGTCTGGTGAGTCACCATGCGACACATGTCACAATTCGATTGGCGTTCGGATGTTTTTCTGATCAGCTATGTTTTTGGGAAAACTTCCTTCACGAGAGTTGTAGAGCTCGTCGATACGAGTTCGAGGACATAAAGTTTGCCTAAAACGGAGTTCGTTTGAGAGAGTTATGAATTTTTGAAGTTTAGTGTATTTTGCCTATAAATACAAAATTCAGAAAATCAATTTTTGGAAATTTTCTGGAAAAATTCCAGAAATCCCTTCCCGGTGCCTTTTCTTTGCCGGCCGATATCTCGGTGATCCGGCCACCCCAAGGTGTGAAATTTGTCCCAAATTCTTCACCACTCAATGCTCTTCAATCCTACATAAGTTTCTTGCTTAAATTATTAGTGTTGGAGGAGAATTTAATGGGAGAAACTCACCCAAAAACAACCCAAAACTGCAGAAACTTCCGACCCTTTCTGGCACTGTTTACGGCCAATTCGACCTGAGACACCTACTGGGCTTTGAAGGCCTCATCCATACGAACCTATTGCCGCTGGTTTCACCTCAATCGGATTCCTGAGGAAGGAGAATTTTGCATTTGAATTTTGGGCAGTCGCGACTTTGGACGGAGATCTAGGCCGATCCGGCCGTTAACTCACCTCGAGGCAAGTTTTAAAGTTGTTCCATTTTGTGTGTTCTACAAGTTGACCGTTGGGTTTTAGCTATTTTTTGAGTTTGGACCTTGGTCCGGCGGCGTGAGGGTTTTCTCACCGCCGTCTGTGGCGGCGCGTGGGGGCGCGTCCGGCCACCTTTTTAGGATATTTTTGCTTTGTTGAGTTGTGTTTGTCGATACAAACATCTTTCGTGTTTACGGGTTTTTGAGATTCGATCGTTAGACTGATGATAATTAACCCGGAATTGTGGATCGTTCGATCGGTGATAATCCGACCGTCGGATTGTCACCAAATTTTAATATGTTGTTAGGGTGCTAGTTTTTAACCTGCTATAAATTTTGATGTTTTAGACTTTTGGTGGGACCCGTTTAATGAATAGTTGACGTGGGACCCGTTTGAAGAATAGTGATGTGGGACCCACATTGACCGACAGTTGACTTTTGGTCAAACTAGTCCGGTTTATAGTTTTCGATATTCTAAGGACATCCGATTAACTTTGGAAGTGATACGGTCACTTTTCATTTGTCGTTTGGTTGTTTTTATGCTGAGAAACGAAATGCTTGTTCTTAGGTGTTTTTGGAAACCGTGTAGCCGAGCGGACGTTTCTTGTTGATTACCTGGTTAAGTGTTGAGTTCGTTGACGCTGCTGGAATTTACAAAGGTGAGTAAACTCACAATGGTTATTGTTAAACGTAATTTACAAAATTACGTTATAGATAGAATTAATTGTGTGATTGATATATATGCTGTTTTGGTGGAATTGTGATGTGTTACATTGTTGCGTAATATTAGTATGAATCTACACGGAATGGGACGTGTAAATTCAGTATATTCTTAATATCATGAATTCTCGATATTGGAATTGCATTTAGGCTTATGTTATAATTGTTGCGTAATATTAGTATGAATCTACACGGAATGGGACGTGTAAATTCAGTATATTCTTAATATCATGAATTCTCGATATTGGAATTGCATTTAGGCTTATGTTATAATTGTTGCGTAATATTAGTATGAATCTACACGGAATGGGACGTGTAAATTCAGTATATTCTTAATATCATGAATTCTCGATATTGGAATTGCATTTAGGCTTGTGATATAAATTGTTGCGTAATATTGGTGTAGAGGATTTCTGATATATTGGGTGCATTTGAGGAGCTTGAAGAACGGCAGATTTAATAATTAGCCATAGGAAATTATATTTTGAAAGTAAAGTTTTGTTTTGAAATATATATGGACTTGATCGTCAACGGTTCATAGGTAAGTGAAAACTAAGTTTATTTGTGAAATTATTTGTTGTTTTAAAATATAGCATTATGAGATAGATCATATTGCTATTGTGATTGGGTGTGAGTTGAATAAATGGCGAGGATATGCATATATTGATTTAAGGAAAGAGTATATACATTGAGATTGATGTTTGATTGGATGTGAGTAAACTCACAATGGTTAATTGGTGAATGTGATTCACGTAATTGTATTGTTCGTTGTCATGAGAATGAATCTCTCTCTCATTTGTGTTGTGGAAGGGGTTTCGGACCCTATGGTATGAGTTGGGCAAGCGTCCCATCAGTTAGAGCTCTAGTCTGTCTACCAATTGTTTCTGTGTTATCGGGAATGAGCCTGTGATACAGAAGCCGGGAATGAGCCCGATGTGTTTTCTAAAAGATGTCTCAAGAGTATTCGTTCTTTTATTGTGCAGATTGGACTTGGATTTATTGATTGATGATTTTGTATAAGCATTACATATATCATTGGAATCATGGTTGTGTTTGTTATTTGTCGGATTTGCATTTCTTTCATTAAGTTGTTGAAATAAATGTTGGGATGTTTTGTGGAATTACTTAATTTGATTATTAAGTTGAGATATAATAAATCGTTATCTCTTGTGAGTGTGTGTTGTGTTTACTCATACAAGCTTAAAAAGCTTACCGGGTTTGTTATTTCAACCCGGTGCACTATTCCATGGTGTAGGGGTTAATCTTGCAGGTTAGGGTAACCAGGACTGAAGCTGAGGTTTCCTAAATGTACGTTTAACGTATTGGGGTTTTGTTAGACTTCCGCTATGTAATATACTCTGAGTGGGTAATTACTTATTATTTTGAAGTTTAAATTTAATATGTAAATTTGTATAATGTAATAGTTGACTCTAAAGAACGAGTCTATGTTTACATTTGTTGGTTCGGTGTGTTTTTGTTATTGGAATAAAAGAAAAAAATATTCCAGTTGTTTTGTAACCGAGCCTTCGCGTTCCAGATTTGTTTTATTGATAATAACAAGTTGTTATTTATATTACGAAATTTGGGGCGTGACAATAATGGTCAAAAAGGGGAAAAAGAAAAGAGAAGTAAAGCGAAAACGCATGTCTCGATCTGGACGGAGGAAATTTGAAAACCCTAAAATCTTCATTGTCCACAAAAAAAAACCTAAAATCTCAGATTTCATTTCCGAACTCGATGAAGATTTCGCAACTCTCATAAAAGCACATCCCATTTTATGGCACCGAGAAGACCATTTACGATCAGGTTATCAATTTTTCCGGCGAATATGCGCGCAAGATTATGAGTTTTTGGGTGTAGGTTCATCAAAGTGAGCCAATCATAGCCCGAATTTGGAGTTTGGGTTCTAGCGATCTGCGAAATCTTGCAAATTTCACTAGCTACGATTCTTGCAGTGGATCCGCATGATCGTCCTCTGATGACATCCGATCTTGTGGTTCTGGTTCTTCGGATTCTAAGACTTTGTGAATGAAGAATTGCCTCACCAGTTTGTTTCGTCTCTTCAATATCTCACTTAATGCTCTAAGGTGCTTTGGGGTGGAGTGGGCAAGCAGTCTTTTCTCCAAGCCCACAAAGAGTAGGGTGCGTCGAAAGTGCCAAGAATCATGGGAAGACTCTTTGTTACTGGAACCAACAATGTTGTTTGCTCGAGTGACAAAGAGTCTTCCAATGATTCTTGGCACCTTCCACGCACTCTAGCCCTTTGGACGCGGCAGTCTTGAATAGAAGGACTGCTTACAGTGTTCAGGTTCTAGCCATAGGATTAATCCTCCACGTTCATGTTTAAAGTGTGGCAGCAGGTTCTAGCTAAGGATTCCTACATGTTCATGTTTAAAGTGCGGCAGGTTCTAGCTATAGGATTAATCCTCCATGTTCATGTTTAAAGCGTGTGTTCGAAGCTTTTAATTGATATTATTAATAATAGTACTATATATTGTTGTTCCTTGCAAGATCAAAAGCATTCATTCTGTGAGGTACCAAAGTTCTTCTCATTTCATGATAATTTCCTTTCACCGTGTGGCAAATTTAACTGCTGATCGACTACTTGTCAAGTTCAGTAAGCCATTAGCGTTAGGATAGTTTTCCATATCCAGCAGCTTGATGCTTGCTTTACCGAACCCATTAAGGAATTACAAAAGCAAGCCTGCACATTTGTCCTTGTGCAGGGACAGGAAAATTGGCCATTGCATGTGATAGTTTGAATCCAATTATTTATGCTGATAGCAATGGCCTACTTGCACTTTGCTCTCCATCGTTTCTTTCCAGTTCTCACTCGGGGCACAATTTAAGTTTAACATGTATCCAAACGACGCGCCGTATTCGAGGTCTACACCAGGAGGACCTCATGTGCTGCCACATGTACAAATTTAAGGGAATGAGGATATTTTCGGTATAAATGCAGGACCTGTATTGAACACGGGCCGGGGTGGCTCATGGAGTCGATCTAAGATGACTCAAATGCTTGTAACTTTTCTCATTGATATTTTAAGGAAAATAAGCAGCATCAGGGGTAATCTTTATTATTAAGTTTGCACAAGTTTTGGCGTTTGATATTTTGGTTTTCTTTTTACTTTCCGGTTTGTTTTAAGTTTAATGATCCTACTGTTAATGAGGAGTTTAGATTCCTTGTCTAGTATAACAAGGATTAGATGTTAGATTGCTTGTTCTAGTATAGTATAACAAGGATTAGAATTTTTACCTCGTCCAATTAGTATAGGAATCGGTGCTCTATAAAAACACCTTTGGAGGATTATTTAGCCAATTAAAGAAAAAAAAGCTGCAACTTGAAATTATAAGAGACTAAGAAAAAGTTCTTTCATTGTTCCAATTTTATTTTATTTTTAATAAAAAAAGTCTTGGGAAATCTAAAGCTTATTATTGTTCTGAATTTCAGAGAAGTTTTATCTGTGCATCATCTATCCCTAATCAAGCTAGGAAATCTGGAAAATGGGAATTAAAGATGGGTTCAGGGATATTTTGCAGAGTAGAGAGATGGGTGTATTTGGGTCGAGACGCTTTTCTCGGTGGTTCTCTGGTAATGAGAGTATTGTAAACCGATTAGGTTTTTATGAGGAATTAGATGGGCATAATGAGAGGGTAGGGACAGCACATTTCAACTCCAGAGGCGACCTCCTTGTGTCAGGTGGTGATGAGAAACAAATCATTATTTGGGACTGGGAAACTAAAACTAGAAGACTCTCTTATGATTCTGGCCACTTGACTGTAGAAGATACCAAGATAATGCCTCTCAGTGATGACAAGAAAATAGCAACGGCTTGTATGGATGGTCAGGTGAGTACTTTCTTCCTCATTAGTTTAAATTTTGTTACTATGCCTTTTGTTACATAGTCTTCATTGTTTTTTTTTTAGGAAAAACGACAATTTTTATTACCACCCCCACCAATCTCTAGATGCCAGTGAGATTCGAGCCTGTAGATGCCAGTGAGATTCAAACCTATGATCTCTACAATGTTAGTTTTTTGCCGATAACCAACAGGTCACAGCTCACTGTCATAGTTTTCATTGTTTATTTATTTCTTTATTGAAATAGAAAGCTCAATTTCAATTTCAAGATCATACCAAGCAAGTTCAAGTGATTTGATCAAAAACATAGCAGACATGTTCTTACGAATCATAGTCTTCATTATTGTATGATCCGTGTTCACAATTATTGATCGATCACTTCATTGTAGGTGAGGCTAGGTGAAGTGTTTGAGGATGGTCGAGTTCATACAAAAAACTTGGGGAGTTACGATGATTTTGGTGTTCGCAGTCTCGCTGTCGAGCCTGGGGATCCCCACAGTTTTTATAGCTGTGGTGAGGATGGCATCGTTCGACATTTTGATCTGCGAAGCAGTTGTGGTAGAGAACTACTCCATTGCTCCCGACTGTCAAAGGGAAAGCACAACCCGCAGGAAATGGCGTTGTGTGATATAGTAATTGACCCAAGGAATCCAAATTACTTTTGCACAGGAGGTAGTGATGCATATGCACGTGTGTATGACATCCGCAAATTACAGCAGAGATATGCATCACATTATTTAGATGAACCAGTGGACATATTTTGCCCAGACCACCTGATTGAGACGAGCAACATTTGGGTCACTGGGTTGGCTTACTCTAAGTCAAGTGAACTAGTTGTGAATTACTATAATGATCTCATATATCTGTTCCAGAAGAACATGGGGTTATTGGGATCTTCTACCCAACCTCAAGACATTGACAAGCCACAAGTTTTTCTTGGACACAGAAATAAGTTCACTTCAACAGGAGTGAGCTTTTTTGGCCCAAATGATGGTTATGTCATGAGCGGGAGTAGCTGTGGCCATATATTTATTTGGAAGAAGAATGGAGCTAAAGTAATTCGCGTTATGAAGGGTAAAGCAGATCAAATTGAGCCTCATCCAAATTTGCCTACTATTGCAACTTGTGGATCAGAAAATAATGTAAAGCTCTGGGCTCCTATCGCAAATGATGATCATTCACTCAACATAGAACAGGTTTGTTTTTTTCTGAGCTCCATCTCTCAATCTCAAAGTACACGAATGTCTTTTCCAGATTATGTTTAGTTACAGACTTGGCTCTTAGTAATTGTTGCCTTAATGCTTCCTTTGCTGATGTACGTTTTCTTGTAATGGCAGCTTATGGAGTCTAATAGAAAAGTTAGGGAAAAGGTGCGACAGGCATATTTGCACAGAACCAGCGTATATGATATGGAGATTCAGGTGCAGCCAATGCGAGAGGAAATATCTGATTCCCCTTGCCTCGGATGGGATATTGAATGATCTGTATAGCTATTGCTTTCATGTTTCCTCATATGTCTAATACAAGATTCAAGTTTTCCTCCTATTTGAGTGAATAAATAGACGATCCATCTTTTTATTTTTGGTTTGCAGCTAATCTGTCAAACTTGAGCATTCATTAGAGATGCTAAGAAGATGGGGAGCCTTAATAATATCGGCAAGGTTTCTGTGTTACTGACTGAGAAGATATGGTCTTATTCATGTTGAAAGGAGGTGATGATTCGAAGCTTTTAATTGATAGTATTAATACTAATGTTGTTGCTCCTTGCAAAATCGAGAGCATTCATTCTGTGAGATATCAAAGTTCTTGCTTCTTATCAAAGTTGTGCTATATAGGCGAATTTTTCATGCTCATCGTCCTCGTTGGTTTTCTCTTCTCTCTACCCAGGTACTCATCAATCACAATTTGAAGCGCTCATGATTAATTCAAGAGACAGATGTAAAACTAGAAGGTTAATGAAAAACCAGAAATGAAACCCAACTTCTAGGTTTGGGAAGCACAAATAAATAAGATCCATAAATAATGTGCGAGACTAGCAATGAAAATATACAATACCCCTTGATGTGTAACCATAATCAATCCAGATATGACATAACTTAAGGGTCTAACTTGAGGTATAAACAAAATTATCAGAGCACCCTACCACGGCCATATAAGATTTGGTATTCAAGGAAGAAGGGGGATCGATCTAAACGGTTGTACTCGGGTGGGCTTTTCGTTTTATAATCTCAAACATCTATAGCAAAGCCAACAGAGGTTTCCTATGGGTTCAATATTTGGTATGACCAAATCGTCCAGAAAACCGCATTATAACTACAAGGAGGCCTATAGGCGTATATTGATGCGACTTGGTGTAGCTGTAGACACAAAGTCCACCATAATCAGAGTATTAAAGCGAGGCAAAAACATAGCTTCAGATACAGCTGCTGAAGTAACAGCTAAACATAGTCGCCCATCGACTCTAGTGTAGCAACGGCTTCTCCCTCCAACCACTCACCAGCCAGCTCTTTTCAAGATTCTCATTATCATCAACTTTGTGCCTTTTAACCACAGAAATGTTCCACACTTTGACCACAGCCCCTCAAAAGTTGAGAAAATGAACCAGAAAGTAATCACTTGTTGTATCAGGTTCCTTTCTTCTTTTCTTTGGAAGGCTTCACATCCTTTGTGAGCATTCTTGGTGCTATTGCCATGGCCATAAGCTCTTGGAAGAGCAGCTTACAGGCATAAGGAATGTGAACCTGCATGAAACAGTGGGGATAACATTAAACCTCTAACCGCAAAATGACAGCAACATTTTGAGAGTAGGACATCCATGTATGCATGAGAGAAAAAGCCCAGGAATAGACCATAAACCAGAGACTCACCTGAACTATATCAGTTTTGTTCTTGCAACCTCTGCACTCAAACGAATTCTTCTTGAGATTTGCAATAGCTATTAACCCACATCGCTCACAGACATGAACCCTATAGGCATCACTCTGATCAAACAATCTCTCTTTAAGAAAGTGAGCAGCACCATGGGCAATCATGCAATCTCGTTCCATCTCTCCAAATCGTAAACCACCATCACGAGACCGTCCCTCAGCAGGCTGCCTTGTGAGGATCTGTACTGGACCACGCCCACGAGAATGGATCTTATCGTCAACCATGTGCTTCAATCTCTGGTAATATGTAGGGCCAAGGAAAATCATCGCACTAAGCCGCCGACCAGTGTGACCATTATACATGGTCTCAAAGCCACGCATTTGATACCCACATTTGTGCAGAGCTTTACTGATATTGTCTACCTGGCAAAGAAAATAATTACAGATGAGAATTCCCACTCCAACCAACTAAAGAAAAGTGTCATTGCAGTGTAACAAAAAGAAAACTAACATAACTAAAATTTGGCTATGACAGGTACTGACGACAATTACTGATACGAGGCATGTTTAAAGAGTAAGTGCAACTCACAGTCACATCCGTAAAAGGAGTAGCATCTCCTTCCTTTCCCATGTGAGCTGCAACCTTCCCCATGATACACTCAATAAGCTGACCAATGGTCATTCGGGAAGGAATAGCATGAGGGTTCACGATGATATCAGGGGTGACTCCTTCCACAGTCCATGGCATATCTTCTTGTGTATAAGTCATACCCACCGTCCCTTTCTGTCCATGTCTACTGCTAAATTTATCACCGATTTGTGGTATCCGAACCGATCTCACCCTTACTTTGACAAATCTCAACCCATCAGCATTTGTCGTCAATAGAACCTACAAAGCATATTGCAGAAAGCAAGTTTCAGCATTGTAAGACGCATAAAGAGAGAAGGAAGGGTGCTAGGACGTTGCAAGAAGCATGTACTTTGAAGTATCAGATATTACTCCTATGTAATGTGGTCATATTCTAGTTAGGTCTTGGAACATATACGAGAGTTTTTCTTTGGCGATAACCAAATACATTTTTTAGAACTTAATAGAGAAGTCATTTTAGATAAAGCTTACCTGGTCCACAATCCCTGTTTCACTGTGGCGTAAGCTAATACTATGGTCACGCCGTGAGTAACGTGAAGCAGCTTGCCCCTGAGCCTCCTCTGGAGCAATGGGAGTGGTCTTCCCTATGATAACATCCTCACCTGAAACCCTAGTTCCCTAAGGTGATACAAAACAAGAGTTGGTTAGAAAATATAGTCTAAGAGGTAGCAGGACAGAAAGTAAAACAAATTTCCACACTTACAGGAGGTGCAAGACCATCATCATCCAATTTCTCATAAGAACCATGCCGCATACCCTGCAAAATCAAATCAAATCTTAGTATAAAGCACATACATAAGCAGCAGCAGCAGAAACATAAACTACGCAAAAAAAAAAACCAAATTCTCACCATGGTATTTGCTCTGTCTGGACGTCCAAAATCTTCTTTGACAAGGGTCCCCATCTTTTTCTCTTCATCCCTGTCAGAGAAAGTTGATGATGCAACACTGTAGAATTATATAAACTATATATCCTTGCAATAGGTGTTAGAGAAAAGCTGACCTATAGGAGCGGAAGAATAATGACCGGAAAAATCCACGGTCTATAGAGGATTGATTCATAATGACGGAATCTTCCTGGTTATACCCGGAGTAGCAGGAAATGGCAACAATGGCATTCTGACGCAGAATGGCAGACATAGAAAACGCAATAAAAGTCATTACAGAGTGAAGTTAGGAAAGAGAAATATGAGAATCAACAAAAACAAAGTTAAATATTTACAATGCCGGCTGGAAGTTGCCTGAAGTGAAGATGCTCCATGGCTCGTGTAGTGACAAGCGGCTTCTGAGGGTAGTACAGAACATAAGCCAGTGTATCCTGAGTGGACCAACAAGAGGTGAGTTCATTTTTTCTAAACAACTGAAACATACAACATAAATAGATACATAACTCACAATGATGAGAACCAAACCATACCATTCGGAACTGATAATTGGTGACATAAATTCCCATAGCTTGCTTGCCCATAGCAGATTGATATGTATTACGTGGAGACTGTTAACAACAATAACAAATAAAGTCTTTCAATAAGAACAACCAAACAAAATAACAGACGGAGTAATAAACTACTATAACATATAACTTCACCAGTATAAAAAAATATACCTGATTATGATCAGGAAATGGTATAATTGAAGCACACACACCCAAAATAAGAGACGGGTGAATTTCACAATGAGTGTAAGTGTCAGAATATGCCTCCTCAGGATTGAGCCTTGCTTGTACAAGATCCTGGTACAAGTTTTACAATTAAACTTGTAAATGCCCTCTACTTTACAAATTACAAGCCTAATTTTTTTTTTCCAACAACACATCATGATGCATTTTCCAAAGAGTACTCACATTAATTGTCATGGAAATCATAGTTGTCTCCTCTTCTTCAGTGTCAATATATTCTATAAATCCTTTTGCTACGAGATCATGCCAACCACCATCTTCAGGGTTTTCCTGAAAAAAAAATTGTAAGGCTTGAGTCATGTAATCACTGGATGTCCAAAGAAAAATATGTTGAAGATTTCAGCTAGCTCACCCTCTGCTGCAATGCATGAATATCTTTCTTCTTTATGAGCAGCCTTTGCTTGTCCACGATGAATAATGGACGACTGCAACGACCATAGTCGGTATATATCCGCAATTCTTTCAGACGAATATCTCTGACAACCCCTACTTCAGTATTGACATCCACCTGCAAAAGCACAGAGTGCTCAGCATCTATAATGTTTCAGGTGACACTTGCACATAAGATTTTCACAAGTCAGAGTGGTCTAAATCCGGCATGCATGCAATTAGGAAGATTGGGACGGGTAAGAACAATCCACAAGAATATGAAGAAAGAGATAAGGAAATGTTACAACTTATCCAAGCTAAGATAACCATACAGCTAATGTTTTGAGTCTTAACTATTTAAGTTTGAGTGTTCTTTTGGTACAATACCTACCTAAATTATATGTTGAAGAAATAAAGACAGAAGGGATACTCACCCGCCGCCTTAGCTTCCTTAATGTTCTCACCAACATTTCAGGATCACGATGTATGCCAACCCAGCAGCCATTAACAAAAATCTTTGTGGCTTGAGGTATAACGGCAGGGGAAATTTCCTACAAGCAAGATACATATAAAAGTGTCAACAGAAAGAATAGAGAGAACAGAGAAAGTCAACGTCCATTATACCTAATAGTGCATACCTCAAAATTTTCTGTACCCCATTCTTCCAAAAATTCTAAGATTGGATATGCAGCTGATCCCACTGTTATGTAGACCATCAATGCAAGGTTCTTTACAAGTCCGCATGCCTGGTGTAACAACAGAGCAGAATTTAAGAATCGCATATGAATAAAGATTACTTACATATTCAGAAATTTAAAGCACAATACTTACTTGCCCTTCAGGCGTCTCAGCGGGACACATCATTCCCCACTGTGAATTGTGCAATTGCCGGGGTTTGGCCAATTTCCCTGATAAAAGAAAGCTCCATTCAAGGGAAAGAAAAGCAAAATTCACAATAACAAGCCACAAAATATAACTATACGTATATACCATGGCAGAAGCAAGACAGTAGTTTTACCTTCACGCCCTATGGGAGAATTTAGCCTTCGCAAGTGTGATAAGGTGGATGCATATGTCAAACGATTTAACACCTGTTACAAAAATACAATGTCAGTGCATGAATTAACTACTTGATTTTATCTGATTGATATGCTTAAATCTAGGACCTTGACAACCTACCCACCACCCTTAAAAACAAGCTTAGCAGAGAAACAACCTTAGCAAGGAATGATGGGATTAGAACTATCAAAATAAACAGCCGAAATTAAGACTAATGTTAATTACCTGCGACACTCCAGCCCTTGTCCCAGCTGCATTTGCTTGCCCCCAGTTCCCAGTAGCAAGTGAATATTTGAGACCACTGGTAATCGTTTTTGCTTTAATCGCAAATTGCAGGTTGACATCCTTTCCATTATCAACGCACTGCACCATGCGTGAAATAATTATGTATGAACCCAAAGAAATAATCAAACAAACTTAACCAAGTCAGGGTTAACGTAACGAACCTTCTGCACATAACCTTTGACATCCTTGGTCAACTTCCTGAATAGCTGCAAAACATTTGACAGCAATTTTTTTTAGAAGACGATAAAAAACATTAAAGAGAAAACAAATTTCAAATGACCTCCAAATTACACCAAAAAAAAAACTAACCGATCTAAACAAGCTTCCGAGTAAGGGACCAGCAAGATCCAGCCTCTTGTTGCCATAATGATCCCTATCATCTTCTGCCCTCCGACCAAGTGCACAAAGTAGAAGCCTGTGAATGATATATCTGGTACAAAAACAGCGTATTTAGTACACAATTCAGAGGCCACCCCAATGCGAATGCATATGTTGCAAGAGAAAACCATACCCAAAGTAGTAAGCTTTCTTGGTCTCACAGAACTCCCCGACACCAACATGTGGAAGCATTTCCTTTTGAAGAATATCTCTCGCATACCTGTACAGAGGATGAAGAAGATAACCTCAATGAGGACTATAGAAGGTTATGCAAAACATCTTGCGGTCCATGTAAAAGTACTATGATAATACATACTTTATCCTCTTGTCCCTAGGTACCCCAGCTGTTGCACCTCTTTTACCAATATAATCTAGAGCCACCTGTAGTGAAAGAGAGAATAATAAACCATCAGACAGAAAAAAAAACACACACCTCTAAGCATTAAACCACAAAAGAAATTGAGAGAGCGAGAGAAAAGGACCTGCTGATTCTGAATAACAAATGCTTCTTCCAGAGAAGGACGAAGCAACTCCATCATTTGTGTATCAGAAAAATCATAACATATGTGCTCCAATATGTCTTTATCTGCTACAAACCCGAGAGCCCGGAAGACAATAATAATGGGAATTTCAGATCGAATATACGGAAGAGTAGCACGGATGTACTGTCCCGAAGAACCCTATAATAATATAAATGCATACAAAGTTACAAACCCATATCAATAAGAAAACTGCAAACACAAAACATCAAATATCACAACTAATTCCAGTTGTTTCTTTGAAAAGCACAGCAAATTCCATTACCCCTTTAGAGCTAGTCCGGGAAAGCATCCGCACAAACATGGTACTGGGGGGTCTGTTTTGGGACTCCGCCATAGACCGCACTTCCCCCACATAAGCATATTTATTGGGCTGCCTCTTCTTGAAGACATAGACGTGGTTCGTGCTCATCTTCTCCTGAGCAATTAACACCTTCTCACTCCCATTAATAATGAAATACCCGCCTTGGTCATAAGGGCACTCCCCCAGCTCTGTCAAGTCCTTCTCTGAATTTTGATACAGTGTACAGTAACTAGAACGGAGCATAATTGGGACCTGATAACAATACATAACAAATCAGTAGAGTTGAATTCACCCACTATTATCATTAGTATCAAAATGTTCACATTACACACCTTGCCAATAAACACTTTGGTGAAGTCCTGAGTCTCAGTGAGTTCTTCACCGTCATGTCCTTTCTTTATAACCCTCTTTGTTACATCCACATACAAAGGCGCCGAGTACGTTAAGTTTCTCAACCTAGCAGCCTTGGGAAACAAGGTTGCAGTTTCACCATCCGACTCAGTCATCATGGGCTTACTAAGATAAATCTGACCGAAGCTGATTTTGTATATCGTCTGCCAAAAAGCACAAAAAATGCTTCAAATTCTACTCGCATTGCCTACTAAATAGTTAACTGTGATAAACTAAACCCCAATTATTAACCCTAGAAAACCTACCTCTGCAAAATCGGGCTGGTGACCCGGGTTATGCTGCGATTCGGGTCGGATTTCAATATCCGCGGCCTCGTCCACAATCTCCTGCATTGTGTTCTGAATGAACTCATCGAACGAGTCCAGCTGCTGTCTCACTAAACCCTTTTCTTCGAAATAGGCTGATATCACCGCCCACGCATCTTCCTGCGTTATCTCATCTTCGTCATCATCGTCGTTGTATTGCTCCTCATACTCTGGCTCTTCGTCCATGACGGAATTGGAAACCCTAGGTCTAGTTTGATTCCGATTTAAGTCTCCGATTAGACAACGGTGAAGTGAAACCCTAGCAGAGCTTTTTCACTGGTCAGGTTCGTCTGGGTTTAAAAAATGAGAAAATAGACGGTGGGAGAGAACTTATATTAGTGCCGGTACTGGCGCTAGGGGTATAAATGGTTTTTGGCGCTGTTGGTATAATAGAGGCGGTTGTCCGTAGTTCTGTACCGTGTTGCATAGTTGCCTAATTGGGAACTAAGCAACTATGCGAAGTTCTATACGACATAAAGTTTTGAGTTTGACTCCACCATCAAACCTATATGTTTTTATTTCAAAGAGAAAAATAAGTTTTAGCTCACGAGTCACGACTAGTGGCAAAGTCTCTCTTCGTAAATGAGATGTTTTGAGTTCGACTTTCGTTAGTCTATAAATTATAAATAATAATAAAATAAGCTTTATATAGATAGGATTTATCTGTCAATAATTACCAATAGAATTGTAATATTTGAACGTCCCAAATTAAGAATTTAGGTTCTTGGTATAAGCGCCAGAAGATAGTATTGTAATATCACTAGGTATAGGCTCTCTACGACATAACACTTTGTATGATTGGTAATTATGTGTATTATTGCCTCCATATTAGAGGTTTATCTAAAAATACATAAAAGCCTTTTGGGTCATGGGGGTGGTTAGGGCCTTTATATTATGGACTTCCCTTCTTTATTCTAAGCATGTTGGTTAAAGATGCCACTTAGCATGTTATTTCCTTTGGGCTTCAGGCGCATCTAACTAGAATCAACAAGTACATAGAAAGAACTTGTACATTTTCATGATGGAAACATGACATACACTCTATAGGAACGTTGATCATGTGGCATACATGCATTTGATCACATAATCTGAATGGATCATAGTCATACATGAATACATGATACATGAATATCACATGGTTTCTGAATTTGTATATAGGTGATTGCCTCTGTGCTTATTTGTATGTAGCTACTAGCTACTAGCCTACTAGCTAGTCACAGTCCTAATATTTCCTACCAGTTCCAACTTTCCACAATATCTACGTACGACCTTCAATCAGAAGCCGTTAAATTGGAACCTTAAATCCACGTGGTTAAATCTGGAGATAGATGGGACCCATTTCCTTTGTAAATTTGTTTAACTAATTAAGCTAGCTCGTTTAGCTGTCATAATATCATACATGCTGCTTATAAGAGCATAGATAATTAATCTTCCAGCACTTTATAGGTAACCAAACCATGTTTGTCATTGAAATACAAAGATTACAAGTTCCCCAACCCCTATCTGTCTTCCTAACACAACCTCTTTATAAGCTGAAGCATTGGCTTCACACTGCTTCATTTGACTCGCAACAATGATCACCACCAGGAGGATCTTCACCTTTCTGCTCAGGCTACTAGCCTTGGCTGCAACTCTGGTTGCCACCATTGTAATGGTTACAAGCCACGACTCTGCAAACGTCTTCAACTTAACATTCACGGCCAAATACAGCAACTCACCAGCTTTCAAGTAAGTCTATAGCTAGCTAGCTTATATGCAATAATGCAACCCTTTTCGCCGATAGAGCTCTTCCTAATTCGCTTCTGATCATAACATGTTAAAGGTACTTTGTGATCGTGGAAGCAATTGCATGCGCATACAACCTTGTCATTATGCTTCTTGCTTCCAAGGGCTCGCTTTGGCGCTTGGTTATCATCATCGACGTGGTAAGTGCATAGAACAAATTAAAATCCCACATCCGAAATTTTTTTCTCGACTTGTTGTGGATCAGTTAGTTTTTGATTTGTACTTGTGCAGGTTGTAGCCGTGTTACTTGCTTCAAGTGTGTCATCGGCCTTTGCAATAGCAAGTGTGGGGAAGAAAGGAAACACTCATGCTGGTTGGCTCCCGATTTGTGGACAAGTCCCCAAGTTTTGCAAGCATGTCACTGCTGCTCTCGTTGCTGGCTTCATTGCCGCGATACTGTATTTTCTTCTTGTTATCTATACCCTTTACACTGTTCTCAATCCTCTATTTGTTGTAAAACCTTGATTCACTAGACTGCACAATCTAGTTTGCACAAGGTGGCTTTGTCTATTAGACACCCTAGCTATATATATTTCATCATATATATACGAATCTTGTAGAGAAAGGAGGCAAACTCTTTCTGTTTGTGAACGGTAAACTGAACCGCACACAGCTTCAAAACTCGGGGAAAAATCCTCCAAAGAATAAATATTCAGTGAAGAATCTCAGTTTCCGCAAAGAATATATACTAAATTAAATTACATTCATAGAAAAAGCAATGATCGATGCTCAATCATCCAATTTATGCTGACATTATTGTTGTCAAGGCTAGGATACAACGAAAAGCAAAGAAAGTAATGTTACAATTAATCCTTGGGATTTCCTGCCTAGCTCTCTAGAAATGGTGGTGACAATTGTTGTCAAGATTACAATAAGACATAAAATTACAGCAAATAAACTAATGTTACAGTCGGGATTTCCCGCCAGTGGCATCCCAACATTACAGAAGAAAGTAATGTTACAGTCCTTGGGGTTTCTGATCCCCAACCTAGCTAGCTCCATCTTCTTAGTATCGCTAATGATCGAATGCTTCCTTCCTTTGCAAGCATTAGACTTGCATAATCTGCAGACCAAAATTGAAGATCATCTTGACCTCGGTTTATTTCATTGAATAAGCAAACAATAGGGAAACATAAATCTTCCCTTATTAAACAAACGTACATGCGGAAAGCACAATTATTTCCGTTGAAGGCAAGGGTCAGCATCTTCTGTTGTCTGCGCATGATCCTCCATAATGTCGAACTGGGCGACATAACTCTGTAGGATACTTTCTGTATCCATTCTATTAGATTCCATAATCTGTAATTAAACAAGAAAAACCATCAGGAAACTTATAGGCCTTGTCTCCTTAAACTGTCATTCAATAAACAAGGCAACGTATGAGAGAGAGAGAGAGAGAGACCTTTTCTATGTCGTAAGGCAGTGGATGATCATCATTTGTCATAGGACCCCAGAGCTTTACAGTCATTTCTGGTCCACAAGTTGCAATAATCGGCAAATGTGGATGAGGCTTGACTTGAAATGTTTTACCCTTGATAACACGAATGAGTTTAGCTCCATTCTTCTTCCAGATAAATATATGGCCACAGCTACTCCCAGTCATGACATAATCATCATTTGGGCCAAAAAAGCTCACTCCTGTTGTAGAGAAGTCATTTCTATGTCCAAAGAAAACTTGTGGCTTGTCAATGGATGATTCAAACCCCATGTTCTTCTGGAACAGATAAACGAGATCGTTACAGTAATTCACAACTAGCTCACTCGAGTTAGAGTAAGCCAATCCAGAGACCCAAATGCCACTCGTCTTGATCAGGTGGTCTGGGCAAAATATGTCCACAGGTTTATCTAAATTACTTGATGCATCTCCCTGTTGTAATTTTCGGATGTCATACACACGTGCATATGCATCACTACCTCCTGTGCAAAAGTAATTGGCATTCCTGGGATCAATTACGATATCAGTCAACACCATTTCCTCCGGATTGTACCTCCCTTTTGACAGGCGGGAGCAACGGAGGAGCTCTTTAGCACAATTGCTTCGCAGGTCAAACTGCAAGGACAAATATTTTCAATTTAAAACCAGTTAGTCAGTGGGGAAAGTTTTACCCGATACATCAAGTAGACTAGATCTCAATACCGAGGTAGACTAGTTCGAGTTGTATCGAACTAGTCTACCTTTGTATTAAGCTAGACTATTTAATGTATCGAACTAGTCTACCTTTGTATTAAGCTAGACTATTTAATATATTGGTATACTAATGTACCGTAGACGAACCCAGTTAGTGGAATGTAAACCTTGCCCTTCAGAGCATATCAGCAATTGTTACGTACCTCTCGAACGAAGCCATCCTCGCCACAACTGTAGAGTCTGTAGGGATTCCCAGGCTCGACAGCGAGCTTGCAAACACTAAAACGGTACCTCCCCAAGCTCTTTGTATGAACTCGACCATCCTCCAAGACTTCACCTAGCCTCACCTATAATGAAGTGATGATCAATAATCAAAGTAATCCTCTATTTTTTCTTTTCTGTTTTTAGCAAAGCGTAGGTGTTTAGCACAGACCACCACTACAGAACTAATCCTCTATTTCATTAAAGAAATAAATAAACAAAACTATGTAACAATAGTAGTAACAAAACTTAGATTTAATGAGGAATGAATATATGGTATACAAGTACTCACCTGACCATCGTAAGAAGCAGTTGCTATTCTCTTATTATCAGTGAGAGGAATTATCTTGGTATCGAGTACAGTGGAGTGCCCAGAATCATAAAGAGAGTAGTCTAGTTCTTGTTTCCCAGTTCCAAACTATGATTGATTTGTCACCGGAACCTGACACAAGGAGGTTGCCGCCGGAGTTGAATTCTACAGTCTTTACCTGCGCACTGTATCCATCTAACTCCTCATAAAGACCTAATCGGCTTACGATACTCTCATTACCAGAGAACCGGCGAGTAAAGCGTCTGGAACCAAGTAGACCTGTCTCTCTATTGTGAAAACTATCCCAGAACCCAACCATATTTTTCAGATTTTCTAAACCTTGTGACTGATAATCCTCAAAGCTAAATAATAAGCATAGACTAGTACTGCCACCGATCCTTTTCCTAATTGGATTAGAACAAGGAATCTTAAATTCACAACCAAAAAAGTAAGGGAAAAGAAGAAATCATGAAAACAGAGCAACAATTGTCCAAAAAACAAAAAAAAACAAAGCAACAGAGTCATCATCATCCCCTCCATCCCTTCCACCTCCAAAACAGACTGGGCTAAGCCTCTGTGGAATAGACCAAAGCAACTACGGCAGGAACGAACGAGCTTCTGGTTGCTCGTTCAATTTGTTCATCGTACAGACTATAAATAATGTATTAAGTTGAATGGAGATCAACCAAGATTTCCTAAATTGCTTTGCGTGGTGGTGAATAAGAGTTGCACAAAAAAATCCCACGTTATAATTTTATAACCATGTCATATGAATTCACCGGAGACAAAAACCTCATTTGGCCAACTACACTGGAATATGAAAATCTCAGCAAACAAAATCTTAGAAGTAAAGAGTTTTATGATAAGAGAACATGTAAAATCTCTCTCTCTCTCTCTCCCTCGGTTGTCAAACAGGAACTAAGACAAATTTCTCTCCCGCATGAAAGATTCTATCTTCTCTACATCTTCTGGAGTATCAACACCGTGAGCCTCATGATCAACCTTGATCACCTGTGAGAAAAGTTTCGAAACGAAAAATATTATAGAGGAAAATAAAACTAGTACGGTTTCACACTTTCACATACAAATTTTTTGCAGGTTCAAACTCCAAACACAGAAGCAAGGAAAGCATGCTTCGTTTCAAACAAATGCACATACATAAAATTGTAACGGGCATCAACAATATGGGAACTTATATCTAGTTTTGAATTTATACACATATTTGACTACCACTCAGACTCTGATAGGCCTTACATCTAGTCTGGTATATATCAACATTAAGCTCACTGATAAAGAGGAGAGAGATAAATCGATAAAAAGAATGAAGGAAAATTCCCAAGGACTTCAACTGTTATTTACCTTCATCTTATATCCATTCTCAAGGACTTTAAGCTGCTCCAAATCTTCTTCTAGTTGTAACGGAGTAGGTGAGAGCTCCGGATATATCCTCAAGAACTTTGTATCATAGCTCTGGCAAGTCAGAAGATGGAATACAATGATGTAGATATATAATTACATATAGACATATTATGGCTCAAAAGTCCGGTAACATATTAATATGTTGATACCTGGATACCAAGATGAAGTAAATATGGAAAATGTGGGGTGACCTTGCCTGACCTATTTTGAAAACACAAGTACGATAAATTTTATCAAGCTGCTCAAGGGTGTCGTGTAACCTATGTTGTATTACAGATTTAGTAATGTCTACTGTAAAACGTACTTGTTATAGGGGATTAAACCCCTAGAGAAATAGATTGCATAACCATGATTGTCCACCACACACTTTACTCGATTTGGATCAGAAGCATCTTCAGGTTTCAAAGAAGTAACTGCAGTGCTAAACACAGCATCAGGGGAAGCCTAACAGTAATCAAACAAAACAAGAAAAAAAATCAATTCAACAAACATTCAGGGTGAAAAACAAATGAACTTAAAGTAAGAAGAATATAAATCTCTAACTACGTAATAATTTGGACTGGTTGATTGTCACAAGTATGATATTCTAATTGACAGAACAGTTGAGTTGAAAAGAGAACAGAAAAATAAAAAATGACTAACAAACATTGTTATTTGATTCGTGTTCCTTGATTCATGTTGAAGGAGCAAAGGTGGTGAAGTAACATGAGAGGCAAAATAAGTTACCTGCAGGGCCATGATGACCCCATCTATTATCTCGGGATCTATCAGAGGCTCATCCCCCTGAATGTTAACAACAATGTCAAACTTTTTCGTAAGCTTTTGGAGCGCCTCAGTGCAGCGTTCAGTTCCTTCAGACCACAATTTAAACAATTAATTCAAGTTCTCTAATAATTAGCAAAGTAAAAAATGTAAAACCGAGCTGCTTACCATTTCTGCAAGCTTCTGATGTCATTATGACATTAGCTCCAAAACCTAAACAGCATGCTGCTATTTTCTTATCATCCGTAGCCACAACTAATACAAAATATATAACAAGTTAGAGCTAATCATCTTGACAACGGAAATATATTAAAGACAACATATGCATGTGTTGAGCTCGACTACTGGACATACCAAGTTGGTCCAGCTTGGTTGCAAGTTTTGCTCTTTCCCATGTCCTCTAGAATCATAACAAAATAGTTAAGCATATCATGGTGGCATCTTCTCCACTATAAACTAAATATGAAAACAATTCAAGAGCAAAGAAACATAGCTTAATCAAGGATCACATCCACAACTTTATGCATTCTACAGAAAGCAGGAGAACATAATGTTCTACCTCCTCTTTGAGATCACTCATCACTGACATTTGTATTTGTCAACAAAAGCATTGTGCTGAATAGGAGTACAGGACCCAAAGGAATCAACGAGATTCAATAAGCAGTCGGTGTTAATGCAAAGAGGTTCATTTGCTCACATCTATGGCCAAAAATCTAACAATCGAGAATTCAATCCGGAAATGTGGAAGAAACCAATATATCTATGTTCAAAAGCAAGAAACCCCTGCTGCTATTCAATTTCTTGTCAAAACATGCAGCTGACAACAACAGTTTCAGCAAAATGGTCACCGGAATATTATTGTGATGGGGTTCAAATAAAGGATTGATCTTTGATCATCAACACACAACCTCCATTAAGTCTCAACTTCCTCATTGCCAAAACTTGAAACTCATAGAAAGCAAACAAAAAAATTGATAACCCCATTTTCCAATTGGTGTCCACCACCCAATTAAACAAGCTTTGAAGTTTGAAATTGAAATCCTTCTTGAACTGATTAATCAAGTACTCTCTTATTGAATTTTACTATATAATTTCCTAACACTGATAATATCTGAGTAAATGAATTCGAAACTGATACATGCATAATCAACTTGAAGAAGAAAGATTATAAGCACCTGGATCATGGGTTTTCCGAGAATAGGCACCAGAGGTTTGCCCGGAAATCTGGACGAAGCGAAACGAGCCGGTATGATTCCGACCACTCGGCTCCGAAACCTCGCCGATCGGCGCCTGGAAACCACCGTGTACGCTACCGTCACTGCTGCCACAGCCGCTCCGGCGAGTAGCCATGAACCGGTGGTGCTTTCAGAGGAAGAGGAGCCCCTCATGATTCAGTGGATCTGAGTAGCGTTTTCTCTGATCGGTGGCGCGTGAAGTTGCACTTAAGTGTCTGCGCGTGTCTTAAGAGGAGTCTGATATCTCGGCGCGAACTGTTATTTTGTGATGGGTATACCAAACGGTGCGTTTAAGTGAAACACAATTCCATCACAGATTCAAATTCAATATTCATGGACACCAAACTCATCTCACCGCCAAAATCTCCGGCCTACAAAGCTCTTCTCCGGGCCGGTCCAAATCTGAAGCCTCTCCAACAAGTCCACGCCCACATCGTCGTCTCTGGTTCTCACCGCAGCCGATCACTCCTCACCAAGCTCCTCACTCTGGCTTGTGAAGCCGGCTCGATTCTCTACACTCACAGACTCTTCTTCTCTGTTCCGAACCCGGACTCCTTTCTCTTCAATTCCCTAATCAAATCCTCCTCAAAGTTCGGCTTCCCACAACACACTGTCTTCTTCTACCATACTATGCTTGGTTTTCGTATCCCACCTTCCAGTTACACCTTTACCTCTGTGATTAAGGCCTGCGCCGATCTTTCGGCTCTGAGACTCGGAAAGGGTGTTCATTCACATGTAGTGGTGTGTGGGTGTGGCTCGGAATCGTTTGTTCAGGCCGCTCTCGTTAGCTTCTATTCGAAGTGTGGCGAGTTTGGAGTTGCTCGGAAGGTGTTTGATAAAATGCCGGAGAGGACTGTTGTGGGTTGGAATTCGTTGATTTCGGGTTACGAGCAGAACGGGTTTTCGAGAGAGGCGATTGAGTTGTTTAATGAGATGAAGGAATTGGGTGTTGAGCCTGATTCGACTGCTTTTGTGAGTGTCTTGGCGGCCTGTTCTCAGTTGGGAGCTCTTGGTTTAGGCTGTTTGGTGCATGATGATGTTATCAGGAAGGGTCTGTATATAAATGTGGCTCTAGGAACTTCACTGATTAACATGTATGCTAGATGTGGAAATGTGAGTAAAGCACGAGAAGTTTTCGATTCTATGAATGAACGGAATGTCATTACTTGGACTGCTATGGTTTCAGGGTATGCAACGAATGGTTATGGTACTCAAGCTATGGAGCTCTTTGGCGAAATGAGAGCTCATGGTCCTCGTCCTAACACAGTGACATTTGTGGCGGTCTTGGCAGCTTGTGCTCATGCCGGGCTAGTTAAAGAAGGGAGGCAGGTATATGCAAGCATGAGGGAGGAGTATGGATTAGTGCCGGGAGTGGAGCACCATGTTTGCCAGGTTGATATGCTTGGGCGTGCCGGGCTTCTCAATGAAGCATATCAATTTATCAAAGAGCTTAATCCGGGAGAGGCAGCTCCACCTCTTTGGACTGCTATGCTTGGGGCTTGCAAGATGCATAAGAATATCGATCTTGGAGTAACAGTTGCTGAGCATCTTTTGGAGGTTGAGCCTGAAAATCCAGGCCATTATGTAATGCTTTCGAACATATATGCATTGGCGGGTAGGATGGATCGAGTGGAAATGGTTAGAAACATGATGAAAGGAAGAAGCTTGAGAAAACGAGTTGGCTATAGTACAATCGATGTGAATCAGAGAACCTATTTGTTTAGCATGGGCGACAAGTCCCACCCGGAGACAAATGAAATTTATGAGTACTTAGATGAATTGATGTGGCAGTGCAGGGAAGCAGGGTATGCACCAGAGCGTGAGTCAGTGATGCATGAAGTGGAAGAAGAAGAGAGGGAATATGCCCTTAGATATCACAGCGAGAAACTTGCAATCGCATTTGGGCTAATGAAAACCAAGGATGGTGAGGCCATTAGAATTGTAAAGAACCTCCGAATGTGTGAGGACTGCCATTCGGCAATTAAGTTTATCTCAGTGGTTACCAAAAGAGAGATTATTGTTCGGGATAAGCTTCGATTCCACCATTTCAAAGATGGCTCTTGTTCATGCCTGGATTACTGGTAACAATGGTACGTGACTTGTGATTCTGAGCTGTCAGATGATTTCAGCCATCCTTCTAACAAAGATAACACTAATAAGTGGGTGTATCGCATTGCTCAAATGCTTGAACAACGAGCACAAACGCATGGCAGACTGTTAGGTGCAGTACAAGGACATCAAATGCAATGTTATGACCTTCTGGTCCATCTGTGGAATGGCAATTACCAGTTGGTTCTCATGGAACCTCAAGTACAAGTATGAGCTACCGGATCAAGCTGAACTGAGTTAGGGATGTGTCCTCAGACGATTGGAGGACCTTGTCAATAAGGTGAAACTCAAAGCCTGTTTGGCAGTGCTTTTGGCATTGTCAAAATCACTTTCAAATTATTAAGTGATCTTCATGGCGTTTGAGAGAGATACGTACAAAGTGTTTCTTAGAGAAGCACAAGTATCATTTTTTCCGAATGAAAATGCCATAAACACACTTCTAGTCTACTAGTAAATAACTAAATATAAATGTTAACTTCTTATTACCTCTGTTGCACCATTAATGTTTGCGCTGAAAATTCAGTGTACAGAAACTTATTGCAAGTAAATTCATAGTGGCGTTAAATCCTATTCCGTCCCAATAAGTCGTGTTGGAATGTTACACAATCATAACTCTATGCCTAATTAAATTGTCATTTCCAAGATAGTGAATGTTAAACGTGCAATGAATGAGAGTTTAATGCTACGTGAGTATATGATAATGAATCTAGAGACGTTTACATAATCTTTTATCTGAGAAAACAAAAATCCACTGATGTAATCTATTTTTATATGTGAAACAGTTTTATTGGTGTAAGAGATTCTCTGCCTTCTGAGATTTAAACCCCACTGGGGAGTGGGGACTGGGGAGGAGCCCAAAACGACATGGCAAAACGGCCGAAAGAGACAAATAGACATGGCAGAGCCCACTATGAAGAACCATTATTTTTTTTTCTTTGGGGTTGCCAGACTGAACAACCATTACTATATACTGTAATGTTTCAGCATGGACCAGTAGACTATAATATTTTCTTTCAGTATCTACACAAAATAATAATAAAAATTTAGGCAAATCAGTGGGAAATGTTAAAAGGCTATCTATCCTTTGTTTAGCAATTTATGGAAGTAATTATTTCCAGTAACTGAAAGGACTGTGATTATATTCACTAATGAATTATTTACATACTTGACATGTTAAACTTGTATCTAAAGGTTGCATTTGAAATTAAAGGTGACAATTTGTACATGTCTATAATATAGGTTGAAGATTTACACGAATGCGATGAAAGTTAACGAGGAATGCGATGAAAGTATTACATGCGGCAACTTTTATGAACACGAATACGATATAATTATTAAACTTGTTGTAGGATCACGTGATCGTTTACAACATAGCTTATTAAGAAGTAAGATGTTGTTTTGCATATTTTAAAATGCGGCTTATATGGGTCGTGTAGGGTTACATGATCTGGAGTAGTTTTCCTTTTTCTTTTTTTTTGTGTGTGAGTGTGACACTGTGACTTGACCTTTTATATCTAGGAATGAAAAAATCTACATTTTAAAAGTTATTCTGTTTTGCTTGCTGTCTTTTGATATTAAATCCCTTTTCTCCTCATTACGCATGTGCACTTGGAAAAATTTTTGTATGATACGGTCAGGCCACGTGGCCACTGTGACCGGCCACAGTGATTGGCCACTGTAGAATAAAATAATATTTACGAAATAAAATATTGAATGAATAAATGATAAACTATTCACTGTGGCCAATTACTGTGGCCGGTCACAGGGACAGGTGGCATGACCGTCACCTGCAAAAATTGCTCGTGCACTTGTGCAGTGTGGGACACATCGCATTGGATTCGTCATTGACTCATTGGTCCGCCTATAAGTTTCAAATCTGCATCATACGGCGTCGTCTCGAACAACATAGTCGATTCGGATAAATAATGCAATGCAGATATTCAGTGGTAGGACCCACAAGACCCCCACTTCCCACCAAAAGATTATCCCCGCCAACGCTCTCTCTGGCGCGTACACTCCAACCCCACAACGGACACATTTAGGCTGTTACACTTCTCTCTCTCTCTCTCTCTCTCTCTCTCTCTCTCTCTCTCGTCCAATCAAAATTCAAAACATGCGATATTATAAGCGTGCACGGTACTTAAAGCCCTAAACCCACACAGCACGATTCCACTCCCACCAAGACTCATCAGACTCAGAGAAAAGAAAATGAAAACAAAAACCGAAACTTTAAAGCTGAAACACTTGCTCGACAGAAGCTGAAAAAGCTGAGTGATGAATCTCCGGCAGCGTTCGCAGGCCACGCGCGGTCGCGGACCGACCTACGCGCTGCCGGAAATGCAAGAGCCGTTCAACATAATCCCCATCCACAACCTCCTCGCCGACCACCCCTCCCTCCGCTACCCCGAGGTACGCGCCGCCGCAGCAGCCCTACGCGCCGTCGGGGACCTCCGGAAGCCGCCGTTTGTGACGTGGAGAAACGACTACGACCTGATGAACTGGCTCGGACTCTTCTTCGGGTTCCAAGACGACAACGTTCGGAACCAGCGGGAGCACTTGGTCCTCCACCTGGCTAACTCCCAAATGCGGCTCCAGCCTCCTCCGAACCTCGTCGACGTTCTCGAGCCCGGCGTTCTGCGGCGGTTCCGCCGCAAATTGCTCGAAAATTACAAATCCTGGTGCGCCTACCTCGGCCGGAGATCAAACATCATCATCCCCAGACGCCGCGTGGGCGACGATCTTCGCCGGGAACTGCTCTACGTGGCGCTCTATCTACTGGTATGGGGTGAGTCTGGAAACCTAAGATTTGTTCCCGAGTGTATTTGTTATATTTTCCATCACATGGCTATGGAGCTAAACCAGGTTCTTGATGAGGATATTGACCCGGAAACGGGTCGGCCGTTTTTGCCTACTGTTTCGGGTCACCGTGCGTTTTTGACGAGTGTGATTATGCCTATTTACAAAACTATTAAGGATGAGGTTGAGAGCAGTAGAAATGGCACCAGGCCACACTCGGCCTGGCGCAATTATGATGATATCAATGAGTACTTCTGGTCTAGGAGGTGTTTTAAGAGTCTCAAATGGCCTATTAATTACTCGAGTAATTTTTTTACTACAGCCCCTAAGGATATCAGGGTGGGGAAGACTGGGTTTGTGGAGCAGAGGTCGTTTTGGAATCTGTTTCGGAGCTTCGACAAGCTGTGGGTGTTGTTGATCTTGTTTTTGCAAGCGGCTCTTATTGTTGCTTGGGAGGGGAAAGAGTATCCGTGGCAGGCATTGGAGAGTAGGGACGTTCAGGTGCGGTTGCTGACTGTGTTTATTACTTGGGGCGGTCTTAGGGTTCTTCAAGCGGTGCTTGATGCTGGGACTCAGTATAGTTTGGTAACCAAGGAGACTATATTACTCGGGGTTCGAATGGTGCTAAAGGGGGTTGTTGCAACGACGTGGACTATAATATTTTCGGTGTTTTATGCTAGGATTTGGGCTCAGAAGAATTCTGATGGGAGGTGGTCCGGTGAAGCTAATAAGAGAATTGTTGATTTTCTTTGGACTGCACTTGTTTTTATTGTCCCAGAATTGCTGGCATTGGTTCTGTTTATAGTTCCTTGGGTTAGGAACTTCATTGAAGAGTTAAATTGGAATGCAATTTATGTGTTTACGTGGTGGTTTCACACCCGGATTTTTGTTGGTCGTGCACTGAGGGAAGGGCTTGTCAGTAATGTCAAATACACAATGTTCTGGATTATTGTATTGGCTTCAAAGTTCGCTTTCAGTTATTTCCTTCAGATCAAGCCTCTTGTTAACACGACAAAGACTCTCATGAAGATTAAGGATGTCCAATACAAAATGCATGTGTTTTTTAATGGGACTAATATAATAGCAGTTGTGTTGTTGTGGATTCCTGTTGTTTTGATTTACCTGATGGATCTGCAGATATGGTATGCCATTTTCTCATCCTTTATTGGTGCAACAATTGGGCTTTTTTCACATTTGGGAGAGATAAGGAATATCAAACAGCTGAGGCTTAGGTTTCAGTTCTTTGCTAGTGCATTGCAATTTAATCTTATGCCAGAGGAACAGCCATTAAGTCCTGAACTGACAATGGTGAAGAAACTCCGCGATGCCATGCACAGGCTGAAGTTGCGGTATGGACTTGGTCAAGCCTACAAGAAGACTGAATCAAGTCAAATAGAAGCTACCAGGTTTGCCTTGATATGGAATGAAATCATGACAACTTTCAGGGAGGAAGATCTTATCAGTGATCGAGAACTTGAGCTCTTGGAACTGCCACCTAATTGTTGGAACATTAGAGTTATTCGCTGGCCGTGTTTCCTCCTTGCAAATGAACTATTGCTTGCTCTAAGTCAGGCAAAGGAGCTGGCAGAGGAACCTGATCAGTTGCTTTGGTTGAGGATATGCAAGAGTGAGTATCGGCGGTGTGCTGTCATTGAAGCTTATGACAGCATCAGGTATCTGCTTCTTGTGGTCGTTAAATATGGCACAGAAGAAAATTCCATCATTGCAAATTTGTTCAGGGAGATAGACCAATGTATTGAGAATCAGAAGTTCATGGTTACATACAAGATGTCTCTGCTTCCGCAAATTCATGCCAAGTTAATTTCTCTTATTGACCTTCTGCTGCAATTGGATAAAGATACAAGTAAGACAGTTGATATATTGCAGGCCCTGTATGAACTCTCTGTCCGTGAATTCCCAAGGGTGAAGAGATCCATGGAGACATTGAGGCAGGAAGGCCTGGCAACTCGTAGTAGATCCACTGAAGAAGGCTTGCTTTTTGAAAATGTAATTCAGTTTCCTGATGATGAGGATGCGACCTTCTTTAGGCATCTGCGACGTCTGTATACAATTCTCACTTCTAGAGACTCAATGCACAATGTCCCAGTGAATATTGAGGCAAGAAGGCGCATTGCTTTCTTTAGCAATTCACTTTTCATGAACATGCCCCGTGCTCCCTATGTTGAAAAAATGATGGCTTTCAGTGTCCTGACTCCATATTACGATGAGGAAGTGTTGTATGGCAAAGAAGCTCTTCGAGGTGAGAACGAAGATGGGATTTCCACCTTGTTTTATCTGCAGAAGATTTACGAAGGTGAGTGGACGAACTTTCTGGAACGGATGAAAAGAGAGGGCATGGAGAATGACGATGAACTCTTTACTACGAAGGTAAAGGATCTCCGTGTTTGGGCTTCATACAGAGGCCAGACATTATCCCGCACTGTGAGAGGAATGATGTACTACTATAGGGCACTGAAGATGCTTGCCTTTCTTGATTCTGCATCTGAGATGGATGTAAGGGATGGATCACAGCAAATTGCCTCTCACGATTTGATGAACCAAAATAGTAGTTTGGATGGTGTACAGTCAGGTTTGCAACCAGCTTCACGAAAACTCGGAAGAACAGCCAGTGTTACTTACTTATTCAAGGGTCATGAACATGGCATTGCTCTGTTGAAATTCACATATGTGGTTGCCTGCCAACTATATGGGCAACATAAGGCTAAGGGAGATCACCGTGCTGAGGAGATATTACTTCTGATGAAAAACAATGAGGCCCTTCGAGTTGCCTATGTTGATGAGGTTAAGTTGGGGAGAGATGAGGTCGAGTATTACTCTGTCCTTGTTAAATATGATCAGCAGATCCAAAGCGAGGTAGAGATCTATCGGATCATGTTGCCTGGTCCCTTGAAGCTCGGTGAAGGCAAACCAGAGAATCAAAACCATGCCATAATCTTTACCAGGGGTGATGCAGTTCAGACAATTGACATGAACCAAGACAATTCTTTTGAGGAGGCACTCAAAATGCGGAATTTGCTGGAGGAATTCCAGAACTTTTATGGCATCAGAAAGCCAACTATCTTGGGTGTCCGTGAGAATATCTTCACAGGTTCTGTATCGTCTCTTGCTTGGTTCATGTCTGCTCAGGAGATGAGTTTCGTGACCCTGAACCAGCGTGTTCTGGCAAACCCTTTGAAGGTTCGAATGCACTATGGTCACCCAGATGTGTTTGACAGGTTCTGGTTCTTGTCGCGGGGTGGAATCAGCAAGGCTTCTAAAGTTATCAATATCAGTGAGGACATATTTGCTGGCTTCAATTGCACACTTCGAGGTGGCAATGTGACTCACCATGAATATATACAGGTGGGCAAGGGAAGGGATGTTGGGTTGAATCAGATTTCCATGTTTGAGGCCAAGGTTGCTAGTGGCAATGGTGAGCAGGTTTTGAGCAGAGATGTGTATCGATTGGGTCATAGATTGGACTTCTTTCGGATGCTTTCATTTTTCTACTCAACTGTTGGGTTCTACTTCAACACGATGATGGTGGTACTGACTGTTTATTCATTCTTGTGGGGTCGCCTTTTTCTTGCTCTCAGTGGTGTCGAGAACGGTACAAGCAACAATAAAGCAATTGGTGTGATATTGAATCAGCAGTTCATTATCCAGCTCGGGCTCTTCACCGCCCTTCCGATGATTGTTGAGAACTCTCTCGAACAAGGTTTCCTTACAGCAGTGTGGGATTTCTTAACAATGCAGTTGCAGCTTGCTTCAGTCTTTTACACATTCTCCATGGGAACCCGTACCCATTTCTTTGGTCGTACTATTCTTCATGGGGGTGCGAAGTACCGAGCAACTGGCCGTGGCTTTGTGGTCGAGCACAAGAGCTTTGCTGAGAACTATCGACTCTACTCTCGCAGCCATTTTGTGAAGGCAATTGAGCTTGGGATTATTTTAGTAGTGTATGCCGCTCATAGCGATGTGGCTCGAGGTACCTTTGTTTACATTGCCATGAGTATCTCAAGCTGGTTTCTGGTAGTTTCATGGATGCTGGCTCCCTTTATTTTTAACCCTTCTGGATTTGATTGGCTGAAAACTGTCTATGACTTTGATGATTTTATGAATTGGTTATGGTATTCTGGAGGGGTGTTTACAAAAGCTGAACTGAGCTGGGAAACATGGTGGTATGAGGAACAGGACCATCTGAGAACAACTGGTCTTTGGGGAAAGCTATTGGAAATTATTTTGGATCTTCGTTTCTTCTTCTTCCAGTATGGTGTTGTGTATCAACTGGGTATTACCGGTGGAAATAAAAGTATAGCTGTTTACTTGCTGTCTTGGATATATATGGTTGTGGCTGTTGGGATTTATATAACCATATCCTGGGCTCAGAACAAATATGCAGCGAAGGAACATATCTACTACCGGCTAGTTCAGCTTTCTGTCATATTGGTTATGGTACTTTTTATTGTTTTACTGCTGGAGTTCACTAAATTCAAATTCCTCGACATTGTCTCAAGTCTCTTGGCATTCATCCCTACAGGCTGGGGTATAATTTTAATAGCTCAAGTGCTTAGACCTTTTCTGCAGACCACGGTGGTGTGGGATACTGTTGTTTCCTTGGCTCGAGTTTATGATTTGCTTTTTGGAGTAACTGTTATGGCTCCTGTGGCATTACTGTCATGGTTACCTGGGTTTCAGTCAATGCAGACTAGGATCTTGTTCAATGAAGCATTTAGCAGAGGTCTACAGATATCTCGTATCCTTACTGGCAAAAAGTCTAACTGAGCTGTATTTGGAGGTACTTTAATCTCAAGCCATTGTAGACTTCTGTAATCCTCCATCATGTGTTCAACTAACTTTTACTTTTGCTCGGGACTAGGGATGTGGGTGGATCATCATGTTTATTTGGTGTTCAGAGTCCTATGGATTCATTATGAATTCAAAAAACAAAAATTGATCTGATTGGGTGGATACTTAGACCATTTATATAGTCTGAGTTCATAGAATCGTATCATAGGCTAAAATTACAGAATACTATAAGGGGGAAGGATTCTTTTTTCATCTTTTTAGTTTCTGGCTTTCAGGTTTTCGGTGAATAGGGTTGAAATTATCCTCTTCAACATTGAACTTGAAATATTGTTAAACTAGGCTGACTTTTCGGTTCTGGGATTGAGAATCTGAGAACCAACAACTCTCCCATGTTTAGTTCTAGTTATTGACTTATTGCTGAATAGTGGAAGGTTGAACTCACAACTCTCCTCTGAGAACTAACAACATTGATCACTTGTACTTGTATCCACTTTCTAGTAGTCTATAACCGCAGCCAATCACAATTCTAACTGGATTGTTTTATGTTTCAGGTCCTGATGGGTTCTAGGTGTAAAAGACCAAGTAGACTGTACTTGAATTTCACTGACCAAGGTATTTATGTTTATACGGTTTATTGAATCATATCATAGTCTATGAACGCTGTTTCAATTGTCGCTTGCAATATTCTTAACTGGATTGCTTTTGTTTCAGGTATGAGTGGGGGACTCTAATTGGTGAATTCAGCTGCTGATTTGTACTTAATCAGCACCATCTTCCTCAATCGATTGGGTGTTTCACAATTCCGATTCCGGCTAGGCTAGAGTAGAGATCTTGTAATGAAAATGAAACAGGGTGTATCCCAGTTATTGGTAGAGTGGTGGTTTAACCACATTTTTATTCAGGGTATGGTTCTGTACATATTGTTCATATCTAGTGTAGCTTCTATGCTAGGTTTCAGAGCACCATCTTTTTTTTTTTTTGACCATGTTGCTCCTACTTTTTGATTCAGTTGATTTTACCCCAAGTAGCAATGTCTTAGGAAGATTTTATTACTCACTACTTCATAGCAGATTTGATATTCTTTTTTGTCTCTCCATAAAACATCTCTCAATACATTAACATGAAAAGCACGAATTCAAACATTTGACATACTAATGACTTGAAAGAAAAAAGAAAAAGAAAAATCAATCACAGTTCATCGTTTAGAAATGGAATCATCAGGAAAAGAATTAATATGCTTGTTTTGCTAAAGGACTTGAACCAACAATGGCAACCACGGAGATAGAGACAATAATCACAATGGAAAAAAAAAAAACCATGATCCAAGTATCCAACAATGGCAAACATGGAGATTGAGACAATAATCACAATAGAGAAAGTAGTAATCTTTGGCCAGAAATTGAATGGTATATGAATAAATTCAATTATCAAAAAATTATTTCAAAGTAAATGTCCCTCACAATTCCTCATTGCTGATGACCGGGACTTGTTCATATACGGTAGAATGTCTAAATATTTTGGGAAGAATGCAACGGCCGCCAAACCTCTGCTGCAAGAAAATAATGGCAGCAAACAGCAGACATCCACAGGGGATGATTATGTTCCAGGTAGTGGAGTAAAAATCTGTCTTAGGGTTTGCATAAATATATGAGAAAGCAAGCAACCATGTATAAGCGTGAGCTCTGTAAAGATCATAAGCATGAGGCAGCAGACGAATCATGGTGGTTCCAAAATAAAAGGCACAAGACAGAGCCTGTTCACCCGAGTTGATGAATAAGTTGAACAATATTTGCGGGAGCAGAAAACTGTCCAGGATGAATCCAGCATAAGACTTGAGGTCGTCCCAGAGAGAGTGTTGCGGGTGAACAAGATGCCATAGGTTAGCCACTCGGCGAAGCTTGCGATGAAATGGCCTATACGAGTTCTGGTGAGTATTCACCCACAGGTGGACAAAACAAGTAACCAGAACACCAACTATGTACAATGGTAAAGTCACATAAAGAACCTTCCTCTCAGAATCCATCAAGCTCTTCTGGCTTCCATCACCTTGTCTCGAGGACCAGGTCAGTTGGAGAAGACGTAGCTGCAAAATGAAAGATACCAACATTATCACCCTGACTATTACTTCATTAACTTCAAGCCATCCACCAATTCCAAGAAAAGTATTCTGCTGGCTATGGTTTGGTGCAAGCATTGCTTCAAAGTTGAACAGAAGAGGAATAATGTATCCCAGAGTAAGAACAATGAGCATGACAATTGAAATGAACGGGAGCACATCAGGGTGTTTCTTCACAAAATAGAGCTGCCAGCCCACAAAAGCACATGCAACGGTATTGGAAATCAGAATCATAACAATCTCAAAGTCGATTCTCGTAATGGATGCAGCAGCTTGGTTATGGTAAATTGAAGTCGAAGAGAACTCAATACCGTCAAAATAAAGAGGGTCTGACTTATTCCTCGTGCTTTCAATAGTTCCCTTGACATTTTGGCCATTCTTGGTATCCAATGGAGGAAAGTGTACATCAATTTTGATAGCACAGTCTAACATATCCTTTTTAATCAATTTTTGTTCCTTTGATGGTACGTGCCTACATCCTATCATGCATAGATTACCATAATCTCTATCATATATTCCTTCAGCAGCTAGTTCTGCTTTAGATGGGAAGACATCATGAAAAAAACGGGCACCACGTGTGAAGCTCAACTTATAGCTAATGTTCATCGGACTGCTATGGCTCTTCTTCCGACGACTTGGTACTTCTGTTTGCTGCGGTTTATCCCAAAACCGGCGTCCATAAATCCGATCATCATCAACAAATAATGGGGATGAATAACCCCATGCAACTTGTCCTTTGTTGTTGCTCACTCTCATGTCAAATTTCATGTCTGATGAATACTCCTCAGGGTATTTCTTTCCTTTGCCTCTCCCAGCCCTCTTTTCCGCACATGTTTTTCTCAGGGTATCATTCACAGAATACTCATATTTGTATTCTAAGAGTTTCACTACCCATCCTGACAAACCTTGGAACCCAATTTTTCCGAAGTAACCTGAATCACTCACTTTTTTGTCGCTCCAAATTTGCCCCACAACAGCAGACCTATTTTGTAACGATAACCTTACTGGAAATCTCAAGCTGAGTTTAGTTGAGCAGTCTCCAACAAGAGCACTAGTCAAAGATTCTGTAAAATTCAAAATCCGGCATGCAACAGTGCATAGACGATTCCCCTTCTCATCCCATTCCCCTTCAGCAATGAAGGTTGTGCTAGGTACAAATGGAAATCTTATGTTTTCATCTACGGTAGAGTTGGAAAAACCCAACAACATCTGCATTTTCCTCCCCTCTGTACACCGAGAACCATAAAAAACCAAGGAGCTGGGTACATATCCAACATTGCCACCAAGAGGATTGCAATTCACACCCCCACAATCACTCCCATATACCAATTCATATCTTTCAAGACGGTTGCCAAGCAACCTACACAAACCACGGGTGGAATCGTTCAAATTTTTCAGAGCTATACTCTCTCCTCTATCAACACTACTTGGAAAACCACTCAGCCTATCTTTCCCAACAAATGTATACTCATAACTAGATTTCACAGAAAAAGCCAACATCAAAATGGGATCAAAATAATTTGAATCATCCTGAGCAACAACACTTTCTAAAGTCCCAGTAATTAAACTATCATAAATACTTGACCATTTCGGATAATTAAGCTTAACAACAACACTATGCTTAAAGCTACCTGCATAGTACATGGACCAACTTTTTCCAATCATACACAGCTTCTTTGAAGATTCCGAATAATACCCTTCCAGCCTAATGTTCACTACGCCCCTGCTGATCGGAACTCTGGGGCCCCTGAAGTTACCCAACCTCAGACTCCGGCGAGTCGAATTGCCCAAAAGAGATTCAACGGATTGAAGATGCATAGTTCCTTTGACACTGAAAATGCCATCAGTGACGGTTCTAGCTACATGGTTGGGCCGAAAGATGAGAGCTTTGTGGTAATCCAAGCTTTTCCGGGTTTGATTGAAAAGCCGATCGCCGCCGGTGAAGTAACTGCTGTGGAACCCGATGTCTTGGATGGAGAGCCTGGTGAGGAACCACTTGGAGGGGTGTGTGTCCGATTTGGGAACGACGTCGTTGCAGTGTTTGGCGTATAAGGGTTCAAAATCGCCTCGGGTTGTGAAGGTTGAGGCTGTGGTGGTGAAATTGATGCAGACGAACACGAAGAAGAGGGGAGTGAACAGGGATTTATGGGTTTCTGAAGGAGTGGGTGGAGAAATTGTAAGAACCCTAACCCTAGATTTGTGCAATGGAGCTGAAGAAGATGATGGGGAATTGGTCTCCATCGCTCTGCCAGCAATGAGGGAGAGAGCTAGAGAAGACGCCCAGTAACTTTGAGCAGAATATATATACGTTCCATCTCTAAATTTTTTTTTTTTTGCAACTCCATCTCTTTTTTTTTTTTTTTTTTTAATAGCTTGAGGTAATTCTATGGTAAAAACAAATGAGTTGAGGCGTTGAGCCGGTTGCGATTTGCGAAGGTGATCAAACTCGGTTCATATGAGCGGATGAGCCTAAGTTTGAATAATTTTTTTTAAGCTCAAATTCAAGCTCAGCTTAACTCAGTTTTAAATATATTAAAAATAAATAAAATATATCCAACTATTATCATCCAAGCTTTAACAAACGATTTGAGCACGAATATATTCGAGGTGGTTTCTAAAGATATACGTGTTCACAAGCTTTATGAGCTGAACATATTAGTGTTAAAGTTTAATTCGTTTTTCTTATTGAGCTTAATATTAAGTTCAAGTTCAACTAGTTTCTTTTACGAACACGAGCCAAACTCAAATTATATCAAGCCAATTTACAACTCTAGATAATAAAAATAAAAAGCCACAGTAATTTTATGTTGTTTTTCAAGCAGTTGACTAATTATGCCCAAGACAAATTATGTAATATTAACATATTTCCAGTCTCTGAGACTTGTGGAGCATCAATATAGTTACTAGACTATGGTATTGAGACTCAAAAAGCACGGTAAAATTATCAAAAATTTATTTCAAGGTATTTATAGTCCCTCACAATCCCTCATTGCTGGTGACAGAGACTTTCTCATTATCCTTCTCATATACACTAAAAGTCTGTCTTAATCTTTTGGGAAGAATGCAACGGCCACCAAACCTCTGCTGCAAGAGAACAATGGCTGCAAACAGCAGACCACAGCAAGGAATGATGATGTTCCAGGCAGTGGAGTAAAAGTCCGATCCCAAGTTTGCATAGATGTATTTGAGAGCATGGACCCATGGATATGTGCGAGTCCTGTAAAGATCATATGCATGAGGCAGCAGACGAATCATGGTAGTTCCGAAATAAAAGGAAATGGCGAGTGCCTTTTCTCCTGAGTTGAAGAATAAGTTTAGCAGTATCTGCGGGAGCAGAAAGCCGTCCAGGACAAAGCCAGCGTAAGACTTGAGGTCATCCCAGAGAGTGTGTCGCTGGCGAACAAGATGAATAGGCAAATGGTTGCCATGGTTGAGAAGACCGGGAAATGGTCTGTAGGAGCTGTGGTGAGTATCCATCGACTGGTGCACCAACCAAGTAATCAGTGCACCAGCTATGTACAATGGTAAAGTTGCATAAAGAACCTTCCTCTCGGAATCCATCAGGCCCTTCTGGCTTCCATCACCTTGTCTCGAGGACCAGGTTAGTTGGAGAAGCCGTAGCTGCAAAAGGAAAGCTACCAACATCAACGCGCTGACAATTACTTCATTCACCTTGAGCCACTCACCAGTACCAAGAAACTTATCCTGCCAGCTGCGGTTTGGCACAAACATTGCTCCAAAGTTGGACAGAAGAGGAATCATGTATCCCAGAATGAGAACAAAAAGCATCACGATGGAGATGAATGGGAGTACACCCGGGAGTTTCTTCACATAATAGAGCTGCCAGCCCACGAAGACACATGCGAGGGTGTTGGAAATCAGAACCATAACATTCTCCAAGTCAATTCTGGAAATGGACTTTGCAGCTTGATATTTGGTAATGGAACTCGAGGATAACTCCAAAGGCTCAAAATAAAGAGGGTCTGACTTTCTCCTTGTGCTTTCAATAGTTCCGTTGACACTTCTACGATTTGTTGCATCCAATGGAGAAAACTGGAGATTAATTTTCATACCGCAGTCTAGCATATCCTTTTCAATCAAATTTTGATCCTTTGACAATACATGCCTACATGCTATCATGCATAGATTACCATTTTCCCTATCATATATTCCTTCAGCAGATACTTTTGTTGAAGCCAAGGAACCCTGACCAAAGAAATTGAAACCATGTAGGAAGCGTAACTCATAGCTAATATTCACCACACTGCTATGGCTTTTCTTCAGCAGTTTATCCCAAAACCCAACATGAATTCGATCACCATCCACATACAATGGGGATGCATAACCCCATTCAGTTTGCCCTTTACTGTTTTTCACTGTCATGCCAAGTCTTATGTCCGATGAATGCTCATCAGGGTATTTCTTTCCTTTTCCTCCCCCGGACTTCTTTTCATCACATGTTTTCCTCAGGGTGTCATACTCAGTAAATTCATATTTGTAATCTAAGATACTAATTAGACGTCCAGACACACTGTGAAACCCAATTTTACCAAAGAAACCAGAGTCATTCACTGTTCTGTTGCTCCAAATTTGCCCCACAATACTAGACCTATTTCTTACAGACAACCGTGCAGGGAACCTAAAGCTGAGTCTAGTTGAGCAATCTCCTACAACAGCATTAGTCAAAGACTCCGTAAAGTTCAAAATTCGGCATGCAACAGCTAACACACGATTCTCCTTCTCAATCCATTGCCCTTCAGCAATGAAGGTTGTCCTAGGTTCAAAGGGAAATCTACCAAATCCATGCAACCTAGAGTCCGGAAACCCCAACAACATCTGGAATTTCCCATCTTCACACCGAGTCCTACGAAAAACAAAGAATGTAGGTACATATCCAACATCCCCACCAAGAGGACTGCAATTCACACCCCCACAATCACTCCCATATTCCAATTCATACCTTTCAAGACCATAACTAAGCAACATACAAAAACCACGGCTCGAAACACTCAAACTATCCAGAGCTAAACTCTCTCCTCCATTATAACCAATCAAAGAACCATTCAGACGACCTTTCCCAATGAATGTGGGCTGATAACCGGACTTCTGAGATAAACCCAAGATCGAAATGGGCTCAAAGTAATTCTTATCAGCAATACTCTCTAAAGTCCCAGTTACTAAACTATCATAAACACTCGAATTTTTAGGATAATTAAGCTTCAGAACAACAAGAAACTTAGAACTACCTGCAAAAATAGGCGAACCAGTCCCAACCATACAAAGCTTCTTAGCAGAATCTGAATAATACCCATTAAGATCAAAGTGCTGTGAGATCACCGGAGCAGATCTGTCTTTAAGATGCAAGGTCCCTCTGATGATTGAGCCCACATAGTAAGCCCTAAAGTAGACGCCTTTCTGGAAATTTTAAGCCGGTTCTGTTGGGGCTTTGACTGAAAAGCCTGTCGCCGCCGGTGAAGTAACCGCTGCCGATGTCGGCGAGAAGCGAGTTTGAGTGGGAGGTGTCAGAGTTGGGAACGACGTCGTTGCAATGCTGGGAGTATAAGGGTCCAAAATTGGAGGCAAGGGTTGCAGAGGCTGTGGCGGTGAAGAGGAACAAGAAGAAGAGGAGTGGAGTGAAGAGGAAATTATGGGTCTGTGAAGGAGTGGTTGGAGAAATAGTGGGAACCCTAACCCTAGATTTGTGAAATGGAGCTGAACAAGAATTGGGTTCCATTGCTATGCAGTGGAGGGAGGGAGAGAGAGAGAGAGAGAGAGCTGAAGAAGACGCCGATTGCCCTTAAATGGGCGGGTATCTTATGAAATCTTTATTTTTATATTTTTTTATCATATAGTTTTTTTTATATACTTTTTAATAATTCGCAATTATTAAGTCTTTATTAGTACCATTAATTATGCGGATTTTTCCAATTAAGGCATATTACGAATTTACGACATAAGTTTTTGCCGAAATGTTTGGCTCGCATGTAAGTCATGTAATCATTTTTAGCTTGATTAATGCTAGAGAATCATTTAAAAACAAAAAATTATCAGGGAAAGAAACCATCCAAAAGTAAATAAAAAAGGATGATTTAAGAAAATAAGGATATGCATTGTCCAAAAAAAATAAAAATTAAAGATATGCAGAATTAATGCAATATATTATAGTTAATGGAAAAGATGATGTAGAATTTCCCCATTGGATTTTATCATCTTAAATACGTTCTTGCACTCTTTTAACAAAGCTGGAGATGGGATTGCAGCCACCCAGATTGATTTAATTCTTCTTCTTTTTATGAAATCTTAGAATATTGAGATTTTTTTTTTAATGAAATCTTAGAATATTGAGATTGATGGGCAGCTCTTGAATGATTTAACAAATGGAGCTCAAAGTCGAACATTATGGGAATTTAGATCATCTTCCCCACAACAGAAGCTTTGCAGTGAAGTCTTGAGAGTGCGTATATTAAACTCAAGTCTTGCTTTTTATTTCACAAATATTACATGCAAGACATGGTACAAATACAAATACAACATTACAAAAAAAAAATTATATTACAAATATCAACAACCGGGATTCGTTTTTTCTTATCTGGTAAACCAGCAATCACAAAATACATCGACTCTGTATGGATTTATTTATGCACAAAGCAGGAATCTCTTCCTTATATTACAATCTTACACCACCATTTTGATCATTTCTCTGGCCCGATGATGAAACGGTTGCAATCGATTCCCTTAGCGGAAAATGCCTCCACCAGTTTCTGAAAGAGCTTAGCAAGCATAATTTTGAACCCAGTAGAGCTTCCCTTACTGTGTTGATCTTCGGTTTTCTGAAAATCAACAGCACACCCTATTGGAGTCCCCTCCATATATGCCTTACAAGCCATTAGAATATTTTCGGAGCGCTGAGTGAAGTGTTCCATCACAAGCCCCTCAAAATGCTGCACCAACATACATCGTAGTTAGAATTACAAGTCAAAGTAGTAACATGGTACAACCTGATGATCGAGATTCCAGAATCAAGCAATGTACCTTGGGCGGCTTGTGGAGAGTGTACAGCATGGACTTGCAAGTCATAAGGAATGCATTTTCGTTATAGCTCACTGAGTTTTTCTCTCCCTCGGTTCTTCCCGCCTGCTGATCATATCCAGCTTCATTGAAGTATGGCTTGTCGTTGAGCACGAGGGCTTGAAGGGAGAGAAGAACTTGAAGAATGGTGGAGCTCCCAGGATTCCAAACTTCACTCCCCGTACCCGTCCATGTATTAAGAAGACTGAGACAGACCTTTCCAGACTCATACAAGTTCGGGTTCACACGTAGCCCACCAGAAATGTAGTGTACCGTCTGCATAGAATTTCAGGTTCATACTTATCATCACTCACTATAAAAATTAACAACCATAACTGTACAATAAGAACTGCACAACTAGTCGTATGTAACAACTTACGGGCGGTTCATGAGGATACTCTGGTGGAAGATAAATGTCAAAGAAGAAAAGCCCATCATGATATGGAGTTCCAGGTGCACCAACAATGGCTGCCCGCAGTAGATCCATCCTTTCCTCAAAGGCGCGGACATAGATTTTTTCTGTTGATGTCAGCAAATTTAGTTATACTATCTATAAGTTGGCTAGTAAGTGGTTAATTAACCAAAGACACCAACACATATTAGAGTTAAATAATATGAAGTGCTAACCAGGAAGATCTTTCTCTAAGATGCTCCACTCTAGCTGAACCTTCTTCATCCAACCTCTTTTCACCTATGAGGGCATTACAAGGACTATCATGATTGGAGACTATGAATGTACGAAAGGGTATGTTTATAGAATAATCGCATCAAGCTGCTAACCTGAGATAATGCCAACTCCTTGCTGGCACCATAGAAATGGTGATCTGCGCAATCAGCAACCATGTCAAACTGCCTAAACTGATCTGTATTCTCCTTATCTTTCAAACGTGGAAGATTTACATTCCTTTCAATTTGTTCACCTTCAAGATCCAAACTTGTATTGCCAAATGTCTCCGACTCAGACATTGAATGTGGCTCAGTGCAGGTGTCATGAGTTTCTACATGTGAGATCCCAGATTCTTTTGCAACTTCAGAAATAGAGACTGATGGAGAAGGAATTGAAAGTGATGTGGAGCCATGGGATCCAAAGAGACTCACAGCAATGCTGGAGAAAAATCCAATGGCCGCTTGAGGAAGGAAATAGGAACTAGACTCGCTTGTGTACTGTTTGCAACTTTTAGTTGCATCATCCAAGTTCAATGAATCCTGAACATAAAAAAAAATTCAGCTTGTTGTGAGAAAAGTCCAGATTATACGGGTTCTCCACGGATTTTCGGTGTTTGGGAAGCAATATTGTCAAGTATTTGTTGATTACAATCGTTTCATGTACTTATTTTAACAAATTTTTTTTTTAAGTTTTTAACATCAAATTACTAGTTACATGCTTTAAATGAAATGAAAACCTAATAAATGGCGCATAGAGAGAAGGAGAGACGGATACACCTTTCCTTTCTGGTTATAAGGTTGTTTTTCATGTTGAATCATCTCTTGGTTTGATTCCTCAGTGTGATCTTCTACACTAATTGTAGATGAACCTTCAAGTTTATCAAACCGGAAAATTTCACAAGGGGCCACCTGTAAGAATGACCAGCAAAGAACTTAAAAAGGATTATGAATAATAAATGGGAAACCAACATCATCTAGGAATCATTTATCACGCAGAATGAAGAATGCACAAAACAGTAAGGATTACTTAAAGTTATACCTTGCTTTTAATACCAGTAGCCCATCTCACTTCTACAGCACCATCGCTGAAGCCCAAGACATTGCCGATGCAAGATAGGTAACGTTTATCAGTGTAGTCTCCACCAAAGTTCTTCTCTCCCGGAGCAAGCTCCTCGGTCATGTCAGTCCTTGTGCTCAGATAGTTTTTATCAGCTTGTTCATCAAACTGATTCTGGACCATCCTGAACACATAATCTCCAAAACAGTATGAGTAATCTGGGTGCTCAACAAGTTCATAAGCACTTACAACTTCCTCCATCTGCTCTCCCTCTGAATTATTTGCTTCAGGTGCAGTGATAGTTTTCCATTGCACCTTTACTGTTCGTTCCTTTGCATCCACACCCCGCACAACACCCCATTTTTGGCTGCTAGACAAGTTTGGATCATCATAAGTTCCCTTTTCCAGGACAAACTGTTCAGGCCAAAATTCATGATCATTTACAACACTGACCGGAACTAATGTCTGTGAATCCACTTCCAAAGACTGGCTACCATCTTGCCACAGAACATCAACTTTGGTCTTTGTCTTTGAGACTACAAAGATTTCCTCAATTTTCAACTTGGGATTTCTTCTTCTACATCCTCTTTCTGATGTGTTTTGCTTGTTAATGCGCTCACAAGTAGAAGTCCTATGAGAAGCCTGCTCCGAGAAATCTTTACATTCAGCAATTGAAAGCATACACCAGTCACCAAGCTGCCAATTTGCATGAGAGAAACATGACACCAAAGTCAACTTTTTCGAATCCAGCAGACGTGGAGGAGCAGGAAAATTCGAATCACAACCTACGAGAATAGAGGCAAGCCAATCAACATACACTAAACCTCCTTCCAAAGAACAAACAGTTCCTTCGTCTTGATTTTCCCTCCAGTTACCACACAACCATCTAGTTGATTTCGAAACAGTTGAGAGCCCAACCTGTACTCTCTGTCCTGGATAGTATGGGTACTGTGGATCTTCAAGTATGTTTGGGGAGACGGGTACGAGCTTCTCTGGATCCACAGCAGTGACCTCACACTCTGTGCCATTGTCAAAGACAACATTAACACAGTCGACTACTCTGTCCACCCTTCCAAGCCATGGTCCACAAACAACATAATCCCCCACCGAAATGGGACGGATCTTTGACAGATTCTTTGAGTTTACATCTTTTATTACATTTCCATTCACACTCTCCAATTCAACAGACATCTTAATGCCAATCACTTTTCCCATCTGTCCAGATGGATCTCTTACAGAGCACACCATGTCCCCATACATAAATCCCCTCTCGAATGAGAGAAAGTCATCAATTTTCCCAATGCTAGCCTCCAGGCTAGACAATAGGCTGCTGGCATGCCCACCAAAGAAAAAGTCATTTCCCTCTTGATCCTCATTGCTACCAGTCTCACTACAACTGTCCCAATCAGAGTCACTAAGAAGCACATCCATCTTTCAGATGCCTATCAGAAGATACCCATGTACAACTTGGATTAATTCAATCATATAACTACAAGTATGCATGCTTATGCATTTACAGCATGTATATGTGCATGAATGAAACACGATTACGGGATAACAAAATAATAGAAAAATAAAAGGAATGAAACAGTAACAATTCCTTGCAAAGAGTTCTCACCTGAGTTGCAAATCAAGAACAAAATAATCAGTTCTCCAGAGAAACTTGGATAACCTTCACTTAGTTGCAAGATATCAATGGTGTCGAAGAAAGGACACAAACCTGAACAAATTACGTGTATATTTGAGCAACTTAGGATTTGTTTAAGTATAATGAATGCTAAGTTAGATATATGTGGGAAGAATGAAAAAACATAAAAGTAAATACAGAGTAGTACTGTCAACTACATACCTTCTACCACGCAATGTATCAATTAGCACCGTCTAATCTTATTTTTCTGTTGAAACCCGTAGTACGCACTGCTACAAGGATCAGTAGTTTGTATAGCCTTAAAGAGATAAAATGATGATAATTACCAACAGTTCGCGGTGGATATTTTCCAGGATAATGTGTCAGTATCTCCAGTAGGGTATTTTCACCACTAAAACTGGAGATCTAATGCCAAAGGAGATTTGCCCGAGGGCGGTAACAAGATTACAAGAGTCAACGAAGGACTCAAAATGCCAAAGGAGATTTGCCCTAAAAGGGTAACAAGAGTCAACAGATGACTCGAAATGCCAAAGGAGATTTGCCCAATAGGCGATAGGTGGAGAGAAGTTTTGACTAGAGGAAACTTTCCCAGGAGAAACTTCAAAAGGAGATTTTTCCAACTGCAGAAGTATCAATCAATTGCAACAGCCAGATGAGATCTTTCCTAGAAGTTGAGATGAAGCTTCCCAAAGTAGCAAGCAGAATGCCAAGGTGATACAAATTGATTACAAGTAAAACAAAGATGAACTTTTCTCATCCACTACCCAAGAGAGCCAACCAACGGGTACTTCAGTAACTTTTGCCAAAGGAGATTTGCCCAAGAGAGCTGATTTTTTTTTTTTTCCGGTTACTACAGAGCTAAATTTTCACTTTTTGATACAAAGATAAACACCTACACCAAACCAGATTGAAGATTTTGTCTCTTTAAGAACCCAAACTCTTTTGCCAAAGGAGATTTGCCCCAAAATGATGCCTAATGTTCTGTGAGGGTTTATCCTGCCAAAGGAAGTTAGCCTCATAAAGAGTTCAACTAACCACCAGAATGCAGGAATGAGATTAACAAAGTTCAATCCACCCGACAGAAAACTAATCCCTAAATTACTAAGAGTGGAAGCTGAACAAGCATGTGTAACTGTGAAAGATCTAGAGAGATTCTCTAACAGGTATAGTACACATGCACCCAGCAACAACACCGCCTTAATATCGCATGAAAACACTAAGAAATCTATCAAATATCCACTTCTCAATGCCAAAGGTCATAAGAGCTTCTTTAAACAGCTGAATATTTCCTGGGAACCTGCAAAAGTACCACCTTTTCAAATTTCAGTGAGACAAGGAAATAGAAACAGAGAAGTAAACCATATAGTCCTATGCAGAATTAAAGCAAAAAAAAAATTAGAAGCGCCATACAGGTAGATGCATAAAGGAGATACAGAAACAGAACATCTGATTTAGATGTGCATGAAAGGATTGGGCACAAATGGATGCTTTAACCATAATAACATAATATATTTTGTGGAAATTTTGCACCTTTACCATGTGCCCTTTTTCTGTACCATCTTCAATATGATTAACCAAAATCCAACAAGATTTCATTTCATATGAAGAAATTTAGAAATACTAATTGAGAGAGAGAGAGAGAGAGTCATATGATGCTACAATCTTAAAAGTTGGAGCTTAAAAATTGCTAGAGATTGCATAAAGATTATGAAATATGTATTATATACTCCCTAAGAAGCATTTCAGAAACACAATCCCCATAAGAGCTGCACAGTAGAGCAACAACTAAAACCAGAATCAAACAGCTTCTGTTCCAACTAAATATTTCAAATTCGTTTATAAATCAGTGTCTCCAAGCCATTTACAAATTTCACAAATTCCCAAAAATTTTACTTTCTGTAAGTGGCACTTGAAAACCTAACATTCCAAAAGACATCTAATTTCCAGAACCGATCAATTTCTTTGATCAAAGTCCAAAACTTGTTGCAGACACTTAATGAAACAGTCCATATTTGATCAGTAACAACTAATACACAAGAAAATTCAAACTAAACCCCATAACAAACCCTGAGATATATGTATAATATACAAGAATTAATTAGAAACGAGATAAGTTAGAGTGAAAAACTGTACCATTTGCTGCCTCCAAGAAGCAAAGTAACCGTTTTTGCAGTCATGAATAGAGACGAAAAAACCCAGAAAACATGAGAAAGCCACCAAAAGCTGACAATAGGAAGTCAACCCACAACACAACTCCTCTAAACAACATCAACCTCCTCATTTTTTCTTCTTCAGTTTCTGGGCACTTTCTTTTCTCTCAGTTTTTCATTTTTTTTCCTCAAGAAAAAGCTGCTGGGAATTCAGAAACAGAGAGGCCCAGTTGCTCAAACCCGTTTTTACTCAGGAAATAACCAAAGCTCGAAACCATTTCACAGTGACACACGACAGAGAACAAGAGCGAGCTCTCTTTTTGTTTCTAGAATTTGCGTTGTTTGTGTTGCTGTGCCTGAGACGTTGGAGGTTTTGAGTGCGTGTGTGTTTTGTGTCACAGGCTCACAGCCAATTAGATATAAGAAAATACACAAAAGAATATACCAACAGTATCTGGACACAAAATACTGTTCCTGCCCAACTATACAGCTTATTTCGAATGACTATTTTACCCTTTTATTAAACATGAGGCTCTCACTTGCATCTATCCCAAAGAAAGTAAGAACTCTTGTTCATTTTTCATAAATTATAATATTATATCAATGAAGGTAAATGATATATCATGATGTAAAGTTATACTAAACAAACATAGGCTTCTATTAAAGGTCACTTGTATCTGTAATTTTGTATTTTTTATATTTTTTTATGTGCATTGTTAAATTATGTTCAAACGATATCGTTTTATTTTAGACATACTTTTGACAATTTTATTAGGACAAACATAATATGTGCAACCTCATGCATATGCATGTGCTCCTTATTCAAGTGGTCGAATTCAAATTTTATGTCTTTAGAAAGAAGTGATGAAAGTCCAAATTAGACTAAAAGTTTTATTAATTGTTCTCTAAACAAGGTGGATTCAGATTTTATGAATACATTGTTTTATTGTTCTCTAAACAAAGTGGATTAAGATTTTACAAGTGGAATCCACTATTGTCACGATTCACGAATACAAAAATTGTGTGAGGGCTTGAGGCACACAAGGATTAATTGATCGAGGAGCCAAACATGGAGCATTTAAGAAAGCTAGGTAATTTATATGAACAAAACCGCATGCAAGGGCAACGAACATGGTTCCTTTAATTTTAGTCAAAACCTTGAAGAGTAACCAAAAGGCTAAGAACGTAGTTTAAGAACTAACAGCACTAAGAATATCATATATATATATATATATATATATTGACAAAAAAATCTAGTGATTTGTATGACAATTAAGTTGTTGCTTCATAGCCAAGTCTATAATTGTTTTCTATGATTCATACGTACGTTTAGATCTTTCGATCGATTAATCATTTTAGCTCTAAATTATTTAGCACTTGAATTGGCGCTTTAGAAATTTTATATTATATTATAAAACAATTAATTCTAAAATCTTCATATTAACGGCATATCAAGTAACAATTTAAACTCGGTCCTTTCTAAAAAAAAAATTAAACCCAGTGTATCTTATATACTAAATAAGTCTTCAATAAGATAGTGCCTATTTGGAAAGGCTTAAAAAACTTTGTTAATGAAAATGACTTATTCCTAACTTTGAACCTCTTTATCCTACTTAGATAAGCACATGTAATTGTTTCTTATATGTACGTATATGCTTTTTCCTTTTTGGTTTTTTGCGCTCTCTTGTTGCACCTTTTTTGTGGACAAATTCTTGTTGCACTTTGCTAGCTAGCTGCTTAGATTGCATGGAATATTAATGTATTAATTCGCCCTCAATATATATATATGACTCCCAAGTTAATCAATTCTGGTGATTCTGCAGGTTGAAGCTGATCACAATTTGTGACCAAGTTCTAGGTAGAAAGCTCGATGTACATTGGTTCTTTAGCTTATAATTAGCTGAGTAAGCATTTAAAAGTGTCATTAACTTAAAGAAGATAATATTCCGATCGAGTATCATCTTATTATATATAGTAGTACGTACGTCGTTGTTCTTTGAGGAAAATCGACCTACTTGATCGATGCATATATTATGTGCATGCTGATGTTAAGTAGTACAATGTGTACAGATAGATTGGATATGCTGGCATATACGCACTGTTTCTGTTCTCTGAGATAGTGCATGTCTTGGTACAGATAGATATGATTTTAGGTATAGAGATCTCAGTTTATTGGGTCAAACCTCATCAATCATATACATATATCGAATATATATATGAAACCCTAGCTAGCTTTTATGCATGGTGGTTTTGACCAGAGGATTTTCCAGCTATGGCCCAAAAGGAATATTATTATTGCTGAGTTGAGAGAAAGGGTAGCACTAGCACTATCTACTTAGATTACATGTGCAGCAGCATTTTGAGAGCAAATTAAAGGCTAGGTCGTGCCCGATTACATCAAGGAATATTCACAGGCTCATTCCCGGCCACCTGCAACATATATATATATATATATATATATATATATATATCTTTATTTTTTGCAATAATGCAGATATATTAATTATAGGATCATCTATGGATGTTTCCGACGGTTTCTGTCACCGATCAACGTGATCGGTTGCATCCGTTAGTTTTGGGTTTAGGGTTAGCGTTTTGCTGTTAGCTAGGGTTTAGCATTTTACATATATATTGGAATGACATTATGACAATCAAAACAATTAAGTACGTACTAATTGCATGTAGACATTTTATACGAATTGTATTGGATGGGAACGAATCCCTCACTTGTGTTAATTTTAGATCGAGAATAATGATTTTAATTCATAACTATTTTTTGCCTGCAGTTTAATTCATTTGGCCATTTATATCATCTCACCCTCAGCATCGTACTGTTCAATTAGTATGCATGCATTTAGACTTTGCCGAATTAGCATATGTAATTTTCTTCATTTCATTGATTAGTTATACAGATTATATTAGCGGTGGCCATGTGGTTTTTGAATAAAGTTGGTTCCCAACTATAGCAGAAGCTAGTGTATCTTCACCGTTGAAGGTGGATACAATAATATTGTTCAAAAAAAAAAAAAGGTGGATACAATAATATAGTTCCATCTTTTACCATTATAATATAATTAGAGACATAAGTGGAATTTAATGGATCACCTTCTTGCATTCACATAATGCTTGTACAAATTGGAGACAAATTATGCTGTTTTTCCACATCAACTAGTAGTTCAAGTACATTTAGAATATAATCTATATTATGATCAAAATGAGATTTTTTTTTTCCTTTTTGTAATCACATGGAGTCTACAAACTGTGCCTGAAGCTAACATGCGTTGACATGATTGATCCAAATTCAAAATCTTCACAACACCATGTGTACAAATTAAACACTAGGGTTACATACAGTCATACACGAACACGTACTTTAGAAGTCAACACGATAATCAAGTAAATAGAGGTTTATGGATTAAAGACTACTAATTTGTCCGTTCAGTTTAATGACCGATCGAACTCTTAGATGTTGAAGACTTGAAGAGAAACTTAAATTTGAAATTCTCAATTTGTATATGTACTGATAACCAAATTAATGATGATGACGGCGGTGGTAAGTAAACAAGCATGGTAAACAAATGACTGATAATGATGCTAAATCCTCGGCTGTTTTGCATTGTCGATTTGGAGCAAAGTAGAAATATATTTTTCATATCCAAATCTTTAACCTCTATAATAATTAGTGGTTATCAATAGTCCAAGCCTCGATTAACGAATTCTTTAGGAAAGATATTATGCTAATCCGACCATATTCCATCACATACAAGAAAAGAGTTATATATATATAATTTGATCTGACGGCTGTGATCAAAACTCCGCATCTAAAAAATTAAGGATCGATCTCCTTAGTGGAGAAGCCCTATATATATACACCATACGTAGGTTAAGAACTTAAGATGGTAATGGTGGATTAATTAGGAGCCTCCATGAAAGTGGAGCAACTATTAATGTGACAAGGAATCCCATTAGCATGATCATATTAAATTGAAAGTGGGATGCAAAGTGCTTTAGGAAAATGCCGAACTCTTTATATATAATAACTTTGTAGTTGAAAGATGATTTATAGGTGTGCAAAGAAGAAGAAAGTGAATCCACTTAAAAAAGCACTTTAAAATTTTATATATGTAAGGGGATATTCTTCTGTTACTAAATCCCTAAGCTGGCCCTTCAGCCACCCAGAGCAACACGAGCAGAAAGCTTTAGACTTCAGAAAAACAAAATCATATGGAAGTGGATGTGTTGGGGTCACAAAATTACACGTAAACAAGCTCCAGCTGTCCCTAAGCATTATTGCTTCCACTTCCATCACAGTCTCACTTAACACATTTGCTTGACTCATATTCTGATCGAGGAGCTGCGTTCGATCAAGAACTTTTGTTAATTTACGGTGTAAGAGTAAAATTTGAAGGTACAAAATGATTCGTAAAACCATGAAATGATCATGAGAATAGATAATTAAATAGCTACACAATTCCGAATGAGTTTGATATTTTTTTAATACATATTATTGGTTAGTTTTAGAGCGCCTCCATGAATATTGATGGGGAATTAAGGCTTTGACAGACTTAAACATACCTGGCATGCATAGGAAGGGCTTTTGTTGAAAGTGATTGTGGACCGTAGCCAATGAAGTGAGGGATATACAAGGAAAGAGCGAAAGTGTTAAATGATGGGAAAAGTTTCATCCTAATCAAGTGTAAGGTCAACGAAATAGATAGGTATAGGCTGCAATTGAGCTCTGGATATTTACACCATAATTTGAATAATGAATTACTGTGCCCTGTGCCCTGTGGGGAAATCAGGAAATGGATGAGACTGCTTCTTACTGTTGCTAATAGGGAATGATAAAGATAGGATTCTAAGTCCTTATCCAAAGACTTAAAACTTTCTTATTTGGGTTCCATAATTCAGTTCCTAGACAAGCTTGTTAATTTCACTAAACTCTTCTTAGCTTATTCAGCTTGAAACACAGTAATTGTCTAACATGATATCTCAAAATTAAGCTTATCGGATAAAGTCCTTGTATCCTCTAATTTCCAATGTGTTATGGTCTATTATGGTATATCGGAGTTCGGCTGGTTGCATGAAGTCTTCGAATCTGTTTGTCTCCTTTCGACATCTTAAGCTTTCGAGACAAGTGATCGCCAATTCCCCTCGACATTTAAGTTTCTGAGGCAAGTGATAGTATTAGTCTAACAGTTTGTCCACGGCTTAGAGGTTGGTTTATTTTTATTTTTATGTTGGTAAGTCGATGATCCAAATTAGAAACCACTTTCAAAGTTCTGCAAGTTGACCAAAACAAATCACACAAAGTGATATCCAACATCGTCCAAGTATACCTGTACCAGTTGCGCACCAAAAGTTAATTCAACAATTTGGGGCCGCACTCAAGCCCGTTGACCCTTCTGTTCATCCTTATTTCTAAGTTCCCCATCAGCCTAACCCCTAATACTTTCAACAGCAATACCTTGTAAAGAGGATTTCTTTGTGGTCACTGAGGGCTCATCACTCGTGCTTTCCTTACCCAAATGGGTTTCCAAATGTTTCACATATGAATTGACGAAAGAAAAGTTCAACGGGTCAGAACCAAAACATGTATAAGACATCCACTAATCCTTCACCTATTAGGCTTTTGGAAAGGAAGATCGACCCAGCTCATTAAATTTGAGAATGATCCATCACATTTGATAAACAGATTCAACTTGATACAAGTCTCAATCCAATAGAAACTGCAAATCGATTGAGGGCACAAGAATCTCGCTCATGTTACAATGAGTTGCATGATATTAATAGACTTGAGCAGAACTCGAGCATCAAAGAGATTCCTCAAGACAATGAAAATATCTATTTGGGAAAAAAACCGATTCATTCAGCTCATGGTTTCATAATTTGCACTACAAAATACAGAAAATAGAATGGGGCAAAATCTATGTAACCAATCCTAAATCTATCTGGTTCCATTGTAAGTATTTCATATGACATCCCAAGATGTACCTGGAGCAATTCAGGAATCTTATCATGCTCACTGTAGGGCACAAGACCATGAGTGGAGTGCCATTATTGCCAATAATCAACCGTAGAGAACGTTTCTCCTATGCAGTAACTGCAACCTTTTCTGGCTTCTTACGAGGTGCCTTTGAAGGCTTTTCGGTGACTACAGGTTCTGGTTTCTCAATCCCTTGAATATCAATAATCCTCAACTTGGTTAATTCCTGCAAAAAAAAAAAGCCAAGAAAAATGACTCAAATGTATTAAGACAAATGCATTACAACTGTTTAGTCAAGGGAGTTCTGAACATACCTGGCGATGGCCTTTGGTTCGACGGTAATTCTTTCTCCTCTTTTTCTTAAATATAAGAACCTTTGCATCTAATGCCTGTGTCAAAAAGGAGTCAACAATTATATAAATTCTGAATTTGTAGGGGTAAAAAGAAAAGATACCTAACAATGACAATATGTAGTCTAGTGCCAGTCAAAATGTTATCCCACTTCAGCTATTAGGGTGACATTGATAATATTCGAGATGGAATCACATGATTTTCATAAATTATATAAAGCTAGATTCCCTCAGTTACCGTTCACTTCTTACTGGATAGAAGTTTATGCAGCAGAGTTTCCCAAATAAAAAACCTCATGCATAATTGTGCAAAACAAAAGTATATTACAGCCATTTTTAGTTAGACTCCATTAGTTTTTCCTAATAGAAAAAAGAAGAAATTAAGTAACTAAGTACTTTTCTCTAAAGTTGGCTACATAACCCTCCTCATCATTCTGAAACTTATTCTTTGCTTTTCTAATCCACTTTGGTTTGGCGGAAGATGCACATTTAGTACCTACTCACACTCACACATGTGGAATAAGATAAAGAAAAGTAGGCACACTTACATGCTCTTCAACCACTGCATGAACTGCTGCATCTGGTACTATTGGCCTACCGATCATTGTCTGACGACTTGAGCCCACCAAGAGAACCTTATTCAATATCAACTGCAATAGACAAGCAAACCAAGCAAGCCAAGCATCAAAAATTGAGTTCATAAGTTAAAATAAAATGCAAAAGCTTCTTATGCAAGTAAATGAGATATTCTACCAGTGAACATCAAAATAATGCAATAATTAGATAGATCTCAAACAATCTGACAACAATTGTCAAAACCCCTAAAATGGGTTTCTTTCATTTATTTAGCTAATGTTCAAACAGACATCAAATGAGCTATTAGTAAAAAAAGAGTCTGAAAGACCAAATGTAGTTTGGCTTGCTGTCTTCACTTTATCCACCAATTATAAATTCATGAAATACTTTCATAGGTCATGCATATCGCATTCTATCCCAGTATCCTCTAATCTCTCCCTCTACATCAATTTTATAGATCCAATATACAAGAATTAATGTCTTACAGCTTAGGCCCTTGCTTCCAATTATGAGCTACTTTTAAGCCTACACAAGATAAACTTGAAAACCACAAATTCTCCCCGACTAACTAGGTTTGAGAACTCAACTGGATCCCAAATAGCAAAAAAAATGAATGAAATAAATCGGAGCTAATATTTAGGCAATTTATAAGAGCTGTAATGTATATTAACACTCAGAAAGTAACTCTTTTGATGTATCGAGTAAGTCCACAACTGCAAGTGCAGTAGTGCACCGTTGGAAGGCACAGCAGAATATTTAAGCTTCTGAAAATAGAGATAACAACCTTTGTTGGCTTTCCACATAAAAGAAAAAAAAACAAGAAGAGGAGAACCAATCTGAACAAGTATACTAACTCCAATCTTGATGCAGTACACAGTAAACCAAGCAACCAAATATACTACATACTTGATTATACCATAATGTCCAATATGATGCCAGCCCATACTAGCATTACACCGATCCACCAATAATTTTTTTAATGCAATACCATATATGATGACACCACAAGAATCACAAATGGCAGTGGCCAGAAAGTCAATATTCTCACTTCCTCTGAACCTAACAAATGCATTGTAAGCTACAAGACCTCAAAAGTAATATTTTGATTCAATTAACAGAGAACCTGAAGCTACTGAATATTCATTTCTTTGGGTAAATGCACAAAGTTTACCCACATACCAATCAACGATATCATAGCAGTGAAACACACAATGGTAAATGTACATACCTTATCATTGACCTCGCAAAATTTCAATCTCTCAGTGAAAATGGAGTCCCCATTACTAACTTTGAACTGATGCGAACCAATCTACAAGAACAATACAAAAATGAATCATAATTCACAACCCATGATCCAATGGTAGCAGTTAAACTAGAAGATCCGAACCTGAATGACAGCGAAAACGGGCTCATAGGGCTTGAAAACTCCATCAGGCTTCTCAAGCGGCCCAACCACTTTGTACCCAATACCCGCCGCCTCCGCTTCTTTCTCCTCCGGCGTGTACTCTCTTTTCGAGCCACCTCTAGATACACTCTCGTCGTCACTGCTCTCCCCAATTTCATCATCATCATCGTCTTCTTCTTCTTCGCTGTCCTCATTTACGTCGTCGTTTCGGTCCGATGAGAAATGGCGGGTTTGCGACCAGTGGGAGGACCAAGTGGGATCAGGATTGGTGAAAATGAGTGGGGCTTTGGATGTGAGAGCTCTGAGGGAAGGTAAGGTGGAGGGGGACTGTAATGGAGGCTTGGTCGAGAAAAGGGCTGAGGCGCGGCGGGTCAGAGCTTGGAGGCACCGTCGATTCGCCATGGGCGTTTTGTCCTTTGGTCGTTTTGAGGTGGGCTAGGGTTTTAGCTCTTCATTTCAGTTTGGGGTTTTGAGGTGGCCGATTTTTCGGTTCGTCATTATTCGATATCTCGGGGCTTTGTTACAGCGGTTTGGACCGTTTGCTTAAAGAATTTCGGTTCTCCATTGGGTCAAGTTTCGGGTTTCTTGCTGATTAACATTTGTAAAAAAAAAAACTTAATTATCAAAACACTTCCTAAACTTGGCTATAATTGTCAGATTGTACTTCGAATTTGTAATTGCGAAAATTGACTTTCTAAACTTGGCAAAAATTGTTAATTTTAACATTTTTCATCCAAATGTTGGTCATGTGCCACTCATGTGAGGGGCAATATAATTATTTCAGGTCTAAAAAATAAATATATATGATTAATAAAAAAAATAAATAAAAATTATCTCTCATGTGAGAAGAAATAATTCATACAAAAAATAATAAATAATAATAATATAATAATTTATGACAAGTTTTTTCTATAAAAAATAATTTATGATAAGTTAAGAATATAATTCTAAATACTAGAAATAAAACACACCCGATGGGTGTGTGTATGAGCAGTTAATTGAAATAGATATGAGAGTAGTGTAGTAGATAATTATATTTTTTATATTTCTTTATTAATTATTTTACATTATTGACCCTAACTACTTACTATTTTATAATAAAAAAATTAATATCGAAAGGGTATTTTGGTACATTTTGTATGTTTTGATTAACAATGTGAGTTCTCTTAAATATAATATATATAGATAATCTCTCTAGATAAAAAATAATAAAAGCATTAAAAGAAAATAATAGTTTTTTAATATATATTTGTATTTTTTGGCATAGAATATATATTTGTTTTAAAACAAACAATTTTAAAAAAAAATAATAGTGATCAAAATGACCATATTACCCCTCACATGAGTAGCACATGACTAACATTTGGATGAAAAAAGTTAGAATTGACATAAGAGGTGTAAATTGACAATTTTTGTCAAGTTTAGAGAGTCAATTTTCACAATTGCAAGTTCAGGATGCAAATTAACAATTTTATAGCTAAGTTCACCGGGTATTTTGGCAATTATACAAAAAAAAAACATTTGTAGTGATAACCACTAAGAGCATCTTTAGCAATGCTAACTATTTTTTAACTAAATTTTAGCATATATTACATTTTGTTTGTTTTTTTTTTGTCATAGATTACATTATTCTTAGAGTTCTTGAAAAAAATCACAATTTTTTTTTACCTTATAATGAATGTTTTACAGATAGACTGAGCTATTGCCTTCGTTCATTCTAGTGGTCAAGCCTATGCCCTCGTCCATTCTTATGGTCAAGCCAATGCAAATGTATGTGCTCATTCCAATGCTCTTGTCCATCAGTTTAGGGTGAAGGACAAGTAATTCGTGTCCTAATCTGTGTCATTTTCATACTCGTACCCTTAACCATGTTCATGCAAAAAAGCCTAATTGTGTCCAATTTTGGCGATCCAACTACATGGTGCACCTAAGAAAGATGTTTTAACACCGTGGAGACCAACCCCAAAATTTTTGCTAAAAAAATCGAGACCTTGATTTTTCACTTAAAACTGTGGACTATAACACACGGTTTTTGGACCAAAATCACATGATCTTAGTTTCTCACCAAAATCCTCCCACCATCAAATCATAATTTTTAATCACTTATGAAACTGACGGAACGCAAAAATCACGACCCGATTTTTTTTAATGATTTTTCAAAGTTGGAATACAAGAAAATTCATATTAAAAAAAATTCGAGATTTTCTAGTTCCGTCAATTGGAATACATTCTAAAAATCAAGGTTTACCAATTGTGAGATTATGGCATATGCAAATTTCATGAAAAAATGGTGTTAACAATGTTTGACATGTTTCGGCATGTTATGACACCTCTAAACGTGTCAAACCATGTTAAGTCCATTATATTTTGAAATTTTTCAGTGTCATAATGGCATAATCTCACCATTGATAAAAACATGAATTTTAAAAGGTGTTTCAATTGACGGTATTTTTTGTTGCATTTTATTAGAAATAATTAAAATTTAGATTGGAACTTACAACAAACGAAACACTAGCACATATACGTTTTGGTATGCAAATTAATTTGAGATTCCTAATAGTACTCTTTTCATTTTTGACATTAGATTCTTGACTAGAAGAGGTGGTGATAGAGCTTCCACCTCTCAAAATCAAAGACCTTCCGGTGATCCCGAAGAGCGACTAGGAGAAATTTTTTGAACTGTGTGCCGTTATTGGTGTCCAAAATTGTGGCCTCTCTGTGGAGTCATTTTTAACAATTTTGAAGACCTTGGAAAATTGGGTTGCAGATTGAGAATGAGATTAATTGAGAGAGTTGAGATCGAGAGAACAAGCTGGCTAATGGAGAAGGCAAATCTTTGCATCAAACAAGGATTAATCCTTGGATGGTTTAGTCAAATACGTACATCTTATCATTTGGATTTGTTGTCCAAACTCAGAGTTACTAAATCCGAAGCTTAATTTCTTTTGAATAAGACTTGAGTTTAGTAACCCTGGTTTCTGTATCTGTTTATTTGGCCAATTAATAGAGGTCATGTCCTTAGGGCCAAATATATTCCATCCACAAGGCCAATTAATAAATCCCAAGCCAAATATATTCCATCCAAAAAGTATTAAATCTGTTTATTTGGCCAATTAATAGGGGTCAAATGTGAAGTACGTATTCCATCCACAAGGCCAATATAGCGAAAAGCGGAGTCTGATTTAATGCTATGCGCGTAAAACTCTAAAATTAATCCAAGTTCGAAAATGATCGATCATCATGCATTATTTGTCTATTCAATACGTACACCTTGAGCAAAGGTATACGTATTCAATTCAATCATACTGATCGAACATTGCTTTCTATTTGATTATGATCATCCAACGTACTTTTTGGCAAGGAGGTTTCTGAAATCTGATTCACAAGGAAACTAGATTAGTTGGTCTGTCATGCATTTTCAATGCGTCAATGCCAAAGACCATATTGGAAAGACTTTAGCAAGACTTCAGAGTCATCCTGCAAGGATTCTGAATCAAAATGATATCATTGATGAATGCATCATGCATGTGTACCTTCTAGGAAACTACATGAAGTGCATGTGATCGACTAGCTAGTACCTGAGTACCTTCTTTGAAACTACATGAACTATGTATCCCTTTGGGCACGTAAGTGATCGAAGAGAACAAGGACTTCTTGCTAGCTCAATTTTGATTACATAGAGGCATCCTGGAAAGACTTCTGATTCAAAATGATATCATTGATGAATGCATGTGTACCTTCTAGGAAACTAAATGAAGTCTGATCGACGAGCTAGTACCTTCTTTGAAACTACATGAACTATGTATCCCTTTGGGTACGTAAGTGGAGAGAACAAGGACTTCTTGCTAGCTCAATTTAATTTGATTAGATTTAGAGCATTGTTTTAGTAGACTCTATATTTTAGTTATTTTAGAGAGAATTTTTTGCTTTTCAACAACTTTTTGATAAGGGATTCTCTCCCCATAAAGAATTTCCTCAACCCCTACCGGAGGGTAAGCCAAGGAGACTAATCTCCTTTTGCGGAACGGGCTGTCTCTGGCCATTGCACTTATTTGCAAATCAGCTAACCAAAATATCTTTTTAGCTACTTAAGCTAAAATTTGGTTAAAAAATAGCTAGTATTGTTAAAAATGCTCAAGTGGCTCCTAATTTTAACTTTTAGCTATGGCTCTTAAATATAGACAACGATAGAATGCTCTCTATTATTTTTATTAATTTAAAAAATTCATTTTTAGTTGTTTTGTATAATTTTTAGATACACTTAAGCTATTTTCTCTTTATTAAAAAAAATGATATAAATTTAAAACTAACTAAAATAGAGAGGATTAGTGGAGACATATTTTAAACTGGCTAGCTAGCTTTGCTAAATATGCTCTCACTTACTAGTACTTGTTCTTGTTTTTAGTTTTGATCAGTTAGGTACTTAGGTGTAGATTGTTATAGTTAATTTTAGGGGCTCGTCGTTGTATTTTTTATCTCACAAAAAAATGACACCCTTAAATAACTACTAATTGAGAAAAATCTTAAATGACACAGTCATGGCCGAATCACCATGCAATCATATCTGTACTATAAAGCTATGCCTCAAGTTTGGTGTCAAAAGTTTCACAAAGTGCCTATAATACATTTCAGAATAAATAATTAAAAATCATAATAAAATTATTTAAAAAAATTATTATGGTAAAATAAAAAAGCACAAAAACATAAGTTAATAAGTATAATAAGTATGAAAAAATTAAGTAAATGGGTGACAAATTTTTTTTCACGTTTCTTCTTTCATTTACCAATAATACGTGCATCACAATATTATTGTGACTGACCACTTGTACACTGCCACGTCTCATGGACGTATCATTGGATGGTTGACAACTTGACATCAATCATAAGGAAGAAGCGTAATCAGGAAGGCAACGTAGAGTCTTCTTCATGATTCATTCTTAAAAGTTAAAACCCGCGTAAAAGGCTTTAAATTTAAAGCTGCTTCTTCTCAGTTCAAATAGAACAGAGTTTCTTCTTCTCCCCTTCTTAAAACCAACGGAACCAAAATCTCCAGCCAGATCTCTCCCGCCTCTGATCAAATGGCTCCAGCGACCATGATCGTCACCAATACTCCTGCCGCCGATCTCGCTCTCACCAACCACGCCTACTGCTCGCCGCTAGATCTTCAGACCTTCGCCATCCCCGGCACCAATCTCAATCTAGCTTTAATCGGCGACTCGTTTGTACTCTCAGTCTGATATCCTTTCAGTTTCTACTATTTATGGTTATATTCATGATTTTCTCATCAAATTCTTCGTTTTCTTTATATATAGCAATCGGTTATCACTACTTGATTCTGAAGCTTTTGATACTCGATTATGAAAATCGTTACGATTTTGGTTAAGCATTTTCGAGAGTGAACACATTGATTTACTGGAACTGCTTGATTTTGATGTTCTGGTGGCCTTAACGGAAAGAAACTCCTCACCAGAGCATACAGAAGGGTTACATTGCGCTGAATGCAATTCAACGACGGCATGCTAGGGTTTCTAGTGGCGACTCAATATCTGTGAGTAGGTTAGTCACTGATTCGATCAATTTTACAAGCTCTTGCAACTGAAAGTTTGATCGTTTTTCAGTTTGAATAATTGCTTTATGGTAATCCTTTCAGGTTTACTCCGCCTGCTGATTTCAACCTGACCATGCTCACTCTGGAATTGGAGTTTGTGAAAAAAGGGACTAAGAATGAACAGGTATTTCTTTTTGGTGAAATGGGGGCCAAATGTAAGAATGAACAGGTATTTGCATATGGATTTCCGTTTTTACCTTTTTCTTTTTGTTATCTATATAGAAATATAGCAGGGAGGTTGATTTTAAAGGCTAACTGTTTCTGTAGATTGATGCTGTTGCCCTGTCGAGCGAACTTAAAAAGAGGTTTATCAACCAGGTACCTCCTACCTTCTACTACTTATTCTTTATGCTTGTTTATATTGGACGGCTTCTTTGCAACTATATATAGATTGTCCAATGTTTGCAATTAATAGAAAATTAAAAAGGACGTAGTGGTATATTGGAATCAAGAATGTATACATATGTTAATTTAATTCGATCCAGACCCAAATAAATGAGAAATTAAGTAATGAAACAACTGTTCTAACTTCTAGCAGGATCATGTTATTGCATGTTTTTTCTTATCTAAACTGTTTAGTTAGTATATTGCAAAATGACAGATAGCTTATAGTTCAAAGTTCAAAGTTCTTGTGAATTTTACCATCAAATTAGTGAAAACAAAAAAAGATATTACAATTGATAAATGATTCTGGTTGAACTGTAGTGAATTGTGGTTGGGACCTGATTGGCTGGTTGCATCTCTCTCTCTCTCTCACATTCATTCATTCATTTTTTCTTTCCAAGTATTAATTTCGTGAGACTACATTTTGGCTAAAGTTTTTAGTTTATGGAATGTTGTGCTCTACTGTATGCAGGTTATGACAGCAGGACAAAGAGTATCATTTGAGTACCATGGGACTAATTACATTTTTACAGTCAATCAAGCTGTTGGACCAGAAGAGTCTAGCTCTACTGAAAGAGGGATGATTTCGAGTGAAACATACTTCGTTTTTGAGGCACCAAGTGCGAATGGAATAAAGGTGAGATTTTGTCAAATGATGTCAGCCTCAATATTTTTGAGGTGGAAATTAAGGACCATCTTACAGTCCAGTTTACTTATCTTGGCAGGTTGCCTTGTTTTTATTAGTATTATTATTATTTTCTTTTGGGTTGAGAATCATGTGATCTCCACTTTATCATCAATTTGGTATATATGATATTACAAGAAAACATATTCAACGACACTTTGATTGTAAACTATATCAAATAAGTGATGAAAAATTGATATGTTGACTTGTGTTCTCCAGATTGTAAACCAACGTGACGATGTGAATAGCAAAATCTTCAGGCACAAGGAATTCAACCTTCAAACACTTGGCATTGGTGGTTTAGGTGCTGAGTTTGCAGATATATTTCGAAGAGCTTTTGCCTCCCGTGTGTTCCCTGCGCATGTTACAAATAAGTAAGATAATTGAAAAACTTTTGGTTATCTGTATACCATACTCTTAATTAAAAAAACTTTTTTGATGTTCCAGATTAGGGATTAAGCATGTGAAGGGTATGCTGCTCTATGGACCACCTGGAACTGGAAAAACTCTTATGGCTCGTCAAATTGGAAAAATGTTGAATGGGAAAGATCCAAAGGTTTGTAAATGGATCCATCATTGTTTTTCCTTAGATTTGCTGATTGTTTTAGACCTGAGCATGTCTGGATATTTTCTGAAGTGTAACCTAGCATTATATTGTTTAGTTATTACCTGGATTGGTGATTGACGGTTTATTGGCTTCTTTTTTATTTTTCTTTTATGAACCGTACTAGATTGTTAACGGTCCAGAAGTCCTGAACAAGTACGTTGGTGAAAGTGAAAGAAATGTTAGGAACCTATTTGCTGATGCTGAGAATGATCAAAGGCTTCTTGGTAACAGCAATATATCTCTGCAGTTCACTTCTACATTGGTTTTTCCATAATCTCTAATGTTGTCATTTCCTTTACTATTCAGGAGATGCAAGTGATTTGCATGTCATAATCTTTGATGAAATAGATGCTATTTGTAAGGTAGAAAGTCTTTTTTACTCTATATTAAGATTCCCAAGTGTAGGAGTTGATATTATGCGCAAGCAATATTAATACTCGCATATATTCATATATATTGGATTAATAGTTTTTGGTTAGACATTTAAGTTAATTATTACATATCACAAAGACTATAACATGTGGTTTATTTTGCATATACAGACAAGAGGATCAACTAGAGATAGCACAGGAGTTAATGATAGTCTTGTGAACCAATTACTCACAAAGGTTGGTAAATTTTGCAAAAAAGAAAAAAAAAAATTCATGCCATTAGTCTTGTGTTCCTGAGCTATGTCATCAGTATGATTGAAAGACTACTTTGCTTTCCCAGATTGATGGTGTGGAGTCTCTGAATAATGTTTTGCTTATTGGGATGACCAACAGAAAGGATTTGATTGATGAAGCCATTTTGAGGTTCTCTCTATTTCTCTCTGTCTCCATCCCTCCTGTACCCTTCTCATTGCTTCTCTATCGAACTGTTCCTGTGTCATTTCACATTGCCGTCTTCAAAATAATGAATAACTGCTTATAGTACGTCAACATTTCGTAGTGTTGGCTATAGTGGACTAATACTGTATATATATATGCTTTCAAACATGACTTGTAACTTCTTCATATAAGATACGTGGAACTATATTAGCTATATTCAGTATGAACTACCTACATAAATGGTATTTTCTTTTCTCTCAAGTTTCGTGGTTGCTGATGTTTTGATATATTGTCTTTCTCTGGTTTGTAGGCCGGGACGTCTGGAAGTTCAAATTGAGATAAGTCTTCCTGATGAAAATGGTCGTGTACAGATTCTTCAAATTCATACAAACAAAATGAAGGAGAGCTCTTTTCTTGCTCCTGATGTAAACCTTCAAGAGCTTGGTACGTGCATAAGTGGCATATGCTTCCCATATACTTATTCATCTGTTACATGGTAGAATTGGCATTTGTTTGGAGACTATTGAGTTTCTATATATTATTAGATTGGATGGAAGATGGGGATTGGAATTAACTGTAAATCATTAACATGCAGTGATTGAAATATTCTTTGGTACGTTGTTTTCCAAATGCTGTACGTAAAAATCTTGAAATTTATTTGATCCATGATGGAGGGCTTTTCTTATATATTATGTTTGCAGCTGCTCGTACAAAGAACTATAGTGGTGCAGAACTTGAAGGTGTTGTTAAAAGTGCAGTATCATTTGCTTTGAATAGACAACTAAGTTTGGATGATCTTACCAAGCCAGTGGATGAAGAGAGTATTAAGGTTACAATGGATGATTTTCGACGTGCACTCCCTGATGTTGTACCTGCATTTGGAGCCTGCACTGATGACCTTGAAAGATGCAGGTACGGCTTTAGTTCATATGGATTACTGAGCTTTTCAGTAACATGGTAATCTGATAGGTTTATATAGTTTAATTTACGACAGTTTGTTATGTTATGTCAGGTTAGCTAAAATAGTCTTGTTAAATGTAGCAGAATTGCAGAATTCTTGATTTCGTACTTGTTTCCTTTATCTTAATTTTGCTTCGTGCTGTTTTCTTTAACTTGATTAATAGACTTAATGGCATGGTGGAATGTGGGGATCGACATAAGCATATTTATCAAAGAGCCATCCTACTTGTGGAGCAAGTTAAATCGAGTGACAGAAGCCCACTTGTTACATGCCTTTTGGAAGGTCCTAGTGGCAGGTAAGCATTTGCGTGTTTATTCCCGGCCTATTAAATTTTCTTTTTGTTATTGTGAGTGTTCTGAAAGTTACTCATCTTGGACAGTGGTAAATCTTCACTAGCAGCTACTGTTGGCATCGACAGCGATTTCCCCTATGTTAAGATTGTAAGCTCATGTCCCATATATTTTTTCTCATATCTGTATGCTTGTCAATAATTTTTCTGTTGCTTAAAAACATATCTTCTTTTTATGCTTGCGATAATTTTTTTTCGAAATTTTCCATTTGGATAGATCTCGGCTGAGGCAATGATTGGTCTGCATGAGAACACTAAATGTGTGCAAATCGCAAAGGTTTGTTTGTTTTCTTGAACGCTTTTATGAAAATGTGTTATTTGGAAAGTGCTAATTTCTGCTCAAGTCTAGAGATGTCACTAGCTTGGTGTCTCTAATACTTCACTTGCAGACCATTGTGAACTTCAACAGCAACCTATGGGTTGATCTGTTGGTTTACTGAAAATCCTTGTGTTTGTACACACGTGGATGGGTGAAGTCGTATTGATTTGGCTACTTTTAATTCTTTTTTTCTTTTCTAATTATCTGATAGGTTTTTGAAGATGCATACAAGTCACCATTGAGCATTATTATCCTGGATAATATTGAAAGGTAATTACTGCTGGTCAATTTTAATTGATCTATTTACTCATCTTGGCTACTCTCTCACACACTGATGTCTAGCTTGTGACTTTGTTATCTTTAATTTGTTGTGCAGGTTACTAGAGTATATTGCTATTGGGCCGAGGTTTTCAAATTTGATATCTCAAACACTGATGCTCCTTCTTAAGCGCACTCCTCCAAAGGTTCTTCATTTCCCCCTTCTTTATTGACATTCTGAGACCACTGGATTTAGCATCTATTGGCTGAATCCAATGTTCTAAAAATCGCTAGGCGCTAGTCGGTCGGCGGGGAGGGGCCTAGCGCCTAGGCGGGGATTAGTTGGACGCCTAGGCGGGCTAGGCGGTTTTTTATTTTATTATACAACATATAATTAACTAAATAAATGCATACTTAAAACAAAAACTATATTTGTATTAAGAAATATAAACATGCAAAATGAAAGTATATAAAAAGTACAATAATTGATTGAAAACATAGGTAAAAAAAATTATGATATTTTAAAACCCGTCTTCGCCCGCTTAGGCGGATTTGCAACTAATCGAGGCGGTTAGCCTCCGCCTAGCGCTTAGGCGGGGATTAATCGGGCCTAGGCGGGGATTTTTAGAACACTGGCTGAATCCATGGGAAGCCTTCTTTTTGTAAACATGGTTATATTTTGGGATTTATATTTCTTTCTCTTTCTTGCATCTCTGAATTCTGTGGATGCCTAGCTATACTCTTTCTTAATTTCTAATATTTTTTTGTCTTCTTCAGGGGAAAAAGCTTCTGGTTTTTGGTACAACAAGTGAATTGGGCTTCTTAGACTCGATTGGGTTTTGTGATACCTTCTCTGTCACTTACAATGTTCCCACATTAAAGACAGCGGATGCAAAGAAGGTAAACCATGCATATATTAATTGTTGTTTCCGTTTCAGTATTCTCATTTGGCTGATGAATATGGTGATGTGTTATCGCTGTAGCTTTTCTTGAATAAGAATTATGATGATGTGTTAAAATTCCTTTAGAATTGGATTGTTTCATTAAATATGGTGTTATCACTAGTAACAAGTTGTCTGATCGATGATCTCCTAGCTAATAGCTATCCACTCTCGTATTTCCTTAGTTGTTTATGAGCTAGCTGCATGTTCGTATTATACCTTTCATGATTTTACAGCAACATATATATGCTGTACATTGTTAGCTTTAAACTTAATTTGTAGGTAATTAAATGCATGAATAATATCTTTTTTCTCTTTTTCTCATCATAGGTGCTAGAGCAGTTAAATGTCTTTGCTGATGAAGACATAGATGCAGCTGCAGAGGCCATGAATGATGTAAACTTCATCCTTACCTTTGTTCATTCATTTATTTATTTTTTAAATTTTCTGCATGTGGTAGTTTAATTAATACCAAATTAACTTTGCATGTGGTTGTTGACTTGTTGTACTCTGCAACCTAGCTAGAATTGTTCTCTGTACTACAATATTCCTGACCCAGACAAACGCCTAGTTTTATATTCTGCATGGTAGTGAATAGTGATGATAGCGTCTCTTTGTTAATCTTTCTTTTCTGACTTTCTTTCATTCCATTCAATTTCTATCTCCAGGTGCCCATCAAGAAGCTCTATATGGTAATTGAGATGGCAGCCCAGGGTGAGCAAGGAGGGTCTTCCCATGCAATCTTCTCTGGACAAGCGAAAATAAACATCAATCACTTTTACGATATCCTTAAGGATACTGTCCGATATTAGTTTCCATGTATTGTCTTAATTGGGATATGATCAGATTGGTGTTCCATTTTCTTTGGCAGTTTAATTAAAGGAGAATTGCCATTTGAACAGGAAAAATATATGATGGATTCAAATGCATGTGTAATATAATGAGTGTGCGAGTGTGTGACACATTAATTGGCTCGTTATATTTGTCATAAGCGATATTTATATATTGTTGTAATTGAATATATAGTGTTCTTCTTTGGGGCTAATAATCTGTTCCCAATTAATCAGCCTCTGCTACATTAAGTTGATAAAGAATTAAGATTAATATATCCAATGTCTTGAAGTTCCTTCTAGCTAGCTGTGCATGATCATTCATTCTAGCTAGTACTTTATTCGAGTTTTACCGAGGCATGCCATTAATTTGTACATACAATAAGGTTTCAATTACAGAAAGTGATTATTGCTTTGTATATGCTTGTTTCTACTTGCCCTAGCTAATATTCTTATTGCTTTATGAACGTTCATCGTACTTACTATTTATTTTATTTTATTATTATGCAACAATTGTTATTCCTTCTCTTAATTGCAAACTCATTATTCCTTTGTAGAAACTCAAGTAGTGATTGCTTATCGATCTCCTGCAACATCGTCTCGTTCAAGTTTTCAGCTTCCTGCAGTGAAGCTAGTTTTTATGAATTGAAGGCTTTAATCTTCTCGATTTGTGTGCTTGCTATATCTATCAGCACAGGAATATCATTATCATCCTCCTCATCACTACAAAATAATTTGTGTAGATTTGAGTGAGAATACATCACCTGTTGACACTTCGCTTGTGCATCCCTTTGTGTCTTCATCGATCGTTGTCGCCCCGCCCACAGAGGACCCATATATAAAACAATGGTCTTCTAGGTTGAACGTATCATGAAGATTTACCATCTCAAATTTGATTTCTTCTAATTCAATGTTGTCCTTGACTCCTAGCTAGCTTGTTCTAATTAATTTAACAGCTGCTGTCTGCTGCCTCCTCAAATATTTGACCGGCCGGCACCTCCAAAAGCTCAGAATATTCTTCATGATAACTACTGCTAGTATGATCAACGTCACCGGAACCAATCATACTGTTGTCTTTCTTCTCCATTGTTGATCGATGTCACCTGAATATAAATATAATGATAGCCGATTAACTCATAGTCAATAAGAGAGAATAAGAATCCTAGCCTTATCCGATCTTAAGTAAACCTAGGAGTTTTGGGTCAATCTTAACTAGGACTCTAGGAGTACTTTAATTACATTACCACGTATATCTATTAATTAAGTGATGGATGTATATACGAATTTGTACGTCGACATACAAATGAGTTTTTAATCATTAGATCACGTCACTACTACAAAAAGAGTCTGTGGAGACATACATTTATCTCTTTTGCAACAGTTCATATTGTCTCTATATAAAGGCAATATGAACGGTTGCAAAATTGACAAATGTATGTCCCCACAGACTCTTTTTGTAGTAGTGCGTGGGTGTTAACTAGGGCGTGTCTAGATCAATTATGAACCTTTAATTTTCTAATTATTTTCGCTAAACTTTCAGTACTCCTACGTACACTTGTATTATGAACTTAAAAGAGTATGTAAGTGAAAGAGTGGTGAATTCATAATTAACCATTTATGGGATGTGGATTCACACGATGATCGGTAGTTCAATATCCCTAATAATTGCGGGATTACCGGCCAAAAATGACAAATGGCGGGATTTTAATTAACTAACCCTAGCTACAAGCCTAGACCTCAATGCTGAAGCATACACACATGAATCCAAATTGGTCATGTCGTCGATTATCGATACAATCAAAAATTAAAAGGAAAAAGAGAAATGCTATACAAATGCATAGTATATAGAATATATAAATCCCTCATATATTTTCATTTTCATTATGTAAATAAATAATATATGGATTCACACTTAGTTGATTCTAAATAAATACAGTAACTATAGCATGATGCTCTTTGTTTTCTCAGTGTGATATGCATTCCAAATTATATGTGTTTCACAAATGAGTAAATGAAACCCTTAAGTTTGATCCGTTAAGCGTATTTATTTTAGGGACTCATCGTTGTAGCTTTCGTTGTATTTTTTCTCATCAAAAAATAATGAAAATCTTAAATCACCATACATGCAACCACTTGTACACTGCCACGTCTCATACTTGCATGAACACATGTCGACCTATCATTGGATGGTTGTCATCATAGGAAAAAGCTTAATCAGGAAGGCAAAGTAAAGTCTTCTTCATGAGGTATTTGGGCCTTTTGGGCCGTGTTCTTCTAGACCCGCGTAAAAGGCTTTACATTTAAAGCTCCTCCTTCTCAGTTCAATTAGAACAGAGTTTCTTCCTTCTTCCTTTTTTAAAACCAACGGAACCAAAATCTCCAGCCAGATCTCCCCCGCCTCTGATCAAATGGCTCCGGCGACCATGATCGTCACCAACACGCCTGCCGCCGATCTCGCTCTCACCAACCTCGCCTACTGCTCGCCTCTCGATCTTCAGACCTTCGCCATCCCCGGCACCAAGCTCAATCTAGCTCTAATCGGCGACTCGTTCGTACTCTCAGTCTGATATCCTTTCAGTTTCTACGATTTATAATTATATTCATGCTTTTCGCATCCAATTCTTCGTTTTCTTCATAGCAATCGGTTATTACTTGATTCTGAAGCTTTTGATTTGCTTGTACTCGATTATGAAAATCGTTACGATTTTGGTTAAGCATTTGCGAAATTGAACACATTAATTTACTGGAACTGCTTGATTTTGATGTTCTGGTGGCCTTAACTGAAAGAAACTCCTCACCAGAGCATACAGAAGGGTCACATTGCGCTGAATGCAATTCAACGACGGCATGCTAGGGTTTCTAGCGGCGACTCAATATCTGTGCGCAGGTCAGTCACTAATTCGATCAATTTTACGACTTCTCGCAACTGAAAGTTTGATCGTTTTTCAGTTTGAATAATTGCTTTATGTTAATCCTTTCAGGTTTACTCCGCCTGATGATTTCAACCTGACCATGCTCACTGTGGAATTGGAGTTTGTGAAAAAAGGGACTAAGAATGAACAGGTATTTGCATATAGATTTCCGTTTTTACCTTCTTCTTTTTGTTTTTATATAAAAATATAGCAGAAAGGTCGATTTTAAAAGCTTCTGGACTGTTTCTGTAGATTGATGCTATTGCCCTGTCGAGCCAACTTAAAAAGAGGTTTATCAACCAGGTAGCTCCTACCTTCTACTTCGGCTACTTATTCTTTATGCTTGTTTATATTGGACGGCTTCTTTGCAACTATAGGTTGTCCAATGTTTGCAATTAATAGAAAATTAAAAAGTACTGGTATATCGGAATCAAGAATGTATACATATGTTTAATTCCAGACCCAAATAAATGAGCAAGTAATGAAACAACTGTTCTAACGTCTACTCTTCTAGCAGGATCATGTTATTGCATGTTTTTTATTATCTAAACCGTTTAGTTAGTATACTGCAAAATGACAGATTAGTGAAAACAAAAAAAGAAATAGCAATTGATAAATGATTCTGGTTGGACTGTAGTGAATTGTGGTTGGGACCTGATTGGCTGGTTGCATATCTCTCATTAATTAATTCATTCATTCATTCATTTTTTTTCTTTCCAAGTATTAATTTAGTGAGACTACATTTTGGCTAAAGTTTTTAGTTTATGGAATGTTGGGCCCTACTGTACGCAGGTTATGACAGCTGGACAAAGAGTATCATTTGAGTACCATGGGACTAATTACATTTTTACAGTCAATCAAGCTGTTGGACCAGAAGAGTCAAGCTCTATTGAAAGAGGGATGATTTCGAGTGAAACATACTTCGTTTTTGAGGCACCAAGTGCAAATGGAATAAAGGTGAGATTTTGTCAAATGACTTCAGCCTCAATATTTTTGAGGTGGAAAGGACCATCTTACATTCCAGTTTACTTATATTGGCAGGTTACCTTGTTTTTATTATTATTCTTTTTTTTATTTTGGGTTGAGAATCATGTGATCACCACTTTATCATCATTGTGGTATGATATTCAAAGAAAACATATTCAAAGACACTTTGATTGTAAACTATTTCAAATAAGGGATGAAAAATTGATATGTTGACTTGTATTCTGCAGATTGTAAACCAACGTGACAATGTGAATAGCAAAATCTTCAGGCACAAGGAATTCAACCTTCAAACACTTGGCATTGGTGGTTTAGGTGCTGAGTTTGCAGATATATTTCGAAGAGCTTTTGCCTCCCGTGTGTTCCCTGCGCATGTTACAAATAAGTAAGATAATTGATTCTTCAAGCTGATGTAGGTTTGGTTATATGTATGCCATACTCTTAATTGAAAAAAACTTTTGATGTTCCAGATTAGGGATTAAGCATGTGAAGGGTATGCTGCTTTACGGACCACCTGGTACTGGAAAAACTCTTATGGCACGTCAAATTGGAAAAATGTTGAATGGGAAAGATCCAAAGGTTTGTAAATCAATCCACCATTTTTTTCTTAGATTTGCTGATTGTTTTAGACTTGAGCATGTTTGGGTGTTTTCTGAAGTGTAACCTAGCATTATATTGTTTAGTTATTACGTGGATTGGTGATTGACGGGATTATTGGCTTCTTTTTGTCTTTTTTGAACTGTACTAGATTGTTAATGGTCCAGAAGTCCTGAGCAAGTTCGTTGGTGAAACTGAAAAAAATGTTAGGGATCTATTTGCTGATGCTGAGAATGATCAAAGGCTTCTTGGTAAGAGCAATATATCTCTGCAGTGCACTTCTCTATTGGTTTTTCCATAATCTCTAATGTTGTCATTTCCTCTACTCTTCAGGAGATGCAAGTGATTTGCATGTCATAATCTTTGATGAAATCGATGCTATTTGTAAGGTACAAAATCATTTTTTACTCTCTCTCTCTCTCTCTCATGTAGATGTGCTGTGGTGGGGTACTATGATATGTTTGAGCTTGCCAAATTGTGATTTTGCCTGTTTTGACTAAATTTATGGTTCTTTATATTTTCATATTTTGATATTTTAAATGTGTAATATCTTCTGGGAGATTGTATCGGGAAATGATAATATCACTAATGCGCATTCCACAATGAACTTGAATATAGTGATGGTGCTGCTACTCTGTATTCATCAACTGTTTTAAATTAGCTATTACAGTGGCGTTAGGAAAATGATGTCCAAGCCAAGGACAATAGTTTTAGTCAGAGGATGGCTGCACTAGAAATTTACCGATGAGTTTAGACTGGACATCACCTGGGATCCTCCTTTCATAGTTGCATAGCTTCCTAACTGTAGTATTGTTATTGCAAGCAAAAATACTCGCATATATTCATATATATTGGATTTAATAGTTTTTGGTTAGACATTTAAGTTATTACATATCACAAAGACTATAACATGTGGTTTATTTTGCATATACAGTCAAGAGGATCAACTAGAGATGGCACAGGAGTTCATGATAGTATTGTGAACCAATTACTTACAAAGGTTGGTAAATTTAGCAGTTGCAATTTAAGTCTTGCAAAAATGAAAAAAAAATTATTTGCCATTATAGTCTTGTGTTCCTGAGCTATGTCATCAGTATGACCGAAAGAATACTTGCTTTCCCAGATTGATGGTGTGGAGTCTCTGAATAATGTTTTGCTTATTGGGATGACCAACAGAAAGGATTTGATTGATGAAGCCCTTTTGAGGTTCTCTCTATTTCTCTCTGTCTCCATCCTTCCTTTACCCTTCTCATTGCTTCTCTATCTAACTGTTCTGGTGTCATTTCACATTGCCGTCTTCAAAATAATGAATAACTGCTTAGGGTATGTCAACATTTCGTAGTGTTGGCTATAGTGGACTAATACTGTATATATGCTTTCAAACATGACTTGTAACTTGTTCATATAAGATATGTGGAACTTTAGTAGCTATATTCAGTATGAACTACCTACATAAATGGTATTTTCTTTTCTCTCAAGTTTCGTGGTTGCTGATGTTTTGATATATTGTCTTTCTCTGGTTTGTAGGCCGGGACGTCTGGAAGTTCAAATTGAGATAAGTCTTCCTGATGAAAATGGTCGTATACAGATTCTTCAAATTCATACAAACAAAATGAAGGAGAGCTCTTTTCTTGCTCCTGATGTAAACCTTCAAGAGCTTGGTACGTGCATAAGTGGCATATGCTTCCCATATACTTATTCATCTGTCACATGGTAGAATTGGCATTTGTTTGGAGACTATTGAGTTTCTATATATTATTAGATTGGATGGAAGATGGGGATTGGAATTAACTGTAAATCATTAACATGCAGTGATTGAAATATTCTTTGGTTGTTTTCCAAATGCTGTACGTAAAAATCTTGAAATTTATTTGATCCATGATGGAGGGCTTTTCTTATATATTATGTTTGCAGCTGCTCGTACAAAGAACTATAGTGGTGCAGAACTTGAAGGTGTTGTTAAAAGTGCAGTATCATTTGCTTTGAATAGACAACTAAGTTTGGATGATCTTACCAAGCCAGTGGATGAAGAGAGTATTAAGGTTACTATGGCTGATTTTCTACGTGCACTCCATGAAATTGTCCCTGCATTTGGAGCCTCCACTGATGACCTTGAAAGATGCAGGTACGGCTTTAGTTGCTTATGGACTACTGAGCTTTTCAGTAACAGGGTAAACTGATAGGTTTATATAGTTTAATTTACAACAGTTTGTTATTTTATGTCAGGTTAGCTAGTATAGTCTTGTTAAATGTAGCAGAAATCTTGATTTTGTACTTGTTTCCTTTATCTTAATTTTGTTTCATGCTGTTTTCTTTAACTTGATTAATAGACTTAATGGCATGGTGGAATGTGGGGATCGACATAAGCATATTTATCAAAGAGCCATCCTACTTGTGGAGCAAGTTAAATCGAGTGACAGAAGCCCACTTGTTACATGCCTTTTGGAAGGTCCTAGTGGCAGGTATGCATTCACATGTTTATTCCTATTAAATTTTCTTTTTGTTATTGTGAGTGTTCTGAAAGTTACGCATCTTGGACAGTGGTAAATCTTCACTAGCAGCTACTGTTGGCATCGACAGCGATTTCCCCTATGTTAAGATTGTAAGCTCATGTCCCATATATTTTTTTCTCATATCTCTATGCTTGTCAAGAATTTGCTGTTGCTTTAAAAAAATATCTTCTTTTTATGCTTGTGATATTTTTTTTGAAATTTTCTATTTGGATAGATCTCGGCTGAGGCAATGATTGGTCTTCATGAGAGCACTAAATGTGCGCAAATCGCAAAGGTATGTTGGTCTTCTTGAATGCTTTTAAGAAAATTAGCTTTTTGGAAAGTGCTAATTTCTGCTTAAGTCTAGAGATGTCACTTCGTGTCTCTAATGTTCCACTTGCAGACCATTGTGAACTTCAACAGCAACCTATGGGTTGATCTGTTGGTTTACTGAAAATCCTTGTGTTTGTACACACATGTGGATGGGTGAAGTCGTATTGATTTGGCTACTTTTAATTCTTTTTTTCTTTTCAAATTATCTGATAGGTTTTTGAAGATGCATACAAGTCACCATTGAGCATTATTATCCTGGATAATATTGAAAGGTAATTACTGCTGGTCTATTTTAATTGATCTTTTTACTCATCTTGGCTACTCTCTCACACACTGATGTCTTGTGAGTTTGTTATCTTTAATTTGTTGTGCAGGTTACTAGAGTATATTGCTATTGGTCCGAGGTTTTCAAATTTGATATCTCAAACACTGATGCTCCTTCTTAAGCGCACTCCTCCAAAGGTTCTTCATTTTCCCCTTTTTATTGACATTCTGAGACCACTGGATTTAGCATCTATTGGCTGAATCCATGGGAAGCCTTCTTTTTGTAAACCTGGTTATATTTTGGGATTTATGTTTCTTTCTCTTTCTTGCATCTCTGAATTCTGTGGATGCCTATACTCTTTCTTTCTAATATTTTTTTGTCTTCTTCAGGGGAAAAAGCTTCTGGTTTTTGGTACAACAAGTGAATTGGGCTTCTTAGACATGATTGGTTTTTGTGATACCTTCTCTGTCACTTACAATGTTCCCACGTTAAAGACAGCGGATGCAAAGAAGGTAAACCATATATTGTTGTTTCTGTTTCAGTATTCTCTTTTGGCTTTTAAACCTATTCTAGCCTTGGCAAGTTGAATGGATCTTGTCTATCACATATGATTCTATAGGCATTTGTGGTTCAAATTAGGCTTATATCACTAGCACAACGTACAATAGTGCAAGCAATCTGCATTATCGCTGTAGCTTTTCTTGAATATGAATTATGGTGATGTGTTAAAATGCCTTTAGGATTGGATTTCATTAAATATGGTGTTATCACTAGTAACAAGATGTCTGATGATTTCTCCTAATAGCCACTCTCGTATTTCCTTAGTTGTTTATAAGCTCCATGTTCGTATTATACCTTTCATGATTTTACAGCAACATATGCTGTACATTGTTAGCTTTAAACTTTTTATGTAAATCTATAATATTTTTCTCTTTTTCTCATCATAGGTGCTAGAACAGTTAAATGTCTTTGCTGATGAAGACATAGATGCAGCTGCAGAGGCCCTGAATGATGTAAACTTCATCCCTACCTTTGTTCATTCATTTATTTATTTTTTAAATTTTCTGCTGTTAATTCTAGCCCGACCAAGTCTGTTTTGAAAGAGGACATATAAAGAAAAAAAGAAAAAAAAAAAACCTTTTGACTTTATGAGATGCAGAATTTCAGTTTCATTGGTCTTCTGACATTTTCTTTTGTGAGTCGAAACATTTCTGTGGTCAGTGTTTCTACAAAAGACCAAACTTTGCATCTGGTTGTTGTACTTTGCAACCTAGAATTGTTCTGTACTACGATATTCCTAACCCAGAAGAAGGCCTAGTTTTATATTCTGCATGGTAGTGAATAGTGATGATAGCGTCTCTTTTTTAATCTTTCTTTTCTGACTTTCTTTCATTCCATTCAATTTCTCTCTCCAGATGCCCATCAAGAAGCTCTATATGGTAGTTGAGATGGCAGCCCAGGGTGAGCAAGGAGGGTCTTCCCAGGCAATCTTCTCTGGACAAGCGAAAATAAACATCAATCACTTTTACGATATCCTTCAGGATACTGTTCGATATTAGTTTCCATGTATTGTCTTAGGATATGAAAACCACAGAACACTTGAGAGTTAACTATTAAAATTTCACAACCTTATGTCCCTTCCACTTTCTATTTGTTTATTTTTCCGGTTTTCGATTCTTGAATGGTTTTCCGTTGTTAACACAAGTGCTTTTCCCCTGTTGGGACTAAGAGCCTGGCTGGGAATCTCCGAATCTGGGATCAGTTGAGTTGTATATCGATCGAGGTGCCAGTTCTTGCTTTCATTTGTGGTTTTGTAGCTATATATATAATCTGTTGTAGTGATAGTTTTTGGTGGTAGTAAAATTCTCTCGTATGATTGTCAATTTGGCATACTCTTATTTTTCATTTTACCGTTGCTACTGTGTATGTTTCTGGGCAGTTCAATAGAATATGAAATTCAACCTTAATAATTGACACGTCTGTACTATGTTTTCTTATTGTGAAATCAGAAAAACTTGTGAAACATATTCCCTAAAGGTCTAGTTCACCTGAACGATACTATATTGTTACCATATATAAAGAAGCTAGACTTGATCAGAAGTAAATTGAGTACTTGATCAGAATTAAGTCATTTTGGCATATGTTTGTTAAGCGTGCACGTTTCTTTGACTTGAGAGTCAGACGACTGCTGAACTAATGTCCGGAGCAATTAACAAGATGCATGCATGAACTATAGTCAGTACGTTATCAAGTTAAACGTTTTTCACAACTTTCACTCTTACATGTAATCCAATAAGTGACATGTACCAACTTGATCGATCAGCATCCGGCCTCTATAGTCTATATCTATATATAGACTCCCCTTTAATTAACCACACTAGTACATAGTTTCAAGCCTTCAATATATAGGCCGGTAGTACTATAACACGCACGAGAGCTATGGCATTTACGGCGGGCTCATTTGTGGTAAAAGCACTTGATTTCAATCCCCTCAGTTCAAAACCAACAGGCCTAATCATGCATAAACTTTCTTCTTCTGCCATTTTCTTTTCTTCAACAAAACAGAGAAGGAGATTCCAATTACAATTGAAGAAGAAGACGATGGCAACAGTCGCTGAGGTTCTTAATGGAACAACCAATAATGGTTCTCTTGCTAATGTGGACAAGGTAACATCATCATCTTCTCTTGCTCTTACTGCAGAGAAGCCTCCAGTTACTTTCGAACTCACCGTGCTAGTCACGGTGAAGAAAACTCACCAGAAGCTAAATATCAATTACACGATGCTTCGTTGGTTCGGTGATCAAGGACACAATGATCCCAAGGGTGTTGTAATTCTACAGCTTGTTAGTACTGAAACTGACCCAATAAGTAAGTATATGGTTAATTTGCTATATAATGCCTAGTTATATTGTGAGTTGATGAATCAATTTTGAATTTTTCATTGACCGACGTCGTAAAAAAATTAAGAAGGAATATTGAAGCCAAAGCTAAGCGAGGAAGCTGTGTTAGAGTGGACAAAGAATCCGAAAATGGATGGTGAGAAGAACACTTACCAAGTTAAGTTTGTGGTGGACTCAACCTTTGGGATGCCAGGAGCCATTACAGTGAGTAACAGATATGATGAGGAGTTCTATTTGGATAGCATCAACATTCAAGGCGTTGTTCACTTTGCCTGCAACTCTTGGGTTCAGCCAGATCAGAAGTCTAACGCCGCGAAAAGAATCTTCTTCTCTACTAATAAGGTACTGCTTGTTGTGGTTACTTGCATACAAGGAATTGAAAGAGCATAAATGGTGTTAATTTTAATCACTTTGAATACTTCTGCAGGCATACTTACCCAATGAGACACCAGCAGGGCTGAAAGAGCTCAGAGAAATGGAGCTGATTCAACTGAGGGGTGATGGGACTGGGCTTAGATTGCAATCTGATAGAATATACGATTACGATACTTACAATGACATTGGACATCCAGATAAGGGAATTGAGTACGTGAGACCTACCCTTGGAGGCAATGATAATCCACACCCTAGACGCTGTCGAACTGGGCGACCTCCGACCAAGACAGGTGATTGATTACTGATCAGTTCGATGTGTTAGATTTTGGGGATAGCGTGATTGTCTAACATGATATTATTATTTTATTAATTTGCACATTCAGAGGTACGTAGACGTACCTCTAAATGTGCAAGTAGGGACTGCACCTAAATGAGAGTTGTCTAACACGGTGTATATATAATGTCTGGCGTTCAATTTTGTTATCTAATTAGTATTAATAACTAGTTTTTGACTTGATATTCATATTCATAATGCAACAGATAAGAATATGGAGTCACCAGTGAGCGAATCCGCAACAATCTATGTGCCTAGAGATGAAGAGTTTGAGCAGCCCAAACAAGAAGCTCTTGATATCGGAAAGTTGAAAGGAACTGTCCGGAATATAATTCATGCACTTTCAACAATTACCGCAGACAGAAATGTCAAGGGGTATTCAGACATCAATGGTCTGTATACAGATTCATCTTCTCTTCAATCCAAGACCCAGCCGGGAACTCAAATTTTGAACAAAGTCCAAGAATTCCTCAAATTTGACCCCCCAAAATTCAACTCAAGTGAGCAAATTCTTCACATTCTTATAATTAAGCTATTTGGAAAGAGAATATTAATTATGATGCATGAAACCATGAAATTAATTGTCTAAATTTCAGGGGAGACGTATGGTGTGACAGATGACCAATTTGGGCGCCAAACCGTTGCAGGCATAAACCCTCTAAGCATAGAAAGGCTCAAGGTTTTCCCACCTGTAAGCAAACTTGAACCCTCCATTTATGGTCCACATGAATCAGCACTCAAGGAAGAACATATTATAGACCAACTAAATGGCATGTCTATACAACAGGTATATATATATGATTGGGTCATCATTAATAAAATAGAAGATAGATCAATTATATTAGCTAATATCTGATTGTGGGATTTTCAGGCCTTGGAAGAAAACAAGTTGTTCATACTAGACTACCATGACATCTTCCTTCCATTTCTCAACAAAATAAACACTCTGGATGACCGAAAAGCTTATGCAACACGAACAATTTTTTTCCTGACATCAGTGGGAACTTTGAAGCCCATTGCAATTGAGCTCAGTCTTTCAGATTCAGCATCCAAGCAGGTTCTCACTCCTCCAATTGACGCAACAACAAGTTGGTATTGGCAGCTTGGCAAGGCCCATGTATGCTCCAACGACGCCGGTGTTCATCAACTCGTTCATCACTGGTATGCACACAATAACTAGATGTTCATACCCTAATAATTAACATTCAACATATATATATGTCACAAAACTGCACAGTTGAGCTTGCAGGTAAGATTCATCACCTAGATGTTGTCTGGTAGATGAACAAGCAATGATCACCTAGTTATCCTGTGGAGGATATGCACAGTGTGAACCTATTGAACTTGAATAACGTTGTAAATATATTTACTCCATCTTTTCTGTAAAGTGTTCGATGAAATGTCTCAAAGAGGTTGTAATGTTTAAATTTCAATTTTTTTAAAGGTGTTTGATGAAATGCCTCAAAGAGGTTCAAATGTAATTTTCAAAAAAAAATTTGATAGGCCTTCGATGAAATGTCTCAAGATTATTCATATTTTTGAATTTCAAATTTTTGTGAAAGGTGTTGGATGAAATTCCTCAAAGAATTGAAACTCAGATGTTTAAATTTCAATCTTTGAAACAGGTTACGCACCCACGCCTGTATAGAACCGTTTATAATAGCAGCTAACAGGCAATTGAGTGTTATGCACCCAATCTACAAGCTTCTCAAACCTCACCTGCGCTACACCTTGAAGGTAAATGCAATGGCCCGCAAGGATCTCATCAACGCCGGAGGGACAATCGAGTCCGATTTCACTCCTGCCAAGTACTGCATGGAGTTCAGTTGTGCCGCTTATCGAGATTGGTGGCGATTCGACCTTGAAGGCCTTCCTGCAGATCTCATTAGAAGGTAACTAATTTCAGAAAATTAACCTTGTCTCCTTTTATATGTACATATATATATACCACAATTTAATTTGTTCCTTGTTCTTGTTTATTACATAGAGGAATAGCAATACCGGACCCAAGCCAAGTCCATGGCCTAAGACTACTCATTGAAGACTACCCTTATGCAACAGATGGACTCCTCATATGGTCAGCAATTGAGACATTGGTTCAAACCTATGTCAACTACTACTACCCTAATGCAAGTTTGGTCACTTCAGATACTGAACTCCAAGCCTGGTACAATGAGTCTATCAATTTGGGACATGCCGATCTTCGCGACGCTAGCTGGTGGCCCAAACTCTCTACTTCAGAGGATCTCATCTCCATTCTCACTACCATCATTTGGATCACATCAGCGCAACACGCTGCGCTGAACTTCGGGCAATACCCTTATGGCGGGTACGTCCCAACACGCCCACCACACATGAGGAGACTAATTCCGAACAAGAATGACCCTGAGTATGCTTCTTTCATTAGAGATCCTCAGCAATACTTCATATCGTCGTTGCCGAGTTTATCTGAAGCAACAAAGTACATGGCTGTGATTGATATAATCTCTGCACATTCACCGGATGAAGAGTACATCGGGGAGAGGAAGGACTTGTCAAACTGGTCAGCTGACACAGAGATTACTGAGGCATTTTATAGGTTTTCAGTGGAGATGAAGAGGATTGAGAAAGAGATTGAACGAAGAAACGGTGATTCGAATCTTCGTAATAGATGTGGGGCTGGGGTTTCACCATATGAGCTGCTCATGACAACCTCAGAACCTGGGGTTACTTGTAGAGGTGTTCCAAATAGTATAACAGTTTGAGGTAAAAGTAGTGAAAATAAGAAGGATGATCGAGTTTGGCACTGAGCCTAGTATATTGAAACTAGCTTCCTTCGATCAGTAAATTACACACACACACACATATATATATCTGGTTGAAACAAATTGATCGATCATGCTAATAGCAAATAAATTAATTAATCCCAATGAAATTAACACAAAGCGGCCAAGATGTTGGCACTTGGCACAGGAACATTGACGCGCGATTACCTTAGAGCTTCAGAGACTATCGATATTTGAGTTACAGTATCATTTTTACATATAGGAGTAAACTAGTAAAGTAAGAGCTTTTTGAAATAAATTAGGCATATATTCCAAACTAAAATGACAATTATAGGTGAGCTCACATGGCTTTATTTTTCTTATGTAGTAAAATATTCCGCAACCTGTGAGAGGTTGTAATTTAAATGCGGGCATAAAGTTCGACTCTAATATTGTTATTATAATACAATTTTAATTTAGATCAGTTTTTAAGTCGAATAGGCATGACAATATGTTGCTTTAGAGGTCTAGACCTTAGTGTATGTAATTTTCTGATAGTGACTTAATGAAATCGTGCGAATAAATGATATTCATTCCCCTTAAAAAAAACATAACAAACTCTAGAAGAAGTGAACAACGAACCACGAAAATGAAGAAAGGTATGTTGGAGAGGATAGTGCATTGGCTAATGATTTATTTATTTTTTGTTTAATTGATTTAGAAAAATTAGAGATCGAAATAGAATAGAAATGAATCGACTTGAATTGTGAATATTAATCGGATCAATTTGAGATCGAGCCCTTAGTGTTAAGGGGAATTATTCCTGTTCTATCAAAACATGCATCAAATAATAACTCTTAAAAATTGCCTCCATATATGCCACCTTGACGATTCCTTACTTGACAAAATTTGGGAAATTGGACAAGCCTGCCTGAGAACGACATTGATATTATGATTTGTCTTAGATTAACATACCATGTGATATGTGTTGATTTGCACATTTAGTGGTTTAGATTTTCTGTTCTACATCTAGTGGTTTAGATTTTCGATTCATTGATGACAGAGAGTTTGAAGGGAGGAGGGTACCCAAAAAGAATGGGACACAGAAATGAACTTTCATAAAAATTTCGCTACATGGTAGTTACTCTAAGCATTATAAAAATGAGTGGCTAGTTTAGAGGAAACAAATGCTATATTGTACAATCAGGAAGTGTGGTTGCTACAGATTTAACAGTCGGCATCTGTACGTGTGGCTTTGCAACCATGCACTATTGCACTTGACATATATCTAATTTTTTGGTCATTTCCTTAAAAAATTCCTAATTTTTTAGGCCTCTCGACATTCATAGGGAGAAGCATAATCTATACTATTTCTTAAGAAAATAGAGATTGTCAACCATAACGGAATTTTTTTACATAAATGTCTTTTATATATTAAAATACTTTGGAAACCATATTAGTTAGAAATGGTCAAATGGTAAAATACTAAAATAGTCAAACAATAAATAACAAAAAAATAAGAAATTAAAAAAAAATACTTGCATAACTACTTAACCACTCAACTTCTTTGAAGTTACCACCTCTATACCACACCCATCGGGTGTGTAATATTTCTAGTATGTACATATGCACTCTATATATAGTTATGGCCTATAGTTATATTTGAAAGCACCATAGTTATATTGGAATACAACAACAATGGCAAGGAACATTATGGGCGCATTTGCGGTACAGCCACTTGATTCCAATCACATTTCAAAATTACCACTGAATATTACCTATATGCTTCCTTCTAGTTCCGCCATTAATTTCAATTGTTCGATCAAGAGGAGGAGGTGGCAACAAAGCGAGAAAAAAAAAGTGGCGGCAACTTTCACTGCTGTTGCTGCAGAGAAGAAGAAGCAGCAGCCGGCAGTGCCTTTGGAACTCACAGCGCTGATCACTGTTGCAAGGAAAAGTGAAAACAAGTTAAAAATCATGAAAGACATGCTGCACTAGTGGCTTGGCGGCCATGATGATCATCACAATGATCACAAGGGTGTTGTCCTCCAGCTCGTTAATTAGTACTCAAATCCACACTAGTAAGCTGCTTCATTCGCTATGTATAATCTCCGGTTGATGTATTGATTTTATTATATTGATGATGACATTTCCCTTGATCTTGAATTTATTTGATCGAAGAGGAAATGAAGCCAAAGCTGAGTGAGGAAGCCATATTGGATTGGACAAAGAATTTGAAAATGGGTGCAGGGAAGAGCATTACTTACCAAGTTAACTTTGTGGTGGATTCAAACTTTGGAACGCCAGGAGCCATCACGGTCCGCAACAGAGAGGAGAGCGAGTTCTATTTGGATAGCATCAACATCGAAGGTGTAGTTAATTTTGCCTGCAACTCCTGGGTTCAACCAGAGCATGCTAACTCTGCAAATAGAATCTTCTTCTCTACCAAGGTGATGATAATGAAGTTATATATTCTTGCACAATAGTATAAGTCATAATGCATGTCACTTGCATATATAAATGAACATGAACATGTTGTACTGATCGATCAAATTGAATTTTGCAGGCATACTTACCTAGTGAGACACCAGCAGGACTTAAAGAGCTCAGAGAAATGGAACTAATTCAACTGAGGGGTGACGGAACAGGACTACGAAAGCCATCTGATAGAATATACAACTACGATACTTACAATGACATTGGAGATCCAGATAAGGGAATTGAATACATTAGACCCGTCCTTGGAGGCAGTAATCACCCACACCCTAGACGCTGTCAGACTGGACGTCCTCCAACCAAGACAGGTGACTCATTAGTTCGACATATAGTATTGAACTGCATCAATTGATTAATTTCTAGCTGCTAGAACTGCATCAATGTAGTATTGAACTATTGATATCCATGTTCGTAATTCAACAGATGAGAAACTGGAGTCACCAGCAAATGAATTCTTGACAGCTTACGTGCCTAGAGATGAAGAGTTCGAGGAGTCCAAGAGAGAAGCTCTTGATCTTGGAAAGTTAAAGGCAATTCTGAGGCACATTGTTCCTACACTAACAAAAGTTGCTAGGGACAGTGATGTTTTCAAGGGGTATTCAGACATCAGGGGTTTGTATAGAGACAACATGTCTTCGATTGAAAGAAAGACAACAGTGAATCTTCCATTTTCAATTATTTTGAACAAAGTCCTTGAATTCCTCAAGTTTGACCCTATAAAATTAGACTCTAGTAAGCATCATCTTTATCTAAATAAGCCAGAGAACTGGTGTGTTTCAAAATTGACCCTAAACATGATGCAATCAAGAGCTAGGTGTACTTACAATCTCACTCTATTTTCAGGGATTACATCTTGTTGTTTGCCAGATGACGAATTTGGCCGTCAAGCGGTTGCAGGCATAAATCCTCTAAGCATAGAAAGGCTCACGATTTTCCCACCTGTAAGCAAACTGAATGCCTCCACTTATGGTCCACAAGAATCTGCACTCAAGGAAGAACATATGATAGGCCATCTAAATGGCATGTCTCTACAACAGGTAGACAATCTAAAACAGATGATAGTATTGATCCATTATAATAAATATATGATTGTGGGAGCTTTTCAGGCATTGGAGAAAAACAAGCTGTTCATACTAGACTATCATGACATTTTCCTTCCATTTATCAACCAAATAAATGCTATGGATGACCGAAAAGCTTATGCAACGCGTACAATTTTCTTCCTCACCTCATTGGGAACCTTGAAGCCCATTGCTATTGAGCTCAGCCTCCATCAAACCAATTCAGATTCACCATCTAAGCAAGTTCTCACTCCTCCAGTCGATGCTACAACAAATTGGCTTTGGGAACTTGGCAAAGCCCATGTATGCTCCAATGATTGCTGCGTTCATCAACTCATTCATCACTGGTAAAGCTGTTTCCATAATGTGCACAGTAACATTCAACATGAAAGGAATGCCTCATATATGATCGAATTGCTTAAAACAGGTTACGCACCCATGCTTGCATGGAACCATTTATAATAGCAACCCACCGGCAGCTGAGTGCGATGCATCCCATCTACAGGCTTCTCAAACCTCACATGCGATACACAATGAAGATAAATGCATTGGCCCGTCAGTTTCTAATCAATGCTGAAGGGATAATTGAATCTACTTTCACTGCTGGTAAACATTCCATGGAGATTAGCTGTGCCGCATATCAAGACTGGTGGCGTTTTGACCTTGAGGGCCTTCCTGCAGATCTCATCAGAAGGTAATTAATTAATTTCAAACAACTTGTCTCCATTCATATTGCTATCATTCCCATAATTAATTACCTATACTTTCATTTCTACATAGAGGGATAGCAATACCAGACCTCACGCAAGTCCATGGACTAAAACTACTGATTGAAGACTATCCTTATGCAACAGATGGACTCCCCATATGGTCAGCAATTGAGAGACTGGTTCAAACCTATGTCCATTATTACTATCCTGATGCAAGTGTGGTGCATTCAGATACAGAACTGCAAGCCTGGTACAAGGAATCAATCAATTCAGGCCATGCCGATCTTCGCCATGCTAGCTGGTGGCCAAAACTCTCTACTCCAGATGATCTTGTATCCATTCTCACCCATTTGGCTCACCTCAGCATACCACGCTGCATTGAACTATGGGCAGTATCCATATGGCGGATATGTACCAGCCCGCCCACCACATATGAAGAGACTACTGCCACAGGAGCATGAAACAGAGTATGACACTTTCATCAATGATCCACAGAAATATTTTATGTCATCATTGCCCAGTTTATTTGAAGCAACAAAGTACATGGCTGTGATAGGTATCCTCTCAGCGCACTCACCAGATGAGGAGTATATTGGGGTGAGAAATGACTTGTCAACTTGGTCAGCTGACACAGTGATTCTTGAGGCATTCTACACATTTGTAATGGATATGAGGAGGATTGAAAAGGAGATTGAAAGAAGAAATTCGGATTCAAAACTCCGGAACAGATGTGGGGCTGGGGTTTCACCATACGAGCTTCTCATGCCAAGCTCAGAACCTGGGGTTACAGGCAGAGGAGTGCCCAATAGTATATCCATTTGAGGAATAACACAAACCTAGCTAGTTAGGGTCTGGAAAAAAGAAAGAGCTACAGAAAAGGAAAGCTAGAACAATATGACAAAAGAATTGTAACATAGGCAAAGTAAAAGTGCACTTGGCAGAACCAGAATTGTAGCAGCTGAATACACTATTTATGACAAGAAGCATACTTTCAATCCCTAACATCAACAAAACCATAAAGCTATCATGATCATACGGATATCACATCCACAGTTACAGATGCTTGCCTGAAAATGCTTCAAGTTCACCAATTCTAATGCCATAGAAACTATTAGCTCATAGCTTCAAGTTCACCAATTTTGAAGCCACCATGTTACTGTTTAAGATTTAATATAAACAAGAATTACCATCAAAAAATGATGAGTTTTATTATCCAAAAGAGTGAATATAACAGAGGTGACCATTCCACTATCGTGTAAGGTGTAACCGTGTAAGTAAAACCCAACAAGACAAAGAGAAATTTACTTTCTTTTTCTTTTTTTTCTTTTTTTTTTTACAGAAAAGAACACTGATAGACTAACACAACCTTGAGCTGCCCAACTATATTTCTCAGTAAACAACCAACTCATGCCCATATAAAGGTTAATACTTGATACAAGAAACAAGGAAGTTGTAAATAGCGATGAAGAAGAGGGGCTTAATCGTACTTTTCTCTCCAAGAATAAACAAGGAAGAAAACCCAAGAGAGGGCCAAAACGACGTCGCCAACTGTCTGCCTGAGCCAATCCCAAGCGAGGTCCTCCACCCTCCGCTCAAAGTAACACCTCCACAGTCCCATGAAAACATGGAGGAGCGTGCACCCCTTGGCGAAGAAGCTCTGGAACTCTCGATCCTTCACGAACGACACCATCAGCAGTAAAAACCCGATCGCGAAGAGGAGCAACCCGGAGAACGAATCGGAGGTCCGAATCAGGAGCTGGTCGTGCGGCGTTGACCCGAGAAGCTTCTGCGCGGTTTCGATTCCGTGGCCGAAGGTGTAGACCTCCGTCATGTAGAACATCATGAACGCGCCGCAGGTGATGGCGATCACGGAGTGGAGGAGGCAGATCACGAAGAAAGCTGAGGATGATGACGACGATGACATTGATCGAACGGCTCAGGATTAATCTTATAGCGTAGGCATGGTTTACGATAGCAAAGCCCAGTGAAGTGAACAAGGACGACGACGACGGAGGAAAGTGAGTTCTTTTCTTTTGATACGTTGAGATTCAGGATAAGGATTCATCGGGACCCATAGCCTTTACACTGTATCCTGACTGAACACGTGGCACGATCTTCATAGTGCCGACAGAATCCGATTGGGTACCCACTACCCACTCAATTCTATCATCTGAAGCTTTTACTATGTAGTCCATGACGAGTATCTTAGTGCTTGTGCTTCTGTAAGAGCACTTTACTTGACAGTGCTTCATGCAACCCTATATTTATAAGAGAAGAAGAGAAACGTTGGTAACTTTTTCCTATCAACATTCTCTAACTCAATTTATATAGGCCCATCAACAATGAGAACGGAAATTATTTTATGCACGGTCCGTGCAACATCACGTTGTCCGTGCAACATCACGTTCAATCTCAGCGCTACGTGCATAGAATACTTTCCCCAATGAGAAACATATAAGCCAAGAAAACTAGAGGAGGGAAATGGACACATTCAGTGAGCTTTATTGATTTTCAATTGAAGAGAGAGACATGAAATGAATACATAGCTATTAAATATGACTTGAGACCCGATACAATGTGACTCTGGGTGATTGCTGGAATAACAACCACATAATGAGGCAGGGTTTGGTAGCAACCCATGTAATGATTATTTGAAATTATACTTTATATATACAACAAAAAATTGAGTGAAATTGACAATTCCCAAAACGTAGAAATTAAGAATGAGAGACATGCGTTTCATGGCGAGGAAGAACGAAAACACTCATCTTCTTGCACAAATCCTCCAGCCGCGCCACAAATGGTATTTGAATGGGGAAGGTCAAAGAATGGTTATAATTTGCTCGAACAAAACTTTTTAACTTGATTCAGGGTCTCTACTACCGGCAACAACTTTGCGGTGACGTCTAGAGCCAGACCTCCGTTCTCTCCGCCGCCCTGGTTGAATCTTCCTTACTGGCCTTTCGGGCACCGTTTCAACTGCTTTAACTGGTGGTTCATCACTTAAAGCTGGTGGTGGCACTGACGGCGGTAGTGGTGGTGGAAGAACAGCAACAGGAACACCAGGAGCCATGTGCTCTAACACATCTTTATGGTATTTCTGTGGACGGTGAAAAGCCAATATTAAACACATTAAGGAACATGAGAAAGAGAATCAAAGAAATCGAGTCCTTAAAAGCCTTCAAGGTTATTCATTTTGGCCAAAATTTGAAACTGGGAGGTGTACACAGAAACAAGAAAATGGGGGAAATGTGAAGCAAACAAATTGATTCCACCAAATGAAGAAGGCACAATTTACAATTTCAATAGGTAATAATCAAGAAAGCATAGTGAGAAAATAAATAAAGCATCTGAGTTCTCTAAATACATATCTAGAAAACCGAAATTCCAAACCATATGCATAAAATTACCTGAACTACAAAATTGCGCCTTTCACAGTCAAAGAACATATTGATAGTCCAGTTTGTCTTTTCCGTAATGTGATCTCTGACAGTTGAAAAACTAATTTGGTCCCTGGAAGTAAAACGATCAACTTCATTGAACCAAAGACAAGTGAAGAGGTTGCTGATAGGGACATGCTCCCTTATTATTACACATCCTTCAGGAACGTCTGCAGCAAGGCCATAGCAAAGAAAAGTTAGCAAAGCAAAACATATACAATTTACTACAGCATAAAGAAGTTCCACCTACCACTTGTAATGGGAAGTTTTGCCTCAGAATATGGGGTCAAACCTTCCTTTTTGTAAAATTCAACCTGAAAGTCAATAGAGGCATTGTCGTATTTTCCAGCAACTTTATTTGCCTCAGCTTCCAAAAACACGTCAAAGCGTTTATAATGTCTAGAAATTGCAAAAGTTGCATTCTTCCTCCACAAAAACCTGAAACATAGTTTTTTAAAGGATACATAAGCATGGACGCTGGTAAAATGAGGCTGATGGAGGCCATCATACAAGAGCAAAGACCCCCTCAAAGTAGGCTTTCAGTATGATGTGTAATATCCAAATGCTAGAACAGTACATCATTGAAGTTGATTACATAAAGGATAGAATCCCATTAAGTATCATGGGTTTTATCCACACTGGAAAACATGGTATTCCCACATCAAAAAAAAAAAAAGAATAGAGAGAAGATCTAAACATACAAGGCATATAGCTACATACGTGAAAGTACTAAATAATTCACCCAGCCAAAAGTATATAGTGGGACATATGCAAAGGAAAGTAAAATATATAACAACTTGACAAAGCAATCACAGGAAAGGGATTTTCGGAGTTGAGGGAAGCGTATGATAGTTTTTTTGTTGCTACAGTCCTCTGTGGTTGTGAGCCACAAATTGGCAGCAGAAAGTTAACAGGGAAATTGAACAAAACATACCAAATCAAATTGCAGATGCAAATATCTGACAACATTTCAATCATGGTTGGTATTATGCATCTCAGCATTTGGATGTATCTTGGAACCAGACTTGGCCCGTGTGTTGAACCAAACGCTGATGGTATTTCAAACTCGTAGTAAATCCAAAAACAAAAACAACATTTAAGAAAGAACTATTCTGCAGAATCAAAGGATTAAACTTCTAATCAGTCTCCTAAAAAGACCTCTAACTAAAGTGCTCTAAGGCTAGGTATTTGTTTGAACTTTTAATCAGATATACCTTTCCAGAATTTGATACGGATCCACGACAAGCTCAAGTTTCCCATCGATCCATAAAGAAAAGCGGGCATTGGGAAACATCCTGTGCACTAGGAGCTTAGGAATCTACAAAAGATGTAATCAGCGTCAAAAGGTACATCGGAGTACTATGAATGCATATTAACACAACATTCCTGATGGATAGCCCCATTAATTCTGATGACATATTTAAGTGTAAGGTAACACCATCATTCATGTTGACTCATTTGTTCCTTAAACAGAAGCTTAAGTGAGATTTGACACGTACGCAAAGCATCGCAACATTCACTTACGATAAAAAGCTAGTAGAACAAGATAACAAAGCGGTGTAGGGATTGTTCAAAGCTACAGTTGCAAATTCAGGCAACTATATAATTTTCAAGACACAGTCTCAACTAGAGTAAACAAAAATTGCTGGCAAAGAACTATAAATCTTACCTTCCCAGTGCGCCTTGCATCCTTATATGGAGGGTTATGAATAACAACAGTTCTCCATATACCAATTTTCTTGCTGCTGTCCAGTTTACCAGTACTCTTCAGATAAGCTTCTGTCTCCTCATCTATAAACATGTAGAAGCAAACAGTCTCCCTGGAATAATCACTAATGTTCCTTGGCTGGTTTATCTCATCAAAATTTCCTGATGGGAACAGATATAACTGATAAGGAATCCACCAGATTCATCGAAAAAATGTTGATTTCAAATTAAATAGAGCATTACCAAATATAGCTGATGCAACAACCACCCCATGACACTGCTCCATATCATGTAGGTCCTCCTCATCCATATCATATCCTGTATTACGCCCAGGTTTACTTCCTCTAACAAATCTGATTGATGCTCAAATTCATCAAACCAAAAATGCATATTAGACATAAATGACTGAAGGGTCACTGTAAGTAGTACTTATAATTACTATACTAATTCAAGAAAGAAACTAAATGATAAAAATAAAAAATTCTACGGTGCTTACAAACATATGAAGGAAAACCTGACCAAGGAAATGAAAAAAGCAAAGAAAACCTACCCACAATGCACACTCATCGACTCTCTTATGTCATATGAATCACTCCTTTGCTTCAAAGTAGGATATCCGCCAAACTCTGAGCCTCCAAATTCTGTTTCTCTAGATAAATTTTCTTCATAAATATATGTTAAATTCTGAAGAACAGGAGAATATGAAGGGACCTTTGGCATTAAGGCTATGGCTTCTTCAACAGGAAGATAACATACTGGACAAGCTGAGCCAAAAAGAAGAAGAAAATTAGGAACATCATTAACATCGCGCCAGTTGTTGCTATCTTCGTGCCCCAGCTTGAATTCAGTAAGAAAGTTATAACCAAAATGAAATGTAGAAACTTACGCCGTGGTCCAGTTCTTTTCTTATCTGCTGGTGGGGGAGGCAACGTGAATATATTACATGGATGCCCGGGAGGAAGAGTGTAACCCAAGAAAAAAGCAGGAGGAGGAGGAGGCAAAGCTAGCAAAGTCATGTTGTAACTTTGCCTTTCTTTTTTCGCCAAGGATTCGGGATATCTTATAATGACGCTGTTGTTAAGACCAATGTTTTGGCGAGTGATGCCTTCTTGTGAATCTTCACCTATATATGGCCAACATGATGTGTATATTACTTCCTCACACAAATCAAAGAGATAATTTAGAACTCCAAAACAAGGAAATCAAATGAAAATGTTTTCTCAGGCAAGCATTCCAAGAATGTAAGAGGCAGATATTGAGTTAAATACTGTGAATGTATACAAAAGCCCATGTATATCAAGTCAAATCTTTTAGTCGAAGCAGTGAACTTTTTTCACTATGAGATGGAAGAAGAATTAAATTTATTAAGGAAGCCAATATCAACACAGAGAAAGATTAATTAGAAAGTGTCAATAACTATGAGAACCTCCTATTATACTGGTAAGCTACTGATTCTCTCAGACTATTTTACAAGACACTGCAAAACAGAAATGTACACAATGAACACCCAATGACCTTCAAATATGCATTGCTGAAACGCTAAATCCATGTGCTGTAATTGAAAACTCCACAGTTTCAAATTGAACTCGATCAATTCCTTGATGCCAATTATATCTAAACCAGCTAGGATCAACTTAAACTCAACAAAAAAAAAAACAATATCCACATCAAAATAGACAACTAATACAGAACCAAATTAACTTCAAAAACACAATATGCAGAGGAGCAAAAGGAATCAAACCTTTTCCAACATACAAAACCCATCCGAAAACCGCGGCGGAGATGGCACACAGGAGCAGCATTCCGACCTTTTTCCGGCCGGCAAACTTGCAGATCGAATGGAACAACCTCTCCTTCTCCTTGAGCATTTTCGAAGGCTTACGTGCAGATTGGATAGGCAACACTCCGTTGTTGTTGATGATGCTGTTGTTGTTGTTCTGTAGCTGTTTATCCAAAGACCCATAACTCCCTGAACGAATTCCCAATGACCCTCCAGTCATTGTTCCTCCAAAGCCTCATCTACACCTCTCATCTCCCCCTCAATCCTCTCATTCACAATCTCAATCTAAATTTTTTCAATCATCCATCCACTAAATAAATTTCAAAACCCACTTCACCAAATCAGCCCTAAACTTAGATTGCACTTCCAAATTTCACTGAATCACAAGCTCATATAGCCCAAATGCACTACAACAAAAACCACCCACTAACACTTAGAACTCAATCTTCCCCAAATTCTTTTTCTGTTTGATCCCAAAACCCAAAAACCAAACTTGGGCAGTGAAAAGAAGCAATTTCGCTTCTGGATACAAGTGATCAGAGGAACAAATATTTGTGCTTTCAATCAGTGAATGGGAAAATGAATATGAACAAATAAAAGAATTTAAACTTTATTACAGGTGGGAAATCTGAGATTGATGATTGGGGCTGTAGGGTTTATGGCACAAATCTAGGTTTTTATGAAATCTAGGTTTTTGTTTTATGAAGAAATCTGGGATCACAATTTACAACAAAGCTTTTATTGTATGTTCGCTAATTTTGAGGCGATGACGGAGCGAAAAATCTCTTGGATTATTTATAAAGTCCCAATTATGAAAATGAAAACTACATAATATAAAATAAAACATGGGAATTTATGATTGGCTAACCTGCGCCATTTGGGTGAAGTTAACAACCTAGTAACCCACACGCTCATGTCTCACTCACAGTGGTACCGATCTTTCGTGCTACCTTGAGCTCCAAATATCGACGTTTGCCGATTTAGGGAATTTCTCTTTCTTAATATGAATTATCCAAAGTTTGATGCATCATGCATGTAATAAATTTTTCCTTAATTAGGAATCCAAAAATTTAATTCGGTGTCAATTTTTTGTGTTCTAGTATTAACTTTATTTTTTCTTGTCTAATTGTCTTCAAACAGAGCACAACATTCTATGACTTCATATTTTTCAAGTACTGAGAATTTTAAGTATTTTGATGGTTTTTAGCCAGACAAATCATATTGGAATTGAAAAAATTATTCATATTTCTAATACACTATCTTAACAGTGTATCGTTCTACTTATATGTTATTTTTTATTTTAAAAAAGTGCAACTATAATGATGTTTGTCTCAGAGTTTGGAATTCACTTTTACATAAATTAAATATTTTAAGTTTTGAAGTAATACAATACAAGCAACATTGTCTACCATATTTTTTTTTATATTAGGGATTATCTCCCCATGAAGGATCCCCCCAAACTCTCTCAGCGGGTAAGCCGAGAAGACTAATCTTCCTTCGCGGAACAGGTTATGGCCACTAGTGCTTCACATGTGGACGAACCCAAATACCCCTCAAACTTGTCCAAGTTGGGTTTCGAACCTCTGACCTCCTATTACCAAGATGCAGAAACAATTCTTCCCCAACTTGAATGATACAAGTTTACCAACTTGACCACACCAAGTGGTTACACTCTTACTATATTTACTTACGTGAAATAGGTATATAAATAAATAAATAATAAGAACTATTATAATTCCCGAGTTATATGTTTACTAAATGTAATTGAATCTCACCATAAAGAAGTGAAGTTCTCATATATCAAAAATTGGTTGAAAACCCAAATTATTTTATAATCTTTGAATTATTATTTATTTTGTTTTTTTTGGACAACCCAAATTATTTTTTCTATGATTCAAACAAATATGTCATAAATAACAGTGGAGTGGGATTTTAAAGTACCTTTACTTGATGCTCTTCACAATTTGACATTTTATAATCAATTATTGGGTAAATGATAATGTGTCATATTGCCATGTTAAGTAACATTGAACCTTTATTTTGCTTCAATGTGAAATCTTGAATTATTTTTTCATATAGAACGGTCCATTATTGATTTTTATAATTGTACCAAGTACAATTAAATAAAGTACCATGTACCATCTTTCCACCGGAAACGGTTATTTCCCTCAAATTAGTGCATTTATAATCGTATATGATGAAATTTCAAAAGTGATAACAAGGCCCATATGATTCCAAAGTTAAAATATCTAATTTTTCTCTAATTTTTCTCTAATTTTTCTCAATCCTTTTAATCACAATTTCACAATCCACTATTCATTTATGTTCTAATTATGTACAAGTTTTAAGATGAAATCTAGATACTTATACTATATAAATCAGTAGTATTACATACATAGAGTCGAGTATTATACTTGTCTATAAATTTAAATTTAAAACATTTGAAATTACGACTCATTCAAGTCTCACTTTTTTAAAAATTAAAAATTATTGCAAGTTATTATCTTTTAATTTTGTTTAGTGATTTCGGTTTCGTCACGATATCATTATTGCGTATTTTGATGCCATTTGCAACTGAAACTTTATGAAGGAAATTATGCATGACTTAAACTAGGGCTTTTCTTAATTGTTGTCACCACAATTAGGGTATTATGCTTCATAATAACACTAGCATTGCCACGAAAAGTTGTCGATGCACTAATCTTATACTAAAAGGTAACACATTTTAATTTGATGCAAACTCCTCCAAATCCTAATTAAGGAAGCCCCTTTCTTCATTTGGCAGATCTGGAAAGATGTCCTCCAAATTGCAAATTGATTAATGGAGATAAGCACAATGGCCAAGGTTTAAAACATTCGTCAAATTCCTTGTATCAGTTTCTGTTTTAGACTTAAATTTAGAATTGGACCACGATTAGTTAGATTTGACAATCAGGTCCAAATCATTGCCTTAATTGTTAATAATTCAGAAAATCATGTGACGGCCATGACTGTCCAAGTTTGCCCACACCGGCCAGGTCTGACCACGACCTCGCCACCATCAATAATTTAGTCATATTATTTGTGACTAAATTTTTTTTTATGGTTTGGGCAATATGAACAAGAATGTTATACTTAAATCCATATCAATTTAGATCGGATTCATTTACATTTGTTCTTATCTTTTTCATTATTTAATTAGTCTAGTTGAACAACCAAACATCGTTCATTTGTGAATGGCATATCAGGATCGATTTTCTTTTCAAAAATTTAACCTAATAGAAACTTATTTTGTTATTTAGTTGTATTAAGCAAATGAGAGCGGTTTGTTATGATAACTTAACTATTGATAGTAGAGTTGCTTATTTGTTTAATATAGTTACATGAATAAACAATCTCTGATGTTATTGCCTTTTTAAATAAATGATCTTTAAATGATCATTCATAAAATAATTAGTTTCGATCACGACAACAATCAACAAAATAATTAAAAAAAAATAGAAAACTAACGCAAACTTCTCGGTCTTATATATTGGTCAATCACTCGATCTTGTCATGAATTAGCTACGAAAGTGTAAAATTAGTTGCGTTGGTAATGAGTACAGAACGGGACAGGATCAAGCCAGCCTAAAGTTTTTGACCGACCAACCAAACTCAACAAACATGGTTACGAGCACACGAGAGATGTGTCGGGCGCGAGACGAGTATGAGTAAATCGTGGGCCGCAAGTCATTTTGGGCCTATATCTTTGGCTACGAGTAAGCCCAACTCAAATGGCGGGCACCTCTAGTTGGGAGAGCCCCAAATATTGCAAGACTCATCCGGGCCTTTCAAATTAAGTGTGTTTCTGGAAGAAAGAAGTGAATGACTTAGAGGGAAGGGAAGCCATTTCCTTAATCTTAATTGGTTGATTATAATCTATACAAGTCAACTAATTGTGGGTACATTGTATATGCCAATTACGGCTGTCAAGAACCCTCAATTATTAATTAATTAAATCCTTTTCTGCGAACTCAAACCTTCTTTTAATTAGTGAGTCCATACTTGATTAAGAGAGGTCACCCACCTATAAAATCACCGTCTTAATTGACTAATCACTTCTTTTTGGTCATATAAAGGATTAATTCTTAAAAAATTGTTTAATTCTACTAATTAATTACAACGTTCTTAATTCATAATGGGAGTGCTCATACTTTTGTCATACCTACTCATGTCACTTATATTCAAAAGTGTTAATGCCTCCTATGTAGTCTCTAAAAATAATATTTCTCGAGTAACTTGGTGGTTTTGAATCTTTTGATCACAATAATTCCAAGTTAAATTGCATTATAACAAAGACTGTGTTGTTGAAACTCAATACACTTCATTCATTCAAACATAGTCCGTGTTCAACTTTTCACTTTAAAATATATTAATCCAGGTGTTGAAATGTACTTATCAATTATTATATATATGTCCATTCTAACTCAAATTGATTACATCTCACTCTCCCATATAACAAAATATTATAGGATATATTCAGAGATGAAGCCAAGATTCAAAAATGATCTGGACTAATAAGTTTACCTTAAGAATTTTTTTTTATCCTACTTGTTGAAATGTCGATATTATTGTTATTTACGACTTCAACCAATATTCAAGAGCATTTCAGCTCCAAATTTTTCCTCTCAAGTATTCGTACTCATATAAAAAAGGAAAGAAAACAAAACTTGGGTGTGGATACAAAGGTATAGTTGGAAAATTTTCTTGTAATTTGGCAAAAAGAGCCATCCAATATTTCTGAAGGAAAAAAATCATGAAAACAAGATACATAATCTAAAACAAATGATTACAAAACTTAATTAGAACAAGGAGAAATGAAAGAATAATGCTGGATTGGGTGGGCTGCGGCTAGGATATGAATAGATTTGTGTTAATTAAACCTTGTAATGAAATAATTGCAGAAAATTTTGCATGGGCTGTAGACCATGTAGCCCTCTATTATCTTCAGTCCTTGGATATATTTTATTGTATTACGACTTACGAGTCATGTATTGTGAGTGAAGGCAATTGCTCTTACCTTTTACTTATCCAAGTAGCTAGCAATGATATGTATTTTAAATTTTTCTTAGTGTAGGTACGAGGCATAATATTTCACGAGCTTCTGTCAAGAAACTAGTTAAAAAAAACAAGCCAACATGGTTCGTTCTAAATTTCACCTCCAACAGAAAAAAAAAAAATATATATATATATATATAATCCACAGCTAAAATTTCTCCGTTGTGTTAAAGATGTTATATTTCCTCATTTTTAAAATCATTTGGTTATCTTTTCATACTTTGACAAAATATTGATATGGTTGAAAATTACACGAAAATTTAAGTAAAATTGAATTAAAGTATATTAAAACAAATATTATAAGTATTTTGTGATTTTGTCAAATACTAGAAGTTTAGAAAATTCCAAAAACATTTATTGAAAATTCAGACATTTCCAAAACCATTAAGTTGCAGAGTCAAACAACGAGCTCGTTCACAATCTGGAATTAGGAAGAGGAAGTCCAACCATTTTGTTGTTGTCATTGTCTTTTCTCTTTGGTACGGAGCAGCCAATGTTAATATATCTGGTTGAATACTTGAATCTCATGGTTCCGTATGGAAGAGTCACTCGTTGACTCTTCAATCTCTGCCCTGGAAATGGGGTTCCGTTTCCCACAAAATAACGAAGATGCCATTACAAGGTAGAAAAATATTATGAAGATGCCATTCCGTTTCTCATTAATACCGTAAAGAAAAATATCATAATATGATCTATGTACAATAGATTAAGCAAATGATAAACTACGATTGTCAAGTACAACTTTAATTATTCAAATAAAAAAAAGTACCCACTTAATGAAATTTATTAAAAACACATTTCTTCAAGAATATATTATTGGTGGGAAGAGCAACAGAAAACATTCGTTTCACTTTCACATATGCCCAATTGTAGGAATGAACTAATTCATAAATTTCTCGAGAGGCAAATGCTCTTATTAGCACATTATGATAGGTGGTGACCTTAAATGGTTTTTGGGATTATTGATCTACGAGATATAGAAGCATAAACTCGAATAAAATTTAATAGGGTTACATCTTAGTAGCTCAAATTTCTCTTTTAGACTTTTAGTTCAATGAAAATAGAAAAATGAAATTTTCAATGACTTTTGAATATTCACCCTTTAGAATTTCAACTCTTAAAATGAATGGTGAGAGTGGAAAAATGAGTTATAATTAAGCTAGATTAGAGGTTAATCCTCTCCAATAGAACCAATAATAAAAATAAAACTCTCCAAAAAATAATATTTACACTCAAAGAGACTGGATAAATTATTTATTCTCTGATGTGTATGTGTTTCCATGGGCCCAGCCACGTGCCCTTTGACTCGGCGAGACAACAAAATCCTACCTTAAAATCCAAGCCAAAATACCATTTTCGTAATTAACCCCACATGAAAGGGCAAAAGCACAACATCTCACTTCCCCTTTTATGTGGTCTTAAAGCCCCGAACTCTTTGACTACACAGATGTCCAAAACCCCCATCCTCATGTAGAATCTCTGAATCTCAAAGTCCTGTATCACATTCTTCTTCAGAGTTTGACGAAATATAGATATTGTTGAAAATTACACGAAATTTTTAAATGAAAATGAATTAAAGTATATTAAAAAATATTATAAGTATTTTGACAAATAAGAGAAGTTTAGAAAATTCCAAAAACATTAATTGAAAATTCAGACATTTCAAAATGCTCGTTCACAATCTGGAATAATAGCAACTTATTAGGAAGTAGATGTGAAATTTCCCCTAAAGAAGAGCCAACCATTTTGGTACGGAGCAGCCAATGTATTAATATCTAGTTGAATACTTGCATGGTTTCGTATGAAAAAGTCATTCGTTGACTCTTCAATCTCTCATCTGGAAATGGGGTTCCGTTTCCCACAAAATAACGAAGATGCCATTACGAGGTTGATTGAACTAGAATCTCATTAATACCATAAAGAAAAATATCATAGATTAAGCAAATGGTAAACTAAGACTGTCAAGTACAGCCTTAATTATTCAATAATAATAATAATAATAAGGTACCGTCTTAAATTGAATTATTTTTTTAGATTACAAGTCTTAAATAAATTTATTAAAAACACATCTCATCGAGAATAAATAAATTAAGTCATTAAAGAAAAACATATATTTTCATAAAAGCATCCGTTCAAAACTACATAATTATTGGTGGGAAGAGCAATAAAAAACATTTGTTTCACCTTCACATATGCCCAGTTGTAGGAATGAACTACTATTCATATATTTCTTGAGAGGCAAATTGCTCTTACCTTAGATGGTTTTTGGGATTGTTGATCCCTTGGGGTTATACAAGATGGTCTTGTAATCAACAATGTCGATTTAAATCATGCTGTAAATGCATTTAAAAACAGCAATTTTTTTTTTGAAAATAGCATAAACTTTATTAATCAATAGAGGATTACAATCCTTAATATGGGCATCCTAAAAAGGAGCAGTACAAACCACACAAGTGGCCTAATCGATGAGTCTAAACTTAAAACTCTAATCGATGATTCAAAACCTAGAACAATACATACACCGTGCATCACTGCTGTCAACAACCAACAGAAAAATTCCGGCAAGTATTGCCATTGAGACCAATAAATCCAATCTAGCTCAAGGAGAACCCATGAAAAAAGAAAGTAAAACCACAATCGAAACTTGCACAACTGATCATGCTTATTCTTAAATAAGAAATTAAAAGAACCCAAATCAAATAACCAAATCTGATTTAGGTTAAACTTTAGCAGCGCCCCACCAGTAATAAGGTCGCCGACCTGGAACACCAAGGCTGCTAAGCCTCCAATACCAAGCACCCAAAACTCACCTGGATCCCAGACCTTGAATCCTTGGATTTGATTGACACCCAAAAGAACCGGCAACGACAAGCAGAAAACCAGATCTAATCTGGATGTCAACCATCTTTGATAGCCCAAAAGACGCCCTGCAGGAGCATAATCACCAAAGGCCTGAAAAGAGTATGACGGACAGAGCCGTCCTTGTGAGTGAGAGAGGCAAAAACCATCCTCACCATAGGAAGCCGCACTAGCGATTGCTGACGGCACTAGAATTTGTGCGATAAACAGTATAGAAAGAAGCCATAGGCTAGGAGAAAAGCACACGAAGGTGCTGCTGGATTTGATGCGCACAGAGACGCTATTGAGGAATCTCATATTTAAAAACAGCAATATTTTGTCTTCATACGAGATATAGAAGCATAAACTCGAATAAAATTTAATAAGGTTACATCTTAGTAGCTCAAATTAAAATAGAAAAAAAGATACTTTCAATAGCTTTTGAATATTCTCCCTCTAGAATTTCAACTCTCAAAATGAGTGGTGAAGGTGGAAAACGGTTATAATTAGGCTAGATTAAGGGGTCGATGATCTCCAATGTAACTAACAATAAAAAAAGATAAGACTCTCCAAAAGAATATTTACATATTTTATTTTTTGAAAATGGATAAATTATTTATTCTCTGATCTGTCTGCGTTTCCAACTTTCCATGGACCCAGCCACGTGCTTTTGAGGCGGCGAGACAACAAAATCCTACCTCAAAATTCAAAGCCGAAATACCATTTTCGTAATTAACCCCATATCAAAGGGCAAAAGCACAGCATCTCACTTCCCCTGTATGGTCTTACACCGAACTCTTTGACTACACAAATGTCCAAAATCCCACCTTATCACGATCCTCAAGTACAATCTCAAATCCCGTTTCCTCTGTTTCACATACTTCTTCTTCTTCTTCTTCCTCTGCTTGTCTACGATGAAAACCCTCCTCATTCTGCTTCTCATCCCCACATTCCTCTCCCTCCGATCAATGTCCGCCGTCGATTTTGTCTTCAACGGCTTCAACACCTCATCCAATCTCCTCCTCTTCGGCAACGCCACCGTCTCCTCTCAAATCCTCACTCTCACAAACAACACAGACTTCTCAATCGGCCGCGCTCTTTACGCCTCGAAAATCCCAACAAAGCGTCCAAACTCTTCCTATGTCTTCCCTTTTTCGACCTCCTTCATCTTCTCTTTCGCTCCTTACAAGAACACTCTCCCCGGCCACGGCATGGTCTTCATCTTCGCTCCTTCCGAGGGCATCAACGGCACGAGCTCGAGTCAGCATTTGGGGCTGTTCAACCTCACAAACGATGGTGCGCAAAGTAACCACGTTTTCGGGGTCGAATTCGATGTGTTTAAGAATCAGGAATTTAAGGACAGTAGTGATAACCATGTCGGTATAGATGTGAACTCGCTAGATTCGGTTGATGCACACGAAGCGGGGTATTGGCGCGAAAATGGTAAGGGATTCAAGAAGTTGAAGCTCAACAATGGCGAGAATTACCAAGCTTGGATTGATTATAAGGATTCGGTGATTAATGTGACTATGGTGAAAGCTGGGATGAAGAGGCCTACGACTCCATTGTTGAGCTATGTTTATAATCTCTCTGATGTTTTTGAGGATGAAATGTTTGTAGGGTTCACAAGCTCAACAGGGAAATTAGTCGAAGCTCACATGATTCTGGCTTGGAGTTTCGGCAATACTAACTTTTCGTTGGGTGAGAGTTTGATCACTTCTGGATTGCCTAATTTTGTGCTTCCGAAGAGTTCGATTTTCAGGTCAAAAGGGTTTATTGCTGGAATTACGGTTGGGGGTTTGTTTGTTATTGGTGTGATTGCTCTGTTTACTCTGTTTTTGATTAAGAGGCGGAGGAGGATCAAAAGGGAGAGAGATGAAATGGAGGACTGGGAATTGGAGTACTGGCCTCACCGGATTACTTATGCGAAAATCGAGGCGGCGACGAAGGGTTTCCGGGAAGAAAATGTGATTGGAATCGGAGGGAATGGGAAGGTGTACAAGGGTGTTTTGGCAGGAGGGGCAGAGATTGCAGTGAAGAGAATTTCACATGAGAATGATGGAATGAGAGAGTGTTTGGCTGAGATTTCAAGCATTGGGAGATTGAAACACAGAAATTTGGTGGGATTGAGAGGTTGGTGTAAAAGAGACAAGGGAAATTTCATGTTGGTGTATGATTATATGGAAAATGGGAGTTTGGATAAGATGGTGTTTGATTGTGATGAGAGCAAGATGTTGGGTTTTGAAGACAGGATTAGGGTTTTGAGAGATGTGGCTTCTGGGGTTTTGTACTTACATGAGGGTTGGGAGTCAAAAGTGTTACACAGGGACATTAAGGCAAGCAATGTGTTACTTGATAAGGAAATGAATGGGAGGCTAGGGGATTTTGGGTTGGCGAGGATGCACGGGCACGGTGATGTCCCCAACACGACTCGGGTGGTTGGAACCGTCGGGTACTTGGCCCCGGAAATCGTTCGGGTCGGGCGAGCGTCCCCCCAGACGGACGTTTTCGGGTTCGGGATCTTGATTTTGGAAGTGATGTGTGGAAGGAGGCCTATAGAGGAAGGGAAGCCACCCTTGGTGGAATGGGTTTGGCAACTCATGACGAAAGGGAAATTGTTAGATGCATTTGATGAGAGGCTAAGGGCTCGAGGTTCAGGGTTTAGTGAAGAGAAAGTGAAGATGGTTTTGCATTTGGGTTTGTTGTGTGCTTACCCTGACCCAAATGCAAGACCATCAATGAGGCAAGTGGCGAAAGTATTGGAGGGGAAAAATGATAACAATGAGGGCTGTGATGAGTCTGTAACTGAGGAGATGGATGCTTATCTGCTTCAAAATTTGCAATCCAACGAAATGTGGTCTGAGTTTTCACATAATTTTGGGTATGGATTATCAGCTCACCCTACTTTTGAAGATATCAAGCAGTCTATATCCACTTCAATGTCTCTCTCTTGGTCCGATACTAGTATAGTAGAGGGTAGGTGATCGAATCTTCATCATGTACTACTTTTTTTTTCTTTCTATTTTTCATATGTTCATTCGTGTCCATTGATTGGATGTTGTAGAAGAAAGCTTCTTTTGTGTGTGTGTGTTTGTGTTTGTGTACATATATACTTCATACTATAAACCGATTTTACGATATAAAGCTTTTACCTTAAAATACACAATATGCAAATGACTACTCCTCTAAAGTTTCATCGTCTTTTAACAATCTTCAACCTTGAGATTTTTGTCCCATGATCTAGCACGAGGTAAAGCTGTACGTAGTATTGCTGTTACAACTTGAGCATCATTAGCTAGGAATCATCATATCTCGCTCATATTGTGGGCTATGCCTTTGAAAGGTAACGATGCTCTAAAATGATAATTATGGTTAGGTAAGAACTAGGAAGGTCGGTAGAAATAGAATGATCAAACTTGAAAAGAAACCGAAAAATATATATATGAATTTGTAAAAAAAAAGAGAATGGACATTCAGTACAATGTTGGGGCAGTCTAGGCCCAAAATAGTTCGGACAAATATGGAAGAAGACCAATTTATCAACACTAAAAGTGGTATTGGACTATAGATAAGCTATCAACTCAAGGCACGTGAAAGGAAGTGTATCCACATTTGGTTTAACTTATGGGCTGAGCTAATTTTGGTCTGAATCAAATATTAAAATTGCAAGGACAATATTTTTTTTTGTGGGTCTGAATCTGAATGATGCTTTCCTAGTCATTATATTCTCCATTTTCAGTTTTCACGGCATTTTCCCGTTATGTTCATCGACTGCGTATATATATTGACTGTTAAAACTATATGAGTCTGAGAAAAATTGATTTATATATCTGGTCCCGCAAAACAGACAATGATATATAGTATGAGAATGACATGACACCAGTAGAAGGTTTTGAGAATTAGGCGTCTCGTCCTCGTAACGTTTTTTTAATGAGAATTATTTTTGATGGAGTACATTCGATAATATATACTAGTTACTAGTTAGAGCATCACACCGATCGAAATGATTTCACTTGACAATGGTCGGAGGTAGGGCTGGACTCGCCAACAGTCGCCGGTGTGTATGTTCTTGCTGATAGCTAGCCATAATGGTATTGGCCACACTGATTTTTGGAATTTCGATATTGATTTCTAATATAGACGGTTTTGATCATGAACTTTTGCTAGCTATACGTGGTGAGGTGAATTAACCTAACCGAAAAATCCCCCTCATATTCTCCATCATGCGTGTAATACGTACGTAGCTGAATCCTTCAAGCTCGGAGTTGTCTCTCTGTCCAGAAACTCGTATATATCTTCTGGAAGAACCTTCATCGTTTTAATACGTACGTACTCTTCCAGCTCTACATACCACGTACCTTATCTAATTTGAACAAGATCGACCAGCTCATATACATATATCGCAATTGGTAACTCGTCTTATAACACGATCATGACCCATATAGAAAAGAAACTGAGATAAAGACCGGAATTAATATGCTTTGGATGATATACATAGCAGGTGGCTCATCAACAAGGACAAACATATATGCATGTTGAACACGTGTATGCTTATCATGTTATGCATTGTTTCCAAACAAACTCGTTACCAAAATATCACTTTCCTTTCTGTCACCCTTCTATTATTGTGATCTTATCCCTTTTCTAATTGATCGATCTAAACGTGTCATGTTCAAATATTGTTGTCAAAATCCCCATAATGTATTTGTAACTTCTGGATCGATTTGATGGTTCCTAATACTAACCAGCTAGCTCTCCACAATTCACAATTGTTTAATGCTTATACGTACACATGTATGGATATAGATATGCTTGTCCAACCTTGTCATGATTAATGTAACTTTTTGGTTACTTGGAGTTTACATTTGGGATTTCTTGTACGACCTACGTGGACACATGTTTATGTTGCTTTCATTAGTGTTCTTCGAATAATGATTAACAAGCATATATATCTGAAATGAAGCGATTCATAAGGTAGAAGTCATCGTCCCAATACATATATATCTGAAATGAAGCAATTGATAAGTTAGAAGTCATCACCACATTGTAGCGATGACTAATCAAGATCATCATGTAAAAATTCCAACCATGATGATATATTATTCTAAATTAATGCTTGCAAATTGATAAAAAGGTAGCTAGAGAACCCCAACTTGACGATTTATATATAGATGATAAGGTAGCTAGTGTAATTTGATGGGTTATTAACTATTATCCTAATCTTTACTTAATTACTAGCTAGTTGAAATGGCACATCACATCACATGACATTTTTTTCTTTCTTTTTTTACTTAATTGTTACAAAAACAAAAGATCGCATGATGAGTTTCAATCATCGGTGATGTATTCAACAAAATATTGCTAACTTCTTATGCGATTAAGGTTTTATATATTTTACTTATCAATTACTAAATCCACATTTTAGTAATGTTCAAAAGTAATCAACTTTAGGTCTTAACTATCACAATTTGTTGAATTAATATACTATTAGACATTGCCACCAAAATATCAAATATAAAGAATAATTTGTTCAATACTAACCTTAAAATTTCTATCTATTATAATCAAAGATTGGCAGAGGCGGTATCTGGATTCCTAGTGATACTTGATTCCCAATTTTGTTTTTTATATTACAGGTAGCCCAACTATAAGCATCATGGTATTGGTATTACATTTACTCAACATGCAATGCCTAATAATAAACAATGACTATAGTATATAAATAGCCACCAATAAATAAAGAAATGCATGTCACTCGAGTTCCATTTGTAAAATAAGATAGGAAGACCCCAAAAGCATATAGTCAAACCTCAGGTTGGTAAAAAGGAATAAAATATTGAGGATATTTTACCTGGATAACCACAATGAAAATGATAAACACATGACCTATAGGAGAAATTTCGCCATGTTTGGAGCATGCCATGTTTGTGGACGTGGCATACTCCAAAGGCTTTGAAATTATGATGACTCTACCCCACCCTCCTCTCCCCTGCAAATGCATCCTCTGCCCCGGGCACGGTAGGTGCACCCGACCTATAGATCGGAGTGTGAACATGTAAAAGCTGAAAAACAAGCACATTTTTGATAATATATTAATTCATTTTGGAAGGATTAGGCTGCACGTACTTTATATATTTTGACCAATATGTGTTGCTAATCATGTTATAGTGAAAGACCTAAATTACCTAATTACCTACCTGCAGACCTAAGATTCCCCGCTAACACAAAGTGGGAAATCTTCTAGGTAGAAAAGCTTGATGATGGGGAATTAGGTCTATATATAATATATGAGATGGAAAATACAATAATAAATTCCCATAATCAATTATCATAAACAGTACCTCAATTAAAAGCTATACATTATTTTGGTATCTGACATTCAAAAACTATCACATTAGTACTTGACATTTCAAATCCGACCCAATTTTAATATACATCGTCAATAACTATGTTTAAACCGTACTCATATAACTTTTTTTCATAGACATTTTATTTTCTCCATACATTAATCCAATTTTTTTTTTCTCTCTCTCCTTCCCCTCCGACCCAATTCCTCCTTCTTCTCCTTTTTGGCTCCTCCAACCCAATTCCTCCTTCTCTCTCTCTCCTTCTTCTTCCTCCTTCTCCTTCTTCCTCCTTCTTCTCCTTTTTGGTTGTGAGAATGAGAGAAGAAGGAGAGAGAGAGAGAGAACAAACAAACAAAAATTGGATTAATACATGGAGAGACGAAAATTTCCATAAAAAAAAATCACGTGGCCACGTCTTAAACGAAATTATTAATGGTGAGTACCAAAATTAGATCGGGTTTGAAAGGTTAGGTAATAGTGTGATAGTTGTTAAATGTCAGATACGAAAGTAATATACAACCCTTAATTTGGTATTGTTCATGATAAAAGCACTATGTATTATGCTCGTACTAGCTAGTTTATTACTGCATGGAGCAGATAATTGAAACCTTGAGGCTTGAGCTGTGTACATGTATTTTTGCTTTCTTTTTTTGGCAAATAAGCTGAATACATTATACATGTTCATAGGGAATCTAATCTACAATTTGATGGTGAAAGACTTAATGCACATAGACGCGTTCACGTGCATTGCTTCAAAAATCAAAATAATTGTCCCCTCAAATGACGAAAATACCCTCGCTATCCCCGGAAACAAGAGAAAGAGAGATAATTGGCGAGCTCCAGACTCCGCGTATTCAATCTTAATTCGCTACGGCTCAACATCATAATGCGGGTTGGTTGCGGGACATGTAGGCCCCCCAAGTCGGATAAAAGCTTAACCATCTACGGCTGATATCGAGCCATGTTGCAATATCGTCTCAATCATTCTATCTGTACAGGCCCCGCCACCCACCGGATCAGGAATTGGTGATCGAAATTCGAAAATCATAACTTTTCGATTTATTTTATTTTTAAAAAGAAGCTGGATATTCGAGTATATCCAGATAGACCGGTCCAGATATACTACAATTATTGGACCTGACTGACGTGGATCCTCGTTGCCCCGGTCCGTATCCACCAAAATCATTAACCCGGTTCCATTTGCATAACCCAATCAAATCTATCCACGTCAGGCGCGCGGCGGGAAGTTTGCCTGGGTAGGCCTCTACGGGGCCCCACACCACACAGTGAGCCCCACCCTGATCCAAACAGTGGGTTTGATTTACCTGGTGGTATATATAAAACCCAACCCCAATCCCAAAAAATATTCTCACACATGGTTCTTGCCAATTAATCACACCATTTGTAAAATTAGTAAAACCAAGTATGGCCAGAACTCCGGCGAGCACAGCACGAGAATTGTTGGCGGCGAGCTTCTCCGGCATGGTTTTCGGGTTTCACGAAGACGGCGGCCAAGAGAGTTACAGCAGCAGCGACGGGAGCCAAGAAAATGAAGCAACGTTCGACATGGAAGAGGACGATCAAGAAGAGGACGAGAAGGACAAGCGCTTCTGGGAAAACCAGAGCCAGATTTTACAAGTAATGATCGATATTGCAGATTAATTGTTCAAAATGTACGTAGCACTAAATTAAGTTGTTACATATATGTGACGAATATATATATTAATTGATTATTGTTGTGATCTATGATGTTGCAGGCGACCTTATGCAGGACTAATTCTCTAGAGACGAAGATTAGGAGCGTGACGAAGGAGGCAGTGAAGGAGGCGAAAGAGTCGGGGGAGGCCGTGTGTGGTTGTGGGAAAGCGGCGGCGAGTGGTTGCCGGAGTTGCCTTATGAGAGAAGTTTCCGGCAGACTTTGCAATGCTGGTTACAACAGTGCCATCTGCAAGTCCAAGTGGAGGAGTTCGCCGGATATTCCTTCAGGTAAGCAAAAGACGATCGCCGGCCGTAATTAGGCTGATCAAGGATAAGGGATAAATTGGATAGTTAATTAGTTAATCATATATGGCCGGGATCACGTAACTCTTTCTTTGTTAATTTATGCCTGGATCATCTCCATCTTTCTCAATTAATTATCTTGATTTTCTCTTTTATTGTCATTATCATCATAAGGATGGTGGAGGTAATCAAAGTTGATGGAGATAATTGAGGAAGATGGAGACGATTAAGACATAATTGTAATTAACAAAGAGGAATACATATATCCTAATCTCATATATATTACCTCTTTCTTTGACCTCTAGGCTCTAGCTTTCTTTAAGTTAGACGTCTTTATAATAATGAGTTAAGTACAACCAATTTGCTCTTTTCTAAAACAAAAATATCATTGTTATTATCATTAAATTAAACTATACACATAGTATATATAATAGCCTAATGCAAGTAGTTCGAACATTGAGCCGGTGGAGATCTCTCGAAATTAATTGATTTTAATTTAAATTAATTGACAGTCACACAAAATGACATACAATATATTATGGTGTGTTAATAACAACATCTTATATTATATTTAATCATAAGGTACTTATTAGGTTTCGTTTTCTATGTGTTTAGGTGAGCACACATTTTTGGATGTGGTGGACAATTCAAGTTCAAGAAAAGGAGAGGTAAGAGTGATCGTAGAACTCAACTTTAGAGCCGAGTTTGAGATGGCAAGAGCAAGCGAGGAATACAACAGATTGGTGAACCGACTCCCTGAAATCTTTGTTGGCAAAGTGGAGAGACTTCAAAACTTGATTAAAATTTTGTGTTCGGCTGCCAAGAAATGTATGGAGGAGAAGAAGATGCATATGGGGCCATGGAGGAAGCAGAAGTACATGCAAGCTAAATGGCTTGGTGCGTGCAAAAGAACGTCGTCGACACCACCTTTGTCAATGGGGCAATCTGATCAGCTGCGGCCGAGGCCGACGGCATCGATGCTAACTGTTGATTTGCTAGGGGAGATGATGCCTAATATGCATTGCACAGCAGTTGCCGTTGTGTGACCTATGAACAAGTTCTTTGTTCATCATCTTTTTGCTTAATTTGATACTTAGAATTATGAGAGCCGAATTTTGAATAGTAGTACTTGTGAATCTGCTTGCATGTACATATGTAAAGGGAAAAAGAGCGATTAGATTGTCATCCTTCAATAAGGTTTGATTTTAATTAAGAATAAATATATTATCGTTCTTGCTAGCTTATATGCTTTACCTTCTACCTTCGTTACTAACAATGTGAGTTTAGCTAGCTAGATTCAACGTACCTATGAGTTTTGGACACAAAATCTAAGAGTAAAAACCCTGAGCAATATTTAAGGAGATAAAAAACAAAACGGTTATTACAAGCACAATAGATTAATTGGGAACAAATTAGACGGCGCCACAGGCACAGAGTGAAGTTAAAAAACAAGATCAAGCACCCCCACGTACACACAAAGAAGCTTAGAAGGCACTAGTAATAGAGGAGGCTAATTGCATTAGACATCGGACATAATCAGTTAATCTCGTGCTATAATTATTATCCTCATATTTTCGGTCTTTTTCATCATTTTTTTTTTTACCTGAGTCAAGATATCTCAAAAGCTTCATAGGCTTAAGGACTAATCCATGCGGCGCATGTGAAATGTTCCAACTGTGCATTGCAGTACAGTGTCTGACCACTTTTTCATCATTTGATTACCTTTTAATCGTGACCAATTTAAAATATAAAGTAAAGATATTTGAAACATGACATACACTTAGCACAATAAAATATAACGTATATGAAAATTAATAGAATTTTCTTAAAAACATATTATTGGTTTTGTCATCACTAACAGATTACTGCTAGCTAGATAGGGTAGATGGGACATTGTTTTCTCGTAGATGAGATGAATCAGGTGATGAGCCTACCACTACATATACGACAGATTATATATATACAAAACATCCAACAATATCAGTATTAATCATTCATCATTATATAATACATATTCGATCATCGCCAATATTCATCACCATCATAAATAAACGTCTTCTGCATTTTTGATAATACTGCCTAAACTTAAAGCCACTGTCCCTCATGTCTGATTCATCCTCCAATAGTAACAGAATTTTGTCCAGTAGTTTCACCACCATCATGATTTAGTGCTTTGGGATTGTTTTGTGAACCTGGAATATGCTGCTGCCCAACACATAGAGCAATATATATATATATATTAGAACCAGTATAGTGATAAAGGAAATGAAATTTGGTTTCAAGTTCAGAAATTAAAGGTCTAATGACTATTGCGGGGTATAATTTTTGACTTGGATTTAGATTACGATTAATTTGATTTTTTTTTTTTACCATACATGAGTCATTGAGTTTCTAGTTTGTTAGAGGATTAGTTTAACCAGGCTACTAAATATCCTAACTTAATGTTTTCTTTGCACACGAAGAAAGGGACTAATGAGTTGAGGGATTAGGCCAAGTAGAAATAAAAAGCTTAGGTCTAGTGACTAGTGCCATACTTGCATATTTATTTATTTTCTTGTAGGATAATTAAGGTGTGATTAGGTCATTAGGCCACAAAAATAAATGAAAATAAATTTATAAGAGACTAAATCTAAAGGGGGATGAGGCCTGGTTTAAATTAGATGGGCCTTCGTGAGTGTATCTGGCCATATAGACCCAATATACCTATTTCACAATAGTACTGTGCTTAACAAAGTGCTCAGAGTATTAAAAAAAAAAAAAGTGCTCAGAGCCTCAGAGCACAAAATACCAACTATTTATAGCAATTTTTTTCAGAGACTAACCTTGTTGAATAGCGTTTGCTGGGGTGCTTCTGCAGAAGTTTCAGCAGAATTGGCATTCGCAGCTTGTTTCGGAGTCGATCCTAATTTCAACAAAAACATGAGATAAATCGATCGATAGAATAAGGTGTTTGAGTTAGGAAAGATTGAAAATTAGTGTCTTGAACCTGATTTCAGCAAAGAACCAGCTGCCTTGAGTGCCTTTCTCTGGGGGCCCTTGATAAAAGCAGGTCCATGCTGATGTAAAAGCACTTTTCCACAATTACTACAAGATCTGAAAGAAAAAAATGAACACTTCAGTTGAGAACGTAACATTAAACTTATTCAACAAGAAACCTAAGCTAAATACCACATGTCCACACCTCTGTATAATCTGGCAATTAAATTGTACATTTATAATTGTACATAATCTGTGCGTATATCCTTACATAAAGAAATTGTCCTCACATCTCGTAGGAACACGACCTCCACAATGATCACACCACAACATGTTCATGTTTTGTAAGCGTCAAGTGTTTGATTAGATATTGTTGCGTTGCAACTTAGAACTTACAAGTATGTACAAAAGAGAATGGATTTTATATATAGACGATGCTAATAGACCAGTGGTATTCCTAACCAAAATAGGGAAATAAGTAAAATCCAATAAGAAATTAAGAATAAGAAAGAAAAATAACTTTATTACCTTTTTCGTTTTTTACCAACAAAGAATACAATAAGAGAACATATAAGCCCAATTTAAACAGTGTTCAGTTGACTGCGTTTACTTCTATGACATAGAACAGTAGTGTTCATTAAGTCCAGTTGAAATTGCTGGGCCGTTTAACAATTGGGTTAATATGAGCCAGTTGTAGTGTTTTGGGTTTGGATTATGTCTCTTTCCTTTATTTCCACTTTTCCGTTTTCTCATTCTTTTTTATGCACCTTTTACTTTCTTTTCGTGTAAAGAAGAAAAACTATTGTTTCCTCCAGCTACAATTTTGGTTGCACATGTCACCATGTGCGCATGTCACGTGGTGGTTAATGTATAATTTTTATTAATTTTTGTCAAAAGAGGGGAAGATTTGACATTTTTACTAACATTTTATCGGAGATAAATGTCTTATCCACTAGCTAGTTGGCTTGAAAAAAATGTATAATGACTTAATGAGATTGTTACTCTCAAAATATCATTACCATCAATACTATGTTCGATCACCCTTGTTAAATTTATAGATTTGCATAAGGTCTAAGAGCTACAGTTTATACTTTGTGCTAGTTGTTTTATCAGTAATCAACCCATGTTGAATTTGGATATTTTAACCCATATTACGTTATAGCAGCAGATAAAAATAAACTAGAGGATTTGAGATTGCGTTTTATGGATTGAGATCTTATTTGTAGGATCAAGCGTTAAAAGCCGACAATAAGATATTTAGTAAAAATAAAATAATCTAAGACAAATTCGACAAATTCATAAAAACATATTACAACGAAGATTCTCATGAAATCCTGATATGCCGACAATGAAAAACAACTTAAGATGAGAAAAAGAAATCACATTGATGCTCCATTATTAACACTATTGAACCTTGAAAATTAAAACTGTCCCAAATTGACCTCCATTACCAACATTCAAATCAAAAGATAACTAATATCAATTTCATTCAAGATTTGGGTTTTCAATGAAAACCAATTTCAGGTTATACCGTCTACTTCTATACCCATAATTCAAAACTTATTCTTAATCACCATTCTATTTTTCAATGGTAATAAATCCAAACATTTAACCGTTTGATTCTCCAAATCTATTTATAGAAACCCATGATTCATAGTACCAAAATCCCATAATCCCCAGCTAACAGAAAAGGCAAGAAACAAAATCTCGCACGTACGAACAGATGCGTCCGTGCGAACCGTACCGTACCCCTCAGTAACCGTAGAGATCCTTCTCCGGCGTTTTGCGCTTGGCTTTTGCATCCGTACCAACACCTCATTCTCTGCGATAACGACACATGGAAATTTCGAATCCCACATTTATTTATTTAATTTTCCTTAAAAACTTTATTTTAAAATCAAACAATTCTCTCTCTCTTCTCTGTCTCTCTTTCTCTCATTTTTCCAATCCGTCTTTTCTGACTTTGGCTCTGGTGGTCCCCACCCACCACCACCCCTCTCCTTGAACCCCACAACCTCACCACCGCACCATAAGCACAACAGGAAGAAGAAGAAGACCTCACCATACAATATCCGGGTCCATAGAATCTATAGCAATTTATTTTTTTAAATTTTGATTTTTGTATTTGTTTTTAATTATTGGGGCTTCAGATATCAAATGCTGAAATGTTGAAATATAGTCTCCAAAATCATGGTGATTTATTCGCCATGATGGAGGAAGCCATATTCCCTTGGGGTAAGCTCGTCAAAGCTCCGACCTTTTTACTTGTTTACCCCTCCGATTTGAATATGAATTATTGACTTTTCTTTTGCGTGATGATGTTGTGGTTTTTGTATCTGGGTATTCTTTTATTCTGAATTATTGTGATGGATTTATGATTGTTTTTACACAATCATTATTTTTTTAAAAAACTTTTTTTAAAAACTTTTTTTCCTTGGTTGATGGGGGTTGTAATCATGGGTGTCTATTAGTTTTCAATATAATTGAGTGCTCACATTTTTATTTTATTTTTGGGATTTGTTTTGGTTATTGATTTGTTTATTGGGTTTTATCAGTGTAGGATTTTCCAGGCTTTTACGGGAGGTGGTGTTGACTTTGAAACTAAAACAAGTTTGTTTTTAGAGGTTGGAGGGTTCGGTGGTGGTGCCCAGTGTCCATATTATTATTAATATTTGATTGGAGGAGGGTGTGTGTTTTGATGGGCTATGGTGGGTTTCAGGGAATTTTGGTTCTGATGGAGATGAGAATAGGGTTTGAATCAGCAGCTCTGAATTCTTGACGCGTTTGAATGCTTTTCTGATTTTAGTTGGATAAGAAAAGTTTGAATCTTTCTTTAGCTTGTACGCTAGTTGTTGCTGTTGATGGGCTTGAAGAGATTTGGTTTCTCAAACTCCGTATTGGTAATAAGATTGTTTGAGGAGCACCCACTTTGTTGTAAGCCTTCTTCTCCCCTAGAGAAGGAGGAGGAGAAGAAGAAGAAGATTAAGGAGGTGGTTTTGTGGGCATAGAGCTGGTTCTGGGTTTCTGAGAATTACTGGGAAGATATGGAGGAAGAGGTTTTCTCTTGGATTAGGAGAACGAAATTCTCACATCGGTTTGATTCACATCGGTATGGTGATCCAAGATTGGCCTCAGTTCCTTTAACCTTGCAACAATTTCAGCGAGAGCAGATTGCAGGGTTGAAGTCAAGGCCTGTAGCAACAGCAACAGCAACAGCAACAGCAGCAGCTCCTTCTAGGCAGAAATCAAGTCCCAGCAATTCAAAGATTCAGAAGAATAATCGTATTTCTTCACCTATTCGCCGAAACGCCTTTACCAACAAGCAGAGATCTTTGTCTCCTTTGCCGGATAGCAGCAACCTCAGTGATGTGTTTAAGGAAGCTCAGTCCGATACAAAGAGGTTTTCAACACCAGTCGCTAGGAGAATGCAGTCTGATAACGGAATTATGGGAAAGTTGTTCAGAAAGGATTCACAAAATAAGGGATCAGATCTGGTGGTTCATTCGTCTTCGAATACTAGCCCCCTCAGGCACTTGGCTTCAATGAAAGTCAGTGACAAATCGATCAAATCCAAGAGGAAGGAATCGCCTTGGGCCAAGTATTTTGATCATGGAGGTGGGAGAGTTAATGCGGTGGATGCTGCAGATGAATTTAGTGTTGATTTGTCAAAGTTGTTTCTTGGTCTTAAGTTTGCTCATGGAGCACATAGCAGACTTTATCATGGGATTTACAACGATGAAGCTGTTGCCGTTAAGATCATCAGGGTGCCGGAGGAGGATGAAGGTGGAGTCATGGCAGCTCGATTGGAGAAACAATTTAATAGAGAGGTCACTCTTCTATCTCGTCTTCACCATTCACATGTCATAAAGGTAATTGAATTTTTTTGCCCATTAAACTTGTTGTTTAGTTTTGCTCTGAAATTCTGCTTTGGGCTATTAGATTTTGTATAGTTGTCAATGGATATCTGTTGCAGATTAACATTAGACATGATTAAGCCAGGTTCATCGTCATTTTTAGGAATTATTATTAATTTGTTGAATTGTTGGGAATGATTTGAGGTTGCAGAAATTGTATGTTCTTTGTTACTGATATTTTGATCCAATGAAACAGTTCGTTGCAGCTTGCAGAAAGCCTCCTGTGTATTGTGTGGTCACGGAATATTTAGCTGAGGGTTGCTTGAGGGCTTACTTGCATAAACTAGAGTGCAAATATCTTCCTTTAGAGAAACTAATTGCCTTTGCATTGGACATTGCTCGGGGAATGGAATACATCCACTCGCAAGGAGTCATTCACCGGGACCTTAAGCCCGAAAATGTTCTTATTGATAAAGACTATAACCTGAAAATTGCCGATTTTGGCATAGCATGCGAGGAGGCATATTGTGATTCATTGGCGGATGACCCTGGGACTTACCGTTGGATGGCTCCCGAAATGATCAAGCGTAAATCCTATGGGAGGAAGGTCGATGTCTACAGTTTTGGACTCGTCTTGTGGGAACTAGTGACCGGAACAATCCCTTATGAGGAGATGAATCCCATTCAAGCTGCCTTTGCAGTAGTGAATAAGGTATGTTAGTAGGGTACATTTATTAGGGATCTTTGCTTTCTTGATTCTTAGTTCTAGCTTTGTATTCTTCATGCATAAAATTCATCTGAAACTAATAAAATTTACATTTCCTCCTTCATTTTTCTTCATTATGAAGTTTAGTCTTCGAGGTGAGGGTAATAATGAAATGAGTTTGTAGCAGATTTTCGGATTTGCTGCATTTTTACTTTGCACATGTAATGCTGAGCTCGCAATTCTTAATTCAAATAAAGCCTCTTATCAAACACATTCTAAGAAATTGTGTGGTATTTTCAGAATTTGAGGCCTGTTATCCCAAAGGACTGTCCACCAGCCATGCGAGCCTTGATCGAGCAATGTTGGTCGTTGCAGCCAGATAAAAGACCCGAGTTTTGGCAGGTTGTAAAGGTATTAGAACAATTTGAGTCTTCGCTTGCCCGTGATGGAACCTTGACTCTTGTACAGAATCTGACTTGCCAAGATCATAAGAAGCGGATGCTCCACTGGATTCAAAAGCTTGGTCAGCATCCAAATAGTTCACCCATGCCCAAACCCAAGTTCTCTTAAATGTTTGTTATGACCTGACTTTTGTAGTGGCAACGGGTCAAATTGTAATTAAAGAAAGGTTCGTTTTATAAAGCCCTTTTTTATTTGTATTTTTCCTATGTCACATTCATGTGAAACAGTTTGAAAGTGAAGTAATAGAAATTGGTAGGCATGCTTTGAGGTGAAGCAAATATCTTTCCCATATAATACACAACAAATGGTCATCAATTTTGCACATTTTGACCTCTTCTCACACATGCATATGGCAATTACGTGTTAGAGTTGCTCCTGGAAAAATGGCATCTCTCGTATTTTGTACGCAAATTTTAGATAGACTATGAATCATATGATGGATAATCCAGTTACAATTCCTCTTATTCTGTTGTTTTTCAAGTTTAATATCGTTATTGTTCTTCTTACTAGCCCTTTTGGATTGGGATTCATGCAAGTGAGCATTTCATTTTCACCTGTCATTTTCCCATCTAGAATAATTGGTGCTCTGTTTCAGCTTTCTTTAACCTTCTCAAGCTGACAAATTTGATTTTCCAATTCCCATGATAAAGTGACTCATCTAATTAGACAATGACCTTTGCACGTCTCTTCTCTTCCTTTTCTTTTTGGATTATGAGATAGGGAAGTCGAATTTTAAATCTCTTTGAATCAATTAATAACTAGTTAATTTGCGAAATTTGAAAGAAGCTTGAACAACCACATTTCAAGTGTAATTTTTGTTTTGGTGCCCTTGCGTACACGCTTTTGAGACTTTAGCAGCAAGCCTACACACATGATATGCTTGGCCTACATGTTTTGTTTTGGTTGGAGTATCGAATTATAGGTGCAAAAGATCTGTGGTCTTTTATAAGGATAGGTAGGTGAAGGACATGTTTGACATTAATTCTCACAACGTTCTTGTGTTTGTTTTAATGTTTTATTGCCATTTGCCAAAAACACAACTGGAATTGGTCCTGTCATGTAAAGAGACAACAGCCCATAAGAAGAAACAGTTACTGATGAGATTTGACACTTTGCTACCAAAAGTCCCAATTCAGAATTTAGATGCATTGCATAGAATGGGCGTTTCTGATTTATTGTTTTTTTTTTCTACTTGTATCCGTGATACTTTCTCATACCACATTTCTTTTAGAGGGGTAAGTCGCACTCATGCGAGCCATAAATTTCTAACCGAAGATGCATGTGGAATTCACGACTGCCGGTGGATTAGGGTACCATTGATACTAAGTGCTCTTACTTTGATTTTTATTTGTTTCTTGTATTGCAAAATTATTCTATATAAAGTGTTACAACAAATTTTCTCAAAGTACTTAAACAAATATAACTATCGAAGCAAAAGTTAAACTATGTAGCACGCAATCTTGCGCATACCTTTTATAAAGAAAAAAAAATCTTAAATTCGCCACTGCCCATGGGCTCACATGCTCTATTGTTGTACCATTTTAACCTAAACATCGGCTTCACACACTAAATTGTAAGATAGCTTCTTATTTTTATTTTTAAATAAGACAATATATTTGATAAATTACCTCAAAATATAATTGTTCAATCACTGCAAGCTGTCATGTAAACTTTTCTATATCCGCGGTTGTTAGTTTTTAAATTTGCTCTTCATTTATGTCCGATTGGGAGTCGAGGAAAAGTTTGTTTTGTGAAGCAAAATATCTGAGACTAAAACTAACTTTGATTTGTAGCTTTGTTATGGATTGCATCATAAATGCAGATCTATATCATAAAGTAAATACTAAATGACTATAGAGAGCCTTACAAGATTCTAATTGACTATAGAGTCTTATCTCTATTTTTTTTGACACTATAGGATTTATTTTGACTATAAAGGCTATATGGATCGCGAACCGGGTTGCGCGCGGGTCGACGGGTCATGACCCGGGTCGGACTTTTTTTTTTTTCTCTCGTCTGGGTCGCCGCCCCTGAACTCTCCTCTCTTCTTTATCCTGTCCAAATGGTTGGTTCCTCACTCAGAGTCTCCAACTCCAACCTCCCTATGGAGAGGTATGAGATTGTGAAAGATATTGGGGCTGGGAATTTCGCGGTAACAATGTTGGTCAGAGAAAAGTGTACCGGAGAACTCTATGATGTGAAGTTGATTGAGAGAGGCATGAAGGTCTGCTTCTTCACCTCGATCATACTTTTTCTGGGTATGGTTTTTTCATTTTTCTGAATGTTTTTTTTTCTTTCTAGGTGTTGCAGATAGATCAAAATGTGCAAAGGGAAATCATGAATCACAGATCCTTGAAGCTTCCCAATATTGTTGAATTCAAAGAGGTTGACATATAGTTTATGTGAATAGATCTGTTATGTGTATATAAAGCGTGAATCTAGCGAAGCCCCCGCACAGTGATGAGTTTGGATCGTAGGAGATGTGTTTTGTGTACCTTTATCTTCAGACCTTTATAATAGATGCCATGTGGTTGTAGCAAGATTTCTCTATGAACTTGACGATCTTGAGTGCGGCAGCGCACTTAGAGTTGGAATATTCCAACAGATAGTAAAATTTCTTTTATAATTGGCGAAAAGAATTTGGTTCAGTGCTTTGATTGCTCTGCTATATGATTTAGTGTTCAAAAGTTAGTGGGTTTTGAAGTTCTTTGTTTTTTTTTGGTCAACTGTGATCATTGTTCTTCAGATTTGCAATATTGGTGTGCTGTCTAATTTCTTCATCCTCTTGATTGTGACAAGTTGGTTAACCTTCATGGTTGTGTCTCATAAGGCAGTTGATGTTTATGTTGAAGTCCAATATAGTGCAGGAAGTGTTGCCTTCTTAATTAAATTGAAGTTGATGCATTGATATCAGGGCAAGTGCTTCAATTTTAAGGCAAAAGGCAATCGGTCGGGTGTTGTTTGATCCCAAAAGAGATTGAATCAAAGATTACGTAAACTCTTCAATTATGTAGTGGAAACTCTTCAATTGTATAGTGAAAGTTGTTTCAATTATGTAGTGGAAGCTAATCAATTATGTAGTGAAAGCTCTTCAATTGTGTAGTGGAAGCTGTTTCAATTGTGTAGTGAAAACTCTTTTAATTTTGTAGTAGCAACCTTTTTGAATTGAAAATGTGCGGTGAAAGTTTTTTTTGATTTTGTAGTAGCAGTATCATTGAATCGAGAATTTGTAGTGGAAGCTCTTTCAATTGTGTAGTGGAAACTCTTCAATTATGTAGTGGAAGCTCATTCAATTGTGTAGTGAAAGCTCTTCAATTATGTAGTGGAAGCTCTTTCAATTGTGTGGTGGAAGCTCTTCAATTATGTAGTAGAAGCTCTTCAATTGTATAGTGAAAGTTGTTTCAATTATGTAGTGGAACCTCTTCAATTATGTAGTGGAAGCTCTTCAATTATGTAGTGGAAGCTCTTTAATTGTGTAGTAGAAGTTATTTCAATTGTGTAGTAGAAGCTCTTCAATTATGTAGTGGAAGCTGTTTCAATTGTGTATGGGAAACTCTTTAATTGTATAATAGAAACTCTTTCAATTTTGTAGTGGAAGCTAGGCGAAAAAAAAAAATTGTAACGGAAGCTGGGCGAAAAAAAAATTTGTAGTAGAAGCTGGGCGAAAAAAAAATTGTAGTGGAAGCTGGGCGAAAAAAAAATGTGTAGTAGAAGCTGGGCGAAAAAAAAATTTGTAGTAGAAACTGGGCGAAAAAAAAAATTGTAGTGGAAGCTGGGCGAAAAAAAAATTGTAGTGGAGCTGGGCGAAAAAAAAATTTGTAGTAGAAGCTGGGCGAAAAAAAAAATTGTAGTGGAAGCTGGGCGAAAAAAAAAATTTGTAGTAGAAGCTGGGCGAAAAAAAAATTTGTAGTAGAAGCTGGGCGAAAAAAAAATTGTAGTGGAAGCTGGGCGAAAAAAAAATTTGTAGTAGAAGTTGGGCGAAAAAAAAAATTTGTAGTAGAAGCTGAGCAAAAAAAAAAAAACCGACCCGCGGGTTGCAAAACGGGTCGCGAACCGGGTTGCGAGCTGGGTCATGGGTATTTTATTTTTTTAAGAATGTTTGGGCCTTTATTGTCAACTTATGAAATTATTAGACTTTATAGTCAATTGTAATGTTGTCTGGGCCTTGTATGTCACGGACTAAGGGCATATTAATTGCTCAAAAAAAAAAATTATGGGCGTATTTTATGGACAAGTCCTTGAATAGGACTATGGGAGTGTGGTCCACACATTAATTAAGTGACGTGATTATTTTCTTTTGAAAAGACTAAATGACTAGTCAATGGTAAGTACATTGTTAAAACTAAAAGCGTGTGACATATGAGAGGTCTCGAGTTAGGCATGGGCCGGGTTGGATATCTTTTCTGTAAGGTTTCATAGCTCATAAACCTTAAAATTAAAATACGCTTGTGTAAGGTTTCCGAGTTTTTTTTTTGCTACATAGCAGGTCATATTCTAGGTATTGATGTTAAAAAAAGAGAGTTGTAATTGGCGGGTCGGACATCGCATGTGGCACGAAAGACTCATCCAAAACTTTCTTTGGTAGGTAGACTCCGTGCTATTTTAAGACAATTCTCACTTTTTTTTTTGGAGCTAGTAGAAAGATCATGAACAAGTAGATATCCGAATGAAACCTTATGCTATCATTAGGTCGAGCCATATCATTTGATCTCCAGGCTAAAACTAAAATACGCTCTACATGCTTCCTTATGCTGCTAGCATTTGATGGGTGGGTCGTAGCATGTCTACTTGACCGAATACTTTCTCATAACTACCCTAAGTCATCAATCAAAAGTTGTTCACAACAAGAAAGATGATAATCTAATTAATATATATATATATATATCGTTCCAAAGAATTCAACAAAACTTTGGTCCATCATATTAACAAATTTCAGATTAATTTGTCAAATCAAATTACCGGATACTTTAAAAGATGAACCATGCAGATCGAAGATGATGAAATTAGTGAATATATAGTAATAGCTAGGTTCTAAAATCAAATCCTGAAACATCCAAGAAGAAGTGGCTGATCGAAAAGAAAAGAAAAGAAATTCTCAGCATTAAGCACCTCCACAATTAGCTCCTCGATCCATTAATTGTGGTTACTTCATAGAAGATGTCTAGTGTTTGGGTTTTTTTTTTTTTTGGCAAAGCTAGTGTTTGGTTTCTACCAACCAAATAATACTAGTTAATTATGTGATGTGAAATAAACAGGCATTTGCTGAAACATTGCACGGTTTGTGCCTTTGTGGATTGAATAATTGAGAAAGTAGAGTATTGAATCTCACTTTTACAATCATTATTTGTGTGGAAGAACTTTATATATATGTACGAGCTAGCTTTTGTCAATGATATAAATGACACAGCGTAAATAACCAAAGAGAAAACTAAAATATAATTGATGTAAACGCATCACAGAGATGATCGAATAACAAATGGACTCTTACCTCATTTGTTATTCGATCATCTCTGTGATGCGGTATACATCGATGATCATTATCAGTATTATTATTAGTGGAAAACTTGACCGGCCTATTCAATTTTGATCATGATCAATCAACTTTAATGGTAAGAGTCCAGAGATGGGGGGCCTTGATGGTCACTTTCCAAGTTCTGGGGGACCTTGATGTTCACTTTCCAAGCTTTTCCACAACAAATGACAGAATCACGTACCATGAATATTAATATATTATGGCAATTATGATGCCAACCAATTTCATTCCATTAAAGCATTACATGTTCATACTGGTTAACCAACTAACACAAGATTTGTTTTGTTTTTCTGTTCATTTTTTGTTTATGCATGTTCATTAATAAACAATTTTCTGTTAATTGACCAACTAGTTATTTGAATTGCATGTTGCATATTTCATGTTGAATCACATGAGGTTTTAAATTTGAGTCTCTTTCAGATTGAAAAATATATAAAAAATAAAATCTCTATTTTAATAAAGCATAACATTGCTTACAATGACAACAACTTGATAAATATATATATATATACACACACACACATAAACATTTATAATTGTGAAGGAAAATTGCTTCCAGAAATGCTAAACGTAATTCAAATTGAGCTAGCATACAACCCAAGTTGGATACAGGACCTTTATTCCCATCTCAAACAACCCTTTGAGAATGTTTATGCCCTAAGAAAAATATTGACCTAACCCTAAATCTTAAACCCAAAATTATTCACGAAGATAAGTTTGAACATATCAAAAAGACTAACACCATAATTGTTGACTAACTCGATGGTTCGTTGCTAACTTGCTACCTATTTTTTGACCAAAAAAAAAAACTAGCTACCAATTTGCTAGTCTCCCGACACTGTCCAACAAAGTTTCTGAGCTCTCAAATGGTTCTAGTACGTGTTTCCTAATTAACACAGTAAATTAAAGGTGTTTGGTTCATAACTCCGACTCTCATAAGCTAATAAGTTTAGAGGGTAATATGTAAATGATATTAGCACAATTGTCCGCGAGGCTTATGAAATGGTATAGAGCTTTGGTAAAAACCATGAACTTTTCACTTGATTACAAGATCGAAATTAAGATAAGATCATCACCATGTATTGTCCTCAGCTTTAATTTGTGCATAAAGCAACAATAGCCAGGTTAAAGTTTGTATCAGAATTTGAGAGCAAAGACGATGTGTCTGATCGATTTGTCCCCTTAAGATTAGACCTCGTCAAAATGTAAAGCAAGCTGTACCTATATTATCTGTGGTTGTGGTAATTAGACCTAAAGCTCGCTACTTTAAAAATCAATCAGCTCATTAATTTCTCACTCAGACGACTGTTTCTGATCGATGAGTACGTTATATATGTTCATAGTGCTCTTGACAATTTCTGTATATGGGTCCTGGAAAGGACAAACTTAATTTATGGTTGATATGATATGTGAACGAAGATTAAAGTCGTAGTCGTTGTACTCATGGGAAAGGGTAAAATATATATATATATGGAAGAACCCAGAAATCCTTTTTAAGCACGTGTAAAAAATGAGAATATAACGAGCCAATCAATGCTCAGCGACTCAGCCTCGATATAATGCTCAGCCAGATTGGATAAGATTAAGGAGTACATACAGTTTTATAGAGAAAAATTTGCATGATGATCGTTCCAATTAGAGAATGATAAGAAGGTGCGGCATCATCCACAGTGGTATTTAATTGGTGAATAACTGATGTTGATTTAAAGGTCAGGTCAGGGTTTGTTTGATGTTGTTTTCGGTTTTATCTTTCAGTTTTCGTTCTATCTGCTCGGAAAAATAAAAAAGAAGGAATGAATAATTAAAGAGGAAAGGAGCTAGAAATGGAGGAGATGTGGAAAAGAATGTATGAAATAAATTTTAGTACGTTTTTAGTCCTCATACTCATATTGTACTAGTTCGATCATATAACATTTTCCTTCATCCCCTCATTTCTCTCCATCTTTCTTTCTCATTTCTTTATATATTTCTTCTTGATTTTAACTAAACACCAATTAATTTCTGTAAAATAAAAGAACAAAATACTAATTGACTCAAATTGTATAGCTAGTCGTATACAGTAATCAAGCGTCCCTACTCGAATAAAGTGCATCTATTTAAATATGTTTATGCCATTTTCCTCAAGGGTGTATACTGTATAGACAATATATATACACTTATTAGAGTATAAAGAGCGTCAAAAAATTGTGGAGAATACAATGAAATTAGAAAAGTTGTTAAATGAATGACATAAAAAGAGTAAAGACATGGATAATGTACAAGCAAAATAAGTTTAGTGTGTGAGCTTCTTCATTTCCTCGGCACAAGAAGCAATTTTCTAGATTCCCATCGTCTCTAATAATGTTCTAGAATCTAAGTAGGGTTTTCGATTTTTGGTCAGAAGTCTAAGTAGGGTTGTGAAAGCCGAAATATACACAGTTAATTGTGAAGTAGGCTTGCGTATTTTCATTTGTGGAAAACTAATGGGTGGTGCGCATATAGCTAGGGACCACGTACCTGTGAAATCTGCATACACGCTTTTTTCAGTAGCAGCAGCATCTAATCACATATAATATTTGCTTTAATTTGGTTCACCTTTCACCTTTCGCTTTGTTTCCACAACAAAACCAACATCTGTTATAAATTTTGATATATATCATCACCATCAAGTATGATATTTTGAAATTGTGATTCCTAGCAGATTGGTACAGCCAGCCAGCAGCTAGCTTAGCTAAGCTATAGCTTTATCGTATTGATGGATCAGCAGCAGTACCCTAGCAGTAGTTCATACAGAGCTGACAGAAAAACCATAGAGAAAAACAGGAGGAATCAAATGAAAGCCCTATACTCCGAGCTCAACTCCCTTCTACCCCATCAACGCTCAAGGGTCTCATCTCTTCTCTGTCTCTGTCTCTGTCTCTCTCTCTCTCTCTCTATATATATATATATATATATGTATATCACTCTTTGTTCTAGCTAGCTTCTCATTGTATCTGTGTTACCATGGCGGATCTAGGCTTTTTGAGACATTTCTACGAATACTGTCTGTCTAGCTAAGACGCACTTGATTAATTTATAAATGGGGTTAATGGTTTCTTGTTTTTTTACCAGGAAGTTACGTCTTTGCCAGATCAAATAGATGAAGCTGTGAATTACATTAAGAAGTTACAGACCAACTTGGAGAAAATGAGGGACAAGAAAGACAGCTTAATGGGAGTAGAGAAGATCACCCATAACAATAATGGAGGTTTTGGTGGTGGAGTACTAAATCTGGGCGGGTTAAGATCACCTCAGATCGAGATTCGTGAAATGGGTTCGGCTCTAGAGGTTGTTCTAATAACTGGGTTGGATTGTCAATTCATGTTTGACGAGTCGATTCGTGTGCTTCTTGAAGAGGGAGCTGACATTGTAAATGCCAGTTTCACAGTTGTTGGAGATACCATTTTCCACACCATACATTCTAAGGTGAGCAAATAATTAACTTGGTTCATAAAATCTGACACTTTATTTAACTCAATTACTTAGCACGATTAATTTATGAATAATCTTGATTATGAGTAGATTGGCGAGTCTGCACCAGGCCCTGTAGCTGCAAGGATATCCGATAGACTAGGAAAGTTTGTGAATGAAGCTAGTACTACTGCATTTTGAAGCACTACATGATCGATCATTCCCTGTTGCTATGTGATTGATATTTCCATATATGAGGCTTGTTGTTTAAATGTTCCTTGGCTGCTGGTGATCTGAAGCTTTACTCTACTACTACTACTATATATTGAAGTTAATTTTCTTAGTAGAAATTAACAAGGTTGTTCTCTCACTAAATGTGCTAGCTTTGTTGATCAATTTTGTGTTTTGTTTTCCTGGAACTCCATTTCATATATCAAATCTATATGAGAACGAAAGAAAGAAAAAATTATTAATTCCCTGCTTGCGCAGCAAGATAAGGAAGAAGTGTGGGCATAAAGTTCTTCGTGTTCTAATTATTAGGTCTTCTTCCATATGTTCAGTGCGTAATTGAATTATGTAAGTTTTTTGTGCATGCCCAGTTCCACTCTTGTTAAACTGTGTTTATGTTTATACTATATATACAAGTATACGTACATGCTTAATTATATGGGGTAGGTTGTGGTACGGTAATGTATGTTATACCTCTATTTACAATTTTTTTAAACAAAAAATTACATGTAATTGAACCAAAATTACTACATTGACAACAAACCTACCACATTCGTTTTATATTGTTTACATATAATTGAACCAATATTACAACTTTGACAACAAATTGTTCATAAACTTGTAACAAAGTCATAGATGAAGTAATTACCTCTAATAGAACAAAGATTACACAAAAAAAGACTCTCGTTACCACAATGATAACACATTTTGTTGATATATCTGTAAATGGAGGTATGACATACATCTCAGTATTGTAGAATTTCCCTTAATTATATAGCTGTTAATAACACTCCACAAATGTTATGATTAAGTGATTAACGAACGAATTGAGAGCCCCTTCAGAGTTCAGACACCTAGATTCTGCGTTCAAATTCTCCCTCAACTAGATTTGATAAGATTGGCCGAAAGGAAAGATCTGATAAGGAAAAAAGAAATTTCTATTGCACTATACACAGTGGGGTGTTGATGAATCCATTTCTGGAAACCCTAAAAGCTCCAATACAGAATTATATATATTGTCCATTCTATATATATATGGCCCATCCTATACAGAATGACTAAATTGAACTCAGTCCAACAAAATAACTGAGGAGTCTCGGGGCTCAATACAAATTTCTAACGGCCCAGACAAAACACTACAATATAAATACAGAGATTAAACTGGGTTTCAATCCCAACCCAAGCGATAGTGTAGCAATTTCCACTGTCAACACTACAGATAACAGAATCATCAAGAACATATTGCCACTACAGGCATATATTTTATATATATATATATATATATGTATGGTAAATATGACGCCAATCACTTCATTCCATTAAAACATTGTTGTGGAGGTTTTCACCACTACTTTTTATCTGTTTGTTGGGACAGGTTATGATTTAGCGAACCAAAGCTTTGTCTTTTTTATTTTTCCTTTCCATTGATTCTAATTCTCACATTCTAATCTTAGACCTGCATCACTTTCAACTTTTCACTTATATTATCGACCAATTTAGTTATTGGAATTTCCTCCTCAATGTTGAAGGTTTTTAATTCAAATCTTTATCTAACCGGAAAAAAAACCAAAAAAAAAAACTCAGTTTCAATGAAGTATAACGTCAAATGAGACTGAACGATTTAACACAAGCTAGGGAACTTAATGAAGTATATATGGTCTCTTATAGTTGTTGAATGCAGTGGATTACGAAGCTTTATTAAATCTAACATGCATGATATCAGAGATTAATTTGTTTCAAAGCGATGAACTTAATTCCATCCTTTAAAATTTCTTCACGGATCAGAAGGAAAAAGCATCTCATAAATCATAATTAAGCTCACCATTGTCCCTTTTGTGCATGAAAGCAACACGTTATATCAGATTTTGGGAGCAAACACTTTGTTTCTGATACTCTGATTGGTCCCCATAATATTAGACCTCATCAGAACTTAAAGTAAATGCAAGCACACACACACATATATAGATATAATAGCAATTTACTAAATATATATAGTATCCTGTTAAGGGGGATCAAGACGACGTGTACAAATTCAAATAAGTGAAATCACCTCTTTAAGAACAGAACCTGTCCGTTAATTTTTATATGTGGTTGTGGTAATCAGACCTAAAGCTACTTTAAAGAGTCAGTACGGTTCGCTCACTCAACTGTTTCTGATACTGTGTATATAGTGCTGTTGACGTTTTCTGCAAATGGGTCCTGCAAAAGACGATCGAATTGAAACCATATATGTGAACGGAGATTAAAGTTGTAGTAGTAGGGATGATGAAAAGTTAATTTGAGTAATTAAAATGTATATATCTGGAAGAACCCAAAGAGATCCTTTTTTAGCACGTTTAGAATAATCATGGGAATATGACCAGCCAATCAGTGCTCGATCAGCATTCATAGATGCTCGATCAGTTAGATTTGATAAGATCAAGGAGTGGATTAGTTTGTGCAGTTTTATAGAGCATAATTTGCGGGATAACCCCAATTAGAAAATAAATATGAAGGTACTAGATAGAAATCCGCATCACCCATGCATAGTGATGAATAAGCAGTAATGTAGCTAGTGGTTCTGTTTTATGATGCTTTCATTTTTCTCCTTCAGTTTTCGTTTTCTGGTTAAAAGATATGGAGGAGATGTGAAGGAGAATGTATGAAATAGGTCTTAGGTTTTAGATTCATATGCACTAGACCATAAATGAAAGTGCAAATTTTGTTTTTCTTCTGAACGAATACGATATCTATTGCGTTTTTTTTTTTGCCGGGGCGCGATTGGTCTTTCATCCCCTTTTCTCCTCTCTTTCCTTCTCATTTTTCATATATTTCTTCTCATGAGTCATGATCTTTAACTTAGGAAATACCAAACTGAACCCTTAATTAGCTTCATAAAATCAACAATACGGTGAATAAAAGAACATTAATTTAAGAATGCTATCATTGACTAATAAATAGGTGTCCAACAACAAATCTAGGGGTCTCAATTTATGCAAGCGCTCTCACTTGAATAAGCATTTGTTTAAATATGTTTATGAGTTTTCATAAGATCAGGATATACATGTAAAGTATATATAAGAAGTGTTGGGGGGATCGAAGAGAGTACAAAGAAATTAAAACAAGGCGTTTGACGTACGTATTACCTAAGAGAAGTTAAGGTAAGGAAATTACGCAAAGAAAATCAGGTGGGATTGTGAGCTTGTTTGTCTCTGCCCAAGAAGAGAAATTTCTAAATCTGCATATATAGTATATTATAATGTCTAAATATGTTATTTTGGATCAGGAGTCTAATTAGGGTTGTGAATTGGGAGAGCTGAAAAATGTACAGCTAGGCTTGTGTACGTGTTCTCATTTGTGGAATACTGATGGTCAAAAGACCGTGGTGCGCGCGTAGGGGCCACCTTCCTGTGCAATCTAACATGCACTTTTTTCAGTAATAGTAGGCTAGCAGCAGCATCTAATCATATACAATATGCTTTTGTTTCAACTTTCACCTTTGGCTTTCTTTCCACAACAAATTTGATGACAGACCACATCTAAGTTGTGTTATATGTATGTGTATATATCATCACACAATCAAGTATGGTATTTTTAATTTGCAGGTGGAAATTGTGATTCCTGTTACTGCAGGTTGCTGCAGTTTTATCAGATAATTGATGGATCAGCAGTACCTTAATGGTTCATCTAGAATTGATAGAAAAACCACAGAGAAAAACAGGAGGGAACAAATGAAAGCCCTATTCGCCAAGCTCAAGTCTCTTCAACCCCATCAAAGTTCTAGGGTCTTTCTCTTTCTCTCTATCACTCATTATTCTAGCTAGCTATGACTATATGTGGCAGATTAGGACATTTTTCTTCACTGGGGCAAGTGTAAGACTATGAGGCGCATTAAGTTATTCTTGCCGGTTGTAAAGTCTCTTTGAGGCATTTCAAGAAACACTTTGATCCATATGAATTCAGCGTTGTGTGTATGTGCACAGAGTATAGCTTAATGCACTTAATTATTTCGCTAATGGGATATATCCCTTGTTATATTGCAGGAAGTAGCATCTCTGCCGGATCAACTAGACAAAGCAGTGAACTACATCAAGAAGTTGCAGATCAACTTGGAGAAAATGAGGGAGAAGAGAGACAGCCTAATGAGAGTAGCGAAGATCACTAATAACAACAATGCAGGCTTTGTTGGTGGACAAACTGTGGGCGGGCTAAAATCACCGCAGATCAAGATTTGTGAAATAGGTTCTGCTCTAGAGGTTGTTTTGATAACTGGGTTGGATTGTCAATTCATGTTTGACGAGTCAATTCGAGTGCTTCATGAGGAAGGAGCTGACATTGTGAATGCCAGTTTCTCAGTTGTTGAAGATACCATTTTCCACACAATACATTATAAGGTAAGCTAGTAGCTAGTATTTTGATCGATCGATTCGTAGACCTAGACAGTTTAACTTAATTAATGTACATGTTTCTTGTTCTTGGTCATGATCGAGCAGATTGACGAGTCTGCACCAAGAGCTGTAGCTGCAAGGATATCTGAGAGACTAAGAAAGTTTGTGAATGAAGCTAGCTAGTTCCATTGCATTTTGAAGCGTTACATGATCGATCAGTCACTGTTCCTATATATATATATGATGGCTTGTTGTTAGTCCTTTGGATCATGATCAACTACGTCTATGATCAAAGAATCCAGTTCTAATGACCCTTGGGTGATATCTGAAAGCCTTAGTTTTGATCTTGATCTTCATGATCTGAAGCTTTTACTCTACTAATGCTATTGTATTGAAGTTTTCTTGGTAGAAACATTAGCGTTCACTCACTAAATGTGCTAGCTTTAATATATATTGATCAATTATTTTGCTTTGCTCGTACTGTTTGAATTGGTGATAAAATCAAGGAGTCAAATCTACATGATCGAAAATTTCACTTCCATATAGTGTCTGGTGCTTTTAAAAGTTGATTGACAGCCGCAATAATTTGGACAAAAATCAAATAAGAAAGGAAGCCAAATAAAATGCATGATTCCCTACTTGCGCAACAAGCAAAAAAAAAAACTACAGGGCAAGTTTCAAGGAGGAATAAAAACTAAGGTTGGAGAAGTTGACCTAATTATCTTGGTCTTGTTAAACTATTGGTTCAGTAATTGAACGAGTTTGTAAATTCCTTGTGCTTATGCATAAAGTTACACAATTGGTTCTTTTTTACTCTGCCATTTTAGTTTAGACCAAAGAGAGAACTCAGCTATATATATGTTTGAGCAAATGTACGCATAACAATCAATGATACATAACTATTATATTCATAATAGCTAGTAGATTAGATAGCATATCTTTCATCACTGATTTTACTTTCACTATGGTGATTATTGAAGTGATATCATGTAATAAAGTACTGTATGCAATGACCAAATAACTGTATAATACTATCGAGCTCCAACGAAAACCCTAACAAGGCCAGAGTGAACTCACTCTCAATCTCTCATGATTCAATATTTACCAATCTTCATCTCCTGAATGAAGAAAGAATGTAGAGGCAAGACAGTGCCGGCCTGTACCGATCAAGCAAGGTCCCGAGTTCAAATCTTCCTCCGTCAATATCATATCAGATTTGATAAGAAAAGATGGAGAAGAGTTGTATTACAGGTACAGGTTGATAATTGGGGTCTTGATAAATGCAATGCTGGAAACCCTAAAGCTCCAATACAATTAGTCCTATTGTCCATCTTAAGGCCCATTCTATACAAGAGTCTCATGGCCCAATAAGATTTCTTTAACGGCCCAGACACAAAAATGTAATTTCCTCTGTGATATAAATTCTCGGCATCAACTAGGGTTTTAATCCAAACCCAAGCGATAGTGAAGCGCTTCCACTGTCAACACACAGCCAACCATCTCTCTGAAACCCTAAAATCGAATCCGCCATGGTCGAAGGCTTCGAAGTCGGAGGCGTCCCCTTCAATCCTGACGGCTGGGGCCCACCGGATTGCGCGACCACCACAACCACCACCTCCAACCTCCCTCTTAACGTCCCCTTCGCCCCATTCTCACGCTCCGAGAAGCTGGGCCGGATCGCCGATTGGACCCGCACATTCAACAACCCGGCCCGGTCGAAGAACCCCTCCGACGCCGTCTTTGACTTCTCCAATGACGAGTCGTTCCCTGGAAACGCCGATGACGACTCCACCTTCCGCCTCGTTGACGGAAAACCCCCGCCGCGTCCCAAATTCGGCCCCAAATGGAGGTTCCAGCAGCAGAGACAGCTCCCTCACCGCCGCGACGAGGAGGTTGAGGCCAAAAAGCGGGAGGCCGAGAAGGAGAGGGCTCGCCGTGACCGGCTCTACAACATGAACCGATCCAACGTCAACATGCCCCGTCGTGAAGCCGCCGTGTTCAAATCTTCGGTGGATATCCAACCCGAATGGAATATGCTGGATCAGATCCCGTTCTCAACCTTCTCCAAGCTCTCATTCACAGTCCCTGAGCCGGAGGATCTTCTCTTTTGCGGCGCACTTGAGACCTATGACCGAACTGTCGATCGAATTACGCCAAAGAATGAGCGCAGACTCGAGCGGTTCAAAAACCGGAACTTCTTCAAGGTCACTACCACTGACGATCCAGTCATTCGCCGACTTGCAAATGAAGACAAAGCCACCGTCTTCGCCACCGATACTATCCTCTCGACCCTTATGTGTGCGCCCAGGTCAGTTTACTCTTGGGACATTGTGGTTCAGCGAGTTGGGAACAAGTTGTTCTTTGACAAACGTGATGGGTCTCAGCTTGATTTGCTTTCGGTCCACGAGACCTCTCAGGAGCCCTTGCCTGAAGCCAAGGACGATATCAATTCAGCTTACTCATTGAGCGTTGAGGCTGCTTACATTAACCAGAATTTCTCACAGCAGGTTTTGGTTAGAGATGGGAACAAGGTCACCTTCGATGAGCCCAACCCATTTGCAAATGAGGGTGAGGAAGTTGCCTCTGTTGCGTATCGTTACAGAAGGTGGAAGCTTGACAATGATGTGTCTCTGGTGGCAAGGTGTGAGGTTCAGAGTGTTATGGAGCTTAATAACCAGAGGTCGTTTTTGACTCTGAATGCCCTTAATGAATTTGATCCCAAGTATTCTGGTGTTGATTGGAGGCAGAAATTGGAGACTCAAAGGGGTGCTGTGTTGGCCAATGAGCTTAAGAACAATGCTAACAAGTTGGCTAAATGGACTGCACAAGCTCTATTGGCCGGTGCTGATATGATGAAGTTGGGGTATGTTTCGAGGGTTCATCCCCGTGATCACTTCAACCATGTGATTTTGGCTGTGAATGGATACAAGCCCAAGGAGTTTTCATCGCAGATTAATCTGAACCAGGCAAGTATGTGGGGAATTGTCAAGTCTATTGTGGACCTGTGTATGAAATTGAAGGAGGGAAAATATGTATTGGTGAAGGATCCATCTAAGCCGCAAGTTCGGATTTATGAGGTGCCACCAGATGCTTTTGAGAATGACTATGTTGAGGAACCACTGCCTGAGGACGAGCAAGTTCAGCCCCCCACTGAAGATGGCCAGGGTGCAGAGCCAAATGTTGCCGCACCTGATGTGGAGGATAAGGAGGTTGAAGCTCAAGCATAAAGGGTGATTTTTCTACCTGCATTACCAACTACACTGTTTGTTTTAGTTTTCTTACTTTGTTAGCTAATTTAAGTAATGGTATGGGTTAAGTATTTATTATCTTTGCTTACCGATTGTTTCCTTCGCTATTTATGGATGATTATAACTTTGTTGGTGCCAGATAATAGGGTGTACTTGCTTTAGTCATAGAAATATCAACCTGACCACATAGGGTCTATTTCACATATTATTTCTTACGGTGTTGCTCTTAGCTTTTTTCTTCATCAAATATAGTCCTTTGTTCCTCTCGTAAGCTCAAACTCAAACTGTTAGAGATATGGTTGGGGTCGAGATCAGTTTTTGAGAGTAATCATTAGTCCTGCAATCTATGATGCAAACTTAACTCTTTATGATATCTTGTGATTATTCAGTTAATTATCACCATCTTTCGGCTGAGATTGCAGTTAGTAGTTAGTTGAGTAGAGTTGAACAGTAAGCTGGTTGCTAGTTTATGTTTATTGTATCCCCAATGTTAGGGTAGGACTTTATCTGGCCTATTTTTTACTTAATCCTGTTTATGTTAGTTGCTATTCTATACAAATATCAATTACATAAGCTTTTACACATTTTTATTCCTTAAACATTGGCTACATTTGAGCTTTACAGCAGGCATTGTGTTTCTTGATAATAAATTGTTGGGATACATACCTCTCCTTTATTGGCTTTTTAAGAATTGGAGGCAGTTGACTAAACTCTCTGCCTTGCAACCATTTGTCAGTTCTTTATCAATTCTTTAGCTGAACACTTCTCGTTTGAAGAAAATGAACGCTTTGATTAGTAATTATTATTTCCACAGTAACAACTGGATTATCAAGAAACTTGTTTACTGGGCTCTCTGAAAGCCTGAGTTTTTTACACCATAGTTACCATCTTTTTTGGGAGATAGTCATAGTATTTGCCAGCATATTGCTTATTCTATGGTCGAATGTGACAATATTTATTCTTGTCAGACATCGGTCATAATATGAATTGGTTGTTAATTGTTATACTTTGTGACTGCAGATTGAGTCCGATACTCACATTTGCTGGGATCGAGACCTGTTTACAACTGTTGCAAGGGGAGAGAAGATTATATGAAGTGTTTTCTCAGCATTTGTAGCTTGTCATCTTTTATACTGGGCTAGATACAATTAGTTTGCCATGGGAATGGTTTTTGTTTGTTTTATGGATTTGTTATGCTTTGTTCTATGAAACATAATTTTTGCCTTAATATTGCAGAGGACATGTTCATAATCGTCTTTTTTTTCTTTCTCCTACACCAGCTGAACTGAATGGATTCATTTTTGATTACTTTTGACGTGTACGATTTTCTTAGCATATTTGGGTCGTTTTAACCGGCAGATGCGTTTGTATTTGAAGTGTGCTGTTCGGAAGTTTGCTTTTGTGCCTCGTAGTCGGAGTAAGAAACCAATATTCAATGGAGCAAGCTCTTGTGAGTTTGAAGGTTTTTTTTTTTTAGGCAAGAAATAAAACTTCATAAAACAAGGGGAAACAGAACAACACAACAAAAAACAGTCGGATTAGGCAGGGGGACCAGGAAGGCCATCAAACAACAAAATATTAACCAAGGAGGAAGGGGGAACTGAACCCAATCAGGAGGACACTTCTCACTGTGCGCTAAAGAAGCAACAAGATGAGCTGCTTTATTAGCTTTCCTGCTAGTCCAAGACCAGCTTATGTGCCGGGTTGAAGAGATGTACCGGACTTGAGAAATGACAGTTGCCGCTTTCCAGTTCATAATAGGAGCATTAGACTGAAGACAATCGAGGTGATGTTTATCTCTTGTGAGTTTGAAGTTTTGAATCATCAATTTAAGTAAGTAATGCGGAAGCACAGCCACTAGGGTGACTAGGGCACTAAGTAATGCCATACATTCTTGCAATGGGTCGCCTGGTGGTATCGTCTGTATATTCATCTTCGCATGCCATCGTCGGCCACCTCACCTCTTGTACTCTACGGTGGTTGTGGCCATTTCTCAACATTTAGGTCCGTTGGGTTCTTGAGTCTTCATTAACTGTTGTCTTTTGTGACTTCCAAAAAAAATTGTTGTCTTTCGTGGCCCAGTCCAGTTGTAGGTTTGATTTTCAAGCTTAGTTTTGCAACTTGCGGAGCCTGTGAGAAGAGCCATGGTTTCTAGTGGATGTGGAACATGCAGAGAGCATCACGTACGAGTCTCATCACATACATAACAGTGAATGCTTGCTAAGCTGCTTAATTTGTACAGATTTGCTGACCTTTTCAAGTACTGTCTTCAAATTTCACACAGAAAGATCAGAGTTCCATCATGATGTCATGATGCAGACGCACAGTCCAGTACTCAACAACAACAACAACAACAGTAACTCCCCTATATATATATAATTATATATATGGAAACAAAATAAATGCTTCACGCTTCAGTGCTTCACGCATGCCATTTCGAATTAGAGCTACCAAAACTCCATGAAAGCACAGTACAAGCTGAAGCAAAAGAAAATTTTGAAATCAGCTATAAAAAGAAGCAGCTCAAAAATGCCGTTTGATTTTGGGTATGAGCAATGGTGTCCCACAATTATCGATCATTGGTCCATACTCCATACCTCTGCCCAATTTGCCACCAAAATCATTGAAGATGAGGACACACACAAAGATCGACTTGATTATCGTTTTTTTTCTTTTAACATTACTTAATTGAAAATGGTTTTTTTGATGGAGTAATTGAAAATGGTTTGAAAACCAAAAGTTTCTGATTGGGGTGGGACATAGGCGTAACTCGTAAGGGATATGCTGCCCAACAGTTTTACAAATCAAACAGAGAAGGTAGTGCGTGGCCAAAAAACAAAAGCCCTACATCATGGCCAAAAAATAAGCACATCATGCACAGTAGTGAATGCTTTGTACCATCTACCGACTGTCCTGACTACTTTTGTCCATCAGATTTCATGCAAGTGACTAAACTTCATCATGATGCAGATAAAGCTCTGATCATCAATACCAGGCAAGGAAACAAAATGAATACCGATCAACCAGAAAACAGTAGAAAACTATAAACCGCATCAGACTTGGGAGCTAGAGAGTATTGGGTAAGGTGGTCCGGCCGCTAAGTTTGTCCAACTATCCAATTAGGTCTTGCTACATCAACATTAAAATAAGTAACGGCATATTCGGATTTTCACCTGCAAAACAGAGTGTGTTATGATGAGTATGGCTGTGTATACTTCTCGATTGTAATTAGTGAGAAACTTTCTCCATAATAGATGATACATCCGCTTCGCTAAATGCTCTCTCCGAGTTAGAACCAATTAAATAAAATCCACACCCAACACCAAGATGGATTATGTAACCAACCATGTATCGTGTCTTTAGGTTTTCTATATCTTCCTACACATCATGTGGGAAATCAGTGATTTGATTAACCACATTATCGATTTTTCTTCATCACAGCCCTACTATCCACATGATTTGATTAACCCTTCACATATCCAAAAGACCAAAACCCTAAAGAACCTGTCCTTATCCACTAGGCGACCATTATTTTGCTCCTATAAAAAAGGCATACTTTCACAAGGAAAAATGGAACCCACTAAAGAATCCTTTTTTGGGTTAAACGACATGACACGATCAATGAAGGACCTTTCAACAAAAATGGTATCCCATATTCCAAAGGTAATATTGCCGAGGAGGTAGAGAGAGGTAATTCAAATTTTATTGCTTTCTTTATTCCCAGTGTTTAAAGCTGCATACCTCTGTCGGCCTTGGTACAAACAATACCATACTCATGACCGTTGAATCACTCAAATCACTACATGTTAAAATATCTAATTACCACACTAAAAACACAAAGGACCTAATTAATTAATTAATTGTCATTACTTATTGTAAACCAAGCAACTAAGCAACACAGTACTCGATTTAAACCATCCATTACAAACCATGTTGGAGGGAAACCCCTCAAACCATAATAATAATAATAGACGACTACACACGTACTCTCCTAGGAATCCCAGTGGCAGAGCCTGTAAATTAAGTAATCAACGGGGGCATTTGGACTCGAAAGCAAACGGACCAACAGTGTAGAGAAGGAAGGGGAGCTTCTTGTCGGACAGGAACGGCTTGGTCGGCCTCAAAACCGCGCCGCTGAGTCCGCCGTGGAGGTCGGAAATCTTGGAGCAGGCGGTGCTGCGAGCCGAGACGAGCCAGACCTTGCACTTGTGGGCCCCATAAGTGGTGATGGTCTTGGGAGCTGTGATGAAGAAGTAACCGTTCTTGTCCGTCGTGCCATTGACGACCTGCGGATACTTGGTGTTGTTGCACTGCAACTCCACAGTAGCCCCTGCCAAAAATTAATAATAATAAACGGCGTTAGTTTTGGGTTGGGGTCCATCAAGTAATATTTGGAGTGCACTTAGCAAAACACAATGTATTAAAATTTACCGGCAGCGGCTGTGGCATTGAGGAGAGTGTCGACGCCGGAGTACTTGCACGACTTGCAGAAGACGACGCCTTGAACCGCCACGAAGCTACGTGGGAAAGGGTGCTTTGGTGGGTAGGTCGGAGGGTGAACCGGGACCGGGGAGTGAGCCGGTGGCGCGTGGTGGGTGGGAGGGTGTCTCGGGGGCTGAACCGGAGCGTGGGGGTAAGGTGAGTGAGCCGGCGCGTGGCTGGGAGGGTGAGCGTGGTGGTGGTGAGTGGGAGGGTGGGCCGGTGCGTGAGCTGGAGAGTGGACCGGTGGGTGAACCGGGGAGGCGGTTGGAGGGTGAGGGTGGGGTTTGGGGTGGTGGTGGTGGTGGCCGTGAGTGGGTGGGTGCGAAGGGGAGGCTACTGGGTGTGCATAGTAACCGTGATGACGTGGCGTAGTGGGCGGCAGAGCTTGAATGTCTTCACCAAAAACGGTGAAGCAGCTCAGTAGCAGAACAGAGAGCTGAACCAGAACTAGAGCTTTTGCAAAACCCATTTTTGGAGAGAGAAGGAGTGAGCTAGTGAAGTCAGTGAGGTGTTCAAGGGAAGTGAGATGAATTATATAGGGGTTTAGGCCGCGATTGGCTGCGGCATTTCTTGGTGAAGTTGGTTTTAAAATTTTGGTGGGTGGGTTAATGGTTTGGGTCGGGTTTCAGCCCGGACCCGGTTTGTAAATTTGAAATTGTTTTTTGGGGCGTGGCAGCAGATAGGCTCACATGTACAGAAACGAGGAGCCAATAAATGGAGGTTTTTTCACGTATAACAATGAACAAGGCAATGTGGAAGTTTCCAAGGCGTTCGAGAATTGAACCCGGATTTATTTAAATGGGTACTTGATCGACCTCAAGTTCATTAGGTTATTTTGGACTTTCCAATGGGCAATGATGCTTAAAAATTAAATTAATCTAAGGGATTAGTAAAAGTGATTCTTGAAAGAAGAATATTAAAGGCTAGGAGATGGGTATCGAGACTGTAGACACATGGAAAAGAGGAGGCAATGATAAAGACCAGACTGTAGAGATTGATGTATGAGAGAATTTTGTACGTATTAATGTGACAAATGTGTGTGAGTCTGTGTACAACTTTTACTCGAATCTTGAATGGTAACAAAGCATATTTTAACTCTTAGTTACCTCCATACGTGTTTTTTTTTTTGGTAATTACCTCCATACGAGTTAAAAAGAATAAGAAATGTTTACGTCAAAGAAATGAGAAAATAAGAAATACGTTTTGTATAAAATTTCATTAGTTTACTAATATGTCATACTAGTTCGTTATTTATATGCGCATGAGTTTTGATTATGTTGATCGAATTCCTAACAATCTAGATCATCTTCGTCTACATCGGTTTCTACTATATTCATGTCGGCATATATATATATATTGATACAATTTGATCTTTTTTTTTTTGGACGAAGATACAATTTGATCTAATTCCTCAAATTTTCATTTATGTTTGATATCTCTTTGTACCTTTTAAGATATTTAATCATTACATTTAGATTTCTTTGTCAACATTAGCCATTGCAACGTTTTCGCTTTTCTCCCTTTTTGGGAATTAATGATCATGTAGAAGAAATTAGATAGTATAAGTACGTGACACTACATGTTTTAACATCTAATTAAGCACATGATCTGTATCCTTATAGTTCCTAAACATAGAGGAAACGAAACCGGAGAAAAGGTTTCGGCCTTTGAATTAGATCCAACTCGTGATCGGCCATTTACATAACTAGTTGCCATTAATGTCGCATATTAATTTCATATAAATAAGCTCGATGGAGTAGTTTCTTACAGACACAAACGTATAGAAACCATGCATTGGTACCAAACTTAAAGGCCTTTCGTGTTGACTGTGATACGTGGTCAGAGTTATGAACTTCGATCCCAGCAATTTAGATATGGACCCGATTTTCCGGTTCGAAATGAATTTAATTCCAGCCATGTGAAGAAAACAAGCATTAAACACAGATGCTTGTAATGCACTCAATTATATATATATAGTTATAACTAATGCCCAATGATAATGAATATCGATCTTATCCCTTAATTTACTTAACGTCCTCGAGTTTAGGGCACTCGTTGAATCAATTAATATCACTGATCGACTCCATAGCTCTATATATAGCTTTAGGGAAGCTGCGACCAATCTGGGATTTAATTATAATTATCGAGTCTGTATACTCATTCTCTACGAACTAAAATAAGTATATATTCTGTTTATGTAGTGTAGGCTTAAGCTAGCTAATGAGCAGAACAGGGAGCAGAAAGATCCTTGTAGTTATATATAGAAATACATAGAGTCAAGCTTATGCTAATTAAGTTGTTTAATGATCGAGCTGATATAGTAAGAAAATGGTTCGCATATATTGTTAAATAAGCTCATGCAAGTACTAGTTTCCCATGCATCTGGATTGATGCTAGCTTGACTTGTGGCTTTGGATCCTGAATTTATTCATTGTTAATCTTGATCGTATCAATCAATTAGTTTACTGCTCAATATATAACTTGTAGTTAATTAATTAATCTTCGTACGTTCTTATTATTTGTTGGGTCAAAACTCGGTCGATCACTAGCTGAATCCTCTCATCTGTCTAGGGTACGTTTAGGTCGTGGGGGTCTTAATTGGGTGCTGAGATGAAGAAGTAGCCATTCTTGTTTAACTAGTTTTCTGCTTTGTGTTGCTGCAATTTACGTAGCTTCCTTCTCAGTAACACCTGCCATGAGATTGAATTCAAATCCAAATTCATTGTTATAAATATATACAGGGTTGCTTGAAGGAGAGGAAAACCTGAACAACCGTATAATTGTGTATGTGTTGAAATGTGTACGTGTCAAAATATATATAAAACAGTGAAATAGCTACTGCTCATTGTAGAAGCACTAAAAGAAGTGAAGGCAAAACTCATATCTTTCTTTTTCCCATGTCCATTATTTCTTGAGAGATATGAGGGTTAAGGTATGTACGTAGTAGGGGATCAAGCAGGGGCGGAGCTATAAATCCAAGCCAGAAGGGGCATTTCAAACAATTTATTTTATTGAACTTACATAATAATACAAAATTAAAATTCCTATTTGGTTAACTATAATTGTGTTATTAAGAATTGTCTACAATTGTTCGATCTCTTTCTTTATTCAAGAATTTGAAGTTCATTGAATCATCGTAAAAATAAGAAAAATATATTAAAATAGGGCTATAGAATGCACAAGTACAACACACAAAAAATAAGAACAGAAAATCTATCAGTATTGCATGCATGTAGGAAGAGTGTTGTAATTTAAATAAAGGATATTGAAAATTGGAATTCAGTAATAGTGTTGATTATTGAAACCCATAAGTGAGTATATAATCGAAGAAAAGTGAGGAGGGGCACAAGATCCAATGACCCATCTCGTCCTTAAGTGGCTCCGCCACTGGGATGAAGCCATGATCTCCTAGCGTTTTTTCTTTTGGAAAATGCATGCACAGCCTAAACGCTAAATCTTGAACCCTAAACCTTAAACTCTAATTCCCTAATAAGCAAGAGTTTGTTCAAATATGATTACTACTTATTAGCATAATAATGGGTGCTTATATTGTCCGAGTCATTAATTCATTTCCATCGACCATTTGGGCTCAAAGGTGAATGGGCCAACCTTATTGATAGGGAATGGGAGTTCTTGGGTACCCCATATAAAATTATAAAAAAAAAAAAAAAATTCCAAATTAGGTTTTAGACCTCTCCTTGATTTTTCTATTTTGAGAAGGTATCTTGGTTCATAGGCCGAAAAAGAAAAAAAAATGGACATGTCTAAATAGCCCACCCTACCCTACTCTCATCTGGGCCGTGTACTTTTGTAGCCCATCTCAATCAAAGAAGAAACACTAGTTAGTTTGCAGATTTTACCTTTTTTCAAACGCTCTCGATTTTTCAGCTTCTGTCATTTTCAGAACTTATTATCTTTTTTTTTTTGGGGCAAATATTTTCAGAACTTATTCTCAAGTGTGGTGCATGCCTAAATGTTGAGATTATATATATAATATATATAAATTATTATGTCTGCATCCTCTTATGAAGTAACTGAATTTGCAAGTTTTCTAAAATGTACAGAGTTGATACATCTGAAAGCTAGTTTTGCACTGTATATTAGTTAAGAGCAAAACTTTCAGATGTATCCAAGTTAAGTTAGGGTTATTCTATTTAACACTGGTGGAGTGTTAGTGAAAGTTTTGCTCTTAACTAACACACAGGAATATGGATGAAACCAAATCTTCTCCTTATTTTGAACATGAAAATTAGAAGCAAAAACATAAGTAGAGAAGCTAGTTTTACCAAGAACATGGGTGAATTAAATATTACTTTTTTTTGTTTATCAGGAAGGTGAATTATATATTACTGAATTTAAAGAGATAGAAACGCAACTTTGAGGCGACGGTAAGAGCATGTGCAATGGGGCTTCTTTAGCCTAGTCTAAGTTAATATATAGCCTCAAATTACCAAATGAGAGCTGTAATGAGAACATTTTAAGCTAGGCTAAACATAGACTAGCTTCAGCAAAAGTCTAAACTAAACAGAGCTATAAACTAGCCTAAATATGGAGCTCATGAATAACATTAGCCATATGTATTTGTTGGATGAAGCAAACAGTGCAAAAACTTGAAATACATTTTAGTTTTAGACCTTATGGGTGGAAACCCAAAAGTGATGGGTAGTCTATATTGATGAATAATGTCACTTTTGAAATTTAATTTTAGTTTAGACTTTAGAATTTAGCATTTATCAGTGCATATGCTCTAATAGTTCACAATGCAATGTTGCTGAATGATACTATCAATGTTTCATCTGCTCTCGATCTAGGTTTTCAAAAACAGTATACGAAAAACAAAATCCTGACAAGCAAGCACTTGAGAAACCAAGATAAGCCTCTTGGAAGAAGTGTCTGATCGATCGAAATAATTGACTGTGGTCTACAGCAGCAGTAGCTGGCTTTTAGTTTACACAATCCAGAATTTGATTCACCAAGTCTTCTTAGCTATAGGATCCTACCATCTCTCAATAAGTCTCATCCACCCCAAATCTTTAGGAAGAAATTCACATCAATTAAGGACTCTAAATCAACCAAACCCTAGATTAGTCAGAAAAACACAGAGAGAGAGAGAGAGAGAGTTGCGTAAAAAGTAGTTTTTATTCCCTGCAAGAACAAGACGTATCAAAATGTCTTTTCTCCTTTACAATTCAATAGGACAAAAGGGTCTTGGGAGTTTGGTCTAATAGGATTAAATCCATAATTAACCAAATTGTGAAGATCGAATAATATATTATATAAGATATGGATGGGTTTGTGTGTGTTCAAACTTCAAATGGTGCAAGAAATGTCTACTCGTCCTGGAAAATGAAATGGGCTCGAAAGAGAGGGAGGTGTGTACTTACGATAACACTTAGAACAGGGGCTGTACTGTCATGTACTTAATAATTGGCAACGTGACAAAACCACATTGTGTGTTGCAGACTGCTGACATTGACATTATCTGAAGGTCATGGACCGATGGGGGCAAAGTGGTAATCTCACGAGGCGGAGGTTGGACCTAGGAAGCATCAAGGGTTAATCATATGCTTATGTATGGGATTAGTGTTAATAGCGTGGGTTAGGCTATTGTGGATTTGTGGGGGTTTGGAAAGTCAATGGAAAATTTGAACCTCTTTTTGACGATTTCTTTGAATTTTGAGATTAAAGTATATTATTGATTAGGGTCAATTCAGTCACAGTGACAAAAGCCCAGAGGGCCACAACCCATGTATGTTTTGTCCGAAATTCCAAACACCACCAATGGCAGTTTACCAGTGGACTTCTTCTTTTAACTAACGCCCACGCGCACTATTTTGGAAAATGCCGCTTTTATGGAAATCATTTATATCTTTTTTTTATTTTGTTACAATCATTTATATCTATTTACATAGATATATAAGAGTCCAGATTTTTTACTAAATTTTTTAATTACGAAGATGATTAGATACGTGAACCCACCGGTTGGGGTATTGATTGGGGATTGCAACGGCAAGGTCGGAGTTCAAGTCCAGTTTTGTGTCTTCGTATCCAATTTATTGGATATCCTAGAATCGAGTGGGATACTCGAGTACAAGTTAATGTTTTGAGAATATTTATTTCGTATTAAAATAATTTAAAGTCGAAGAAAATAAATGGTAGCTAAACGCTTGAAACACTGGCCAATACTATCGTTGATAATTATGCGAGCACAATTTTTTTTCTCAATACCTCATTACCTCCTACTCGAGTTACTTGAGCTCTTCTTGATTTTATTAAGGAAAAACAACTAGGCCAAAGACCTTTTATGATAGTCGTATTGGCTAGTTGTTTCTAGATTCTTATAGACTTTAACAAACACTAAATATATTATGACAACATTTATAACACACTAAAAACAACTTAACTTTTATATGCAAACAAAAATTCAAACGCAAACACGGAAGAATGATTATGAAAAATTATTGTAAACTATGATATATATACATATTTTTAATTAAATGAGGTATCCAGTTGGTTTGGGTTGTTATGAGTTTGAGCTTCCATTTTCCCAACACAAATATAACCTAGCCCAAAAAGAAGGAATTAAAAAAAGTTATCGGTCCACAACAATGTATCCAATTTCGACTAAACTCTAAACTCTAAACTCAAACATGTTGTACCTTGAAGGTTGAGCTTGCTCAAAGCTAGTTCAACTTATGAACTTGATTAAATTTAATTGCTTATAAATTTAAACAATATAGATTAGATGCACTCCTAAATGTAATATCATAAACTCAACTCAGGTCCTTACTAAATGACAACTCATATATGAAACTTTTTTTGTTGTTAATACATAACTAGTTATGTCATTTCGGCGCTTGATTTGTTTTGATGATCGATCAAACTCTATATAGAAAAATCATAAGATTGTTATTTCAATTCGATCCATAATGCGATGCTTATAGTGTTAATGTGAAGGAGAATCAATTTATATCTATGATGCCTAAAGTGTTAATGTGAAGGAGAATATTAAGCACGCTTAGTTATCTACATTTGCATATTCAATCAATTTTCACACGCATCTACAAATGCACGCGCTTGAGAATAAAAAAGAAGAAGATAGTCTCCATTATCTTTCCTCTAATTTCCAAAATAAAGAATAACCTAAAAATCATTTTCCAAATAGAAGAACAAATTTATAATTTCTCCTATTTTGAGTGAAATCTAAATTTATAATTTTATGTTATGCAAGTGTTTTGCAACACGGTGCTGAGAGCGCGTGGGAATGACCCAAAGTCCCCCACCAAAACATTTCTTACCAAACCAAAGCAGCAGCACCTCATCAAAGTCTCTTCTTCTTCCACTTATTCTCTCTCTCTCTCTCTGTGGAAAAATTCAGACCGCCCATCATCCATGGAAACCTCTCCGAGAAGAGAGACGAACCCAAACCCTCTTCCCTCCCCAAACAACAGCAGCACAAGCAGCACCAACAGCAATGGACTCCAAGCTCCACCAACAACCCCGACGGCCCAGCCCCCGAAACCCATGACCAGATCCGACTCCGCCAACCCGTACCCGACCACCTTCGTCCAGGCCGACACCTCCTCCTTCAAGCAAGTAGTTCAAATGCTGACCGGATCCTCCGAAACCGCCAACAAGGTCACAAATTCGAAACCCGACCCGCGCCACAACATCCCGCCCATCAAATCGACGCCCAAGAAGCAGCACCAGCAACAGTCCGGCTTCAAGCTCTACGAGCGCCGCAACAACTCCCTCAAGAATCTCAGGCTCAACCCTCTAATCCCAATCCCGGTCTTCAATTCCGGCTTCTCGCCGCGAAACCCCGAGATTTTGTCCCCGAGCATTCTCGATTTCCCGGCTCTCGTACTCAGCCCGGTCACGCCGCTCATCCCCGACCCGTTTGACCGGTCCGGGTCGGGTCATGGATGCTCCCAGTTAAACAAGGAGGCCGAAGAGAAAGCGATTAAAGAAAAGGGGTTTTACTTGCACCCGTCGCCGACTACGACGCCGAGGGAATCCGAGCCCAGATTGTTGCCTTTGTTCCCAACGACGTCGCCTAGAGCTTCAGGTTCATCTTCTTCTTGAATTAAAAACCAATTTTTAAAATATGTGTAATTTTAATGTTATTGTTGACATTGATGATGATCGAGAGGAGGATGGTAAAAATTTGTAATGGAATATTTATCGAGAATGAATGGAAGAGAGAATCTTTGCATCAATTGTAAAATTTTATTTCGTCTCTGGTTTTTTTGGGTGAACTAGTAAATTTCGAATTTTTACTTTCTGTTAGTTTTTTTGGTGTGGAAATGATTGATTGATCTTTCAAGTCTTGCAATTAAAAGCTTTAATTTGGTGGAAGTTATGATTGAAAAAAAAATCTAAAATTTGAATTTTTAATCAGAAACCATATGAGGAAAAGTCCGAGTGGGGTGGTGAGAATTCAATGGGAATTATGGATCACCATAAATTGCAGGGGAAGAGTTACTTACTCCTCTGGTATTGTCTGTCTACTCTTCTATTTTCAATAAATACTGAAGTAAATAAATAGCATGATCATCTAATTCAGGTCATTACTTTTGGGCATTGATTGTTACCATGGGAGTAGTGCAGATGAATAGAAAGAGTGAAAGGGGAAACAGTTGTGTGTTTTTATATCAATGAACAAAAGGAGGAGGTTAGGATAGGGATAGCTGTCAAAGAAAGAGTAGAAGAATGGGCAAGGAATCTTGACCTTTTTTTTAATTTTTTGTTAAGATAAAGATGACAGAGAAGCCAAGGCAACTCTGAGTCTGAGCATATTTGTACATGGGTCTCATAAGCTTTGTTATTAGACAATTACTACTGATTTTATTATTTACCATGGGGGTGTTTAAGCTATTTAGTTGATTAATGCTTAGATAATACTTGTATACTTCTATTCATAATCTCCCTGCTTATTGCTCAAGTATGGAGGTTGAGATGTATAGAAATGATGGAGAAACTAATTGCAAGTGTTGATATCATGTCAAGTAGTCAACATTAAGTAAACTCCTACCCAAAAGCTTAAGTGAGTTGTTGAAAAAGTTACTGATATACTGTTTTAGTTTCAATTGTCAGTAACTTCAATTTATTTTCACTTTGTCAAAATCGATGATAATGGTAATAGGAGGAGCGCTTGCCGAGAGGTTAGTTAACCAATGATGGTGATTAATGAAAATTTGTTACTAAGCGTGGTTAGTTAACCAAAGTCATAATTAATGAAATGAAAAATTGTTATTGCACGTGTTAAGAGGTTAGTAATCCGATACCGATAATTAATGAGAAATTGTTCTTGTAACTTTCTTGTACATGATGAGATGTTTGCTGTTACTCACTAGTCACTTGCACTGTGTTAGTACTTACATATTCATAGTCTTGGCATGGCATAGTAGATCTATAATTATAGGTCATCATAGAAGAGAAAGTGACCTGTTGATATATGCTGGTCCAATTTAAAATTGTCCCATGCTGCATACTTGTGTCCTTCTAGCTCATCTACAGCAAAGTTCACACTGTGATAGTTGACCGATCCTTTTTTGTTTCCCTTTCACTTTTCCTTTTTTTGATCAAATGGATACAATCAGGAATCACAGACAAGCCTTTTCCTTTTCCTTGGTCTGTGTGTGGGACTGTGGGGGATGAAATAAATTAATTGAGCTTTGATGAGCAGGTTAATTGGTATTTTAGGCTAGTATGTTACTGTTTTACTGGGTCCCGGTAAATATTGGAACCTACTTCTTGTTCTCTAGTCTTGTTGAGTGGTTTGAATTGGTGTAAAAGCAATTATGCAAAGGTTGTTGGGTTTTTCTCCTTTGTTGAAATCCAACATTGCTTCCTTGACTCTGAAAGACCAAGAAGAACTGTAATTGAATGGGGACATGAGAAAGTGAAAGTGTAGGGGGAAGTGGGACTTGTGATGATGATGAAAGAAAAGAAAAGAGGGAAAGCCAGAAAACCAGGTGTACGTGTTGGCCTCTTGTGCTTTGTTTGTTTGTTTGCTTTTGTGGGCAAGTTTTGTAGACTTTGCACACTATGCTATGGTTGGTGGGTAATTGATTGCAAAATTGGAAACTTTCATGTGCTCTGTTTGAGACTCAATGGCCTTTTCGATTTGCATCTTCATACATGATATTACTGTTACCGAATGGGTTGCCCTTATTTACATTAATGTATCGATTCATTAGTAGATTAGCTTTTCGTATCGGTAGACCAAGGTAGGAAGCAAGAGGAATGAATTTACTTACCACATTAGTTTGTTGGTGATATTACTATCCAATAAATATTTGTTATGTGTTAATTTTTTTTTTTCTTATGATAATTAAGTTGATCATGGTTAACTATAATAAATTTTATTACACATGACACGTCCATATTAAGTGATTGTACCACCACTTTGTGGTTGTGATGAACAAATTCATTCCCAGAAGCCTTCCATTAGGTGTTTGTTTACCAAATACTCAACATCCAAGGACTAAACCATCGATGGTAAAGGAAATGCCGAGGGTTTTAACTTTAAAAATACAAAATGATAATCATGTCAACCAAATTTCAATGTTGAAAACCTGTTCAAATATCCACAAAATGTTTTATTCAATACCAAAAACAAAAATTTCAAAGATATTATAAAAATTTGATCAATTAAAAAAGATATTATAAAAAGTTCCCTTTAGCAACCTTTATTTGATATAAACTATAAAGATCATGATTGGACCATCTTATGAGGTTGAGCTGGTCTGGTTTAGATTCGAGCTTCGCCTGTAGACTGATCTCAGTCAAAGAATCTAGTTGGATTGGACCGAAAAATAGATTCATCTTCATCTACTGGGTCAATCTATAATAGCAATTCAATCTAACCTAATTTTCCAAGCATAATATTAAATAGATCTACCAATTTCCATCTTAGACTTTTTTGTATTATAAGATTCATAGGTATCCTCTATGATCCAAATTGCCTAAAGGCTAAAGAAAGAGCCTCAAACATATAAAGAAAGAGCCAAGGCCATCTCCTCTGGCCGGTGCTTTGTTACTATGACATCACTGTATACTTTGACCACATTTTTCAGTAGCTTTTCATCAACGGCCTTCATCCACAGTTTTGAGTTTTCTAACAACTATAATAATTCCAAATAGACTTCCATTTTAGTTTTTCCTCTTATCAATTTAATTAATTCATCCTTCCGATTTATTTAATAAAATGGAAATAAACATACAACTCACGGTGATATATATACTATACATAAGTTCAGATTAATAAGTTTTTCGGTACGTTTTGGTTATAGGGGACATTGTGCTTGAGCTAAAGCTTGCAATTGAATGTTTGCAATTTTGTATGGAAGGGCAACATCGCAACATGCAGTGAATGATTCTAGAATTTTTTTCTTTGCGATCAAAATGAACCTAAACGAAGAAAGTTAGCCGGCCCCTTGATTGATCTGTCATTGGCGAGACATTTCATGCATGCATGACTTATTAGAAGATTAAATTCAAAAAAGAAAAACCCTAGTTTCTCTCATTAATTGTATTCAAAATCAGAGTGTATATATATAATTATATCCAGTCTTTTTATATATTCCCTTGTTGAAATACACATAATAATAATTCAGATTACGTACAGAAGCGAGAAGAAGAGAAGGAAAGAAACCCTTTTGCACCCACATATATATTAACTATACAGAAAATCCATCACGTAATTCAAACAAGGAGCTGACCATCATCGATCATAATCTTTATTCATTTTTCCTAATCTCTTCTCCACAGCCTCTTCTTCCTCTTCAGTTACGCCTGGCGCAATGGGTGATGTAACTGCAACCGCGGTTGTAGGTGTTAGCCTGCCGTCTGCGTCCACCGCAGTTGTAGTAGGACCTCCCGCGGCGGTTGCACGGAATACCATTCTTCTTGAGGGCACCGTAGCTAATGAACCTGCCCCGACCCCTAAGCGTGCGGCGGCTTGATTCGGAGTCGAGCATCATCTCATTGTCCACTCCGATGACGTCCCCCACGTTAACATCGACGAGGGAGGAGTCGTGGCTGTAGCGGGCTAGGCCCCAGCCAGCGTCGTGGAGCTTGGAGGCCTCGACTGCTACGGCCAGGGCCAAGAGGAGCGCGACCAGGCAGAGCTTGAAGTCCATTGGGTGCAAATGGGTGCACAAACACAATAGGGTTTGTAAAGAGAGCTAGGGGTTTCTAATTTCTTCTTTGCCCTTCCTGTTAGGGGAGGGAAAGAGATTATGGGTATGGAAAAGAAGGGGGTAGGGTAGGTTTGGTTATGAAGCTCTCAGTTAGGTTAAAAAAAGAGGGAGATAGAGACTTGGTTGTTGGTGGTTGAGTTTTGATTGTGGTTTAGCGCAAATTTTGGTGCCCGTTTCTTGTGAATATTGCATGGCATAGCTTTGTTTAGGAAATCAAGGCTAACTGTATTTCTAACCGTTTAGTCCTGGATTGGAATGTAAAACCAATTTTGTCTCCAATTGTTAATGAGAATTTGGAGTGGATTTTTGTTATTGTATAAACATTGCACATGTGGATTTTATGGCTTTGCCCATACCTGTCTTTTTTTTTTTTTTTGGCAAATGCCCATATCTGTCTTTGAAAATAGGAACTTTTATGATAAAACTTGGGTATGGGCTCACCCCATATCTTCCTCCTCCTTTTTGCACATGCACCTTTCCTAAGGTTAATATGGAGTTGGCTAAAGATACGTAGTTTCAAATTGAGAGGGGCACTTAGAATTTCATGCCATGTTTTACTAAGTTAGTAAGAGAGTACTGGAAAAGATGGAACAATTCTCAATATTCTAGATGAACTTGTAATGAAAGAGTGTGTGGAACTTACTTCGATCAAAATGAGTAATTAAATCCCTACTTCTTAAGCCATCAGAAAAGTCCTTTTAAAGTCTCAATATCAAGTTGATCCATGAGAATAATTGTTTTATGCACACTCTCATTCTCTTCTTAATATCAAGAAACAGTAGTCACATATCTATTTATGAAAATATAATTTTTTTTACAACAAAATTACATGATCAAATTAGTTTTTATTGCCAACTAGCATTTAGTCATTTGTAATATTGTTTTTCTCTCCAACAAAACGTTGACAAAGATTTCAAGTTCAACTTTCCATTTCTCTGTTGATAAAAACAAATAAATAAGTATATAGTTTTGATTTACAGTCTTAACAATTAATTACTAAACATTTTAAAACGAACGAGCTTGAACAATTCTAATTTTGATTTGTTTTTTTTTAGAAAGTAAAAAGAATTTTCATATAATTCTAATTTTGATCTTGATTTTAGAGAATCAATAAACATCTCAATACGTAATTAGAAGCACTTGTCACACACATATCACGGGTGTCAAGAAGCTAGTATATACTAGGGCTGGGCACGGGACGGGACGAGCCGGGATGGGGGTGATCCCGCATCCCGTCCCGCAATTTAATTGCGGGACGGGACGGGACGGGATTTGTCATTTTCAAAATAGATCCCGTTCGGGATGAACCCGTTCGGGATCGGGACGGGACGGGACGGGATCGGGATTCAAAGCTTTTTTTTTTTTTTTCCCTTGTTGTTTTGGCTGTGTTGTAGCAGAGGAAGAAAGAAGAAGAAAAGGGAAGAGAAGAGAAAGAGAAGGGAAGAAAGAAAGGGAGACCGGAGAGAGAAAGAGAGGGAAGGAAGAAGAAGAAGAAGAAAAGGGAGGAGAAGAGAAAGAGTAGGGACGAAAGAAAGGGAGACCGGAGAGAGAAAGAAGAAGAAAAGGGAAGAGAAGAGAAAGAGAGAGAGAAGGGAAGAAAGAAAGGGAGCTCGACCGGAGAGAGAAAGAAAGGAAAGAAAGAAGAAGAAAAGAGAAGAAAGAAAGGGAGACCAGAGAGAGAAAGAGAGGGAAGAAAGAAGAAGAAAAGGGAAAAGAAGAGAAAGAGAGAAAGAGAAGGGAAGAAAGAAAGGGAGCTCGACCGGAGAGAGAAAGAAAGGAAAGAAAGAAGAAGAAAAGAGAAGAGAAGGGAAGAAAGAAAGGGAGACCAGAGAGAGAAAGAGAGGGAAGAAAGAAGAAGAATAGGGAAAAAAAGAGAGGGAAGAGAAGAGAAAAAGGCTGGAGGAGAGAGAGAGATCGAAGAGTGGACAGATGAAGAAGAAGAAAAAATTAAAAAAACAAAAAAAATTAACTTCGGGACGGGACGGGATTTTCGGGATTTAAAATTCAAATCCCGCATCCCGTCCCGTTTTATCGGGACGGGACGGGACGAGACTAAATAGTAAAATTTGGTTTTCAATCCCGCGCGGGACGGTACGGGATAGGGACGGGATCGGGTCGGGACGGGATTTTCGGGATTTTGTGCCCAGCCCTAGTATATACTCGTATGTCTTAAATTTCTCAATGTGAAAGTTTGTACAATAAATATCTATTTTCCCTAGCTTATTTTGCAGTCATGCATCTTTGTTTTCAAATATTGGTGAATAGAGGTTATTCTCTTTTTGGTTTGTTTGAGAATATTACAAGACATTCCTTTATTAGTAACCCAACAATTCCTCTGAAATTTGTAATTGGAATGTAACACCAACTCTCTCTCAAAGGTCCACATATTTTAGGCCTTTGGGGTTATATTTTGCATTTGATTCCTTAAACGGTCGAATCAAAATATAGTGGTGTTTGAGTAGCTAACTTTGTAGTTTGACATATGCTAGTCAATCTTTGTTTGAAGTTTGGCGGAAAAATTAAGGCTCGCACTTGTAACTTGTAATGATGGTATATATTACTTTCATTAGCTAGCAGTGACAGTGGTTGTAATTTGTGTTAAAAGGGTTTGATCCATTTAAAATTCTGTTGTTTTCATCAATTAATTATACAGTACGTGATTCATACACTAATGCATTTATTAATTGTGTCAAAATTAATAAGTACTTATCGTACCAAAATTAGATAGTAACCTTGTGTTGGACAAAATAGGCAGGCATGTGAAAATATGAAAATAGTGGAATTTAATCCAAAAGGAAAAGAAAACAATATAAGTGATATGCAGCCGAAGGGAGAGCAGATCGGCACAATTGGCATTTCACGACTACTACTACAAAAGTAGTGGACGACGTACTAATGTCCATGCACAAATCTGGACGGAAAATCTTTTTCTTCTACTTCTTCAATCACGACGGGCACAATGGGTAATGTAAGAGCAACCACGGTTGTAAGGATTGGCCTGCTGTCTGTTATTGCAGTTGTAGTAGGAGTTGCCGCGGCGGCCGCACGGTACGTTGTTTTTCTTAAGGGCCTCATAGCTAATGAAACGGCCGCGTTGGGCAAGTTGACGCCGGCCGGCCTCCGAGTCCAGTAACATCTCATTTTCTTCCCCGATCATGTCACCCACATTGGTGTCGTGGCGGTGTTTGAGACCCCAACCGGCATCTTGGATCTTCGAGGACTCTACTGCAGCCACCATGGCTAAAGCCAGGAGGAGCACAACTAGGCAGACTTTGAATTCCATTTCCAGAGTTATTGGGTGGACAAGCAGAAAGGTTTGTGAATATAAAGAGAGAAAGTCTCTGCCCTCCCTTAAAGTTTGAGGCAAAGGGATTGTTGATATATAAAGAAAATAAGGTGGCAGGTTCAGAAGCTCTTTGGACAAAAATAGAGATGGAGATTTTGGTGTTTGTGATATAATCAACTTTTACTTTTGGGTTGCCCGTTTCTTCCTCCTTGTTTTTCTGTCCTAATTAAAACTTGGAGATCGAGTTTGTTAATTGCGTCATTTGCGAAATCACGTCGCAATGCATGTTTATCTAATTTGACGCTCTAATTAAATTTAAACACGTGATTAAAAATTAACTCGACTACAATTTAGTCTCTGTAAAAATTAACTCAACTTTCTATCTAAGGTTCGCAACGAAATTTGAATGAGGTTGCTTTAGTGGCTGAGAACCTTGTCATCATTACAAAATATGTAACAGATTTGGTGTTTAATACATGATTAGGATGACCAAGTTAAGTGGTTTAATGCCACGAGGGTTTATGCTAGGATCATTGCACAGGTAGCTAGGGTTTCCATCGTCAAAGTAGGTATGGTGCCTGTCATCAAATCCGGTCCGGTCCAGTCCTGCTGGTTTAGTTTGGTTGCTTCGCACATAAACATATGCGCATGAACCAAACCGAACCAATTTGACCGATAGATTTGAGCCAATTTGACATCTCCAAAGCTTCTAAGCCTCCTATTAAGCTACAAAACAAAGTGCATATATGTATTGGAGGTACTGTCATATATGCATGTAGATCAAGGATTTTTCTTTTCCAAGCTTGCTTGATCGATCTTTTCCCCTCCATCAAATTAACAAGTTGCCTTTTCCACCTGTCAACTATATCCAATATATAAAGGAGACCCATCAAATTAGTGACACATTTGACGAAAAAATTTGATACATACAACTATAAAAAATTAAGTTGGAAATGGTCTTAGAATTAGCAGTCAATTAGCAGACCTTTATATTGATCCTACAAATGGGGAGAATCGGGTCAAGCATGTACATCCTTTTCTGTAGATAACTCAAATTTGTTCTTTTAGTAATCAATTTGGTGTGTTAATCCTTCCAAAGTTTTCCAACCAAACTTATACCCTAATTTATTATGAGGATAAAGTCAGGACCCCATAGGGCAAATCAATAAGGGACAGACAAGAACTTATCAGAAAATTTGACGAAGTGGTGTTAGCTCAGTGGTTAGAGCACCCACTACCTAAGATCAAGGTCATAGGTTCGAGTCACCATGGGGGTAGGAGTGAAATCCTTTGATCCTCTTTAAAAAAGTGTAAAAAAAAAAAAAAAAGAAAAAAAAAACTTATCAGAAAATTTTAGAGTACTCACATTTGGAGCCCAGTGATAGATGTAGACATATATGTTGATTAAATTAATTAAGCATGCCCTGAACCTAAAGCAAGAGCTTTTTATAAGCAAAAAAGTATCATCACCATGATTTTCTGTAATATCTGAATAGGATGGAGGGTACGTACGTACGTATTGCACTTCACTTATTATACATATATACCCTTCTGATTAGTTTTTGTTCACTAGCTGGTGCTTATGAACAGTGCACTGAATTTGTGTGTTGGTGATATTTCCCCCGGTTTCGTGACTCCAAAACGAACTAAAGAACGACATTATAAATCAATTGGATACACAGTTCAAGTTCGACTCGTTTTTAACCCATTAGAGTTCAATTTGTTGGAAAAATGAGCTTGATTAGTAAGTTGGGTAGAAAAAAGAGTAGAACGTCCTTTGAACTCCTTTATAGATAATTAAGTTTGTGAACTTTCGATGAAACTACTCAACTTATTGGTTGTAGCTAGCTCGGCATGCACCTAAAAATTAAATATTAATTCTTTGTTTACTTAAAACATTTGAACGATATAAAAATTGCTTATTCAATATTCAAAACATAAGGTCAAGATGAACAAGCCAAGTCTAACATAGTTCAAACTCAAGCTTGGGATAAGTTGAGCCGAGTCAAGCTCGCGTGCGCGCGCACAGAGAGAGAGAGAGAGAGAGAGAGAGAGAGAGAGAGAGAGAGAGAGAGAGAGAGAGAGAGAGAGCAAATCGATCATTTGAGCTTGAGCCAAACTTAAACTTGATCGATAGATAACATACGATCGACCGAGTTTGAGTATCAATCTTGATATTCCAACGATTGACAGATTTACATCTCCAGATGCCTCATTTAGCTATCCAGACGTATATAGTTCTTGAGTGTGAGAATACGTACTTTGGAATTAAGATTTTGATCGAGACATGCATCAATCAATTTCTGTCCATTAATTTTAGTTTGAAACTTTGAATCTTTGCTCAAACGGGTTCAAATCAGCAAAACCTAACAACTACTACGTAGACCCATGTGTCCATGTCCTCTCTCATTTCTTCGGTTTTTTGTGGATTTTTTTTTCAACTCTTTTTTTTGTTTTTATTCTCATGAGTCACGAGAATAATCTTATCAAATGTTGACCGCTACAATTTCTCTATCAAAATTGATCACTGACTAATGTCACTGTCTTGGATCGATCATGTCCCTCTCTCTTAGAGTCTTCTTCATGCTTATACGACACTCAGTGCAGATGCTTCTCTAATGACTAATCCTTTTCTGCACAGCAAGTGCCATTTCCACCACGGCAAAATCATTGAATGGGGTTCTAAATATAGTTGATGATCGAGTAACATATTGTGTTATTATATTCGTCCCATTTTTATTTTTTAAAGCAAAAAATAGAAGTTTGCACGTTAGCTTGTTATAGTTGCCGATTACTTTTGTTTGTGTCGGTTTTTCTTGAAGCAATTTGCCAAGTACTTCATCCTTATTCTTGAAGTGAAAGGGTAAAAACATATTGAATAGCTAATCATTCTAATGAATAAACAGGGATTAGGGCAAGGGTGATTGCCCTCTCACTAATAACCCTAGATCTGCCGGTGACCACCACACATGATCGATGTTTTATTCGAATGGTCTAATCTTTACGTCCACATTTAAGAATTATAATTGTAAGAATCAATAAAATCAAAATCATTTAACCATAAATATGCTCGTCTATTTAATTATTTTGTAATTCGTAAAAAACTAAATAGTTTATAATTAAATAGCCAATGAGAGTTGGTTCAGTTGACATGGACGGATTTGTGTTGGAGCCCCCATCCAAGTTCGATTCCCGCTACCAACTATCTCTCATTGGTGGGTAATCTAGAAAATGTCCCTGGGCCTTTGGGCCGTTGGGTGAGTGTGTGGTCTTCTTGGAGATAAGTCTCCGGGCCTCCATGGAGGGTGCCACCTCTCAATAAAAGTGGTGAAATTTCCCCCAGTCGTAAATCCGAAGCCTTCGGGCCTAGGTCGCAGGGTTTGCCCTGGCCCTGGTAGTGTAGGGAAGCCTCCCTCTTACCTAAACTTTTATGGATCAAAAAAAAAAAAAATTCGATATTGAAGATTAAATCTAGCTACATGCAATTCTTTCCATTAATTCCAAACGAAAAGTCTGATTCAAGCTTGATGTTTTAATACATAATATGTTAGATAAGCTTCGCATATTGGTAAACGTACAACTCCTTGTGTTGTAGTGTTGTAATCCACCGAGTAGTTTAGAATAAGTTTGAAATCAATGCACTTAAGGGTTTTGCTTGAAACGTAATTGTATGACTAAAGTACAAGTTTTGTATGGATTAGAAGTATGACCAAGCTAGGGCTCACGACTAAACTACAAATTTTGTATTAGATTAGAATCATGACTAAGGGCATATATGTCTAAACTACATTTTTTTTTCGTCAATTAATTTTTTAAGTTTTTTTTTTTGGCTAACAATTTTGATGAGCGTACCCAACGTCCCTAGTCCCAACCACTGAACCACCTACCAGGGCCACCACAGCCGCTTCCTAAAGCACACGTGTTGTACTACATATAGTTGTGTCCACTGTCCTATTAACGTACCCTATTAATCCCCAAGACAAAGTTGGGCTTTAGTTTCTTGGCTTGGACCACAAGTGATCCTTCTCTATTTTTTTTTTTTGGACAATGATCCTTCTCTATTTAGTACAAGATAATTTGATGATGGATATGTTGTTGATAAGGCACTTTAAATTATTCTCTTTTTCTCTAAGATTTTACTATTCAATTCCAAAGAAAGACTAAAGAATTGAAAAAAAAAAAAAAAAATAGGAAATTGGGTAAGATAGCAAGACCAACCGCATTGTTCTGAGTCTCATCATCAGCCACCTTTCACTTTGTCTGTTTCACAACTGAAGCTGCAATTCTACTGGTGCCCAAACTCTTCATCATGGGTCTCCTTCTTCCAAGTGTGTGCTTTTTCTTGGTTGGTTTTGCTTCAATTTCAATTTCCAACATTGGTAGATTACTAACTCTAACTAATGGGTTCTCTCTTAATTGCAGCTTGTCCCTGTATGTTATGAGGAAGACTTTGCTGTCTTTCTGGTAAAATTCTCTGTCCTTTTAATCTTTAAAGGTGGAAACTTTGTTTCTTGATGTTTGTTTTGTTTTGTTGAATTTGATATGGGCTTCTTACTTTCTTACATTATTGTGTTTGTTTTGGTTACATTTGCTGTTATTTACTCTGATTTGGTGGATTCTACTGATTTCAATGCATGTGGGTTTTTCCCTATTTATTTCCCTTTTGGATTTTCATGTGGGTAGCTGAGAGAGAACATTTGTAGAGTTTGATTGATCAATTACACAGGGTTAAAGATGTTCAGGTTTGAACAATTCTTGCTTTGTTTTTGCATTCATGGGTTGGGTGAACACCATTATCTTCCGGGTGGCTAAAAGTCAATAGCAGGTCTACTTTTATTCCTTATCTCTTTAGAATGATCTTTTGGAAATTTAGTAGATTTCAATTTTAACTTTGACTGCTCATCAGATTAGGAATATATGCCTCCCTGAATTTCTTAGCAATTGGTTTGTGGTTTTCAACTTTAGGGTTCTTTTCCCATCTCAAGCTCCCGAAGGGTGCTCAAGAGCCTCAGTATAATGTTAAAATGCAGTTCTCTTTGTAATTTGGTACTGTCTGTGGCAAATACTCCTCAGACTTTTGTAGGGAGTTCTGAGACTTCTTAGGATTCATTTGCTTGCATATTGCAACTCATGACATCACTTTGGTGACTCCATTTTTCTGTTTCCTTTTGTTTTTGCTACTGCAAAGTGAACTCATTTGTGATTTCCATCAATAGGTGAGTTATGCCATAATCATATTGCAGCCTGAACAAAGGAGACATGACGGCTATTTCACCTTTCCCCCCCAAAGATCAGAGAGAAATACAAAAAATTGAGGTAATTTTCTGCAGCTACATATTCTTTTTATGCAGAAAGCTCTTGTATTAGTTTTTGGTTTGACTCTTGAAAACTGCGGTTCTTTCAGGTTGCAAACCAAGAGAATCAGTTGTGGGCACTTATCCATGCCAAAGGTCTTTTGCACTCTGATGTTCAGGACTTGTACCGCACAGTGTGGTCTAGTTATGAGAATCTCATCCTGAATGATCATGCACAGCTGGAACTTCAAGACATTGAGTATTCTTTGTGGAAGCTTTACTATAAGCTTATCGATGAATTTCGTAAAAGAATAAAAAGAAGTTCTGCAGCGCCTCGAAATGATAGTCATATCGAAGGATTTAAACTCTTTCTATCCGAAGGAATTCAGTTTTACCAAAATCTGATTGTGAAAATAAGAGAATGTAATGGCCTTGCAGAAGAGTCTGTGTTCTATAGAAAGGAAGGCACATTTACCTTTGGTGAACAAAAGAAGATGCAGAAATGTCAATTTTTGTGCCATCGCTTTTTGGTATGCCTTGGGGATCTTGCTAGATATAGAGAACAATATGAAAAACCTGATGTTCAAAGCCGAAATTGGTCAGTTGCAGCCACCCACTACTTGGAAGCAACAAGAATTTGGCCAGATGGTGGAAACCCCCAAAATCAGGTACATTCATAAATTTTTTCTCATTGATACATTTCTTAGAAGATTTTTCTGTCTCGTGAGAACTAAATTGTTATATAATATTTGCAGTTAGCTGTATTGGCGATGTACATTGGTGATGAATTCCTCGCTTTATACCACTGTATTAGAAGTTTAGCTGTTAAAAAGCCCTTTCCTGATGCCCAGGATAACCTTACCTTGCTGTTTGAAAAGGTAAAGCCTGACGTATTACAAGAAGCTTTATTGTTTTATTGATACATTGCATTTGACCATCTGATATCCATATATAGCAGTTCTCGATCATTTGCTTCTTATGATCTTGCAGAACAGGTCATCTCATTTACATTCTCTTTCAAGCGAGGGCCAATTTAATTTCTTAGATCCATCTGAAAGAAGCAGTGTTCAGACTACTTTACAGGAAAGCAATGGTAATATCCTGAAAGCTGAACACAATTACTGCAGGGATACAGAGTTATGGTCTCTTATTATCAGGACACTAAGTTGCTTCCACTTAAAATTGAGGTACTCACTACTCCCTTGCATTAAATTTCATTTAATGTGCCATGGTGCCGCATTGTATTGTTGATTTCTAGTGATGCATCTCATGCTCCATTGTGATCCTCCCCATTTTGTTTTAAACTAGTTCATATCTTGTTAAAGAGAGTTACCCTGAAAACCTATCAAATATTTTCATTGTACTGTTGAACTGTCATATATGTAATAGTTTGTCATGGTTGTCCTAAATTCGGAGTATCTCGAGTTCATTAGGTTTGTTTAAGCTTGAGCTTAGATTGTTATAGTTAGGCTATTAATTTGCTTTCATATTTCTTAAGGGACTAGGTGTCATGATGAAGAATGTAATCAAGGCAATCTAGTTTTGTCTCACTGAACTTCTTTGCATTTGATGTATGCTTATGTTGCCAATTCAGTGTTAAATATCGATTTATTTCTTGCTTGAGTTCCAATACTTTTTGCTGCCTTTTTGTTGTGAGGCAGTGTGGACCAATTCCCTTGTGCTTTCACGTCTACTATGAGAGAGATGGATGCATTGATGGCACTAGATGATACAAAACTAAAAGCCACATTGGAGTCATATCAACGTATGGATTCAGTTAGAAGAGGCCCTTATCGAGTGCTCCAGGTTGTTTCTCTACTAATCTTTATCATACAGAATCTAGTTAAGGGCCCAGAAACAAAAGACTCGAAAAGCAAAAATGATATGCAGCAGATAGAGCTGACACAGTTGGCACTGACTGCCACATTCATTTTCATGGGACGCTTTGTTGAAAGATGTTTGAAGGCTAGTACAATCTGGACTTCCCCTCTTCTACCAGCTGTACTTGTTTTTGTGGAATGGTTGGTCTTCATTCTTGATGAAGCAGAAATCTATGGGGTTGATGAGAAAAGCAAAAGTGCCATGTCTTACTTTTTTGGTGAATTTGTTGATCTTCTAAAGCAATTCAATGTGGGTGAGGCCAAGTGTCCAGAATGTGCTCCTTTGTGGGAGGACTATGAGCTGAGGGGATTTGTACCAGTAGCTCGTTCACATGCATTACTAGATTTCTCGTCTCATTGGGAACATATAGACAACTATGAAAGTGGAACTGATTATCGTGCTCAGCGTATCATCGATGCTGCAATTAAAATTGCAAACAGATCAACTGATTCTCAAAAGTGGATTGTCTATGAAAAGTCTGGAAGAAAATTTTGTAAATACTACATGGCAGAGTCAAATGGATATCCAGACAGGAAAGAATCCGGAAGATTGGAGTCCAACAACTCCGATGTTCAATTGAATGTGCCTAGACAGAAGATTAGCAAAGAAACGGAAGAATTTGAGGAAAGGATGAATGCTGGGGAAAATCTAAGCTCTGTTGCCGTGGAAGAGGAAGAAGTGATTCTCTTCAGGCCTCTTACTAGACATAATTCAGCACCAGTCAGTAATCCCTTTTCTTTAAAGGACCCAACCTCTCCAAAACATACAGTGGATCAAAATGTACCTTCTGATGAATGCTTGCGCCGTGCTACTTCACTTCTTATAGCACAGAACCAGGCTCAGAGTGATCCTTTTTCTTTCCATACTGACATGACTCATTTCGGGCGCAACATGTCTTATAATCAGCAGCCGGAGCCTGTTGTGAAGGATACAATGGCACTGCCATTTTCGGAAACTCCAGTCACCGCTGGGCCTCCCTCGCTTAATGCTTGGGTCCTTGATAGGGGCAGTTTGAGCAATAGTAGGGAAAAAAACGCAAGTGGTATGAGGAAACATGGCTTGAGGTTGAGCCCTATTGAGGAAATAGCTTCAGAATTTTTGTATGGTCTCGGCATCAGTGACAACGAAGATTCTATCAGCAGCCGCGAAATTGCAAGCACCTTATCCCCTTCGTCTTCTTATACAGCTCCCGTGCCTTCAGCTCCTCCTTTATTGCAAGATGATGCCCTTTGGTTTAATGGGGGGATCAGCATGACAGATAATGCTTCTGATGTATCATATTCACAAGTAAGCAGCTATCCACATTGGACTGCTACTCAAGGGCCACCTGGTTTCAGTCCCGGCATTCCAAGCTTCGTGGATAAATACCCAACTTCACATCGAATGACTTCATCGGAATGGCTTCGTCAATACAGAGAAAGTCATAACCTTGAGCATAATGGTTGGCCAAATTATGTTGATCCTCCCGGAAACCTTGGAAACTTGTATGGTTATGATACTTCAAGGTTTCATCATTTCAATCAATGGGGAGATTATGCGGCTTCTAATCCGGCAATGCATATGGATAACTCGACATTGCATCAGGGTTTCCCTCTAGATCCGGGTTTCTCTGGTTACCAAAGAACAAGCCTCTATGGGTGTGGTGCTGTGACAGACCTAAAAAATGAGCAGCAACCACTTCTGCAGTACCTTAAGGAGAAAGAAAGGCAGCTCCAGAGAGATCCAACTCTGAGAGGTCCTTCTTATATGGACAATTGAGATGTTCTGTTCAAGTGTTAAAATATGCATTTCTGCATTTTTGTATATAGATGCAGGGAGATGAAATTCTCAAGTCAACAATCCTAGAAATGAATGTGAAAAATTATATGATATGTACGTGACCAATTGGATATAATCACATATTTTTTAGTGGACTGATGGATATGATCACGGGATTAGGGAATCTTACGGATGTCTCGTCTTAAATGAGTCTCGTAATTTCATTTTTCACAAAAAAAAAAAAAAAATTTAGTTTTTGCCTTGCATTTAGTATAGCACGTTATCATTTTGAAAAATCAACTTTTTCGATTTTTGTTTTCTTTTCGGATTTGATGGGTGGGGTTGGAGCATCTTCCAAAGAAAATAGGTATTTACTCCGCCTTGAAATTTCGTTTGATTTTTGTCAAAAAAGCCTTGCTATGACACACGTTTTTTTTTTTTTAAATGTCTTCAAATTATGTAGGCTATTCCAAATTTTCTACATGAGTCTCGGAAACTTTATTTCCAAACGAAACAGATTTGTACCCGCCATAAAATTTGACCCAATTTGTGTTAAAATATGGGCGATGGATTAAAAAGGGAGGATGGTATTGTCATCTTTGCGGCCCATCCAATGGTATTGGTCTCATGACTCTAATTGACTCTCTATTCAGGATTCCAAAATTCACACAACCAACCCCCAAATCGTCTTCTCTCGCCAAATCCCAGATCCAAAACGACAGCGGAAATGGCCAATAAAAAATCAGAAGGAGAAGATATATCATCTGCACAAGCAGTGTTTCTGGGAGCTTTAGCTCCTGGTGTAAACGTACGTATAGTCGTCCCTGATTCTCTGTGTATTATTAAATCTCGAGTATTTGATATGGTGGTGATTGATTGAATTTCAGGGTCCCACATGGACAACTCTAAGATTAGCGTTTGTGATGCTGGGTGTGTCTCTTGCTGTGATGCTGGGCTTGGCTTTCTCTTCCAGTGACTCTTGGTTGATACTTCATGTTGCATTCTTAGTCCTCATCACTATGACTCTCTTCTTGCTTCTTAGCTGGTACTTACTTTGCTCTTCTCTCCAATACCCACTATTTCTTTTCTTGTTATAATTTTCAGTTTGGTCAATTTGTGGGTGGTCTCAACAGTGAGATTCAAGTATTCTAGATCAAAGTATTTTGCTTTATATGTACTTCCTTCTTCTGTGTGTTTTTGGATCAATGGTTCATGTTGCAACTGATTCTTAAAGTTTGATGCCTTGTGCTGATGGTTGAATCAATTTATCTTTTGAATACCCAAAAAATGCTATGTACTAATAATCCTTGTGGTGTGAATTATAGTTTGGTATATATTTATCTCTGATATCTTTAGCATTTGCACATGCAGCACCAATTCAATAAAATTTACTCCAGCTCTGATTACCCTACACATTGGCTATCCATGACTATAATGAAGACATTTTAGGAGCATGTGTTGATAAAAAGATTGGCTCGTGGGAGGTTAGAGATGACGAAACTGAACTTTAGGAGCCTGTGTTGATGTGAACTGTGTAAGCCTGTGTTGATTAACAAAAGAAATTTGTTATTGTTGATTTGTTGTTACAGTAGTGAACCTAACAAGTAAAAAGTAAATCTTGTAGATTAATCTCTTTCTATGATCTAAGAAGTATTTTACATTTGACTATGCAATCTTAAAAGATGGAGAATGGTTGAACTTCGAAGTCAGCCATATCAGATATTGTAAACATAAGCTGTTAGGAGTGTGCACTGTAATTGTTTTGCTTGTTCACTCTGCACTGAAAACTTGTTGAAGTGCTTGAGATGCATATGGAAATATTTGGCATGGTTCTTTCTATAATCTATTAATGGTCAAGCAGTCAACTAAACCATTTAAGCAATTTAGCCAATGATGGCAAGCCTCTGATTTTCAGAAAGATTCTTTTCGTTCCTTTTACTGGGGGAAAAGATGTCACAAGTTTACAACAAGAAGCCCCAAAAATTACTGGAGAAAGATGATGACTGTTTATATGTGGTTTGTCATGCTATTTACTTAAAGGATCCTTGATGAATTACTGATTGGGTTCATGCTGCAGGTTTCTTTCGCAGACTGGTTTGGTTTCTGTGGAACATCAAATCCGCGAGATGGGCTTAGTGCCAAATGATCAAGATACGAGCAGAAAAAATACCATTAAGTTTGAGGAGAAAACTCTTTAAAATGACGACTTATTGTTCATTTAAAGACAATTACATTTGGGATACAATCCTTCTGAGAGGCATGAGAAGACAAGTTTGTTAAAAATAGCTACATATGTCAGTAGTTCTTCCATCTTTTCACGAGAACTATTGGCCAGAGAATTGCATCTTTCAGCCACTCTTGGCTTCTTTCTCCTTGTGTTTGCTCTTTTTGGGCTTGATGAAGCAGAAGCATGAGCAGCACGGAAACTGAAACAAGAACTTCATCTCGTTGATTATTCTGATGATCATATTGTCTGGAGATCATTATATAGTGCTCCACTGTTGGTTTCCTTTATTCCTCTCTCTAAAGATGCTTTTCCTTGTACTTTTTATTTCTTTTATTTTTTTCAAGATAAAAAGATGCCTAGCTTAGCTTGTCCATTGATATCATCATTGTCATTGAGTGTCTTATGCTTCTGTTACATTGCTGGCAATTTCTTTTCAATCATCTGGATTCTTTTGCATGTTTCTTGGTTCTGGAATCTTGTTCTAGTCTTGCATGATAATGTTCCATATGTAATGCTTGAATTGTTGATCAGTAAGCAACACTTGAGAACTGATTTACCATGTTCCATGTTAATACGATGTGGTTTTAGGAAGGATATGAACAGTAGCAGTTGTCAATAACTATTGGTAGGCAGAGCATGAATGGAAATTCTTTCAAAAGATGGACCATTAATAGATTTGTGTTCCCATCATTGGACTCGCTACCACTTTACTACAATGGTAAACCATAGGTTTAATGACCATTTTTGGCAACCAAATGACTAGGAATACCTTTGGCGACAAATTTTTCATCGGAACAACGTGTCTCTATTTTTTCAAAATAAAAATATATATGACACCTTTGCCGACGAGTTATTCCTCGGTAAAAATGTGTTCCTATTTTTTTTTAATAAATTAAAAATGCATATATGAGACATCTTTGCCACCAAATGATTCATTGGGAAAGAGACGAATTATTCCTCAGGAAAGAAATGTTTTTTTTTTTTGTTTTTTTATGGGAGGCTTTTAGCAACGAAACATTCGCCGGCAAAAGTATTTTAATTTTTTAATTTTTTAATTTTTGAAGGTAAGCTTTTACCGACGAATTATTCGTCGGCAAAGAAGCATCCCTTTTGTTATAGGAGGCTTTTAGCGACGAAACAATGTTTTTATTTTGTAATTTTTTATGGTAGGTTTGACCGACGAATTATCGTCAGCAAAGAAGTGACCCTTTTTATTTTTACATGGAGGCTTTTAGTGACGAATTATTAGTCGGACAAAGTGTTTCTATTTTTAATTTGGGTTTTTTTTTTATCACCAGCATGGTCTAAACTTTCACGCACATGACATAAAGGTACCCAATTTTCAAAAGTGATCAATAAGGTACATGAACTTTCAAAAACACATAATCAGAATATATCCGTCCATTTTTCGTCATTTATCCGTTAATTATAAGGGCATATTAATTATTTGACCTATTTTAATTTAAAAATTACTTACTTACTATTTTATTTGTCATTTCAAAAATGACCAATGAGGTACCTAAACTTTCAAAAACACATTATCAGGATACCTCGGGACATGGCATGATGCAACATGCCAAACCTTGTCAACACTATTTTTTCACGTTGTTGGGTAACATCGTGTGGTTGGACCGCCAAAATTGGGCACAATTAGCCTCGCTTGCATGAACATTATTAAGGACACGAATATGGAAATGTTACAAATTAGGACACGGAGTACTTTTTCTTAACCCTAAAATGATGGAAAAGAGTATTGAAATGGGCACATGCAATTGCATGGGCTTGGCCACAAGAATGAACGAGGGTAGGAATTTGACCGCTAGAATGAGCAAAGCCGAGGGCTCAACCTTTCCCTTGTTTGTAGCATATATATGAATTCAATGTATTGGTTTAGGACCAGCCAACAGTACCATATTGGAAAAGAAGGCGGCCTGTGAGAAGCTCTTACATATGGTACTGTTGGAGGGCTTCAAAACCCAGTATGTGTTGTCATTCGAATTGGCCGGAATTGGAGGTTTATTCGGTGAAAACTTCGGTCAGGGACGAAAGTGATAGTCTTTTTCAAAGTTCAGGGACTAAAGTGATATATTTCAAAGTTCAGGGACGAAAATGTCGAACGAGTCAAAGTTGAGGGACTAAAAGTGATTTTTTCCCTATCTAATATACACAAACAATGTTGGCTCTTTAAAAAGCAAGAAGCAATCTTTCTTTACAAACCAAATATAATATATGCGCTTTGTTCCCAAAAAAAAAATGTAGAATTGAATACGTAAACTTTCTGTAACCGTACTAGTTGCTCTCAACATTCACCCATACTTTCTCTTTTATTTTCAACAAAACCTCGATCTCATCCCTTGCAAATTAAATACGTAACCTTCTTTAATTGACACGAAGTTTTTCAAATTAACTTCTAACCACTACATGTCGTCAGCGAATTGTCGTTATCTCATTACCACCGACTGGCCATCGATTTAAAAAACGAATAGTTTATGAGGAAAAGAGCTTGTGTTTAACTTTGATTTGAGAATAAAAAGAGTGGTGATTGAGAGTCCAATTTGTGGGTTAAGTACTCAACCATTAGAGGTATATATAAGCCTCCACATCCCACACCAAACAACTAGGGTTGCAAATTCAAAGAAGAGAGAGAAAAAAAAAACCCCTAAAAGAATAAACATTGCCAAGCACACAATAATCAATCACCATCTTAGAAGTGACCTTCAAATCTTCAACTAGATCCTCTCCATACCATCTCTTAAAACAGCAATGTATAACCCCAATTTGGGCAAACAATTCATAACGCGCTTTATGACTCTTTTGAGCGGGCAATGACGTGGCGTGAGACCATTGGTCTGTGACAACAGGGATGGAAATCCCGGAGAAGCGAAAAAAGAGTCCATTGGCATTCTGTATAAAAACCTCACACACAAGCAGTCGAGTCTCAATAGAAAACAAAAAAAAAAAAAACCAAATTGGCCCCTTTTCTTTGGCTACTCTATTTTGCATGGCACTGTTACACCTTTCTTAGCTCACTCGAGTGCTTCTCTCTCTCTCTCTGGTCTGGCCGTTTCTTCTATTTTCCTTTCTCTTCTTAAAAACCCCATTTGGGTTTCTTATTTCAATTGCTCCTAATCCTTATATATTTTCCATTTGGGTATTTGAATTTTGATTGTTTTTCGGTTTTGTGTAGTTGTCTGTTGAAGGTGTGATCATGGCCAATTCAGGCCGGCTTGACTGCTGGGATGCTGAGAAGATGTGAGTAGCATATATATGAACTCAATGTACTGGTTTCTTTTTCTTTTTATGTGTTGTGGTTTTTAATTAACTTCGATTTTGGGTGTTTTTGAATTGAGGATTATAGGCTTGATCTTTATTTGCACGATTATATGGTGAAGAAGAACATGCACTCCACTGCTGCAATTTTCAGGAGGGAGGCTGATGTCTGTTGTGACAATCCTGTTGGTTAGTATTAATTATTGCTCACATGCATGATGCCCTTAAGCTTGCCTTTTCCGGTGATTGAATTGATTAAGTAGTAAATGTCTTAATTTGTGTATAGCTTGAGGGTTTCTTATCTCAATTGTGTTGTTGAATAGAATGTAGCCTCAGAATTTGATGATTATCCTATGCTTTTCGATTTTTTTAACTACTTGAGGATTTGCTGCTCAGTTCACAATTCATGAACCCTTGTGATGTTGATTGATTACTGTTACACATTCTGAGGCTTTTGTTTTCAGTCATTGATACTGCGGAGGGATTCTTAAATGAATGGTGGACTTTATTTTACGATGTATATTCGTCTAGGACGCAATTGAAGCATCAAGAGGCCAAGGCAGAAGCACCGGTTCAGGTGATATATAGTTTGCTGAATTGATTTGAACTCTTGTTTTGGTTGTGAGATGGTGCATCAATTTGTTCGATTTTCAGGCTATACAAAGGAGGGAGAATGAACAACAACGTAAACATCCAAGAGTTCCTCAAGATTTACCAAGAGTGCCTGCACCTTTACCAACCAAGCAAAAGAGGTCCCGACGAATGCCTAGGGCCAGGAGTACTGACTTATTTCAGAAGTGGTTGGGGATACCAGGTGGAGAGTTTGATCCCAATTTACATCCACTTCATGACAATGGTTTGAATATCTCAAAGACACTTGCAACCAATTCAAGGTATCCGGCCTTAATTAGTTCCTTATTTTTATTTTTGTCAAAGTTTTGTGCTTGATTTCTGTTGGTTGGATTTATCTAATGCAAAGTATGTTTACCACTTAATAACATTTTCCATTCTTTTGTTAGCGCTCTGCATCAGCACCTTCCCAAGAATCCTCAAATGCAGGTAGTCAGAATATTGTCTAATCCATCAACTGTCTAATAAGAACCCCAATTGTCTAGAGTTCCATTGAGAATTTATATATATATATATATGATCAGGTGCAGGGCAACAGAAATGGAATTAGCTTCGGCAGGACTAACAACATTGACTCTAAGCTTTTTGGACTGCATAGATCCATACTCCCACCAACTGGAACTCCGGATGCAGGTTTGTTTATGTGGTTTGGTTCATTTTCGGAACTCTAGTATCAGAGCTTCACACTTTGTAACCATGTTCATATGTTTTGTCTTTGTATTACTTTGGGAATGGTTTTCAAGGATTATGTATATCTATCACGTCCTTCATAGTATTTTAGTTTCATGATACTGGTCTCGCTTTTGTTTTAAATCATGAAATTCTGTTTTCTTAAGCTGAGCATGATGATTGTAGAAGTTCTGAAGAAGACTTATTCATAGAAAAACAAAAGTGTGTTATTTGATTTACATCATGTAGGTGTGTGATTTCCATCTGTTTATGCTGTCAGGTGTAAGTGGAGTTAATCCTGGACCACAAAATGGAAGGCCTTTAAAAGTAAGCGGTTTACTAAGACTTTGCCCATTGGAACTCTTTTAGTATCATTTTATAATTTCTAGCTATATATTTTCCATTGTAACTGTTTGATTCAATTTTCTTACTGCTTTCTCTGAAGCTGATCAAATTTCCCATGGTCCGAGTCTCTCCAGGTATTAAGCACAGCTTTGCAGGCTCCAAACCACCAGCAACAGATTGAGACATTAACAGAAGAACATCAGCATCCACCTTTAGGTGATCAGGTAAAACTGTCATCTTCTCCTGGAAGTTATGCAAAAAGAGAATTTATGGACCGGAAACTATGACTTATAATTCCAGTTTGAATTGCAATAAGTATGTTTTACCAATACATACAAAACCATCCCACAAAATTAATAAGAACATGCTTCTGACATTCATGTTTTTCCACTTCCAAATTCAAGTAATTTGTTTTCAACAGAGGTCTAATTAATTAACATATTTCATAATCTTAAACCTGTTTAAAAACTGACTGGTGAATCAGATGATGGATCCCCCCTTGAGACAAATTGCAGAGCCCCAGCACCAACCTGATCAGCAGCAGCAGCAGCAGTTACTAGAGGTTGGGCAGTAACAATGATTAAGCCACTTGCTCGATTACTCAATTTGATGATTGATACTTTCTTGACTTGGTTGAATGTCATGCATATTTTCCTCTGAATTATAATTTAATAATATTATTATTTCAAATTAGGATGGCAATGAGAGGAAGACAGCATCAGGAGCTGGAGACAGTCATTTGGTAGGTCACACTTTATCAAGGCCTCCCCTTTCTCTATCAACTGGCATCGTTATGTTTGGAAATTTAAAAAAAGATTGGTGACTCTTAATCATGTGTTGGATACTTCCTCCAAGCGCACCATTTCTTTGGTCATTTGTTATCTAATATTTTACTCAATTTCTACGTGGAATCCCAACCATAGGAAAATATGATTGCTACTGAAGATGTACCTGTGGAAGAAAATACCGAGTCCTTCTTGTCCTATGAGGATGACAGTGCGGCTGGTGGTACAAGCACTCCATTCAAAGTTTCAAAACGTCGTTCTGCAGGTGGCAAAAAAAACGAAGAAAGGGGTAATCTTTTCTTCAAACACCATATCCGGTCCATTCATGCTCTCCTAATTCTCTTTTAGCTTCTCATACTATATATTTTTTTGTTCTGCTGCTTCTACTAAAATTAGTAACATTGTATTCTTTTAAATGGAGATGGTGAGGGGAATTGACAAAAGTGTATGCAAAAAAGTTAAGTTAGGACACAACTAAGTGGATGGTGATAATAGAAAAAAAAAAAAGGACCAACACACGCACACACTGTTGGTTCTTTCAGTGAACTAGAAATAGGCTGGGAACTTTTCATTAACATTACTTTTGTCACCAACTGGTAGGCTTCAATTTCGAAGAAATTTGTTCTCTCCACTCGAGCATGGCTAAGGTTGTATGCTGCCATTTTTCATCAAATGGGACGTTGTTAGCTAGTGCAGGGCATGAAAAAAAGGTTACTTGATGAAAACCATTACAATGTTGAGTTTATTATCTTCTTGTTCAGTTTATGAGTTTGTGGCTGATTTCATCATATGCCGGCAGGTTCTGATTTGGAACATGGAAACTTTTGATGTTGTCAAAACTTCAGAAGAGCATTCTCATCTCATTACAGATGTAAGGTTTAAACCAAATTCAACAATCTTTGCAACATCTTCGTTTGATAGAACTGTGAAGATATGGGATGCAGCGAGAGTAAGTTTTTCATTATCAGTTCTATCTTGATCTTCATTTACCACTTAATTTTCTTAGTAGTAAAAAGATTCTTTATTAGTTCCTTTTATTGTTCTTTTATCATCTACCATTATTGTGTCCTTGTAGCCAAGCAAATCAATATCCAAGCTTGAAGGGCACACCGAGCAAGTAATGTCAGTGGATTTCCACCCAAGGAAGTTCAATCTCCTTTCATCATGTGGTAGTAATGATGAAATCAGACTGTGGAATGTCAACCAATCTACTTGCACACGCATGTTTAAGGTAATAATGTCTTCATCTTTGCATTTGTTGTAATATAATGGTACATTATGTAAGCTAATAATTGAAATACCACCTTAAGGGAAATCATATTCATCTTTGATAATAAACCATGTGCAAATTATAGATAGTAGTAAGAAACATATTATGGAATATCTGTTATCATGATTTCTTAATGTCTTCAAATGCAGTAAAAATGATGTGGTAGACAAGTTTCTTTTGACTTTCATTCATCAAAGCGTTACCTAAATTTCTTTGTGGAATAACTGCAGGGAGCAAGTAAACAAGTCAGATTTCAGCCTCGATTTGGAAAATATTTGGCTTCTGCTTCAGGAAATAGTGTCAATGCTTTTGATGTTGAGACTGCCAGTTTCGACTTGTACTCGAAGGTAAGACTTAAGAGTTAAGACCATATCGTGCAATTTGTGTTACCACCTTTTAATCATGCATCTAGGTTATACATAAGTTCTGGCTTATCTTACTTGATAGAGAGAAAACTCCTTTCAGGGATCTGGACATGCCAAAGATGTCCTTTCAATTTGCTGGGATACAAGTGGGAAGTATCTTGCCTCTGTTAGTGAAGACAGTGCACGGATTTGGTCAATTGCATCAAGCGGAAAATGCATCTATGAACTCCAATCAAATGGCAACAAATTCCAATCATGCACATTTCATCCTGGATATTCACTACTCTTGATCATTGGTTGTTACCAGGTAATTGTTCAATCTTAATATTAATTGTTTCTGTTGACTGTTTGAACCATGTATTAGGCTCAGCACTTCCATTGTTAGTGAGTTCCTTACCTATTAGTGCAGTCTTTTATGCTTCCATTAGGATACATTCAAGAGAAATGAAAAAAATGGTATTACTCTCAGTTTATTCAGTAGAATACGAAAGTTGGACACTGAGCTTTCCTTTCAAACATGAGCATTTTAGTTGCAAGGATGAAAATGTTTCTAGCTCATCACATGATAAACAGCGCGCACTTTTCTCTCTTCCCACGAACATTATCAATAGTGTTGGAGCAATTTGATTCAGCCTCAACTTCATGGGTCTGTTGTAGTGCTGATAATTTTTTTGGCTGAAATCTAATTATTCATTTGTTTTCGGCAGTCCCTTGAGTTGTGGAGTCCAAGTCAGAGCAGTAAAACCATGACTGTTCCAGCGCACAAGGGGCTAGTTGCTGCACTAGCGGCATCCCCAAAGACTGATATGGTTGCCTCAGGGAGCCATGATCAGGTTGTCAAACTATGGAAATGAGACCTTTCGATGGGACAGCGTTACATGCCAGCGTGAGAAAATCTGGAGGAATTGTAAATTGGGGACATGGGATGATACATGGTTTGGAGAGAAGTAAAATTGCTACTTATCTGTCATGAACAATAAGCTAAAAATACCAGGGGAAAGAAAAAGAATAAGCCAAGGATACAGTATTGGTAATATCCTTATAGGAGAAAACAGGGAAATGTACCCTAATCTTCGATATAGGCACCCCTGGTGCACACCAAAAGTACAATCCAATGTATATATTTTGGATCTTCATTTTCAGTAGCAAGGAAGACTATGGTTGCTTTTTACCATATTATGCTATTTTATAGTTTGACATAATTATCAGAGTAGCCCCCCCTTTTTTTCATCTGAAAATACATTAGAATATTTCTTTCTTTCTTTACGTTCTTCTTTTTTCATGATCTACAGAGAATTTGAGACCAACTTTTATAGTGAAAACGCTATGTTGCTATATACTTGTTAAGGTGGAAGTTTTTGCATAATCATATAAAAAGAAATGTTTTGAAAGTGAAAAAGAAGTCCTTGATTGGAAGAAATGCTTGCAGTCTTGCACATCGTTGGTAAACTTGCTTCATAACAAATAATTGGGGACAAATTGAATTCTTGTAATCCCAAGGAAACATGATAAGGCTATGCCCAGTTTACATACATATATCAAGCTTGTGATGGAAAACAAATCAACAAAAGAGGGAGGGGCTGCTCTTACAAGACAAGAAGCCTGCACTACAAGAATTCCGATATGTAAAAAAATCTACAATACAATACAGCTTTTACTAGTCTTATCATTTCCAAAGCTCTTCCATTGGGATCCCACGGTCAAGTGCGACTTCACGGAACTGTCTCATTTTCTGTACTGCAACGACGGTGGCTCTGGCATTGTTGAGAGCATTCTTACTTCCGAGCTGCTTTCCTAGAGCATTTTCAACACCTGCCATTTCTAGAACAATTCTCACAGACCCTCCGGCAATAACTCCAGTACCAGGAGAAGCAGGTCTAAGCATCACTTTTGCTGCTCCATAATCTCCCTCAGATCTGTGATTCAAGACCAAAATAGTAAATACAAACTGAAATGAGCTGATGAGATGCTGCATCACTATGATGCAGGGCATGAATAGGAAAGAACTATGATGTCTATATAACAAGTGACCATAATCTATGATGTCTATATAACAAATTTAGTATCCCAAGAATAGGAAAGAACTTGCTTCTAGTCCACTGTTGATTATCTATCAACTTCTAGGTCCAAATAATAACAGTAGATAATAGTCCCTCCCAAAGAGAATAATGCAGACACCACACCTTTTTGTACCCAATCTGTTCCTTAATTGATCACATAAAGCCCCATCATAACAGAGAGACCATCATAAATCAAAAAACAAATTGGCAGAGACCATTTTGGGCTGAATCACATTATTTTTCTCTCAATATTTACCATTTATCAGGAGCTGTTTGCAGTAGCAGGTCAAATATCTTATTCAACTAACTGAAGCTCAAAACACCTGCCAAAAGATAAAGCTGTGAAGTTCCGGGAAAATCCCGTACTGTCATCACGCCATCTGAGATCATTTATCAATCACTTTCCTATCCTACACACAAGTGCTTTCAAGCACCTGACTAAGGGACCCTTTGCAATTTCAGAACTGCCACTGTATGATCTCACAGTTGAGAAACAACCAACTGTTTCACTGTTTTTTGATGAGATGCACTTTCATCCAGCCCATATTGGGGTAATCAAGACTAGCAGACACTTTCTATTAGGAAATGTAACTTCGATAATCCTAACCTTATAATGTGATACTTAAGCGATTCCCCCAGACTACTCCAATGAATACACACTAATCCAATTCATAGTTGCAATGACATCAACCTACAGAGGTACAAACACAATTTCAACAAAATCCAACTCCTATGCTAACCATCACCATACATACTCAAAAGTATCAAATTCTGACACAGAGACTATGCTAGTAAGCAGGGCATGCCAACAATAATGCAATCCACATCCAATTCCACATTCTACAAAACCATAGATGCAGTAATTTCCACACCATCAAAAACCAAAGACACACACACACACACACAATTGCAACCACAGTAAATCAAACCCATAAGTAGAAATGGCATACCTATGAGGAAAAGTCAAGTACTTGGTCATGGGCACAGTGACAATGTTCCTCCTAGCATTCACAGCAGCCTTTTGAACCCCATCAATAACCTCCTTGGCCTTTCCCACACCCACACCCACTAAACCTCTCTTATCACCCACCACCACTATAACCCTAAAATGCAATTGCTTCCCTCCTTTCACAACCTTAGTCACTCTCCTAACCTCAGCCACTCTCTCCTCAAACCCATCCCTGATTTTCTCCTTCTTCAATTTCCCGAAAGCACCCAACTTTCTCACCTTGGAGTCCATCACATAAATGTCATTGCCCAGAACGCTGACGCCGCTGTAGGCCGGACCGTACAGCTCCTCGTAAGCTTTGGACACTTCCTCCTCGGTCTCGAGCTCGTCGTCGAACGAAGGCGGTGGCACGAAGCCTTCTGGGGCCTCCGGGGGATCGAAAACGGCGTCGTATTCGGGGTCATCGTTATCGAAGAAGGTGGTTTCGATGTGAGGTTGTTCGGCATTGCAGATTGTGGTGGTGGGGCGCGGAGAGGAGGTGGAGGTGGAGGAGAGGAAAAGAGAAATGGGTTTTGGGGGTTTGGTTAGGGAAGTGGTGAAAGCGAGGAGTGAATAGCGGGGAGAAGTGTGAAGGGACAGAAAGGAGAGAGATGATGAGGTTGTGGTAATGGCCATGGTTGAATTTGTGAAGTGAAGGATTTGGGGTTTTGTGGGTTTTGGATTAGAGGGCTTTAACCCAAAGGGCAAAGCTTGAAGGAAGGATGAGTCATCACTCATATTCTCATAAACAAGAAAAAATCAAGTGCTCAAGAAATTTTGAGAATCTTTTATGATATTTTAGATGTTTTAAATTTTCACTGTTAAATTCAATAAAAATTAAATCTAGTAGTGAAAAAAATTCATAGCATAATAGAAGTTTTCTGTTTTCATGGAGGCGTAATTTAGCTATAATTTTTATCAAAGGTAAAAGCTATTTGAATAGAGATGGTGAGGTGCGGCATATATAAAAGTCATGGAACCCAAAGGTTCAAGTGAGCCATTTTTGGTAAGCAAAACTAGTAAGGCTTGGTGAATCAAAAATCGGTTCACAGTGGCAACTCACCGCTAATCTAGAACCACAATGGAATAGTGGTCAAGAAACTAAGTCGAAATTTGGTAAAAAGAGTCTAACATCTCAGTGTTGAATCAATTAGTCCCAAAAATTAAGAAGACGCGATAGTCACCAATATACCTGATCCTATATTAACTCCTAAATTCGTTTGATAGTAGGCATGTGAACCCTATTTTGAATTACCCTATTTTGATACTATCGGATTACACTACCTTTGATGTAATAAGTAAAGTAGCAATTTTGACCGAACTATCTAGTAGGTTATTTGTCCTTTTAGGGAAGTATGTAACAATACATATGAGAAAGAAAGGCAACTTTCCATTTTTGTAATCGAAAGAAACTTTCCATTTTTGTAATGCCTTAGTCATCAAGGCATCAACAAGATGTCTTCTTAGCTTGAGGTAAGTGCTTGTTACATGCAGTATTGAAGCTAATTGTTTCACTTGGAACACAAATACAATATTGGCCAAGCTAATTTGCCTCAAACACCAAAACTTAACCAGATAAAAACCATATATATATATATATATGCATTACTTTCCACACCACCAAAAACCAAACCCACACAATCCAAACACAATTGCAACCACAAAAAATAAAAACCTACAAGTAGAAATGACATACCTATGAGGAAAAGTCAAGTACTTGGTCATGGGCACAGTGATAATGTTCCTCCTAGCATTCACAGCAGACTTTTGAACCGCACCAATGACCTCCTTGGCCTTACCCACACCAACACCCACATTGCCTTGCTTGTCACCCACCACCACTATAGCCCTAAAATGCAATTGCTTCCCTCCTTTCACAACCTTAGTCACCCTCCTCACCTGAACCACTCTCTCCTCAAACCCATCTCTGATCTTCTCCTTCTTCAATTTCCCAAAAGCGCCCAGCTTCTTCACCTTGGCGTCCATCACATAGATGTCATTCCCGAGAACGGTCATGCCGCTGTAGGCGGGGCCGTACAGCTCCTCGTAGGCCGCGGCCACTTCGTCTTCCGTCTCCAACGACTCATCGTCGAAGGAGGGCGGTGGGACGAAGCCTTCCGGGGCCTCCGGGGGGTCGAAGACAACCTCGTACTCGGGGTCGTCGTTGTCGAAGAAGGTGGTTTCGATGTCGGGTTGTTCGGCATTGCAGATTGTGGTGGAGAGGCGTGGAGAGGAGGTGGAAGAGAGGAAGAGAGAAAGGGGTGATCTGAGTTTGGTTAAGGAAGTGTTTGTGGCGGTGAAATAGAGGCGTGGAGAAGTGTGGAGGGAGAGAGAGGAGAGGGAAGAGAGAGTGGACGAGGCTGTGGTCATGGCCATGGTTGTCAAGTGAAGAAGAAGCAGGATTGGGTTTTGGACTTTTGGATATCGAGAGAAGAAGAGAAGAGGCTTATCCCAAATTCCGAAACTTGGAGGATGGCCGAGTCATCACTCATTTGACCAAAAAAAAGAGAGACAATGATGGTTATGCAATTATGGTCCCCGTTCTACGGCTCGTCGTCTGTTTTAATTATTTAGTTCTAAAAAAAATTATATGACTTTTTTAAAAAATATTAATATTATTAACAATTTTATGTATGATATATTTAAAGATCATGAAATCTTGAGTCATATTGAACAAATTATGTTTCCCAAACGTAATAGTTACTAGTTAGTTTTACGTTTCTATTGTTAAACTTTTTATAGTCGCTAAAACAGTTCATTGATAAAGTTTTTTTGTGAATATAATTACTTGACCAATAAGGTCAAAAAGAATAAATTTTTGTCCATCCAAACATGCAACAATAAAATTTTCCATTTAGTCCATTAATTTAATGAACTATCATAGTATTTTATTGTCGGACAATAAATTTAGGGGGTGTATTGTATTTATATTTATGCGGACTTTTTTTAAGTGATGGATTTAAAAAGAATTCATGGATTTCTAAATTCTATATAATTAAAATCGTCAGATTTATCAAATTTTTAAAAATCTATTGATTTTAAAAGATAAAATTGTAAAAAAATTCATAAAATTAGATAAATATTGAAGGAAACCAAATTTGTGTGTGCCTAGTCAATCTAGGAGCAATCAATTTTAGAATAGAATACGAAAAGAGAATCCTTCTAGAATATGGTTTAGAGTTAAAATAGGATTTCTGATTCAATCAAATTATATCTTGTACTCCTCTATAAATAGAGACTCCTATTAATCAATGAAATTAATCAATGAAATACATCAATACCAGAACTATTATCTTCTTCTTTACTTTCGTTATTCTACCAACAATAAACTTTTCAGTTTCTAAATTTATAAGTATATTAGGTTGTAGAAATTGATTTGAAGCGTTAGATTTTTTTTTTTGTACTCTAAAGAGAACTTTAGTTTTTGGGGAGTGAAATTGGCACTCCCCTTTTTGCAAACTACACTCCCACTTTTACATTTGCTATACGATTTATCTATTTTGCCCTTTATCTTCTTCTCATTTTCCTTTTTCTCTCACCTCCGGTGACTCTTCTCTTTTTCTTTCTTCCTTCCTCTCTCTCCCTCTAATCCCAGACCACCACCGTACACTGAGTTTAGGAGTAGTGAGGGAGAGTTGGATCACGGGATCGACGCAAGGATTGGCAGAACGGAGGCAGTGTTGGAATAGACGGCGGTCACTGAGTGTCCAGAGACGATCGGAGGCGTGGGGCTGGTGCGGTAGTGATGATCTGGGCTCCTGAAGAGTGGAGGAGCAGCGGCGCTGGGCACATAACAGAGGCGCGGCCTGGCGACGCGGGTTCCCAGAGAGAAACAGTGGAGACAGAGGACAAAGATGGCGGTGACGGTGAACTGGTGTTGCGACTGCTGTCGCAGCGGTGGGTGCCCAAAAAAGAAGACTGGAGATTGAAGTGGAGGTAGAGTTGTGCGTGATAGCTGACAGAGAAGGACTGAAGAATGGCGTCGGAGCTGGTATTGGTGAACTGGGAAAAGAGAGATATGCGGTGGTGTACGGTAGTCTGGGATCAGAGAGAGAGAGGAAGGAAGAAAGAAACAGAAGTCACCGGAGGTGAGAGAGAAAGAAAAAGGATAATGAGAATAAGATAAAGGGCAAAATAGATAATTCGTATTGCAAATGTTTAAGTGGGAGTGTGGTTTGCAAAATGGGGAGTGCCAATTTCACTCCCCTAGTTTTTTTTATATTTGTTTTGTTTGGTAATAAAAAAATATCAAAGAAAACAAAATATCTTGCGACATTTTTATTTGTTGCTTGTCATAAAAGTTTATGGGTAAAAATAACGTTGGCTACGAGTGGTTCCATGTTAAGCAATTTATGTTTTATGTGACTACGTTTATTTCTTTGACATTATTGAATAATAGAGGTGTGTGCATGTGAAAGCAAGAGAAGATGACAAAAGATAAATTTGGCACAAGATGATTTGATGGCACAAGATATGAGAGAGAGAGAGAGAGAAATCCACATAATTATATCATTTGATGAATTTTTATAATTATTTGATTTTTTTGAATACACTTAATTTTATACAAATTCAATAAAAAGTCATTAAAATATAATTGAACACAATTTTTTTTAACAATCCTAATTTTCTCTTGAAGACTTATAGAGTTATGAATTCTACAACAATCTTTAAAACATCATAGAAATCTAAATACAATACACTCCCCTTATTGTCTAACAATAATAACAAACCTAAACCTAAATGGGAAATAAAAAATATATGTTGATTAAATGTTGGCAAATTTTCAAAAAAAAAAAAACCCTTATTGGGAATTTTGCTATTTTGGGGGAGGGGTTGGGTTATTCAAGTTGTGTCTTACACAATTGAAGAAAAAAAAATGGTATGAAATTATGGGAAAGGCTCTAATGAAGACCCTTATAATGAGGACTTGGTGAAGACTTTTCGATTAGACCTACTTTTTTATTACATCTCAACAAATCAACCGTTCAATATTTAGATATTTATGAGTAGATCACTTCTACAAATTTTCAATGAAATCGGAAATCGTTAAGTCATCTATAATTGTGATTTACCATTTATGAATATGAATGGTTCAAAATTGACAGATTTGGTTCATCCATTTATTTGGTCTAGTTCGGTACCTTAACGATTTCAAATTTTGTTGAAAATTTGTAGAAGTGATATACTCATGAATATCTTAACATTGAACGGTTGATTTGTCAAGATGTAATCGAAAAATAGATATCACAACCATTAATCGAAAATTTTTCACCAAGTCATCATTTTAAGGGTCCTCATTAGAGCCTCTCCCATGAAATTATAACTATATAGGGTACACTTTTTAATTTCTCTCCGGGTCTTAGAAATCTCTTATATTTCGGTAAATTTTTCACACAAACCCTAGACCTGAAATTGTAAGCGTTTTGTTAGTTAGGTTAAAAAAAAAAAACTGTTAATTTTCTGAGAAAACAATCGGAATCTTCGAAAAGGAATTAAACTTACATGGTACCAAGTTTGAATTGCAGTTGGGGATTCTTCAACTTAGACTGCGCCTCATAGTGTAACCGTGAATTAATAGGAATCAAAAGTTGCTTTTGATAAATTGATAATCGTGTAAATTGACAAATATGGGGATAACTGATTATTTAGATAAATAAATAATGGTTGATGATTGAAAACATTACCTCTAACTTGGAAATCCTGCTCACAAAATAAATATGAATATGATTAAGAAGGAGCAGACGAGATAAATTAGAGATTGAGAACGGGACTTATCGATGTCTAAATGAGCTGCTAGCCCTTTATGTCCTAAAAACGTACTGCTGTTATAACTTTTTATTTATTTTTAATTACAATCCAAATTAACAATACAAAGAATATTTCCTAGGAATTTAAACCAAAGGTCTCATCTTGTAAAACCGACGCAAATTCAATAGGAACAGAATTAAGCACCAATAATAACAATTTCATTGTGATCTCTAATGACAAATCCAGCTACACCTTTACCTTCATTAGTAAGACAATACCTGAATCATGATTATTAGTTCGAGACTCCGAATAAATGTGCTTCTAGTTGATGGTGGTTGATTTGTACGTATTTTATGTACAAAGAGCGCATCTAATCGCATGAATTACATTTTTTTAAAAGCCTAATAATGTCATTTACTTATGTTTGTTCATTTTATAGGTCCATAAGTGTGAAAAGAAAACATAGAGCAAAAAGATGCATTTCGGAACTAATTAGAGCACTTTCGAGAAAATGACAAAAGTCAATCGTGACTTTCGAATATCAAGAATCATTCAACTTAAGTATCGGGAGTGAAACACCTCAAAAATTCAAAAATTCGAAGTTATGACCCAGAAATCGAAAAGTCAACTTTCAGTCCCAAAAAGTCAACGGGCCCACACATGGTCAACCCCGAGGTTAAACCCGAAGGCATCACATCCAATCCATCCATGAGTCTCCCAAGCACACAAGGAGAACTCCTTTGATTGGTTAAGGTATTTTGATGGTGATTTGAAATTCAAATTTAAAATAGAGATAAAGCATTTAATGCTTAAACTATCATTTGTCTCTTAGCCTTCCTTTATCCCATTTTTGTCTCCTTACTCCCCAAATCTGATTTTCCATGTCCCATAGTACATTACCAATTTACCACCCTATCTTTTCTCTATTCTTCACTCTCTCACCTACCCAAGTCCTTTAGGTAATTTTCTTTTCATGAATCTTAGTTATTGGCCTAAAAATTATTTCCCTTTAATCTTAGCCCTCCATTTCTCTTCCATCATCATATATATTTTTAGGACTTCCCATTTTTAGTATCCACCAACCCTAGACACCACAAATCTCAAAAATCCTCTCTAGTTTCCCTTTCTTTCCCTTCCATTTTTCCTTTGTTTCTTCACCACCGTCACAAATCCGACCGATCGAATCACCAGTCGGCACCGGTCGGACCGCCGTCCCCCACCTTGTTTTCTCCATTTTTCACCACTTCCACACCTCATCTCACTTCACTTCCTTCATCAAACTTACTCCACTACAACCCTAAACACTTTTTCCTTTCATTTTCTCACATCTATTCACCATCACTATGGGTCTCATCAAGAACTTCAAGATCTATAAGGCTTGGAGCAAAAAGGAGCTAGAAGAGAACAAAGAGAGCAAAAGGGGAGGTTAGCAATCAACAGTAAAGAGCAGCTGGATTTTCTTCTTGAGCATTCCTTAATCCCTTTTTACTCTTTACTTGTCTTTGAGTTATATAAAATTGAGATTATGATGTATCTTAGGATGAGTAGTGAGTAGTTTTCTAAGATTGGGGACTAGGGTTGTGTTCCCTAGCCCATGGATGGTGGATTGAGCAAATAATAATGTATATGTTTGTTGGTTGATTAAGGATATGTTTGTTGCCTATTTTAATATGTGTTAGATGCATGTCTAGGGATTTGACCAATTCTAAAGCATGTGTTTAATCTACTTTGATATGAGAGTGTGAAGTTGGTCTCTTCATTCTCTCTAAGACAATTGACAACCCATGTGATGAGTTTATCTTGTTTGATTTCCTTGGTCTTGATACTTTAAACACCTTGTGTTAACTTTGTTAGTACGTAATCGGGAGTCATTGTGAACCATTTGCTTGACACAAAGATAGCTTAAAAGACTAGGTCCTAGAACCATTGCATGGCTAGGATACGGAATCGATCCATTAATCAATTTGGCTTTGTGTGTGAATTACTTAATGCATTTGTGCTTCCCTCCCTTTTACATTTGTGAGGAGCACCTTCATTAATAGTATTGATGAATGATTAACTCTTATAGACCTTTGTTGGCATAGAAATACATTAGATATTATTTACATTTCATAACCATTGCATGAGTGGAATGTTGTGATTTATCTCACGAACCGTTTAACATGTGTGTGCATTTGTGTGCTTGTCATCGGATATGGACTAGAGTGACCCGAATCCTCCGATCACTTCATCATTTAAGGTTTTCCTCATTTACATTACTTGATTGCTTAGCTTAGTTTATTTGCATTGCTTGCTTGTTACAATTCTCTTTTGAAAACTCCAAATATTGTTCACTACACATTCACATTGTACATATATCACTTACCCATTGCATAGATATGCATTATTAGTCCCTCCATTAATGTTAGATTAGCTAGTTACCTAGTGAGATCTTGAGCCACCAATCCCCATGGTATGACAAACCCCCCGATTTTAATTCTACTTTCCATATCTTGACGACAACGTATGCTTATGTTTTAAAGGAGTGTTTTGCATTCAAGTCAGTGGTTCCTTCTGATTAATCTACATTAATAACAAAAGCCTGAAAATATAAAATGGCATAGTTCAAATGTTGAGATTCTCTTATTCTTACTCGCTAAATTTATGTTTCCATTATTGGACATTTTTGTATTAAAATTTGAGATGAACAAATTCAACTTGCTACTAAGCGAGTAATTATTATGTAGCCCCGGAATATCACATGGCACAGCCAAGTGATGGTCCGGGCCAATAACATTGTAACATTTCGGCGGAACTGAATACATGGGGTAAAAAAAAAAATTAATTGAACTAAATAACAACCAGAGTTTATTACGTGAAGCATTATTCCGAACCACATTACACGTAGTTGTTATGTAATAACACTTTTATTGGGCCTGTTAGCAAAAAAAAAAAAAAACTGCTTGGGCTGAAGTGCTGAACGGTTTTGGCAACAGAATTTCTATAACAACCTCACACGTGCGCAGCACGCACCCTCCCACCGCCTATTACTTATATATTAGGAATAACCACCTGAACCGTCCCCACATTTCAAACCCCAGAAACGAAAAAGGCTCCAAGAACTTGAAGAGCTCCTCCCACTCACCATGGCCGTCGTCTCCAATCGCTCCGCCATCGCCATTTCATTCTGTGTCGCTCTCCTCGTGGCCGGCATATACTCGTTTCCCACCTCCTCATCTGCCTCATTCCCGACCTCAGCCGATACATCCACCACCGCCATCGGAGCCACTTACTCCGCCTCCACCGCCGCCACATACTTCACCCCACTCCCACCGGAGCGCGTGGTCTCCGCCGTCACTTCCCTCGGCCTCGCCTCACTCCGCCTCGACAACGTGTCTGACCCCACGCTCGTACGCGCCTTCCTCCACTCCAACACCACGCTCCTCCTCACCATCCCCAACGAGCTGGTCCCACCGCTGGCCTCCAACCTCTCCAACGCCGTCCGGTGGCTCGAGAGCCACGTAGTGCCGTTCTACCCGCGCACTAAGATTACAGCAATCTCAGTCGGCAAAGACATTCTTGGAGTTTCTCCGGAGTTCGCCGACTCCCTCCTCCCCGCAATCCGCAACGTACGCGTGGCGCTCATGAACGATCTCGGCGTCCGCGAGATCTCAGTCTCCACCACCTTCTCCTTCGCTGACGTCATCACTAGCCCATTTCCGCCGTCCGCGGCTCGGTTCCAAGAACGGAAATTCAAGACGGTCATCCAACCCATTCTTGAATATCTGAACGAGACGAACTCGTCGTTCTTTGTGGATCTGTATCCATACAAAATTTACCCGAACAGAAGCGACCAGATTCCAATTGAGTTCCCTCTCTTTCAGCGGTGTGACTTCAGTTTCGCCGACGACAACATCACCGCCGGAACTCGCTACTGGAATCTTTTTGATATGATGCTTGATGCTGTCATCACGGCCATGGCGGTTGCTGGCCACGACGACATTCCACTGGTCGTGACCGAAACGGGTTGGCCCAGTTCGAGCACCGACCCGAATGAAGTCTACGCTAATCTAGTTTACGCCGAGATGTACCTTAAAGGGTTAGTGGGTCATCTCAATGCGGGTCGGGGCACACCACTGAGAAAAGAAGCGGTGGCTCAGGTGTTCCTTTATGAGTTGTTGGACCATCAACTTAGTCAGGGGCTTCAATGGGGAATTCTGAATACAAATTTCACTGAAAAATACAATCTCCGCATGCAACCTTCCGGCTCGGTGCTTACCAAGACTTCTTTGAAAAATGATCTGCTACAGGTGTTTGTATTCGCAGCTGAATCGTTATTTGCTATAGTAGCTGTAATGGGATGTTGTTGGGGGCTGTACAAGAAATGCTCTGGAAGCCTTGTTGAACTTGCTAACCACTGGATGGGTAACACTAGCCTGGGCTGGGTTGGAACGATCGGTGGCTGGATTGGTTGGTTTAGATCACAGCCACAGCCACAGGTGTGCGAAGAGCCACAGCCACAGGTGTCCGAAGAGCCACAGTCACAGGTGTACGAAGAGCCTAGTAGCAGTTCAGCAGTAGAGCCGCACACAGGTGAGCACCCAAAGGACTGCGAAGAGCCCAGTGGCAGTTCTGCAGTAGATCCGCCAGCAAAGGACACAATTGATCCCCCAAAGGAGGAGACCAGTGACAACACCTCTGAAACTACACCTCTGTTGCGTCCAAAACTTATTGGTAAGAAGAGCCCAATTCTTCATCAGGAAATACCAGCTAGATTGTGACCATTTTACTTGATTTGCAGTGATCCAAGTGCTGAACTGCATTTGGCACCATAATGTTTTGTGTAATTTTGTCACTAAAACTAGTCTTCGTCATAATACGTACCAAAATACATTTTAGGTTATAGTTCCCATATTTGAAATTTGAAAGTCTATGAGTCGATGTAAAAGAATGCCAACAATTCAAGTTACTTTCTTTACATGACAATTTTGTCTACATAATCTTCAAGTCCATGTACATGGCCAATTATCCATGCAAAGGCCCCGAAATGGACTACTATGTTAAGTATGTTTGATTAATGTTTCTAACTCATCCATGTCTCGCTTTGAACTATATGAAAAATTACCTAGATAGAATTGGAACCATCTATATACCTTCTAAGCTATGCAGATCATTTTTAGTGCTTTTTAGTTTTTAACAACCATGTGGCTTCCATTTCTATAGGAAACACTTCAAACTTTGGTAAAAAATATGGATTAATGTCATAAATGGTTTCAAAAGTATTTCTCAATATATCATTAGGAGTATGCCTCCATTTTCTTCTCAATTTTATTGCTTTGCATACCAATTGCCGCCTTTTTTAAATCGCAGCATTTATGGGACTCTATTTTTGGTTTTTTCATGGATCACAAATTTAGATCCAAGAGTTGAGATTAAATGAAAATATTTTAAGTGTTTTAATCTCAATCATTAAATTTCGATCTAATGATAGGTAACCATGAAATTCTTGGTCATCGATAAACACTTTTTTCGTACTATACTCCCTTGAGTCCTTTCATAATCTTGCTGGACAAGGTTATCACATAATCCATCATTTTTTACTTGGGCTCACAAGGTTATCACATAATCCAATAGCACTTCTCCCTTCACGTATCATTTATTTACAAACTAACGCAAATTGAAATGGTTTCCTTAATATAAAGCCCATACCAAACAGTCAAAAATCTTATCATTTGGGCGACATTTTTTTATTTTTTTTTTGGAAAAACGGACACGGTTGTATTCATATGGTATGAAATTACACATGCAAAATGATTTGCCCTTAATTAAGGCACGAGAGATAGATTACACTACAGTACGCAGTTTTATCTTTGTTTGCTGGTCACAACACGATTTATAAAATAACAGAAAGAACATGTCAGCCAGAAGCTAAAATAAAGGGAGTGGTGACATAATACTTCCTACAAATCACATCAACCCAAGAATTGAAATTTCCGTAATATTGAAGTACTAAAACGAAATTCATATACTATGTTATTTCTATCAGGAAGTTACCAAAATTTCTAAAAATTTTCAGCAAATTTTCGCGAAATTTGTAATTTTCGTAAAATCAATACATTTTTTTTGAAAAGGAATAAAGGCAAGTACGACTGTCGCCCTCAAGCCTTAATTAATAATGAAACTATAGAATACAATGGGGGGGGGACATAGAGCCTAAACCCCAAGCAAAATAAAACAGCGAGAGAATTTCCCGAATAATAACAGAAATCTCCACAAATTTTATGTTCTAACATGCACCAATTAGCAAAGAGTGTGCAATCGGCTACTCAATTTACTTTACAAAGGTGGTGACATATCGGAAAGTTAACGCAACACCATAATCCAATTGAAGTAGTTTTCCCACTATGTTGCCGGAGAATATCTGACGACACTGAGTTTCATCCTGCCACTAGGAGGTTGCATCTAATTGACTAACCAGCAGACACAGTTCCTTACTAGGACAAACCAAACACATAGAGTGCGAAGACCGGGACAGAGCCCATTGAGTCTTACCAGCCTGTGGTAGCGACTTACTCCAAAAAACTCATCAAATCAAAAGTATTCACAAATCACAATAATTCTAAATCTATTTATGATTTATATATAATTATTAGTGAAAAATGCATGATGGCCAAGTCTCTCACTGAGTTCCAGCCATAGAAAAAATTCAACAATATTATCAATTTAGTAATTTACTACACATTTATAATTACATATAGATGAAAACATTAGTTTAGCAACCTACTTAATTACTCATCCATATTAAATATCATAATTGTATTATAAATGTACAATCTTAGAGATGTTACATTGTAAAAGCTTCATTTAAAAGTGTGATGTTATAAATATAGTCTTCTTGATTTCTTTATTTTTAATCGAAATTTCCACTGAAATTGAAACTTTCTCTGAAATTTATGTAAATTTAAAATACAGAAATTTTCATCAAAATCGAAATTTGAATCCTTGCATCAACCTGAAGGATCGATATGCTTATTTTGGGCCGGCGTTGTCGCTTTAAACAAGGCCCAAAAGATGAGTTGGGGCCCACAAGTCCAAATGTGGATTTCTCAATTTTTTTTTTGGCCAAGAGTGGATTTCTCAATTACTTCAGCTGATTGAAAATTTGATTTTGTATCGATTTAAAACAAATTGGATACACTCTGCTACGATTCAAAATCCAAGACTTTATTATGACAAAGTGAATTTTATAATTCGAATACAATCTGATTCCGATAATATGATTTATAAATGGATTCATGTATGAGTTTAATGGCTTTTTTGCTATTCAGCGTTATTGTATGTCATACACACTGTTTTGGTCGTGGTATCCACATATCACCCACTGTTAGAAAATATGATGTTTCTTAATTAGTTTCATTATATTTTCTAGTCTATTTGTTTAAGTTTTCTCCCACCTGGTTCTATTTTATTTTAAATGCTATAGACCTTGATTGTAATAATCTTATTACTTGATCATAATAAAGCTTTGTGATAAGGAGCTACTTGCTATAGAGTATAGACCTTGATTATCTTATTACTTGATAAAAAAGAAGAAGTTTTCTATGGTTCTAGATTTTTTTTTTATCAAATGGATAGATATTATTAATTTTTTTGTCTCTAGTTCTAGATTGACTGTGATAAGGACTCAAATATCAATAATATCTTCTATATTTTTTTACGATTTCCGTTTTTGTAAGTATCATTTAAATATAGAGTTTTTATCACAAATAGTACATGAACTTATTTGACATTATATACATGGTATCTAAACTTACATTTTGATCACAATCAGTACCTGAAATCTTTGATTTAATTTCAAATGGTACTTATGCTTACTTTTTATCCATATTCCGTTAAAAATACGGGTAATTTTGTCAATTTAATCCTTCTCAATTAATTTAGGTACCATTTGTAAAGAATTCAAAATTAAAACAGAAAAATAATAAGAATTAACAAAATAAATGAAATTATTTTGATATTTTATTTTGTTAAGAAAATAAAAGAAATTGAATCTTGGTTTCTTTTTACATTAATTTTTTAATTCTAACCATCTTTAGAAGATGATAAGTTTTTCAATTTTTTTTTTAATATTTTTTCCGGTCTTGCATCCTTAGTATTTTTTTATTTTGATACTTTGTATATTTTTAAAAGAAGATTTTATCTTTTTTTATTGTTTATATTTTTTTTGATTTTCTGATTCTTCAGTTTTATATAAAGTAGTACTTGAACTAATTAGAAAAAGGTAGCATACGTACCATTTGAGACGAAATTTTATAACTTTTCGTCTTTACAATGCACATGTAAGTTTTTAAAGAAATATGGACGAAAAGTTAGCATAGGTACCATTTGAGACAAAATCGAAGAGTTCAAGTACTGGTTATGATCAAAATGTAAGTTTAGGTACCATGTATATAATGCATGATAAGTTCAGGTATTATTTGTGATAAAAACTCTTAAATATAACAACTATCTGACAAAATTATGTAATAATTTCCATCTATATCAAAATTTTACAGAATATATCCAATTTCACACCTCCGATATATCTAATATTTTTTTTTCTAAAAAAAAAGATATATCTAATATCTTTGACATTTTTCTTTCATCTCCAGGAGGGGAAATTTGAATCTCGGACAATATTTCAACATTTTAATTCTTCATTATGATTCTATTCCTAATTGGATTATACTTTTGTATTACTTTATTTTTCTAGTTTGATCCATTATATAATTTATATTCTCTGTAAATACACCATAATTAATTATCATAAAAGATTTTCTCTCTTATAAGTTAACACATGCGCGTGATCTAATGGTTAAAAACTCGTTTCTATATCGTACAAATCCTTATATAAATCACTTAATATATGTGGTAAAGTACTCCTAGTTAAGATTGAACTAAAACTCCTAGGTTAACATAAGATAGGGTAAGGATTCTTATTCTCTGATGGTCATCTAAAACGGAAGGGATTAATTATATATATTGAGTTGATCGATCGACTATCATTATATTCAGGGTAACACGTACGGGCGCATCGATCAACAATGGAGAAGAAAGACAACAATGTGATTGGTTCTGGTGATGTTGATCATTCTAGCAGGAGTTATCATGAAGAATATTCTGAGCTTTTGGAGGTTCCGGTCAAATATTTGAGGAGGCAGCAGACATCAGTAAAATTAGAACAAGGGAAGGACAAGGACAAGATTGAATTAGAAGAAATCAAATTTGAGATGTGGATGGAAAAGTTTTGTGTATCCGAATCTGATGAGTTGGATCAAGAAAAATCGAATGTCGTGGAGGCCATAAAGGCTCGACTAGTAAATCTTCATGATACGTTCAACACAGAAGCCCTTTGTTTTTTGGCTCTTCTGTGGGCGACAACGATGAAGACACAAAGGGATGCACAAGCAAAGTGTCAACAGGTGATATATTCACTCAAGTCTACACAAAAATTATTTTGTAGTGATGTGGAGGATGATAATGATATTCCTGTGCTGATAGATTTAGCAAGCACACAACTCGAGAATATTAAAGCCTTGAATTCAAAAACAATAGCTTCACTGGAAGCTGAAAACTTGAACGAGACGACGTTGCAGGAGATAAGCAATCACTACTTGAGTTTCTACAAAGGAATAATGAGTTTGCACTTGAAAATTGACCTTTTGAGGTTTCACTTGAAGCACCGTCGACGTGATCTCAAGGATTTGGTGGACAGATTTTTGGCATCGGTGGAAGTCGAAGTCCGGCTGTATAAGGAGGAACTAGACACCACCAGATTCAAAGTGTTTGAATTAGTGAAGAAGAAAACCAAATCGTTTGGACTTGGATGGTTACCTGATAATTGGAAGGGAAAGTTTTTGTCTATTGGCATCAAGTCATTTATCTTGTGTGCGAGGCTGATTAGAGTTTGGATAGAGAGAAATAATAAGCTTCTTAACATTAGTAGCATCGACAAAGAGAAAGCTCTCTGATCGAGCTTGTTTAATCCCTTTCGATTGTGAGCTAGCTCTATGTTTGTTGGCCTTTTGCATGCATTCTGTGTTTTTATTCTTAATTACTAATTAGAATTAATTATAAAAAACCCTCCGAACTATATGTTCATTTTCAATTTATCGTAATAATTAACAAATTAATACCTCTCATGTATGAATTTGTTAACAAAATTAAATGTGAGGTATGAAAATGACAAAATTTGATACGTACGTGGGTATGAAATTAAAAATGACCCTATAATTCGGAAGGTCTTTTGTAATTAATCCTACTAATTAATAATTGTTTCACGACTACTACGTCTTGTCGTCCTTTATTATGTCATTAAAATTAAAAAGACAAGGCTCAAAACGATCGACTTCGGGGAGACGGGGAGTGTCCCTAGACCTTTGTAGCAGTTGTCGAAGTTATCCTCCGGCCATCATCTTCACTATACTCCGTGAGGACAACGACGATGATGAGGACCCGAATATCCCTGCCATGGCTGGTTGAGTAGAAGTTTGCTGTTGTCTAGCTAGTGACGTCGTTGTTGGAGTTACTAGCTTCCTCAGTTTGTCTATATGAAGGTTCAAAGTACTTATTGATTTATGTCCAATGCCCCATATTGAACTGAAAGTCATAGTTAGCTGCTTTAAGTTTACATGGCACAACGCTCTTCGGATAAGGACCCCTAAACCCAGTTGAGTTGGGACTCAATTTCCCCAATTCAAACATCTAGGGTTATCTCACCCAAAAAAAATAATCTAGGAATTAGAATGTGAAATTGTGAATTGACACATTTGCAGATAGGGATACATAAATAGATGGCAAATTGGTTATACTTATACTTGACTACTTGTAGATGGATTAATGCCCACACAAATAGATGGCAAATTGGAGACGATCTGGCCGACATGTTCATATATAGACTGTGCGGATCAAAACGCTTCAATTTTCTTTTTGACCTACTCTGCAATAATGGACCAGAACGCGTGTCAGCCTATAACACTGCCACCTTACCCTCGTTAAACTCTTTATAACATGCAAAGGGTGATGAAGAAGATAAAATATCTGTTCGAGAAACAAAAGAAAGAAAGAAAGAAACAGAGATAGCACATTGACAACAATGGCAGCCAGCAATGTCATCTTCAACCTCCCAAGGTCGTCGTTTCTTCAAGCTCCGGCTTCACACTCTCTCAGACCCTCTATCAAAACCTCCAGGGTCTGCTTCACCTCCGCCTCCAAATTCTCCAAGGTAATTACTTAATACGTTAAAACCACTGCGTACTCTGTTCCTTCACTTGTATTTGAACGTACCACATTCAATTTATATTGACGGCTAGCTTTTGAAATTTCAGGGTCGAAATGCGGCGGAGAAGAATAGGGACTACTCAAGTTCTCGCCGGGCGTATGACAACAAGGACTGGAGTACTAAAGTAAAGCAAAACCTGGAAGATGATGTCGAGGGTGGCAAGCAAAGCTTTGAGGAAGTGAAGGGAGCAGCGGCGGAGTACGCGCAGGAAACGACAGAGAACCTAAAAGACGCAGCGGGGAGTATAGCGGAGAAGGCAAAGGAGGGGACTTCTAAGGTGGCAGAGACTGCGGAGAGTGCGAAGAAGAAGGTAAACGAGTATGCAAATGGTGCAACGGAGAAGACAAAAGACTCAGCGGAGACTATAGCAGCCAAGGCCAAGAAGGAAACTAGCAAGGTGGGGGAGACCACAGAGAGTGGGAAGGACAGAGCTTACAATGCGGTGGAGAGTGGGGGGGAGACGGTGGCAGATAAGGTGAAGGAGGGGACGAGCAAGACGGAGTAGACGGTGAAGGGAGCGTGGGGGCGGCGAAGGAGACGGGGTAGAAGAATTTGAAGTTGTGCAAGTATGGATACATAAGCGTGGTGATATATAGCAGAATTGCAAAGTTAACATTTTGTAATTTGTATGATAAGAAGATATCTGATCAGTAGTCGGAAAAGCTATGATATTTTTGGTTAAACTTCTCCCATCCTCTACCAGCTGTTTATTAACAAACAAACAAACAAAAAAAGTCATGCCACTATGTAATAATAATAATAAGAGGAAGGCTTGTAATAATGATGCATATATTTCATTATAGAGATAGTACACGGATTCATGGATCATGAACTTAAGTTTTGATCATAACCAATATCAAATTTTCTTTTTCGGACAAAAACCAATATCCAAGTTTTTTTTTTTGGACAATCAATATCCAAGTTTTTGATGGTCATCTCACTCAACTGAAAATGATACTTAATTATATCAACCTTCTGTCAGTCTTCATTCAAAAATAGCATGTGTATTGCACTTTGCACATCACAAAAATGTTAAGGAATTATGAAATCATTTATTAAAAAACTGATACAATTCTCCTAGCAAACTTGTCCTCGCGCTATTCCAGGGAATAGTAATTAACTAGAGTAAAAGGACCAAACTAATGAGCTCTTTGAAGACCAAATGACAAGGAGCCTCTTACTTTGGTCCTCATCACTTATAAGAGCAATTTGGTAAATTAGCCAAGTTGTCCAACTGGCTCCAAGCCGAAATGTTATTTCACTGCTGATATGATTTACATTAGAAAAGAAACATGAATTACAAGACAAAAAATATTTTCCTTATATATATTTTATCTTTATCATGTCATTACAATGGCATTTGAAACACCCTACTACGTCTTGTCGTCCTTCATTATGTAATTATAATCCAAAAGACAATGCTCAAAACGATCGACTTCCGGGAGCGTCCCAAGGCCTTTATAGCAGTCGTCGAAGTCATCCTCCACCATCTTCACTATACTCCGTGAGGAGGACGCGGATGATGAGGCCCCTAATATCCCTGCCATAACTGGTTGAGTACTAGAGGTTTGGAATTGTCTAGTGACGTCGTTGTTGGAGTTATTACTAGCTTCCTCACTTTGTCTATATGAAGAATCATGATCCGTGAACAATGTCACCATGTTGCTGTTTGTTTCTACTAGCTGTTCCTTGTGTTGTTGTTGTAGTAGTACCGTTGAAGAACTCTCATCTTCTTCAGTTCGGGCTTCGTTGTAGGTATATGTGCTTGTTGCTTCGGCATGGGTTTTGTTGTTGTTATTGACGTTTGGGTTAGCATTCTTCTCTTGGTTGATGAGGTTGTCTTCGTTGGTGGTCTTGGTGTAGTTGCTAACGGCAGTGTTGGCAGCAATTGCGTGGCTGCTACTGCTGTTGCTAGCATCGTCTTTGGTAATAGTATAGTTTCGTTTTTGGTACGAGGAGGGCTTGGCAACATGTACTGGTCTTGGTGGAACCTTTCCGATGGAGATGTACTGTTTCCTCGCATGGAAAGAAACAAGCTTAATTAGTTAAGAATACAGCAAATTAAGAGAAGCTAGTAGTTTATGCAAGATTTATACATATGAAGACCATCCAAAGCAAACATTGACAGTTCAAATAAAGATATGGCTCCATATTTGATATGTTTATAACAGTCTGTTCGCAGGAGCGTGAGTTATTTTCAACTGTAGATACATGTGAGTCTCATAATGAATCTCATTAAATCACTGACGCGCTTAATTATGCGTAATTGTGCAAAGTATTCTCTTATTAATTTTGTGAAAGGGTGGCCCACTATAACTGAATTCTACACGCAAGTCATGCCTAAACACCCGTTTTAGTCTTAGATAAAGATGCTTTGGGCTGTCTTTTATCTGATGCATCTCCTGCAAATAGCTAATTTGAACCGTTTCTAAAACTCTCAGGGGGCTCAATTGCATGAGGCACGTGCATAGTCCTAGCTGTATATTAAATGATACTAATACATCATTTACTCTTATTAATCCCCCTTCACTCTAATCCAAAGGAAACCGTCAGCATAATTAAAAGGTGAAATGGTAACTTTATCACCAACTCACGATGCATGGAGCCTTAAACAAAACTCTATCTTTCTTATTTCTTGATTCAATTTTCAAAATCAAACTGTTTATCTGTAACAAAACTTTGAATCCAAGGAAGAAAAGAGAGTAGAACTCACGAGATTTTTGGATTCATCCTCGTAAAGATGAATTCTATCTCCCACCTCCACTCCACTTTGTCTAACAAAGTCTCCTGTTACATTGAAAAACCGATACATACCGGTCAGGGAAGAACTGAATATTTTTCCATGTTTGCAAAGAGAGAGGCCCAAATGGAAATTTCATTTTACCTGTATTTTCAAAAACATACATTCGGCTGTTGTTATTTGTCCAGTACCTGTATCCATTCAACAAGCAGAGAAAAGTGGCTTTAATAAAACTGACTAAAACTCTTTTGCCATATATGAGTTCACATTATCATCAATATATAAGGAGATAAAAGTTGCTTTCTTGTATTTCAAACCCCACTCTTGATTTGAAAGGGCATCTTTGATCATCAACTCAATGCCTTCCTTGTCGGAGAGGCTGGGAAGGTATTTTTCTGCCTCCTTCTGTGAATGAGGTAAAACAACAGATTACGATGACATCAGTGACTTCATGAAGAGAAACTTAATAAACAGCAAATTCTTTTTTAACTTAGAAAAAAGAATCATGGTGGCTTTTAACTTAGAAAAGAGAGAAAATTGAAGGAGTAAAGACTAAAGAGCTCATCACCTTAGGAAGGACAATCCTGCCCAAAGACCCAACGTCACTGTTCTTGAGCTCCTTTGTGAACAACAATCTCAGTTTCTGTCAAACAGAGATATATCAAGAAGAAAAAAAACAGAAAAACAATGTAAGAAAATATAAGATTTCAGAGACAAAGTGACAAACAAACCCACTGACCTTGTTATCCGGCGTACAGAACGAGTAGAGGTCTTGTTCGTTTTTCTGAGTATAAGAACCAGAAACAGATGTAACCCTCTTTCCTGCCATCCTCGAAGAAGCAGCCACAGCATGAGCAGCGTTTCTTCTTCTCAGAATGAGGATTCTTCTTTGGCGTGCCATCCTTCTCTCCTCCCTCGCAGCCCTGGCCGCATTAGCACTTGGGACTGCAGAGGGACACATGGGAGGAGGATATGGCCAATAAGGGTTTGGTGGTGGTGGTAGGTTCTGAACCGCTGGATAGTAATAGGACAAAGATGATGAACTATCCAGAGTTGAAAATGAAGAGGAAGAGCTGGTGGTTGTTGTTGAAGGAGTGAAAGGTGGGCGGAAGTCCTCCATTATCAAACACTGGAAGAGACAGAGAAGTTGGTCTTTGGGGGGTTGTGTTGGTGATAAAGAGTGGGGCTTAATTTCTGGCGGTGATGGGTTATGGTTGGGTTTGGTTGCTGGGTTTCTGTGTGGGATGTGTTTAAGTAGGCCATGGAGAAGCTGGGAGTTCTGATGAATGCCATTCAGAAGGGAACAAGTGTTAGCTGAAGAATGGGATAGAGCAAAGAGGGAGGGGGTGGGATTGGGTTTAGGGTTTGACCTATTATATAATGTGGACATGGTGGGTATTTTGCTATTTCCAGGGATGGTTTCCTCTCTTTGCAACAAGGTTGCAGATCAAACAAACACCTCCCCAGAAATGGCAAATGACCAAACCTAGAACTTTCTAGTTATGCTTTTTGTATAATCATAATTTTTTTTTTAATTTGGGTGGCCACATTGGGGGATCGTTTTACTAGATTATATTTTTTGGTTTATATAATGTTTGGGATGTGAGTAAACAAGGTTGTTTTAATGTTTGGAATGTGAGTAAAAAAGGGGCAGCATAACCTGATGAACTCAATGAGATATCTGCTTTCATTTTCGTCTTGATTGGAAGCACTCCATGGTTTGAAGCCATGTCTCGCTTCTTGCTTCTCATTTGTTCAACCACAAAGCATGAACCAAAGACGCATTTGAGTCCACCCTGCATCAAATAAAACAAGGGAAACGTTATCCAGTCAGAAACTTTTGCATTAATTTTATGTTTCAAAACTCTGAATCTAAACAAATAAATATGCAGTCGTTTCTTTATAATTGATGTGCCAAATTGAAAATCTAGCAACAAGCCGATATTTTCCAACAGAATACTACCATACATGTAAGTGACTAAGTGCATGTTATTGTTACCGTGGCCGTGGCCGTGAGTCTTGAGATACGAATAAACCAAAAACAAAAAATATTGTAAATTCTTGGTAAATTGTGGTGGTGTGTGATTAACCTTGGAATTTAAAGAGGTGATTACTACAGAAGGACTACCATCTTTGCTTTTGGACAAAACTGATCGAAAAGAATAAGAAACTTTGCTATGTGCTCAAGGCAGTCTTTAAAAAACTATGAGCACTAAATACAATCGCAGGTAGGAAAACAGGTTGCATACAGATTGACAAAAAAATCTATTAAGCTAAATACTAGATATAGGTTTAAGACGATTATGTTTAGGAAAAAAGCTGTGTACAGCTGCAAGAGCAAGATGAGTGTATCATGTGCCACTGTTCACATGATATACTCATCTTTGCTCCCATAGCCATATACTTTAAAACGATGATGCTTGGGAGAAATCCATAATCTCATGGCATGCATCGCTTCAAAGTTCAACTTAATCAGGCCTGCATCTCCAACAAAATTTTGACTTAGTTTTGCATGACAGAAATTGATTTTATCATTACGTACTGTGAAGCGAAGGCAAGCTTTAACTGTACGTATAAACTCTAATAAAATTGATAATCTTCCATTTAGAGAAAGATTCTGATATATTATCAAAAGGTAATAAAACACAACTTTAGACAGAATCTATAGACAATAATCTAAACAAATAAGGTAATCCAGACATCACAAAAGAGAAGCCGAAAATCCTAATAGAAGGCATGATAACTTGAGGCATTTATACACGATTTACACACGCATGCTGAACAAAAAAAATCATGTATCATAATATCAATGTCAAGATTAACAAATGAAGCAGAGTTTCTTAGTAGTGACAAGCATGATACTTGAAAGGAAAAACAACGCTATAAAATCATAATGCAGTACTGGTTCTTAGTACTTACAGCGTTCACCACAGAATGACTAGAAAAATTCTCCATCACAGTGAATATCTCATATATTCCTCACCACAGAGAAAACTTTAACTGCTTCTGGGAACTCTAGAAAGAAATGAAAACAAGATTTGATAGCAGAACAAGGAAGGAGAACTTGAACTGTGAATTGTGAAGATACCGGCCTTTAGGATAACATGGCGTTATATAAAGCGAGCCGACAAAATTGCATGCAACAAACCGGCCTAAGTGATTACACCTGCTTCCTCAGGCGGTTTAGTAGCTGTCGTCCATGCAGGATTATACTCAGACCTCTAAAACGTGAAAACACACTTCCTCGGAAAACACAAATAGGGTAATTGATTAGATAAATTTTATGGTTTATGTCTATTTTGGTTCATAATAATTTATTTCTGATTCTAGATATTTATCATTGTTGATGAATATGATTTCTAGTTTAATTTCTCTAAAGAGAAAAATATCTGGGCATGTAATTTTACCTATGCTAAATACTCAACAGAGCTAACAACCTGAGTAAATACTGAAGACGTTTATGACAAATAGCAGAACAGAAATTAGCAGTAAAAGGAGTAATTCAAGTTTGTTTTCAGAGTTGTATTCAAGTAAGCCAAGTACCAGTAGGGGTTTCCTTAGGTTTCAGACTATTTTTCAGAGATTAGGTCTTATAATGTAGTTCCGTAGAGCAGGAGAGAATAAAGAATAAAATGAACACCATCCTTAATGTTACAAGCTACGAGATATGATACTTCTGTAGTTCTGTAATTCATAACGTTCTCCTTTTCATAATAAAGCGGTAAGTTTCAAACAAATGGTCCATGATGCAGAACTAAATATGCTTTAAAGTTCATGAAAAGATATGTATGCCTCCTGCAATGAGTGACAATGTAGTTCATTACTAGACTCACCACCTATAAATCTTCCTCCTGCAGAGAGCAATGTGTTTTACAGAGCTTGAAGCAGTGTGAAGCTTTTGTTGGTCATCTTAATTTCTTGGAAATTTGACAGTGGTTGAACTGTTAGTCTACAATCTTTAATCACAGTAATATGACCATTTAAAAATTGTCATTAGCAGCTGATCAACTTTTTACTGAAAACTCGGTTCATATATAATGCAAAATCTCAAACAAAATGGTAAGGAATACTTCACAGATATAAGTTCCCTTTACTGTAACCAAGGTAGTGATTCTTATACATACATATGTAGGTTACTTGCAGGGTTTACATGAATGCTAAACAAAGTAAAGCACCAAGTTATATGAACAATTTGTAATGGTTTAAAGTTGCTTACAGATTTTTCAATTTTGGAATTGATGACACTAAAATCAGAACCAAGTAGTATTGCTCTTCAAATGTCTTCAACTAGAAGTAGCCTGTGCTTATACACTTCTTTAATTCAGTTATGCAACATTAACAAGCACACTTGTTTGTCATTTTAGACATCCAATGCCCCAATATAATATTGAACTGAAAGTCCTAGTTAGCGGCTTTAATTTTGCATGGCACAACGTTATTGAGATAAAGACCCATAATAAACCCAGTTGAGATGGGACTCATTTTCCCCAATTCAAATAACTAGGGATTAGAATCTGAAATTGTGAATTGGTGCAAAGAGAGTAACTGACCTCGCTAGAAATCAAAGTGGCAAGGAAGTGCAGGTGCAGCCCAGGGAATATTGGCCCCCGTCAACTTGAGGTTTTGTGTGGCTAAAACCGTCGGAGCAGTGCAACTGGCATGGACAAAGCTCCACCCTCTTCTAAACGTGACACCAAAATGAATCAAACGATTCTTTCTCTCCTTCCTAAGCAAGTGTACGTTTTAACTTCCTATCTAAATTCTCGTGTCAACAAGTTTCATTCAAACCATCAAAATTCTATTAATTTTTTTTTTCAAACTCTATCCTAAATTTTTTATTATATTGAAGGAAATCGAATCCTGACAAAAAATTTTAGGAAAGCCTAATCCTAACTTTATCAAAAAATTTGTTAAACAATGAAAATAAAATTGTACCACAAAAAAAATACTTTAAAGACCATGCATACCAATTTTCATAGACTAATTATAATTCCATAAACAATAAAATTTGGTTTATAATAGTAATTAGCATGCATGCATTGGTCAATGTTCAGACCATACCAAAACGTGTTTATATTCAGCTGGTTTGTTTCATAAATTATACTAATTTCTCCTTCTCAAAAAAAAAATTATACTAATTTCTCATCCCTATAAAATAACAAATGAATAAATTTTCCAAGAATGTTACTTTGTGAAGCAAACTAGACCTCTTTGTGATAACAAGGTTCCCATGTAGAAGTGTAGGCACATATAGATAACATCTCAACGCAAGAAATCTTTTCCGAGCTCCAATCTTTATTACTAAAGTCGAATTCCCTATTTTCTATTTGAATTTGACCAATTTTATATTCTTTCCATGCATTAAAAACAGACTGAAACTAGATATTGTTTTACAATTCTAATTGTCCAAAAAAAAAAATGTTGCCTAGTAACATTTGGTCTAATGATATAGTCTCATCTTTGTAATTGTGAGCTCTTGAGTTGGAATCACATGTGTACTATCAAAATGTTTCACAATTCTAACTCTTTATCTTGGGCTCGAGCCTGGGCTAGTACCATCGGACCTTTACACCTACATGGATATCTTTTAGATGAGCTTAGGAACTGATCTGGCCCATAAGTTGTTGTCCATGGACTGTACGGATCAAAACGAACAATTCTTTTTTGACTTTGTGAATATGAAAGAACATGTGTCACCACCTAAGCCCCCCAGCAATTGACCAGGACGCGTGTCAACCAACAACTCTGCCACCTTACTCTCCTGAAACTCGTTATAACATGGAACCCCTGAAATCGGTGATGAAGAAGAAGATAAACCAAAAGTATACCAAACACAGAGAAACCGAAAAAGAAACAGAGTGTGCAGTAAGTAACAATGGCAAGCCTTTCATTAGCGAAAAATCTCTTCTTCAACCTCTCAAAGTCGTTTCCTCAATCTCAAGTTTCACTCTCTCTCAGACCCAATCTCAAAATCTCCAGGGTCTGCTTCACCTCCTCCGCCTCCAAATTCTCCGAGGGTCAAAATGCGGCGGAGGAGAATAGGCATTCAGGGTCTCACAGGCCGTATGAGGACAAGGATTGGAGGGACAAGGAAAGAGGCTACGGGTCTGCTGACGTGAGCAGACACGCGAAAGAAACCATGGAAGAGGGACTCGATAAAAGCAAGCGGCAAGCGGAGGAAATGAAGGAGAAAGCGAAGGAGTCCACGCACGAAACCAAAGAGAAGACAAAGAGGGCGGCGGAGACCACGGCGGAGAAGGCCAAAGGGGGAACTTATGAGGCTGCAGAGACGGCGGAGAGTGCGAAGGGGAAGGCGAAGAAGTACGCTTATGGCGCGAAAGAGAAGACAAAAGACATGGCGGGGACTGTAGCGGAGAAAGCGAAAGAGGGGACTTACAAGGTGGAGGAGACGGCGGACAGTGCCAAAGAGAAGACGAAAGACATGGCGGGGACTGTAGTGGAAAAGGCGAAGGAGGCGGAGACGGTGGTGGATAAGGTGAAAGGGGGGACGAGCAAGGCGGCGGGGGCGGTGAAGGATACGGTGAAGGGCGCGTGGAAGGCAACTAAGGAGGCGGTGGTGGGGTCGGATGAGAAGGTGGGAGTGGAGGACACGTCGGATGATGAAGTTGCGGTGACGGATGCGGATGTTGGGGAGCGGAGGCGGCGTGCTGGGTATAAGAAGGCTGATGAGAAGAAAAATCCTTGATCAATACTTCATGTTTTGCAACGTATTCTCTGGCTATTTTTGTTTTAAATAGTTTAAGAAAAACTTTAAATAGTTGTAATTAATTAATAAATGAATGATGTTCGTCATGAGGCCGTGGTACGTACCTAGTTTTGCTTTTGTTCTTTTTCAATTTGTACTAGTTTTATGGAAAACAAGAAAAAGATTAATCTGCACGATTGTGAGATTTTTAATGTATACATATATATAGTTTGTGCCATATATTTCTAATTTCTTTCTAGGGAAGGCTAAGCTTTGGGTCACAAGTCCTACAGAGAGAGTTGTGGCATACTTAATTTCCCTTTTGTTTTTGCAACTCTTAAATGGGTGACAATGTGATTACGGGTACATTAGGTTAGTGAAGAATGGCATTAAGGAGTTGTAGGATCGAGTGCACTGCTACAGATTTTTAATTGTATTATTTTTTTGGGTTAATTTTATTTTACCACTTCAATTTTTACCCCTTAAATTATTTGTATTCATATACTTTTAATTTCATTACATGTAAAAAAAAAATAAAAAAAAATTGGCAGACTACTAATTTGTAGGTGTGTGTTAGACTAACGATTCTGAAGTGTATTAGGCAAATTTCGGATTTTCAATATTATCTATATTAATAAAGTTAAAATATGAATTGTGGTTAAATTTTTTAAAACTCAAAATTGGTTTTTAAAGTTAAAACAGTTAATAATAAAGTTAAAACAGTAAAATAGCATAATAATAAATATTAAGGTTAAAATAGTAAAATAGTATAATAATATATAAATTAATATGATGGTCCCACATTAATTGGCTTATTTTTTTTATTTATTATTTGATTTAAAAAATATTATAATAAAACAAGAAACAAGTAATGCGAAAAAATTAAATAATTAAAAATATTTTTTGCATGCACGAGCGCCGCCCTCTATATGTGCAAAACGCGTGTAGGAAGGGTATTTAAGATGTGAGCAGACAAATTTTGAAATTTTGGATTCATAACACTTATTATAGGTGTATGCTGTACCGCTAGCTAATTGATATCTGAAGGTTGATAGGACATTCACTTTGTAGGACACATGACGTCTTTTATGTTCAATGTTTTTTCAATTGTGTTTCAAAAATAGATTAAGATGAATACATAGTTATATAGAACCGAACCAAAACGAAACACTTTGCCCATTATGTTAAACTCTAACTCTAAGCTTTACGTACATTTGACTTCTTATCTTACAACTATAGGTTCTTCATCTTAACCACTTTATAAAGTTTGTGCATAATTCTTCTCAAATTTATTCATGAATGATATCTCATTTTTTTATGTGCAATTACTTATTAATACAAAACAATTTAATTCTTCTTTTGATGCAATGTATGAGTGTTCAAAAATATTTTAGGGGCTCAATAAAACCCAACGGCAGACTTTACAAGCATCGAAAATGTTTCTTTTTATTTTGTGAAAAAAAAAAAATTAGAAACACCTTTAGCGACGAACCATTCGTCTCTACAGGTTGTTCAAAATAATTTTTTTTTAAATTTGAATAAATGTAAAAAATATTTTTGGAGCTATTGAGTTTAATGAATTAAACAATAAAAAAGAATTTTAACAATATATTGGCCATCGAAAATTGAATTTTCGCTTGATTCGGTAAATTGTGCCAAATTAGGAAATAAAAATCCTTATTATAGCTCATGATTTCTTTGAAAAATAAAATCTTTAAAATTCTCGAGACCAATTTGCCCGGGTGTCTATAAGTATTTCAGGGGCATAATGAAACCCAACCTGTAGGTTCGTCGCTACAGGTTATTAAAAATAATATTTTTTTAAAAAATTGAACAAAAATAAAAAAAATTAGTTATTAGGGCTCTTGTACTTTATGATTAAAAAATTGAGAAGAGCTTTGGCAACACACATTGGCCATCAAAATCGAGTTTTTGCTCAGTTTGGGTGAATTGTGCCAAATTGAAGAAAACTTGCTTATTATAGGGAATGATCTCCTTGAAAAATGAAATATTTAAAATTTTCAATACCGGTTTGCACGATTATCCAGAAGTATTTTAGTAGCTCAATAAAACCTAACACGAGTCTTTACGAGTACCGGAAGTAGTTCTTTTTATTTCGTAAATAAAAAAACAGAGTTAAAAACACTTGTAGCGACGAAAAATAAATTGAGATGAATACGTAATTATATTGCACCGAAACGAAACACTTTGTGCATTACGCTAAACTCTATATCTAAGCTTTACATACATTTTTTGTCGTATCTTACAACCATAGGTTCTTCATCTTAACCACTTTATAAGGTTTGTGCATAATTCTTCTCAAATTTATTCATGAATGATATCTCATTTTTTTATGTGCAATTACTTATTAATACAAAACAATTTAATTCTTCTTTTGATGCAATGTACGAGTGTCCAAAAGTATTTTAGGGGCTCAATAAAGCCCAACGGGAGACTTTACAAGCATCGAAAATGCTTCTTTTTATTTTGTGAAATAAAAAAAAATTAGAAATACCATTAGCGACGAACCATTCGTCGCTACAGGTTGTTCAAAATAATTTTTTTTTTATTAAATGTAAAAATATTGAGTTTAATGAATTAAACAATACAAAAGAACTTTAACAATATATTAGCCAAATTGAGATGAATATGTAGTTATATTGCACCGAAACGAAACACTTTGCCCATTATGCTAAACTCTATATCTAAGCTTTACGTACATTTGATGTCGTATCTTACAACCATAGGTTCTTCATCTTAACCACTTTATAAGGTTTGTGCATAATTCTTCTCAAATTTATTTATGAATGATATCTCATTTTTTTATGTGCAATTACTTATTAATACAAAACAATTTAATTCTTCTTTTGATGCAATGTACGAGTGTCTAAAAGTATTTTAGGGGCTCAATAAAGCCTAACGGGAGACTTTACAAGCATCGAAAATGCATCTTTTTATTTTGTGAAATAACAAAAAATTAGAAACACCTTTACTGACGAACCATTCGTCGCTACAGGTTGTTCAAAATATTATTTTTTTAATAAATGTAAAAATATTGAGTTTAATGAATTAAACAATACAAAAGAACTTTAACAATATATTGGCCAAATTGAGATGAATATGTAGTAAGTAGTTATATTGCACCGAAATGAAACACTTTGTGCATTATGCTAAACTCTATATCTAAGCTTTACATACATTTGTTGTCATATCTTACAACCATAGGTTCTTCATCTTAATCACTTTATAAGGTTTGTGCATAATTCTTCTCAAATTTATTTATGAATGATATCTCATTTTTTTATGTGCAATTACTTATTAATACAAAATAATTTAATTCTTCTTTTGATGCAATGTCTGAGTGTCCAAAAGTATTTTAGGAGCTCAATAAAACCCAACGGGAGACTTTGCAAGCATCGAAAATGCTTCTTTTCATTTTGTGAAATAAAAAAAAAAATTAGAAACACCTTTAGCGACGAACCATTCGTCGCTACAGGTTGTTCAAAATAATTTTTTTAAAAAATTTGAATAAATGTAAAAAATGTTATTTTTGGAGCTATTGAGTTTAATGAATTAAACAATACAAAAGAACTTTAACAATATATTGGCCATCGAAAATTGCATTTTCGCTTGATTCGGTAAATTGTGCCAAATTGGGAAAAAAAATCCTTATTATAGCTCATGATTTCTTTGAAAAATAAAATCTTTAAAATTCTCGAGAGCAATTTTCCCGGGTGTCTATAAGTCTTTTAGGGGCATAATGAAACCCAACTTGAGTCTTTACGAACACCGGAAGTGCTTCTTTTTTATTTCGCCAAATTAAAATAAAAAAGTTAACACATGTACGTAGGTTCATCGCTACAGGTTATTAAAAATATTTTTTTTTAAAAAAAATTGAACAAAAATAAAAAAAATTAGTTATTAGGGCTCTTGTACTTTATGATTAAACAATTGAGAGGAGCTTTGGCAACACACATTGGCCATCAAAATCGAGTTTTCGCTCAGTTTAGGTGAATTGTGCCAAATTGAAGAAAAATTGCTTATTATAGGGAATGATCTCCTTGAAAAATGAAATATTCCCCAAGACCGGTTTGCACGATTATCCAAAAGTATTTTAGTAGTGTTTCAGGATATCATTATTGTGTGCCTTGTCAAACTAGGACTTAGAATAGGTTTATCCTTCTAGAGTATGGATTGTATTAGTATATGTTTCCTATATCGATACAGATTGTATATTGTACTCCTCTATATATAGAGGCCTTTATTCATTAATGAAATACATCTTATTCTCTGCTCATTCTCTATTGTTATTTACGTTTCCCTTAAACAAGTAGCTCAATAAAACCTAACGCGAGTCTTTACGAGTACCGGAAGTAGTTCTTTTTATTTCGTAAATAAAAAAAGAGAGTTAAAAACACTTGTAGCGACGAAAAATAAAGTGAGATGAATACGTAATTATATTGCACCGAAACGAAATACTTTGTGCATTACGCTAAACTCTATATCTAAGCTTTACATACATTTGTTGTCGTATCTTACAATCATAGGTTCTTCATCTTAACCACTTTATAAGGTTTGTGCATAATTCTTCTCAAATTTATTCATGAATGATATCTCATTTTTTTATGTGCAATTACTTATTAATACAAAACAATTTAATTCTTCTTTTGATGCAATGTACGAGTGTCCAAAAGTATTTTAGGGGCTCAATAAAGCCCAACGGGAGACTTTACAAGCATCGAAAATGCTTCATTTTATTTTGTGAAATAAAAAAAAATTAGAAACACCTTTAGCGACGAACCATCTGTCGCTACAAGTTGTTCAAAATAAAATATTTTTTTAAATAATGTAAAAATATTGAGTTTAATGAATTAAACAATACAAAAGAACTTTAACAATATATTGGCCAAATTGAGATGAATATGTAGTTATATTGCACCGAAACGAAACACTTTGCCCATTATGCTAAACTCTATATCTAAGCTTTACGTACATTTGTTGTCGTATCTTACAACCATAGGTTTTTCATCTTAACCACTTTATAAGGTTTGTGCATAATTCTTCTCAAATTTATTTATGAATGATATCTCATTTTTTTATGTGCAATTACTTATTAATACAAAACAATTTAATTCTTCTTTTGATGCAATGTATGAGTGTCCAAAAATATTTTAGGGGCTCAATAAAACCCAACGGCAGACTTTACAAGCATCGAAAATGCTTCTTTTTATTTTGTGAAATAAAAAAAAATTAGAAACACCTTTAGCGACGAACCATTCGTCGCTACAGGTTGTTCAAAATATTTTTTTTTTAAATTTGAATAAATGTAAAAATATTGAGTTTAATGAATTAAACAATACAAAAGAACTTTAACAATATATTGGCCATCGAAAATTGAATTTTCGCTTGATTCGGTAAATTGTGCCAAATTGAGAAAAAATCCTTATTATAGCTCATGATTTCTTTGAAAAATAAAATCTTTAAAATTCTCGAGACCAATTTGTCCGGGTGTCTATAAGTATTTTAGGGGTTTAATGAAACCCAACTAGAGTCTTTACGAGCACCGGAAGTGTTTCTTTTTTATTTCGTCAAATTAAAATAAAAAAGTTAACACATGTAGGTTCGTCGCTACAAGTTATTAAAAATAATATTTTAAAAAAAAATTGAACAAAAATAAAAAAAAATTAGTTATTAAGTCTCTTGTACTCTATAATTAAACAATTGAGAGGAGGTTTGGCAACACACATTGGCTATCAAAATCGAGTTTTCGCTTAGTTTGGGTGAATTGTGCCAAATTGAGGAAAACTTGCTTATTATAGGGAATGATTTTCTTGAAAAATGAAATACTTGAAATTCTCAAGACCGGTTTGCACGATTATCCAGAAGTATTTTAGTAACTCAATAAAACCTAATGTGAGTCTTTACGAGTACCGGAAGTAGTTCTTTTTATTTCGTAAATAAAAAAAAGAAAGTTAAAAACACTTGTAGCGACGAAAATAAATTGAGATGAATACGTAGTTATATTGCACCGAAACGAAACACTTTGTGCATTACGCGAAACTCTATATCTAAGCTTTACATATATTTGTTGTCGTATCTTACAACCATAGATTCTTTATCTTAACCACTTTAAAAGGTTTGTGCATAATTCTTCTCAAATTTATTCATGAATGATATTTCATTTTTTATGTGCAATTACTTATTAATACAATACAATTTAATTCTGATTTGATGCAATCCAAGAAGATATTGCATGCCATAAATACACAGAAAGGCTAAGCTAGCATTTGCCCAGAGAGTGGAGGGTGTAAAGGGAGCAGTTGTAACCCCTAAACGGACGCCAGCGTCACCACCTCTGCTAACTCCGCTTCTTCGTTTACGCGGGTGGTCAGCACGTGCCACTCTCGTGCTAGTCAAACATAATCCAATAGACCTTTCACACAGTCGAACTCAATCTTGTTAAGCTTAGCTTAGCGAATGGCAAATGGGAATCTTGTCGGCAGTCAGCACCCACTTCACTAGCTTCAATTGTCCAAATTGCCACTCTTAGAAATTAGTAATTTGTGGCAATACCTCTTCCTTAACTAAAAATTAAATTTAAATCTAGCTAGTTTAATTTGAGTGACAACCAATTAAAGCCACAAATATTCCTTTAACTTTCCTCTTTGGATGTCAACATAAATTTCACACTGTTGTTGGATAAAATTGGGTTGCTTTATATATACCCAAAGAAATATTTTATATGCTACAAGGCGAGCAGTACTGCCGGTTGTTTTTCTGAGACGAGAATAATCTACATCAGTATGTAGTAGTATTATTTCTCTATTTTCAAGCAGTGCGCGAACACTATGTAATCGATCAACCAGTTAGACAACTTATGGTTGGTTTAGCCTTAGGCTTTCTTATTAACCATTTTTTGTTAATTATTGCTCCTGCTATTGTTTAGGATGCCCCTCAAAATGATTGTAATCGTGATTACATTTACTATATATATTTATCTTTCCTTCAAAAAAAAAATTATACGCTAAACTCACTTTTTTTACTTTGTTGTACAACATTCTATTTTAAAAATATATCATTATTTCAATAAACAAGTCAATTAGCGTTTGTCTAGTGGTTAGACATTTTTCTCGAACAAAATTTTAATAGTGGTGCCTTCCCATTTCATCATTAATATAAAATTTATAAAAATAAAAATAAGATGAAATCAAACTTTAGTAAATATAGTTGTCCCTACTTACAAATGACGCTTTTATTCATAATGATGATCACATTTATTAAAACTTCGTCATAAAATAAAAATAAACACACCCTATTTTTCATGGAGCATGTCGCACATTATAGAATCATGATTGTAACGTTTATGTTCTTTCCGTACATGAATGTTTTCGCTACAAGACAATATAAACTCTGATTCGCCAAATGTTATAAGTAGCATAGATTTGTTACTAAAAGTGTATTACAGTGGGTGATAAATGAAATCAACTAAATTACGTAGACTAAATTATTGTAGATATTAAATAGGCACCGAGTCTAACTAAGGAAAAGAACGTACGCCTTTTTATTCATTTAGTGTAGCAGTATAAGTAAAAAATCACATGAAAATCTTCCCAAGATAAACTTCGACTCACCCAATCCCTGTCCCATAAAGAAACAGAATCGAGTTAGAACTTGCAAAAAGTGACTACCATTTCCATGTTGTTCTGATGAAGGGGGACAGAATTGTCTTTCAAGCAAATTTATGTTATGGACTTGTATGGCTTAAATGATGTCAGCGAAAAAACGAAACCCAACTGAAACACACACTTACAAAAGAAGGAAAACAAAAAAAAGTGAATAGAAGACTCAGGAATATGAATGTAGAGAAAGAGCTAGACATAAGTGTTGAGGTCTGACACAGATAAAACCCCATAGACGACGACCGACATAGCCATGCTTGCTCAGCTCTGACCCGCCGCCTCTGCTCTCTTATTCATCTTGGTCCATCCTCTAAAGTCTAAATCCAATAGCTAAGCTATATCTATATCTCTCTCTCTCTCTCTCTCTCTCTGATTTTCCATGTGTTTGATATTTGTTCTGAATGAAAAGTCCGGCTTAGTCCTTGACGACTACTGTTATCTCTGGTGAAGTCTGAATTATGAAATGGACTGGGAGGTTTTTCATGAGCTGGGTTTTTGACAGATGGGATTGACCCTAATTAAACACACAGCCATATCCGATCGCCATAATTATTAACCGTGTTTTGATTACCTCTGGTTTTGTTAATTTTCCTCCCACAGATTAACAAAGACGGGCCTTTTTATCTCTCTGTTTTCTGGGTTTTGTGCACAACTCAACCCCCTCTGTCAAAAAGCAAGGTCAATCGGATTCTGATCTCTCACTCTCTGACACCTTATTTGCTCCAGAGACAAGACCGGGATAGATTGGAAAATATCTATTTGGATACTGCTTAATCTCTGAGGAGATATTGTCATCCTTTCTGATCCTAGCAGAGGGTTTCATATTAATGCCGGGTTAATGAGTACTGGATCGTACGGCCCCCCGGTTTTTTTGTGGTGGTGTGGGGTAGGTGGAAGGGAAAGAGAAAGAGAGTGTGTTCATATATGAACAAGATTAGAGTCTTGGTATAACGATCATACTATCATAATCGCCCTTTGTTTTGCAGTACACTGGGTTTTGGTTGTTTTTGTAGTAGAGATTCTCAAGGCCCAGTGAGAGACACGTTGAAGGTGTTGAGTAGAGCGTAAGCCAGAAACGCTCAGGTTGCCTCCGCCTTATAACCTCCTGCATGCCAAGGCATCCAACCCAACCCAACCCAACATCAAATTCAATTCAGAGTAGGTAAATTAATATGCAAGAAGAGGGAGACCGGAAGCAGGTGAATCCCCAACAGCAGCACCATGAGCCTCAGAAGTGTCCGAGGTGCGACTCGCTCAACACCAAGTTCTGTTACTACAACAACTACAGCCTGTCCCAGCCGCGCTACTTCTGCAAGGCCTGCAGGAGGTACTGGACCCAGGGTGGGACCCTCCGGAACGTCCCCGTAGGCGGTGGCTGCCGGAAAGGCAAGCGTGCCAAGACCATGTCCTCCTCCTCCTCCTCGTCAGCCAACTCCTCTCGCTCGGTCGTTCAGCCGCAGGATCACCAGAGGTCAGTGATGATGTCAACCGGGCCAGCTGCTCTAAGCTCTCTAGCTGGTTCCCAGTACTATCCTGGTGGTACTGGGTATTTGACATCTTTGCCCTTTTCTCAATCTCTCAATCACCTTGGGGGTAGCAGTGATCATTTGGGATCAGGGACTTCCTCAAATTTGAGCCTTCTGCAGGGCTTCAATGCCATCTCTTCCTTTGGACAGCAGCGTCAGATGCAAGCCCAGTTTTATCAAATGGGAAATAAGAACATGGAGCCTCCTCCTCCTCTGTACCCATCTGAGGATCATCAAGGCCTGTTGATGCAATCGACAAGGCCAACTGGTTCTATGACTGATTGGCCTGCTGAGAGCTTCATCAACAAGTCTCATGCTTCTGCTGCTGCAGCCTCAACTGGTCAAAGCGCTATGTGGAGCACTACCATGGGCAACAACACTAGCACCACCAGCGGTGCAGGCCCTTCAGCGCAGTGGCCTGATGACCTTGCCGGATCCTATGCCGCCGGCCCTCCTCAGTGATGCTTTTCCGGCATATATGCAATAGTCGGTTTTTTTGTCTCGCTTTACTTTGTATACAACAGATGAAACTCCTATTCAGTTTCATCAGGTTTATGTACTAAATTGGTTTTACTAGGTGGTTATAATTAATTTAAAGTATGGGTCTTGGTTTTTCTTCGTGGAGCATAGACTATAGAGAGAACTTGGTCATGTGGGTAGTGATGATTGTAACCGGAAAGAGATTATAGCGGTCATAATTATCACATATGTTGTAAGCAAAAAAAAAAAAGGTACCATATATATGCTATAGCCTTTTAATTTATATATGATCAAAATTTGATGAGCTAACTTAATCTGTATTATTTGAATAACTCAAAGTGATCAATGGCTTGTGGTTGGTTCGTTAGGGGTTTATGATGAGCTATTGTGCTTCTAGTAGATCACAAAGCTGTGTGCAGGTTTTTTTTTTGAAGTACTTAAAGTAGATCACAAAACGATCCTCAAAACTGGAATAATTAAAGACAATCACACAAGGGGACATCATGCCAAAACCCTAATCTTCAGAGTACACAATAATCTTTTTCATAAATATATTCTGAGATTCAATTAGGCCCTTCCTCTAGTCACGAATGAACATAATTGACGATTCTAAAATGTGCAATGATATTAGCTTCTCTTGGAGCAAATGCAATCACAAAGGCCGGCCTACTAGATGAAGCCTTTATAGAACATCCAGTAGAAGATCGATATGTATGGGTTAGGTAATTTTTGTGCATGTGGTGGGTGACTGGGTTTCAAATGCTTTTAATGCAATATCACTTGAAACTCACAGTTCCAGATTTGCTTTATCAGCGATTGGCTTTTATTTTTATTACCAATATGGCTGCAAAAGTAGGCATAGCTACTGGTATAGTCTTGTAGACAGACATTATATATAATGGAAGGTAGAAGAAGAGAAAAGCCTGCATGTCTGTAATTTCTGAACCCATTGATAGGATGACTCTTACTCTGCAAGGTCTGCTAGTTATTAATTAATATTAATTAGCAATTAATTATTGTATAAGCATATCTATTAGTGGATAGGATCAGAGGACGTGTGCGATATAGACTCTGGTTTCCGAGTGAAGCTAGCAAATCTTTGGTCTGCCATAGAGAGATCTCTGTCGCATACAAGAAGCCTAAAAAAAAAGATAAAAATCTTAGGTGGGATTTCTTTCAATTTCTAGTTAAAACAATTTTTTTCTTGTTTAAGCTGTTAATTAACAAAATTTGTGGACTTTTAGCCAAAAAAATAAAATTATGGACTATATTTTGATAGGTCAATGTGGAATGAATACTTTGTGAATTGAAGAGTTAATTGGTTAATATCAACCACTAAGATCCTAGGTGCATCAATTATTATGAATTTATGATTGTAAAATTGCTACCTTTTGTTACTGTTAGATATATAGGATTTAGTGGCACTATATAATTATGAATAATGGTGTGGTACCGGTTGTTATAATTCTTTTGTTCAAAAACAATCACCTATGTTGAAATCCCTGAATACATTAGACTTGGCCTGCCCCAACTGCACACAGTAGGGAATTAGTTCAAAAATCTAGTCCCCACTGCTCATATCCTAATACTCTATCGATCAATTAATTGAATGATTAATTACAATAATATATATATATAGTACCATACCACCATATATGAGGGCTCCATGGATCTTTGGTTGGTTGTGCCTCAGGACTCAGGAGATCCGAGTTCGATGTTTACTTCTTCAGGTATTTGATTCCAGCTTAAGTATTATGATTTATGAATCATTGTGCCCTACGTTTGTGGGGAACCTTCCGGCCTCCATTCTTTTGCAAATCTTCCAAGGATGAAAGCTCAAAGCTAGCTCTTAGTGACATGGAGGAACAATCCAGTGTCTAGCTTTAGCACCACATCTACTTAAATTTACACGATTTTGATGGATGAAGCCGGTTGTTTCTTATATATCCTTTCTATAATATCGGAGCATGCACAAGTGGTAGACCCACTTCGTCAGAAAAGACCCAGCAGAAGGTGGACTTTCCATCAATTTAACATCCCATCGATGTGGGACTCAAGGCACCATCATTTGGTCAGCTTGCATGTTCCAGAGTTTTTTTGGACTTACCCACTTAGCCTTAACTATCATCTTTTAGTACGATTACACCCAAGTTGATGAAATCGGGCAATGATTCTGAGAATTTGGATTATCGATCAGTTTATCACAGTACGAAATAGGTTCACATTGGTAGTCGGCTTAGAATGGAAATGACTCTTATTCTTTTCATTCTCTTTTTAGATTAATAAAATTACCATTACGTTGTTAATTACTTAGTAAACCTTAAAAAATAATACGTACTGTAGTTTTTGTTGTGTGAAGGGGACCAAAATGTAAGATAAGACTCGCGAGAAAGGGGAAAAAAGGGTTTTGCTTTGGAGTGGTTTGACGCCATAATCAAAGATTCAAAGCAAAGACCAATATATTTTCGAAGATTGCGGGGTAACTTGTGTGAAGGAACTGTATGAGTCATCACCGGACCTATTCTAATTATTAATGGAGGGTTCTCACAACTGCTCATGTTCAATTATGTCTGGACCTATTTACCTCTAGTATTGGTCTACTCGTCATCTTCTTGTTGGCTCCTTCATGTAGCTGTCGTAAGGCTTCTAACTGAATGTTTACAAATTCATAATGTATTTGGTAGAGAATTAAGAACAGAAATTAATCAATCTGGATATAAAGATTACTTGGACAAGCTTCTTGTACGTGTTTCTTTCATAGTTTTATGTATATATATATATTATTGGTTTGAACTTCATATATTTTTTATAATTAATTTCATACAATAGTCTGTTTATTTGAATGAACTTCAATCCCATTTTTATGGTCATGTCAATAAAGTGGAAATAGGATTACTTCGATCTTCAATGATCTTGTGCTATTATAATGTGTGACCGGCCATAAAGGTTGAAAAAACAATGGTGGTGAAGTTGAACTATTCAGAGGTCAAAATGAAAGAGCCAAATTTGTGAGAGATAAAAATAAATGAAGCATGCTATGAACTAAGATTGACTAATACAACAAAGTTAATTATTATTAGACATTTTTTTAACTTTAGGAAATGTCCTAAATATATGAAGCATGCTTGACATTCCTTTCCAGTGACGATGTCTGATAAATGTTCTATCTATCTGTTCTATAATTTCTTCATTATGAAAATATAAATAATCTTATTACTGCCTGAAAGAGATGAAAATATAAATGAAATACGTAAAAGAAACGCACACCATGATCGAGCAGCGAACAGTACGTGGAGAATAAGTGAGAGTTAACTTGAACAGCAGCCCACTGCAGCCCACTGGACTAAAGAGCCCCATACTTTATATCTAGTAGGGTCAATAATTTCTTGCAGAGGTAGAGACCATGTATATAACTCATTCCAGTGAATTAGCTTTCTACTAGCACGTAGTCACGTACAGCTTCTAGCTTCATTAGAACCCTAAATATTAACAAGGCCGGCTCATAGCTCGGCTTCATGCAGAACTAGACCTCTGTGCAAAGTCGATCATTAAGCTACTCACCGGCCACCATTATTGTTCCTGAGGTGCTCTTGTACCTCCTTAATTGGCTCCTTCCTTGTATGGAAGCTATTTGGAAAAGCATGCATGCTGACCAAGAACCTACTATTTTTTTTTCGAATACAAACCTTCCTACTCTTTATAATCATACCATTTATGTTTTTCATTTCTAGAATTTAGTCTTTATGTGATGATGATCTATCTACATGCACGAACAATAACACCTAGCTACATGTACTCTTTATTTCTAAAACTATATTTTTTTGGTTTTAGGCTCTTTTTTAGGAAGATGTTTATTTAAGCTCTGTTGGTCTTTTCCGAATTCCGACATTACTTAATTTATACGTCTACACTACTGTTATAGTGTATATTCATTTGTGAATCTTACACTTATTCTACAACGCCGCTACATGATCACTAGTTGAATTCACACTTGTTAACGTACTTGTAGATTTTAATTCACTCTGTATATATGGTAATGAAAATGAACTCACACACCATGGAGGAACCCAACCGGACCGTGTTGGAAATTTAATTTGTATGGCCGAAAAATGAAATAGTAATAATATTTGGGGAGATGGGACGAGATGAATTAAATTAAGAGGGGCTGTGCTATAGTGGGAATAATTGTTTGTTATCAAATTGACTAGTCCGACATGTAAACTAACCTATCCCTCCGAACTATAAATCAGGTGATGAAAAAAAGGTAAAGACCCACACCGGAAAAAAGACTCGTAAGACTTAAAGTTCCCGACCGGTCAATTCTGAAGTATATACGAAGGTAATTAAGTCAAATTTCTAAAATCTAGCTAGTACTTATGCTGCAAGCCTGCAAGGATTTAACCAAGAACTCTTGCTAGCTAGGCTAATTAATCAAAGCCACAGTTTAGAGTCAACTCAAGCTGCATAACATTATTCCATCTTAATGTTATCCTCATCAGACTTTTGAAGTCACATATATTACATTGAAGGGTTTATATATCTATCTATCAACTAATGATACCTAGCTAGAGATGAACTATATCCATTTTATGAAGGAAAAGGAACAACTAAAGAGTAATTAATATCCCCTAGTACGTGAATATTAACTTAATAAAGACATGCATGAAATCTAAGAGAATATCTCTCTTATCTTAATCGATCTCCTCCCTTTCTCTCTCCCTCTCACATAGAGACAGAGATATGCTTGTCTAGTAGAAATTAATTTCTAGCTAGCATATACTGTTATCCAAGAATCTCCACTCGATCACATTGTCTAGAGAATATATAAACAGTAACTATAATCCAAGCACAAACTAACGTACGTACCTTCAAATCCATATAGTTGTCTTGGGAAAATGAAAACTATGGTTGCGACTACTCAAACAAAGTAGAATATGTGTCTCACTTTTCTTGAGGTTCACATTACTTTCACTACAATCTCAATTAATTGGTGTAGAGCAACATTCTTCTATACGTACGTAGATATATGTTTAGTTTTCAACTTTCAATTAATGTGAATGGTTAGAAAATATCAACATTCTTCGATCCCAAATCCAAACCACTACTCCTTAATTAATTACCAATAAAATCAAATCAAACTACAGATTAATTAAGGAAAGTTAATTAATTAAAACAACATGAATATAAATTAAGAAAAGCAACACACATATATTAATTAACCACATTGCAACAACAAAGTCTCCTTCTCTTCTATACCGTTGTATCCAATTAACCCCCATTTTCCTCACTAAACCATCCCCCCAAGAAGAAAAAAACAAATAAAAAAATTATTAGTTTCTTCAAAGCCACAGCTAGTAAACCCACCACCAAGTCTATACCACCCCCCAACCTAATCACAAATACATGAGAAGGAAACAATGTCATGCATATATATACACATTGACCTTAAATAAACACCAACTTACACTATAGCATGAAGATGACGATGACGATAGTTTGATACTTGATCGTGAGGCAAATGTAGTGAGAGTGAGAGAGAGACAGAAAGAGACGAAGAAGATCCGAGGTTCCTCTCAGCGCAATTTTGGGGCTTCGATCTGATCAACCTTCATTACTAAAACAAGAGGCTGATGATCCATAATCTTCAATTGCTGCTGACATGATCACTCCGATCCACCCACCCTTGATATTCCTTTCTTCTTTTTGTTTTTCTTTTTTCTTTTTTCTTTGAAACAACACACCAACTAAAAGACCTAAAAACCTAAGAATAAGGAACCAAAATGACTTCAACCAAAAAGAAGGGAAACTAATTCAAACTGGGAAAAAAAAAATTAGATCAGAGAAGAGACCGACGACCCAAGACTTGCCGGATCATGCCAATTATTCGCCCCAAGATTCGACGAGCCCCAGTAGAGAGTAGGATCCGATGAGAGCCCCATTTGCTCCGTACTGGTCTGGTGATTAGTACTCCATTCCACCCTGTTCTGTCCACCATCTTCTACTTTCACTCCTTTCACCGCCTCGCTGCCAGCTGCTGCTATCTGAAGATCTTCAAAGGGCAGCAAGGTCTGGAAATACTGATTGTTGTTACCTCTCACATCTTTAAACCCACCGTTGATGAACTTGGAAGCGAGCACAGAAGCCATAGTTGGAGCTGTGGTATAAGATGTGGAATTAAAAATGGAATGGTTGGAAGAATGAAGCGAATTAGCGGCCACAAGATCTTGGATTTGCTTGCTGGTCGCCGCCGGATTAAACCTTTGATCACCAAACCCTAATCCCAGAGCACTGAACTGATCAAAACCCGAAGCAGTAAATTGATTAAGCCCCATGTGATCAGATGGGTTACTACCTAACCCATAAAACAGCGGATTCATATGATGGTTCGAGTTCGTGGCCAAGTCGATCTGATGATGATTCTGTTGTTGTGTGTTGGTGTTCGGGTTTGAGTTACCACTATTCGGAGCCGAAGAAGCAGAAGAAGAAGCTCCATTTTCTACGACGGAGGTGGAGCTAGGTCTTTTCACGCGCTTGTTCTTTCTACACCCGCCGCCCACCGGAACATTTCTAAGCGTACCCCCCCTGGTCCAGTAGCGCTTGCAGGCCTTGCAGAAGTGCCTGGGCTGAGACAAGCTGTAGTTGTTGTAGTAACAGAACTTGGTGTTTGACGAATCGCATCGAGGACACTTGAGTGCTTGTTGTTGCTGCTGAAGTTGCTCTTGACCTGGCTTCTCCATCAATCTAGAGGCTCCTACCGCCGCTGTCGAACCCATCACGCCCTTGTGGTTCTGGTCATCATCGTCGTCGATCTAATTGGAATCGAACAAGGAAAATGCAAAACAAAAAGGGAAAGGAAAGGAAAAAGAGGGTTAAGGCGGTGTGCTAGGGTAAAAATAACAACACAGAGCAAATATTCCGAGTCCAAGAGCTAAGCAACAAAAAAATGTGTCATGTATGTTTTGTCAAATAATTTGAGAGAGAAATAAAGAGAGTCAGAGAGAGAGAGAGAGAGAGAGAGAGAGAGAGAGAGGTAGTGAACCTGTGGCCAATCGTTAGTAGTTGAAGAGATGAGTACCATCTTCTGTTGATCCATTAACATTTTCTTCAAGGGAATATCGTTTGAAACAAAGAGATAGAGGACAAAGAGCAGGTGGCGACGTGAGTCTTTGTTTGCTTGACTATGAGAGCATTCGATCAGAATTGAATGAATAAAATGTGGTGGTGTGATTATATGAGAAGGTTGAATTTATTATAAGCAAGTGATTAGCTTAATTATTATAGCTTTGAATCCAAATTCACGTGATGGGTTCTGGACCAATTTGGATTTTAAATTGTGGGAAAGAATATATTGGCGACATTCGAAATCCAAGAGCGGACAGGGAGGTAATGTGGGCAATAGAGATGAATCTTTGGGAGGTTCGAGAACGAAAAAGAATTGAGCAAGCAAATGAAGTATTTTACAATATTCGAGAGACTATGAGATTAAGATTAGACTACACATTGTTCTACGTATAAAACATTCCTTTGCAATTTGCATAGAGATAGAGAATGAATAAGTGAAGGGAATCCCTAGAGGCTAGAGGCTAGAGGGAGAGTCCCAATAATCGATGCAGTCTAAGCTTAATAGCAAATCCCACTTCCTCTTTTTTGTTTTCTTTTAAGTTGTTTATTCATGACCATGTTGTGTGGCTGTGCCACCAAATTTAAATTATTAATTGTATGCTACCCTATTGTTGTTTCGACTGCATACCCCTTCTATTGTATCAAAATGTAGAAAATGGATACGTGACATGTTGTGCATACTTAATTAGACCTATATATACAGGTAGTTCTTTAATGTAACCAGTTAAAGCTTAATATAAATGTGCATATATACTATTTATAGGTCTTGTCTTTAGCTTAGATATAAGTGGTCAATAATTTATACATCATAGTCTTAAATTAGATGACTTATGGAGGCAGCGAAATAGGTCTAATTACTAGTAGGTTATAAAGCACAACGTATATAGGAGGGAACTATTCATTTGAAACGGGGGAAGTGAATGGTTAAAATTTCAAGAGAACAAGACAAGAGGGAGGAGGGCACCAACAACATGTGGCGGTCAACACCTCAGACTCAAATTACAAAGAATCATGCAGCTGCTGCTGCAAAGCAAAGACTAAAGACCACCACGCTTGATCCTCGAGGGCTATTCTCCTGCAGAAAAAAATTGCAGAGACTTCAAAAAAAGAAAAACAAACAGAAAAGAAAAGAGAAAAACCGTTATGTTAATCAGTTACACAGTCTTAGAGAAAGAAAGAGAGAGACTGAATTGGAACAGAAGCATGTGGTGGGCAGCTCATCGATGAGGTCCTTAAAGGGAAAAAGGGGTTTGAAAATTTAAAGTAAGTAGTAGTAAAGCAAGCATGGTTGGGGGAACAAATGGATTTTGTAGTCTCCCAAGGGATCTTCTCCTCCTTCCCTACAACCCATCATTATTCCTCAGCAGCTTACACTATCTTATGCTTTGGTAAAAATTAAAATATTAATTACTCTCATGTTGCTCATTCATCTTTACCAGATTGTGAGCTAGATATTCTGTGTATCATATCAGATGCTCAGGTACATAAAGTTATCGATCTGGGAAGTTAACAGAATACATATAGTAATTCATTTCGCATGTTACTAGGTTAGGGTGGATCTAGAACTATACAGATATATGCAACTTGCTAATTAACTAAATTAATTAGAAACTGTAAAGCCTAATTAGGGAGGGATGATGTGCGACTAATTAGCCAAATTTGAACCTAACCCGACACTACATATGTTTATCCAAAACAAGGCATTATCTTATTATTCTCCTTTCTTGGTGTTTGTTAATTTTTGTACAAGGGTTTGAATTATGATGGTGTTAGCTGTACAAGATGGACTTGGAGGGCCAAAGTGGTGGTGGGCACTGGGCAGTCGGCACCCAAATATGTACGTAGGTCAATCGTAGATCATGTACCTACTCTCTGCACTGCAACACAACCAAATATGGTCCTAAATATACAGATTAAACACAAACTGTGAGTCTGTGAGTAGTGGTGCCTGTATTACAACAAATCTTTTAAAAATAAGGAATATCATTAGAGATGCTCTAAATGGAGAAGAGGAGATCGAGAAACTCGAGTGGCCGGTTTGATTAAATAGTAAAATTAATTACGTTTGGCCAAAAATAAAAAATGAGTAGGGATATATAGTCGACGTGGAGGTGGCTTGGTGGGTCCTACTGGTCGCCCCAAACCCTACTGATAACTGATTGACCATACCAGTATAGATGAGTACTGATCATGAAGCAGGCACGATCAGTGACCACCACCACTATCACCGATCGGACAACAAGAGATTCCATTTTGGCAAAACATGAAAGAAACCCAACGCGCACGTTAAAGCTAAATTGGAAAGCAAACCATCTAAGAGCGTGTAATTTCAGAGAAAGACACTGCGGAATTCATGTGGAGTATATGCATATGTGTGTGTGTGTGTGTGTATAACGGGGACCATAAGAGCACCAAATCGATCCAAGCCAACTCATATACCTATCAGTCTATCACAGCCTGCCTTGCCTGATCGACCACCATATATTGCTAGCTCATGACAATATTGCACCCCATACATGCATACAATGTGCAGACAAAGAACTCCCACCCACTTCAAATCAAATTGGAGATTTCATCTCTATTAATTTGACGTTGCCCTACCCTTATTTTCATATAATAAGTTAATTAAGCCACTAATATAGTGATGGAGCACCCATTTTTAGTTAATTAAACCAATTTAATTTGTGATGCTTATGTATGATATATGGATCCAGTGATGAGAAACCAAGCCAAAATGGCATAGTATAAAACATGCACAAAAGCTAAGTAGGTTTTCATTGAGAATATTATAGTCTCAAATTGATTTTATGAAAACAAGCATACAGCTAGGCCCGCATGCCTTTATATAGACTTAAAGCCCTATTTGGCTATTTATACTTGAACAAGAAAAGAGAAATATTAATCAAACAAGAATAATTAACTTTTTTTAAGTACATTAACGCATCAATACATGAATGTAATTTATGTAGATTAGCTAGAATTTAGTAATAGACCATGCCATCTCCAAGTAGACAGGGCTTATCCAAGCTAGATTAGATCATTAGATGAAAACTAGCTTTGCATTAATGTATATATTGATGCGTTACTGTACTGCATAATTGCTCAAATAAGTAAAACTAACTCCGACCAGAAAATAAAAATCCGAAATTAATTATGAAGAAGCCATGAACTTTCCTTAATCTTCAAATGAAGTTTTATTGCCAAAATGCCCTAGATCGAACCATTACCATGAGCGTTTTTATCTCATCGAAATGTTCTAAAATTAATTAAGTTACCGATTTGGATTTTAGTCTTTTTGATTAGTTTCAACTGCTTCATAATAATTTGATCTGCCAACAATTATCTACGCGCTCCATCAGTAGGCTACTTTTGGGATTTGTTTCTGTTCTTGAAATGTATGATACATCGAAATCATAGATAAAGATGCGGCAGCAAGCTTGCGAATGGAGTCTTTTTAGGAATCCATATTCCATATGGTGACTTATCCATCAAAGTAGACCAGTATTAGAAGTACCTGCAGCTGTACTCGACCATAATAATGTCAAAAATGGTGTGATATATATTGAATGAAAATTGATCGATCAATGACTGCTTTACGTGCTCGATCAACTCAGAAATACCAGAAGACTGGGTCATGTGGAACAACCAAGAACACATGATGATCGAGTCGATCAATCTGACTTAATATATTATACCAGTTGTGCCTGTGGGGTAGGCAAATTAAGTTAATTTAATTACTTGCATGAATCATGATTATAACATATATATTGTGGGTTTATATTATATTCTGAATATGACCTAATCACGTACAATGATCCATTAATTCCACTAAGTCGAATAGTCGATGGATAGGTCGTTAGTGCCAATTGCCACATTCATAAGTTGTACTCATGCAACATGTGATTCTATTGTAATGCCACAAAGGTCCAGTCAAATTACTCAAGCTTTTAAAATGTCGGTGATTATGGGATATAATTATTCAGATTAAGACGTTGATATATCGTAATTTTATTGCACCCATCAATTAACCAGTTGCTTTTATTCTCTATATGCAATGCATGCATCAGCTTGATTTTTACCCGTCAATTAACCAGTTGAGTGGTTACTTGATCGGACAAAATCTATATTAATTACTTGACGTGCATGCATTGATTTATAGGTTCATGATTTATATTAAAGTCCAACTCAACGTGCGTGGGAAATTGAGTACGTAGCGTGGAAAATTCTAGTGAGGTACGTATATTCTCAGACCAAGAAATATGGTCCTTAATTAATATATATTGAAGTAGATATTAGAGAATCCAATACCTTAAGTATTTATAATATTATATATGGTGTGGAATTAAGGTCAGGAGGGCTATTGCTTATGGAAGTTTCAGGTGCCGTCGGTCCTGTGGGGCTTGAGAATATATGTTTGAGATTTTTATACGTCAAGGCCGCTGAGAATATATTCATAATTTAATTATTTGAGAGACAGACAACAAATCACATGTTGGTAGACTCAAAACCATGTAATGGACATGGATTAGCGGAGCATGTTAATGGAGGTTTAATTTTTTCCACTTTGTGAATATATAAATTAGTTGATGATTATGCTTTATAGTTTAGATTATAAAATATTTTAATTAAGAGCATAATGGTAGTGAGAAGGGTTTCACTCATTTTAGGCTTTTAGCTATAACAAAGCTGTCAACAGGTCGATCATAGTTTTCATCTTATTTTAATTAATACGATCGAGCATGCATATAGATGATCATCAAGGGATCTGTAAATCATAAACTATTATGCTTTCATAATTACATATGGCCGGTGATCTTATATTTATATGATTACGTTGCTTCATTTTTGTTGTTATCCGATATCAAGATTTCTTTTTTATTTATTATTACAGATTTAAGAGATAATCAGGAAGAATTCAAACTTAAATCTTAATGCATGCTCTCATTAACACTACTCCTTAATTAACAAACTTGAACGACACTTGAAGTTCGATCACTTTGTTTGAAGATCCAATTTACGACCTCCGCTGCCAATTTTTGATAAAAAGATCAAACTTGAACGAAACAATTAATTATTTTAGTGTAAATTTTGAATTAAGCCCAATGTGATCGATGATGGATAAGTTCTTCGGACATTACCTAATACTAAAGATGGTGGGTGACTAGAAACGGCATGGCGTTCGGGTAATTGGCCTAGATCAAATTTTCAGTACGTACGTATATCCATTGGGATTGCGAACACGTGGTTCATTTTCATGGCTATTATCCTATCTTGACTTTGTTTGTTCCAAATGGAAATTGGGAAAAAAATTAGCGACATATATATATATGATTAAGATGGTGAGGCTGGTACTATTCCACTTGAAGGTGTCTCACTCTCATCCCCCAATCTTTTCCTCAATTGATGGGTATCTTTGATACTTAATTAATAGGTTGTTAATAAGGTAAGTAGGTTGTTAATATATATATATTTTGCATGGTTGTGACTTATGAGATGTAATTATGATCAAGCATAAGTGTCAAACCTAGGCATTAGGCGTGATTGATCCATTGATTAACCTCTTTTCATTAGACATGAGTCATGACATGCTAGGGTAAATTGGACTAAAACAATTTAATGTCATGGTCAAAGTGTCAAACAACATTATCTTTACTTAACTTCAATCACTCTAAGGTAAAGCCATTAATCAAGCCTTGTAATTAGTTGTAACCTACTAGCTAGCCTATATCGTGGTCCCCAATACCCAATAATTAGGTGCCATAATTTGTACTTAAAAAAAATTAAAAAAATCAGGATATAATTTATTAAGTAGAAGTAGGAATAATAATAAAAAAATATGTTTCGACTCGGATATAACGAGTTAAAATACGAGTCAGTTTGTCACACTTACTAACGAGGACAAAAGCGAAACTCTAATTTGATGGTGAAGAAAATCTTTATATGGTCCAAAAAACATGAACATGATTGAGGAAAACCACAGCTTCCATATCTGACTACAAATTACTGTTCAAGATTGTACTTCAGATCTTAGGTTGTTTCACTATGGGGGGGAAGGGATCATATGTTCAACATGAGTTCTTCCTCTTCCAGAATATACAAGATACGGCAATCTTACAAAACTAATTAAATGTCTTAATCGTCATGGTAATTTGGTAAAACCAGTAATTAAAGTGATTCAAACAATTAATATATATGATCATAAAGACTTTACATAGTTTGGCGATATATATATATATATATCTACCATCTGTAAAGTAACGCACACAAAAATGCATGCAACACAATCAATTTCTGAGAAGTGTGACAAGATGGGCCGAATGACCTGAAATTATATAGATGGATTGGGCCCGAGTAGTTGTCAGACTGTCCTAATTAGACCATGTCAGATAAGTGAAATCAAATCCAGGAAAAGCTGTGCCCTCATGGTGGGATGCATGAAGCATCTCCATTCAATCAAGAGTCCTACTTTCAGATTAGTATGACATACGTACCTCTCCGGCATCATTCTGGCGAGATTGCAAGAATCTCCGGCATCAACTAAAGGATGGATTATGCCATCACAAATTCTCCCTTGTCGATTCTTGAAATTTTCTTGGCGCTTTCAAGTATCCTGACGTACTAATGCACGCAGGTCTTTAAAGTAACTAAAATCAAATTTTAGCAAAAATGATCACTTTATTGATTTTTTTTTTTTTTTTTTTTTTGGCTAATTGCTTTTATTGATAAGCAATGTCAAAATAGTCACTAGCCACTTTTACTTAGAAAATCAGTTAACTTTATCAAAATTTTCTTCAGTTACGTACAGAAAAGATGAACGCCCAAAAACAATATAGGTACGACATACAAGTTCTCATAGTAGAACAATCTTCTAATTATTTAGGTCTATCTTGTGAATAATTTGAAAAAAAAAAAAAACGCCATGCATTTTTTACCTCTACAAGTTCGATCAAGTCCCATTTACAGTTTTACATGCCAGTTTCTATTTCACTTGTTATTTACTCTTCATTGTCATAGGTTTAATATATAGCTCTGCAGATTATTACACAGCACGTACAATAGAATTACCCTAGCTAGCTTATTAATTCCTTTAGATTAAGCAAACAAATATACTAATGATTACATCACATGTTACAAAGTTCACTAAAATGATCGATGAACTTACCTACGTACATATATATATATTTCATATTAATGTAAACCTAATTTCGAATTGAAGCTTCAGCTGAAACCCACCCCAGCTCATGCTAGCTATATATATATATATCATCGATTGTTCGTACATATTGGGGACCAATGTTTATAAATGATAATGTGTGCGAATGTGGTCCAAGCTAGCTATAGCTGTAGATCATATACCAACTGATATGGTAATAGATGGAGGCCAAAAATATATAGTTGGCCACTCCATCCATTTGTTTGTTGCAAATGCAAACCAGTTAGCCAATGATGAATCATATTAATTGTGTGTAATGTGAAAACAAATTAAGTAGGGAAGTGGGCCAAAACTTATATATATGAGATGGAATCAAAGGACATTAATTAGTAGACAATAGTACATATGTGTGTCCCAACATGATAGGGCATGCACTCTAGCTTGTTACATCGATCAGTACTATGCACTACTACTACGGCATATATATGCATGGACCATATATATTCACTCTCCAATAATACATTTGAAATAAGAAGGAATCGTCCTCCTCTCATGATCAAAATGATTTATACTTTATATTTTTATATTACCCTTGCAAAAAAATAAGCTAAATTGAAATGTGTAATATGGTGGTGATCAAATGGTTAAATGATTTGCCTAATTTTAATTTGCAAGAAAGTTTCTTATGAATTAAAAGAAGTAAAGTACTAAATGTTTAATTTGGATAATTGAATTACATGTTAGAAAGATGAGGTCCGCAAAAACTCTTTTTTTGTGGACATGCTCTTTCAAACCGAGCTATATATAGAGTTAATTTAAGAAATAAATTGGTGTTACAACCACCTTTTTATACAGCTGCAATGTGTTATCAAACATAAATAAAATTAAAATAACAAAATAATTATATAAGTTTACAACACACGGCAACAGCTGCATAAAAATGTGGTTGTATACGTATCACCACCAACACTTATACGTCAAATCCATTTGTACAACTATGTGGTCGTTAATCCATCATATTATAATTTGCCTTGTTGCATGATTTGATTAATGCATGTGGTCGTTCATACATCATATTAATCTGCCTTAATTTGTTGGATGATTAGATTGGACAGAAACCCACTCTAAGAATAATTATATATATGGTGGCATGGTGCAATAGCCACCATGTATTAATGAACGTTGATTATGTGTATGTTAGCAATCCACTATATACAAGGCTGATGAGATTCTTTTTTTGATCTTGAAGGCTGATGATCGAGATTGAAGTGCTATTTATAACTAATTAATTAAGCTTGGTAAGTTGGTAGACATTATTCGTTCATACCTTGATTAATTACTTATTAGTAAAAGAGGAATACAATATACGATCGATCGAGGACATAAATTAAGCTAGATTCCCGAAACAATTAATTAGTGGTGATAACATGCATTAGACACTCGATCAAGCTCATCATCTATCATGTAAAACCTAGCTAGCTAGCTAAAACAAAGATGAAGCTCACGAACAATAAACCGATCGAGTAACACCATGTGCATTTCTTGGTTAATAAATAAACCAACAGCATTGCATTGCAGGAACATTTGGATTTATATATAGTTGAGGGCTAGCTAATTAAGTTTTTAAACACTTTAATTGTTGTAGTAGTGATACACGTCATACACATGACGTGGTTGGAGCAAATACTCTTGGGTACTAGCTAGGTTAGCTTGTAGCTACCATTCACTATTAACCTAATAATGAAGACAAGGGAACACATGGAACTTGTGGTCCTCACCCATAATTCTCCATTTCTCCTCCTTTTCCACCTTGTTGTATCTCAAGGTTTTTCTTTTTAAGTTCTTTGACTAGTATACTCCATATATCTTAATTTCTCATATCTGCTGCTCCTCCTTAGCTCCTCTCTTTTTTCTGCAAAATGGAACCAAACAAAGCTCAAGGAAAGAGGAGCTTGAACTACAAGATTGAGGAGGAAGAGGGAGAAGAAGAGGACGAGGACGAAGAAGACCATTCGAGTAGACCTTCGGTACTAGTGCATGGAGAAGATGACAGGAGAAAAAGAGTGATGGTGATGAATAGTACTAGTACTAGTACTACTAGTCCTAGCAAGAAAGGATCCGGTGCAGGAGGGTCTACGACGGCAAGGCCGTGCTGCCAAGCGCAGGGTTGCAATGCAGACTTGAGTGATGCAAAGCAATACTACCGCCGCCACAAGGTCTGCGATTTTCATTCCAAGGCTCCGGCGGTGCTCGTGGGTGGCCTCCAACAGCGCTTTTGCCAGCAATGTAGCAGGTGTAATTAGCAAACCCTAATCTTACAACCATTACTTTCTACATGTCTCTTTCTACTTCTATCATGGTTTTGTGGATTAATTTAACTATTTTCTATTCATGTCTAGCTAGATCTATTAATTAATTAGATGGTAATTTCCCTCGTTAAAGGATTTATATCGATCAACTTAATTAATGCTTAGTTGAAAATTGGATTTGAAGTACATTAATTTAGCAAGAAAAATCATCAGATTTCTTAGTAAAACGATCATCTTTCAGCTATCGATCATGTGATCGATGCATGTCTAATCAAATTTCTATATACCCCTTAATGAAATCTCTAGCTATTTGATGGAAAAATTAATGTTGGGTTTTATCTATCTCTTGAAATTAAACTCTTAATTAGTTGGGAAACTGCACTAAGCTAGTTTTTGCTAGTTGAAAATGCATATACTGTATAGAGAAAACTTTCTCCTATATATCCAACCCTTAAATTAAAGTATTTTCACAACTAAAGGTGTGCACGAGCTATGCCTGAGTACTAGCTAATTAATAACGTACATATATATGGTTGCCAAAAGATCGATAGAGTTGATGATGTGAGCTGACAGTAGTATGAAATCTTGTACGTTCAATAGCGTTGAGGATGGGACGTCACACCAAGAAACCCATTTTCACGAATTAATTTCATCTCATATCTCACAGACATATATATGATAGCTAAATGCGAAAAGAGAAAACTTAATTACGAAATGAAGATAAGAAAAAAGAAGTGGTTTACCATATTTTTTGATATCTAATTAATTACTGCATGATTGGCTTTGATCCAAGTGGTGCATTTGCATGCAGGTTCCATAATCTGTCGGAGTTTGATGAAAATAAGAGGAGTTGTCGCAGACGTTTAGCTGGACACAATGAACGGCGCCGGAAAAGCTCAAATGACTATCCCAGCTAGCTGAAGAAACACCAATAAGGCAATAAGGAAGAAGAATAGAAGATTGTGCATGCGAATTGAATTGGAGGTTAATAATTCTTAAACAGAGAGAATTTAGATATAAATCTTTCTCACCATCTCATATAATTAAATGCCTCGCTCTTTTCCATGCATATAATTCGTATATCCCTATGTTGCTAGCTTGCTCTCTCTCTTCTGTCAACCCTAAAATTAATTCTGGAATTTTGTAATCAAACATCGATTATGCAATAGCTAATCCAATTAGTGCTTTCATTGGTAGCTGTCATTGAAATGACTTGCACTATTATTCTCGCTCCCTTTTAGTTCACATGCATTCATTTTATTACTTTTTATATATAAAATGATCATCTGTTCCTTTTAAAAGCTCTGAGCATGCATATGAATTTAATTTGATCAAAGTTTTCTGTCCAAGTACGTAGTCATCCAAGAAGAAATATCATCATGAATATATATATGCATCAATGAATATCAAGTACTTGGGGAAAGCGTGCAGTTCCTTGGTTATATATCTGATGTGTAATTAATGTGGTCACAAGTGAATAAAGATCGCATGATTTAGAATATAAGTAACATAACTGGTTGTAAACTGTTGTGATTTACAATATAAGTAACATAACTGGTTAAATTGTTTGGCAAGAGAAGGTTTTTCCTGGATGAAATTGATCATTGAGTAAGCTAGGTTCACATATATATGGAGCCCTTTTCGTATTCACTCTTATTTTCATACCGAAAAGAGAAAACAGAGAAAGCATAGTTTGTAATTGAGGCCAACAGTATCAGAAAATGGATTCATTTCCGTCAGAAGCAATCTCTTGCCTGCAGCTTTGTTAGAAAACTTTTACTACAATGATGCTTAACAGCTCGAAAATCCAAAACCCGTTGGTACAGAATGTTCCAAACAAGGAGCAGATCCAATCAGAGACTCTTGCTATGGGGTTCATAATCAATCAAGCACAACAAACTAAACTAAACATTACACAAACTCACAATTATCACCGCTAATCTCCAGCGGTTTCTTGTAAAAAAATGTTTGATCATTCCTTAAATCAAGAAAATAAGGTACGGTAACACTCCTTGAGTTGGCCAAGCGAAGAATTTTCTCTGGGTCATGTCTGTATGCGGAACGGAACAACCTTGAATTGTATTCCTTTAGGAATTGAAAAATCGGTTAGAAGCTTTTGGTATTGCAGAACACTATCTTTATTCACGTTTGATGCCTAATAGTTTTATGGCTACCTCCCAGCTGACAATTGCCGCCGCATTAGCAGGAAAGGCCCTAACTATCGTAGGACCCAGACCTGTATAGCATCCTTTCAATCCAGCCCTTCTGTAGATCTGCAGAGGAAAAAAAAAGGCACGTTAGGTCTAGAGGGTATTGGAGGGAGAGAGGTAGACAGCGAGAGAGAAATAAAGGTGTTCTTACTGAGCTCAAGATTTGAAATGGATTTCTTGAAGAGTTCTTATCCCGTGATGTCTGAATTATGGTCTTCGCCACATCCAAAGGCAAAACAGCAGACCAAAACTGAAACAAGGGTACAAGAAAAATGACAATTTGAAAAGTACTAGCGTAATAATTAAGAATGTGAAGATGTGTTTTAGAAAAGAATGCCAAACTGTGAAAGGTGAAGATGCATACAGCTATACCACCAAGGCCCCCACTAACAATTCCAACGCCCACATCAATCAAGTTTTTGTGGTCTGATGAAGCAGATTTCAGTTGTAAATGCATGTGATAGCGGACATACTCATAAACACTAAAAAAGACTGCATTTCCAGAAGCTTCTCTTAACAATGTTGTAAAACCTCCGCGAAATATTCCTCTAACCTGAAAGAACTTCCATCAGCTAAAAGCATCATCACAAATTAAGTTTGTCACAAAGGTGAGGTATATTCTCACCCCATCATCTTTTAAAGTTTTAAGGGCACAATCAAGAGGACCGGCATATCTACTGGACATCGGTATCAAAGAGTCTGTGCCTTGAACTTGCATCCTACACTGGAAAAGGTCAGCGTAATAAGCATACCACGAGAAACAACTTTTGCGATCTAAAAACTGTCCAATTCTTTTTACCTTCACCAGCTCTGAGGGGCATAGTATAAAACTAATCATTGCTCCCCCAAAAGCTGCAGATGGAATTATGATTTGGGGCCGTGGCTCAGCACTTTGCACACTTCCCTTCAAGTATCATTTAGAGTAAGAAGAATGTTGCATTATAACCATATAACAGATGAACAATGTCTTTATACAAAACATTAATTGTGAATAATTACTACCGTAACTGCATCCAAATCATGCGTCTAACAGAAGCCATTACACAGATCATTGCCAAACAAAAACCAACAAAGCTTTGTGTTCTTCATTTTCATTCATACCTGCAGTGACTGTTTCATCTGGGAATACATGCCAAAAAGAAGCGAACTCTCAAAAGCTACCCCCATGAAAGATGATGTTGCCCCTCTGTAAAGTCCTTTAACCTGTCAAGGACTCAATACCAGTCAACTCTCCTGGAAAAGATTTATGTGATTTTCAAATCCTACAACAATTGGCACCCTTTCAAAAAGAAAAAAGGGGGCTGCATAAATTTGTCACGTTAGAGATATAAAGCCAAGATTCCTAGAGAAAGTTCAGGATCATACATACCCCTTCAGTCCTTAGTATCCTTGCAGTACAATGCAAACCATTTCGGTATGTAATCCCATGGTCTACAGTATTGTGCATTTGCAGCTTCACCTAATTAAATATGTATTACATGAATAACACAATGTTACACACAGTCAAAGTTTTTCAAGTTTCAACCATTCTCAGTTCAGAAAGCAATCTAATCAGATACTAGAGGTAAACAATACCCTTATATCATCAATCAAAACGTGACAATGACAAAACGATGACAATTTGTTAAGCTAATAACAAACAGGCCAACAATGTATATCTCACTCTAGGCAAATTAAGCTTATTTTTAAGCAAGGAGCTACTAAAATCATGTTTATATTAATCAATCCAACATTTTTATATCAAAATCTAGACTACCCAGATTCCAAGAACTAAACTTTATCAATTACACATCAGAAAATGAGATTAAGAACCAAACCCATGAAAGGAAACTTCACTATCTTTCAAAACTCACTGAAAGTTCGACAAATTGAACAGTAAGTTGTTACCTTGACGGTGTCGAAGGGATGGCCGGTGCAAACAGTGGCAACGCCGGCGAGCAAGCCCGCCACGTATTCCTTGTAACCGGAGCTATCCCTCATCTCCCTCTCTTTGCGTGAATAGTGTTTTGTAATTACTGGGCAAGTTTCATGGTGGCCCTCGTCTGCTGTCTCTGAAGTTTTGGTGAAATAGCAAAGACCACAGAGAAGCCAAAGTGTCAAAATTGGGTCTTGATACCGATTGATTCAAGGTGCCCTTGTAAAGTTCACTTTTTTTTTTCTTTTTTCTTTTTTCAATTATTCTATTATCATATACTGTTAGGGAATATGCCATGTTATGTTCAATGTCATATTATTTTGGTAGCTTTACCTCTTATGGTGATTTCCTATTGGCTATTTCTAAGGGGCTGAGGAGTTCTTCCTATTAAATTTTTGGCTGCTTCTTTGGGTTTTCGTAGTGCTAGATTGTTACAATGCATGAACAGAGCTGGTATCTTGTAGCTTCCAAGTTTGTGAAGTTGGACGTGGAAGATGCCTCCACTTGTTCCTTATGGTTATTTGTATGTATAACTCACGTCAAACTAATCGGAGAGCACGCCTTCATAAAAAGAATGTACTTTTATTTTCCGATTTTCATTTGTTGGTTGATCGGTGGAGGATAGATCTTCTTGGCTATCCGACGTTAGTTGATGATGAACCTCCTTGGCTATCCCAAGTCGAGGTGCATTTGCTTATTAGATGAATCATCACTAATTTGGCGTGTTCACTAATCGTACCATGTTCAAACTGAAAAAAAAATAAAAAATTGAGCTCAACAAAATGGAACAAAATAAAAGAATGAAAAAGAAAAAATCTAGTCATTATTACAGAGGAGTATTATTTCAATATTTCACCTATCCACAATGCTTTCCTGTAAAGTCTACAGCTAACTAACTATGGATTTATCACCCAATTTCTGAAGTCAGTGAAGCAGAGCTATGAAACCTCTAATCTCAGTTTTTCTAACAATTGACTTTCAGTTCGGTACACGAAAATTGCAGGATGCTCGTTTGTCATAACTTGCTAGGAACAATGTCATTAAAAAGTCTACCTGCCTTGTTAAGCTGGGTTGGCTTCAAAATCACGTCCTGTCTTTCAGCTAGAAATTTTGCAAAACGAGAACCTTTCCCTTCTTTGTTGGTATCATTTGGTAGTGACTGTTTCATATGAGGCAAAGGAGGGGGCTTCGGAGACAGAGGCGGCATCAATGCCCATACAGAAGAAAGATGTTCGTTTGGTTGGTCAAGAACTTGAAGAAGCGAAAGATCTTGCATGTCTGATGGAGGAAAAAACCAAGGTAGTCAGAGCTCCCTAAAACAATGGGGAAATGGGACATCTTTTTGTTTTACTTTCTTTTTCCATAATCATGAAAAATTCATTCAGTTAAGAAACTAGACAAGCTAAACCACACATTTATAGCTAAATAACCTTTCGAGAATTTGAAGATGGGCAGGAGAGCCGCACACGGAATGCTGAAGTTCAGATGTGGTATAATTGTTCCTCCACCATGTCTGGCGTTGCTGCGACAAGAACATACCTCATTAAATATGGAAGTTTTATCCGCAAAGAGCAACATAAAGAGAACGAACAAATTAAAAATCTGATTTGAAGATAATGACACAAAAAGCAATTTTAACAACAATATAATTGCACAGAACCACATGATTTCACCAAAATATTAGTGGAATCAGACCAAACATGGGAGTAAAAGCAAAAACTTCAGAACAAGGCAACAACAGACTTATACCAGTTCTAGTGTGAAATCAAAATGTTGAATGGTTCTTGGGTATGATTCTTTTGGAACATGAACACCTTTCAAAATCATAAACATCCCCCACAAACTTAGATCTTTGACATACCTTGTAACAAGCCCAATCATATGACCATCTGAATTGACGACAGCACCACCACTACCACCTGGATGGACAGCGGCTGTTGTTTCAAGCATCACAGGAGAGTGCCCTTGACTATTTCCTGGTTGACTGGGTTGATATGAGACTAGAAATTTTGCTTTGACAACTTTTGCCACCACACCAGAACAAATTGATGGGGAAAAGCCTAATGGAATTACACCCAAATAGAACATCAAACATAAGAGGAATTTTACCCAAAAATAATAATAATAGTAAAATGCATGTTTGAGAACTAAATTGTATCTTTAGCAGTGCTAATGCAGCAGTTTCAAGCTTAAGGGCATTTAATCTAATCAAATCTAATGAAAGATTAAACTGGACTGTTCATTTGACGTTATAAAATTCTTTTCGGCTTGAACAATGTCATGTTATTTAAACTTATTTGTTATATTATTCACTTATCTAAAATAACATATAGGTAAAAATATACAAGCAAGGCTTACCGCATCTTGGTCCAAATAGTCCATGCCCGATAACATATGCCTTTGATCCTAAAGATGGCGATGAAAAATCCATGACAACTGGGGAAAGCTGATCTGGGATGTATTTGAGCTGTAACAAGGCAACATCTAAAGGTCCTTTACAAACATAGACTACTTTGGCGTCGCACCAAATCCAAGGGTCCATATGATCCAGGCGGACACGTATGTTTCTATGGCCTTTGTAAGATGAGTTCACTCCATGTTCATCCCCAACTACGGGATCTCCATTCTTGTGACGCCCCGGCAGAAAGCCTTGACTCTTTTGCCTGCCATCAACTCCATTATTCCCTGGAGATAGAGATCCGTGTGATAGGAGGGGAAGAGCCTCAGAAATGGATCCATCACTTGCAGTCCTTTTACCAAATCTCCATGGTTCTAAGAGGTGAGCATTTGTGAGTATCAGACCTTGTTTGTTGAGGAAAACACCAGATGCCCATACTCCATCATCAATGGTTATAAGACAAACAGAAGCTATTGCCTTCTCAACTGCTGATGGGGAGCAACTAGTATGAAGATGCTCCTGAATATGCGTTATGGGTCCATTTGAGCCATCAGTGTCTGCTAAAAATGCTTTCCCTACAGCATTTAAGTTTCCCTTGTCATAATAAATTCCTTTTTCTGCATAATGAGGCTCCTTCTGCAGCAAGTCACTGCAAGCAGTTGCAATGGCTTCCCACGAAATTACCAGCTGTTACCCAAGACTAAAGTTCTGGATGACGTGTTAACTTGAAGAAAAACAAAAAAAAAACACTGTGTCATACAGGAAAAATAGGAAATGTTTTCAAGTTACCTGAACTTCAGCACCACTAGTCTTCTGCCTCAATGGTCTAATCAACATACCAATAAGTTGTGCATTCTCGCTCAAAACTGGACCACCTTCTGCTCCTGATAGGATTATAATTGATATGGAATCAGAGACCAATGGCATGAAAAGAACAATGGAAACTCTTAGAGGTAATGCTCGCACCAGGAAGACACCGTATGTCTGCCATCAGCAGTGAACTATTAGATGAATTGGGAGGATAGCAGTTGGCAATGGACCCCACTGATATACTGAAATAGGAAGCCAAAGAATTAGATGGAGCATCGATAGGACTAAACAATTATACTTCAGAGTATAATCAGATTGACAGCATAGATAATATCAACCAAGCAGGTAGCCATAATCTATACTTATACAGGAAGATGAGCTACCTGTTAAAGAAGTGCACAGGTGACAGGATACCAAAAGGAGAACCTACTGCTACAAGAAAGTCCCCCCTTTTATGGGAGGGCGATAGGGTTATATTTGGCACATCCTGAAGAGAAACATATTAACTATCATTCTCACAAATATTATTAAGAAAGAACCATTAATACTAGAGATTCATATTTAATATCTTTGAGTTATGAATTATCACCAGAGTGTATGCTAAAATGAAGGGTGAAAACATAAGTTTACCCTAGAAAACAAGGGTGCTCCAAGAATTGCAATTCTTGTAGTTGACTTGCCCGTAAGACTTGAGTTCCCCAATTCTCTGACTGCCAAGTCCACCTAGTTATGCATGACAAACAATTTATTTCACAATCCAAACAGATCAATAAATATTTCCTGTAAATTACATCAGAATATCGAAAGGATCTCTTTATCAGGTTAACTTCCACACTTCTCCCAAAACCAACCAGAAAAATGAAGAGACGCTCCATTCATCAGTGACCTTTGTAAAGGATTTCTCAATTGCTTGCTTTCTACCATAGATGATCTCTAAAAGAGATAAGCACAGGATGATAACTTTTATTCACAAAACAGAAGCATCCTGTACCTGTGTCTTAATAACATCCATAACCGGCTGAGGATTACTATGCGAGGCTAAAGACCACCCGACCTCCCATCCATGCTCTGGAGAGCTTAAAGAAGCATCAATAAGAGATTGGAGTGCAACAGCAGATGCAGGAACGTCAATCTGTAAGGTGTATTAGTTTGGTCAACATCAGAAGCCATGTATTAAAAAAATTACTGTACTATTCATTCAGGCAATTATGAGAAACAAAGACATATCAATAAGCTATTTATTGAACGAATGACCAACTATTGAAATTGGCATCAAGACGGCAGTCTCATTGCACTTCAATCATCTAAGTTAAGGTCGGGTACGTATGTTTCCATTTACAAATAAATAATTTCATTGCCCATCGATTGGTGACCACATAACAGTCATGGATATCTTTGCAAAACCACATAATAAAAAAAAAAAGTAAAATACTTTCTTTCTTATCCAAATCAACCAGAAGTGTTGATAGCCACATCAATGATAGTCAACTAGGCACATTTAAGTTAGAGTTGCTATTGTAACAAGCTCCTTCTGTATCTACTCTACACTCAAATGGTTTCTAATGTCAGTGATAGCCAATCAAATAATTGGGTAAGAAAGTCCCTACCAGAGTTAAAAGCTGTGCTGCAAACCAGCATGGAGGTCCTTTATCCGAACCGTCAGAGCCGTTCTCCAACCTCATTTCATCCTGTAAATCAAAGCACCTCATATAGTCAAATGCATATATCTAACTAACCTCACCAAAATTACTCATTTCAAAGTTTAAACAAATTCAACAATACAGGGTATTGTACTATTTTGCTATACCTCTGCCATAATATCAATCTGAACGCCAGGAATCAGCTGAGGCCTGCCCTGCAAGTTACCAACCAAGCATAGCAAACGCATTAAATATCAACCCCAGTACATAATTTAGCAATTATGCAAACTATAACATAACAATTTCGACCTGGGTAAGGCTCTCTCTGTGCTGCAAAGAGAGAAAAGGCTCAACAACTGAAGCAACAGTCACAACCAGAACCGGAGACCGGTCACTTTCGCCGCAGCAAAGTTGCTTAGCCACGTCAGCGTCGTAAAGAGTGGTGGGCAAAAGCATTCCAGACGCCGATATAGTCGTCGTCCCGGAGCTACACAAACCCAACACACAAATTGAATACAATAAACAAGAAAATTGGGGAATTAGAATTAGGTCAGCTATTTGCTAACACAAAATTGGCTTACCTATACTGGTGGAAAGCATGGTTTCGCATTTTGAGGCCCTTGGGGTCCTATATGAAATGGTTTGCGTAATCAGTGAGCAGCTGAGGATTGAATTTTCGGACAAGGATAGAGATGGACTTACAGGGCCTTTGACTCTGACCATGACGGAGAAATTCCGAGCGAAATCGACGATTTCCGGTAAACCCATAAGTCGAGGATGATGGTGTGTGCTTGTTCCGAGGGTCCGATTCGCCCGAAGCTCAGGGTCTGATTTACAGTCTCACAGCTATATATATAGCTTTGAGGAATGTGAGAGAAACAAAAAAGATGATTCTATTTTACTACTCTGAAAAGTAAAAATGTACTTTACCCATTGATTGGCCAAAGAAACAGTACGTTTTCTATTATAATTTTTTACCCAATTAGGCTACTAAGATTAATTAAATTAAGTGGGTTTTACCAAAATAGGTACACTCGAAGAGAGGCGAAATTCGTCTCTTGGAAGGCCATGCAAGCCTTGCCATATTTCACTATTTGACAAATTAACCCTTGATGCTCATAATCCATCTTAATTGAGATGAACCAATCATCATTTGTAACATATATCGTAAAATTACGAAGGAATCACATTTTGCGAATATGTATCTATGACCGTAGCTTGATACGTTTTAACACGTTTTATTGTACATATTTAACTCGACACGCTTAATTGATACGTTCAATTAATATAGTAAAGATTTCAAAAGAGAAATGAAGATAATATTTACAAATAAATAATTTAAAAAAAAAATAAAAATAAAAACTGTCAAAAAATACATATATACATGTCACATATGCGTTATTGACTAATTATCACCAAACCAGTAGCGTACAACTTTGAAACAACATTGTTTTACAAAGATTTTAAATGATAAATTCATCACCCTTCACATATATGGTTAGATACACTTTTGTGCCCGCTTAACATATTGCACTGTGTGCGCTCGTACACAATAAGTTTCTAGATTTTTATTAAGACGGGCAAAATACGCAAAGTGTAATAATATTTTTTTTATAAAGGATTTGAACTTTGGATGTTGTACTCTTCCTTTCGCCTGAATTTTTTTCCAATAGGAAAGATTTTAATGAGGCCATAAAATGCACTCTTCTCATTTCCAGTTCTTTGATTTGGTTTTATGAATGGAATCTCTTCTAAAATAAAAAATACACTGAACATTATAAATAGAACCCACATTTTTTTAAGCGAATTAAGTATACCAAAGAACTTTATTTTTCTCATATTCATACATAAAACTTATATTGTGAGCCCGTAAAGTTTGCACAGAAAATTATTGACTCGTAACAACTTTCTACGGGCAATGTACTTTCTTTTTTTAGCTCATACATTAATAAAATAATATTCCTAATAACCGACTCACAACAACCGTCCATAAATTTATTAATCGATTTAAAAACACAAAACATTCAACTTATTATTTGAAGTGTCATTAACTCGCACTAACTTACTACGGGTCAATAACTTTTCACACTGTAAAAAAAGCATGCTTAGTGCAACATAGAGAAACAAATAATCACCCGGTCAATGAGAAAAAATTTCAAGAAATGACCTTAAAAGGAAAAAAAAAACCTCATTTCTCAATTTCGTGATAGTAGCAAGACTCCTACATTCGTCAGGGATAGTTCGGTAATTAACGTAACTTTAACTCTTTTAATTTTTCCATTTAACGTAATACCCTCTTATTAAAGCAACAAAAAACGTAACACCGAGATAAATGGAAAAGCAAAAAGCAAAGCAAAAATGCAAAATTAGGGAATTAATTTACCATAACACCCCTTTCGCATACACGTGTTGACCAGATGACCCACAGCGTGAATTGTCTCCTTCACGCAGCAGCTGGGGGTATATATATAATATATATATATAAGTCATATTATATTCGCCTTAACAAAAAAAGAAAATTCCATTAGAAATTTCTGTAAGACCACGAAGAGCCTCTCAAGCCTCTCTACCCCTCCGCCTCTTCTCTCAGACCACCACCACCACCACCTCCACCACCTCACAGTCTCTCTCTCTCTCTCTCCTATATTTCTCCTTCTTCAGAGCTCACAATTGAAGACTCACAGAGGGCCTCCATTCGCCGCTGAATTTTCAGAGCAATGCCGGCGCAGAAGCGTGGCTTTGAGGCCATGGAAGACGATGATCCTGCGGAGAACCACCTCGAAAACGGCTATGAGGAGCCACAAGACGAAGAGGGTACGTCTTATTTTACTCAAATACCCCCACCCAGCACCAATTTTCTCAACCACCGCACAAAGCCACATACACAAGCTCTCTCTCTCTCTCTCTCTCTTTTCGTTTCTCTGATTCTCTGCGTTGCTTTCTTCGCGGCGGTGTTTGTCCCTTTTGTTTTGTCAGAATCTGATCGGAGCCGGAGTCCCGAGTTGAGTGAGGACGAGAAAGACGAGAAGGACGAGAAAGACGAGTAAGCTTTTCTTTATTTATGTCACAGCTTTTGCATTCTTTCATTTTCTTTTTGTTTGTTCGTGCTCGACATTCTTGCCCACCAAGTGTTTGATGCTTGAATGCTGAGTTTGATTTCGGGATCTGCATCGTTTGCTTGGTTGTATAATCGAGTGGTTTACTGGGCCGACGAGCTATTTGGATTAACGTGAGTGTATGCGTCTGAGCAAAGCAATGAACTCTTCGTTTGCTATGGCTGCGTTGGGAAGAAGATTGACGGAGTTGGGTTTTGGGTCTTTCGAGCTGGGATTGTTGCTCCGGTGATTGAATTCCGGATTCAATTTCTCCATGCGTGCATGGTTGGTTCAAGCATGTTGCTCTCTCCGGTCGGTCATTTTGCTACAGAAACGCGTCCCCATTTTCTTAGTTCGAAAAACTTGCACAGAATGCTGACTCAAAATTCATTGGGTTTGCGTTTATTGCTTCAGCAAATGTTGGGTTACCTTGAGCAAAAATTCTCAGCTGCTTCGTTGTCACAGACTTGGAGAACAGAGATCGTAAAGACTTGGATGATTGGAGTGGGGGAAAAAGTGGTCGTATAAGGAATTCTTAGTCGAGTCTTAGCTCGATAGGTTCTGGGTTTTGTTTGCTGAAGATTTGATGGATGATGGTGATCCGTTGAAAGGGCCAATAGGGATAAACATGGAATTTACTAAACAATATGCTTCATACAAACTTCTACTCAGCTTTCTAGCTTTGTAGTTCTTCTGGGTTACCATTATAGCGCTACACGTTTTGCACGATAAACTTCTGCTAGTGTACTGGTTTCATATAATTTGCGAGATTAAATTAAACAAAGCAGCATGCGTTGTTATTGTCATTTTTGGATGTGATAACACTAGTGACAATAACACCAATATGCATTCTGAATTGGGTGTGCTTGCAAAATGCAACAACTTATGGTTTGGGTACAATATGGATGTACAGTTGAGAATGAAATCAATGTTTTGGAATGGCTATTAATTATTTTCTTAATCTGATCTTGAGGTGGGGTAGATTCTATTTAAAAGAGGTTCTTATAGATCCTTTTTATGCAGAGAATGGGAACTTCAAATATTTTTCATTTTTAATATGTCAGTATTTTAAAAAGTTGTTTAGCATGCAAAAAAGAACAAAAAGGGAGAGAAGTTGCACATAGATCAACCTATCAAACGTTGAATCTTTTATATGCTAATTTTTTTTTCGTGATCTTTATACACAGATATGTTGCAGTAAAACTGTCAGAAATTCGGAAAGAAGTGCAATGCCCTATCTGTCTAGGTATGCTTCCAAAAAATATTGGTTAAATATTTGAACTAATTTGAATGCTAAATGAATCAAGATCACAACTATTCAGATCTATTCTGTTTCAATGTCTTTTTTTCTTCTTACAAAAAAAAAACGAGATCTTGTTATTGGGTACCAGCATGCAAGAGCTCATTGACGTATGAGGGTTGATAGTTTTCATTCTAGAGCATCATGAGCTCTTGCATGCTTTTGTGGTTTGCTGTATTGTGTCATTGATAGTATATCTTGAAATGCCATGTTTAAGTTTTTGCTGCATAAAAGTCAGATTTAATATTCTCTACTTATATGTATACTTTTCTGCAAAATCCCATTGATAGCTGCATATATCTTGAAATGCCATGTGTAAGTTTTTGCTGCATAAAAGTCAGATTTAATATCCACTACTTATATGTATACTTTTATGCAAAATCCCATTGATAGCTGCATATGATGGCTTTAACTGGACAAGTTATTTCTTCCAGCAAGAAGATGAAATGGTTGATTGAGACATGAAAGAATTATGCTGTCATAATTAATAAAGTTTTTAGCACTAAATGTAGTTCCGAGTATGAGATTTGTGGAATGCTTTTCAACAGCTTTTTTTTTTGTGATTTTTTTTTATTCAAAACTTTTATGTGTGATTATGAAATGATATTTATCCAGAAAACCAACTGTAAGATACATTGGGAAAATCGATGCGGACTTGTAATTATGTTTTGTTTTCAATTTGCTGTACTCTTCAACTAAATGACTCTGTTAAAATGCAGAGTCAACTTTTCATTATAAAAGCTCATAACTCGTTATATTCATCTCGATATAAAGTCAGCTCAGCTGAACAAAATATTGACTCAATACATATTAATATAGTAGATGTAAATTCATTAGAAGAAAAGGACTTATATTGACAGGTCGCCTCAATTTACATAAAGTCTTATAAGTTTTATATCCTTTCTTTTTGATATCTACTTCCGGTAAAGATTAGCAGCCTTGTTGATCAGTTGATTCAATGATTTCTCTTGTTTCTTTGATTGTTGGGTGTTTGCACTTGTTCTCATATTTGTTTGTTCTCATATTTGTTTGTTCTGTATACATTTATTGCAAATCATTGCTTACCTTAACCATGCCTAGCTTCATTTCAGACCCATGCTGAGGTGGTCTAAATCTATGTTTCACATCCATGTAGATTAATGTTCAGAGATACAGAGCTTTGGCATCCAAAAATACTTGACATTAGAGTTTTAATTTAATAGTTTGCTAAATGATTGAGATAATGTAATGGATTATGTAAATATAAGAACTCATCTGTCCTTTTTGGCTTTTACTGTCATATGTTGGTAATGGCCCTCCATATAGTATAATTGATGGTGAATTGTGGGTGCAGGCTTGACTTTTAAGTGTTTAGCTTGTTTCTAGTAGCCATGTCTATATTTTCCCTTTTTTTCGCCGCAATAAGTATTGGCTTTTGTACCCCCTCTCCCTCCTCTCCTAAATTATTTGAATTAAAAAAAAAACATTGACCCTTTTGTATGTGTAGGGATCATTAGGAAAACAAGAACAGTGATGGAATGCTTGCACCGCTTCTGCAGGGAATGCATTGACAAGTCCATGCGGCTTGGGTATGTGTTGAAAACTTCAAACTATTACCTTTCCCTTTTTATTCAAAGGGAATATTCAATTAAATTTCCTTATATACAGATTTTGTTTTAAGAATTTTACAAAGTATTAGACAGTTTGAGCTTTTGACATCTCCTTCCCATGTTCAGACTGTAACTTTCTCTTACTGCAGGAACAATGAATGCCCTGCATGCCGCACGCATTGTGCCAGTCGTCGCTCTTTGAGAGATGATCCGAACTATGATGCCTTAATTGCAGCTATATATCCAGATATTGATAAGTATGAGGAAGAGGTACTATGATGCTGATCTATTACATTTTGGCTGTACATTTTATTTCTAAATTACATTTTAAACGGTAGCACTTACTGTTTAATATCTCCCATAGGAATTAGCTTTTCATGAAGAGGAGAAGGCTCGCAATAAGCAGGTCAAAGATTTAAAGTTTCTGTTATGCTTGCAAGTATTTTATGGTTAATAGCTTTATATTTTTATTGCCACTAACCCCAAATAAAGCAAAACAACAAAATGCAAACTGTTCAGTTTTTCTTGTGAAACTGATGGCATTCTCTATCTTATGTAAATCCCAGGAACAGTAGTTCAATAAACTTTTGTTGAAATTCATTATGTTTTTGTCTGTGGCTTTTAACGAGGTATTATATTGTAATTATTCCTCTTCCTTCATTCAGGTGTTAGGCTTCACCAAATCTGCACATACTTCTTTCTGTTTCCATTTTGTTGCTTTAGGGCCTTGATCAATAAATTTATTTGAACAGATCCAAGCTTCCATTGCCCAGACATTTCGACGACAATCCGAAGCACTTGGTAGGAAGCGAACAACAGCAAAAGCCACTGCAGCTGCATTTATGAGGAGATCACAGGGTAATTATCGAGTTGCAAATTTGAGGCGGAGAAGGAACCATAAAAATACCGCTGAAATTCAAGGATCCGATGACAATGAGGAGGCAAATGGTAATGATGGAGGAAAAGATTCATCTTCTGCTGATGAGCGCACAGAACCAAGACCAAAAAGACCCAAAAGATGGACAGGAGCTCGATATTATCAGCCTTCATCAGCAGCTGCGAATGCAGATGGTGATGATGAAAATGATTATGAAGTGAACAGAGAAGTTATGGGTGCATCTGTGGGGTTTGTTGGCAGCACAGAAAGGCTTGCATGGGGCAAAGGTGGCATGCGGAGTCATACACGATATGGCAGTTCTAGTGGTGGCAATGGTAAAAATGCCAGGAACAACCGCGTCTCTAAGTTGGTGGATTATCTCCGGAACTCGGAAGCTAATGATAATGGGGTAAGTTTGAGTTTAGGCTGCAATATGGACTATGAGTTTCCTTTTGAAATTTGAAAATGGCAGAGATAGTTAACTGTCTGAAATCCCATACAGATATTTTAACACAATCTAATTTATTTTCTAAAAGATATTTTAGCACAAACTGCACAGGGTCATGAGACCATTCTTTTATACATCTAAACTATATATATATATATGGTTGTTTTCTAAGAATTATATGGCATTCTGCATTGTAACTGAAACAGTTGGATCAATGATTTCACAGAATTTCCTTTCTTTTTTTCTCTGTCTCATAATTTCAGTTGGATATCCACCTCCTACTTGTTTCTTTTGACGAACAAAGAATACCCAGTTTGCAGAGGCCATATCTTTGCTGCAGGCCCACCCTCTCAGTTGGACAACTATGTCAGGTAATACCATAAATCTTTCACCAACTGCGTTTTTCAATTGATGGCGTTCATTGTATCTCCAAAGCCTCTATCACCATACTAAATTTGGTTTTATTTGTATACAGTATGTTGCTGTGCAAACTGCATTGCAACCTGATGAAGTGGAAATATACTTATTAAAAGAAATGCAAGCCAAAGTTAACCCATCAGACCCTACAAATGTTCCAATTTCTACATCTGGTGTTTTAGATTCAGGCAAGGATACACTGCTTCTTTTAAGAGACGATGAATCTTTGGCAGAAGTTCAAGCGCGCCATCTCACTCGTGGCCATCTGGTGAGCACTTTTATTTAGAGTTCACACATGTGGGAAGTTTGGGTTTCGGGTTTCCATAAACTTCCAACATCTGATACTTTACCATCTTGTTTATTCTTCACTTTCCAATTCCTTGGTAACATGGACACACACAAGCACACTGTGGTTGGTATATATATATATACAAGTATATGCACACACCTAGGTTGATCCATTTACATGTGTTATTATGCAGCTTTTGGCGTATCAGAAGAAGTGGAACTTAAACCGTGGCTGAAGATAAGTTTCTGCTAGCAAACCTTGTTTAGTTTTGACTAGATAATATAGTGAGCACTGAGCAATAGAGGTAGGTCTCATATTTGGAGCTTCTGTGCTCCATCATGTGTTGTTGGTTAGAGTCTATGTCTGTTTTTGGAGCTCGCCGAGTACTCAGAGTGAGCAATTTAGAAGCAGACACGTTCGAAGCTTGTTACAACTTTAAAATGTATTTATAGGTTATATGTGCCGGTCAGTCGTGAAATTAATCTATTTAATCTTGTGGCTGCCATGTTCGACTGTCCTGGTTTGCAGCTAGGTTTTACAAATCTATTAAACCAAATTTTTTAGGATTTGAGAACGTCCTGAGTTCTTTGGGGGCACTAGTGCTCTGGATTTTTTTAAGACTTCATTTATAAAGAGCAAAATAAAGATTTACCGATCTAACGATCTAAATTGTTGTTAACATGTCTGAGCACTAGTGCTTTGGAGTATTGTAAAATACTACCTTGTATAAAAGAACAAGTTATGCCCGAACAGACACATTAAAACACTGATCTCATCTCAAACCTGTTGTGTATGGATCATGTTTACATGCAGCAGTCACATTATCAATGGATCAATTGAATTATGAATCGTTGAGATTATGACTTTGGATCTTACCATTATTGATTATGATTAAATGTAAACATTATGATTAGGATAATGCAATTGTCTCCTTCATCAACTACCAGTCTACCACGTAGTTCTATCAATTGTCCCTTATCCATTCGATTGTGGGTCCTATATTGGATCCACTCCTTTGTCTTGAAGTGAAAATAATTGCATCGGATAAGGTTAACTTAAACCCACTTAAATATTGAATAGATCTTCAATTAAGTAACTAATCAAAGGAACATACAAAAAGACATTTATTTATTTAATAACCAAGTTACTAAAGCAGCTCATCATCACCAACCACAGTAGATCAGAATTTTACAGAAGACTCATCAACCATGGTAGGGTATATATAGTACTGGTACTCTAGTAGTAGTTCAACTTCAACAACAAACAACCCCCTTGGCCAAACGCAAATCTTAATTAGGCAGTGAGCTTATCAGAAAGCCAAAGCCTAGCTAGGTAGTTGAAAATTAAAAAACGACCCCTAATCACAAAATAGTACCATCGGAACCAACACAACAAGAAGGCACGTGGCAAACACTGAAGTGAAAACGACACTATTTACATGCGACCCCCGGTGGCTCGGCACTTGTCCCTTAACGATGATGCTTGCTCCTAGTCTCGCCACTGTACATCCTGTCATGATCACATGAGAAAATTCAGATGTTAGCCAAAAATTACAATAACAATTGTACTCTATCCTTGTCAGGTTTATGTCTAACAATATGGTACACATCTAAACCAACAGCCAGATGAGATCCATCAAAGGCGTTGAATTCCAGATCAAGATCATGGAGCACTAATTAATATAGATTTGCGTGTTAATTTGTATGGATCGAAGTGACTGTGGTACGTACCAGTCATAAACAGTTGGAGAGTTTGGCTGTGGGCTATCAAAGACCTGGTTGCCCATCGTTTTGGTGGCAAGGTTGCTACCTGGGTGGAACACACTCCTCCAAACGTTGTCCTTGCGCGCCGATATCGGTGTCGTTGGGGTCACCGGCGTAGTTGGCGTCGTCGGCATCGTGATCTTGCTCGTCTCTCCCTCATCTACTACACCACGTACGTACCAGAATTAAAGAACTAATTAATTAAAACCCCCAAAAAAAAAAACAAAGGAATTAATGATCGATTATATGAAGTGTAACATGCACTAACCTTTGATGTTCAAGGGCTTAGGGGTGACCTTTCTGAGCTTGCCGAGACCACGTTCAGGGTGAGGTCCGGCCACAATATCATCCCAAAGCTTTTCCAGCAGAACCATTTTTGTTCTCTCTTTCTAGTAGTGCGGTCTAGATGGGTTGTATATATAATAGAGCTTGGTAGCTAGGGTAGCTAAAAATATCTCGGGTACTATTAAATTGATAATGGGGTTTTGTTTTTGTTTTTGCTACTTCCAAGTGTCATTGGCTTTTATCTTAGGGTAGTAACTAGTAAATGTGTGACTGGTTGTAGGAAAATGGAGAGTGGAAAAAGGATAAAAGATGGATAAGGATGAAGACTTGGTGAATTAGGGTCCCGCTAAATAATGTCGATCATCGGAGATCTAATGAGATGAGAGTGGATTTTGGCTTACTTCACAAGTGTAGCTTTACTATATGACAACTCGTCCTATTCCTCAGAGCATGGAGGGCCCCACACTGATGGGAGACATGTGCTTTGACAGTGACACGTTGGACTTGGTCCCCCTTAGGTTGGTAAATGGATATTCATGTTCTTTTTTTTTTTGGCCAAGAGGAGATTCATGTTCTACTGTTCTAGGTTGAAGGTCTTTATCTTATTTTTTGACGTGTTTTCCGTATTTGAAATGGGAAGATGAGATGGTAAGTTGGGGAAGATCAGAGTTGAAATCGAGTGTTCTCCCTAAAAGGTTTTGCACATAGTTTGTGTAACAGGGATTTTTTGCGATTATCAAATTTATGTTTCCGTTATCTTTTTAGTTGAATGCATATTTTCGGCTTACGAAGTTTGATTTTTCTCACTCCGGATTAGGTATATTATTTTTTATTCTTTGTATAAATGAAAAATCAGGTCTTTCGATCTTCTCTTCATAAAAGAAGAAAAAAAAAGGTTACACACAATCAGGAATGATATTGTTGATGTAAGTTGAATTCCAATTCCCAAATAGGTATAGATTTTCATAATATACGAGGGAACTAGAATGAGCTTACAACTCATGTTCATCTACACCACCACTTCGCTGGTAGTAGCAGCAGTGGTAGTAAAAAAAGGCTCAAAAGAATAACTTTCAAAATTAGAGACCTTTAAAAGTCATGCTGGCAAAATAGAATTGGGCCATGAATGCATTCAACTAGTTTGCAGTGGCCAGTCGGGACACTCTCAATGGGCCTAAGCCTACTCTAATTCGGTTGTGCAACAATGAAAATGACATGGTTTGTACTAAGTAGACGAACAAGGAAAACAAGGTCGACCACAGAGAGAGCTGGTTTACTGCTCAGTGCTTGCGCACCACTCCACCCAACTCATATTCCATTCGTTTTCAACTAGTTGATTTACCAGGTCAGCCTCGATAAGATCAGCTACCAAAAGCAAAAGTTTTGTAACCAAGCATCAAAATACATAATGGAGCTCAAAAGCATCAGACAAAGTTCTCATAGAATCTAGAATCCATTTAAGACTGTGAACAAACAACAGATTCAGTAGGCGGCAGCATTCGGCAACACCACAAACATAAGGTACACTACTACCCCAACAAGCCATCCAACTCAACACTAAATTTTGTTTACATTTTAACGCCAGGCAATTCTTTGGTATCATCTCCACCCATACAAAAAAAACCATATAGAAGATAAGCTGCCTGCTATGACCAAGACATGTCTATTTATATTGTACTTCAAAATCTATATTTAAATCTTCTAAGCTAGGTATCATAGTACTAGCATATCTTAAAGCAGTTAAAAAATAAAACTGGCCTATCATTAGACATTGAATACCTTCTGATTATCTCATTTCGTTATTCCCAAACCGCCTATACCATCCAAAACAAGGGAATCAGAACAGTAATCATAGACTAAAACACGGCAAAGAAAGAGAAATGAAAGCAAACAAACAAACAAACAAGACAAAGCAAATAGTTATATGATCCATACTGACCTCGCAGTCCAGAGCTGCGTATATATAGACCCTGGAAGCTTGGAACCAGAGTGCACCATGAAAACAATGGCATCTCGTCTACAAAACAAGATTTCAGTAGATGCTGCAGCCGATAGGAGTTCAGCTGATTCCTTTTCGTTTGCTGGCCTCCTGTGTGTTCAGGACCAGCAATCCAAGTCCCTTCAATGCAACAGAGCCAATCAAGTTCACAAACGAAGCACAGAGTTTGAGTTTAGCACTACAGAAGAGTCCTTTGTGGCTGATCCAATCAAGCATTGCCCAGCTGACCTGTTAATCTCGAATGGTCAGATTGTACCACAACCAATCAAATTCCAATCAGCACAGCACACAGCGGCCAAGCAGCAACGCAAGAAAGCTTCAGAACGAGCAACCCGTACCACACAAGCATCTGAAAAACCAAATCCAGAGCATACTAGCCAAGAGAAGAAGGAGCATGCTGTGCCAAGCTCAAGGTTTGGCCGGAAAATATTCAAGTCATTTTTCTTCCCTTGCAAGGAAAGCCAAGCTGTTAAGCCAACCCTGAGAGCAAATAGAATGCCAGAAGAAAATGGGAAGCTACATTGACATGAGGGGGCTCCTTTCCCTTTTCAATTCTTTATATTTCAGCTAAATTAAAAGTCTATTTCTATTTGTTGAGATGAATAATTTACATTTTTGGAGTGAGGCTTCGATACAAGCCGAAGCCCTTCAATTAGCAACATTAAATGATATTTCAGACATGATATCTTCTCTCGAGCACTGATAATTAACGGCTAGATGATACATCACCCAGTTGTCACACAACTGCTTCTTTTTTTATCAATAAGAAGATAACCATTCATTAATCGGAGGAAAAGTTACAACTATCGGAATCTATGTGCAGTCAATGCCATGTACTTGGCAAATGGCAACCAACCCCAACTTTTCTATAATCTCATGGAAGCTCCATCATATGAACTAAAACTCAAAAATAAAATTAAGCTCACAGAATCACCTGAAATTGATGGCAGATGTCCTAAAAAAGACTCATGAAAGTAATTCTCTACAACATAGCTACTTCAGTTTCTATTTACATCACTGAAAAACCGTTAAATTATAAGCTCCAAACCTGTAATACCCATACTATAGCAACCCAAAGACAATCCTGTGTTGCAAGCAATCAATAAACTTCCAAAACATTTTACATCAAACACGAGTAGAATTAACATGATCATGAATTAGCAGCATGTCATATAAAAATGAGAATGTAACTCAATCCACAAATATATCCACATAATGAAACATATTATTGATAGAATAATCTGAAAACCACAATTCTAGAGCATGACGACCAGAAAGACGCAAGGGAAAGTATACTTGAAATTACACTGCCAGCAATTTAAGTCAACATGAAAGTTAGAAATTCAATAGACATCTTCACATATTACACTATCAGAAGTTCAGAACAATACAGTTTCTTTTTGTTTCTTCTTCTTTTTATTTTTGTTACAATTCTTTTCGTTTCTTATTATCACAAAGAAAAACTGCCAGAATCAGTCACATTCTTAGTCAGTAAAATAGTAAATGCAAATTATATCCTAAATGCCAAAAAACTGATCAATCATATCTGAGCTATCCCAAGGAAGCCTGATGTGAAAAATGTCATTTAAACTACAAGGATCTCAAAATAAAATAGCAGAAGCCCATACCAGTATATCATTTTCACCCAAACCAAAAGGTTTCTTTTACCTTGTCACCCCCCACAGCACCAAAGAATGGAAGCAATGAAAGAATTGAGACTGGTCTTAGATAAACTAAAACACAGCATTCAGGCATTTCATTAAATTTGCAAAGAACATCAAGTTGGGTAATCAGAAGCAACTAAACCAAATTCCAAGTCCTAAGGGTATCTTCGTTGCATAAAAATGAAACGAATAATAACTCTGTTTACACCACACAACTAGTCAGGACTACAGTTTACCACAAGATAGATGAAATGAGAAGTAACAGAACTAATCTATTGAACAATACATCTTCTAAGAAAACTAATAACTTTCCACGGTATAACTCAGCTCTACTTATGTTTTGAAGAAAAAAAAAGGATCTCCAACAAACTGTCCATGAACTCCAGTTAGTAAAATGAGTATGAAACTGTGCAGAAAACGCACTTGGCCTAACAACTCAGGACTTGCCATATTTCTCAATATATCCCTGCAAACGAAAGAAGTAATTGTCAGATTCCAGAAAAGAATCACATTTGAAACCTAAGATCTGCTTCCTTACATTCTCATACAGACAAAAAATGCTAACCTCAACAAGCTTTGAGATTTTTGGACGGCAAGCAGACAGGTATTGCATTACTGTTTCTATGGTAGGTGGGATTTGTTGGGGCTGAAAAGCACTGAGAATCTTGTCTACTGCTTTCTTAACTATCTTGTTGTGTGCATCCTTGCTGAGACTACCTTCACGCCATTTTGGTTTTAACAACTCTTTCACTAATTCTATAAGAGCAGCACGGAATTGCCTCATTTCTTTTGATTCTTGTTGTACATCCCCATCTGTTAAATGTTCAACTTCCACTTCATTGTTTTCTCTAAATCTATCTACATTTATGTCCCGTTGGTGACTAGAACCGTCACTTTGATGTCTAGAATCACCATGGATACCCATTTTGTTTGGATTTGAGGTAACTTTGACTTGAGAGTGCCCCAAGGGATTCTCGTCTTTAGTCAAGGTTCCATTTTGGTAGACAACAGAAGTCCCCACTGTCTCTGCTTCAGTTACAGGTGAATTAGGATCACGTGTATAGCAGCTGTTATCTAATACCTTCTCATGATATGTATTATGAGAAGACATAGAGTTTGTATCAGCATCGCAAGCTAGGCGCAGGGTCCCACTAACAGACTCAACATGTACTTTCTGATGCAGTCTATTCCCAACAGTTGCCCCTTCAGAATAGAAAGAAGCTTCAAAGGAGTTGATTGCTAACTTGGGTAACTCAATGCTGCTGCGAAGAGGGTCATACTGCTTCGCTGAAAATGATAGTAAAGCAGAAGGAAGAATAAAAGATGGCCGGAAGGGTACAGATGGCTCCCAATCATTTGAAGAAATTTTTCTTTTAAGTTCAGCAGAGTGCAGTGAAACGCTGGTTGGAGGAAAATTCTTCAGTTCAGAACTAGAGAAGGGAGAAGAGCTTTTCAGAAAGGCAGATGATCTAGTAGAAGCATGATAATCCCTATTGCTGTCTAAAAGCTTTTGAGAAACCAGAGAATTTGCATCTAAACTGGAATAATTTGCAGGCAATGAAAATCCAGTCCAATTTGAAATACGGCTACTTGGGAACAAACCAGTAGCTATAAGAGTACTTGAGCTTGAATTCAAGGAATGGCTCACAAGTGGTGAAGTATGATCACTGTGCACACGTCTCCAAACTCCAGCCAGGTCCTCCATACTGCTTGAATGAGAAGAGGGATTTCCTATAGAGTACCTGCCTGATGACACAATAGATCCATTTGAAAAAGGAAAGAACAAGAAAATACATGCTCAGGATAAAGCCGTCTGTAAATATATAATTACCTTTTTTAATAGGTGAATTGTTATAATCATCGGCAGGCCAATTTCGTGTCTGACCATCCTTTCCTGCATCCTTATAGGAGGTGAAAAAGACTAGATCATCTTTGGGTAAATGCAATTTCTGCACATCAGTGGAATCACCCACATTTGATTCCTCGTGTAGAACTGATTGAAACTGCTGGCGTCTTAGGATTCCTAAATGTGAGGAAAATGGAAAACTATTTCCACTAGAAGAAGCCAGTGGGTCATGAAAACCAGGCAATCTTGATCTCTCAGGAATGTCTCTTAGACCTGTTAGAGAATAACGTTTTCAATAGGAAAATCATGGGAGAGTACTTATTTGAAATCTGTTCCCAAGAAAATACATTATACCTTCATCAACCTTGACTTCTCTACTACAACTTGCAGCAGCAACATCTCCCTCAGATTGTGGATGACTATTCTTTGGACTATCTTTTGTATGGATAAACCTACATGAAGTACCTCGAATGCACCAACCTTTTGCGAAAAAGTCGCACACAATTGCTGGGCGTTTGTTGGGATCATTAGTCTCAGCAACAGGAGACAATATGCGTGTCCCTATCTCTGAAGCAGCTGATCTGGAAAATCTAACAGTTAGTAGGATTTGGTATAAGTTTTGATGGACAAAGTAAACATCCGGCCACCAAAAAACAGAGATACTATGCACGCATGCCAGCAGTTTTCCTATATGACAAGTAACTTTAAAAGTACTGGCTTTGGCTCTATATAATAAAAAATTAAAGTATATATGGCCAAGATATAACCTCACCTTGATTCCATTTGCTTTCTATCATTCGTAGGCTGTACCACTTGTTTCATTTCATCCTCTGAATTGATAACACTCTTAAACTCCTTACTGAAATGATCCGTCATCAGGATGGCACCAGTGACACTAGATGAAGTGGTGGCTTTAACATTCCTAATCTCATTATTGCGGAAATGAGCCTTGACATTATCATGTGATTCGGTATGGTGTGTAGAGGTTCTCTTTCCTGAAAGAATCCTAGCATCGTTTTTAGCAAATTCTTGGTTTCTACAATCTTCAGCAGCAGCAAAAGTTTTCTGAGACTTCAAACGTAATGGCTCATTTGAAGGACCAGAAAAATTGGAATTACCCCTACTTTCTTCTATATCGAGTGTATTCGATGGTGGCCTTGCTTCAGATTTCCCCTGAGTAGAAGAACCTGGTCCTGAGTTCCCACCAAGTCCCTCAGACTTAATATCTTGTTGTCTAACATCTAGACAGAAGAAAAATTTTAATCAAGGAACGCGGCAAAAGCAGTCATCTTTAAAAGAAAAAGGTTGGTGACAGAGATAGGATGCTGATAGGTATCAAAAAACAATCAAGTTCACCATGAGCTAAATTTTGAAAATAACCGTCTTCAACATTCTAGCAGAGATTGATAGGATAGGATAGGATAGGATTTAAACAAGTAACAGGATGATATCCAATCAAGTAGAATACTCTACCAAAAGCAAAGCCTAAATAATCAAACTCAAACTTGAAAATGAAATCCTACATTACGAATTTTCACACGAATATTGAATTACCTAAAGGACCTAAAGCACATTGGCCTACGCTAAAGCCATGCCATTAACATTAATTGCTTCAATTTAGTCATAGTGAAAAGCATAAATCTGAATGAACATGAACAAATTGAAGTCAAACAAAGCAATAGGTACATGATCAACAATACTGGAATTCCCATACAATTAAAATTGAATGATATTCAGGAATAACCCTTGCGCAAATTGTAGGTTAAGAACAAAAAAGAAAAGAAAAGAAGGAATAACCTTTATGATGATGATGATGATGAGCTCGAATTGGTGAATTTGAGATATCCATGTCCACTTCAACCCTCTCTTCTTCTTCTTCTTCTTCTTGGTCTACTTCTACTTCTTCGGGGTCTTCGTCATCTACTTCTTCGGGGTCTTCTTCGGGGTCTTCGTCTTCGTCAATATCGGAGTCGGAGACTTGAGCGAGGTCCGGAGATAGGTCGTCGGAGGAGTCAGGCATTCTGGGGTTGGTGGTCGCGAACGGCTTTGTATAGGATTGAGGGGACGCTGACAACTGAGCTCTGATTTTTCAGTGATCTCCGTTGGCCACTTTAGAGTTTAGACATGGCAACTGCGATATGTCTCCGTTGGCCACTTTACGATTGTATAACAATACAGTGATACGTAATACTTAATACTTCAAATACATAATTACAAATTTATAAATGAATTTTTAAGCAAATTACAATTACTCTCTCTCCTAGTCTCCTCTCTTTATTTTTTTGGGCCAAGAACAAATACAACTACTCTTGTTACTTGTGAATAAAAGTTGTATTATAGGTAGAACTCATGGTCTTTGTTTGTGTGTGATGGTCAATCTTCCTCTCACAATATATATGCTGTTTGATCACATAAAAGTAAGTCACGTTTTTCCTAAGTATCAAGGATTGTCGAGTTAAGTAATTAGGAAAAATTCAGCTTGTATTATGTCGTGTCATGCATTACTACACTTTAGGCATTTCTCAAATAAAATGCCGATCAAATGGCTTTTTTGGACCTAAACAACAATAATTTAACAGTTTTAACTTTTGTAATCTCAAATTAAAATTTATACATATTTTCTAATTTGAATGTTGATGTCAATTATTTTTTTCAACTTATGGTCGAAATTATTTCATAATTGATTGACCACGTAAGTAAGAGCAAACAAAAATGGGTGTTCATTTAAAGTGTTTTGCAAGCTCCAAAATATTAGTCCGGCCACATTTGTATAGTTTTCCTTAAACAATTTATTAAGTTTATAAGTAGAGATTTTAAGTTCAATTTTTTTATTTTTGTAATTTGTCATTTTAAATAGCTCCAAAATGTGGTTCTCAAACTTTTCTTACTATATAAAAAGACTCGCTTATTATTTGCATTGACTTTGATTTTTATTTGAACGGAGTTTGCATTGACTTGGAGACCAAGTCCAGCAAGTTGTACGACCAAAAACAAAGCTACAGTTTTGAGCATTTGCATTACGACCTGGGCCAACTTAGGCACTTATTGTGGATGTTGAAATTCTCATGGGTCATGAGTCAAGCCCAGTGTTCATATTGAGCGTGATGTTGAAAAAAAGCATTAGCCTTTTTTTTTTGTGTTGGGACAGTATAATATTATGACCTATTTTTTTGGGACACTCTAAATAATGTCACTTCAAAAAACTGAACTCAAAGCCTACTCTAACTGTTGTCGCTTCATTCAAAAATAGTCTCTAAGTTTTTAAGCCTAAGAAACTTCTTATTTTTTCTTTCCTTAGCCGGTGCACCTTCTTTGTTTCCTCCAAGGGCAATGGTTGATGCAAGTAGCTTGAGCCCAAAGTCATAGTTTTTTCTAGGATAAGGATTTGTGCTGGTAACATGAGCCCAAACTCAGTGTATCCTCTTAGGGCACAGATTGATGTCGGAAACGTATGCCCCACACCAACGATGACACCTGCCTTCAAACATTCTTTGCCGACCGGTGGTGTTGGGGATAGACCATATAAACTGCCATCATCGAAGCGTCGTGTTTAAGTTATTTTTTAAACAAATTCGCCACTATGACAGTTTCTAAACCTTGCCCTGTTAAGTACGAATTACCATTAGAGAGGTGCTCTAGCTCAAAACCCCCAGACCGCCACGACACTAAAAGATCTGTCACCATCATAGCCACCCAAGCCAAGGCCCAAACCACCAAACCGCGAAGCCACCGAGCAAGAATGGCAATCGAACAATTTATCCTAATTAAGCATATATTTTATCAGATGTCCCCGAAGGGACATATATATATATATATATATATTAATTTATATAAATTAGTGGAAATGATAAATTTATAACTTGAGGCAATCGAAGAAGGGTTATAATTTTAAGAATTTAGGAAATTTAATATGGTTCACGTACAAAGATAATGCTTTTATAATGAATTTTAAAATTTTTTAACGCGAACTAACCTTTAGATTACGAGTATCATTTTGTTTATAACTTTGATTTATGTGTCATTTTATTCTAAAGTCTTACTGTTTTCTTATATTTTGTTCATTACAGATATTTTTTGTTGAGAATTAAAAAAAATTACAGATACGATTGTCCAATTTAAGTGCAATGTCATCATGACATTATGTATGACATCATGTCATATTAACGACTGAATTTATGGGTACTAAGTTAGCATAATTGTAGCGTCGTCAAACTGGTCCCATAGAATGTAGAAAGGATACGTCCGTATCTGATCAATTTGTTAGGCATTACCTATCAAACCGTTCCCCATTAATGAATTTTTATGATATCCACCAGCAAAGTTTGATCACCATCTACCTTAACCTTCATAACTGGGTCGAGTTGGGTCGGGTCGGGCCGGGCGGTACATTGGAATTTGGAGGTAACATGTACGTTGCTTATTGATCACAAAAGCCACACCCGATGATCGCGCACCGATTCATGCTTAAAAGGAGTCAAGTCAACAGTTCCAGAAAGACGGAAAAATGCGTCAAAACTGATGACCATCCTCAGCCGTCCGATCAATTGAACCCCACAAAGATCCAATCACTCTCAATTACATTTAAATCCGTCATTATAAGACAGTCAATCACTGATTGTTGTAATTAACCACTCTATGAATCACTAATTGAGTGATGCAAAGCGTGAGTATTAGCATAAAACGACATCAACGTGAAAACAAATCACGCACACACTAGTTCCACGTGACCTTTCCTTTGCCCACTCTACACTGGTCACGTGCTTTGGCTGGAATGTAGCGCACATGATGAAACCGTTCCGCTCGCTACTTAATTCTTCAGTAGGCCCCACACAACCATCGCACGGATAAAGTATCTGCAACGACCGAAGAAAAGCCATCTGGACCCTCGAGTGATGAGCATTCATGAAGCTCCATAGAGATCGGCCACACAGGAACATGTCCCGTAATCACGAGTCAACAAACCCAAGAAAAATTAATACCAATTGTAATTACACACCGGCGTCTAGTTGCATACACGTCCAAGCACTCACTCTCTCTCTGAGAAAAAGCAAGCAAAGCAAAAATGGAAAACGAGAATGGGATATTGTATAGTGGAGAAAGCAGAAAAGCGAAGGCCGCGTGAGCTGCGCGGGAAGCGTGTTTGTTGCAGTAGAGCTAAAGCAATGGTGAGGTCGGTTCTTCTTCTTCAATGGCTTCTCGTGCTGTGCTCGGCTTTCAATTTGGCTTGGGCCAGACCAGGTGAGTGGTTTAAGAGCTTTTCGCTTCTTCAATTTCGTTTTCTGTTTCTCAATTCCTTGTGAAATTTGGACGCTTGAGGATTCTGAGTCAAATTCAGTGGCATTGCAATTGATTTAGATACATAATTGAGCTTAATGCGAAGTAGTGGCATTGCAATTTCTACTGTAATTCTAGAGTTCCTTTTGGCGGAGATCTTGTGCTCAATTACCTGTTTGGAAATGATGTTGTATAGAAATGGAAATAAGTTGCTCTTCTTTTGGCAAAGAAAGATTTGTTTGTTTGATTTTAAAGGAAAGTCAATGAGTTTGATCTTGAGGAAAAGGAAAGGAATCTGCATTTCAGTATTCCAAATTAGGAACAGAGAATCAAGGCTTTTAAGTAGTAAGATTTTTTCAATGGACAATTAACTCACAAGATATACAAAATTAATACCTGATTCTTTGCCTAGACAAGAGCCACAAATGATGTGAATAAGAATTTTACTTAGTTAGGGTGGGTCACCTTGTAAGGTGCTCATTCTCAGACTTAAGAACAGGTTGGGTATTTGTTACATGTTCTTTAGTCAACTCAATTACCATCATATGGACAGCAAATGTGTATAAGATTAGTGCATATTACTTGATCCTTTACTTTATCTTTCTGTTGTTAATTGGTTCGAATTATGCTTTTAACTTGTCTGATGCGGTTTTGAGTTCAGCGCCTTATGCTATGCGCATAAGCTGTGGAGCTCGTGAGAATGTCCATACAGCACCAACCAATACGCTGTGGTTTAAGGATTTTGCATATACAGGGGGAATTCCTACTAATGCCTCCCTCCCGGGTTATGTCAGTCCTCACCTTGATACACTTAGATATTTTCCGCTGTCTGAAGGCCCTGAAAATTGTTACCAATTCGATAAGGTTCCTCATGGACACTACACAGTGAGGATATTCTTTGGATCGGTTAAATCAAAAAGCGATGATCTCGAACCTTTATTTGATATTTCTGTCGAAGGTACTCTGATTACTTCTTTAAAATCTGGTTGGAGCAGCAATGATGATCAAGTTTTTGCCGAAGCGCAAGTGTTTCTTCATGATGGCTCTGTTTCTATCTGCTTTCATAGCACTGGTCATGGTGACCCAGCAATCCTTGCCCTTGAAATTCTTCAACTTGATGATAAAGCATACCAGTTCAGCGAACAATCTGGTCAAGGAATAATCCTTAGAACAGTGTCAAGATTGAGCTGTGGTGATGGAAAGCCAAAGTTTGGGGTTGATTACGGTGGGGATCCGTGGGGCGGTGATAGATTTTGGAGTCCCATTACTACCTTTGGTCAGAGTGCTGATACAGCCAGATCTACCGAGAGCAGCATTAAGCAAGCTTCAAAGCCACCAAACTTTTATCCAGCAGGGCTTTATAAAAGAGCAATCGTGAGTTCTGACAGTCAGCCCGACTTAGAATATACCATGGATGTTGATCCTAACAGAAACTACTCGATCTGGTTACACTTTTCTGAGATAGATTCAGCGGTCACTGGTGTAGGTCAGAGGGTATTTGACATTCTTATAAATGGTGACATTGCATTTGAAGAGGTGGATGTTGTCAAACTGAGTGGGGATCGTTATACTGCTCTTGTACTTAACACAACTGTTGCCGTAAATGGGAGGAGTTTGACAATAACCTTGCGCCCTAGAAAAGGTGATCATGCCATAATCTGTGCGATTGAGATCTTTGAAATTATAGTGGCCGAATCGAAAACTTTACCAGAGGAAGGTACGTACACTCCTCATTGTTTTTGCATTTCTAAATTTGTTTCAATCCTCACCAAGAATCTTGCAAGCTTATTTTTCATTCAGACATTTAGTTTACATGTACTTTACATATCTTTGATGTATATCATTTCTTTCTCGCTTATACTGTGATCTGAATTTACTATTATACTAAGACAAAGTGGTAGGCATGCACTCTTTGATCTTGTCTCATATCGTTTACAATCTTCTTTTCTTTATTATTATAGATTTTTTGTTTCAGAGCATCATTTCAAAATATATATATATAAAATGCATGTATTGGTAGTCCAACTCTATGGAACTTACTTAAAGCGAGTTGTTTCTTATTGAAAAAAACAAACAAAATGCAGTTAAGGCTTTAAATATATTGAAGACTGCTTTAGGGCTTCCTGTTCGGTTGGGGTGGAATGGTGATCCGTGTGTTCCCCAACAACACCCATGGAGTGGAGCAGATTGCCAATTTGATAGAGATAGCAGCAAATGGGTTATTGACGGACTGTATGTTCTTGATCTTGTATCCCATCTCTCTGTATCTGTCTTATTTGATCTTATTTCTCCTTTCATCTTTCTGAAATTGTCTGTTGCAAGCTGTTTCATATTGCTTCTGTGCGTCAATTACTACTCTTTATTTTCTCACTCAAAGTAATTACATTGTCAAATTAGAACCAATTTTGTTTTCTGTTTTTTTTTTCCCTTCTTTCAAGAAACTCTTTCATGAAGGCATTAGTTGCAAGTTAGAATAAAACGCCTTCTTGAAACAGGTATAAGACATGATGGGCTGTCAGTTGACTTGTTCTGTTAGATTTTATTGTTGGTTATAAGGTAGTCATGGCAGTGTATTTTTTTCTTTTCTGGCTTGTGAAAGTAAGTGTTTTTCATTCCTTTCAAAAAGCTGGTAGTTTTTTCGCTATTTCATATATATATATATATCTTAGATTTGAAGAGCAGCAAGGAGGTTTCAAAAAGCAACTTAACTGACGGAACATCAAGTTTAACCCGGGGCTTTAAACATCTAGTAGGAAGAAACAGAGGCACTCCTTGCACTCTTATGTTCATGGCAATCATCTCGTAGAGAAGCTCTCTTCTGTTTAATTCTATTAGATTAGTTATTGCTCTAGAGGAGTTATTTTGAGTAGGTGAAGATCTTCTAGTGTAGGTACCTGAATGTAGTCCTAATGTGCGTGACCACTTGAATCGCTTCTGTTTTGGTTTAATCTTTGGTCTTTTTTATTTTCCTAGGTATTTTATTTGTTTCACTGAATCTGGGTTCTAGCACTTGTGTTTCAGCTTCATTTGTCGTGACCATAAAGTCCAATTTTTTTATTAATACATGCATGCATGAGTGAGTGAATGGAAAGGCAATGCATTTCCAGAGTGATTAGCTTTCTATGATAGATAAAATATTTTCTGGTGCAATCTTAAGAATGTGTTGCATAAAGAAAGCTCCAAGAAATTTGCTGTTGTCATATGAACCTTCATGGTAATTAATGTGCTTGTTCAGGGGTCTTGACAATCAAGGACTAAAGGGATTTTTGCGGGATGACCTGTCCAAATTGCGTCATCTACAAAGCTTGTGAGTTCCTTTTTGAAGACTTTGTTTTGAATTATATACTCAAAAAATTTGGAACATTTGTTGTCATCTGAACTCCTGATTTAATTCAACTTTTGCCCTCATTGTATACTTACATGAAATTATAGCGTGTGCGTTAGTACAATACCATGATTAGTTATTACATTCTCACTAAGTAGTGCTTTTGTTATTAACTTATGTTGCGCATTACAGAAATCTTAGTGGAAATAGTATACGCGGAGCCATTCCATCCTCACTTGGAGCAATACCAAGCTTGGAAGTATTGTAAGTACTTATATACTAATATCATTTCATACAGAGTTGAGTGTTCTATTTGCTTACTCGTTATGTATCCCTGTAATAATTGAAATCACATACTCTTTTGGCAGGGACCTCTCATACAATTCCTTCAATGGATCAATCCCTGAAACACTCGGACAGTTGACCTCATTAAGAAGACTGTGAGATATTTTGTAATGCTTCTTTTTAAATGTATAGGAAGAAGACACTGACTTCTAGTTGTTATGGTGCAGATATCTTAATAGCAACTCTTTGTCTGGAAGGGTTCCAGCTGCTCTAGGAGGAAGGCTTTTGCACAGAGCTAGCTTCAAGTATGGAATCAGTACTAATCTGAAATATTTTAGGCTTTTGCACACATGACATAACTACATATTTATATATGAGAAACTAAGTCTGATCTCTATACTCGTCTTGTGGCTTGCTTCCAGTTTCACTGACAACCATGGCCTCTGTGGTATACCTGGATTACGAACATGCGGGCCACACCTTACTGGTGGTGCAAAAATTGGAATTGCATTTGGTGTGTTGGGGGTTTTCCTTCTTATCATTATATGTTCAATTTGCTGTTGGAAAAGGAGGCAGAATATACTGAGAACACAGCAAATGGCTGGTAAGCATATTGATATTGGTCGATCAAGTAAAATGCAACTGCATAAGATGGTGCTAATAATAAGAACTGAAAAGTGAAATTTATTCAATACCTTACAATACAGAAAACTGTTGGTTTGTCATTATTATACATTATACCTTGCAAATTATGATTTACCCTCTTGTTTGCAGCAAGAGAAGCTCCATACGCAAAGAAAAGGACCAATTTATCCCAAAACATTCAGATGTCCAGGCACCATAATCATCATGGCCAATCGCGGACAGCAGCTGAGAATGGGCCTATCTTGCTTTCATGATCGGACAACCTTCACCTGAAACCTAATCTTATCAAAGTGTGCTATTGCTGGGGTGCCTGGACTGACTTTGATCCAGGGCATGAATCGCCGACCATTCAAGTATATGGACTTGCATGCCATCTTACTCTCTTAGCGTTACTCTGCTTATGTCGGTACAGTTTCTATTGACTTGGTATTAAGATTGCCAGAGGATCCAGTAGAAACACTTAGAGAAGATCAGATCCCTCATTGGGTGCCATATGTTGTACATTACTCCAATTCTTTCTCCTTTTCAGTTTTGGTAAAGTTTGTTACACGCGGAGGAAGTGATGCATATAGAGATCAAAATGTTGCTTCCTCCCAATATTTCCATATGGAATTCCTGACGTAGATAAGACATAGTGTCTATGTTGTCCCGGCTCTATAAGGTCAACACTAACTAGTTTTTAAAGACATTTCTTGACATTTGAATATAGTATTAAGTTGATCCAGACATAAAAAGGATATTGAAGGGGTTGGAGGGAAAACTACTCCATTGTAGATTCTGAGGATTATTATTATTATTGTTATTATTTTTGTTATCATGAGATGAGTACAAATCATAAAGACCCAGTTAACTAGGTCAAAATCCCATAGCAAGGTAATGCAGACGAGACCCATTATACAGTCCATTTGTTTTAGGGCGCGCTTAGAAGAAAATGGAAATGGAATTACACCAACAGCTTGTTGCTCACGGTGGGCTTTGGTTTAGGGACCTCTCTGCAAGCTGTGATTTTGGAGTTTCGTGTTCGAATTCGGCGGCATCGCTTATGGTTGTGCTGGATTCGTGGCGGCTAAAGAGGATGCGAAGATTAGTGCTAGGGTTTACTTTTGGTTTTTTCGTTTTGGGTGCACCTCCATCTGTTTGGTGGGCTTTCACCATTGTGCTTTTTTATTTTCTTGTTGGGTCCTTTTAGAGCTTGTAATTTTACTTTTAAAAAGCCTAATAAATTAATTTTGATTGAAATTGGGTTATTCACTTATTTAGGTAAGCCAAACAAATGCATAGACCAATCACAAACAATTTCAATTTATTAGGCTTTTCAGTGTAGTTTTTTTCTAATGAATTATCATTTTACCGTCCAAAAAAGAAAAACAGCTTGTTGCTCTGGTAAAATACTCCAATAATCTCCAGAAAATGGTTCAATCCATTAGCGCAGCTTGCAAACGTGTCACGAACTCGCTACAAGAACATTCAGACACCCAGAAGGAGAAAAAAAGTGTGAGAATTTTTTTTGTTAAAATAGTCTTCACGTGAATAAGTGTCTGTAGCTGGCAAGCTGCAACCTGCAGAAGACTACAACCACTCTCTGCATATATTCAACCCCAGCTCCTATATATCTCTGCAACTCTTCTTCAACAGTCAATACACCTTTCACACCAAAATGAGTACTACCACTGACTCTACTCTTTTAGGGTTTGGCTGGCTCTTATCTCCTTGCACTGTGAAGAAATCCGATTCTTCTTCTGTAGATATTATCATACTACGTACTCTATAGTGGCTACACAAACTGCTGCATTTCATTTTGGGGCTAATTGATGTTGAACTTCTCAAAGTATGGAATACTCTCTACTGCGCATCATGTTATTTAAAACGTCCCATTGGGTCTTGAAAGTTGAAACTGGATAGTACACACACATCTAACGTTGTGTTCTAATTGAAAATTGGCCTTGTGGGTCAAAATTGTTGTATGCGAACGTTAACACGTAGATAGAATGAGTGGAACATTGTTTTAATCCCTTACAAAATATTAATCCTCCCAAAACACTCTGGTAAAAGTAACATATAACATTTCAACACATTTTAGGATGAAATATAGCGTGATTTGGGTTTACCCTTTTACCTGTTAAAATATTAATCTGTAAAAATATAAAAAATTAAAAAAGAAAAAGCGTCTTTTTTGGGACAGTAAATAAAATCTCTGTCAGGCTCCCGTGAGTTTGCTTACGAAAGGATGATCATCCCCCGACGACCACGACCTCCCACCCACCGTACGATTTGATCTCCATGATCAGCGAACCCAGGGCATAGCTGTGTGGGTGTAATAATTATATGTGGTCACACTCGCACCCAAACCAAGTCAAACACGCCATTGATTTATTTGACCCAAAGAGAGAGAGAGAGAGCAGCCCACAAAACCCAAACTCCCCTCTCTTGTCTCCTCCTACTCGGACACCGACCTCTCTTTCCTCCACGTGTCCCCCTCCTCGCTACCAAACAAATCCCTATCAATCCATCGCTACCGGATACGCCACCCCCGGCCCCACCCTAAATTCAAAACCGAATTAAATTGGCAGGCGCCGCTGGGCCTGACTAGCGCCGTACAGGCTGTGTAGGGCTTACGTCACCCCACCGCGACTCTCTGACTAGTCACATTTCCACACCCCCCACACCCACACGTCTACTCAGACGGCGGCTCTTTTCATTTCCCACTCGGGGCCCCACTCTTCTGATTAATCTGTCTCCCACACTTGCTCACGTGCAACCCCATCAACGGACAACAGCCGTGGGATCGCACTTGAATCAATCCAACGGTGAATCGCCAATATATCTGTATATAAGTAACCGTCTAGCCGACGATTACGGGTGAGCTCCAGTGGGACCCTTCCGCTTTATAACACTCGCACACACACATTTTGAGCTCTCTCCAACTTGAAGCTCCGTTTTCATGGCCGCTTCGTCTTCTTCAACCGGACAGCCGCACTACAGAGGAGTGAGGAAGAGGCCGTGGGGCCGCTACGCCGCCGAGATCAGAGACCCGTGGAAGAAGACGAGGGTTTGGCTGGGCACATTCGACACGCCGGAGGAGGCCGCGCTCGCCTACGACGGCGCCGCCAGGTCGCTCCGAGGGAACAAGGCCAAGACGAACTTTCCGGCGCCGTTGACGAGAGCAGATCTCTCCCTCGACCTCAACGTGTCCTCCGCCCAGTGGGCCTCCCACTCTGGCCGGCTCGTGGAGTTCCTCCACACCGGCGTCCTGAACGACGTGGTGAAGAACGAGGAAGCGGCGGCGACGACGTCGTTTGTGGTGTCGAGGGGTCCTCGGCCTCCGGTTGTGGGTAGCAGCTTGGTCCAGGAAGGGTCGAGTACGGCGTCGTATCTGGGGTTCGTCCGACGTGGCTTGCCCATTGATCTCAATGAGCCTCCTCCCTTGTGGCTGTAAATGGTAAACTCACTCGATCAGGACCGTGTTACTACTTACTACTACGTAGTCATTTCCAGTACGGCGTCGTTTCGGTTTTCAGTTTTTTTATCTATTTCTTCTTGAATTCCCTGTGTTTTCGGATGTTTGAAGATCGACAAGTTGAGATCGGAGGATGTAACGTAGATGTAGTAGAGAGGATGGACCCATAAAAATTATTAGTAGAGATGGAGCTAGCAAGCTTTTGTATATGTGAATTTCCGTTTTTATGAAACTTTAGTTTAATTTCCACCGCTGCCATTTTCCCATGAAGCTAGCTCTCTCTCTCTCTCTCTCTCTGTGTTTGCCCGTAGAGTGACTAACACACACAATTAAAGACAGACAGACCGACCCACTCTCGGGTTAGAGCGCGTGTATTCCGGCATTCAAACTGTCCATGTCTGTCCCGACACAACATGGCTATGGAGTGGAGGCATATCCTTAATACTCGAATTTCTTCATTAATTCAGTGACTAACTTTTTGACTAATCCGCACACTTTTAAAGCGGACCGGAGTCACTGGACGGTGGTATGGACCGGACCGTACCGGAAAATATGGACGCGTGGTTAATGTGGCTGCCGGCTCTGGGTGTCGCTGTCTGTTCATCATCCGATGGGAATCTGGTGTCTCTTTCCCACCCAGCTATTTGATAGTTGATTATTTATTTAACAAAAATGAGATGCCTAGTGAGTTGTGAGAAGTGAGTGACACCTTTGTTTTTTTCTTGTTTGTTCTACCATGAAGGTGATTCCTCATTGATCTTAAACCAAGGAGATTGAGGCAAACTTCAAACATGCCCACGCCTAGTGATTTTCATGGTCACCTAAAGGAGGGTAAGGGTTGGTCACACCTTGTGATAAAAGACACGACCTAGCTGGGTCATGTATGTTTCGATTGTGGCCTTTTAAGCTATAAAACTTGTTACAATTAACGATTTATAGTCACCTACGCACTATTTGTTGTCGCTACTTATGTTTTGTATTGGATTAATGTTGTAATCTATTTTTGATCGAAATGCCTAATTTTTTTGTTTTTTTGGACAGAGTTATGCTTAGCTTTTAATTATAGTCGTGTATGTAACCTTTAACTTTATGTTAGCAAAGGAAACACGTTGCAATCTGAGCCTTTTCAAACTGGGTCAGAAAAATAGGTTAGTATTTTTTTATAACTTTTGGACGGCTGATGGAAGACCGTATAGTTACACACCATGTACTGAAAACTCTCCGGCGAAGAAAAGTTGAAGTCTCTCCCCCGTTAGTTAGCGAAAGAGAAAACCCCTAAAAAGAAGGTGAATACTTGAAGTTGAAGGTTATTAAATAATATAAACACTTGTAGAACTCGGGTTGGATTGGACCCAACATTTAAAATTCAATGAACATCGATGGAGTCTTGTGTGGCACTTGATTATCTCATTAGTTGTTAAAATTAATGCCCCTTGGTGTTTTTGTGATACAGCCAAAAACATAAGCATCAATCAATGTATGGGCGAGTAGGTGTATAGCTCAGAGCCTCAAAGGCAGTAGTAGCAGCTGGCCTCGTTTATAAAATAAAAAAAAAAGATTGCAATCTGATTACAAAAATCTACGAGTATAGTAATTTCCATTCTTAAAGGGGAATTTTTATATTCATTGAAAAAGGAAAATCAAAGTGGATGGGATAGAGATGGCCATGGTATAAAAACGGAGATCGATATCTTGTTTGTTTGGTCAATGTTTTACTTTTTCCAGTAGGCTTTTCGGGCCTTTTAGGACGGCGGTTTTGGACGCAAAAAAACATTATAATAGCCCTCCTTGTATACATTTTTCTCGTAATTAGATTGGTACCCACTCACCATAATGTCCCATTCTACTACATGTTATGTCTTTTTCATGTGTACCACAAGCTCTATCTTTACTTGCTCACCACATTTAAAATGGAAATTGCTATGCTTGCAATAAACTATATAATATATTTTGCAATTATCCCCAAGGATTTGTACGATTTTCACGTTCCACTTCACTTTTTAATTTTTGATGTGTTTATGTGTCCCATATATAGGCATATATAGCTACATAGAATAGGGTAGCGAATAAAATAGGAGGAAAGGAGAGTAAGACACGCTACGACGACGTCAGTGTCAGAGTCTCCGTCGTCATCATCGTCATCACACCTCTCTGCCCTACTGATTACTCTCTGCCACCACAGCTCGGCCGTCAATTCAAACCACCGATATGACCCCTCCCTCTCGTTGGGTCCCACCCTCTCCTTTTCTGTGCCCCTAGCCAACCAGATCTTTTAAATTTATTTTATTAATTTAATTTGTTCATGACATATTCGTCAGTGTGGGACCCAGCAACCACCTCCGTCAACGTGTCAGCGGCGCGCAGGCTGAAAACTGGCGGGTCCCTCGCCCACAAGAAAGGTCGTCACGGCCGTCTCTTTCCCGCCAGCGTTTGGCCACCACACTAAATAGTTAATACCTAATTAATTAATAATCTTAAAGTTAATTAAATTTGGACGAATGCTTTTGTCCTATACGAACCCTGTTGGTGACGGCGCCGGCGCTCCTCCTTTAATTCAATTCAGGCCAAAAGTGTTTTTTATTACAGCAAAACCCAAAAACAATTGTTTTGAGAGATACCAAATGGTCAAGATAAGGGTCGTACACTAGTAGCTTAAAACTTATATATAATAATTATGTTAAAAGTATATGTATGAGGTGCTACAAGAGGTCATGATGACTAAATGACATGAGAATATGATACCATCATGACGATAGTGACTGGTAGTCATCATGCATGAAGAAGAAGAAGAAGAAGCAAAATATAAATAGCATTGTTTTTTTGTCCGGATAAAACAAACAAACAACAAATATTAAAATTGCAGGTTAAACCAAAATAAATAGGAAATTGCAGGGTTGGGGTCGGTGTCGTGCATCACGTGGAGAACTGGCCGTGTGTGGGTCCCACCTAAAACACTGCTCACTCAAATTACCCAACACACTCGAGACCACAAAAATTAATCAATTTAGGGTTCATATCATATTAAATGTGAACCAAAAATTGCAGCTATAATTTACTACTACCAGCGATGGGATGGGATGGGATGGGATAATCTACTTTTGTTTTCTGTCTCATGATTATTTTGTAATTTAAATCTCTGTGTTTGTAATATTCAATTATTGTGGTCGGCAGAACACAACACCTAAATAGTCCGTACATTATCAGCAAGCATTCAAACACTAGTGTTTTCAGATACAGTCTATAACTAATTATAAAGCAGACCTAAAAAATGTCTAAATATTCAATCCAACGACAACCTTACAACTACAACTAATAATATGCCCTAGAAAAAGCTACACTTCATAGAGATTGCTACAAAAGGAGAAACCAAAATGGGCCCCAAAACAATGATACCTAAATCTTAATGGGTCACATAAATGGCCTAAAATGCATTTGGTGAGTCTGAGACTGAGCAAACTCATAGCTGCTACAAGTTAATAGATAATATAAACTTCCAATAGAGAGATTAGTTCAACATATATACACTCTGCAAACATTCATATGTAGATTGGACATGTACAATCTTCTTTTACTACTCATCAAATTGCATACATGATAGTTAACTGTATAGCTTTCCTTGCTTTTATTAACTTTATCAATGCAGTAGCTTGCTCAAGGAATTTCTGCATCACTTGAACCGGGGCGAGCGTCCAGATTGAATTCCTCCGCTACATCCTCCTCTATCCTCCATCTGTTTGAGAGAGAGAGAACAAATTTTAGGTCAATCTGATCCCGTAAATATATACAAAAGTAAAAGCTCTAACAGTGTGAGCGAGTACCTCTCGAGAACAAACTTTCCTTCCTTGTACTTTTGGTTTTTGTCATGTGCAATTACCTAATACAATTCAACATCATTATAAGTTTATAACTCAGTGTTTTGTGTTTAAGGCAGCATTGAGCCTAAAACAACAGTTTAATTAGCTTCACAATCAAGGTCTTGAATATTATTTGCAAGCAATTAATTCATCTGTTTTAAAGTAGTGGCTGAGGTCTAATATAATAGAGGGCGGGCATGCATTTGGAGTTGATTCAGACAAATATGCCTTCTAACCACACATATATATATATGCAGTGATCCTTATCTTGTTCAAGTGGGTAGGATACCTTTAAGAAAATTAAGTCTTTTATAGGAGACTTTAATTGAACCTTCACTATTAAAAAAAAAAAAAAAAAAAAAACTGACTGAGAAAGTTCAATAGGACCGCCTTTTATCATTGGCATTTGTTTTTTATTTCTTTTGTATTGTTATATCTTTCCTTGGTTCTGTTTGATTCCATAAAACATGACTAGTTCTAAAGGTGGCAAGGAAAATAAAATAACAACAATCCAACTGTTCATTACATTCATCAAAGGATCATGTGACCTCAGAGAAAATATAATATAAAGAAATTTGTTTATATTTGTTTGGTTATGACATAATTATCTCCTTCAGCCACAATACTTTATTTATACAAAAATGTTTTTTGGGAGGCTGTTATTAACAGAAACCATGTTCATTTGTGTTTGTCTGAATGTTATTTTTGTTTACTAGCGATACTGTCTACTCCTGCTGCTGCTACTTAGCCATCCTTACAACTAAAGCACAAAACATTGAGGCAGAGAGAAGAAGAAACATACATATTTCCAGCCTAAAATCTGTCCGCAGCAGACGCAAAAAATATCTTCTACAGTATGCAAGCCAGAAAGCATTAACCTTTCTTCCTCAGGACCAATTGTTATATTCACCCTGATAACATTGTCATAGGTCACTAATGAGAAGAATTAAGCCAACAAGGACAATAGAAAAATTAATTCAGATTTTCTTATGGTCCATGGAAGATGGTATAAGATCCTTAAAATAAATATTTTAGGGTGTGTATTCATCCTCTGAAACAAACAGAGACAGAAATGAAAAAGGACCTCGAAACGGAGTGTTTATGGCCAAAAAACAAAAATCAATACTAACAACTACTGTGTGCCAACCAGAAAATGACAGTAAAAGATTAAATAATAGCAAAGAACTTACACATTGCTGAACAGATAGGCCCTCCCTTGACGGCAGTTGAAAGACTACACACATTGCAACAAACTAGAGTCAAATCATTGAACACTAAAGTGTTTTGGATATGCTCTCTGTAAAACAAAAATCCCATATTATGAAAGAGAGTGCATATAAACGTCACTTCCAAGTCAAAATATTGAGAATCGGCAACATGATATAGAATTAAAGTAAAGAGAAACTAAGATGATTTGCAAAATTTTAAACATTGAACACATATTACTTAAACTTATAGTTGATGTTTCACTAGTGAAGAAGTTTCGAAAGATCCCTTCACTGTTTAATGCACACAAATTGAACCATACAAGCACTTATTTACTCTTCACAGCAACAAAATTTCCACATTTTGGTCGTAGCCTTGGTAGCCAAAAGTTTAGTTTTCTATCTCATCTCATCGGGAAGAAAATGCATCCTAGAAAATTGTCAAATCTATGTATGCGTTGGTTGCTGCGATACACATACTAAACAAGAGCCATTTAAGTTGTGCTATGCTTGCACATCCAATGTAGTCCTCATTTAACATGCGTCTATTTTCTGCTTCCTAAAAGCTTCTTCAGCAAGAGATACCCCTATAGCTTCTTCAGCAAGAGATACCCCTATTCTCTGAAATCAACAATGCTAACAACCCAGAATAGCAGTGCTCTGCAGAATCAATCTATGCATGAACCAAAAAACCCTCCACAACACTCCAAACCATAACAAGAAGCAAAAAGGTGATATACTAAATTGCTTCAATCATGGTCAATTGCTCGTATCACCGTTTACCAAATACCCAATTTCGTAAAAACCATTAAACCTAAACACCCCATTTCTGGGCCAATATTATTAGACCAATCCAAAATTCCCGGAACCAAATTTCAATCTTTCATGCATTGAATCGAAAAACCAGCGCATAAATTTAATCATGCTTATACAATTCAAGCTTTCAGAAGCGAAAATACATAAAGATTGAAACTTTATAGAGAAAGAAAGAGAGTACCCGAGAGAGGACATCGTCGGCGAGGGCAAGAGGGCTGTCACAGAATCGGCATCTATAAGTTCTGCCTTCCAATTCAACCAGGAAAATTCTCCCCATTCGAATTTTGAGCTAACCAAACACTCTACTCTTCTCTTCTGCCTCACAAATTTCAGTGTCATATCCCCAATTTGAACTCGGCAATCCCAGGCTGTGAAACTTGACGATTCAGCTACCGCCACCGGCAAATCCCGGTTTCTGTGTCAAACACGTGGTGTGATCGTTAGTCGTTACTCATGCAAATTAAACGACGTGTCGTCCAGTAAAGATTCTCAACTTCTCCTGTTTTGGATTTCAGGTTTTAGACCCTTTTTTTTTTTTAATCTTCAACAATCAACATTGTAGGCCAAGTCAATAGTAGATTACTTGGCTCTTTCAAAAAAAAAAAAAATAGTAGATTACTTGGCATTTTAGGACACTACTATTTATACCACTAGATTTGGATGACCTAACACTCCAGTCCTCTATGTAGTGGATTCTGGACAACCTAGTTTCATAGGCAAACTTAACTTTCTCGTAGAGTTGGCGCCTTGGCGGTGTTTAGATAATGGCAAAGAGAAAAGACTAGTACTGTAGTGGTAGTCATTTCCATTACGTATTAAGCTAATTAATTAATTAACCAAGTTGGTGATATTTTAGGGAGGCTTAGTATTATTATTATACTGCACATCACCAACAACATGTAGACATAGTCGCACAATGCGCCGACTTCGTCATAGGATAATTATACAATTTTATTACTATTATCCGGAATGAAAGAAAATAAAATACAACTCCCATATAATATTTTGGATGCTACAACGAGTGTAGGGAATGTTATTTTAAACACTAATCTAGTGAAACGTTCTCCTACGTACCAAAAAAACGTTCTCCTACGTACCAAATAAACATTTATCACGATTTATAGTTGTTAAATTTTCGAAAGTTAAGGCAGACGATAAAAATGAAGCGTTTCATGCTTCATCATTGTGATTTTGTATGGTTTAGGAATAAAGTTAATGGAGAGTTCATATGAATTTTATTTCCCTATCTCACATAATCAAATACGATGAATTTATAATAGAGAGACTCAAGTGTTTAAACTATGTAATTTAATGATTTGTTAAATTTCATATTTTCATTTCGAACAAAGTTTATGATCTATCTCGTTTTTTGTTTATTTTTGTAGGAGCACTATTTATCATTGGAAAGAGCAACGTATTTGATAAAGTAGTAAAACGAAAGCTCTAAACATTCTTTACCTTGAATCAATTTTCGGATTGAAACAAGAGAAGGTATTCCATGCACGGAATGTGCACATACACGTAGCACTGAGGTGCACACGATCATAATTTTTAACGGTCAACCGTTATGATCAAATTAGTCAAACAAAACTGAACCGTTGGATCTCTATTTAGACGGCTGAGATTGAACGTGATGTTACACGGACCGTGCATAGAATAAAAACAAGTCTCCAACACGAAGGTAAAAAGCCTAAAAGCAAAATGGGGACGACAATGACTTATTGCACTAGAAGAGGGCATGAGCCTACCCCATTATCCTGATCAAAAAAAAGAAGAAGAGCCTCTCTTTGGGTTATTACATTCCATATCCAAACAAAACTTAATTATGGGAAAGGGAGAAAGCCCTTCAAATTTAGGGTCCCAAAAGGGCACGTACCCGGGTGATTCTCCTCGTGCGTGCGCACCAAGACAAGTCGCATGTGCAGTCATGAGTCACCCTCATTCTCACGTGTGACATGCACCGCTCTTTTCACCGTGTCCCAAATCGGAAACGACGTCGTCATCATCCTAAAAACCATCTAGAAAAAGCCGAGAGAGAGCGGGAGAGGTGTCACCTCAGGAGGCAGCAAAGTCCACTATACAGAAAAAAAGCCAGCAGCCGCCTACACCATCTTTATTTATTAAATCAATATGACGGTTGCTTTTTTATTTAAATATCTTTTTGTCTTGGACGCGAAACGTGGCGCAATCACACAGATTGGAGGAGCTTGGGTCCCACGCACCAAGCAGCATTTAACAAAACCACAACGCCGCCGGCGTAATTGTCTGTCTCTTCCCGACACGTCACCCTTTCTCACGGCTTCTCGGCGCCGATATTATTCTGTTAAATATAATTAAATTTCTTATTCAAATCATTAATTGCAAAATTCAAATTCACGCCAATTACTATATCATTGCCATGCATGCACCATAGGATTAGGATTAATTTAATCCGAAGAAAAGCTGGCCCTGCACTTCATTCATGAATGCCACATTCTATCCTACCCCCACCTATTACCTATACCTTCCTTTACTCCGTTATTATATTTTTGTCTTTTTAAAATCAGATAGGTATGATAACTTTTAACCAACAAAAAAATCTATGCATAATAAAAACTGGAATTTAGCTGCCCTTACATACAGGCCACACTAAATAAATGTAATACGCTAAATTATAAATAAATGTAATAATTATCAAAAAAGGAAAGACAATATATTCTTGTAGGGATGGACCCCACCAAAAGCGGCAGCCGCGCTTCTTCCAGCGCCCGCCTACACGTGGGTCCCGCCACTGTCTGTTCCCACCTTTTTCGCGTTGTTAAGCAAAGACTGATTTTTTTAATTTTTTATTTTTTTATTTTTAAAGAATATACGTGATATCGGACGGCCGTATATCACGTGCAATTCCTACTCGAATCTCGAGGAGCTACCCAGTCAACAAGGAATTAACTTTCGGTCCTAAACCTACAAAACCGCTCCTTCCCCGCCTACGCGCCTAAATGTCATTACACCAAATTACGCGCCTAATAATTTGGGCTTTGCCTTCTTATTTTTTTAACCAATAAACAACAAACAAACTCGACTCGTTCGACTCACTAACCCAGCGTAAGAACACTGTCCGTACTTAAATCGATTCCACGTGTGACCGCATCCCCTACCGGAACTTCAGATTCCGGCTTCGAATGCCGATCTTATTATAGTTGGGCAAAATATGGAAAAAAAAATTCAGATAAGGATTAAACTAAATGCTCGATCAAGAATTAGAATATCAGTGTCCTTCCGTGAACGGAAAAAATTATTTCCGAAATTGAGAGATTACAACTGAAATGAAAATTGATAACGAAAAAGAGGTCTTTAATTTAGAACAGCAGGATTAAACACACGGTTTCTCCCCGCTGCAAAAAAGGGTGTTCAGCTACGTATTCACATGGAGCCTTTTCTTTAATTAGGTGCTCTCAACGTACTTTTGTTTTTCTATTTTCGGAATTGGAAAATAAAAAACCGGAAATTAAAAAAAATAAAATAAGGTTCCTAATATTATCTCAGTCGATCGCCGCGCTTTTTCCTAAAACCAAAATCAGGCCAGTTCCGCCGGAGGAGGCAGGTTGAGGTCGAGGTCGATTCCTCCTCCGCGAGGCAGATCGTGCTGGTTCAGATCCACGACCGTGGACGAGTCCGAGTCACTCTGTGACCCGCCGGTGAAGCCACCGCCGGCGAGAAAATCACGGTGTAGAAGATTTCGGTCAAATCTGAGTTGTTGATGGTACTGCTGATGATTCTTCACCATCCCGGCTCGGAACACCGAGTCGAAGTAGAGCACGTGATTCGCCGCCGAAGTCGGCACGCCGATAACGGCTCCGATCGCCGGAATCTGGTGCTGGAACGGGAACCTCATCGGAGCTCCGAATCCGCAAACGCCGCTACTGACGCCGTGAGCTAGATTTAGATCCAACGGCGAGGATTCAACCATCAGAGCCGGCTCCCGGCTAGAAGATTCCACCGTGCTGCTCTGGCTCGGGCTGTGGTTGTTGCTATTCCCGCCGCTGTTATTACTCGCAAGATTTTTCTTGAAGATGTTGAGATTGACATTCTCCGACGGGAGAGGGAAGTTAGTCTTGGCCTTGGCGCCGCGAAACTCTCGGGCGGCGGTGTCGTAGGCTCGAGCCGCCTCCTCCGCTGTGTCAAAGGTTCCGAGCCAGACCCGGCTCTTTTTCCCCGGGTCCCGGATCTCGGCGGCGTATCTCCCCCATGGCCTCTTCCTCACTCCCCTAAAATGCACCTCCTTAAGGTTGCCGTTAGATTTCACGGCAACAGCGGCGGCGGTGCCAGTTTTCTCCGTTCTCGGCGCCATAAAACGGCTTCGTTTTTGTTTTTTTGTTTTTGTTGAGAGAGAGAAGAGAGAAGAGAGAAGAGAGTGTTTTGTTTGCTGAAGAAATGAGAATGGTGTGATGGTTTGAGCGTAATTGAGGAGTGGGTGTAAAGCCGTGGTTATATAGAGAGGCGGAGTAGAGGAAATGTGGAGAGAGAAAGAGAGGGGGCACAGTCAACGAGGAATTTGACTGAGATGGGGTTAGGGGCGGCTGTGAGAGACAGAGTGAGTGGTGGTGGTGGCAATTTAGTAATGTTAGTTCCCGAATTACGTGGCATGTGGGTTGTCTGTCTAGAGAGCACACCACCCCCCATCATTATTATCAGTATCTAACGGCTGCAAAACGCCCCCCTGTTGATTGCGTGCGGTGCTCTTTTTTCCCATTTCCCACGCTTTCCCCAGGCGCGTGTCGCCACTCGCCTTTGATTTGATTTAGATTTTTTGGGGTCGGAGATTAACGAGTTGTCGGCATAATCTACTATCTCGCCGCGTGACTTGGATTTTTTTGTCATTTTAATTACTAAATTTTAAAGCAGCCTTTGCCTTTTGTTTTGCCCACGCTTTTAATCCCTTTGAACCGCTCGCTTGGACCAAACAGGCGTTTCCTCACAGCGAATGGCACCCCAACACGTGCCCTTTCCTTACGCGTGAACGTTTACGTGGGTGGAGTTTCCCACAGCAGTATCGTTTATATCCGACAACTCCCACGTCCAACGGCCATTTAGGGTTTCGTGACTCGCACGCGCTACACTCTGTTTTTACAGTTTAATCCGGAAAAAGTTCCTAATTTACTGTTTTAGTTTTACCTCCTGAGTTCGTCATGGTCATAGACCAATTTAGCAAGCCCATAATAACATTTTTACTCCGTATTACGGTTTAGATTTTATTACAAACATGGAAAGCAAGTCAAATTCCCTTTAATCTCATTATTGCCTCTCTCTCTCTCTCGAGCGATATTTTCTCACATATTTTTCTGTGATGTAAAAGATTTGAGAGTTATTCAACACAAAGCGTGACATATCAATTAATAACATTGATATAACTTAAAATTTACTTTGAATTCTCAGTTAATTTAGAAAAAATCTTCAAGATATAATGCGTATCTCTGTCTCATAAATGAATAAATTGTTGTAGCACAACTTGAAGAGGTTTTAAGAAAAGTCTATCGGATGAATGAGTAATGCGGCCTTTAATGTTAGCCAAATGACTGAATGAGAATGTGTTACAAGTAACGCATCAAATAGCTTTCAATCAAAAAGTAATATGGTGCATGTAGACCCCAATATTAATTATGTATGTATATATAAGGTACGTGATATGTATCAATCATAAAACACTGGCCGTATGCTAGTGTATAAGAAAATTAATCCTTTCATGCCTTAGTTTGAGGTGACCATACAGCTAGTTGCCACATGCATTTAGTTGCTTTCTTGGCAAGTATAAGCTATAGGTTTGTATTTATCACATAGATTTGGTTTTAGATCACACATTTATTAGGAAATAAAGTTAGAGCTACATTTCATAATTGACTGGATATGTAGCAGGACAAAGAGTGGTAATAGTAGTCATGGGGTTTAAGGGTATGGATGTGTTATTTCTTATATTTTGTGTTTCGGTTTTTTATTTTTCATCCATAATATTGATTGGATGAGATATTGGGTTCAAAATTGTTTTTGTTTTCTTTTTTCAAAGATCGCAATAATGTGGTTGACTGTTGATCATAAAAGCAATGCATAATAATAACAATAATGAATCTACCATTTTTACTTTTGTAATTCATCACTACTAAAAGAATTTAGATCTCCTTACCGGAAACGTCTTGAGTGCTTTGGGTACTAGTGCTCCGGGTCTTTTTAAGACCTTACTTATAAGGGGTAAGATGAAAATTTATAGATTCAACGATTCAGATTATTGCTAACATGTTTGAACACTAGTGATTTAGACATTGTATAATTTTTCATCCTTACCGTCTCTAATGATAATTGTCATTTTTAAATAAAATTTAACTAAAACACCCAAAAATGTGATATATGTCTAGTTAATCTATAAGTATATTTCCAATGATTTATTATATAAATTGACATGGAGAGAAGAGCTTAGGGGAGAAAAAATTAGAGAATAATTTTGGCTAGGTAGGCATTGTCCATAGCCATATACCGCTAATCACTTATTGCATAGTGAATTTTAACTTTATGTTGGCTAGTATGTTGGAGTTAATTTTGTTTTAAAACTCTACCTAATTCTTAATCAAATTTGATAATAACCGCCGTACCTATGTGTTGGAGATGTCCAAAACCAATGAATAAATGCAGGTGTCATAGTTGGACCAACTAATTTGTCATTTTTTTTAGAGGTGCATTACAACTCTGTTTTAATTTCAAACATGATGATGATGAAAATAGTGTCGGCTCTATGAGCTAAGCTAGAGCAACTCTTTTTTTTTGTGGACCTAAAAAGCAACTCTATGAGCTAAGCTAGATTCACATGGTAACTAAAACAACCTATAAAATTAAAATGAAATGTGCTAACTAGTATCGTGGTAATTAAGATAGATTGTTAGGTAATTAACTAGTATTTGCGCGCATCACGTGTGGAATATGTTTCATTATCATTAAAACTCGAATATATAGATGTTAATACTAAATAGAAGGGAAGTTCTACAATGTTGTTATGTATGTCATACCTCCATTTACAAATATAACAACAAAGTTTATCGTCATTGTGATAATGAGAGTTTTTTTTATGTGTAATTTTTGTTCTATTAAACGTAATTACTCTATCTACGACATTGTTACAAGTTTGTGAATAATTTGTCGTCAAAGTTGTAACTTTGGTTCAATTATATATAATTAGTGTAAAACGAATACGGTAACTTTATTGTCAATATATTAGTTTTAGTTCAATTAAATGTAATTTTCAATTCAAAAAAATTGTAAATAAATATATGACATATATCCATTGTGATGAACAGCCTACCCCTTAAATAGAATTAGAATTACCAACTACTCACGATATGGGACAGGTTGTTTGGCCAACCAAATATTACAGAATTTTATTAAGTTGTTATAATTACATGATTATCACGATTGTTATGGTTTCCTCTATCGATCATCACAATATTGGTTTCCTATAGTACGTAGCCTAGCTACTTTGAACAATCATATATCTAGAAAATAACACAATCACAAAAGGACATAAATTATTTGCTTTTTATGCTTTCTAGAACAACCACCGGATCCGCAGTTATCCTCACCAACTACTGAATTATGAGCATAATATGTACAGCTGCTCATTGCCGCCATATAAAATTATAAATTATATATACGTCTTCGGTCATCAGCAAATCATATTATGTTCTTTAGTTTAATTTTATCGTTGGTACGCACAGTAAATAACCAGCAAAATATTGTCCAACAAAAAAAAAAGTACCAACAAAAAATTTACAATTTATTTTGTAGCCAATGACACTTCTTACTTCTTAGGTTATGGAGCAACGATATCGATCAGAAACAAGATACGATCTGGGTACATACATATATATATATATACATATATATATATATATATATATATATATGAATCTCCTGACACGTCCCATGAGTTGGAGAGATTAACAATTAAGATAAAAGCTGGTACGTGCCAACTGCCAAGAGCCAATGTACGTGGTTCACTTTCAGAAAATGAGCTAGATAAGCTTTGATTGATTATATATGTATAATAATACACAGAGAGGAGAGGAGAGGAGAGGAGAGGAGAGACTTAATCTATTAGGGTTTATATGCATGCATCATGAAACACATGGTTTAATACGTGTCCCCCGTCACTCGTCGACAGCAACACCTAGTTTAATTGACCACTACGTTCTACTGATGGTGATGATAATAAGTGATCAGTGTGCAGCCACCAATACTAATTCGTGTTCAATTTTGGTGGATGACATCCAAGAAAGCTAGGGCAAAACATAGCAGTCAAAGTCAAGCCCGATTGGCATCAATCAATTTCTTCACTTCACTATGACACGTGGTGGTGCTTGCTTGCTCTCCCTAACCTACTATAATTATACGTTTCATGAACTAAACGAGGTCTATTATTAATATGATGATAAAGTAAAATAATTTCAATACATGACTTCATTTCATACATTTTTTTTTTGGATTACATCTTAATCTAATTTCTCACCCTTATTTTACTAATACACAATAAATCAGAATGCGTGTAGACTCACTTAAAAAGGTTAATAACAACAACTAAGTTTCTTATTTTTTTATGAATTCGATTACATGATGGGAATTAGGTATTAAAATTCACATACCTCAATGAATTTATATTCATCTCATCTTTATTTTATGTAATTAAATAAATGTATTATAAGTTGGAGATAATATATAGTTAAATAGATCCTTGACATATCCATTAGAGAAGTTTTGGAAAATGTATCGGGACCCGGTCAAACTAATTTTCAATGATCAAAGTAGTCAAAAGGCTAAACTGCAGCATATGAATTATGCCATGCAAAAATAAATTAAAGCAGACAAATAATAGAGGGTGTGAACTGTGAACCGTGTCTCTACTGGAGTATGAAGTCGAGGGAGTAGATCGAGTTGGGTGGTGGAGTCAAGTCTTGCATTTCATTTCATTTAATGCACACACATTTACATATTTTGGTGGTTAATTAATGAGACCATATTATTGCGTGTTGACTATATATACTACAGGTCATAAATATTTTTTCAATGTATAAATTATGCTTTGGACTTGTTCCCATTCTTGGTCAAAATTAGAATTTTCATTGGTATTATCTAAAACCGTCCACAACTTAATTCTTTAACAAGGAGATTAATTGACAGTGCTAATCATCATTAATGAGAGGTACGTACGGTTGTTGGGGGCGAGTTAAGTTGGAAAACAAAAATAACTAAATTGAAAATGAGAGGTTTCGTTGGACACGACCAGTTCTTGCCTACCATATTATTATTATTATTTTGACAAATGCAAGTATATGTTAGAAATGGGCATTTTTTTTTTGGCTATATTTCATTTACCTAATTATTAACATGCACTGTGAGTCAGCACTACGTTGGAAAAGAATTTCAGATAGAAAACCTAGCTATATATAAAGGAGGATGAGATCGATGGACTAGAATTTCAGGCAAGGAAACTTCTCCTTTAAAACCGTATCGGAGCTTTTGGAGAGAGAGACTTTTTTGTTCAAGTTGGAAATTTTGGTCGGCAACTGATCAAAACCAAATGGAGTGGCGAGAGGGTAAATACTGAAGCCAACTAAAAAGAACGCGGTGACACGTGGCGAAAGCAGAAGGGAAGGCCTCAGCCGCCTTGAAAGTCCACGTTCCCATTACGTCTGGTTTGAAGTTCCGGCTCCGAATAAAGCCATTCAAGCAAAAGTCACTTTCCCAGTGAATACATTAACACGAAATATTCAAACTTTTCTTTTTCGCCTTTTAAAAAAAAAAAAAAAAAGAGAAAAGAATACAAGTTTGTTTCAGTCGCCTCTCGGATCGTTGAAACCCCAATGGGTCTTCGTCTTCTTAATCCCTCAATTTCCGAAACCCTTCAACACTCTCAAACTCTCTGAGTCGCCTCCGGTCTGATTGATTTTCATGGCGCTCAGTGCGTATCTGCTCGACCCCCAATCGGCGGCCCTGAAGGCCGTAAAGGCAATCGGGTCGGGTTACGATCTCTGCTGCGATCTCCGCTTCACTTCGTGTAAGCCAGCACTCATCGAATTGGATCCGACCCGGACCCGGGACCTCGTTGTCCCCGGTGGGGCCGTCGTTCCCGACGTGTCCACCTCCATCAAGTGCGATAAAGGCGAGCGCACCAAGTTTCGCTCCGGCATCGTTTCCTTCAATCAGGTTTTCGTTTCCCCTCTTTAGATATATATATTTTTTTTGGCGGGAAGTAGTTTCTGGGTTTTGATTGCTGTGATTGGTTGTTGGGAAATGAATTGGAGGATCGGAAATTTTAAACGAGTGTTTCAGAAAAGGAAATGGTCACATTTGGTGAGGTGGGGCTTTTTTTTTTTGTTACTATTTCTGTCCTTTTTTTTTTTTCATGTGATTCTGAATGAACTGTGCTGAATTTAGTGGCATTCTAGTGATTTTGGTAGAAATTGAGCCCTTTTCATGATGGAGAGATGCTGAATTGCTCATGCTTGATAATTTCACTTGACACTTGACACAAACAAGGAAATACAAATTTCAATTCTTTCCTTTTGAGACTTTTTGCTGTTTGATTGCTCATAAGTTTTCACTGCACTAAGAATGCTACTTTTCCTTAGTCAGTACTCATTACTCATTAGTATAGTGGAATAATGGGGCAATAGTGTGTTTTTAAGGAGGCTTTGGCTTCCTCTTAACTTTTTAAGTAATGTGTTGAATTTCAGATGTCAGAGCAATACAATAAGGAACTTTCTTTATCGGGGAAAATTCCGTCCGGCTTGTTTAATGCCATGTTTAACTACACCGGCTGCTGGCAGAAGGATGCAGCTCCAACCAAATTTCTTGCTTTTGATGGTTGGTTAATAACTCTGTATAACATTGAGTTAGCAAGATCCCAATTAACACTATCCGAGCAGGTGAAACAAGATGTGCCTTCTCTATGGGACCCTGCTGCTCTTGCCGCGTAAGTTTTCTTGAATGGAAAGCTTAAGTTATTGTCATTGTTGTTGTTGGCATGCCAGTCGAATGTAGGACTTTGAATGTAAAGCAAAGCCACAAAAGGGGAAAGCTTCAGTGATGCATTGTTGTTCTACGTTTCCCATTGTTGAATGCATTGTTGACACTTAAAACAAGAACCAAAGCCCACAAACAATTGAAACAAGTACTGATACCTAATATACATGGAAAGAAACTTGTCTAATATTGAAATATGCAGGGTATATATAGCTTCACATATATGTGAGACATGACAATATGGAATGAGTAAATTCAGAATGTATATCCATTTCCTTGCTAGACAGTTAATTTCCCTAGAATTTTACTAGCTGTATCACAGTTCTGTGTCAATGTGCACTGTTTCAAGAGTGGAAAATTGTTAAGTACTAGCAAAATTGTGTAACAGTACATGCATCTTCATCTGGTAGGAGTTGCAACCTGTGTAATTCATGATCTGATTTCTATGCAAATATTTAACTGTTTTTTTTTGACAATGTAATGGAGAGTGAAGGTGAAAAAAATTATAACTTTAACTTGTCTTTACGCTTTCCCTCATCCCCGTGTAATTTATCAAAACCCTTGGTCAGTTATATTAACCTGCCATCACCAGTTGTTGCTGGATTTTTTTTTTCATCATTCCTGATGTTCAATTATTCCAGGTTCATTGAAAAGTATGGTACTCATATTGTTGTTGGAGTGAAGATGGGCGGAAAGGATATAGTTCACATAAAGCAGTTACACAATTCAAAACTTGAGCCCGCTGAACTGCAGAAATTGTTAAAGCAATTAGCTGAGGAGAGATTTTCTGCAGATGTAAATGAAACCTCGGTATCAAATTCTGCTGATTTAAATAGAAAAATGAAGGTAAGCAGTATTGCAAACGTCAATGTTACTGTTGATATTTTTTAATTGTTAAATACATGGATCGTAAAATTCATTACTTGGTGCTAATGAGGGTGAAGGTAGAGACACTACTAAATGACTGGAAACAGGAGGTTTTCTGATTAAGAATAGTCATAAAATTAGATACAGCCTTTTGCATACAAGTCTCTGTAAAATATCCACAGTTGGTCTATACCTTTAAAACTAGTAGTTAAATAAAATTTAGTAGACATTGATGAGGTAACATACTTTTACTTTAATATCTATGTCCATTGTTTCAGGATGACCACTGGGATATTCAGAAAACATTAGCGTCCTCAATAAGGCCTCCCATCATCACTCACTCAAGGAATGATGTAAGCCTTTTGGTTTCCAATATTACTCTTGTTTCACAAAGTGCATACCAATGTGAAACAATCAACCTACTTTGAATGGACTACAATTCATCCTATATTTTCTCATGTAATGCAGGATATAGTTACCATTTCTGTTCGAAGGGGAGGTGTTGATATTGGTCAAAGTCATAACCAGTGGCTTTCAACTATATCACAAGCGCCTAATATCATATCAATGTCCTTTGTTCCCATAACATCACTTTTGGGTGGTGTTCAAGGCAATGGATTTCTTAGTCATGCAGTAAATCTCTACCTTAGATGTGAGTGCAAGTTTTCTTACTTTCAGCTTGGTCTCCCATGGTTGAATGTCCAAATCGTTTGCATTATTTTTCTATCAAGTCTTAATAATATTTTATCTCAATGGTAAACCTTGCAGATAAACCACCAATAGAGGAACTCCAACAATTTTTAGAATTTCAATTACCACGGCAATGGGCTCCAGTATACGCTGATCTGCCTCTTGGTCTTAGGCGCAGAAGACATGCATCCCCGTCACTTCAGTTCAGTTTTATGGGCCCCAAGCTATATGTTAACACTATGAAGGTAATATCTTGTGCCGTAAGATATTGGCATGCTAATTGCTGATCACATTTTGCAGATCCCCGACTTGGAAGACTTCCATTGTTTATATTAAGTGAAGAAGTTATGACCTTGTAAAACTGGAAATTGTGTCAATAAGTTGATGTATGCAGCTATTACGCACCATCTCAGTGTAGTTCATTGTAGTAAATTTCGTCAATCCGTGTGCTTCAGCATATCGCTGCATGAAACTCGTTTCTCATTACATTGTGGGTTCTAATTTTATAATTTTCAGGTTGATTCGGTAAATCGACCGGTGACAGGAATCCGTTTGTACCTTGAAGGCAAAAAAGGTGACCATATGGCAATCCATCTCCAGCATCTTACAAGTCTTCCCAGTTCCCTCCAAGTCTCAACTGATCACAGTTATGAGCCCATTGACGAGCCAGAGGAACGAGGCTACTTTGAACCTGTCAAGTGGAGCATATTTTCACATGTGTGCACTGCCCCAGTACAGTATAACGGTGCCTGCATTAATGACTCAGCTTCTATTGTGACAAAGGCCTGGTTTGAAGTCAAGGCTATTGGAATGAGGAAAGTTTTGTTCCTGAGGCTTGGATTTTCTAGAGTGGCATCTGCAAGGATCCGAAGATCAGAATGGGAAGGCTCAAGCTCATCGCGTAAGTCGGGATTCATCTCAACCTTGATCAGCACAAGGTTTAGTGCTGCATTGAATCAACCTATGGCACCGGCAAAAGTGGATTTGAATTCAGCAGTTTACCCTGGTGGGCCACCTTTACCAACCAAGGCACCAAAAATGGCGACGTTTGTAGATACCAAGGAAATGTTGAGAGGTCCTGAAGACACCCCAGGATATTGGGTGGTTACCGGAGCCAAGCTTTGTGTAGAGGGTGGTCGAATCTCAGTCAAGGTGAAGTATTCATTGCTGACAATTATGTTAGAGGACTCGATGATGTTTTAGTGTAAGAGGTCAAAACCCAAAGGGAACTACACTCTTATTTTTTGTTGTAAATGTTACATGTACATTATCCATTCTTCAATAGGTTTAAACTGATTATTTATGGCGGAAAGCGATCTTCATTCAGCGATGTTGATTGTTCTGAGAATTACAAAATTACTGGTTATGTTCAGAATTGGCCTAAACGCATTGAATATATTTGGATGAGAGAAGCTTGTTGATTTTTATAGATTTTAGTTAACAAACTCATCTTTTCAGAAGAAAAAACTACTCTTCATTTATTAAAAGTTACAATTCAATAGTAATTTTGGGTTGACAGTAGGGAGAATGGTACCATTGCTCCAGTACAATCACCAATAATCCCCACAAGAGCATGAGCCATCTTTGAAATGATGGAATCTATTGATGTCCCTCACGATTATCTCCCTCGAGACAATTTTACAGATGAACTTGAATGCAGTATGGCAATCTACACATACTCTTAGATTCTTCTTCACCCTAATGGGAGCTCCTGGCGGAGTAGCAATCAATGCGAAAGCCACTGCAAGCTTCTCACTGTGGTATCGTAGAAGCCGCTCCTTTTCGCTTTGTTCCACATCATGGAGGTCGATCTCAACCATCGGAACATAACCAGCTTTATGCATACGGTCAAGCAGCTCATCAAGTTTTGCATATATCTCTCTACTTCTTGAATGACTTCTATCTCCTACAATAAAGGTGTGTACCTTGTCTTGGACCTCAATCCAACTCATCCCAGGTTCCTTCTTTACCTGGTTATCTTTCATAAGTCTTCTCATTTTCGCTACCTTATCCCACATGCCAGCTGCTGCATAAATGTTTGCAAGAAGCACATGGGTACCGGATTTCTCAGGCTCCAGAGCTAAGAGCATATCAGCAGCATGTTCACCAAGCTCAACATTTTTATGGATTCTCGCAGCACCAAGAAGTGCCCCCCAAACTGAGGCGTTTGCTTGATATGGCATCGTGTTGACAAGCGCCATTGCCTCGTTTATCTTTCCTGCTCTGCCAAGAAGATCAATCATGCAGGCATAATGCTCCTCTCTTGGCACAACTCCAAACAACTCTTTCATTGACTCAAAATATTTTCTGGCTTCGGTTACCAAACCCGCATGATTGCATGCACATAGGACACTGACTAAAGTAATATGATTGGGGCAAACACCATCTCTGAGCATCTGATGAAACATATTGAGGGCCTCTTTTCCATGTCCGTGCTGAGCAAGTCCTCCAATCATTGCAGACCATGAAACTATTCCTCTCTCAGGTACCTCAGAGAAAGCACGACCTGCATCATCTATGCTTCCACATTTTGCATACATGTTAACAAGAGAATTTCCAGCAAAAGCATCAGACATAAATCCAAACTTCAGAATATGAACGTGAATCTGTTTCCCTTGCTCATACGCGGACAAATTTGCACAAGCATTCAGAAGAGAACTGCATACAAATGAATCAGGCTTGTTCCCCCTCTCTAGCATCTGCACATAGAGTTTTAGAGCTTCTTCGCCTTGTTCATATTGAGCATAGGCTGTGATCATTGATGTGAAAGCCACCAAATCTTCAGTTTTGCATTCTTTGAAAATTCTTACTGCATTTTCTACATTGCCACATTTTCCATATGCATCAAGAAGGCTATTTATAACATACATGTCTGACTGAAAACCTGTTTTCACAGAAAGTGCATGAACTTGTTCACAAATACTTATAGCCTGCAAGCTCGCTGTCGATTTGAGGACTGTAGATAAAGTAGTCTCGTTGAACCCTATTCCTTCCTTATGCATTTCAGGAAAGAGGGTTACAGCTTCTATGTCTTCAGCCATCTGTGAATGCCCAGAGATCACAGCGTTCCATGCAATCATGTCCTTCTTTGGCATCATATTAAAAAGCACCCTTGCATCATCCATCATCTCACACTTGCAATACATATCTATTAGTCCAACTTTGACATATGAATCTGATTCTGTATCCATCTTTATCAAGAAAGAGTGCAACTGTCTACCCAATTTCTCGAAAACCAAAGCAGCAGCAGCTTTAAGTGCACTTGATAATGTAAACATATTTGGACGGATTCCTGACCCTCTCATTTGCCTGAACAATTTGAGCGCCCGACCATGGCAGTTGTGAAGAACACAACCAGCAATAACAGCATTCCAGGATACAATATCTGGTTGTGCAATTTTCTCAAAAACTGAAATTGCATCTTCAAGACCTTTGGCTTTTGCATACATGTCAACAAGCGCATTGGCTGAGAACGAATCAGAATCATACCCAAGCTTAATTATATATCCATGAATTTTCCTTCCTCTACTACCATCCCCCAACCCAGTACAAGCATTTATTATACTAGACAGACTATACTCATTAGGCCTTATTCCACTCAGCACCATTTCTTCAAACAAATCCATTGCTTCCCCAAAGAAATCACTCTGCACATAACACGAAAACAATGCATTCCACGAAACAACATTCCGCTCTGGAATTGAATCAAACAGTCTCCTAGAATCCCCAAACTCCCCACATTTCGAATACATAACAACCAAAGTATTAGCAACAAACTCATCAGACTCAAACCCGGTAACCACAACCATCCCATGAACCTGCGTTCCCAGCCCCAAAGCTTTAGTACTAGAGCAAGCCTTGAGAACACTTGGGAATGTAAACTCATTACACTTAACACCCAATCCGTGCATTTCATGAAAAGCCGAAAGTGCTTCTTTACCAAGCCCATTTTGGGCATACCCAGAAATCAAAGCAGACCAAGCAACCAAATCTGGTTCAGGACTTCCGTCGATCAGCTTCCGGGCATGCCCAAAAAACCTGCACTTTGCGTACAAATTGATCAAATGGCTCCGAAAGCTTTGGTCTTGGAAGAATCCGAATCTGATTAGGTGCGCATGGACTTCCATGCCCACACGCACAGACTTGGAAGCAGCGCATTGCGACAGTAATTTAGAGTAGGATATGAAATTGGGCGTTTGGACTGAGCTTTGAATAGGGGTGGTCTTTGCGTCTGTGCTAAATTGAAGCAAGGTTTGGATATGTTTAGCAGAGTTTACAAATTGGGTTGGGAGGGTTTTGGGTTTAGAGTTCGGGTAAAGTCGTTTGGGAAGAGGGTTTTGGAGGGAATGAAATAAGCATAGCTTCATGGTCCATTTGAACATTGACTTATACCTCTGCAACTAACTTTTACACTATATTGGTAGGAGTAGGATTGCCATAACCGTCCAATATTTGGTAATATTAGCACTGTTTAAATCCGCAGTCATGTTTTAACGTGAACGTGGCATACACAAAATTAGGTTAGTATTGGCCTAAGGCAGTGGCCACAAATGAAATTACATTCGTTTTAATCACATTTGAAATAATTTTTTTTAGAAGACAAATATTTTATTTTTTAGTTCACATTTTTAAAAAATTATTGAAAGAGTACAAAGAAGCTTGAAAGACATTATCTATTTTTTTAGTATATTTATTTAGTATCGAAATCATGACTTATTCTAATTTTAACCATTTTCTGCATTAGCCCTAATGCCTCACATTTTTAATTCCATGTATCCCGGAGGCGAGGAATCTACATCACGTCTCAAGATCATCTCGTATACTCTCCTTATTGTGTCAATTTTAGGAACTTTTGAGTTGTTATGCTTAAAACCTTTCCAACCTCCGGAATTAATGCTTGCACAATTTGCATATATATGGGATTCAATTCACAATCTTATGTCACATGATTGATGGAATGTATGATCTTGAATGTCTACCAAATAAGTTTCTTAATTTGGGGGTGGAGAAAAAGACCCTTCATCCTCTTGGGTACTTGGGTAGGTCTACCAGCCATTTTTTGCTTGAGAAAGTTTGTTGAAACTTGAAACAAACAGCTTTTAATAATAAACAGGGTAACTTCCCATGCCAAGAGACTGGCGATAGTAGTACAACTCTTGCCAAACTCGCTTAATTTTGAAGTTGTAATAGAATCTAAAATGCATTATTGTTAGTATGATCGCACTTAAATAAAATATAACAATTTGGCAGAACATATTTCAAAATGTGAAGCAACATGCATTATTACTGTGTTGCAATACTGGAATGGAATCAAAATTAACATTATGGGTTTAGCTAGCTCGACAAAAACTCTCCATTTTTTTTGGAGCCTTTTCTTGATCGAGCTTTATTTTGGCTCTTACACTTTTGATCTGGTATTGGACAAATCTTACAAGATGGCTTAGTTTAACACAGCACAATATCAACTATTTCGTGAGCGATTTAGCTTATCATTTCTTCTTTGCAGCTTTGCCTTTTCTTTCTGATCCATCTACCACCCAACAAATCCCAGAAAGCTGAAGCCAAAGACAATAACACATTCAAAAGTCAAAGATCTAACAATTTCGAAAAATAGGCATTCCGCTACCGATAATAGGTAGATCATGACAATGCATGATCAATAACAAAACACAACAATATACTAAACGTACATGACCCAGAAAAGGGTTAGGCATCGTCCCCATACATATATATGGACTACTATTAAGAACAAAAACCTCACTCCCAAAATTTTTGTAGTTTGTTCGAACTTATGTAACTGAAAAATCCCAATTCAAACACATACAAAGGCTTGAAACACTAACTAAATTCCGATCTAAGAAAAAGATGAGATTGATTACCTGATAGATCGAACTGCTAAGTGTTGGGAAAAAAGGTGGAAGAAGAAGTTGGCTCCATGAAGAAACATGACAACTCCTGTGCACCCCAACAGAAATAGCTCCACCATCATCAATCACACCAACACAGAGCTGGGGCAAAAGGTACAAAAGGGTTACAAGATATATATGAGTTTACAGGAGAATGGTGGATAAACATTCCACCAGCAAGTAATAAGGTTCTTGTTGGACCTTATAATTCTATAGAATTTTATTGGTGACTATAAAAGAAACAATAGTGGAGCATCTGAGCATCACCCATATGATTAAGCTATGGCTAGCTTGTTCAGTTGTTTTCGAGTGTTTGACTTCTTCTACTTTCCCAAATGCAGTGCAAGGTTAAGAATTGGTGGGCGGTTCTAGTTGTTGGTTAGTTACTCGCTACAACTATGGTGACTTGTGAATGTTTAAATTAAATATCTTTCCACTTGGTCCACACTTTTGGATGAAAAATATATACCAGGGGCAGGTCTCAATTGTCGGTGCTTTAGCTTATAAAATTAGTTAATTTGAGTATTCTTCAATGGTTGCGCATTTGATCTTATTGGTTAAGAATCCTATATAAAATGTTGAAACGCTGTTAATTTATTGAAATATTAATCACTCGAACATCATATAAGATAGTCTCTTGGTTGATTTTGTTAATTCAATCAATCAATCACATGCCGTTTCTCACAAAAGAGGGAACTTGGTATTTATAATCACTCCCATTCTCTCTTCATTTCCACTAATGTAAAGTAGACCGTAGTTAAGGTGTAGTCCAATTCTAATTCCTTCATTGTCTTTGCTTTATTGCGGTAAAAATAGTCCGTGAGCTGAAATGATATGATCGTAGACCAAATCTTTGTTTTGGTATACAACTAACTTTTTGTTTTAATAAGATACAACAACCTACCTTCAATTTTAACAATAATAATTAGTACAGTTTTTCCTCTTTGAATATCAGTTTCGAAAACAAGTCAACAACAGAAAAGGGAAAGATTCCAAAGGCAGAAGAGACGGTAAAACAAAAGAAGGCAACGATGATTGTTTTTAGTCTCTTTCGAAAGAAAGAAATGATGCAGAATGACATTCAGTTCTCAGATTGGAAATTTTCCTTCACCATCGCAGTCGAGCATTTGCTCTTTTCCATTCATCTGCTTCAACCGGAACCAATTAAGACTTTGCTACACTGAACATTTCACATTCACCAGTTTACAATGTACATGGCAACTTAAACTATCATATAAGTTAAATTATTGTTTTCCATCAACTAAAGAATCAATGTTTCTTTGAAGGAAAGGAGCTACTAATAAAGACAAGTTATTTCAACCAAGCACTCATAGGAGGCATGTATTGGGTTGTCTTAGAAGGTAAAACTACCCACCCAACAAAGTAACCCTTAACAAGATCTTGAGCAACTCATATTTATTAAGAAATAACTTACTGTCTCCATTAGTCACTTAACATTGTAGCAAGAAACAGATCTTGCACAAAACCAGCTCTCCCGGTAGCTTGTTGAATCCTTTTCTCCCGCTCTTCATGACTCAACGAAGGATCAAAACTGCAAGAGACATACGCAGGGAGAGACAGAAAGACAGAAAAAGAGCTAAAAATTTAGATCCAAAGAACAGCTTTATAGGTGCTTGAGCATGCATCAAGCCTGAAAGATGGGGCAAAAGCCTCTTCACCATCAAATGTTGTGACTAACTAATTCTTGGGCTATTACAGATATCTTCTATCTTTAGATGACTACACAATTTCTGGATCCTTTATAAACTAGATATGTGTAGAAATGTAACAGAACAATTCAGACAAAAGTTTTATTTTTTTTTGGCCCAAATAGGAGAATCCCTTACTTTTGGCGACTAGTACTTAAACCTTGAAGAGGTTTGAACTCCTCACCTATCCAAATAAAAGTTTGGCAGTGTATACTCCATTCTGTACAACCAAGGTGGAGGATGCTGTCTACCCTAATTTTGGTGCATTGAGATTTCAGAAACATGCATGACAAGTTTTGGAAAGTATGGAGAGAACCATGTAAGTGAACTACTTACTTGCACTATATTGGAATGAGGCAACAAGGTAATAATCAGCATTCAGAATGTGTGAGGGTGATAGTTATGTAACACATCATTTTCTAACAATTAAATGGTTATTGGAAGGGCTGAAGAAGCCAATGAAAATCAGAGTCTAGTTCTCATGGACATGAAACAGTACCTTGATTTCCAAATGTGTGAGGGTGCCGCATTTTTTGCAGGAGTCTCCTCAGCAGTTGTTACCACAGATTTTGAAATTTCATCTGCTCCTGATGCAGGGAAATTCAAAATAAGTGACGACAGGAATGGATCGGTAGCTGCATTAGACACATTAGCATTGTCTGATCGATATCCACCACTCCCTAAAAGCACCTGGAGATGAGCCTCGCGAAGATCCCGGCCAAGGAGAGACAGTGCTTGACTGTTAGGAATAGCAACTCTACGTAACCTGCGACGTCTCTGCAAGTGATCTTCAGTTAAGGGAAACTAAACATATGAATCAAAATCTGTACATGGGTATATATTATCGAGCATTTAACAATGAGTGAGGTCTCAATATTATTTAAATTCCAATTTAAAGGATATCTTGAACAAGTGCCCATGTTGCAGTGTAATATGACTTAACATGTCCCGTGTAACTTTAACAGAGCATATAGGACAAACCTGCAAAAAAAGGAAAGTAAATAAAAAATCAGTCTCTTTTGCATGAAATATCAATAAAAACTAGAAATTAGTTATGGTTTCATCCTTCATCCATTTCAGAAATAAATAACAAAGGGTAGAAGTAACTAGCAAAAGAGAAAGGAATGCGGTTGCATGGATATAGGAGTAGAAGTACAGCAAACAAATAACAATCACCTACCATTTCATTAGTTGAAATCACAGAAAGAAGCTTATTGCGACTTAAAGTTTAGTCCGTATAGTTACAAAGTTCTGTATTATAGTTCCAACCCTACTGAATCATCATAGAATATCTTATACTAGTATCTTCAGTTTACGTAGATACCGTAGATGCAACTCATGTGTGGAGAATTCCATACAGATTAAACCAATCAAATCAAGCAACATATACTATAAACATCTCCGTTTATATTTAAAACTTCAACTTTTACTTGCTTAAACAATTGAATTTCTGCAGTATTGATAAAAGTAGAACTGGATTTCCTATTGTCCAAACATATAAGTGGACAACATATGAAAGACAAAAAGGCGAGTGCTGGAGGCGAAGAACAGATGATAACCGCAATGAAGAGTCACATCTCTACCCAATCATACATACAAATAACTCGTTTAATGGTTCTATCATTCTACAACATCCAAATAGGCATCCCCAAGTTTGAGGTTTTGTGCATATCCCATACTGAATGAGTCACCATAGTGGCCGGAACAAAAGCAGAGGCAAAACCGACTACTTTAACCTTGTTGCACAAAACACTCTCATAAGCCGAGTCCATGGAAGAGGAGCATTAACCATCTAATCTAATTTATTCCCAGCTCAAGCATCATCATATGCATATCAAACCCTTTTTTAACCAAACCCAACCCAAAAGGATATGAAACATTTGAGAATATTTCACACAAGAAATATGATTATCTGGTGACTTTCTATAAAAGGAAAAAACTATGATCTTTTGTACAATGAAATCAATTAATACAAGTTCAACTTCACCTTTATAGTTATATGCTTGAGAATTGTGATGATAAAAAAAAGTCAAACATAAATTTCCTCATTAGGCAATAAAATTTGACCACACCAAAACAAAGATCTCAACTTTTTTCTTCATTGAGAACCAAAAATCCACAAACTTCATGCAACAACAACAACAACAAAAAAAAGAGAGAGAGCGAGATTATAATCGCGTACGGTGACTCTAGATTCGCACGAGTGCTCGTCCTCGAGGTGCGAACACAAGGACGCGATGTCGAAGTCCTCGTAGCAATACGGGCACGGGAAGTCGGGTCGGACCTCGTCTTCAACCTCGAAATCATCGATGCTCAGCCGATCTAAAATTGCAAAAATCATCAGATTCAATTTTTTCCAAAGACTAGGATCGGAAATAACCAATATGTACGGACCTAAGTGGGAGCTCTGGTGATGGTGCTGCATCGTGTATTGGCGTTTCGCGGCGGCGAGGCGGGAGGTCCAGAACTCGGAGTCCATTTGAACGATTCGACCCGATTCGATCAGATACTATGCTTATAGATTTAAATCTAATTACACTTGCAACCAAAATTAATCAGAAAAAAAAAGTCTGAATCTTTATTAGTTGAGATATTTCAGGTTGTGCTGCAGAAACAAGGAGAGGAGGAAAGAGACAAAGAGATAATTGAGGAGGAAAACACAAATAATAGGTTGGGATAAATCTGACTTTTTCTTTCTTAAAAATAAGGAGGAAGCATCTGAAATAACGAAGATGGAGGAAAGAGAGAAGAAGAAGATTGGGTTTCTGTCGATGACTATGTTTAGTTTTTAAATTGATGGAAACGGAAAGTAGTAGTTGTCTGTCAGTATGTGTGGTCGGAGTCGACGTGAAGGAAATATACATGTATTTTTTTACCATATATTTTCTGACCTCGGATACAGCGAACGTGCCAATGAATTTCAGTTCAGTTGATAAGATTTTGGGCGGTAGAGGCAAATATTAAAAAATAAAAAATTGGATTTGCATGCAGTAGATTTGAGACTTCAGCCCAGCCCAGTTTGAAAAGTTGGGCCTGGGGAGAGAGGGAACGTGATTAGGGTTTTGTTATAAAGGCTAGGGACTCATGCATTAGGGTTTCTTTTCTCAATCTCCAACTGAACGTACTCTGGTTTTCGATCAAATTGAGGTATGCATGGGTCTATCTGGTGGGCAAAACGGAAAGAAAAGATGTGGAGTTACCGAGTTGCCGGATTGCATTCTGGAATCGATAGTTTCATTGCTGCCTCTAAAAGATGCGGTGGAAACGAGCCTGGTTTGCCCTCAGTGGAGGCATCTTTCCCGTCCAATACTAAAAAGGCGCAATCTTGAACTCGACTCTCTGAACGTTTTAGGGATCCGATACCCGGATAATCACGACATGAAGAAGATGAGGCGAGACTTTGTAAGACGTGTGAACAAATATATGCAGCAATATGAAGGTAACAAGGTTGACTCATTCAAATTATTGCATTGCATTCTTTTACCAGAATCTCATGCCACCCTTGATGAATGGATTCGTTTTGCAATTACAAAGGGAGTCGAACAAGTTGATCTTCGACTTAGTTTTTGTTCGAATCCACAAGATTACTATCTTTTCCCTCACCGGTTACTTTTGGAACAATTAAGCGCCGCCGGCTCACCTCTAAATCTGAAATATTTGTCATTGGAAAATTGTACTCTCACACCTCCTCTTGATTTTGATGGATTCAATCAACTAACTACCCTTCACCTAAATCGAGTTATGGTCGATCCAAGCTTGATGGCAAATCTCGTTTCCGTTTGTCTGTTGCTGGAAAGTTTGACCTTAAATTGGTGCCAGATGAAGCGTCCTTCCCATCATCTGAATTTGAATTTTGTTGCTGGTGATCGTCTAACTGACCTGAAAGTGTTACATTGTGACGAGGGAACCAAACTCGAGATTTCTGCCCCAAATCTTGCCTCTTTGGAATACATTCCATATTGCTATAGCAGGTCTGTTTCCATCAACACTCCACGGCTAGCAAGAGTTTATATTTCAGACACGAGAGTATATGACACATTTTTACCTAAAGCACTAGTCCAATTTGCTCTGTGTCCCGGGCTCGAGACTCTTCATCTGCAGATGCCAGGGGAAACACCCCGAATTAGCAGCTTACCAACTTTTGGAAATCTCAAGCAACTCAAATTGGATATTGACATATTCCTGCGTGGGAAAGTCGATCTGGATCATGGTTGTGTGCTGGATCTCCTCAAGGCTGCACCCGTTTTGGAAGAGCTTGTAATAATGGTATCTGGAATAGACTTGTCTGAGCAGACTAATGATCAACGAGAGATCGTGAGGAATCCTTCCGGCCAATTCACACACGATCATTTGAAAACAGTAAAGATGCAGGGATTCGTAGGTAATTGGTACGAGACAGAGTTGGCCATTTGTATCCTAGAGAATACACCCAAGCTCGAAATGCTGGTAATTGATCCGTCTGCAAAAACCTATTGGGGTAATGGATATTTTGATTTCATAATCAGCGACAAGAATTATTCAGAAAAATGCAGGGCGGTCATCCAAGAAAAACTCAAGGACGTAAAGTCTGATGCTCAAATTATATTTCTATAATAATGTTTTTAGTTAGTTCAAGTAACCAGTTTTAATTAGGCCAATTACGTACTTTTTAGATATATATCTGACGTACATATAGTGTTTCGTTTGCTCTTTCATTAGCTGAACAATATTGGAAGGTGGTTTGATGTTAATGCAACGTTCTTTTAATTTGTTCCATTGTGTGAAAGCTGAGATTTCTGGGGTAAATGTTGCAACTAGCTAGGCACATCCAATGTATTGATCGATCATATATTGTTTCCATCGATCAGAACTCCACAATTAATATCGATCCCTATCAAATATCATCCTCCGATCTGTAAAACTAGTAACACACTTGAAATCTCACGTACATATGGACAACGAAATCAGCGTACAAGTGACGGGAAGCTGAACCAAACTCTGTATCTATAGAAAAAAAATTAAGTGAGCCCGTCACTCCACGTGGATATGTGACGGCCCACTTTGATTGGTTAATGCATATAAAATATTAATTAAACAGTTAGTACATAAAATATAAAATATTCAATGAACCAATCACATGACACCGTCACATATGCCACGTGGAGTGACGGTACCATGGAAAAATCTCTCGTATCTATAAGTTCAACTTCAATCACATTAATTATGATCGGGATTTGGAAAGTAATAAAAAGAAAGTCATACAAAATCCATTGAAATTAATGAAAACTACCACCAATGCACCGCATCCCATCTATGATACACCCATGAATTTCAGTTCATAAGATTTTGGGCGGTAGATCGAGGTAATGTTTTTCTTAAAATATAAAAAACAATTTGGATTTGCATGCATTAGATTTGAGTCTGGGCCAGTTGAGCCTTCAGCCCAGCCCAGTTTGAAAGTTAGTCCTGTGGAGAGAGGGAACGTGAATAGTGGTTTTCTTATAAAGGGACTCATGCATTAGGGTTTCTTTTCTCAATCTCCAACTAAACTCTTCTTTTCGATCAAGTAAACTGTCAAGATCAAAGTTGAAAATTAAGGTATGGGTCTATCTGGTCGGCAAAACGGAAAGCAAAGATGTGGAGTTGCCGAGTTGCCGGATTGCATTATGGAATCGATAGTTTCGTTGCTGCCTCTAAAAGATGCGGTGGAAACTAGCCTGGTTTGGCATCAGTGGAGGCACCTTTCCCGTCCAATACTAAAAAGGCGCAATCTTGAATTCGACTATCTCAATGTTTTCGGGATCAGATACCCAAATCATGATCACGATATCGAGAAGATAAGGCGAGACTTTGTAAGACGTGTGAATAAATTTATGCAGCAATATGAAGGTAACAAGGTTGACTCATTCAAATTATTGCATTCCTTTCTTATGCCAAAATGTCATGCCATCCTTGATGAATGGATTCGTTTTGCAATTACAAAGGGAGTTGAACAAGTTGATCTTCGGCTTACTTTTTGTTCGATTCCAGAAGATTATTATCTTTTCCCTCACCGGTTGCTTTCGGAACAATTAATCGCCGGCGGCTCACCTCTAAATCTGAAATATTTGTCATTGGAAAATTGTACTCTCAGACCTCCTATTGATTTCGAGGGATTCAATCAACTAACTACCCTTCACCTAAATCACGTTATCCTCGATTTAAGTTTCATGGCAAATCTCTTTTCTGTTTGTGTGTCCCTGGAAAGTTTGACCTTAGATTGGTGCCAGATAAAGGGTGATAATTCACATCTGAATTTTGTTCGTGGTGAACAGGTCAGTTTTGTTGCTGGTGATCGTCTAACTGACCTGAAAGTGTTACATTGTAAGGAGGAAAAACTCGAGATTTCTGCATTAAATCTTGCCTCCTTGGAATACATTCCATATCGCAACAGCAGGTTTGTTTCCATCAACACTCCACGGCTAGCAAGAATTTATTTTTCAGACACGAGAGTACGTGGTACATATTTACCTAAAGCACTAGTCCAATTTGCATTGTGTCCCGAGCTCGAGACTCTTCATCTGCAGATGCCAGGGGAAACACCCCGAATTAGCAGCTTACCAACTTTTGGAAATCTCAAGCAACTCAAATTGGATATTGATGTAACCCGATTCTATAGGAAAGACAAGGACGATCTCGACCCTGTTGGTGTGCTGGATCTCCTCGAGGCTGCACTCGTTTTGGAAGAGCTTGTGATGACGGTATATGGATTACCAGACTTGTCTCAGACTAATGATCAACGAAAGATGAGGAATCCTTCTGGATTCACACACTATCATTTGAAACTAGTTAAGATGAACAGTTTCAAGGCTAATTGGTATCAATTAGAGTTGGCCATTTGTATTCTAGAGAATACACCAAACCTAGAAATGCTGGTAGTGGCAATTGATCCGTCTGCAAATATGTATTCAAAACAACATATGGGAGTAAAACTCAAGGGAGTAAAGACTAACGCTCAAATAATATATCTATAATAGTGGTCCTAGCTCGCAGTTCAAAGACTAGGTGAATTTCTTTCTCAAAAAAAAAAAAAGGTGGATTTCATGTTGATTTGGTTTAATTATTCCTTTTGTTAAATATATTCAATGTTTTAGCTCAATATTAATGGAAGATGGTTTTGATAAACGTAAATGCAACTTTAATTTGTTCCTTTTTGTTATAATTTTTCTTTCGTCTTATGATTTTATTTTGCCAAATGATGATTGATGTATTTTGTCTAGTTAAAGGATGATATGTACAGTTAAGGGAGGCATTCCAAGGACAAAATCAATATTCAAAATTCGCATCTTTCAAATGCTTGATATTTCCATGCATCTCCAACATTTTAATCATTACCGGCTAAATTAATAGAGCCTAATTATTCTGTTTTTCTCACTTCTCCATATTCATCACAATGGCTAAAAATTATTCATCACGTACAATAATATATGTATAATAATCTCCAATTTAATTCCAACAAACACAGGGTGCTATATTATTTTATTCCTTGTTCCAGAATAAACCTCGTGTTTCCTTTTGACATTAGGGTTATGTACCACTTTGCATCATCAATTACATTACATGAGGTTAAAACAATGAATGGAATAAGAATGGAATCGGTAACAGAACTATGTCCAACCAAATGAATGACACGAAGTGAGCAATGGGAATAAGCGATCTAGAAACAAACTCTTAAAAATTTCTTTGTTATCAAACACAGAGAGTTCATCCTCTCAAATTTCCACATTAATCTTCGATTGATCTAGTCTACTAGAAAAAATTTCCCAATGAACACTTTGAAAAGTTGAACAAAAACATATCCAAGTCACTCCAAATTTGATGCTTCATCCACATGTAGTCTTGTTTTGCCCTACAAAAGAAAAATTATATGCATTTTTTCATTGTGCAAGACAGAGAGAGATAGAGATATATAAGAGAGAAAGATGGGATCAACCCATCAAAGAAGACATTTCGGAAGCAAACAGGGGAAAATAGGTACTCACAGATTTAGTGCAATGGCCAAACTTCCATCCATCATCATCTAACTTCAGCACCCTTCTCAAAAAAAAAAAAGTGAAGAGTTCGAACCTGTAAAAAAGTTGCCACTTTCTGATGCACCTAATTCAAACAATTCAAAAGGGTTGTCTTTTGGAATTCACAGCCTTACTTAACACAACATCAGCTTGCCTATTTACTCCAAGTTTCCAAAACTATAGAGAACATGAGATTGAACATAACCGCAAGTAAATGAACTGAATCCAATTCCAATGCCACAAATCCCATCACGAATTATGAATCTAAAAGTCAAAAGAAAATAGGCAATTAATTAATAAATACCTTCAGGGGTCCAAGCAGTCCAAGCATAGGAGCGTTGCGAGACGGAGAGCATTGAAGTGAGCAATGCAGAGGCTGTGGCTGTGTGGTAGGGAAGCAACGTCTCCACACAGCAGCTCAACTCCACAGGCGACCTTCAAAACGACTTAGGAAATTGAAAACGACAATGAACGAGAATAATAAAATTAGGGTTTAGGGTTCTGTGTGTGTTTGGTTTACCTGAAAGTGCGATGAGAGAGGGGGTTTTGACTTTGTTTGGGGATGCTAAACGGTGAGGCGGCTGGTTTGGTTGTGGCTGTGGCTGCGGAAGCGAGCCTCGAACGCAGGGCGGAGCGGAGCACGGACCTGGCGGCCATGGCCTTTGTAGTTTTATGGGGTTTTAGCGCCTTGAATAGGGTACTCTTCTGCGTTCTTATGCATGCATGAGCTCCGTGGCAAGAGATCATCCGCTTTGACAAGTGGCATATGATTTTTGGCATGATTAGGTTTTGGGCTTTATAAATAAATAAATAAATGGTTTTTTTTTTTGACGGTGGTAAAAAAAAAAAGAAAAAAAAAAGGTTTTTGATGGATCAATTACACGATCATCTCGAGCTTTGTTGTGTTCTGTATGTAGAATATAGACAAATGGCCTACTCTATTTCGTACCTTGGAATTCCCATATAGTACTATTTGGGAGACGGAACGAGTTCAGTTGGGTTGTCGAAGAAAAACTTAAAGACTCATGCGTGGATTAAATGGTTCTAGTTCAATTTATGATTGATGTCTGCATAAATATGATCGATGTAACCCCATATAGTTTTGAATGGTACGTACGTACGTGGTTTGAGACATTTTAAATCCTTTACTTCTGTATCCATTATCGGGCTCTTGCTGTATACTAGTAACATACTAGCTTGTAATTCACAGAATAACATACTTAATTGTGATTCAGACAATTTACACCAATTCTAACATCAGAATGCAAAGTACAATTTGCTTATTACTATTTTTATCTACACAGAAACAGATCAAGAAGAGATGGGAATTAGCGCTGATCCATAAGTTCAACCTCAATCTCATTGAGGTTTAGGGACTTGGTATTTGGAAAATTATAAAGCAATACAAGATCAAACACACACCTATTCCTCAAATGATTCATGTCTTCCGATTTTCAAAGTAAAAAAACGCCTCAAGTCTTACAAACTCCATTGAAATTGAAGAAAATTACGACCAATGCACCGCATCCCAACAGATAACAATCATCCATCTACAACACAACAAAAGATAATTTTATGAAGACTAAGAAATGTGCAATCATTTTGTCCATAAATTGCAGTTAAGATACAAACAAACAAACAAAGTGTAATGAGACAAAAACTTTGATTTTATTATTTGCTGCTACGTAAATAGTAAAAGTTCACAACTGAAATTTCATAAGCAAGGTAAAAGATAGTGCAACATCAAGTCTCCAAGCCAAAGTCTGAAGCCTGCTAATAAGGAATCATCACAGCCCTAAACCAAGAAACAGAAAAAGTCAAAAGAAGAAGCTTAGGAAGGATTTAGAAGGAGAATCTGGCAGCACCCGGAAGAATACAATTAATCAACTAGGTCCAGAGTCAACAAGAAACTACTATCCTTAACTAGAGATTTCAGTAGGTAGCAGAATCTAGTACAACCATTATCTAACTTGATACCAAATGCAAACAAAACAATTCTTGGCAATTATCATAGAGGCAAGACAATAATCACATCTACAGATAATGTAGGGATGTGATTTATACAGTTAAAAAAATCTAGTCCTCAGTCTATTTTGCAAGTATCAAAAACCGAGTCAATCAACTCATATCAGTCAAAAATAACATTTTTGCTCCTGCCACTCATCCTTTCAATGCTCTCATTTAAGTACCAATTACTGTATTGGCATGCCCCAAATTATGCTATGACCATAAGGTACAATTACTCAACTGCCCTGTGAAGTTTTTAAAGAAAATCCAACATTAAGGAAAAATCTTTGCAGTGGAAGCAACTACACTAAACGTGAGTGCAGAAAATATTTTCATCAGAGAATGCAATGAAGAAGCCATCGGTTAACGTGAACCCAAATTGTACATAAGCACAATTCTTGACGTCAAATGTCATCATCACCATCATACTACAGACATATTAGCTTTTCCACCTTGTCCAGCTATAGAAACACACAAGAATCATCTATAAACCCTACTAAAAAGCTGTATTTTACCACCTTGTCTTAGGGCGCAAGTACATAAAACTTTGCTCGAACCCTCTGATATTCATCATACATCATCATTGCCAGCTGAGTGAATACAACAAACCAGTATTGTTATTATTATTATTACTACTATCCTTATATGATTATATGACATGAATAACAAAGAAGAAAAAATTGTTCATCTAGGATTTTCACGTTGGACTACACTTCTGCATTGCCATTCAAAGTTTCATGTTCATATCAGCAGAAAATTGCACAAATCACATCAATGAAAGGAATACAACTGTCATATACACAGAAAACCGAATTTTATGTTTACACATAAAGTCAAAACTTTGATAGACAATGTCTACAGTTTTGCATTATAGATTAAAGTAAAACAGTAAACATAATCAGAGTGGAATGTAAACAAAACTATGTCCAAACAAACGAAGACACAAAATAAACAATTGAATATGCGATACAGAAATAAATTCTTAAAATTTCATTGTTATCAAACATAGAGAGTTCATCCTCTCAAATTTCCACATTAATTTTAAACTGATGGTCTTCTCATCTAGTCTACTGGAGAACAGTTCCCAATAAAACTTTCAAAAGTTGACAACAAAAACATATCCAAATCACTCCAAATTTGATGCTTGATCCTCATCTAGTCTTGTCTTGCCCTACAAAAGACAAAGCACATGAATTCTTTCGTTGTGCAAGACAGTAGATATAGAAAGAAAGATGGGATCACCCAATGAAAAAAAAAAAGAAGAAAAAAAAAAGGAATTTTGGAAGAAAATAGGCAAAAAGATGGTCTCACACATTTAATGTCTTGGCCACACTTCCAGCCATCATCATCTAACATCACCCCCCTTCTCAGAAAAAGGAAAAAGAAAAAGAATTTAAAGGAAAAACAATTAGGCCACCTAGATTGTAGGCAAAAATTATAATTTTGTGCATGTAAAGTTGCCCATTTCTCGTGCACCTAATGCAAAAATCAATGCAATTAAAATGTAGACCTAAGTAATGCTAAAAGGTGCATTCTTGATAATTCTAATTCAGGGAGGTCTTTTGATCTTTTATAGAGGATGCCTAGCTGCCAAAATGCATGAAGATGATCATGGGAGGCTAAACAAAGAAATCATTTTATTTAGTTAATAATTCACTCTACCAATCCTAGATGGATAACAAGTATTGAATCACTAAAGGAACCCTATTTCACTTCAGAGCACAAAAGTAAAAATACTCTGTAACTAAAAGCAACCACCATACTCGAGATTCAGACCATAAACTTCCAAGATGGCATAATGTACACACAGAGAAATGAGATTGAGCATGACACAAGTAAATGCAACAAATACTAACTCAGCAAATTCCAATTCCAATGCCACAAATAACACATTTCAGCAAATACCAACCACGATTATTAAGCTACAAAATTAATTGAAAAGTAAAAATGGGAATACCTTCAGGGGTCCAACCACAGGGTCGCTGAGAGACGGAGAGCAACGAAGTGAGCAATGCAGAGGCTGTGGCTGTGTGGTAGGGAAGCAACGAATCCACGCAGCAGCTCAACTCCACAGGCGACCTTCATAAGCTCAAACAAGATATTCAAAATGTTAAATTCAAAGTGACAATGAAAACAATTATAATAATAAGTTTAGGGTTTAGGGTTTGGTGTGTGTTTGATTCACCTGAAAATGCCGTGAGAGATGGGGTTTTTGTTTTGTTTGGGGATGCTAAACGGTGAGGCGGCTGGTTTGGGTTTGGCTGCGGAGGCGAGCCTCGAACCCAAGGTGGTTCGACCCGCGGCGGAGCGGAGCATGGACCTGGCGGCGAAAGAGGCCATGGCTTATGGGTTTTGGGGTTTTAGGATCGGCGACTGTGAGGACTTGGAGGTGCCTGAAGAGGTTTTGGGGTGTTAGAGTAGCAATCGCCTGTGTTCGTGTGTATATTTGCTACTATGTGTGAGCGACGTGGCATATGATTACTGGCAGGAAATCCAATTGTACGTGATGAACAGACTTTTTTATATAATTATATATTGTCTTTTTAACGAAAATGCATTTTCATTAATTGGACAATTCGTCCACTAATAACACATCTTGAAGTAAGTTCGGAGCTACAAATACTTAAACTTGAAATTTTCCGTAAAAGAGTAGTGCTTGGCCAAATCGATAAACAACCCCGTTTGTTTATCTATGTTCAAACATTACACACATTTGTATGTTTTTTGAAAAAAGATATTGTCGAGGAACGAAAATAGAAATAGAGAAAATAACATGCGAGAAAAAAAATGTTAGCTTAAAGCATAGACTTTAGTGACTAAGGCGTTCTAATTGGGATTCATAAATTTTATTAAAAATCACGTAATTATATGACAATTAGGATCTCAAACTGTCTCCTCCTTTAGAGCAGAGTACACATATTTCTAATAAACGAATTTGGAAATGCATATGTCAATTTGGCAAAGAACTCTACAATGCATGCTCTCAATTATCAACATGTCATCAACAGTGATGAAACTTTGCAGGAGTTACAATGAGTAACTCGATCATTCTCTACAGAAACTGATATATCAGTGTTTGCCTTCAAACTTTGGCTTCTTAGACTTGTTCTTACTCCGGCTCATCTTTACCAGAGCACCAAGCAGTAGCGGTATGCAAATCCGTCTAGACATGTCTACTTGATGTCTTCTGGAGAAATCAGAATTTCGCGAACTAGCTCTAATAGAAACCCTCTCGTGTTCTTCGAATCTAATTGGATTCGAGTAGTACAAGCGTCCTCTATCACCTGCTCGAATCCCGATAAGCCGGCCTAGTGACATGCTGTGGTCTTGGAAGAAGGATGCTGTAGACTGGTTTCGGTTTCACAATAACAGCAGCATGCACCGAAACATCAGAATATATAGTATCCAAAATAAAAACAATGCAAAGCATAAAAGATTGGAGAGTGAAAAATGAGAATGCTACATATATATATGGTTAATTCAGAATTAAAATTACCTCAGTGTCAAGGTTTGAAGATGAAAATGAGGTGAAACTAGTGGAAGGTACATGGTGTCTTGTAACAGCAGCTGGTAAGCTCTCCCCCATTCTGAGCCTTAGACTCATAGCCTCAAGCCCTAAGGGCCATCCATGATGCATTTCATGATCCTGCAAAGTTACGATTTCGGACATTAACAGTTTAGTAAATCCGGCTAGCTAGTTACGTGATTAGAAGGAATAACCAGCAGTCTAGGCAGAACTTGAATTTCTAGTTTCTACATAAAACAGAACTTCAAACTCCGAAGGAGACTTTTTTTTTATGGTGGTGATGATTATTTATGGGGAGGATCTATAATTTTCTTAGCTTCATGGTGGTGATTCCCTTATTTAATCATCATATTAGGTGATCATTGGGGGTCTACCTGTTCAGTTAGTCAACAGCTCCATTATGTTTCTAATGAAATATTTACCATCTGCCAGAATAGGTTACTGGGGAGAAATGATGCTGCCCTAATAATAATAATAAGAATACAAAAAAAAAAAATATATGTACTATGTAAGATTTGGCATGGACTACCTAATTGCACAAAAGGTTAAGGAAACCAACAATTACAGTACATCAATTCAAAAAACATACTGTTCAAAATTTCAATGCTAAAAACTCTGTTTTCTGGGATTATCTTTCAGTTCATTATTCTGCAAATTCCAACTAGTAAGAATCTGAACATCAACATAATATTTCTAATCTCTATTATGTCTTAAAAAAAGAACATTTGAAGCATGAGGCCATTGAGTTATGGCAGATTAATTAAGTCTTGAAATCGTAATCTAAGAGTTTCCAACACTATTTTCTTCTTCTTCTTCTTGATATCTTAACTGACCCAGTTCAAAGCGGAGTTTGCTGATGCAAAAGGTGATATGCTTACAAATCCAAAAGACTAAAAATATGCATATTCTTCTTCCAAATACATTGAAAAAAGCCCATACGCAAAATCAAACAGAGGCAGTGAAACTAGACAGCCTCTCACAAATTCACCAAGAACCCAATTCAACAGCAATAACTATAATGAGTCTGTGACCATGACTAGAACCAGAGCCCAGAGGCAAACAAAGCTTCAGTTTTCATACTGAAAATTAACCAATTATGAAGACAGAGGATAGAATTAACAAACAGAGAAGAAACTTGAAATGAATGTTTAAGAAATCATTCTACAACTAGTACGTAACATATTACATATAAAAGTTGCAGTGTCAAGGTTCAAAGTTACCTCTGTGACCATGGCTTGAAGAGCCTGAGAAAATGAGAGGAAACCTCAGCACACTAAGAAATCGTTTATGGAGAAAATAAACTAGCCAGTTTTGTATTCTTCCTTTAAAAAGACTGCATCAGTAGATCAAATGAGCTCAGGTCCCACCTCACTAGCTACCTCTTGTTTCTTAATTTAAGCATTTGATAGTTCACCACACAATTCAGACATAAATTAACGGTAGTTAAACCAATTCGATCTGTAATTTAAGTGGTTCTGTTGCAAGATTATAATCACAAAGGTTTCATCTTTTTGGTCTGTTTTTTTTCGTGCAAGAATTGAAGTTGAATATTCGGAATATATTGGCATGTGGAAACATCAAATGGGTTTAGTTAGGTGGGATCATTTAGACATGGGAAATTAAACGATATATTTATTAGGAGACATGAGGGGGGTTGAAGCTGTTGAGCAATCTCTGCTACCCTTTTCATTTTCTTCTCAAAAGCTTAGCTCACTGAGAATTTTGCTTACTTTAAGTTTGATGATCATGACTTGTTAACCTTAATTTGGGATTGCAGTGTAAAAATGGCAACGGTAATCGGATAACTAATCGTGATCAAGGTAGAAGATTGAGTGCTGATTTATGAACAAACAGAGTCATTGGAAAAGAGAATTGCAGTATTGAATTAACTGGGATTTGAGACTATGTTTGTGGGTTCAATCTCATTGTATTTACAATTTTGGGCCAATTACACTTTTCACTCTCTAAAATAGTATTCCTCACATTGCACTCCGTTCACTCTTATGTTCTCCAAACATTAAGTGAGAAATGCTCCAACAAGAAAACGGTCTTGAGTGACATTCCTAAGTCTCAAAATTGGATTACAATGTGACTTTTTGTTACTTGGAAAATGAAAATGGGACTTGAAGAACAATGAGGTCCAATGTCTCAAGTGTAATCAACCCTACATTATTTGCTTCGAAATACATTGACATGCATTTCGAAGAAATTTCGGAATGGTGGCAGCATTTTAGCCCGTCGTCTATATAGGAGTATATGACTACCATTCATTCGTAGTAGGGACCAAGCTCGTACAAAAATGGAGGACGTGGGGTTATACTGTAATAATTAAAAAACCTGCAATATCAGGTACCCATATATATATATATATATATATTTCCTGTACGTTTTAAGAGTACGTTTAGTTCAGTTCTTATCTAAATCTGGTATGCCATTGATTTCATGTACAATGAACTCACAAATTGCAGCTCAAAAGTCACTGAACATGAAAATTGATGGCAAGTGAAACAAGCAAACAAAAGTAAGGAGGGCATGAGCTGTAATCGTACAAGATCGATCTGTGCGCAGTGATGATTGATGATTGATGATTGCAATTTTAACTGCATGCAACAGTGCTACTTACAATGGAGTTTTTGCTTGCGCATACAGAAATTTCATATTATGGGAGACGAGGAAATTCATACTTGGTTTGTTTTGCTTGTTTAGTTGTTGTCTTTGTCTTAGTTTCTTTGAGACAATTCATTCAACATTTAATTGCCTACATGTTTTTGCACTTTTCTTAATATATACCTCAATCTCTTCTCTACGTATAAGTATCTTTTATGCATTTTAACAAACAAACGCAAAAAACACATAACTACGAGTTAGGCTAGGGGTAGATACCTACGATCAACTAGAACCTAGTTGAATTCACCCTTTCCCTTTTGCAATACGTATCATTGATTGACTTCATGTCTTCAAATTTCTTTGGACGTGCATTGTAAGTTTAAGTTAAACTACTCTGATCGATCAATAATTCGATGAAACTCTAAATAATTAATGATCTATGATGCTTTGATTGGAGGACAAATTGCTCAATAAAATGCTGTGAAGTTCAAAGTAGGAGTTCCGATTCATCCGGATCAATAGCGAGAGATGCAGGTGAGAGCATTTGTAGCCATGTTCTTATGTCCAAGTAGCATATTCACCAATATATAACCGACGGCAGAGAAATTAGAAAGAGAAGTGAATATTGGGTGAAGGTGAGACTGATCGAGACATATGAAAGTGAGGAATGATTAGTCGAGTAGGTCAGAATGGTTGGGGACCCAAATAACAAGTATGTCAAAATCAAGCCAGACGTGGCAAACACAGCAAAGCCAAAAAAGCCTACGTTTTTGGATGCCGACATTCCCCATTTCCTATGGAGGTAAATATTAGGCGCGCAGAATAAAAATCCGGGTTAAAAATTGGGCATAACTTTTGTCGACGATTATTTCGTCGGCAAAAGTGCTCCATAATTTTATTTTTTTAAATATTATTTTAAATTCTTCTAACTGTTTCAGGATATCATTATTGTGTGTCTTGTCAAATTAGAACTTTAGAATATGTTTAACCTTCTAGAGTATGGATTGTATTTAGAATAGATTTCCTACATCAATACAGATTGTATATTGTACTCCTCTATATATAGAGATCCTTATTCATTAATGAAATACATCTTATTCTCTGCTCATTCTCTATTGTTATTTACGTTTCCCTTAAACACTAACAAATTTTATATCCCTATGATATCCTTTCTGAGCTTTAAAATCAAAATTATACGTCAAATATCAAGTAGAAGCTGGCCGGTTAGGACATGGATTGTGAAATAAATTTCATATCCGAATGTTGGTCGACCCTCTTGCTATTCTAAATGAGCTGTACGTAGAAATAAAATTGTACTTCAAAATTCAAGTTGAAGCCGGGTTATAGTTGTGAGACCCGAAGGAAAGTTGGTGGGGTGGTTGTACGAGACTACGAGGAGCAAGGGCAAACCGCCCACGACCCATTAATAAACTATGGGCTGCTTTCTCTTTGTTCTCTTTGAATCACATCCTTGGGCCGTTGTCTTTACTAAACAGCTTTTGTTTGTTTTGTTTTTTTGGCCGAAAAACATGCAGCTTTTGTTTTAAACCAACCAAGATTGTTGGAGATTTAAAGAAGAGGCAATCCGAGATTGTTTTGATTGGAGGCATCAGGCAATCGAAGAGTTGGCACACAATTGATTCATGGAAAGGTTCATACTTCATAGTTACATTGAAGCCTACTTTCTTTACTGCATAAACCCTAGCTAGCCTCAACCCTCGGCATTCATATATGCTTCTGTTAATTAAGTACGTACGCGCGTATATTTATTCATTTAGCTATTTTTACAGTAAGATGCTATATGATTTGAAGATAGAGATAGAGAGACACTATGATGAGCCTGAAAGTTTAATTGATGAACATTTTGGGTGGGCATGATTATTACTCTTACATGCTTCTTACACCATCATCATGAGTCCTACTACAATTATATACAATAACTTGGATGGTACGGAAGTACCCTTAATTTAGTGAAATGGGGCTCCATATTCATAAAAACCCAGTACCAAAAATTGCAAGAAAAGCTTTTTCTGCTAAACAACTTGTTACACCTATATATATTTATAAAAGAGAATTGCATACATACTATCAAGTTGTTACATGCACCTATCTGGTCCCAATTAATTTGGTTAGTTTGTAATGTAAATGTCACATGCATAGTTTGCTTGGATGGATATATAGAAGATCAATTTATGATGACCTTAATTTTTATTTTATTTCTTTGATGAACTGATGACCTTAAATTGAAGAAAGGACAAGAAATACAAAAATTGGTGCGGGTTTAAAGGGTCTTGTTAAAAGGCTTAGGTGAGCGTAGGTGATGAACAATTAACCAGAATTTTGCAGCAGTATATTGGTAAACTTGACAAAAAGCTTTTGCTACTAGGTGACCTGCTTGCTACCCTATATATGGTCCCAAATTAATTATGTGGGTACGTAATTAAGTTTATATTGACATGTTCTAAATGCTTATTGATGTATGCATTAGGTGAAGTAGAGGATGGTTAGAAAACTGACCTACTCAAATTTTGATTAATTGTTGACTTATGTTCTGTTTACAGACTCATTGTGTACTGTGATTATTGAGAGACGACAAACCATATCATTCTGCATTTCACAAACGACATGGCATATTATGATTGATACAATTGTGTGTGCTGTCTGTTAGTCCTCCTAGTCTTGTATGGTAATTTTTTAAAGGATGGTTAATCTAGCAAAACCTTTGACTCTACCATGTTTTAACTATTAACCATATGAGAATCCCTATGCAAAGCATTATAGATTTTTAACTAGGTGTATGTATTTGACATCTTCAATAGTTGTTAAAAGGCTTAGGTGAGCGTAGGTGATGACCTCGTTATTAGTGATGGTCTATTGGCCTCATGAAGATTTTGTCCTACACAAGCTGTAGTGCATTTCTTTTTCTTTTCCTCTTTTCCTTTGCAGAACAGGTTTTTGTTGCTAAACGCAGATTTACCCATTTTATGTTGAGCTACATCAGTCGTGCTTTTTTAGTAAATAAAGTTAGCATCTCCATGCTTAATTAGAAAAAAGGTTTTAAAAAAACAATAGCAGAGAGTAATTATTATACATGTGGTTTTTGGTAAAGCTTTGCATTTTCAATAGCTGCATGCAGTACTGTAACAGTCATACTCATGATTATTAATTAAGAATTCGAAGTTAGGTGGGTGTCTGGTACATTCTATCCTTTCTTCTTCATGCTTGAATTAATTTTCAGTAGGCACTCTGTCATGAACGTACTGATGGCATTGTTCCTTTCAAGCCTTAATTTGAGAGTCTCTCATTGTCCTATAAATGAAGATTGATATACAAATCAACCCCAAAGGATAAGGCACACATTTAATGCACACAAACCACTTCCACCCCTTGCATGTCCATAAATTGATGATTTTTTTGTTTGTTTGTTTGCAGTTATGAGACTAAAGAAGTTTGCAAATTAAACAGGTAAAATAGGATATAAGATAAGATATAACTAAACAAGAAGTCAAGAAGAGCAATAGGAAATATGATTAATCATAATATACACTTTATTAAATGACTGTTTTATAGTCCACAAACTTCAGCTTTTGCAAAAGCATGAACACTATGCACTTATGCAAACACAGACACAGAAAACATACTTAAATAAACATCGATCAGATAAAATAAACCCTCCATAAAATAATAGCCTATGTTTAATTATGTTTTTTTCCCACTTAATATCATAGTAATTATATCAAAACAAGCAAAGCCACACAGATAGCTTATCAGGGCACAAACTGATCGTCTTCGTTCTCTTGGAACTCCTCGTTCTGGTACACATCATTGGACTCGTAGGTGTTCTGGTTCCCATTGTTGTTGCCATAGTAACCCCTGTTGTTGTGGTTGTTGTTGTACCAGTTTCTTGAATCGACCACCCTGGAGGGCCTGTACTGGTTCGGATTGTAGTTCTTCTCGCTGTTGGGGTCATAGTAGTACTTGCCATTCTCCAAAAACCTTGTGTCACTCATGCCTTGCCTCTCAACATTGTAGTAGTTGTTGCTGTTTTGGGTGGTTGGGGTGGTGGTGTAGCCTCTCTGCTGCGTAAGCCTTGTGTCGCTCATCCCATTTTGGTTGGTCTCATAGTTGTTGTTCTCATTGGAGTAGTAGCTGTTTTTGTTGGGGTTGTAGTGTGTGTATGGAATGTTGTTGTTGTTGTTGGTGGTGGTGGTGGTGTATGGGGTACTATCTCTTGTGGTGGTGGTGTACGTTTCACCGTTGGTTGCGGTGGTGGTGTATGGTTCACCGTTGGTTGCGGTAGAGGGGGGCAACTCGGTGGACTCGTGGCCGTAGAGACCATAGCCGTTTTGGGTTTGAGGGATGAAGGTCGGCTCTTGCTCTTGCTTGGTCACAACAGTGTTCTCTTTGTTGGGGAGCTCTTCAGTCTCCTTCACATTGTCGTGGTTATCCACATTCGCTACTTTGCTGAAGAACACACTTCTAGCTAGAGCTTGTTGAGAGAAGAGGAGAGAGAGCAAGAAGAGGAGAGAGAGCAATTTCCCACTAGGAGCCATGGATGATGGCAAGTGATAAAAGAGTGAGGAGGGTGCTCTTGCTTTGGACTTTGGACTAGCTAGTGTATAGTAGTGTGGAGAGGTTAGTGGAGAACATCTTATCTTTATATAGAGATCGAGGACCTTTTCTTTGTCACCCAATTTTTTCCACTCATTTAGGTGGAAATGGGCTGTGAGAGGTTGATGATTGTGGTCCCCAAGAATTAGAACCGAGTATCCCATTTAGGAAAAAAAAAATTTAGGTTTATATAATAAAATTTTAGGTTAATCATCTATCCCTTGATTTTTCGTTTGTTCTAAGCAAGACCCAAAATGACAATAAGATAAACTAGAATAACAAGAACCCAGCTAGCGGAATTAATGAAGAATGTGAACCTTTAATTAACTGTGGGTGTTCATGATGTTCCCTAAAGCTGAGGGAATAATCAATCACAAGGATAATTTGGAAATTACAGAAGAGTGCAATATAGGCAGGAAGAGGAGGAGGACCATGACATTGACATCATTGAGATGGCCGTGTAATTATGCGTGGATTGTGGAATGTGGAATGTGGGTGGGACATTATGCAATATCATATACGAAAAGCATGTGCTTCTCTTTGCTTGGTCTAATCTGAGAAACTTCTAAGCCTTGCTTCAAAAGAAGAATGAAGACTGTGATTGTCTGTCTATGTCATATTCATTACTGTTCCTGCCATTTTAACCAAGTACTAATTAGTAGTAGGCAGCTTCTTCAAGTGTTGGTTGGAACCATTTAAGTTACATAACTGGGAATTCAAGTGGTATTAATATCGTTAAGTGGATTGGGGAGTACTTGTAGCTAGATAGATACTTCACAACAATCTCATATGTTAGTTGGAACTAAGCCAACACCACATTCACTACTCATTGATGGGGCATGAATTCTATTGGAACTAATTAAACTAAATGTATATTAAGTAAGAAAAAGAAACCATTAATTACGTACCTAGTTACAATTAGGTATGAGGTCTTGCAAAATTTTCATCTTTCTTTTAATTCTATTTCTACGTCTCTGTGGTGAAAACCCTTAAATTTTATAAAAAAAATTAATAAAAATGCCACTTTAATGGTAATAATAGTACTACTAACTTATTCTTTTAGACATGTTATACAGTTCATTTAGTTCAGCAGAACGTGTTCTTTTAGATCGTTCATTTTGTCTTTGAATAGATTGAGATTAGAATATTATAATAAAAAAATTTAAAAAATACTCACATTAGAAGGATGACTTAATTTTTTTTTTGGCAATCGAATGACTTAATTTCTAACAAAAAAAAAAAGGATCAAGCTCTACAGAAGTTAAAAGAAAGAAGCGCTCGATGCCTATACATGCTCTTGTACTCCCAACAAAACCAAAGGACTAGTTCTAGTTACATCATAAAAGCCAAAAGAAGAAAGAACATGTAAAAAGAGGTACACATACATATTATCATTGAAGTTGTTTTTGTAAAAGCAAAAGCCTATTACCTTCGAAGCAAAAGAGAAATACAAAAACAAAGGACTAGTCTTAAAGCAGTAAAACCCTTTGGAAAAAGCAGTTTATTTCACATTATGTGAGCTAGTTTTGGTTATAACCCATTCCTTACTCTATATTCATCAAAGACCAGGACCTAAATCTCACATCCAGCTTTGTGTGCAGTCCTACAATGGCAATTTGGTATTGAAGTTTGAATGTGGCAGGTGCTGTGCCAACTAATGTGGGAGATTAGAGACCTGTAGAGTAGACAGTAGGTCATGTGCAGTAAGTCTTCCTTGTTTGGTTATAGTGGTTAGAATTAAAGCCTTTGATTGATACCAGGCAATACAAGGTGGGTCTCCTCCTTCCTCAATTGAAAATGCTTTTTGTCAACGTTTGGGTTTGCAAAGCACCCAAAACCTTTTTGCTTTTTCTTTATATTTTCCTCTTTTTCTTGAATGTGCTGAAATTTGCTGCGTGATTAGCGCAATGAATTGTTAATAGTCTCAGCCTTTCAAAAGTGTCCTTGGTGATCAGCTATTACCTTATTTGTTTTTCTTCTTCTCTTTGCCTTTTGACCTTTCCCTTTGTTTCTCTTGCAGATTTGAGTTTTAAAATAACTAGGTGGGAGCTTGTGGCTTAATTGGTTAGGAAAATACAAAGCCAGCCAAAGAATCTACATGTAAATAACACTAATTTCAACCGAAAGACTCATTCTTTTATTTAATAATTCAAGCATTAATAAAACACAAATTTCCCAGAAACCCAGATAAGATTAACAGGAACCACTTTTAAGGAAATGGGTTCCAGAGAAGAATAGAAAACAACAACATATTGGGAAACAAAAAAGGAATCCAAGGATTAACATCACCCCCAAAGCGTTTTCTTCTCAGCCTCTTCCTAAAGTTCAGTCTCTTCTGTTCTTCACCCCACTGAGCTTCCTCTACTCCTTTAGCAAGAATCAATGGTGGAGGGATCTGATATGGGCACTTGGACCTCCAAGAAGTTTCAGGGGGCCCAGATTTGAAAACCCTTCTGAGGAAGAGAGAGATGCCCCATTTGAGATGAATAGAAGAAGAGTATTTGGTGCAGAGGACTGGTGGGTAGTCCCAGTTTAGGTAGCATGGAATTTGGGTGGAGATGAAGAACTGAGAATGGAGAGGTGGTGTGGTTGTTGGGTTGATCAGGATGTGAGTTAAGGCATTGATTCTTTGCTCCCATGTTGTGTCTTCTTCTTCTCCCATTCTTTTATGCCTCTCTCTATCTCTCAACATGAGGTTGAGGGTGGGTGTTCATTAGTTTACCAAGAGCGAAAACAAATTTATTTCGATTTCACTGTAAATCTAATTTAACCTATCATAACTCATAAGATTGATCTGATATATTAATATTATGAAACTCCTAAAAGTGAAAAATGTTTAGCCTAGAAATGAAAATGGTTATGTTTAAAATGGAGAGGTTTTTTTGGTGAATATTTTGCCTAAAGGAATGATTAAACCTAAACGGAATAAACATTGTGCCTAAAAGTAAAAATGTTATTGTGCAAAAGAAAAAAAATTATGGGAGCATGAGAAAACTTCTGGAAGATTGGGCATCTTTAAAAAATCTTATACGAGTTTCAAAAATCAAAAGAAAGTAGATTTTTAGATTTTAGCACGAGCTCGGAATTTGATATGTTTGTGTCAAAATGCCTTGAACACACATTTCCATTAAAAATTAGAATGTCTTTTTTTTTTTTTTTTTCTTTAGAAATTTTGAATGGATTTCAAGGAGAACGTTAAAATTGCAAGGGAACCTCTTTTTTTCTTTTTTGGGTCTGTCATGTATCCCGGATAGAGTTTTCCTTCTCATGAAATTACAGGACGTGATAGAAGGTCCATTTCTTAACAGAGGGAATCTAATTGAATCAAAAGAGGGGGCAGAATTAAGGCCATTAAAAAGCACTAAGCTGCAACAGATTGATGCCCGGTAGATTAACCTGTCTCACCTTTACTTCTAATGTCCAAACCCAAAAGCCGTTCAATTGCAGCACTCTAATGCATCAAGCTGGAAATAAGAAAGTCTAACAAAATATGCATCAGGTATCTTTCAAAACTATTATACATATGATTCATATTCGTAAAGCTGCAATCAAGTCATTGATATCATAACTTGAACCAAAAGATCTGTTAGCAATTATCAAATTCTGTTGAATTTGTGTTCATTCAGTCTCAGTACTCGTGTAGGTCTGCGAGTGCACATAGGTCACGTCAAGAGAGCAACTGGCTTGTAATTTTGAGGAGAGAAACATCCAAGCAATCATTATTGGCAAGGTGATTAGGGCAGAAGCCTGAAAATTAACAACCTTAATCAATACCCTGTATGAAGCTTAAATAGCTTATCATATAATATACTATGTGACGCACTATATTAACAATCAGTCGTTGTAGTATAGTGGTAAGTATTCCCGCCTGTCACGCGGGTGACCCGGGTTCGATCCCCGGCAACGGCGTTAACTTTCTCATTTTCTACTTTTTTTTTTTTTTACAATTCATGTAATTAAAAAAAACGTTAAAATTGACTACATACCACATAGAAAACCAGTTCCTCATTGGCAAGAGCTGCAGTAAATTCATTCTTCTCCAATGCCTCTTTGATGGAATGTTGTAACTGCATGAACAAAAGGTTTTCAGGAATTCATTAGCAGACAATAAAGGTGTTGAGACCATGACCACCTCAAACAATGGATGGGCAGATGAAGCAAACATATTGTTTCAACTTCATACAACACAATCCAAATGTACAAACAATTGATGCACTGGAATAATATGATCAAGACAAACCCAGTCGATAAGGCTGCTTAAACTGCATAGAATAGGGAGAGGACAAAGGATGCAGTGGTTTTTCTTAAAGAGGATTATATATTTTATATTAATGTTCTTATTAGACAAACCACCGGATGAGAACTCACACCAAATATAGAAATGAAATTGTACAACACCAGTTTTCTCCCGTCTTCCCTTCTTTTATTAAATCATTTGGGGTATCATACATAGTTTACCTGGTTACCAGGTACTTAACAACAACTGTTAGCAAGAGCAATAGATAAGTACTCAAAGAAAATAAGGTAGATAAAGGAAAACTGATTTACGGTACTGGAGCCAATAAGTGGCTGTAGCAATTGTACAAAATGGAGCAATCCTTGACAATTTAACCCATGGATTCATAGAATGGAATTATGTTGGGTAATGCAAGTATCTGTTATGTCATTTCTCAGGGTTTTCTATATATATTTCTTGAGGTAGTTAGAGACCATCAGACTACTCAAAGCCACTATATAACATGCTCTCCTCACAAGATTCTCCTAGTAACTGATTGATTTAACTTTCTGCTAATTGAGCTTCATAATATAAAGACAACATTCTAGAATGTTTTATGGGCAAAGTTTTTCAGAGCTTCAAGGTATCTTCAAGGTTTTAAGTGAGATGGCCTAAGGGTCAAAACCATCAAAGAAAAATTGGAAAATGATAACTAGAATAACTATTAACTACCTACAACTATAATGACATCAGACTCAACTGCAGCTTATAAAGTTCTATCACAGGAATGGCCTGCTAAGAAGTAAGAACATTTAAGAAATGTTATTCACGCAAGGCTTTTGGTACAAACCTCATGGTGAGACCTTTTAAATGCTAGAAAGACTCTTTTCAACTGATGCAGGGTTCGAGAAAAAAATGATCTCAAGTTAGACCCAGGCAGCTTCAGCAGATGGTCGTCAAGAAGGTTGTTGAAGAACTGCAAGCCATCAGAGTTAATGGACTAATGTGAGATTAAATATATAATAATACGGTATCAGATATTGAGAACACTAAGCGACATTTCATTTCAGAATTTCATATACTCATATAGACCAACTTTACCTTCAAGAATGTGCATCTTGTATAGCTGACTTGCCTTCGAGCCCTCAAAGTCCTCGTCTATTTATTTATTTTTATTTTCAAAAAGAAACTAACATATATCAGTAATATGAAGCAGAGTGCATTCCAAATTTTCAGAAACTTATCAAATAAGGAATCTGAAGCAAGTTTCAAGTAGGAAATACTTGTGTAATATGAAGAGCTTGCTGAAGCCGCTGAAGTTGAATCCATTGTTCAGTAACCATGTCATTCATCTGAAAGCAACGAGAAACAAACCAACAGCAAAATTAACACACAATGACAACATCACACTCACAAGACCATAGATAGAGTGCATCAGAATATTACCTTTTCAGCCTGAGAGGTAACACTCTCAAGCCTATCCTCAGCATCTTGTGCTTTGGACTCTAAAACATGAATATCAAAGTTGTTCTTCCTTGAAGCGGCCCAGAGATGCCGTACCTATAAATTCCAAAGCCTAATTCTCAAACCAGTAATCGAATTCTTCAACTAAATTATTGACTGAAATTGCAAAAATTATTATTCTTTTTTTAACAAAAAAGAAAATGAACCTCTTCTTCTAGAGCATTAAGTCGTTCATCAGCTAGCAATGAGTCTTCCTGTGATATACAGATACAAGCAACACACATACATCATTTTCCTTGCTCATATTCGCCGAATTGAACATGCTTGAAGAATTGAGGCTGAAGCCGAAAACAAACCTTAAGAGTGGATAAAACAGATTGCAAATGGAGAATATTCTGCGACATGTCGTCAATCCTCTTCTCGCGCTGTTCAATGTAATCGATTTTCTCATTTAGATTTTGAATGCTTTCCGCAAGAACCGATTCTGCAGAACGCGATCAATAGCTAAGAACTCAAAGAAGAAGAAACGAAGAGAAAGTATTGAGTGGAAGTGAAATATGACCTAAATGAGCGATCTTGAGCTTGAATTGGTGGATAAAGGAAGCGTCGTCGTCGTTGGCGGTGTCGGAGAGAGCGGAGAGAGACGAGAAAAGGGCGGGAAACAGGAATAGGACTGGAATTAGATGAAGTAATACTCTCATTCTGTCCTTGCGGGTTGCGTCTTCCCCCGAATCTCAAAATTTGCTGGGAGTTTTTTCCGATTTCGGTTTCAGTGAATCGTATCAGTTGCTAGTTACAACGCCGGTCGAGTCAACTGTCAACAAGTGGAGGACGACGACGTTTTAAAAATACAAAATTAGACAAGAACTTTAAATGGAGTTTTTTTTTTTTTTTTTTTTTTTTTTAAGGATTAAATCCGTAAGAAATCCAATAAACTAAATGATCTTGGGGCCAATTGAGAATACATAGAAGAATATTAATACTGTAATACGAGGAAAATGGTAAAACTTGAGTTTTCTTGGACCCGATTTAAGATCCATTTCAAAAAAATAAAAAAAAACTCTCAGGAAATGAGAAGAAAGAAAATAAATACTAAATTATTAGAATTTTATAAGTATGATGAAAGAAATCGTAGATACAACAGAGTTGCATCATCACACCAAAAAATCTTTTGTCTTTGTTTTTCTTTTGGTTGAATAGCCTTTCCATAGCTTCCAGTACATGATATATCCTCTGACCTCTTGATTATTATTATAAGCAAACTATAAATTAGCCCTTTACAGATTTTACATTATTTTGTTTAGGCTATAGGCTTATAGCCTATAGTTATTACATTTTGAGCGAAGAAGTATATATATACAAAAGTAGTAGGCTAGTAGCCGTCTATATATATACTGTGAAGGAATTAAAGAGAAGGAAAACCCTCTGTAGTCTGTACACTCTTCACTGCCACAACCGGTTAGATACTTGGATATATGTGGAACAGAGATGGCATGAGAAAGCTTTGCTTATTCATCATTATTGATTGAAATCTGAAATAAGTGAAATTGTAGCTACTAGTGGTACTTTGGGTGAGCTTGAGCTAGTCGTCAAACTCAGAAGGGAATCTGCAGGGTTCAATTCCCCAACTCTTTTCAGCATAGTCGCGGATTGTTCTATCACTGCTAAATCTCCCGGAGCCGGCTGTGCTAAGGATGCTCATTTGAGTCCACTTCTTCGGATCCGCAAATGCTTTATCAGCAGCAGCCTGTATCCCATGTACATGTTGAGTTATATAACACCAAGATGTATACTTTGACACTCCCATGAAAACTAAAATGATTACCTGTGCCTCTAAATAGCTCCCAAAATCAGAACTGAGCAGATAGAAGTCGTCACCCTCCACACTATCACATAGAGTTTGGAAATAGTCTTCAAAGCCAAAATGACCATCACGGATCAGCCTACACATTTTTATAAATATCACAACAAACTTAGAATCTCATAAGAGAACAGCTTGCTCAGAAAAGTGACATCCAACACATGGCATCTTTAAAATCTAAAAATGCTAGGCTGGTCACACAAATATCACTAACTGGCTAATTTGAGGGTGCTTATTGAAGTTGTATACCTTAAAACGCGTGCACATTGCAGTGGCAGTTCATGAGCAGGTCCTTTCTCACGCAATTCGGGAACTTCATGAATCTTCGCGCCAAACAAAAACTGCAGAAAGCAAATTCCCAAAGAATTATCTCTGCTACCAACATATACATACCAAGGTTAAAACCACAAAACAGTGAATACATAGATGCCATGTTGCAGCAGTTACCAAAGCAAATCACATAATGGGTCAGCAACACACCACACCCAATCAGTTAAAGCTTCCAGCTATATTAAGTTGGCTAGAAAAATCTCGCACAGCCATTCAGTTCTTACAAAAGCTCATATTATGTTCAGTCACACGTCATCTAATATTTGAAGAAAAACCAATTCATAAATAGTTGCACCCTTGAGTATAACCTTAGATAACACTTACCAGGTTCTCTGCCCCTATTTCTTCAATAATTTCAACTGTAGACCCATCTTCTGTAGCTAAGAGTAAACATCCGTTCATAAGAAATTTCATGCTGCCAGTTCCAGAAGCCTCATGTCCTGCGGTGCTGCACATGAATCATCACATGTTATGCTATACAAATATTATATAGTTTCAAGAAAATAAAAAGTTAAAAACTTTGTTTGAATGACCGCAAGAAATATTCCACAAGGCATATGCACCCATCTTAACATTAACACCACTGATATTGGGGCATTTTATGAAACTTATTGAGCCAAAACATAAATGAAAAGTGTAATGAGATAAACAATATTATAAAAGCCAACTTGTCATTGGTCTATAGTTTCTCACTACAAAAATAGCACTTGTCTACAAACAGTGATGTTAACATATCAAATCTGGAAAGAGCTGTAAAATTCAAGTTAGAACAAAAATACAAAATTGAAGAAACTTAAAAGTAGTTTTTCAAGCAAATGTATTTTCTGGGGTTAAATCAAATTTAGTGCTCCAATGTTTACAAACCTTAGGTGCTGTGAAAGGTCAGCCCCTGGTATTACCACTTCAGCAAGAGATACATTATAATCGGGAATAAACACCTGAAACAGAGAATTTGCATCAAATGACAGAGAATTGAAACCATGTTAACATTGCAAGACCAGAAACTTCATTCCCTATACTAGTTCTTCTCAGTAGTTGTAGAAAAATTGAAGATAAGAAGAACACATGCAGAGCTACATAATTTTTTCTCTTACCAACTTTAGAAGATCCCCAACATCGGTATCATTATTTATTTTTTCTGCCACAGCATTACAAAGTTTGATAATCTTCTTTGCAACTTCATAACCAGGAGCAGCTTTTCCTCCAATAATGCAGACACGAGGTACAACCTTGCTCCGTTGACTCTTATCCATGTTCTTCAGCAAAGTAAAAGGACAACTTATTGATTAAAATTCAATAAATGGTAACACAATTGAATGGGATCAAACAAGGTTCCAACTCCATGTCAAATCTCATTCCACAATCAACAAATTACTTCCCACCAATGTGCAAGCCAAAACATGTTAATTTACTGTGACCATAATATAAAATAGGCATGCACAAGTGCTGGAGGTGGTAAGGTAGTTCCGTTTAAAAAAAAAAAAATTAAAAAAAAATTAAGCTTCTTAATGAGTTCCACTATTGGTATGGAATACAAAGTTCTTCTGAAAACAAACTTCACCTTGATACAGTCATATCGATGGATGATGCCAAGTATATTAAGCAACTGTCTTTTGTACTCGTGTATTCTCTTTGTCTGCACATCAAACATTGCATCTAAACTAACCTGCAGTTAAAAGTGATACATTGCAAATGTTAGATCATAAAGAAGATTCTATAAGACCTGCCTTACTAGACAAAGGAAAGAACCAGATAAAAATTCTAAGAATTTGCAGTCCAACCTTCACACCACTCATTGCTTCAATGTACTCAGCAAGCCTCATCTTGTTAACCTTCTTAACCTACGCCATCAAAATATGTAAAATAAACAAAGAGCAGCAACATAATACAGTTTCGGTTCCTAAGGAAATGCACAAATATGAAGCCTAAGTGTACCATCATCCATTCCTGTTGAAGGTCAGCATCTTCTGCATATTCTCGCAAGCCAGTGAGAAGGTCAACATTACGAATCCAGGCCTCTGTTCCAAGCCATTTTGAGAGAAGAGCACACAGGCTAGGATTACTCACCACAATCCAGCGGCGCTGAGAAATCAAATGTCAGCACATTATCACATTCACATGTACTTGAATATAAACTGTGTGCTACTAGTGGATATCTAATTATCAATCCCTGATGCATCATAAGAACAACCTTTGTAAATATGTTATGAGCCTTGAGCAATATTTGTCAAAATAATTTTTTTTTGGCTAAAATTGATAATTTATTTAATAATAAATAAATAATATGCTAGTGTGTGTATGCTTGTACGAATGTATAAAAAGAATGAATAGTCTAATGAAACTAGTAAAGTACTTGATAGAAGACATTCTGAACTTTATACCTGGGTGACGCCATTTGTCTTGCATTGAAATTTCTCAGGCCACAGCTCATAGAAGTCCTGTTAAAGAGAAGAGGTGTAAGTGTGTCAACTGACCTAATAAAAGGTACTTAAGAAGTTTCGATATCTTGAACTTAGTCATAAGCCAAATGAAAAAAGACAATGATGCAAGGAACACATATTACCTTGAATAATTTTGTTCTTAATAATTCGGAATGTACTTTGGAAACACCATTCACAGTATGAGAACACACAACCGACAGGTTTGCCATTCGGATACTCTGTCAACTCAAATGGTAATCAATGATCAATTTACAAAGAATTTCACATCAAACCAAAGAATGCTTAAAGAGATTAGAGAGCAGAAAATCCAAAAAGTTATATACTGATATAAGTACAAAAGGCTGCCTACTATAACTTTCCAAATCCCCTTTGTTGTATCCTCTTCTTTTGTTTGTGATCACTTAAGAGAGGATTATGCATACTATTATACAAAGGGTTAATATAATTGACAGAATAAGAACAATGGTCTAATGGATAGAGCGATAGACTATAGAATATACAAAAACTACAGAAAATACCAGACGCCAACCACAGTGATAGAACCGAATAATGTGTCTACCAGGACAAAAACACACTCAATATACCATGAAGTACAAAATATGATGCTTCTAGAGGTACCTTTACAGCAGCTTCCTCAATAATTGACATCCGAGAGAGGCGATCGTAATCTAAACCAATCCTCTTCTTCAACTCTTCGACAAAATTGAAGTTAATGTCATATATAATCTGGAACAAAAAAGTGATCAAAATGATTTAAGTGACAAGAAAATCATTGGTCATCAGAATATAATTGTATGGAACACTATAAATAGTTTATAAGGTTGGTTGCATGACAATCTGATGGAAAGAAATGAACCATTGCATGAATTGATTAAACAGTGCAAGGCCTAGAATACAACTTGTCTTGTAAATATAATAATATATATACCCTTTCAGGTGAATGGATTAAAAATATTGTTTGAGAAGGAGATGAAAAATGTCTTCAGAAATACATTTTACGAATAAAATGCAAATTCATGCACAAAATAGTCATTAGGAACGCACTTGTAAATGGCGTGGAAGAAGACTGCCCAGTAAATCAACAGGGATTTTCTCCAACCCTTCAGCAATTACTGCGTGTATTGTGAAAGAAAAGAGTTTGCAAACAATGTCCCACGCTTTATTCCAATCCAAATGCTCTTCATCAACAAGCACTCTCATGACCTCAGCTATCGCAAGAGATGGGTGAGTATCATTGAGCTGCAGAGCAACCTAATTAAGACAGAAAAGTGAGCCACACATGAAGGGAAACCAGACAAGCAAACCTGAATGACTGAATTAGAGGGAGAACTCCAATACAGCAAAAGAAGAAAAAGAAAATGATTCCTTAATCCACAATTCTAATAAAGCATTATTTTCCCTACAAATCAATATATATGGTATAACATATATCGCTGAGATTCAAACCTTCTCTGGAAATTCGTCAAAATTACTGTGAGCATCTTTAAACCTCCGAATTATGTCTTGTATGGATGCTGAGACAAAGAAATATTGTTGTTTCAGCCGCAGCTCCTTCCCCTGTTAGATAGAATAAACTCAAAACGGCAATACCACAATATAATAAGCAACAATAAAGTTCAAGGATAGTTTCAAAATATAAATAACCAATTTAACAAAAAGGACACAAACCTGATAAGAACGATCATCAGGGTACAAAACACTACTTATATTTTCTGCTTTCTGTCTAGAAACAACAGCATTGATGTAATCTCCTGTATTAAAAGCTTCCTGCATGTGAGGAATTTTGCATAGGAAAATTAGCCACGTCTAAAAGTTCTAGGAGGCAAGAGATGAAGGCTATTGAAATTTAAAAGAATTAAAGAATACTGCATCCACTCCTTTCATTTAGCATTTGCATGAGATACTGACTATGAAAAATGCTACTTTGAAATGTATGATAATAAAGATTAGTAAAATATTTACCATATCACGTTGATCACTTGGTTTTCCGGCCCATAAGCGGAGAGTAATGGTGTTCCTAGTTCCATAACCGGGTATAGGATTATCATAAGCCACAGCTTCTACCTAGCAGTGTGGAGACAAACCACTAAGCTGAAATAACCAATTATATTCATAATGTTCACAATATGAAAACCATATTGCAAATATAAGATAAAAAAAATCAAAAGATTTTCTTAAAGGATCGAAGCCTCAGATTTTCTTACCACTTCTCCAGGGTTCCAAACATTACATTTTTTTCCATTCAAGATTTCCTCTTCGACGGTCCCATAGAACTTATCCATGTAGAGAATAATAAGAAAAATTAGCAAAACTTATGCAAGTTTTAGTAGGAGATATAATGGATATCAAGACAATATTGAATGACAAATAAACACTTATATTATAAAAGAGGATATACTTGCAAACCTTCACTGGATATGTTACATGAACCCGCTCTGTCTCCCAAGGATTCCCAAAGTTCAACCAGAAATCGGGTTGTTCATGCTGAAAGCCATCCAGTATAACCTGGCGGAATAGTCCATATTGGTAGCGTAGTCCGTAACTGCAAGTTGGAGATTGCAACATCACTAATTAACCTCCTTTTAAGAGAATATGGTAAAACTAGTTCCATAAAAAACAGATTGTTTTCATATTGATTAATACATTCAGTTCTCAAAGCCATCTGCAAACTATCATAATAAAGGTGAGGCGCATAAACTTTTAATGGGATCATACATGGGTTTCCCAGAGAGAGTTTCTAAGGATAATGGCTTCTGTATTTCTTTATAAATGAGAATGGCAGGCAATACAATAGAGGTAACCCTTCCTTCCCTAGACCTCCCTATCTTGGAGGAAAGATACCATAGAGCTAGAAGGATTGGTCTCCCTAGTATTAGAGACAACGTAAGTACAGAGTTAACATACCCCCATGCAGGATAATCCAAAGTTGCCATAGAATCCATTTGGCAAGCTGAAAGACGGGCTAGGCCACCATTACCAAGGGCAGCATCTCCTTCCTTGAAGCATCACAAAAATAACTTATCCATAGGAAACTAAATTGCCAACTGTAGTGTATACTAAAGTATATGCTATTGATACATGAATCAAAATAATCTTATGTCTTTCCGAATTCACACAAAAATAGTTGGTGTAAATACCTTCTACCTTTTAATAAATATATGATATGTGCATGAAGCATAGTTCAAATCTAAATCTTTTGTTAAAGTAATAATAATGTATTGATGCAAATACCACATTTACTATGGTAAAAGTTTGACATAAGATTCAATGTTTCCTGAGGAAAATGGGGAAATAACATCAATGATAGCATATCAATTCCGGCTACTTTTTTGTGTTGCTCTAAAAAACTCCCATCTCTAGATTCACTGCATTAAATTTATTAAATAACAGCAGAACTTTTAAAAGAAATGAAAAGGTATCCCTGCTAACCTGCTCTGCCAGAACTTCAAACTCAAACCCAAGCTGGCTTAAAGCATCTGCATATTGGTCTCGGATACCAAGGTTGATGACACTATTCGACAATGAACGACCTGACAGTTCAATAACAAATAGCGTTTCAGCAGCAAGCCAGCAACTACATCAAAGAAATAAAATTACTCCACATGAAGTGAGCAAGTCATGAAAAAATACTAGTGATCAATTTAATGGGTATCAGATCATAATGAAAATTAATCTATTACTCTAAATAAATAGGCTATGTTCTTTTCTTTCAGAAAGTAGCATCACCAAAAATGCATAGAATGTACGTAATGAATACCCATAAGAAACTCAAGCGAGAGGAAGTATACGCGCTTAGGGTCTTTCCTCTTGAAGTAAAGTTGAGTATCATGTGAACGCTCAATCAACCGATCTCTTACACTGTGTGCTAAAGCCTACAAATTACAATTGAAAACAACAAAATTATAAATAAACCAAAATGAACTTTTCCCGCCAAAATTGAGAACACCCAATCTTGCAGTTATTATGCCAAATTGGTAACTAATAAATCGAGATAACTGAAAAAAATCATCCAAATGATTAATTAGAAGAAGAGGGATTGAATGAAACACATTGCATAACCCACATTTACCTGATAAGCTTCAAAATCATCAAAGCTAAAGCGGGACCTGGCCACCGTGTACTCAACGTGATAAAGAATATCCTTCTGAAGGCTAATCGGGTCATTTTTCAAAAACCCGTCCATCAACCCCAACATCCTCTCAGCCATAGCACCACGCTCGCCCGAGCCCAGGCCCAAACCCGGCCTGCGGACCACGACGCCTCTGGTGGTGGTAGGTCCCGCCGAGACCGAACCACCACAGTCGTCGATGGCGTCCAGCAGCGCCTTCTGGATCCTGTCCAGGCTCTCCCGGTCTTCGATTTTCCCGCCGTGAGAATCGGTCACGAAGAACCTCTTGATGAAGTAGTCGCCTTCGAATTCCACGGTGGCCTTGTCGACGCGGAGGCCGAGGACGTTGAAGACGCGGGTGATGATTCCGAGGAGGCCGATGCGGTTGCGGGCTCGGATCACGAAGAGCGTGCAGCCGGACAGGTCGGATTCGGACTCGGACTCGGAGTTTTCCACGGTGACCGAGGAGGAGGATGACGTGGCGGATGGCGGTTGGCTCGCGGAGGCGCGTATAGGCTTGGAGACATTATTCGGGGCGTAGAAGATCGACGACGATCGCGAGAGGCTTCGAAATGGAGGTGTGGAAGATGAGAATGCGAGGTTTGATTGGTCATTGATGGTGAGAAATCGCGATGATAGAGTCGACATTGCGGAATGTGGGAGCTTAGAGAGATCAAAGGGATCACATTCGCGTGTAGAGAGAGAAAGCTTTTGGGAATTTGGAGGTAGAAGAAGGAGGAGCTTTGAGTGCAACAGTCTGTGACTGTGAGTGACAGACCGTGGGAGTAGGAAAAAGTGCACGGACTTTTCACGGTTTTCAAGTGACAGTTAGTTAGCGTGTGGGTGACCTCATTGCATATACCGTGAGGTTTAGTTAGTTGTATTGCATCCTCCAACGTCACAAAACCCAAAGAATGATGCACAAGATCCCAAAACCACCTCTCCAACTCAACATTTCCGTTACAGCTGTCATTTTACTTCATACGTTCGATTTACTAATTATGAGTAGTAATAGCTCCACATAAATTTTTCTCCTTGCATTAAAGAAAATGTCTAAAATTGGGCGGTTATGCACAACAAAATTTATCTTTATCAATGTATAAAGAGAATTTACACAACAAAAAAATAAAAATACAATTTGTACATGATTTTTGGGTTGAACGTAACATGTGGTGGTTGTTTACTTTCTCAATCATGAAGGTTTAAGATATTGACCACAATAATAATATGTTACAAAATTTAAGAATATATCAATATACGTATAAAAGATATATCGGTAATTAAGAGCATTTGCTTATGATAAATGAGAAAAAAGATAGGTGGAAAATATATGAGTTTTTCTATTGGAATCTCCAAATTTTCTTATTTGACCTCATTCTGTTTTGAATTATTAAATTACTTATTTATCCTCGTGTAAAATGACACATATGGACAATATATAAATAATAAACCCAACGACTTCCAATTTAGTTTTAACAACATAAACCCTAAACTTTCATCTACGTATACGTGTGTGATATCTTTCTCAAACTATGAACAATGGATGTCATAAGAAGTTATAATTGATTGAAACAAGTTAATATTTATTTATGGATACTCAATTCATGGTTTCATAACCTTCAAAAGAGGTATTGATTGATGATATATACTGTTGTTAATCCCACTACATATATTGAGCATAAGATTTTTTTTCGTTGGTGTTGATTGACGATTAGTTTTGTTGGTGTTTCAACTAACTGAGAGGTTTATGACCGTTTGATTCAATCAACGGAAGTTAGAAACTTTTAGTGAAATTTTTTGGTCTAAACAAAAAAAAATTAACAAATGAAGATGTAGTGAGTGAATTAGAGGTATAATGAGTAATACGTTATTCTTTACATGAATTATAGAACTAAAGTTATTTTGGAAATTCAAAGAGAGGTCTAGTGAGTAAATTGTTTTATTTGAAAACAAAAAGAAAGTGTATAGAGTATGAGAGATCAGGCGAGAAAATTTGAAGGTCCCAATAGAAACTCTCAAAATATATATGGTCAAATATTTCAAAGTCGTCATGATTTGTCACTTTCCGGACCTCCGGTATCCGGTAAATGGCTAATTTCCATGTAAGCTCCACTTCTACCATTCCTAAACCCTAAACCAACTCTTGTAAAGGACACGTGGCTTTGTTGCTCTCCAGCACTGCCACTTAATACCACTTACTAGTCCTAGTCAACAAAATTCTAGCAACGCCGACGTCGTTTTAAATCCTACACGAAAACGAAAAATCGCTAGAGGTAGAAACTCTTATCTGGAAACTTCGACACCGTTCTGGTCCTTTCTTCATCAAACAGTCTCCCTCAGCGCCTTAATAAGGCGTCTCGGTACCGCCAGACCCATATCACAAATTTGTTGCAATTATTTACTTTTGAGCCGAGAGGCATTCCAAGTTTTGATTTTCAAGCAGCTGAACACAGAAAGAAACAAACAAACTTTGACATGGGTGTGGATTACTACAAGCTTTTACAGGTCGACAAGAGCGCCACAGACGACGAGTTGAAGAAAGCTTATAGAAAATTGGCTATGAAGTGGCACCCTGATAAGAACCCCACCAACAAGAAGGAAGCTGAGACCAAATTCAAGCAGATCTCCGAGGCCTATGAGGTTGGTCACTCACTCTCATCCTTTTCTTCACTTAATTTGATGCCAATAGTAAATTTATCAGCTGGGTTTTGGGGATTTTAAGTAAGTACAATATGTTTCATGTTTAATTACTCAAATTGAGCTAAGAATACCTCAAATTATATCACGATTGGATCTTTTTTTTCAAGTTTTGTAGATGTTGTGTGAATGCCAGAGTTTGTTCATGTGTAACTTAATCATTCACTTTCTTAATGTGCCAATAGAACATGATCTAAGCTCAATACAATATTCAATGCTAGAATCTGATCCCAAATATTTGGTTTTGCAGGTTCTGAGTGATCCCCAGAAACGAGCAATCTATGATCAATATGGTGAGGAAGGCCTAAAAGGCCAAGTGCCACCTCCAGATGCTGGGGGGCCTGGTGGTGCTACATACTTCCAAACTGGGGATGGTCCGAATGTGTTCAGATTCAACCCCAGAAATGCCAACGATATTTTTGCGGAGATTTTCGGGTTTTCGAGCCCGATGGGTGGAGGAATGGGAGGCGGTGGTGGCGGTAGTGGCATGAGGGGTGGGAGATCCTTTGGTGGAATGTTTGGGGATGACATTTTTAGTTCTTTTGGAGAAGGCCGACCGATGAGTCAGGGACCAAGAAAAGCTCCTCCCATAGAGAATAAGTTGCCATGTAGCCTTGAGGAGCTCTATAAGGGAACTACAAAGAAGATGAAGATATCTAGGGAAATTGCAGATGCAAGTGGGTAAGTGCTTCTCATTCTGTTTATGATTATGTATTTGCTTTTGTACATTAGGGCCAGTGGCTGTTGTTAGCTTGATATACATTGCTAGGACGATGACTGCTGTCACTTTTGTTTCTTAAATTGTACTCTTATTTTGCACCTTTGATTGCTTCGGCATCCTTAGCTGGTGATTAATGGCCTAATTATCATGTTGTGCAGGAGGACATTGCCAGTGGAAGAAATCTTGACCATTGAGATCAAGCCTGGCTGGAAAAAAGGGACAAAGATCACTTTCCCGGAGAAAGGTAACGAGCGTCCAAACGAAGTTCCTGCAGATCTTGTGTTCGTAATTGATGAGAAACCACACCCCACATTCACAAGGGATGGGAACGACCTAGTCGTAACAAAGAACATCTCGCTGGCAGAAGCTCTAACAGGCTACACTGTGTTTCTCACCGCACTAGATGGGAGGAGCCTCACCATTCCCATCAACAACGTCATTCATCCAAACTATGAGGAGGTAGTCCCTCGGGAGGGTATGCCTATACCCAAAGATCCCTCCAAGAAGGGCAACCTTAGAGTCAAATTCAACATCAAATTTCCAACTAGGTTGACTTCTGAACAGAAGGCCGGAATTAAGAAGCTTTTGCCTCCATAATTTTATTGCTGTTAGCAATGTTGTGCTATTTGAGTGTCGAGTTGTGAATATTTTTTGGGATGACTTGGATTTTAAAGTTCTAGCTAGACAGTTGTTTGTAATCAGAAATAAAAATTTGTTGTTCTGTGCGATGGCTTAGAGACCCAACTTGTTCTATCCATAAATGAAAGAAAAATATGGCAAATAAATAACATATTTGCAGTTCAACTAATCTTTGTTACACTCTTGGACAACATGACTTAATAGGTTACACCGCATATCAATTACAGCACTTCTACCCAGTACTTTCTATCCCTGACTATCCAGTAATCATTTCATCCATAAATTGGTATGTCTTTAAAAAAATTAACAATACTATTAAGAATAATAACAAAAATGAGAACCGACTTTGGGGCCAAGATTGATTCCATCTCCGGATGAGACCAGCCACCAGTGGAGCTGCATTATCAAAAATCAATGCAGCAAGTATGTCTCAGATACTCGCCAGAACGATACTTCAATCACTGTACTCATCATCATCTGAAGCTGAATCGGAGCCATCATCATTTATAATCCTGTTCGGTACTTCATCCGAAGCATCACTCATATCTACATCCCCTTCCGAATCTTCTTCTCTCACTTCCTCAATGCCATTATTGTCATCTTCAGAAGCATCCATATCCTCATCACTCGGTTCTCGTAGACCCCCGTTCCATCCACTGGAGGTCCCATCAAATCCAATTTCCCAGTTTCCTTGTTCATATCCCACTGCTTGGTCATCGTCGTCAGATTCCAGTGCCTCTGCTTGTTCATACCTCTCTCCTTGTTCATCACCTTTCATATGGATCATATTGATATTTTCATCATCCCATTCCCCAGCCAAGTTTCTGGGTGATTCCCCTCCACTGTCAGGGCTACTGCGTAGGTCAGTCATATGGCCCATAAGTGTCCCCTCCACAGCTCTGTTCTTCATTCTCCTCTTTCTAACAGTACGGCGGCCCCGTCCACTCCCTTGTCCCTGTGTTCTTCGCCCCACAGGTCCTAACCCTTGATTCATAATCTCATTCTCATTACCCCTAGGTTTTCGCCGACTTCCACCAGATTTGTACTTTTTACCACGTCCTTGCTCACGACCTCCTCTACCACGTTTGAAGCTGTTTCGTGCACTTTTAAGGTGAGTACTTTGTTCATTGTGGTCTGTTTCTGTTGGCTCGATCTCCCTATCATTCCTCAGAGGGGTGAATCTCAAAGGAATCTTCTGCAGACAAAAAAATAGCAGATTGAGTAAGATCACTTGTTAAGTAACATGGTGAAACTCTCTATAAACCACCACCATCAATTCAACAGACATGGCAAAACAATGCCTGGCTTTTTAAAGAATTTCACAAGTTGGACTTTTATGAGAATTCCATGCCCTGTGTCGATAAATCTTATGAGTGATTATCTTTTAATTTTTTTTGGTAATGTAAAGCACATAATCTTTCAACCTTTATTTTATGAGCAGCCTGACTGAGAGCAAGAGAGAAGAAAATGACAACTCACAATATGTTCTCCAACTTCCTTGTCGCCATTGGGCTCAGGTTTCTCATGCGGTACATATGTAATTGCTGAATCCATCTCATAAACCCTCAGAGCCACAGCTGCCGTAGTATATGGTATCCAAGGAAGTACAGAAATTGATTTGGTGTCTAGATAATCACGATTAGCAATCGCTGACTTTTTGCTGGAGCCCAGTAATTCATCGGTCGCAGCAAAGTTTGATGACATAAAGTCTCGCTTCATTGCAGTCTCAAACAGAGTTAACATCTGCAAAGAAATGCGTCCAAAATTGATCAACTCATCAAACAAAAATTATGTATCAGGAATATACATCATGCACCAATGAGTAGAGGCATGTGGAATTGACGGGTAATCATCACGCCACGTGATGTTTCCATATTGTTCGCCGGAATTTAGTAGATCATGATATAGGGTTCAATCAAAGAAATAGAACTGCAAAAGAAAACAAACCTGCAGAAGTTCTTCAATCGATGATGACGCATTCAGTTTTTCTCCCCACGTCTTTCGACAGTCTTCTGTCCAAAAGGATTGAAGAGCTTCTGGTGGAACAGATACCTGTCAATCAAGTTTGAAGGATGTAAATGCCGGTGTGAAACCAAGTCGAGATACATTAGAATACATTAGATGCCAGGATGACAGGCTGTAAAGCAAGCAACAGTTGAGATTCTTTCTTACAAAGTCATTAGTATCTCACCTCAACAAGAGCTACGAAGGCCTTGAGCAATCTGCTGGCCAAAGGAAGAGAAGTACCTGGAACATGGATATCGCAAGTTTCCAAGTTCCTTTTCTCTTTACATTGAATTACATGTTCAGAAAAGTTGAGATTTTTGTAGGTAGCACCAAAAGTCTGATGGCAGAAACTGCAGTGGGAGTCTTCAAAGTGGTAACAACTGAGGCAGAAATCACAAAAATCAAAGAGCTGTCTGCACCTCTTTTTCCCATATTTCGAGGCACATAACACAGATGTGCTAAAGCATTCTCTCCACATCCACTTTTGAAAATCCTGATACCTTCTCAAGGCAGCCCTTTTCTCAGTTTCATTTCTGTTGAGCTCAATTCTGAAAGAAGAGGACGTCTCCGCCATGTCAGAATTTAAAGCACAAACAGTACTTCCGGGGCTGTCAAAACGAGAAGGGTAGTCAGGACTAGAATCCATTTCATCAGCTTCTTTTTTAACATGACTTCTACTTGAAGGATGCACATTTCTCCGAACATTTTCCTTGAAGGATGCCTCAATCTTTTGCAACATTAAGCGTAAATGGGATTCTCTAATCCCACGCGTATCCAGCGACATCAAAAGAGTGTCAAATGCCTACGAAAATAACGCATTCAACAAATTAAAACACCGAAGTAATGCATGGTAATAACCAAATGCAGCCCTAAACGATTAGGCAAGAAAAGTATTTATCGTCATAGCATCAGCGAAAGCTGGAAGAGGCAAGAAACCACCAATATGACATGTTAAGGTTGATCTTAGAAAATGGTTACAAGTATTTCAAAAGAAAATATAAATCTAACAAACATATAAGTCATTCCAGTAGGACAGCAGGCAAAAACCTACTGCAAATATATTTTATGACTTGAGAAAATAAGGCACGCTGGCGCCATCAACCAAAAGACCAAAACCTCAATCCACTGATACTCTCAATGGTAACAGAGCCAGTAAGAGGATACTGAGGAACCATCTGCTTGAAAGGACTGACACGGTTTCCCAAGGGTGAAATGTGACTCGCAACACCATAAACCACGACTAAAATCAACATGAATACACACAAGTGTTTTTCTCATTTCAAGCATCGGCTATGAAGCAGAACATAAAAGTGTAAGCAATTTAAGTACCTCTTCGGTATCAATAAGCCTCCAATTTCCATTGATTAGTTCAATAAAAATTCTGCCTGAACCAGGATCATTGCTTGATGCAGATGCAACAAATTGCCAGTATCGATTATGCCTGCGATCTTGGCCAAGAGGGAGGGACCTGTACGCATACATCTCCTCTGCTCTGTGGGCAATATATGATTTTAACTGTGAACGAGACTTTTTTGATGCGTACGCCAATTGCTGATTCAAGATGTTTTCAGGACCCATGGAAATATCTTGAGATACTAGGGCCCTTTCAACAGGCACACCATTAAGGTGATTCAGAAGTACTTGTGAACCATGATTGGAATTTTGATTTTCTGCAGCTCCTTCCTCATTGATTCTATTATCAACATCCAGTAGAGGACTTTGGCCATCTTCCACTCCAGTAACTTGTGCTTCAGCTTTGCCTCCCATGAAAAATGGAATATCTAATTTACTCACATTCTCTTCTTTTAGGCGACTTTTGTCAAGCTGTGCCTCTGCCCACATTTGCTTCTTAAGAGCATTTGCTGCTTCTAAGCGATCCTGTTGAACTCTTGGTGTCAAATTAACACAGAAAAGAAAACAATACATTGATTTTCAAATACTTGAAATGAAATGCTTACCTCAAGAACAACACGAATAGAGTTTCCTTCATTTGCAATTCCAATTAAGGAAACAAGGGAATTAAGACGCTCTTCGACACTGAGATCAGAATAATCCCCTTCTGTAAGCCCTTGAACCCATGACTCACCTGACTTGCTCTCATCAATCTCCATATTTTCTTGATCAAGATTGCTAGTACTAATTTCTACACCAGAAACACACTGCTTGGAGGAAGCACTAGGGGCGTCTGCCTCTTTGGAAGCACTAACGGGTAAAGATGAAACGTCCTTATCAAACTCGTTTTGCACATTTAGTGCAACATCATTGCATAAATTTTCTTGTCCATTCTCTGAGAATGGAGTCACTTCTGAGAATGGAGTCACTTCTGAGAATGGAGTCACTTCATTATACTGATCAGGGGATTTCTTTGCAACGGCTGGAGTAGCTAAGTCATCAACTTCAGGATCCTCATCAACGTCATCACAATCAGAGTCTTCATCTCTCTCAACCTCTTCGGCATCATCTCTTTCAACCTCATCAACATCTTCTGCAGCTAAAATCCCATTTTCAAATATCTGAACCTTCTTCCTAGCTGCAGAAAGTATGGCCTCAGCATCAATAGGGTCCTTTCTGTAAGCAGATCGTACACGATATGTTGAAGGAGCAATTCTTTCAAAAAGCTTGGTATCTCTTGTCAGAGCAACAGAAATTGAAGCCTCTGGAGTCTTGCTTGTTGTCAGGTCTCGAAGGCCAGATTTCTTACAGAACGATGACAAATGACAAACAAATAAAAAAAGAAAGTCAGGAAATAAGCACATAATTCCAATACCAAACAGACTCAACTCTTGTCACAACATTGTTTGAGCTAAAAGTGATTTAAATTCACCTGAATCTTGTCAGCAAGTTCTAACACCGTTAATCCCTTGTTTCCCTCAAGTGAAAGGACATGAAAAGCTGCAAACTTTACAGTTCCCGGCGTCAACCGATGTCTAGATCTCCGTGGAGCTAATAAGCCCTTTTCTTGCATTACTGCAAATGCATTTTCAGCTGCTGAACCATTGCGCAGAGTTGAAATTACATCATGACAACCTTTACCCTGTAATTACAACAGGTGCCATGAATCTTTTGATTTTTCTTAAATAAACATTAAACAGGACAGAAGGCCCTAATTTTTAAAATCCGAATGTACTCTACTGACAGAAAATTTTCATACGAACAGCCACACTCTTTTCAACTAACATACGGTGTCAGTTTATATTCAATTCTTAATTTTAGAATTACAAGTTGAAGGTTTTTTTTTTCCTTTGCTCTTTTATAAACTGAAACACTAGGAATAATGCCCTCTGAAAAGTAAAAAATACTAAAATTTAGAAAGGCAACCTCATCATTATCAGGCAAGTATGACCATGAGATACTCCTTTTCTTCAACTGTGGCCCAAATCCAGCAGAGAGTGCTAGTTGGCGAAATATTTCAGGCCACGTTAGCAGATTTAAGTGCTGCTGCCAGTTCCTTATATCAAAACCCCATGCATATGCCTGAACACAAATAAAACTACATAAGTTCAAAGAAAAATTAGGGAAGAGCAATAAGATAAGCAAAAGAACTGGTGGAAGCATGCAGAGAGCGGAGATTACTCCTTCAACGATCTGTGGATGTCCACCACCAGGATTAGCAGCGCCATTTTGATTGAATCCTAATCCAGTAGAAGGTGTCCTTGCAACATCTTCTATATCCTTTATAATCAACCTCAAGAGAGCAACATGAATCTCTCCTAACAGCCTTGAATCCTGATATCAAAATTTATAAAATCTAAGCGGGCATAAAACAGATTAAATGCGCAATTTTCAAATAAAAACACTCATTGGTGGCTCACATAGTCATGAAAAGCTTGAACAAACTCATCCAGAGTAAAAGGCCATAACTCGAGAACATCTGCAAATGTAATCAAAAATCTCCAAACCTGTCAAACACACAGTCATGTTATTCAATCATCAGAAATGGCGGCATTAACTCAAAATATAAGCAAAAAAGTACTCTATTAAAATAGCATGCAATTGACCTTCCGAGAGAGGGCATCTTATACAGAACAACCACAGTTAAACTTACCATGAGCATAGGCCACCAATCAGAGTATACTGAGATTTCACTTTTAAAGACAGTTGTATACATACACAAACACTAGAATCCAGACCTTAAAAAGTCACTAATTGCCACTTAAATGACCCAACTAAGCCAAGATCAGTCCAAAAAATTAAGGTTGGTAATCAAAACAACGTCGGTTTAGAAGTGATAATTAGTCTCCAGCACTAAAAGCAAACTACCAAATGACAGGATTTCAATGTCCAAAAAATCCAAAGAATAAATACTTCATTACTTTAGCACAAGAAAACTAGGAAACACAAGTAGAAAGAAGCATCACAAGACAACAGTGTGCACAAGGACCAGTGACCATGCAGTGTGCACAAGGAATTAATGTAAAACCATAACCCATACAAGAATATCTCATATAAAAAGAAAAAGGAAGAACACACCATGAGAAAGTTGCCAATGTTCTCCTCTGAATCGATCCACGGATGAACTGCAAACGGTCTTTTTAATAGCACAGACTTGGGTGGAAATGCAGTCAGATCATCTAAGGCACAAAAATCATGTGGTCAGTTCAACTAGTTACAATAGAAAATTATGTAGCAAAATAAATGAAGACAATCCCATTGTATCAAACAAGAGATATCTGATATTTCAAAACCAATGGCACAAAATACAGGAACTATTTGAGTGGGAAAACCACTGAAAACAGTAAAACCCTTAGCAGAAAATGCCTTACCTCTGAATGCATCAAGGTTGGTGTCGGGATCAATACTAATTATTGAGGATAATCCCTTGCTTGCGGCAGCCAACTCCATTAGCTCTAGTTGCTCATCCTCATAAAGTTCCATAGATTTATTAAGAAGCCTTTTTGCAGTAGCCTTCTCGAGTGCAGCTTTGCGTCTCACTTCCTCTCTCTCCTTTCGGAGTTCTTCCCTTTGCTTCCTTTTCTCAGCCTGCAAGATGTACCCAAGAGAGATAAGGAAAAGAAAAAGGGCACAAAGAAACAAGAATATGCAATATTACACTGAAAAATCCAACTACGTAACAAATGCATTACATTAGTAGATCCCAAACTTACTCTTATATGTTCTTTCTGCAAAAACTTCTCCCTCCGTTCGATTTCACGTTTTTGCTCCTTCTTTGATCTCTCTTCCTCTCGCTGCCTCTCACGCATCAACCTCTCTTCCTCCTTTCGCCTTTCACGGTCTTGCCTTTCCATATCTTTCCTTATTCGTTCCTCATTCTATAATAGAAAAATCAAAATATCAGCATACGAACAGCTATACTTCAGTACATAAACTCATCGCTGGAAAATCGAACCTTTCTCCTCAGAATATCTTGTTTCTCCAGCTCCTTCCGGATTCGAACCTCATGAGCTTCTACTTCTTTAGCCATTCTGACTTCTTCATTCTGCAAGAGGCAACTATTAAAGTCTTCCTTGGCTGAGGAAATATACTTTAAAACAAATGCCGTTGAATAAGTATACCTTGCGTTTCCTCTCCATTCTCAGCATAGTGTCGTTAATTTGACCATCAGACAATACATTAGAGTTTTCCGGTGCAATAGTAGGGGATTCACTATATTGAGTATTCATTCTAACATTGATGAAGGGGTCCCTTTGAGGTAAGCCATCATCACCAGGAGATGAAAAGGCCACTGCTTGCCTCTCCTGCTGTGACAGAAGGCGAGACCTACCGTGGACACCATGAACCCTTGACAACTGTTCATTTCCACTTGCAAATGGTGAAGTTCTTGCAGTTGGACCATCAATTGCTGAATCATGAAAATGAGAGTGAGTAACTAGTCCATATACATCAGGCCGAATACTGGAGTGGTCTTGAAGATATGGATATTCATGGAGAGGTCTTGGAGTACCCTGAGATGAAATTCACACTAATTAAATATGTTGACATAAAAAAAAAAATATGTTGCACAAGCATTGCAAAATACTAAGACCCAAAAATACATTCATCCAAATAAGATCAGAGTTCCAACACTACGAAATAAGTTTAAGTGGATTAGATCCCGCAACAGGGAGAAAAGGGAGAAAGCGCATAGATTACTGGTCAACTGAAAACAAGCTAGACAACTCTGAGGGGTATTGAAAATGCAATTGTAATGATTTACCAGTATCTTATATGGCAGCCGTCATACATCACTACACATGCCATGTATGGTGCATAAATAACAATCATTTTATCAAAGAAAAGAGACATACTTTATTTGGTTTTGCATCATGCCGCTTCTGCTGCTCTGCAACTGATTCACCAAGCATAACATCAAAAGGATTAGCAGCAAACCAATTGCATACAAGAAGCAATCAAAGGACAGGCAATAATGTGCTTTCATTGAGCAATAAATCAGATGCTTTTTATATCTAATTCCACTACAATTGTTTCAGGTAATAACTGACTACTAAAACTAATTACTTATAAGTAGCGAGTGTAATCTAAATGCATTTGAAAACTTGCTTAAGCGCATGATCAAATAGACACATGCATGTTATAATCAGAAAAGATGGTCATCAGAATCATTTTATACAAACATAATAAGCAAAAAATACTATGCATATTGCTGCAATCAAACCCCATATGAGTCAAGTAGAAGCATTGTGAATTGAGTTGTATAATGAATAAGGTAATCTAATAGTTATACCTAGAGGTGCCCCGAAGGCATCCGGGGGCACTTGATCAAATTCTATCCCAAGGACTGGGCCGTCGTCCCTCAATGGCTCTCCCAATTGAGCTTCCACAATAGCAATGGCTCTAAGCTCCGTTATGGACTGCTGCGACTCGTAATGCCTCCTCCTTGGCTTATCCTCAACCACACTCCTAGACACATTCCGCTCCGCATGGCCAAAGGGGCTTGAGCCGGAGCCTGAACCCGACCCATAGTCACTACCCGGCTCCGACCCGTGTGCCAACTCATCAACAGGAGGCTCCGGTAAAGCCGCCACTGATTTCCGCTGCTTCTTCGCCGGACCTGGAACTGGACCTCCTTCCTTCTTGTCCTTGAGCCTTCTGTGACAGAACCACATCTGCAACTGCCGATCGGAAAGCCCTAATTTCTCCGATAGCTCCGCCCTAATCGACTCCGATGGGTACGTCTCCACTGATAAAAAAAACAAATAAAAAATTCCATACTCCACATCCAGCTAAGTTCACAGAAGAAATTAATTCACGAATCGAACTCAACTCACCTGCATAGGCTTTCTCGAGGGTTTCAAGCTGAAACGGGGTCTTCATCTGGCGCTTGGGCTTGCCTCCCTCACTGGAATTGTTCAATTTATTATTACTTTCATGATTCCTAATCTGCTGATTATCTCCTTCCGAACCACCAGGCTCCATTGAATCGAAACCGAGATCTGGGCTCAAATCTTCAAACCTTCAAACCCTAGAATTATCCCCAAATTGTTCTCATGGAGGAAAACAAACAAAGACCGAGACTTTACGAAAGCAAACAAATAAACAACGAAGAATCTGAGTACCCTTTTTCTCTCTCTCTTTAAACGATTACCGTAACAGTCAAGGAAATAATAAGAGATTGAGAAAGAGAAAGGCGTAGAATTATCATGATGGAATATTGATTTTGATGATAAGAATAAAACCAATAATATATAAATGTGGATTTGAAAATTTGACAATAACAACAACATCAACAACAACATCAAAAAATAGGAGGAAGAGGCAAAACCAGGAACATTAAACCAACAGTCTCTAATTCCACCTTCCATAATTTTTTTGTTTTTCTTTATTTCTTTTTCACTTTTTTCTATTTAATTTTCTTTTGGTCATTTGCTTCTTTTTAAATTCCCTGTGTGGAAACGAGGCCTTCTAAGCTTTGATCGTGTGTGTGTTGGGCTAAAGACGCAAAACCCAAACGAGAATGAATATGAATTTGTTTGTGTTTTTGGTTCCAGCGAGTGAGTGGATGCCAAAAACTCTTCCTGTTTTTGTTTTAATTTTGGTTGACTTTTCAATTTTAGTTCTTCACGTTTTGGAAACTTTCTCTTGTTTTTCATTTCTTACGAAAAAATAAATAAACTTTCTGCATTCCAAATCCTCCAAATCAAATGGCTAAGAATGAATTCACTGTGAACTGATCCATCATTGGAAATTTTGAAGGGTTGAAATTTCACTATGCATCTTTATATGATTTGAGATAACTAGAATTTTCAATTACTCAAATATAACAAACACCTCCTCTTTTCTATTTTAATTCTAACTTACTTTCCTATCATCTCTTTTAACTTAGGCTAACACCTCAAAAGTTGTTCAATACTATTAAATAGTTCAACTATGGTCTAGGAAATTTATTGCTATCTGTTCATCATTTAGGGTCAGTGCCCCATTGTTACCCTTCTCAACTAAGACAAAACCTTTGCAATTAATAGTCTTCAAAAACGGAAGAAGTGTACGAGTACTAATAATTGAAGAGTAGACTCAATTAAGTAGCTCACTTGAGTTCAAATTAGAGTAAGCCAGCCCTGTGATGTGAACACTGTTCCTCTCAATAAAGATGATCTGTCTTTTGGGTTTTTTGGTCGCGTCACGTATGATCGAAGAGGGTTTGGCTTGAAATTCAAAGGTGTAGTATAACATTATTTGAGATCTCTTATTTGCTTGAATATATTACTCATTGTAAACTTGGTATGAATATTCGAAAAAATCAAATGAGGACTCGAATTTTGTTTTTCGATAAAGAGTACTCGAATAATTTTGCTGACATTGGTTAAAACTATGCATAAGTGTTTCTTTTGCACATATAAAGATGAAGTGTTTTTTTTTTTTTTTGCTTTGAAGAACAGGTAGTTTTGGAACATAAGCTAAACTAATGTATACAGAAACATTAAAGCACTAATATGAATCTTAGGAAGAAATGGGAGTGCAAAACTCACTCTCCCAACAAAAAAAAGTAATCTTCATTCTGTCAACCCTGTTTATGAAAGGCAGATTAAGTTGATACATTATTGATTTCCAGTCAACATGTGACCATTGAGGCCATTGCAAATTAGAATGTGTTTGTATTCTGAATCAATGAGAAAAAAAAAACAGGCGAAGGGGAAAATAAACAAACTCTGACACAGATGATAGATACTCAATCTGCCATTTCAACCTGAAGGAAATTTATGAAATTTACAACGCGATCTTCCGTTCTTCTCATGCAGCTTTCGCTTGCTGGTTTAAAAAAGAAAGTCGAGGGAAAAAGAAAATTATATTAGATGGATAAGTTAAACAGTTTTAAGGTATTAAAAAAGCATGAATTAATAAAGAGAGTACTATTGTACGTCTGTAATAGTTTTTATTTCATAAGAATGTGATATAAACTTAATTAATTAGTTATATCTGACTCACTCGTTTCTCTTCCTCTATCTTGGCCTTGAGGTAAGAGTAGATAGCAACTCCAGCAATTGCAATGGCCGTTCCAATACCAGTTTGTGTTGAAATCTTGTTACCTGCAAACATCAATTCGTTAAACGAAAGAAAAACTCAAACTAGTTATTGATCCAAAGAAACACAGGAATAAAATAAAAAATAAACTGAAGTTTTCTAAGGGAGAAAGAAATTTGAAAGCAGATCGATCATTACCAAAGACCACAATTGAGAAGCCAATCACAAACACACGTTTCAACACATTTCCAACTGCGTGTGTAAGAGGTGCCACTCTCTCCAGGGTGTTGGTGGCCAGCTGATAATTAAAACCCCAAAAAAAGGGTTAAAACATTAAAATCAACACTTTTAACCAGGAATTGAAGCTACCATTGGAGGTAAAGTAGACACTCTTACCTGATTGTAGAGATGATAAAACAACCCCACCCAGAAGAGATCAGTAACGAACTTGACAAGGCCTACTTTAGCTATTGCATCAGCAAAACCGTGCTTAAGCAGTTGAGGTCCCTCCACCTATGATATAAGACAGGATATCAGAGAATCAAATTATTATTTCAGTTGGAGAACCAAAACATCCTGCAGGGATCTCAATAGAAGCTTTACTCACAATAAGAGCAGGTGGAATGCAGATAAAGAGCGCGATGATTGAAATGTAGGCATACAAATTGGTACTATCCATATCAGTCTGCAAAATTAATAACAAATGTCATTATCAATGTATAATTGTCTGTCCTATTCAAAAAAATATGACAACCAAAATTTCAGATAAGCTAAGCCTCACCATGGCTTTCTTTGAATAGATACTCCTGTAAGTGAAGGAGATATTTGAAATCATAGCACTAATGAAGCCGAGCCAGTTGAATGACAACTCAGTGAGTGATGCCATTGACACACCTGCATTTTAAATTCATGCAAATGCATAATGTTCTGATGATTAATTTATACACCCGGATTAGAAAACAGACAGTTTGAATAAATTTTGATAGTCTTTTAGCAGATAATTTACAATTTTGCTTACTGAAAAGTCAAAAAAACTAAGCATTTATACTTCAACTAACTAAATGATTAAATGAACGTAATGAGAAAGCATACCAAGAACAACAGGAGCCAGAGACAACCATAAGGAAACGGGGATTGACTGTCCAAGTATGAATTGAGAAGCAGAGGCATTGAAAAATGGCTCAAGAGCTGAAAATAAAACAAAACTTCACATGTCAATGCTATAATTAGTTAATTACAGTGCACATGGTAAATTTTGGTCATTTACTAACTACCATACCAACAGTAACATATAGTCAATTTTCCTTTTACCTTTGATAGTGTGTGTGAATGAGACAGCAACGGCTGCAAATGAGACATTGCTGGTGACGTGGCCAAGTGCATGGCACGCCGCAACAGGGATGAGCAACTTCAATTGGTTCGAGTCCATAGGCTACATGGATTTTACTACAGTTAAACTTTCAATTGTATGGATTTTACGATTGAATTAAAGTTTCACTACAAAATTAACTTTTCACAGTTTAACTTACAGCGCGCTTAGGAAGGCCCACGGCCCAGCTGATCAGACAGTACACCACTCCGACTCCCAAGTGTATCACAGACACAAAGCTGCAACAAACTTTCTCTCATCAGAATTCGTGAAATTATTAAAACACCCCCAGTTATCAAAGAGTTGAAAATGGCTGACTTACTATGGATAGGGGAAGTAATTGTAGATCTTCTTGTTCAGAATATTGAAAATCACGTTCAGAAAATACCTGCGGGTAAAGGACAGCTTCGTAATTTTACTCCTTCAAACAGTTAGTTGAGAAAAGTTTACGAACCGTTAGTTGAATACGCGGGCGCGAGTGACGTACCACATGAAGAAGAAGAACCCGGTGACCAGAGCCGGGTACTTCTCGATGAACCCGACCGGAGCGGCCTTCGCGTCTCTGTTAAGAGCATCGAGTCAGACAAAAAAGACAAAAAGAAAATCATTAGTCGCAGCTTGACATGGCGAGTCAGGCCGAGTCAGAACGGAGGAAACGGACCTCACCCGGCGGAATCGCTACCCTCGGCCGGCGAGGAAGCAGCGGCGAGGCACGGCTTGAGAATCTCCTTCCTCGACGGCGAGGCCTCGAGCAGTAGCGCCGGACGGAGCTGCCTCCCCCAGATTAAGTTCCCACCCTCGCTCACGGTCCCGATCGGCCGAGCCGAGACGAACGAGACGGCGCCGTTCTGCCGCGGGGATTTGCGGAGGCTCGGGACGGCTGCGAATGCAGTGGCGCGTGACAACACTCGCGACTCCATGATTGATTGGCGGAGGGAGAATTCGTTTTTGGGAAAACTACACTGAGCTCTTATTGAGTGAACAGCGCAGAGTGAATCCGAGAGCGGTTGATTGCATTTGTTTTCATTCGTTTCGGATACGGTCCACTGCGTCGCGTAACATGTTAAGAAGATGCGTCCGTTGGTTGGATTATAGGGAGAGGTTGATTAGTTTAATTGGACGGTGATGGGGTGGATATGTTGTGGAGGAGAGTGAAGGGCAGAGAGGGAGAGACAGATATGGGGTGAATATGATATTTGAGTGGTGGGGCCCCTCTTATCCCCATTGAAAGGCTAACAAGCTACGAGGAAGGGTATTGATTTGGATTGCTTATCGTTTTTGTTTCAATAATGGGTGAACTCTGTGAATCTGTGGGGTGGTGTTTCTTGCTCTTTTTAACTGTTTGTCACGGGAAGAAGGTAATTCAGTAATTGTTGGGAAAGCTTGCCTCAATGCGGATATTTCTGGCATCTTCGTAGCCCATAAACCTTTGTATTAATGCTCTAGGAAAGTTTATGGGTACCGTAATTCTCACTCTCCTTAATCACTCGTAAAATTTACTATTCTTCTTCGGATACAATATACAAGCAATATGACGAAAACGAAATACTTACATTTGAGGGAAAATAACAACTTTAGTCACTGAACTTTACTTCGTTCGACACTTTGGTCACTTAACTTTTGAAAATATCACTTTGATCACTAAATTAAAACATCATGTATCACCTTAGTCACTATGGCGGATCAACCCGATCAGCGGCGCCGATTCCGGCCATGCCGTGACCCCAAACCATTTGGGTTATCTTCCTCTCCTCTCTAGCAACCTCCTTGTGGTGGTGTATTACCAAGATATCAACCACAACATCACAATTTAAGCTTTGAAGTTTTGGACTACCGAAGCTTTTAAGCTAGATCCCGACCAATTCATTTTGAATCTCACCTTGAGGTAGTTATAAAACTTGATCCTTGGGTTGTGCCATTCATTTTGATATTAAATTTGTAGTGTTTGGAGGTGGTTTATGGCGGCGAGTAACTAAAGTGATACATGGTGTTTTAGTTCATAAACCAAAGTGATATTTCCGAAAGTTCAGTGACCAAAGTGTCAAACGAAGCAAAGTTCAGTGACTAAAGTTATCATTTTCCTCCCTACATTTGAAGCAATTTTATAGAAATTTTTTTAAGCACGGTCTTATGTGCATCGGCTATACTATTTGACAATATTTTGCTACGTATCTTAAAAATTGTTTCTTGAAAAAAAAATTATATTGTTTATGGAGTATTTTAGGATATACAATTTCTAGAGCGTGAATTTAGGCTATAGCTATCCATCCAAAATTTGTGAACATGTCAACAAAAATTGGGATTGAGAAATACATTAAGCGATGAACAAGATAAGAAGATAAAACATTGGCTATATATCAAGCAACAATTTGTTACAAGAGGTTGGTTAAGAAATAAAACGAGTAAAGATTAATGAGGAAAAAGTATAAATCTAAAAAAAATTTAAAAAATTGGATGACATTTAGAATTTTACTTTGGGTCCTTGACCAATAAGGACAAATTGAGAAATATTTAGAATTTTACGTTTCCTTTGGGGTTAGGAGAGTTTATTCAAGTGTCACTTTGCCAACTCAACTTCACCATTTGGTTGGGCCTAAATTAGATGACGTAATTGTTCGTTGGATCCGATCCATATATGCACATGGCTTAAGTATTCGTCTCCGGGCCCCCGATTCGATTCGTGTCTCTGGTAATGCAATTGTGACTGTTCGCACCGATGCCGTCAAAAGCCTCCGGTATTCCCAGACCGTCAACGACGGCGGAAAACTACGCCGAATTAGAAAGAGAGCAACAAGTTCATGATGGGCAGTAGCAATCTGCAGATTAAGGTAGCTACTCCTTCTCTATGAGTTGAATTTGCATTGTTCCCGATTCAATGAACGCAAGGTGTATGATGAAATGCGCCACAGAGTTTTCATTACAAGCAAACGCAACTAAACCAAGTGTTCTAGTTTGAATTGTACTGATAACTGGTGAGTAGTGGTTCTGGACTCATTTTACTCTCTTGTTTGTACAAATTGATTCAGATATTTGTTTGGAAGTGAGTGATACTGGAAAGAGTAGTGGGCCTAGTGGCTATAACTATGGGGAGTAAAACATTGTTTAAGTGGTCGAAACAAATCACTTCTTCCCAAGTTGGGCAGCTGATAAAAGCTGAAAAGGACCTACAGAAAGCTCTTCTCATATTTGATTCAGCAACAGCCGAGTACACCAATGGTTTTCGGCATGATCACAACACCTTTGGCCTCATGATCTCTAGATTAGTCTCTGCAAACCAGTTTAGGTCAGCCGAGGCGCTACTTGATAGGATGAAGGAGGAGAAGTGTAGTGTTACGGAAGATATATTCCTATCTGTTTGTAGAGGGTATGCTCGTGTTCACAGGCCACTGGAGTCCGTAAGGATCTTCCACAAGATGGAGGACTTCCAGTGCAAACCAACTGAAAAATCTTACATTACGATATTTGGGATTCTTGTTGAAGAAAACCAGTTAAAGGTTGCTTTCAGATTCTACAGGTATATGAGAAAAACGGGCATTCCAGCTAGTGTTGTTTCACTTAATATCTTGATTAAAGCCCTTTGTAAGAACAGTAGTTCCATGGATGCAGCTCTTCGAATATTTCGTGAGATGTCTGATCATGGGTGCACCCCTGATTCATACACATATGGTACTTTGATTAATGGATTGTGTAAGTTAGGAAAGATTGGTGAAGCAAAGGAGCTATTCAATGAGATGGGAACAAAAGGTTGTTTGCCATCTGTTGTTACATATACTTGCTTGATACGTGGATTGTGCCAATCTAACAATTTGGATGAAGCTGTGGAATTGTTTGAAGACATGAAATGCAAATGTATCACACCAAATGTGTATACTTATAGCTCTTTGATGGATGGCTTTTGCAAGGGTGGACGTTCTTCACAAGCAATGGAACTATTAGACTTCATGATTGGCAAGCGCCATTTGCCCAACACGGTTACTTATAGTACTTTGCTTCATGGACTCTGCGAAGAAGGGAAGCTAAGAGAAGCTTTGGAGATTCTGGACAAAATGAAGCTACAGGGATTGAAACCAGATGCAGGGCAGTATGGGAAAATAATAATTGGCTTCTGCAATGTTTCCAAGTTCCAGGAAGCTGCAAACTTTCTTGATGAGATGGTCCTTGGTGGGATTTCCCCCAACAGATTAACCTGGATCCTTCATGTGAGGATCCATAATGCAGTGGTCCAAGGCTTGTGTAGTAGTGGCAACCCAAGTCGAGCTTTTCAGTTGTATCTTAGCATGCGTACCAGGGGTATCACGATTGATGTGAAAACTTTCGATACTCTAGTGAAATGCATCTGCAAGAAAGGCGACCTGCACAAAGCTTATCGAATTGTTGATGAGATGGTGCTCGATGGATGTATTCCGGATGATGGAATATGGGGTGCTGTGGTGGAAGGGTTTTGGGATCGCACGAAGGTGCGTGAACCTGCTGAGTTCTTGCAGGCCGAGCTGATGAGCGAATTGGCTAATACATAAGTTTGAATCAGTTCTGAGCTAGTAAGTGCTCAGGTACACACGCTTCTTTTCTTTTTCTCCCTTGTCATAAACATTTGTTCACCACATTGCTTTTTTATTTTCACAAACTATACATTGCTGAGCTAAATATGACAACTTGCACCATACATGCTTCATGAAAATTTATGTCATTGGTAATTGACCGTGCTGGATTTAAATGCTCTCTCTTCTCTCATAGTCTTGTGCCATCCATATCACATCCTTAATTTTATTTTATTTTGGCCAACAAGATGACATCCTTAATTCATTATTTATCATGTAGATTCATATTTGTTATCTCCCTATAGCTGACTTGTCAGACATCTAGACAGACTTCCTATTATTTACTTACCGCAGCCTTGCAATACAGGAAAATGCTCTGCACCTTTGGCATGTAAGGGAAATAAGCAGTTCTTAAATCAGTACCTGAAATAATCTTTCTAATCATCCAATCCATCGAGAAATGGGGTGTTCAAAATTTATTTCTTAAAAGGTGCCATAGAATTTGGAACTATAATGGTACAAACTGGACAAATAGTAATGTAATCGACATTGACAGAACTTGGTGGAAGCCGGAATTAACGAAAGAATAGATAAGGTCGAATGTGCAAGGTTCCAGCACTCAATCAAACAGAAGAGGAGTTGTTAGGTTGTGGACAGGGGGAAACCAATCCCATGGCGCTTGGTTGGAAACACAACAAACAACATACTGCAGAAGACACCAATGCTAACTGGCAATGCCGTGAGAACCTCCTGAGCCTTATCCGACGGTGTTGGATAGAAGCAATTCACTACATTCTGATCAAATAGTGCAACAGCTGCAAATACAAGTATGGACATGAAGGCATGGAGGAAATCTATAAACTTCAGTTTGAAATTCACAGCAACTTCTGGTGAAAGGGTGGCTGACCCATCGATGATCCATAAGCCTTTGAATGTCGCAAACCCATAACAGACATTTCCCTTCTTGTCCCTATAGCTGTCAGTGAAACTCAGAAGAAAACACAAAGCGCCACAGAGACCTACAAGTGCAGCGGTCATGACCCTGCTGACTGAGTCGCAGTTGCCTTGGTTTGTGAATATGGGTGCCAGTAGCTGAAATGCAAGAACTGTTCCAGTAGGTAAAAGATTGGCCAGATGGGCTGTGCACTGAAAGGTCTGGTTAATGGCTCTCTGTACCAGGGTTCTTTTCTCATCTATTTCGGGTATCGGTGTATCATGCAAGAGGGGAAGTTTTTGCTCTCCATCACGGTTGGATTCCTCGGCATCTACCTTGATCTCCATTGACCACAAATGTTTCAGGTCTCTTTCCCTTCTTAATGTTTTGGACTTATGGTTTCTTTTCTTGGCTTGTTTTAGCATGTATTGTGTGAAGTCTGTTTTTATAGTGAATAAAACGAAATTTGAGTAAAAGCAAAGGGAGGGAAGGGTAGTTAGTCATGACTTGCAAGGAAGAGAAACCTAATACTGAAACTGAAATTTGGGTAAAGCAACTAAGAGAAATCCACAATGCTTACAAAACTTCCATTTTTATTGCTTTCCGTCAAAGCTTCCAGGACGGTTATATACAAAGCTCATTATAGTTGCCATAAAGAGAAAGGTAGGGATGAGGATCAGGTTGAAGAAGTTTGAGGCTTACAAGGGTTAGTTGTTCGTTGTTGAAACGCAATGCTCCAAGGACAATGGGGAAGTCCCACACTTAAAATTTATTAGGCTGCCTTCTAGTTTTGGTTAGACACGAGAAACTTGTATCACTTGTATGTCATACTCTTGTCTCGTACGCTATAACTTTATAAACAGCTGGGAATTAAATTAAATTTATGGAAACATAGGTCATCCTCTGCCAAACAGTCCCCCATTTTCATAATGGCCACAAACCCAGCCCACCTTTTGCCTGGGCCGGATATACTACGTATACTCATTATGGGCTTCGGATCAGGAACTGGCTCGTGTTCTTTGGCATTTTCGTTTTCCATTTATATTCCAGTATTACGGAATTTTTAGGCTGTACACCCCGGGATTGTAGTTCAATCGGTCAGAGCACTGCCCTTTCAAGGCAAAAGATGCGGGTTCGAGCTCTGTCTAGTGAAAGCTATGATAAAACGTCATCTATTATTCATCACGGGCAACTGCTATTCTCATTCTCAGTTTATCATCCTTCACTCGAGAATTTATGCTCTAATCTTTTAAGACACAAAACTAGTGCAGATGATGAATTGGGAATAACATTGCCCTATATTTTAAGCAATTTGAAGTCTTATTGTTTGTCCGTCATTCTCCTCCGTTGGTTTTATTGTTGGGGCAAGGGTATGTCCTCCCCTTCCTTTTTTCTTTTCTTTTAATAAATTTTGCCTCGTTTTTCGAGGTTTGTTAAAAAAAAAAAACAACAATTTGAAGTCTTATGATTCTGGGGCTTGGTAGATAGGAGACACTCACGGGAAGGCATATAAGAAGTGCATCCAAAAGCCTCACTTTCACATCAGAGTTGTAGGGCTGATAGATGCCTTTTGGGCCAAGGTCCTAATCAGCATAGGTATGGAGAAGAGAGAGGTCATATCATACATTTTGACAGTTCCATCTTTTCCCTCCTTGTGAATTATGCACCACCAGATGGACCAAGTCCTGATCATAGATGTTAGACATAGACTAGGATCGATGGTCCTGCATGCCCTCATTCTAGCTAGTACCACAGGAGCCCTTAGCTTCACTTTTTTGCAAAGGCAGAGCACCTTCTACGCTTGCTTTGGCATCCGTTAGAAACTTTACCACAACGTACTTTTACCTGAGGATCACTTTTTAGGTAAAAGAAGCAGACTTATTATTATTATTATTTTTTGGTCAGAAGAGTTGGTATTATTATTTACTTCATATCATCACATGTTTGCAACATCACATAGTTGGTATAGTTTTAGTTTTGTCGTTCTACCCACCCCTTTTTTTTTTAATAAAAATTTCTTGGAAGAATCTCTGAACTATTAGACTGCAGAATATGATCCAGTTTCAAATGGAACTGACTACCACCTAGGGCTGTGAATTTCTTTTAATTCAACAAACAACTATCTTTTTAATTTGTTAGGAAATTCTGGATCATCCATCCAATTTGTAGTTTGTGGTTTATTATTATTCTTGCATTTCTTTGTTATTTTGCCTTTTGTACTAGCATCTAGGAAAGGTGTCAACAGTTTCCCATTTTATGTATAACTTTCTTTTTTCTTATTTTATTTTCTAAATTCATCATGACTAGGAACCCTAGTTTCCTACTCCTCAAATGATTTCAAGATTGTGAGAAATAATGACACCATTAAACTTTGGACCCATATATTATTTTGTTTCTTTATGAGCTTCAAGATTGTATTTAAAAAAAAAAAGTCTTGGCGTATGAAATTAAAAGGTTTTTCAGTACATTTTAGACTTGACCACATCTTTATATTAATGCACAAGCAAATCATTTAGGCAAGAAAGAGAGATGGCTCTATAGGTTGTGCTGGTGTGATGATGAACTGTCCCAATTGCAATGAGAATGAGCCACGCTTTTACTTACAGATCATTCATTGAGAATCAGTATAGCCTCTTTGCACAAACAAGCATGTAGATCATGGAGGGTATGAACCCTAAAAGTCATAGGGTATTAACATTGTTCTTTTCACCCTCCTCTTACTAGTGAATAGCTTGGACCCTACTGTTTGGCTGTTGGTTTCACCTTAGAAACTAGTACCAATTGATTTTGTTTCTGCTTTTCCCTTAAGGACTGGTTCAGAAAGCAAAAAATGTCAATGATGGCATGGCCATGATAATGCTTTTATGCAAAGTGTATCAAAATCGTGTATACCTTTATTGATTTCGTATCATAACTATCAATACTCAATTTGTTATACATGAACTTTTCTTTGTGTGAACAACGCATAAATTATGGCACACTAGTTTTGTTTATTTGTTTGTCTAGTTGCTCATGTCTTAGCCTCTTTAAAACATTTGAGCAAACATCTTGTTTCACACCACACAAAAATAGCAAAGCAATAAAAAACAACTAGACAATTTAATCAATGCGTCGCATGTTGGGTAACGCAATTGCTTACCTCGACATCTCTAGATTCTCGCATACTCAAATATGAAAGTTATCATGTTAAGTAACGCAATTACTTACTCCGATACCTCTAGATTCTCGTATACTCAAATATGAAAGTTATTAGAATTCAGCGTTGAAGACTGTTTATCTAAATGTCTAGAATTGAGTTACAAACAAGGATTTGATTTAACCCTTTACTGTATTTGTGAGAAGTTAAACTGCAGACGTCACGTTTGGCTTGAATTCTTACAATCTATTTGCAAGTCCAAGAACCAAGTAACCAACTACCATCCAAATGAGGGAATACGAATATTGCAGTTGCCTGATAAATTTTGTTCATGGCGTATAGACTTGAAAATCCAGAGTAAAATAGAAACTGATTCAAGCTCACGGGTTCTGCTCAAAGAAGACAAAGATGCATATGTCTTGTCACATCTGCTTCCTAGGATAATTATTTCCTAACCCATTTCTTAGATTTTCATTAACAACAAAACACAGTGCTTAAATTTCAAAAAAAGAAGCTTGAATTTTCTTCCAGAAAGTGTCATGGCATGCCTGTCATTTTCTGTGTTCCCATGATTCTATGCAGACACTTTGAGTGGCAAAGCTGATAGATACGCAAGCACAAGTAATCAAGAAATCTATATATATTGCCAAAGGCTAGTCATCCATCAATCACTTCCACAACAGTTTTTGGCTCCTTTCTCTACACTTTGTTTCTTTGATATTTCTTCAGCTTGAAGAATGGCCACTGGGTCGTCCTGCATTTGACTCCTTGATGGCTTAATCTCCATGATAAGAAAACGGAACCCTAGTAGGAAGAGTAACAAATAAGTAAGACTTATGACTTCGGTGTCATCAATCATGCTCAAACCTACCTTTTACTAGAGTCGAAGAGTGAATTCATATACCAAAAACCCTGGTTAAAATACTCTCGGGGTTTAAAAGTTCTTAGACTCCTTGGTCAAAGATTCTCAAGTGTTTATACTCCATTCAATTAAGTCAAAAAGTGTTCGCAACCATTCAATAACTTCACGGTCCAACAAATTACTTTTTTTTTTTTTAACTTAATGTTTTAGTTGAACATTATCATGAACGACTAAGCAGGCAAGCTCTGTTTTTAACCACATGAAACTTTGGAAAGGTTGACGGCATTTGGTAACAGACTTGACAAGGGAGTGGAAACTGAAACTTAAAAAAAGCTTCTGAGCTACATAGTTAGTTAATAGGACACAATAGAAAACCTATCAAATTTTGGAGAGAATGCAAAACTTATGCCTTTTCAAATGATAATTAAATAATTAATTAAATCTCTTAATGATTGTTAGAGATGATAGCATATTATTCTTCTGCTTAGACTCCAATATTGGGGTTTTAACAAATAACATAATCCTAGTCAGAGAGTCAGTTTTGTTAAAGCTTCCAAAACTCTTTTCAAGTTACTGATCTATGATAATTTGCATACAGCTAGATGGGCATTTGGTGTTGGTTTCTCATTGATCGAGCATGGTCTGTGTCAAGAATGCATAAAGAATTGAAAAGGTTCTCTTTGCCATAACTTTACCATTAAATCCTTGGGATGGATAAGCAGCACTCTTTCAGAATATGCATCTTTTGAATTGATCATGATCTCAAAGAACTAAAATAAACACAATCTTAATCTGCATTCATTTTCTAATCAATCCTTCATTTGTTTAAAAAAATGAACTCTAAAACACATCCCATATGCTAAGACCAAAAACTAGAGGAATAAAATCTTTTGGGATCTTCCCAAGTCTAGCTACCACCACTAATGATTCAGAGGAGTATGAAAGTGAGAAACCTGTTAGAAAAGAAGAGAAAGCAACACTCCAAATGGGAGAGGAATTTCCACAATCAGTTCAGAACTATCTTTTTTCTCACACATGAAAAGGGAATTGATAAAGTGGGAAGATGGTGGCATGGGAGAGAAATAGAAAGGTAGAGTTGAAGCATAAGAGGACAATTATGATTGGGGTTAGGAACAGACTCAAATGGGTTGGATCCACCATACCCAATTACCCATTACAAGCTTTATTTTGTATCTTTATCAACCATATTATAATGAATCAGGGGCATATTTCCCCCCTCAAAGTTTGTAAAAGCCTCATGATCTTGACCCTACATATCTTTGGCTTGTAGGTTCCACAAAATACCTCCCTATTCCCTAATCTTTCTAGGGTTTATGACCCTCCCTTATGGGTCTGCTGCTTTGTTACCAATTCTTTTTGTATTTTGGTTTCTTGATGAATTATTCTCTTTAATTCCATTGCAATAAAGATAAAATCATCATTGTATTAGGAAGGTGTGCTAAGTTGGGTCTTGATCAGTTGGACCACTACTTCATTTCTTCTAGCCAACAAAATTGAACCTTAATTAAACCATCATAGACTCCAAAGAATTTTGGCTACCAAGATATTGTTAATTAAACCAGCAATGTTATAATCTATAGAAAACAGGGTCATTTTAGTTTACTTTGAAGACTTGAGCAAAGCTCAAGAACTATAGCTCAGAAAGACCTCCAAGTCAAGCAAAGGTCAAACCAGCAGGGATCTATTTCAGTGGTTAATGTTTCTAAAAGTTCCAAACTCACATAATAAGCACTTAGTACCTATGCCACCCTCTGCTAGGCATTTTTACAAACACATGGTATGCAAAGGACCCTAATCAACTTTTCATCAATCAAAAGTTACCCTTTTCTCTCAATTTTCCAATGTGAATCATAACCCTTTGCGTTTCTTGTAAACAAACAGCAATAATTTTGCACAATTAGGTTTGCCAACAGGAGAGTGACAAGTAGCATCATTCATTTTCAGATTCATACATACGCTCATGCAAACGTTATCATGACCGATAAAGCTAGGCTGGCTTTCCATTTTTCACTTGTGTCGAGCTTCCTCGATCTCCTATTTTCACTCAGGTGACAAGCCCCGTCATCTTCAATAGTCTTCACCTTACTGTACTACTGTGGGTGTTCTGTTCCCCCCCCAAGTGTATAATGTGCACTGCTGCTTCCTTGACCTACAATTGCATGTTGTGCTAGCTTTGGCACGCTATAATGCTAGGCACTGTTTAATAGTCCTTAGTAGCTAACTTGGCATCAGCTAGCATCATGTAAAATCAAAAGGACTTCTGATTATTATTTTTTTTTTTCTATGGCAATTTTTTTTTATCCAAATCATATGGTTTCTCTCGATGAGATCGATGCATCACAAGAAAACTCCAATATAGTAATGTATATATATATACACGCGTGTGTGTGTGTAGTCTCGAAGGTTGTAAGTAAAAGCATTTGCATTGGGTAGCAAATAGTTACAGCATTGTGTCTATCACCCCCTAACGTACGTCTATCGAGTAAGAATGGAAGCAGAGATCGATTGCAAGGTCATGGTAACGGGTTGAACTATAGTTAATAGAGGTAGGTGGTCCAGGTGACTGTTTATAACACCCCAGCTGTTAGGTGCCCTTTTATAACGAAATTAAACCAAACTTGATAAGTTAGAGAGGCTCACTTTTATGATATATGTATAGTACTACTACGTACTCTAATATATTAGCCCACATCAAATTCATCTGGTAGTTACTATACTGTACAGTTGCTCTGAAATAAGGAAAATAAATCTGTGTGTTCTTGATGCACTACTGTCAACCACTATTTTAAACAAGAAAGATAAATATATATATATATATATATGTATATATATTGTATCTCTATCCCAATCCATATATTTAATTTGGGTTTTGGAAGATGGGATGGGATATGCTCCAGCAGCCAAGTTTGAAAATGTTCAGCACGTTCCGAACTCAGAGCTTCTTGGAGGCTTCATTTCATCTGCCCGGAATTTAACCTATAATAATTCATGCACTTTTACGCTCTGTACATGAGATTGCATTTTTGGCTCGTACATTTGAAAGTGCATGGCAATTAAATATCGCATTTCACATTGTTTTACTTTGCCATTTTAAGTTGCATAGATTGTTGAACATGAAGGCGGATTTAAACACATTAACCAAAATTTCAATCCGATCAAAGTAAATAAATCAAAAATTAATTGCCCTAACGATATATGAGTGGATGACACATTACCGAAGCTATTCATGCATAAACACGTACAACAAATTTTCGCAATATATGTGTAATATTTTAAGATCTTATTCATATTTGATTATCAATAATTCAAGATTAAAGAAGTGACTGTCCTTCGATCATATACCTAAACAATAAACAAGAGAAAAACATGTAGATCGGAGCAGGGTTTATGAATGTGTGTGCTGCCATTCCCCGACTCAGCCACCAAATTAAATGTCTCTGTAGAGTGTAGCCTCAGTGTTTTCTTAATTAATTTCCTTCACCTACCCTTAGTCCCTTACACTAAAATCTGGAGTTTGAATTCGACATGATCGAAGATACTAATCAAAGCAGAGAAGTAAATCGAGTGGGTGAAACCTTAAAGCAATCCTAACAACTAATACTATACTCATTTACATACAGCTTGGTCTTTTGCATGGCACATCGAGTATGGTAAAGCAATATAATTATGGCATTACATTCTCCATCTACAACTCTGACATCTACTGCATGCCTACGTTGAGAAATGATTTTGGCAAAAACAAATATTAATTGAAGGTGATTTGGGGTACAAGAAAACAAACCCATGCATCTACAACTGTAAATTTACAATCAATTAAGAGGTACCACTTGATATGTTTGTTAGGTTATTTATGTTATTGAGTTGTTACATTATGCCTTTTTGACTATTTCAACGACTGAAAACGTAAGTGCAATTTTTATTTTTATATATTTCAAGGGAAGGAAATTGAAACTTAAAACGTAATATAGTTGGTAACTTGAGAACTAATTAAAACGTAATATAGTTCGACTACGTATTCCTTAACACTAGTTAAACTTACACCGAATTAAATACTAGCTAATCGAAAAAGGTGCGTGATGTGATAGTGACGAGTTTTTTTTTTTTTTTGAGACAAGGGTCCCGGCCGCTCTCAAACCTTCATTAATGAAACAACCGAATACAAGGAGGGGCATAGTGCCTAAACTCTAAATTACAATATTCATCTAGAGAACGTCTTAATGTGCTCGATGTGATAGTAACGAGTCTTTTTTTCTTCATGAATTTGGAGGAGATAATAGTTTTAACACTAATGGTTTTTAGAAGAAAAAAATATTGTAAATTAAACGAATGTTTAAAAACATAAATATATAAGCCGAAACATATATGGAGTATAAGACGTTTAATTTCATAAGCTTCTTTTATTACGAATGAACAAATAAATTATATAAATTAAGATTAGGCCACGAGCCCTCGACAAAGTGTTTGTCACTTCTCAAATCGTAGAGTTCGGCCTGCATGTGGGTTACTATGTCCTTGCATGGCATCTGAATCAACACGTAGGGCACACCCAAACGCTATTAACATGGATAGTGTCTGGTTTTGGGGCTTGGTGGCCTTCACTTAAAACTCACGTACCCATTTCTGGGTAATGATCGAGTCCAGAAAAATGACAGTGAATCTAAAATGCCGTGGAGTATTTGCATTGAGATTTGAGAAGAGGAAAATGTCGCAACTTGAATTCACTGCTCTGTTTTTTGGCTTTCTGCGCGCGATTCGTGAAAACTCAGAAGCATATATATATATATATATGTCTTACTCACTCTGAGTTTAAGTGTTGCATGCAAATACACAACGGGAATATGAGGGGTTTCATTCGTCTCATTCTCTTTTTGACTCCCTTAGCTTCTGTTTCCACTATTTTCCTCTGCAAAAATTGTACACACAATCTTTTGTACACGTACCCAATCTTTGTATATGATCACCAAATTCTGCAATGTAAGAAAATCTATCTTATTATTAACAAAAATGGATAATTACAAAATTGCAAGCTCACCCCTTGATAATTTGGGATTACATTCCAAAAATCTCCTTTTTCCCTTTGTGCCCAGAATTTTCCAACTGTTAATTACACTTTTACTTCTTCTTTTTTTGGACAATAAAAACATTTTTACTTTTTACGTTGTACTTTGTTTTTAAAAACAATCGCAATTTCATTTCCCATGTAATGAAAATTACGATTTTATTGCAACTATGGTATGTTGAAACAAGACTATTTATGACTAATGCTTCAAATTCACGAGACTCACTTTAATATTAGGGCAATATTTAGTTCCAATTTAAATAGTCATCCAATTTTATTTTTTTCTTGTAGTGTAGATCTTGATCGACACATTGCATTATAAATCACCGATATATAAAAATTGAATCAAACATGAGACTACTTAATATTCAACTATATCAAACAAATGGATAATTTTGACAACATCTAGAATATGATGACATACATATATTGCTTGATATATAATTAAAAGATTATTATTATTTTTTTGCAAAAGGTAACTTTAAGAATAAGAATAACATTAAAGTCGAACAAAAACTAATGAATATTATCCCATTATTCATGGCTGTGCTGCCTGTGCACTTGTGCAGTGTGCACAATTAAAACGAGCTGAAAAACAAGGGTCGTTTTGCAAATAATCCCAGAATCAAGATTTGGAAATTGGAAGTTTGAAAATTCCCTCCTTTACCCGTTGTAATATTAAATAGCCCCCGGATTCCCCAAATGCTTGGACAACGTGAAAGAGACTTTACTTGGGTTTAACAAATTTTTTTTTTTTTTGGCTAATGGGTTTAACAATTTTTAACCGGAGGTTTTTACAGTGAGCCTCTGGCGCTCAGATTATTATATCTGGAGCGAATCACGGGAGTCTACTTGATCAGATGGTTGATAGAGACTGCTTGTACGTACTCGGTAATAATTTTTCAATGTTTTACACTGTTATTTTAATGGTTGAAGAACCAAAAATCTTTGCTTAATTATATGCAGACTGATTTCTGACATGCGTACGTCAATATATATAACCTCAACAAAATCTTTGTTTTGTGGACTTAATTATTTTCTAAAGATTGAAGAAACTGCTGGATGATCATGTCGTACATAAAATGGATGTAAAGCTACTAAACAAATTAGGACGTTTAACCAAAACTAGAGTTGGAACCGAATCTTCGGTCGTCATCGTAAATTAAATGACAATGTAGGTATTTAGTGTTTCGACGTGAATGTCTAAATTACAATATCAGTTAATTGAAAAAGTCGTTCGCACGATGCTAAATAATAAATGGCCAACGTTGTTTAACTAAATTCTTTTTTGCACTAAACATAAATAGGCTCACATTGCCCTATCTATATCCAACAAAGTTGGGTACCCCAAATATGTGTAACCACTTTTTGAAAATGGAAGTACCCAAGCAAAGAATAACCAGTTTCTGAAAATAAAAAGAAAAAATTGCATGGCAAGGTGTATAATTCAATTCAAATGTTTTTGAAAATGCATAAACTTTATTAATCAATAGAGGATTACAATCCTTAATATGGGCATCCTAAAAAGGAGCAGTACAGACCACAAAAGTGGCCTAATCGATGAGTCTAAACTTAAAACTCTAATCGATGATTCAAAACCTAGAACAATACATACACCGTGCATCACTGCTGTCAACAACCAACAGAAAAATTCCGGCAAGTATTGCCATTGAGACCAATAAATCCAATCTAGCTCAAGGAGAACCCATGAAAAAAGAAAGTAAAACCACAATCGAAACTTGCACAACTGATCATGCTTATTCTTAAATAAGAAATTAAAAGAACCCAAATCAAATAACCAAATCTGATTTAGGTTAAACTTTAGCAGCGCCCCACCAGTAATAAGGTCGCCGACTTGGAACACTAAGGCTGCTGAGCCTCCAATACCAAGCACCCAAAACTCACCTGGATCCCAGACCTTGAATCCTTGAATTTGATTAACACCCAAAAGAACCGGCAACGACAAGCAGAAAACCAGATCTAATCGGGATGCCAACCATCTTTGATAGCCCAAGAGACGCCCTGCAGGAGCATAATCACCAAAGGCCTGAAAAAAGTATGACGGACAGAGCCGTCCTTGTGAGTGAGAGAGGCAAAAACCATCCTCACCATAGAAAGCCGCACTAGCGATTGCTGACGGCACTAGAATTTGTGCGACAAACAGTATAGAAAGAAGCCAGAGGCTAAGAGGAAAGCACACAAAGGTGCTGCTGGATTTGATGCGCACAGAGACACTATTGAGGAATCTCATGGGGGCTAGGGTTTTGCTAGAGAGAGGACTCTCATGGGGGCTTAGTCCATCCCTAATCACAATTATAGATGACTTAACGATTTCCGATTTTATTAATTCAATTCAAATGTTAAAGAATACCGTAGAGATTTAACATTAAGCTACATATATATTACTTACCAAATAACATTATAATTAAACTAGAATTAATAATGTTTCATTAAGTGGTGTATGGAAAGTTGGAAACAACAATTTCACCTAAAACTTTGTACTCAATTTATCAAGAAAACTCTATGAACTTCATTCATTATTCAAACTTGAAAGGGTTCATAACGAATTTCTCCTTGATCATATGAAGACGATAAATGCAGTACTATAATTAAATTGCCAAATATTGGTGCAGAAATTCATTCGATTAGTGCGTAGCATTATATGCATAATTAGTAGGTACGTTTAATGCATACTTGTCAGTTCCATCTCACCTTTTTTTTGGGTGCAAAGTTCCATCTCACCTTTTCTAGTAACTCGATCGTATGAATGAATTTTAGGTAATTAAAAAGAAAAATATATATATATGGGATGACGTGGGCAAAGCTAATCTTGGTGGACTGAAGCTTGATCCCTTGGCCAAAAGCTCCGCCATAGCCGGTTGAAACTGTATATAACCGTCGGACCACAACACTAGTCTCACGCTAAAAATCCATGTCTGTCTCTCTAACTCTCTCGCCCTCACACCGCCACACAGGTGACTGGTGCTTAGTTCGTGGCGTGCTTCAAACTTCAAACTCAGCCTTTTAGATTGAATCAAGTTCCAACTCCGAATCTGCACCGCCCATCAATCGCCATCGCCACCACCATGACACACCCACGTGTCAACGTCCATATTTTCTCTCCATTTTGACCATTGACTCAATAAGTGACTATATTTTCAAACGTTTGTCATAAATATTTCCAAGCTTTGACACTTGGAATATCTCACTCACTCAAGTCTCTGTCACCTTAATTAGTAATTACTCCCACCGACTGTTGATCACTATTTTAGCTCACTAATAATACAGAAAATCTTAATTATATTTGTATAGCAATTAAAAGGTGTTTACCGAGAGAAAAAAAAACACTTTTACCGTCCTAACAATCTGCTTTTCTTTCAATCACTCATGGATCAAGATAATTATAGTTAATTACTTTTTACTACACACATAGACAAGAAACAAAAAATGCAAAATGGGGCACTCATGAAATGGGTGTGGTGGTCGCTTTCATAATTTATCTCCCAACACCATCAACAACTAGAAATTACTCCACCCAAAAACTGACATATATATATAAACAAATATTGACCTCATGCTTTACTCACTCCCTCCCTCACTTTGTTTCTAGAAGCAAAGCAAAGCAGAGCAAAGCTGAGCTGAACCAAAAATGAAGAAAATGCTTCTCTTCCTCCCTCTCATCTTCTTCTTCTCCCTTGTCCTCCCTACCTCATCTCTCACACAAGAAGGCCTCTACCTCCAGCACATCAAACACTCCCTCGACGACCCGGACTCGGCCCTCTCCGACTGGAACGACCAAGACGACACGCCGTGCTCATGGACCGGCGTTACATGCGACAACGCCTCCCATGTCGTACGCTCCATCGACCTCCCCAGCGCCAACCTGGCCGGCCCTTTCCCTTCTCTCCTCTGCCGCCTCCCCAACCTCACTTTCATCTCCCTCTACAACAACTCCATCAACTCCACCCTCCCCTCCGATCTCTCCACGTGTCACAATCTCCAGCACCTCGACCTCGCTCAGAACCTCCTCACCGGTGCGCTCCCCTCCACCCTACCCGACCTCCCCACCCTCCAATACCTCGACCTCACCGGCAACAATTTCTCGGGAGAAATTCCCGTTTCTTTCGGGACATTCCAAAAACTCGAGGTCCTTTCTCTCGTCTACAATCTCCTCGACAGCGCCATACCCCCTTTTCTCGGTAACATTTCCACTCTCAGGATGCTCAACCTTTCCTACAACCCGTTTTTTCCGGGTCCGATCCCGCCCGAGCTCGGAAACTTAACCAACCTCCAGGTGCTCTGGCTAACCGAGTGTAATTTAGTTGGTGAAATTCCTGACTCGCTCGGTCGACTCAAGAAACTCACCGATTTGGACCTGGCGCTTAACGATTTACACGGTCCCATCCCGGCTTCTCTCACTGAGTTGACCAGCGTGGTTCAGATTGAGCTCTACAACAACTCCTTGACCGGAGGTTTGCCGCCGGGAATGTCCAAATTGACCAAGCTCAGGCTGCTCGACGCGTCCATGAACCAGCTGAGCGGGCCGATTCCCGACGAGTTATGTCGGTTAGAGCTCGAAAGCCTCAATCTTTACCAGAATAGTTTCGAGGGGACTCTGCCGGTGAGCATTGCCGACTCGCCCAACTTGTACGAGCTCAGACTCTTTCAGAACAAGCTCTCCGGCGAGCTGCCACAAAATCTCGGGAAGAACTCGCCGCTAAAATGGATAGACGTTTCGAATAACCAGTTTTCGGGGAGTATTCCGGCGACTCTTTGCGAGAATGGGGCAATGGAAGAGATGCTGATGATAAACAATGCTTTTTCCGGCGAGATTCCGGCCAGTTTGGGGGAGTGTCCGAGCTTGACCCGGGTCCGGTTGGGTCACAACCGTCTGACCGGTGAAGTTCCTGTGGGTTTCTGGGGGCTACCACATGTGTATTTGCTCGAGCTCGTAGATAATCAGCTGTCCGGGCCGATAGCAAAGACCATTGCCGGAGCGGCGAACCTCTCGGTTTTGCTAATTGAGAAGAACAAGTTCTCAGGTTCGATACCGGAGGAAATTGGGTGGGTTGAGAATCTCATGGAGTTTTTGGGTGGTGAAAATAAGCTGAGTGGGGCTTTGCCGGAGACCATAGTGAATCTCCGACAGCTTGGGACGTTGGATCTTCACAACAACGAGCTCTCCGGTGAGCTTCCGAGTGAGACCCAATCGTGGGCGAAGCTGAACGAGCTCAATTTGGCGAATAACCAACTGTCCGGGAAAATCCCATACGGAGTTGGGAACTTGTCTGTGCTGAATTACCTTGATCTTTCTGGGAATAGATTATCGGGTCAAGTACCAGTCGGGTTGCAGAATATGAAGCTTAATGTGTTCAATCTGTCGAACAATCAGCTTTCGGGTGAGCTTCCTCCTCTGTTTGCTAAGGAGATTTACAGAAATAGCTTTCTGGGAAATCCTGGTCTCTGTGGAGATTTGGATGGGTTATGTGAGAGTAGAGCCGAGGCGAAAAGCCAGGGCTACATATGGTTGCTGAGGTGCATTTTCATTCTGGCTGGCATAGTCTTTGTTGTGGGTGTGGTTTGGTTTTACTTCAAGTACAAGAATTTCAAGAAGGCCAACAGAGCTATAGACAAATCGAAATGGACCTTGATGTCGTTTCACAAACTGGGTTTTAGTGAGTATGAGATATTGGATTGCCTTGATGAAGATAATGTAATTGGTAGTGGGGCATCAGGGAAAGTGTACAAGGTTGTGCTAAGCAATGGTGAGGCTGTTGCAGTGAAAAAGCTGTGGAGAGGGAAAGTGAAAGAGTGCGAAAGCGATGATGTTGAGAAAGGTTGGGTCCAAGACGATGGCTTTGAAGCCGAGGTGGACACTTTGGGGAGGATTAGGCACAAGAACATTGTGAAGCTTTGGTGTTGTTGTACTGCTAGAGACTGCAAGCTTCTGGTGTATGAGTACATGCCAAATGGTAGTCTTGGTGATTTGCTGCATAGTAGTAAATCAGGGTTGCTGGATTGGCCTACAAGGTTCAAGATTGCTCTTGATGCTGCTGATGGGCTTTCTTATCTCCACCATGATTGTGTTCCTGCTATTGTTCATAGAGATGTGAAATCGAATAACATATTGTTGGATGGTGATTTCGGAGCTCGAGTGGCGGATTTTGGAGTAGCTAAGGTGGTTGATGCATCTGGAAAAGGGGCTAAATCCATGTCGGTCATTGCTGGTTCTTGTGGTTACATTGCTCCAGGTTAGTGTTTAAATTGCTCATTGAATTTGTGCAATATTCAACCTCATTTTAATTTAAATATGGGATTACATTCAGTTAAATTTGTGTGTTGTATATCCATGTTTAAATTTTGAAACTGAAATCTAGTTTGTTTGCAGTACAATGATCATTTGCATTAGTTTAAATGTTGTTTTATCATTCTAAACCAGTGAATGTAATGGTTTTGCAGAATATGCATACACACTCAGGGTGAATGAGAAGAGTGATATATACAGTTTTGGTGTGGTGATTCTGGAATTGGTTACTGGGAAACTTCCAGTTGACCCAGAATTTGGAGAAAAGGACTTGGTGAAGTGGGTCTGTACCACTTTGGATCAGAAAGGAGTGGACCATGTCATTGACCCCAAGCTTGATTCTTGTTACAAGGAAGAAGTATGCAAGGTCCTCAACATTGGGCTCCTCTGCACCAGTCCTCTCCCAATCAATCGACCATCGATGAGAAGAGTGGTGAAGTTGTTGCAAGAAGCCGGCACGGAGAAGCATCCCCAGATTGGTAAGAAAGAAGGGAAATTGTCACCCTATTACTATGAAGATGCATCCGATCATGGAAGCGTAGCTTGACGACTTATATGGCTATGGGGGAAGTTTATGTAAGCTTTATCTTTCCATCAGTTTTCAGAAGCTAACTTCCCAAATATCAATTCAACCCCTCTTGGTGTTTGGTTTTGAGGGAAAAGAAAACTCAAAACTGGAAGAGAAGGGTAAAGTTATGAGGGGGGTTCAAGTCAAATTCAAGAGTGTAAATTGATTAACCACCACCACCACCACCACCAAAGTTCTGTTCTACTAATTAAGTTTAAGTAGCTCCCTGCATTAAGATACCTCCTAAAGTGCTGTATACACTGTTTAGTCATTGTGATTTTTCTCTGAAAGCACTGAGAAATGGGGATATATATATATATGTGAAATGGGAATTCTCAATTCTGTGGCATTTATGAGCAAACCCTTAAACAGTTCTACTTTTATAAAATATGAGACAATGTCCTGCAATTATACCTGTGCTGGTGGGAAGCCTGTGACAATGTTCCAGGGTTTAATGCTTTGACTCATTCTCAGCTGTAAAATTCCACAGTATTTTTTTGTTTTAACCAGTTCATTTTAGCATAGACCCATATGATGAGCGATGAGCAGGATCCAGCTATATATTCAAGTCCATAAATAAGGTAGTTAGCTCATAGGACTAGGGTTGGGGGAGTGGGGTCCCAACCCAACTAAGTGAAAACTGAAAAGAGACCTTCTTTGCTCATTCATTGATGTACTTGTGGAGCCTGGAGATTGTTGTTCTACTTCTACATCATCTTGGAAAATAACAACAAAGGACTGTGATATTGATATAACGAGAGTCCTTACAGCTATCTTTATTCAAAGCTGTGGTTTTTTCTTTGGTTGTTGGCCTTAGAAATTGCTTGATCAGATCATCAGAATAGAATAAATTCACAGAGTCATGCATAGCCAGACCAGTCTACTGAGAATGGTGTTGAATAGAGCTGTTGCATCACCATGACTCATCATTCCACAAACATCATTCCGTGATTTCCTCCGCATTTCCCGCACTTAGACTCACTTTAGTTTACATTTGTTTATTGTATACAACTCTATTTATATAGAGTAAACCTTGTATTGAAATAAGTGAATGAATTATAAGCTAAATTTAGCTTAATTGAAACCAGAATTCAACATGGTATCAGAGCTGTTCGATCCTAAACCATAGGACAACACTCTAGTTGAATCCTTGTATCCCGTATCCCGAATCGAAGTCGTATCCCGAATCCGAAACCGAATTCATATCCCGAATCCATAGCCAAAGTTCATATCAATCATCACCACCACCACCACCACCAAAATTTTCGAATCCGAATACCGTTGTTCATATTAATCACCACCACCACCACTTGTATCAAATCTGCTCCTCTCTTCTACAACCATTGCAAGGCTTTTACCATCATCACACAGAGAAATCCGTCAACACACGGATCAGAAACAGCGAAGGAGAACGAGTTCGAGGAGAGAGAAACATTAAACACCAAGAACAATTTTTTTTTGTTCATCAATTACTTACCCAGTCCAGAATCATCAAAATCTGTGGCTTAAGCCCACTGCTCAGCCACCTCTCCTCGGCCAAAAACTCCATCAGTTCATCATCTTTAAAAGCCCAACTTTCGCAGCCGGATTGAAGTAACAGCTTGTTTTTCAGTTTGCGAATCTGAACAAGACCAGACCCACTGAAGCTACAGCTCCCAGCCGCGAACCTCTTCGCCGCTCCGAACCTCACCGCCTGCGACGCCGCACCAGATCACCGGATCAGACGCAGCGCGCCTCCGCCGTTGCAGCCTAACCACTCCGGGCACCCCAAAATCGCACCCGCCGAGCTTCGCTCAGCGCAGCCGTGAGCCTCTGCCAAAGTCTCTAACGCCGCCGAATCCTCCATCGTCTCAGCCGCATCACCACAGTCCAAGCTGCCTGCTCTGACCTCAGCCCAGTTCCAGCTCTACTCCACCGTGCTTCTGCCTCCCATTACCTTTTTTTTCACTTGTCACAGGCTCACAGCAGCCAAGGACGTGAAGAGAAGAACAAAAAGAAGAAAAAAAGAAAAAGGAGGTAGGGGCTGCGCGGCAGCCAAGGACGTGAAGAGAAGAAGAATAAAAAAAAAAAAAAAAAAAAAAAGGAAGAAAGCAAAAGAAGGAGATAGGGCCGCGCGAACGCAAAAGAAGAAAGCCAAAAAGAGGGGACCATATATTAGTGGGGGGAGAGAATCACATCAGCCGAAAGCACTAGAGGAAAAGAAGAAAAAAAAAAGAAGGAAGTGGGGCCTGACATAATAAAAAAAAAAAAAAAAAAAACAACTTTAGAATTTCTAATCTCTGTTATGGATGCCACTCGCCGTCAACAACTTCGTACAACCGCACTGGCAATCGATGAATTTGACATTGCTCCTACTGCAAACGTAGCTCATCCAGGTACTATTGGTAAGGCTAATGTTTCCTCTGTATATTCTTCGAATAGTACATGGATAATTGACACAGGTGCATCTGATCACATGACCAATAACCCAAGTCTTGTCCATTCCATCACTAAATCCAATCAGTCTGTCATTTCCACTGCTAATGGCAGTGCCTCTCAAGTTACTGGAGAAGGTCCTATTGCTTTATCAGATAAACTTACCTTAGATACAGTCCTTATTGTTCCCTCTCTTGCGTACAATCTTTTATCTGTTAGCCAGATTACCTCAGCACTTACATGTATTGTGATTTTCTATCCGACATTTTGTGTATTTCAGGATATTCTGACAAAGCAAATTCTTGGTACTGGTGTCAAAAGGGGCAAACTGTACTACTTGGACTTGACTGACAGTGGTTCTCAATTGTTAAGTCAGGCGAATCAAACTGAGAGAGTTGAAGACGCCGAAGAAAAAGTCTGGTTATGGCATCGCCGATTGGGACATCTATCTTTTAGCTATTTGAGGAAGTTACAACCCCACTTGTTTTCTCGCTGCCGTAATTCTGAGTTCAAATGTGACATCTGTGAACTGGCTAAGAGCCATCGTATTTCGTATCCACCAAGTCCTACTAAAAGTTCTGAACCATTTATGGTTATACACAGTGATGTTTGGGGCCCCACTAAAACTCCTACTTTTGGTGGTGCTCGGTACTTTGTTACGTTTATTGATGAATGTACTCGAATGATTTGGATAACACTTCTCAAGAATAAGAGCGATGTCGGTGCAGTCTTCCAGGGCTTTCATGGCATGGTCGCCACACAGTACCAGAAACCCATCCGGGTACTTCAGTCTGACAATGGCGGGGAGTTTATCAACTCATCTCTTGCTGAATTTCTTCGTAGTCATGGAATTCGCCACCAAACCTCATGCTCTTACACTCCTCAACAGAATGGGTTGGCTGAGAGGAAGAACCGACAACTACTAGAAGTGGTACGTGCCTCTCTCTTTGGCATGAATATGCCTCGATCATATTGGGGTGAAGCAGTGCGCTCTGCTGCGTACCTCATCAACCGAACACCCTCCAGTGCCATTGATTTCGAAACTCCGCAACAGAAGCTTCGAAATCTTCTCTCAGCTCCATCATTACCGAATCTTGAACCTCGTGTATTTGGTTGCACGACGTATGTTCATATTCCGAAGCAAAAGCGCAGCAAACTTGATCCTTGTGCCCAGAAGTGTGTCTTCATTGGTTATTCAGATTTTCAGAAAGGCTACCGGTGTTATCATCCTCCCTCAGATACACTTCATGTCACATTAGATGTCTCGTTCCGCGAATCTGAACCTTACTATTCAGGGGGAGTTTCTGAGTCTCCTCTTCAGGGGGAGAGTCGAAGTGAAGAGAATACTCAGTGTGTTGGACAAGAATTCCTGGATTTGGAAGATTTAGAAGAACAACTATATCACAGTCATTTCAATGATCGGTTGCCAGTACATAATGACCAGTCACCAGAGGCAGATGAAATCCAGATGATTGACAATCGGTCATCAGAAATGAACGATCGGTCGCCAGAGATCAACAACCGATCGTTAGAAGCAGTAGAACTCCGAACCATCAATGAAGAGTCTCCAAGTAGTATTGAAGACACCTTGCCTCCTTTGCCCCTTTCTACACCAGAAACCGAAGAATCTGCACAGGATGTCCTTCCCCAGGTAATATCTGAACCTATTCTTGATAATCCAATTGTAAGTGAGTTACCTAACCCTAGTGTTGATAATCCTATAGTAAGAGTCGAACGAAGGTACCCATTAAGATCGAACCAAGGTATTCCAAAGAAACAGTATGATCCTGATCCTAAAGCTAAAACCAAGTACCCCATAAGTAACCATGTGTCTACCCATAGGCTGTCTAAATCATATGCACTTTCTGTTAATCAATTATCTGCTGTATATATTCCTAAGAATGTGCAGGATGCGTTGGTTGATCCAAAATGGACCAAGGCAATGAATGAAGAAATGGAGGCATTGCAAAAGAGTGCTACATGGGAGCTGGTAACTTTACCTAAAGGAAAGAAGACTGTTGGGTGCAAATGGGTGTTCACGGTAAAGCTTAAAGCAGATGGCAGCATCGATAGGTACAAAGCAAGACTGGTTGCTAAAGGGTACACACAGAAGTATGGAGTAGATTATCAGGAGACTTTTGCTCCAGTGGCTAAGATGAATACAGTTCGAATACTCATCTCATTAGCTGCAAATCGAGATTGGCCTCTAAAGCAGTTTGATGTGAAGAATGCATTTCTCAATGGCGAATTGGAAGAAGAAGTGTACATGGATCCACCACCTGGAACCAAGTGCAATCCCTCAAATGTTGGTAAGGTATGCAAATTGAAAAGATCGTTGTATGGGTTGAAACAGTCCCCGAGGGCTTGGTTTGGGAGATTTTCCAAATCAATGAAGGTGTTTGGTTACAAGCAGTGTAACTCAGATCACACCTTGTTTATCAAACATAAAGCAGGAAGAATGACAGCTTTAATTGTGTATGTTGATGATATGGTAGTAACAGGTGATGATCCAGAAGAAATGGAGGCTCTACAACAATATTTGTCGAAGGAGTTTGAAATGAAGGATTTGGGTGAACTTAGATATTTTTTGGGCATTGAAGTTGCAAGGTCCAAGCAGGGGATCTCTCTATCACAAAAGAAGTATGTATTGGATCTTCTGTCTGAAACTGGAATGCTTGCTTGCAAACCAGCAGAAACACCCATAGAGATGAATCACAGATTGGGAGAATATCTTGATCAAATTCCAACAGATAAAGGAAGATATCAACGTCTAGTTGGAAGATTGATTTACTTGGCACATACACGACCAGATATTGCTTATGCTGTCAGTGTGGTGAGTCAGTTCATGCATGCGCCAAGTGAGGAACATATGGATGCAGTGTATCGGATACTGAAGTACTTAAAGAATGCGCCTGGTAAAGGTTTGTTATTTTCCAAGAGTAGTGAACTGGAAGTAGTGGGCTACACTGATGCTGATTGGGCTGGAGACCAAACAAACAGAAGATCTACCTCGGGATATTTTACCTTTGTGGGAGGTAACTTGGTAACTTGGAGAAGCAAGAAGCAAAAGGTTGTTGCAAGGTCGAGTGCAGAAGCAGAATATAGAGGCATGGCTCATGGTGTTTGTGAATTACTCTGGATAAGAAATGTTCTGAAAGACCTGAGGATTAAGTACAGGGAACCAATGGATTTACATTGTGACAACAAGGCTGCTATTGAAATAGCACATAATCCGGTACAACATGATCGTACGAAACATGTGGAAGTTGATCGCCATTTCATTAAGGAAAATCTTGATCGAAAGATCATAAGGTTCCCGTTCGTTCAGTCAGAAGATCAGCTAGCAGATGTTCTTACCAAAGCTGTATCTGGACGAGTGTTTAACAGCTCAATTAACAAGTTGGGCATGATTGACATCTATGCTCCAACTTGAGGGGGAGTGTTGAATAGAGCTGTTGCATCACCATGACTCATCATTCCACAAACATCATTCCGTGATTTCCTCCGCATTTCCCGCACTTAGACTCACTTTAGTTTACATTTGTTTATTGTATACAACTCTATTTATATAGAGTAAACCTTGTATTGAAATAAGTGAATGAATTATAAGCTAAATTTAGCTTAATTGAAACCAGAATTCAACAAATGGGACCTAGAATATCTATGACAGTAGTACCCTCCTCCACTGGGCTAGTGTGTAGTAAATGGAGTGGTAAATTGTCAGCGCTTCATCTTGTGAATCCAAAATGGGACCAAAATCTGAAATCTGTGTTGCAGTTTCAACCATATATATGAATGCCAATGCCTTGCCAGCCACCAGAGGAAATGGAGGGTGGTGCAATAAATAGGACTATAAGTGAACATTAAGATCCCTCCCTAACTTCATGTCTCACAATTAGTATACTGCAGCCTCTTTTAATTTCTGTTGGATTTGAGTAAATTCCTCACCATATCTTACCAGACTTTCACCCGTTGCATGATTATTTATCTATAAAGGATTAAGCGATGATTGACGATTTAAGTGTTGGTGGTAATGTCAACATGACTTAAGTAACAAGCAAAGTTGACGATTTAACATGACTCAAGTAACAAGCAAAGTTGTAGTTTTTCCTTACTGGTTTCCGCCTCTGATTGCTGAGGAGATTTACAGAAATGAGAGGAATCTCCTTTCTGGGAAATCCTGCTCATTGTGATGGGCTATGAGAGAAAGTGCCTAGCCTTTAAAGCTTTCGGCTAGCTAGGTCTTTGTGTTTGAGAGGGTCCGAGAGAAACAATTTATTACTTGGCCCTTTAACCCAAATCTTGAAGAAGAATGAGAAGTTGGGTTAGAATTATGCTAGTACAAGTCATTTACGATTTTTTTTTTTTTGGAATTTGTTGATATTCAAAAAAAAAAAATCAAAATGGGGGCTAGATTGATATACTCATATATATAGATGACGTTTAATTGGAATACATATGCCCCACTATTCAACTACTGAAATCTTCATGTTGGATTTGTGAAAGTGGAGTAGGTTGTTATCTGCATCAATCTTCATGATAACAAACTATAAGTATGTGCAATATCGAATTTAAACATTGAGAATGTTATGTACACTAAAGAAAACTAACATGAAATAATTAGCAAATTTTAGCATAATAATTGCAAGATAGGATGTTGATTATCCTAAACAACTTCTCAATAGGGAGATGTGTCAAATAACCTGAAAGAAAGAAAGATCAAAATTGGTAGTATGTGGACATCAATTTCATTTATGTAGCATGATTTAGTGTGTTTTGACAAAAAAAAAAGAGAGCAATGATTTAGTGTGTCATAGTGTCATGATAACAAACTATAAGTATGTGCAATACTAATCAAATTTAAACACTGAAAATGCACATGTGAATTATGAATTCAAGGTAGATAAGATATTGGAGGAAATTGAAAATATATAGAAGCAAATTATTCTTAACAGCCCCACAATAGAGTGTTGTTGATTCATAATCCCCCGTAAAACCAATTGCATATAACTTTTTTTACTACTCCAAACTGACCAATTGCATAATGTAATCCACACACATCACCTCATTGCTAAGTGTTCTCATACAAGGAATTGAATTGTTTGCCCAAAAAATGAAAAGCATGTCATGTGAATATGTAGATTTAACAGGACTCAAAACAATTACAAAGAAATGTAATATACAGAGGTTATAAGTTTTAGATTCAACTATCATTTATTTTTTAATTTTTTTTTATGAAAGAAATCTACACAATTTTCTTTTGCAATGCCAGACAAATGTTCGGCCTCATTTGGATGAGGCCTAAAGCAGCCCAACTAATTTGATAAATCTTTATGGGTTCTTTGAACTTCTTTCATGATCAGGTTTTTCTTCTTTTTATTTTGTTGATCCTCACATAAAACACAAAATAAAAATAAAAAATTGATTCTAAAAATAAAATTAGTTGGGCTTCGCTTCTTGGATCTCATCCAAATGAGACTTGATTTGTCTAGCATTTACAAAATAGAAATGATACCAGAGGAGTTGCTATCCACACCTAGGAATTTAGCAACTAGTACACGCAGATTCTGAAAACAAAGCAACACGGTTACTACACGTCAATTAAGATAAATTAAGAATAAGATTAAAAATGACCTTTGCCGATGAACAGGCCAAAGTATTCCCCTAATTAAATTAAATATAAAATAAAAATATGACTTTTATCGACGAATAATTCGTCTGCAAAAGTGTTTAGTGGTTAAATGAAAATCAAAATTAAAATTTAATCTTTGTTTGTCGGCAAAAGTGTTACGTGATTAAATAAAAATGAAAATGAAAATATGATTTGTTGGCATAAGTGTTCCAATGATTAAACCAAAATTAAAATTAGACCTTTGCCAAACCATTGCTCAGCATAAGTGTACGTTCATATATGACGAAATTGCAGTAGGGTTGATTAATATTTCAATCCAGTCAAATTTTGTCTTGATTATCAAACATAGAATCTGGACAGTTTTAATCGAATACCAATCTCTGGATCGATCTGTAGCCAACAAGCTAGGAAACTATAAGCAACTTCTTAATTTGCTAGCAGCTGATACAGTCTCTGTCTTGGATTGTTTCAACTGCAACCCAAGAAACTGTCAGACTTACAACCAAATTAAATAATGATACATAACCCATATATATATACATGATCTGTTTTTTTTTTCCTCTACTTAATTTGCAAGACTAGGACAGTTAAGTTTTCTCGAAGACTTGAATAACTGCTCCTAATATGATGTTGTACGTAAGATTAAAATCAAAGTCGTAATGAGATAAATAATTATTTATATTGCTAACCGGCCAATAAAGATAAAACGTTAATCATGTATTAACTAAATGGCCGAATAAGCAGCAAAATATGCATGCATGCATGGTGTGTATAAACAGAGCAGCCATGATGGATTTACTAAAATTTGATGAGCTTTACTGCATCATATCCTTCTAGCTAGCTACTTGTGCTGCTACGTACGTTTAACTTTTGACAATTAAGTTTTGGATAAGTTGGAATGCTTATGACAAAATATTCAACTACTGAAATTTTGCATGTTGGATTTGTGAAGGTGTTCTGCAATCTGCATGATAACAAACTATGAGATGATCAATACTAATCCAGTTTAAACAACCCAACTATAAAATTATGAACATCTAGCTATCTGATTGGGCTGTTTAAACTATATGAGTCTTGACAATTGATATGAACGTTGTAAAGAAAAATATGCTCTATGAAGTTATTGGGGTCTCCTTTTGGCTAGTTTGCTCTGTTTTTTCCTTTTTCCCTGTGTTTGCTTTGTAAGCCTTCTTCTCGCCAAAAAAAAAAAGGACAACTGGATTCATGAAGATTTCACATAAAAATAAAAAGATGACCATAATGGGATTGGTGAACGTTGCAATCACCTACCTATTTATTTTACCCTCCCAATTCTTAAGTCTTAATTAACAGGGTAAAAAGTCTCTATTATTGCAAATAAAGGAAAGGATCCCCATCCTAAAGAGCTACCTAAGCATGACAAAGCAGAAGAATTTGAAACTAAATGTCATATCATATTCTATAATCTATATCGAGTCTAACCTGAAATTACATTAAGATTAATTCTTTTCAAAAGAGGAGGAGACCAACTATGAACCAACATAACTAAACTGGACCTAGACTTTTACAAGTTTCTCACCAATCCAACCCAATTTTCAAACAAGCGGCTCACCTTCTTTTACTTTCTGTTTCAACTCCTTTGTGGGTCATTTTACCATCTTTCAAATCAAACCATATATAAACCCATTTCCACACTCCACCTCCATCACCAACCAACCTCTTCTTCTTCTTCTTCCCTTCTTTGCCACTCAATTAGATCAAAGCAACCATTAATTAAAAACATGAATCACAGTGACCATGTTCATATTGCCTATTACTTTGTCATCTCCTTCCTAGCCACATCTCTTATTGTTCTTGGTCTAGTCCTTCTTCTAATCCTCATCTGCAAGAAGAAACAATCCATTGATGATCAATCCGAAGAAACCGTAACATCAGCTAAATCTTGTGCCCAAGTTTTCTCATTATCCGATATTGATGGTGCCACAGATGGCTTTAACCGCAGAAGAATCATCGGAGAGGGCCGTTTGGGAATTGTGTATGCTGCCATATTCGAAAAGGGGGAGATAGCAGCAGTGAAGAGAATTCATCCAAGTCTTGTTTTGGGAAATATAGGTTTTGGGTTTTCAAGAACACTCGGCTCACTGTCATTGGCTCAACACCCCAATGTAGTACCCATTGTTGGGTACTCAGAAGCCCCAGGTGAGAGAATCATAGTCATGGAGTTTGTGGGTATGGTTTGTTTGGATTTTTACTTGCATCAAAACCCAGATGGGGCTTCTCTGTTGGATTGGAACCACAGGCTTAAAATTGCAGCAGGGGCAGCGAGAGGGCTTCAGTACTTGCATGAAGGAGTGACACCGAATATTATTCATGGGTGTGTGAAGGCTTCAAATATCTTGATTGATGTTAAGTTTTGTGCTAGGGTTTGTGATTATGGGCTCTCATTTTTGGCACCAAAAGAGAGGAGAGGTTTAGTGGGTTATGTGGATGATGAATACTGGAGAGGAGGTGGTGTTTGCAAAGAGAGTGATGTGTTTGGATTTGGGGTGGTTTTGTTGGAGCTTTTGAGTGGGAGACGCTGTGAAGAAGGGTTGCTTGTGAAATGGGCATTGCCATTGATTAAGGAGATGAGGTTTAGTGAGTTTTTGGACCCAAGACTTGTTATTCCTCATGACGTTATGCCTCTTGTTAGATTGGCCAAAGTTGCTTCTACTTGTGTTAGTAATTCCAGAAAGAGCAGACCTTCAATTGGTCAAGTGGCGACCATTCTCAACAATTTAGAGATAGATTCAACGTAAACAAATTTTCGTTTCAATCGTTTTTACACTGATTGAGAACCCTTTCGTCAATTTAGGGCTGCATTATTTGCCAGTTGTTCTACATCAAAGTCAGTGTCAGGAACTTGTATTAGGAAAAAGTTGCTATCCTTAGTATATAATTAGAATTAGAAAAAGTTGCTACTAGGAATTGGAAACTCGGGTTTTTTCTTTTGACTTGTAAGATATATTTTAAGAAGACACATATTTTGTTTGGTGGGTTTTTACACTTGTGAGAAGCCTATTGGTAGGTGGGTTTGGATGGGACTCATGGGAGGAGTGTTTGAAATGAAAGATGCGACGGTGACTTTGTCTTCTGGTGCCCAAAAAGGGACCCAAATTTTTGTAGTCTTTTTTGAATTAATTTCTGTTTCTGATGAGTGTTGTTTTGCTTGTTCTTTCTCAATTTAACTACGGAAGACACATGTTTATAGATATTATTATACATATAAAATGGAATATCAATTTTTTACAATTACCAAATTATATTTAGTGTGCATTACTGCATTCAATATTATGTATGGTTGTTGGGTGTTGTTCCTTCTGTTCTCACCTGTACTGCTGAAAATTTTATGTCTATTCTATCTTTTTGAAAGATGGCTACTATTATAACTTTATAATTTCATTTTATTTTTGTCTTTTGGCACCATAGGAAGGGTGAAGAACAAAATGTCGGTATCTTAATCCTTGCTGTTTGTACGTCATACATTGGTTGAAATTTTGTCCACAAATTATCTGTTTAGACTAAATTTTGGTAGATCTACCGACAATAATAGAATAGTGGCTGGGTACACATAGATTTACTGGCTAGTAGTTTTTTTTTATTATTGGTGATTTTAGTTGAAAATTCTCAACATATAAAACCTAAAATTCATTTCCACGGCTTTGATCAATATTGTCAATGTGCTTTTTCATCTTATTCGCGATAAGTCATAAAAAAATTATTTGTTTCTGTTCAAAATAATTTTTTTTTAAATGCCCAAGTCATTTACCACAAGAACATTAAAAGGTAGATTACGATGCTTTATAGTTTTTTTTTAGAAGTACGATGCTTTATAGTTCAGCACCAAAATGCACACCCAAAAATTGTAGGAGTGAAATTGAATTTCCTCAAAGAAATAAAATTAGTCTAAAAAAGATTGGCATTCAAGCTGCTATGTATTACATGTTATGCAAAAGTTTGAATTTTAAATTTTGAATATACTAGGTTAAAGTATGAACATCCGGTTCAAAATGAAGTGACATTGAGTATAGAGGCTCGATATCGTATATCCATATATATATATACATTATTATTTTGCAAGGTATGTTTTATATTCTCGACTAGAGATAAAATCTTGTATTCTCTCTCTTCAAATGCGCCTGTGCATATCATTGTTTTTACGTTCAGATGCTTCTGTGCATCTAGTTATATTTTTACATTTTACATTCGATGCTTTTTTGACATCTCTTTTTGTACTCCTCAGTATTTTTTTTAATAGACTGTAGCTTTCCCATAAAAAAAAAAACAAGCCAAAAAACATTAAAAAAAAAAGTTAACGACTGTCATCAAACAAGAGGGCTACATAACTGAGGGACTTTGTAAGAAGTTTAATTTTGTTAAATCTCTATCATTTACTTCTCTAATATCATTCATAGTTTCTTTCGTACAACAAGCCTTAATTGGGATATGTTGTTATTAGTGGCGGAGCCGGGGGGGGGGGGGGGGGGTGAGGTTAGGCAACTGACCCCCCTGAATTTCTCTTGCTTACATAAGGAGTATAGAGGATTGGAGGTAGGGCATGGTCAAAAATGGCTGAAAAGGGGCAAAATTAGGCAGCAAGGGGGCAAAATTAGGCAGCAAGGGGGCAAAATTAGGCAGCAAAGGGGCAAAACCAAGCAAGGGGGAGAGAGAAAGGAAAGAACAAGAGATGCAATAGAGAGAATGGAAAGAAAGATGCAGAAGAAGAACAGAAGAAAGAGAAGAAGAAGAAGAAAAGAAGAGAAAAGAAAATTAGTATAATAATATATATGGGAAGAGGGTTGCACGTGGGTGAGAGAAAAGAAGGGGAAGTGAATGGAAATAAAAAATTAGTATAATAGTATATATGGAAAACCATAGATAGAAGTATAGAACTATAGAAGTCATAGAACTCAATCAATTCATAGAAGTGAGAGAAACAGAGCGCACTGTAATTAACTTGAAAACAAGAAAATTAGTATAATACGAACGGTGAGTTTTGAAAAAAAGTGAAAAACAAATACAAAAATTTTAAAGATGGCGTGGCTTACTCTAAAGCATTAGATGATTTCGATGACCCTGATTTTAAGAACTTCATGAAAACTGCACACCTTCTCACTACAGAGGAGCCCGATTCGTGAGAGAAAGGATCGGGAAAAACAAATAAAATATAAAGACCGGTATTGTCCTTAACTAAATAAATGAGAAAAAAAATTTCGCCTGCGACGCCTCTTCTTTTAGTTATTTATTTTTTGCCCCCTTGTCTATTAATCCTGGCTCCGCCACTGGTTGTTATCATGGCCCTGATCTCTACAACAAGCCTTACAGTTTCTTTCATACAACAAGCCTTATAGTTTCTTTCATACAACAAGCCTTAATTAATTGGGCTACACAAGGAGTTTTTTTTTTTTTTTTTCGTTAGGAGAAAATTCATTAATGAAAGAAGAAATTGCAAGAGGTTCATGACCAAGCAATATGGACTCATTAATTAAAACTTTGCTTGGCTAATTAAAACTCTGTGAACAAAACCTCAGATCAAATGGAAATCATAAATGGAGACGGGAGTAGGTAGAAGATATCGGAATTACAAGCTGCAAGCAAACTGACCGAGACGATAATTGCCGATAATTATATATATATATACATGAGCTTTAATTTGGACTGTAGACAGATAAATAGAAAAAGAAAAATGCGAGAACAAAATACAAGAGCTAGCAACCAAAAGTATGTATTAGTTCTGCAAATTACATATAATTAGTCTCTTGATAAATGCATGCGTTTACGAATGCGAACAATATTTCTGATAGAGCTGAGCAACTACTCCACACTTTGAAAGCATTCGCAATGTAGGAACTGGTCATCCACTCAAACATGCGATGCGAGTCACCTTGTTCGTGCTTGATACGATTTGGAAGTAATTAATTAAGGAAAAACATTAAATATTATTTAACAAGAGAAATTAAGAAGCCAAATGCCAATTAATCAAACAATTAAAGTGGCAATTTTCTTTTGTTTTCTGGGTAAACGTCACGTACGTACAATTGATCGATCGTCTATTCACAAATTAAAGGCAATTAAGTAAGTAATTGCTATACAAACACACAAATCGATCCATCTCTCTTTTTCATGCTCGTTGCAATATTTATTACTATATAATTAACTAATTCATTCCTCCTCAACCTCAATTGCAAGGAAAAGAAATACCATTTATTTTGGACAACCCCCCTAGCAAACAATTACTACGTACCATTAGAGCTCGATCATTGACGTACGTGTTTCACTAATGACATAAAGCCAACAAGATAGTCGATCCTTGCCTTCTTTATTTATTCAAACTTAGGTCATAACCGTATATAATCATTAATTTGGTACATTGTTCAAGAATTTCTAACTATTAGCCACTAGCTCATGGTTATTATTTGGCTGATTGATCTTCTAATATGCTAATATAATAATTCTTGTTATTTAAACTTCTAGTTAGTGATCGATACTAAATGAGGTGTAGAAACTAAATTGAACATAAAAAATGGAGTGAAGTTATTTGCATGATCAGATGATAAGTTCTATTGTTATAGCACATGTTATTCATAAAAAATAGGACTTCGGAATTTATTGAGACTATGAAAACCAAGCGACCGCAACATATGTTATTTTATATATGTACGTTACTCAGAAATCTTCCTTGTGTTATTTTAATCATAGAAAATTTTAAAATAAAACCAACAAAAAATTAAGCCTTGATTTTATATTTAGGGATCGGATAGTAGTACTAGTCCAAGACTCCAAGTCAAGTCTGCTTGACGAATACATTGACAATTGCAGTAGTACTTGGCTCCTTTTTTCTATTCTGTGATTCTCAAGGCAACTTAAAAGTAATTGCTGCTTATGTTTCCTAAAAGTAATCCCGTATATATCTGCAAAAAGTCTTTGATTCCCATGCAATCATTGCCTTTATGTCACAATTTCATTGTATTTTCTTCATCATATATATATATATATATATATTTTCATGACCTCTTTGACTCTATAGTCTATATGATCGGTCCTAATCCAACTGATCGATCGCGTATATATATAATAAACTACGTACAGCTAGCTAACCTTATACAAATTGTGCAGCCAAACAAAACATGATCGAGTCACCTATCCAGTTATCCAAATAGGGAAAGGAATAATAATTAAACAAGTTGACAAAGTCGTAAAACCCTAATCCACACGTTAAAGCCAAGAGAACCAAAGCTTCCTGATTAAGTTTTCTGTTGCGTGGCTTCGCCCAGAAGCAGCCTAATGCAGATCGATGTGTATATGAATGGTATGTGTCGGCTGGTACACGAAATATATACGCGGTGCAGTTATTCTCTACAACCACGAGTCCTAATCCCTCTTAATAAAACAAGCCCAACTGGCATAGAACTTGACGTGGCTGGTCGTTATTGGAGGTAGTAACTTCTTGAGGAAGGAAACCCTAAGACTATGACGCTGGACAATATCGTAGTCGTGCTGCAGAAGGCAAATGTGACATGTATATTCGATCATACACCATTTAAACGGTTCTAAGAAATTAAATTAATTTCGATATTGTCAATACGTCGAAAACGATCCATAATTAATAGGCAAACTAAATAACAAGATTTATTAACTCACAAAACGGGATAACTAAGTGTTTATACGAGCAAAATCGAAGATAGTTTGTAATTATGGATTACTTTGTAGTTATATATTGCAATTTGAAGTAGCCAACTTAGTTTTTCCTATAACCAAACGTGCGAGTTAAAAGTACAACGCATCACATAGCCCGATCAATTTGCTTCAGAGCCAGAAGTAAAGCATTTTAAGTTTTCTTTTTTTTCTAGACGACTAGAATAGTCTTCTCGACAATATTATTCTAAAAATTAATTAGCATTTGATCATCAGCTATAAAATAAGAATATATATAACAGATTTTTTAGCAGAAAAAGAGCATTTTATTGAAATCCCCAACCACCTGTGTTATTTTTTTTCCATTTTTTATTTATTTTTTCTGATAGGAGAAAGAGAAAGACAGTGATTCCTTGCTTGGGATTAGAAGTCTACGGGAAGAAAAAGAGAAAAATGGGAATATATACAACAAAGGTTGGTATTGTATGGTATTAAATATCAAAGCCCCCATTTCCAAAAAAAAATATCAAAGCCCCAAAAATGTAAAAATGTTGGTTCGTACGTATGTGTCTCATATAAAAATTTGTACACTATACCATATCTTTAGGGACACTCTAGGTTGACACTGCAGCTAAAGCCTCTAAAGAGGTAAAACGTCTCCAAGAGAATAAGCTATGTTGCCCCCTCTCCACTCTAACCCACCTTTTTTTTGTCAGTTTTTTTTTTTGGACAATTAGGGTTTTTCTTTGTTCTTCGCCACAATTTAAACCCTTCTTTAGTACTACATGGAAAAGAAGAAAAAATAAAAGGTGGCCAATAAGAAAACAGCACACCATTCTTGTATCCGAGCGTGTACACGGAAGACAAACCAAACTTGTCCTCCAAGCAACCTTTACTATTTCTAGAATTTTCTTGTCTCTCTTATTTTATATAGCTTTTATAACTAGCTTAGCTCCATAGCCTTTTGTTCTTCTTCTCTCTTACTGTTTGCGGCCGAGGCTTGGATTGAAATTAATTCTCTCATGAGAAGAAGAGCGATTAAGAAAGTGGGTTAAGGAAAACGTGCTCGAAAAGCCACAATTTGGTTGCTTAAGACCTATCAGATCGAGTTGTGGAAAATATATATAATAAGAAAAAGTGGAGGAAATAGGGAGGAACAAATTTGGGGTCTGGTATGAGCGACCTCAGAGAAATTCAAGCACAGTAAAGGATCAGATCAGCAGCATGACATGGCACTCAGACGAAGAAGAAGAAGAACAGAGGGCAATTCAGTCCATTACCCCCTCCTCCGCACCTTATCCTAATAAGAACAATGATTTAACATGCCCATCTTGTGGCCACCCTATAGATTTCCAAGACCAGGTACTTATAATTTTGGTGTTGTTTTGGAAATATTTCAGTTATTTAATTTTTATTTACATGGATTGAATTATTTGTTATTAAATTGAAGGCTGGGATTCATGATTTGCCGGGACTACCAGCAGGAGTGAAATTTGATCCAACGGACCAGGAAATTCTTCAACATTTGGAGGCAAAAGTGCTGAGTGATACCAGAAAGCTTCATCCTCTAATTGATGAATTCATACCAACGCTTGACGGCGAGAATGGAATTTGCTCCACACACCCAGAAAAGCTACCAGGTTAAATTACATATATTTATTTTTATCAATTTTTTTCTTAATTTCTGGTATCGGCTACCTATTTACTAGTGCTTTGCTGCTTGGATTATATGATTCTTACTTTCGGTTTAGTACTAATTAAGCCTTATCTAAAATTAAAATTGCATTGAAAAAAGCTATACATGACAGTTTAATTTAGCTCAATGATAGATCAATGCTTGAAGCTAGTTTGTATATATAGTTAGACATATTCACAAACCTTTTTACTTCTTTTTTTTTTAATCAATTCGTATTCACCAAACTTGGAATTTCATATTTTGCATACCCAAAAAAAAATTATCATTTTCTCCCGAGTTAATTGATATATATGTGTCTATTTCCAGATATGTCACATTGATGCTAACATATAACAAGCACATGAGTTTGCTTGAAAAACATAAAAACATGATTTCTCTCTTGTTTTCCTTTTCCAAAAAGAAATTTCAAGCATGTGTTATACATTATTCGATAAAAAAAAATGTTATGCATTATAAATTTATAAGTAATAAGTTTGCTATAAATAAACACAATTGGAGTCATATATATGATATGACCAACTAGCAATTAGCTTAGTGGATTGATTTCATTCGCGATGTTCGATAATTTCAAGTTCGAATTCTTTCACCATATATATAGGCTTTACTGGCTATAAAAATATAAATCATTAGTTCATCTACTGGTAGGCACTTTTTTCTGGTTAGTAGTACGTGGTACCAGTTATTCCGTTTCCTTAATCTATACATCTTCCTTTAAGTGACAAAAGTCCAAGCATGCAGGAGTGAACAAAGAAGGACAAATCCGCCACTTCTTTCACCGACCCTCAAAGGCATACACCACCGGAACCAGGAAGCGTAGGAAGGTTCACACTGAAGAAGATGGAAGCGAGACGAGGTGGCACAAAACAGGCAAGACAAGGCCGGTTCTTGTCAACGGAGCAGTCAAGGGTTTCAAAAAGATCTTAGTCCTCTACACCAACTACGGCAGGCAAAGGAAGCCCGAGAAGACGAATTGGGTGATGCACCAATACCACCTTGGCAACAATGAAGAAGAGAAAGATGGGGAGCTAGTGCTATCTAAGGTCTTTTACCAAACACAACCTAGGCAATGTGGTACGGGCACTCCAGGCATCAAAGATGGTGGTCCTCCATTGTTGAATCCATTTGATAGTCATCATCATCATAAAGGTCAAGTGAATATCCGAAGTGGGCAGGATGGTAATTCTCTTCCTTTTCCTCCAAAGAAGGGTGGTGTGATGGAGTATTACAATCATCCTGGTCCTTTTATGAACTATGAGCATCCACATCTGATTCAGGGGGGACAGAATAGGGAAATCCCAGCTCAACTAATTCCTAGCTTGGTTATTCAAGGTGATGGGTCTTCGTTGTTTCGATATACTGCTGCGGATACAAGCAAAGGAAAGCTAATTGAGAGGAAAATATAGTATGTTTATATCCTGGCCGTAATGGATATATGGAAAAGTTTGTATATTGAGGTAGCTTAGCTAGTTAGGGCAGCAATGACATTTATACATTTTTTCTTTTTCTTTTTTCAATATACTCTTCTGTTTTGAATTGGATATCTTTTTGGTTATTGACTTGTTGCTGTATATTGTTAAAAAAAAGCTCTTTTATGAGAATAAGTAATAACAAATTATGGATTATGTTAAACTTCTGTTACATCTTAAGAAATTGTCACTTATTAAAGTGATTATATTTGTCAAAGCATCCTCTGGCCCTTATGTTTTTCACTTAGTATTTTATATATATCTATACTATTATTAAGAAAAAAATAAGTTGTTGCCTCACGTTGGCCGAAAATTCTCACATTTTTTTTATATATTTTTTTTAAACCACCTTATTTTTCTAAAGCATGCCGGAGGTTTTTAGTATATATTATGTAAAGATAGAAGAGAAGATCACAAAACACATAACAGTCATGTTCACCTACTCAATTAATTTTGTACTCAGTCATGCTCAACTGTCTTTGGATCTAAATTCAATATTGGAGAATAATTAAGCAAATAAATTCATTCCAACATAAATATGAAATTCAAATGAAAGATAATGACATATTATTATTATTGTTAACAAATAAAAACATGACCAAAACTAATTAATTACTACACGTCTTTTAATCCCGATCGCTCACGTCCTTTCCTTTTGTGACAAAACGTCTGGAACCAATACTCTCTAAAGTTATCAACTCTAGTATTTTTCCCGCACTTGTTGTAGCAACAACGTACCCAAGTAGTCCTTCACTTTATCAACATCTAGATCTAGCATTAATATAACACAAACTTAACTTTATGAGGATCGAGTTAAAAAATTAGATCTCATGGTTAATAATAAAGGTAATATCAAATACATAAAAAAAATGATATATATATATATATATATATATATAATCACATCCAAGAGTTAACAACGATGGAGTTCCGGCCTCATATTTGCCTCGTTAATGTTGCAGTCAAGCATACATGTACTCATATTTTCCGGCTTCCACTACTTCTAGAGCTAGAGCAGTTGATTCTAGCGCACAAGTACTAGTAGTAAAACCACTCTTCTTCAGTTCTTTGCGAACTCCATGACTAACTACCTCTCTCTCTCGCTATGCATGAACTTTTTGTTATGTTCCATGTTGAATACAAAACTCTCTATCTATAGCCTCACGAGTTCTAGTTCCTTCATCTTGTATGGAAATAAATTTGAGTCATGAATAATGGGATTTATTGAATGACGACAATGAGCACATGATGATGACAATTAGCAAGCTCCTGATGGCCAGATTGACAGACAGAATGTACGTATATGTTTGTGGTACGTACTGTGTAAAGTGTACCTGAAACAAACTGGTACCTTCTTATAGTTTCCTCCATGCTATAAAAAAACATAAGAACAAGTATACGTACGTTCACCAAAAACAAAAACATCCGGTTTGCCTTGGACAAAAATTATAATCAGAGCAAGAAATGAAATTTAAAATTTATTCAAATTTAAGTAGTATGAGGTAGAGAACCTTGTTGTGCTGTACCAAAGGTCACAAGGGACCAGCAAGACTAGAAGTGCACGAGCAAAGCAGTAAAGAAAAAAGACACTAAGCGGTGAGCTGCGTTGTTTCTGGGAATCCAGGACCAAGAAATCGGCTTGGATGGTACCGAAACATCATCTCCCCATCGCTTGAGAAGATGACAAGGGTGATTTGGACATCAAACACCACAAAAAGCTCATGAGCCATCCTCAGAAGCTCGGCTAGGCGCCTTTGGAAACATACTCGCCTTCTTGTTTCGTCCTCTATCCTTGAAATTTGTACATTTCCCCTTGTTGCCATTTTTGCAAATATCTTCTTCTCTCGATCTCTCTCTTTTCCACTTCTCAAATTCCTGATTTAGATCCACAGAGAAAAAAAAAACCCAACGTACAAATTAGTTTCTGAAAATTAAATACTCCAGCAAATTGTAGATAGAGAGTGAGATGTACAAGGAAGGAAGAAAAGACTTGGATTAATTACCTATTTTCTGTCAATTTGTAGGATATATATACAAGTAAATGACGCGTCTATTTGGTAGTTGGTACATAAATGACGCGTCTATTAGTAGTTGGTACATAAATGACCCGTCTATTTCGTAGTTGATACATAAATGACCCGTCTATTTCGTAGTTGATACATAAATGACATGTTTAGTTCCTTCATCTTGTATTGAAATAAATTTGAGTCATGATTAATGGGATTTATTGAATGGCAATGAGCACATGATGACGACAAATTGACAAGCAAGCTCCTCTGTTAATTAATATGAAAATTGACGGCCAGATTGATACTTTGACAGAATGTACGTATATGTTTTGTGGTACTGTGTAAAGTATATGTTTTGTGGTACTGTGTAAAGTGTAATTTCCTAATCAATTAATCTTCTATTTACATAATTGACATTATGTACGTGTTCATGATTATTGGTTCATCATATTTCAACCACTGTTAATTCCACTATTCATGACTCCCATATATTGCAATCGACCTTTTCAAAACGGTAGTCAACTCATACATAAAGCGGAGAAATACACAATCTACCCAAAAAGTAATTTAACTTTTTCTTCTTTGCTTGGTGTGGTAGAGATTAGAGAATTCGTGTTATAAGTTCATCTCTTAGAATCACAGCTCGTTTTGCTGATCCGATTGGTTTAAAGACATTAAAAAGGAACATAGTTGTCATCCAATCTGAGGCTCAAATTCTTTTCACTATTTCAGCGATAATTCACAAATTCACAAAGCAGCAAGCTCCTCCAAAGAAAAACAAGAGCAATACTAGGCTGCTCAAATTACGTCTACATGAAGCACACCCACACTTCACCTACTCATTCAAACTCGAAACAAGAATACACTAACAAATAAGTCATGTAAGCGACCAGACCAAGCCACACCTAAAAAATAAAACCGACCAGACTGAGCAACATCAAACAAACATAAACCATACCTGCAAAGCTTGAAGACATAAGAACATAAACTACAAAGATAAAGACAAAGTACTAACGTTGCCTAAGGAGTTGTTAATGTCGGTATCCAGCAGCATTACTATGCTAACCTTTTGTACAAGAGCTCTAACTTGTTCATGACTTCTGAAGGACACATTTCTCATAAAGAGCGAGGATCTCCTTTTTGTTGGGGTTTCTCAACTGAAGCAGCTCGGCACCAAAATTATTCTTTGTTAGCTCTTGCTTCAGTTTCTGGACTGTGAACTTTGTGTAGTCTTCTGGATTGGTTTGCTGACTGCGGCTATCCTCATCTCCCTTGAATACTGAACCACCATCTTCTGTTGGTGCATGCTTTAGAGGGCTAGTAGTACTCCTAGACCTCTTATTTACTCTTAAGATCCGGTCACTCAATTCCCCGTCTTGAACAGAGTCCACATCCATTTCATAGTCATCTACCCTTGAACGCTTCCCATGTGAAGCAGTCCTAAGCTTACTATCCAATGCTGTTTCATTCAGGCGAACAGAAGTCAATTCTTGCTGGAGTTTATCGAGTTTTGCTTGTGCAGATTGTAGCTGATGAGAGAGGGCTTCTGCCCTATTGTTTGCATCTGCATGTGCTGCACGTTCACTGTCCAGAAGACCTTGAAGGACTTGAACTGTACTAGTTCTCTGCTCATTGTTTGACTGCAATAATGATTCTATTTCTTTCTCCCTTTCTTCCACTCTTGCCTCCAGAAGAGAAATTTTATGATGAGCACCCCTCTCTGATGCACGGATTCCGTCCAACTCAACTTCCAAGTCTCTTTTTTCCCTCTGCAGACTTTCGATGTGCCTCTCAGCCCTCTCAATTTGAGCCAACCTTTCTATTGCCAACCTCTGCATCTCACCCTTTTCCTTGTGAGCAATGTCTGCTTGAGCTCGTGCTTTATCAGCAATATCAGTTGCTCTTGTGGCTTCTTTTTCAGCAATTTTACACCTTTCTTGGACTTCGTCCAATCTTTTGATCTCAGATTCATACTTCTGCATCATATGGAACTTCTCCTGCTCCAGAATATTCTTTTCACTCTCAAATGAATTGGCCTTGGCATTTGCAGCTTCTAATTTTTTACTCAACTCCTTCATTTCAAGCTTCCCTGATGATATTTCGGCATCATAACTATCAATTTTGGACCTGGCAGCCTGTATACAATGTGTCACGGTCAAGTACTACCATTGGCGCATACATAAGTTGAAACACAAAGACACCAGGCACAATTGAACCAACATGCACAAATTAAAGAAAATCAAGCCTGAAAGGCTCAAGTAGACAGATGGTGTATTGAGTTAAACTGTTAAACCATATGAGCTTGTAGGTAAACAACAGAGATAATAGAATAACAAAAAAGTGAAGAAAAAAGTGAGAGAGAGAGAGAGACAGAAAGAGGTTTTAATACAACATCTCGAGACTAAAATTTACCTTTAGTTCCATTTTAAGAGTCGTTAAGCACTGCTCAGCATATTCAATCTTTGCTGTCTTTTCCTTTATTTCATCCTCCTTCATATTCATCAACAGAAAACAAATCAAAACCCCGTTTATGAGTATCTAAGAAACCAGAGAATTAAAGCGTAAATGTATGTATGTGCATCTGTGTGTGTGTGTGTGAGAGAGAGAGAGAGAGATTACCTTCTCAGCCAAACTACTCGTGAATTCTTCCCTCAAAGCATCTTCTCTCCTTTGTGTTTCCTTACTGGAACGTTCTTGGACAATTGCTGCCTTCTCTAGAGCAGCTTTTGCCTCTCTAAAAGCAATGTCATATTTGCGTTTCCAATCCTCTGCCTCCTCTTGGGCAGACTGAGCTTGCTCCTTTGCAGCAGCCAGCCTTGCTTCACCAGCACTGCATCGGGACTTGAGAACCGCAATTTCAGAACCAGCTTGATCTTCCTCGGCCTTCTGCTTGGAGAGAACCTGCTCATATTTTCTTTGCCACTCTACAGATTCTGCTTTTGCAGAATCCAGTGATTTTCTCAAGCTAGCACATTTCTCGCGCAGAGAAGTGGCATTACTTTGCAAGTTACTGATTCTTCCCATATATTCCTCAGCTAGCGCATTTTTGTCCTTGATGGCGTCCTCGTAGCGTTTGAGATACTCAGTCTTAGACGTCTTGCTGGCCTCTACCTGCTTGTTAAGTAATCCCAACTCGTCTTCCATGGAGCGGCATCTCAACCTCAGGGTACTATTTTCTGTTCCGATTTTATCAAGAAGTCTCTTGATGAGATCAAGTATAGGACCTTCCAAACTGTGAATTGATTTAAATGCATAGAAATTAATACGCTCATATATCAACAAAGAAAGCAGGCAAATAACTTCAACAAAAGAAAAAAGCAGTGTAGTACAGAAAATACAGACCTCTTTCTTAAAAAGAAAGCCAGTTGAGGCCATTTTAGTGGACCCCGACTTGCCTTTTCATACTCAGACACAAGGTCACCAAGAACCTAGAAGATCAAATGTTAGATTCACCTTTCATGACCCATTAATAAACATGTTAAATATGTCATGAGGCAACCGATTGTGGATCCCTCTTACCTTCAAAACGTTATCAATATTAGCATCACTAGCATGACAAGCTTTTCTCAGCCTCCCTTCCATACTCTGTATAGCATTTACACATTGCAACTCTGCCTCCATATATGCATTCTTCTTATAATCCTGGATGGTAGCCGATTCAAATCAACAACACCACTATATGAGGGATGAGCTCATAGATATAGGCATCCATATAATTGATGATTATATGTATGAAACCACATAACTCTACTCACCTCTTCCTGTGATTATTTACTATCACAAAGTCAATGTTAAATACTTAAATGTATGAGAGCACATAAGATTTTTTTCTTTTTTAGTAAGTAAAAAGAAAAAATAAACAGATGAACGCTTAAAAAACTCTTTGCAATGCAATCATAAAAAAATAAAATAGAGATGCTAAATGTTGAAACCTGTACTGCACAAGTGCACATCTAAGTGCTTGAGATCATTTAAAACAAAACTTTTTCTGCACTTCTTTTGCCCAAAGCCTACTAAGACTAAATTTTGTAAAGTATCATACCTCAAATTCCTTTTTGAGCTGTTTGTGGAGATTTCCTTCGTATTTTTTCCTTGTTGGACCAACCCCTACAGCACAATCGTTAAAAGCACCCATTGATTTTTGGACTGCCTCTTCATGAGCTTCCCTCAGTGCAGCCTGCAACATATAGATTAGAAATAATAGAAATCATCCACAATCAAGGTATAATGCATTCTCTCGAAAAAGAAACGGGAAAAAAAATTTGCATTAACTTACTTCTTCAGGCAACTTTGAACGGTCAAAAGAAGACCTATAAGCATCAACAGCAGAATCATATGCTCTTCGGCACTCCGCTTCTTCGACACTCTGCAAATCAAAAATAGGTAAACTAAGAATGATGGAAGTGAGATATAAAAAAATGATGGCTCATAAGGTTTATTTTAGAGTTCTTAACTTGTTCCCCAGTTAAGTTTCTACTCAACCCTCTCATTCATTTATTGTTCTATTCAGCAATTATTGCAGTTTAAAAAGAAATTAGAGTGTCCACTATAATTTTAAATTAAGATTAACTAAGAGTAAAATTTAGATATCATATCTACTTCCAGTTGTTTGGTTACTTGTCTCTTGATTTTCAAAACTTCCACATTTCCCAGTCAGAAAGAAAGATGCTATGTAACATTTATACACTACTCAAGAAAATCCAGTCATGGAAGGAAATACATTACTCACAAACACAAACCTGCCATGAAGAGGAGATGGTAGGCACTGCACCATTATTAAGAGCATCAAGATAGGACTGGAGGATACCAACTAGAACTGGCCCTGTCATTATAGTAGCCCCAACTTGCTTGGGCCTTGCTCGTTCGAAAACAAACCTTGTCAAAGCATCTAGCCCGGACCTAAACTCAGGCCTTAACTTGTTCAACTGCATAAAAACCTTTAACTTGAGCATAGAAATAATACAGAGAGAATTAATGGATTTGAGTTCATGACCGATGCAGAGATATTGCGAAGACAGTAGTGAGTCACTGACCTGAATTTGATCAAGTCTCCGTAGATCCTCTTCCTTGTCCACAGGCCGCAAAAGGGTGAAGCATTCTCTATCTGGAAATAGAGCTCTAATGGAGTCCCTTATCTATATTGAACATTCACAAATTAAAATAAACGCCTCCAAGTCAAACATGAATAGTAAAATTAAAAAATGCCAGTGCTCAGTGTGCCTATGACGTCATAAATAGCTAAGAATGCATAACCACCGGCCAATGCAGATTCAACAAAGCATGTAGAAGGCAACTTCTTAAAAATAAAAAGTCAAGATAATGCAGCAATCTTCTCAGAACTAAGAAGATCCGAACAGTACCTCATTTTGGGCGGCTACATCTCTTTTGCCTTTAAATGGCCTCAAAGCAATCTCTAGATACTCACGGGGTGTTATCTTTCTACCATCCTCTACTAATTCGAGATAGAAGTCCTGGAACCAAGACACTGGGCATTAACACAACTGGACAGCCATGGTACATATCCTACTAAATAAGTAATCATGAGACAATTAAAAAAGCAATAACAACCAAAAGTAATTATGACAGAAGAACTACAGTCATAAGAATAGTAGGATTACAAAAATTGTTGTTTGATGGCAGAGAAAGAAAAATATAATTTAAAACAAATTACCCTTAGAAGCCAGACAAAAATTGGGGAGAACTGCCCAAGTTCAGAAGCTGTGGTTCTTCCTCCCGAGGCTTTAACACGGATATGCTTGGTCATTTGAGTGACAAGAGCGAGACGATCAAGTGAAGCTTCATCTATACCACCAATCTAAAAGAAAAGAACAACATCAGGAAAACTGATAGAGGAAAGATGGAAATTCATACTGCACCAAATTGCAAATCTCTTTCCCCTTCACACCCTATCCCAAACTCTTTACATGAACCATGGCCAAGCCATGAAAGTGCTCAAATCAAAGATTATGAAAAACAAGTCGTAAACCATAATTAGAAAGCAACAAGCCACAAAGGATCAAAGTAGCAGCAGAAGTTTCCAAACCTGATTGTAAATGAACATGCTAGATAAGAGAACCGCCAAGGAAAATATTTGCGTGCTGTACTTTCCCTGTCAGATAAAATAAATTACAATAATTGCAATTAGCTTACAAAGGCTTATCACTCACAAAAAGATGCAATGATGACGAACACAACAAAATTATAAAATGAAGAGAGACTGATATCTTAGTAAGTAAAGGAATGAGGGCTAACTGTCTGATCATAAGCATCTATTCCTTCAGTATCCAACAATAAGAGATTGTATTCAGTTCCATCAAGGGCAGTTCTCTTCAAGGGTGCACTCCACATCCATAGTCCTTTAGTACATGGTCGATGAGTTGATGCTACTTGAAATCCACTACTCCTTCCAAGAATCTACAACACAGGAATATCAGCTAATTTTATTTCACTTAAAGTGACATTAAACTGGAAGGGAAGCAAACATCAATTATACCAATTGCACACTTCAACACACAAGTAACCTTCTACATAAAAAGACTACACAAGACTTTAGTCTATGGAGGCGCTGACTAAATGAAGGGAAAGGAAGACATTCCAAACCATTACAATGTTATAATGAGAAAATATAGGTGTTTGATGGCCAGAAATACTTACATACAAAAGAAAGACAATAATAAAGGAAAACTGTTTCTTTACTAGGCCACATCTTATATCTTTAAGATAATCATACACTGACATAGGATTCAAGACCATATTATTGAAATTTGCATCTCACATAACAATATTGCCCATACGATACACATACATCCATGACTTAGAATCAACCATACCCCAACATCGTTGGGCAAAACATTGTTTAGGCTTAGGTTTACTATGACAAGTACAAGAACTAGAGATAATAAAAAAATAAACTAGGCCAATCACATAAACACAGAGTAAGGCTTCAAGTAGAGCCAAACAATAGAGCTGAGACAAAAAAAAATGGCATAATAGAGTACAATAAGATGCAAGATCTTGGCCTTTCGATGTGCTTCAAGCCGTGAGCTCCATATATATCAATTTTTCGGCATGAGTAGTGGAGCTGCATTACCATCTCTCCTCTACAGTTTCCCCTTAACTAGGTTGCAATAGTTTCAAATTAGCGTCCAAGGTTATTTCAGCTAATTACTTCTAAAATCCACAATACCTACAGAAACCCAACACATCATACACTTGAATCACTTGACTTATCCTAAGAATTAGGGTAAAAGCTAATCCTACCGTACCTAAAATCACAAACCCTAGACTTCACAGGAAGAAAACAAATACAAAAAGTATGAAAATTTCCCTAAACCTAATCAAATATCACCTCCGTTAAGCTTAAAGCAGGAACCACAATTTTGTAAAAGCTAGTCCAACTCAACCTAAAATCACAAACCCTAAACTTCAAAGAAGCACAAAAAAAAAAGAAGGAAAATTTAACTAATTTTCTTTTTCCAGATAAGCAAAACGAATGGTCTAACCTGGTTGAGGATATAGCTCTTGCCCTGGCGAGCGCGTCCGCAGACCGAGACCACACCAATCGGCTCCTTAACGAGCTGCAACACCGCGACGGCTTCCGGATCCATCCGGAACTTCCCTTTCTCGTCGCAGTAGACGAGTCGAATCGGCCTCGCTGGTCCGGTCACCTGCCGCGATGGCTGCGTTGGCGAAGGAGAAAGCGATTGCGACGACGACGGAGAGTAGGACGATTCCGGCGTGGCATCGGAGGAGTTGCCTCCTTTGAGAAACCTAAACATCTTGTACCGTTGTTACTGTAATGCAATGCTTAGCTTTTCCTTTGCTTTGGAATTCTGTAATTTGCGTTACTGGTTTCTTTTACCGGGTCTCTAGATAGAGCAAAAGGAATCGAGAGGGTTTAAAATTGGGGGAGGGAAAGGGGGTCGAGGTTTTTGAGCTTTACCAGAGTTCAGAAGAAGGGGAGGGACTCAAATTACGATCATGGGTTTGATGGCTTTGTGTTGTCGTTGTGGTCATTTGAGTTTTGCGAGGAGTTTCTTGTATTTGTCACTCCTTTTTTTTTTTTTGGTCAGTACTTGTCACTCCTTATATCGGAACGACAGCGTGGTTATAAAGCTATTGCTTTTTATTATTATTTTTATTTTAAGGCCATTTTCAGATGGATTTTCTTTCAAAGTCTCTGCTTTTATTTTTTAATATTCATCTAAAATTACTTTTTTTTTTCAAATTCATTTAAAATTACTAAATGTTACTTTTTCGGATAATAAAAATATTTTTTTCTCAACCGGTAAAACTTTCGTTCGACATGTTAGTTGTCAAATTATTTCTCAACCATCCAACCTTTATTCGACACGTCAAGAGCCCACCCTGACAGGCCTCACTTTAATTTATCCAACATAATACATAGCGAATCAATTCTTTCAAGTCGATGAGTCTAAACTCAATTGATAAAAACAATATGATTTTCGAGTGTTCCAGTATAGAAGCCACAAAAGATAGGAGAAATTTCACAATACTCTAGAGCATCAAAGCTCCTCAAACCTAGATCATTGGATTCGGTCAACAGGTGAAAATTATAGTCGTTGACGGTTGGATTTCACACAAGGGAGGAGAGCATTCATGCTCTAGACCACTTTAGAGCCTCGCCAGTAGATAGACCAAAACAATATAGGAACTTAAAAACTAGCCCAAAAAAAATAGGCTCATAAGAAGAAAAAAATCTTTTAGTAAAGGAGAGTTAAAACAAAACAAAGAGACTACAAACCCCTCCATAAGTTAGTGAGAAAATACAGTCGTGAGCAGAAAAGCGAAAGCAGATGGGCGGGTTGACTAGCAATCACCGATCCATTGATCAGAAAATGCTGGCCTTAGGCTTCCTGTTCAGTCATCACATGATCCGACAGATGATCCATTTTGAAAGATAATAAAGCATGCAATGTATAATTGAATACTCTAAAATCTCCAGTTGACATTATGCATATAACCAATGCCAAGTTGCCAACATTAAGAAGGCCATAGAAATGGTAACCAATGCCACACTTAAACAGTTAAATGGTGCACAACTGGTTTAGGCCATAAAACATTCTCACACATTGTTTTCCCTAAGCCAATACAACACATCCAGAATCTTGAGAGATTAAGCCAACTACATAGGGGTTTTCAATATTTGTTTTACAAAGTCTGAAATGAAGTACGGGACTTCAATTTAGTAGCGGTACTTGGTGGAGTAATCCTTGGGAGCAATCACCAGACCACGTCCCTTCCTGGCACCACGATACACGGTCTCCACCACGTCGATGAACTCCTGCTTGTCCTTCAGAGCCCAGTTTATCTTGTTGTTGTTCCCAGTGCCCAGGTCAATCATAATGTGCTTGTTTCTGAAGAAGAACATGACTGTTGAAGGGTCATACAGCTCGTACATTGTGTTGAAATCAGGAACCTCAGTGATGTCCACAAGGTAAATCACAGCAAAGTTTTTAAGAGTCTCTGCAACATTTGCTAGCACTTCATCCATCTAGTACATAAGATGATAAAATCCACATTTTAGCCAGCATTCAGATCAAGACTAAAGTCAATATAAAAAGAGCTGCTATATGATAGAGATTTCCCTAAAAACAAAAGAAGGTAAGAAACTATGGTGATTTTGGGTACAACAAGTACTTCTACATACATTATCAAATTACAATCATTTACTAAAGCCTAAGAGGGACCAAGACCACGGTTGATGTTTTTGAGGTGTTACATTACTATGCTTCTACAAGCTTATTAATCCCCATCTAAGGTTTCATAGGGACTGACCAGAATTCAACTAATAAAGTCAATACATGAAGAGTTGCTAAAAGAGGGGTAACAAAAATCAAAAGGCAAACGAAAGACTATGAATAATGCGTCCAGCTGAAAGACTTGGTTAACAAAGTGCTTAATTTATACTCTTCATGCCCATCTATGATATGGATCAAGTAAAGGAGGCATATGTTAAAGAATATCTTCATCAGGATTAGAAAGCTAAGGACCAGAACAGTGACAAAATGACAGTGCCTTCTTTCACTCTTGGCCGTGCAAAAACTGAAGACTATTCTAAAACAAAGTTCATCCCATATCCAACTGATCCTAGAAAAGAAAGAAAGAAAGAACAATGCCTCAGGCTCAGTCCTGTATAACAATTTGGGTTCTGTATCGAATTAGTTAATATATTGGCTCTTCACCACAAAAGTTACGCTTGCTTCTTGGTTATTAAAATTACCAATTCCCTGATATACAAACTAAATCGGTGCCAATGCATATATTGCAACCCACAATTAAAGTATTATATATGCATATAATACATACACATATCTCTAATAAAACCCTAATTCAATTAAAACAACATGCATACAATACACCGATATCATATCCGTAATTAAACCCTAATTTTATAAAGAAGAAGAAAACGCTGAATTGTTTGGTTTGCTAGAGAATACAGAGCTGAATTGTAATGAAACCCATCATGGTTTCGCTAATAATTTGAATCAATTTTCTGCAAAAAATTAAAAACAATAAGAAGGAACAAAAATTAGGGTTCGATGCTCATACCTGCATACAGGTCTCGTCCCAATCGTGGCCGAATCGGATGACGACCAGACGCTCCTCCTCGGCGAGAATAGCCTGATCGACGGCCCATCCGGAGTGAAGATGTGGAAGCAGATACGACATCGTTCGACAACCTTCTCACTTCTCCAAATTCCCAATTCTCTATCGCTCTCCGAGTGAATGACAATTATTCGATCGAAAATCTATACTTTGCAGTCGGGTTATGGGTTTTGGACCAAGCCTTTTCCATTTTGGGTACGGACCTGGCCCAAGGCCCACTCAGTTTTCGTTTCACCTCTCCGCTTTCAACTTTTAACACATCTATAAGATCGACGACTATAACCTAATCGCTAGACATTAATTAGACCACACAAAAAAAGTATGAACTTAGTTTGGAAACCTATAAAATCTACTCCTAGATTCATTGGAAACCGAAACGTACTTAGACAATTCATCCAATAATACTAGCATATCAGTAAAAACTTCATGGTTATAGTTCAAATAAAATTTGGTTTGCACAATGAGAGTGTGTGACGGAAGTAATAAGTTGTAATGCGTTAAAATTATAATAATATGGCTTAAGTGTTTTTTCTTTTCTAGTGAGTCTAATTATACATGAATAGCTTTGTTTCCATGTTAATGATATCCATGTTCACTCATAGTATTCACAGGGTTCTTAATTGACTTTTGGTTTTGGATATAATAAGAGAGCTTGATCCAATTGGCTGACGCAGTAGTGAGAGGACAATTTAGCATTTTAGCTAGCCTGGGATTCATTTGGGAATTACAATGCTTTACTATATATTCTATGATGTCATCAAATATCTGAAGATGACATTGCTAAAAAAAAAATATCTGAAGATGACACGTACTATATAAGTAATATATATATATATAAACTTAAAATGAAAAATAAATAAAAGAAGCTAGGTCTGTTTGGCTTTCTGGGTATGCCATACGCGTTTAGACTTTGGAGAAATCTCTATCAGCCATCATCATGTTTATTGTCAATAACGGTGATTAATTAGTATTTAATTAATTGGTGATTATCTGCAGCATTAGCCTTTTTTTTTTTTTTGGACAATGAAAAATTTCATTAACACTGCAAGAAGCAGCAGACGCCTTTAAATGGTAACATTGACAAGGCCTTGAAATGACTAAAGCAGCATTAGTCAGTTAATTGTTTGATGCGTTGTAGGTTGGCTATCTTGTCGCACCACTCGATCTTGTCTGTTAATATATATATATATAAGTGGATCGAGTATTATGTTCATGCGTGGACATTGTGGTACATGAGTTGTAACTAGCTTGTACATACTGTATATAACAACAAAGTGACAAACTAGTCATCAACTACTCACTCACAAGTATCATTGTTCATCGATCACAAGTCATGACACAGCTTTTTGATCTTGTACATATCTATTTGCAGGATCACTAGCTAACAATGATGGACACGTGGCTTAGAATGTTAGTGTTATAGTTATAATCCAGTTTTGGAATCAATTACAAGGAGTTATTAATGAATTCATAATACAAGAATTATGCACGTTAATAAAACTTCACACAATTTTGTGATGTGAGCATTGAAATGCATATATAGTCAAAGTCATCAATTGGCGCTTTCGCAACACACAAACATTGGTGTAAAACAGACCGGCTCAGCGTATTAAAAGTTAGCTCGACGATACTTGTATTATGTTTGGGTCGGAAAATACCGGACTCCTACATACATTAAACCTAAACCCTTATAAGTTGGTGCATTTGAAAGTTCTTGGCAGATATAATCCTTCAACCAAACAAGCCATTCATCCAACCATATGAACAGTTAGTTCACTGTGATGAGCACAAAACCGAACAGTTAAACACATAACTCTTTGTGAGTCAAACAAGTCCCTCTCCAACTTGTAACCAAAAAAAACAAGTCCCTCTCCAACTACACAAAAGTTTTCAGTCTCATTAATTAAGCCCTTTATTTCATCAGCAATTACATCATCAACAACAAAAGCAAGGCTCCAAATTGATAAGAGAAACTGTCCAAATGATTCAGTACTTACACATGGTTCATCCATATATGTCTTTCCAGCTCAATTATTTTCCAAACAATCATATCCACCCACCTTAGCTAGAGAATAATATTTATCAAGGAAAGAAATTAAGAAAATGACATGCCCCATTGCAATTAATTCCAACAAGTACTTCTCTCCATTACTTCCAAAGAATATACAAGTAAGGAAATCCAATGCATTCCATTCCTATCTCTCCATAAAACTCAGAATTAACAAAGTAAAAAAAGTAAATTAAATCACTCTGTAAAAAGTAACTGACTAAAAAGTCAAAGCCACAGAGCTCCGGCTTCTTTTAACACCGGTACTAATTCGCCTGAAATATGCGTCGCCATAACCCTCTCCAAACCGCCAAACAACTTCCCGCCCACAAAAACCACCGGAAACTGCGGCCAATTATTAATAACATTCTCATCCCCGACCATCGTCATCATCTTCCTTAATTCAACCACAACAGCGGCCTCGTCGTCCTCGTCCACATCGAAAACCGCCGGATTCACGCCGTGGCCGAGTAACAACCGCGTCACCACGTGGATCATGCAGCACCCGCGCCTCCCAACCACTATAACCGCATTCTCCGACACCAGCTTTTGTACGGTAGCTGCCGCGGCAGCGGCCGGCTGATCACGTGCCGGCGGCGACACGTGGCCCGGAACCCATGTTCCGTAAGGAATAGCTTGCATAATATAAAATATTTATTAAGAAATTGGAGAAGAGGTGAGACAGAGAGAGAAGGCGGTGGTGAAATGGAGTAGGAGAATGGGGGCTTTTTATAAAGCCCAACAGAGAGGGAGAGAGAGAAAGAGGAGGAGGAGAAGAGTCTAACGTCAACGGCAGTTGCGCACTCTGCTACGTCACAGGTTACTGTAGGTGACATAGTGTTGCGTCACCCGCGTCGGTCGACAGTCGACAGATTCCATCCTTTCCTAGTAGACTGAGCCGCGTCCGGGCCCACGCTGCCCTTTCCAACCGGCTTCGGCGTTTGGATTTATCTCCGTAGTAACCCACCGTATAATATGGTTTTACAATCTTAACCTCATTTCTTAGTTTATTTTTCCAAATTAATACTTTGAAAAAATAAATAAATTCAAATCCTTCTCACAAAACTTGATCCATTGAAAATTTAATATATATTTCTACAATTTTAAAAACTAATTTAACGAGTCAAAATAGTAAACTCAAGTTATAAATAAAAGAGACAAAAAAACGTAAATCAACCATAAATCAACTAATTCAATAAGATTGATTATAACTACTACTGGTGGTCGAGTTGGTAAGAGCCTCTAAGTGTAGTACTCCCTCATCTGGGTTCGAATCCTGCCGACTGCGAATTTGAGTTAAATCTCAATTCATTATGTGGCTGGCCAGGGGGAGGAAGCGTTCTAACAATATCCCCGACTGCGAATTAGTCTTTGGACCTAGAAAGCATTTAGAATACCGCGGGAGTTCTCTAAAAAAAAAATATGATTGATTATAAATCAAAGAGGAATAGATTATGAAAGAAAAGATCCAAGCTCTTGCATAATCTGATGGATAGGCATCCGAAGATGCAAAATCATGAGGTGTTGTTTTTTACCGATCTATATAACTTTGTATATTTTAGTCACCTTAAGGTGAGCTCGAAGATCGAGGCGGCAATTTTGTCTATAAAAATGGACCTAATTTTTCTTTTAATTTTCTTTTTAATTAACAATTATAATGCAACTTTTACTTTAGTCGTAAGAACTTCCACTATTATTTTAGTGGTGATGAGTTCGAAATCCATTTTATATTTTCGTTTCGAGTCTCAAAATATCACGTCCAGACCTGATTTTAGTCGTACTTCTACTCAACAATGATAAGTACGTGTAGGTAATTACCACTTAATGTCAAATTTATCTCCTTTCGGTTCCTTTCTCTTTCAATGATATCTCTTCATCTGATGTAGGTAAATAGTTGATTTCTTTGAAGCTAGACTTCACTCAATTTGCTTAAGTTTTACTTGAAAGAGCTAAATAGTGCATCTTCACCAAATTACTAGATATAACACCCTCCTTGTGGTTTATGCTGTATACCATTACCAATATTGGCAAGGGGTTGAAATGAGGCACCCTAGCCCCTAGCCTTTGAATAGAGAAAGAAACGACTCCAAAAATGCAAAAGGGAAACCCTAAAGTGCTAGTGGATCTCAAATTGTCATCCACAATCAACCTAACTAGCTCCCGTATAGTGACAAAGCCGTTCCTGGACGGTAGGAATACGACAACCTACATGTCGTCACAGAGGATCACTAACCACCACCTGCTTAGCTCAGCATGGATAACTATTACACCACGTGGTGCGCGGATATGAGGATCATGATGACCGAACGTGGCCTCATAATACTAATCTTAACCTCTCACTTTCAGCCGCGTTGCCACCCTAGCTACGAGTAAACTCATTAGGACGTGGTTTTTATTTTCCTTGCTTTGAAAAGAAGAACAAGGGATTAAGAATAAAGTAATAAACTTTCCACGTTTTCATGAAGGAGTCAAAGACTCGAAGGTGAGAATTTCTGGTACAGTATGCTTACGATATGCATGATTCAATGTGAGTCACCAGTCACGCGTGTCATCTCATCATGTGGGGTCAACGTTTTGATCATGTCATCACAGTTAATAGTGATGCATGCATGTAATTAACTAATTTAGTACCAGATTAGATGAATCTATCTTTACGATTAAGATACCCATTATTGGGTATTAAAATAAGACTCTAAATGACGTACCAAATTAAGGGTCGCCGATCATATAGTTTTGGATTTTTGAATCACCCATATAAAGATATTTTCATAATCATTAAGTTATTCATTGTTCAAAAAAAAATCATTAAGTTATTAGGGTTTTATCTTCATTTTCATGTAAATATTTGACGGATAGGAGATAACTACTAAACGGTAATTAACACATCTTTTGTCGTTGAGGTTCATATACTAGTTCAAATTTAATTTTGGACTATGATCGAAATTTCATACGCAACAAAGTTTCTTTGTTATCTCCAAAGGGACTTAGTGTCAAAAGAACCAACTCAAATTAATATGACGCTTACATGAGCCTCGTAAATCATCATCAAAAGCTGAGATACATAGAGTTAAGAAGAGCTGGAGAGGAATTGTTAGGTTTGCGGGCCTAGGACGTACGTGATGAGATATTTGTAGTTGAAGAAAGACCACGAGTTATTGGGGTTTACTTTGAAAATTGAGCAAAGTTTGGTTTAGTCGGTCCATATATTATGAACAAAATAAGCTAAAAAACATATAAATGACCAAGAAGAAGGTTCACTTCATAAAGTACGTACTAAAGTACATAGAACAAATGAAGAATTATGGGCAAGTTTTAAAGACTGGTCCAAAGTAGCCGCTATTGCATGCCAATGACTTAAAACGCAGCCACCTCATGGCTCTCATAATTTTCTTTCTTCTTTTTTCGTTTTGGTCATTTTGTTGTCTTACCACTAATTTCTTCTAGACTTTGCCTGAAGATTGTCAAAGTATTTTTCGATTGTTTGAAAACATTGCAACAATTATTAAAGCGACGGTAGAAATCGAAAATATTTGTCTCTCTCTCAACACGCATATTAAACTATTTACTTTGGTAACTCATTGTCTTTCATTCAATTTAAACTATTTAATTAGTACAACTGTACAAATAGTTGTTTGAGCGTAAAATCGCAATTGGTATACAAATACGAAACTATATATAGAGCAAGAATTTGTTCTCTCTTTAATCTCTAGATGTGCTTAATTAACGCGGAGTCTAGGTACCCAAATTATTCCTTGCTTCAAGTCTTTTAGCATGGTGTCCACAATTACGTATAATTAGGTTAGAGAAAGATCAACGTCAACAAGCCTTCCACGGGAACCATAATTAGTGAACGTCATTAAAAGCTAAACTAATGACGTACTTGCATATGATATCCTAGCTAGTTTAATTATGGAGCACTTTCGGTTCTTTATTACATGATGTCATAAAGTTGCTTCTAACACACAACAATTAGTACAAAAGCTCATTATCAAAAAAATAATAAAAATAGTACAAAAGCTTCACAAGTAAACCACCGGCCCCTTTCTTAGTGGCAGCTGCCGAAGGCTGTTCAAGAGTCAACACGTACTCCATGGTCTCGTGGCTGCGGCCGGCCATGATTATGATTAATTAGTATTAATCCATGGAAGGAGTGATTTATATTTTATATCTTAGTTAATTATTCGATAAACATATGCAACAATAACACAAGTTCTTCAAGGGGTCAGAAGTGGCAATGACCCCCAATTTTTTTTCATACTTTATCGTCAATATATATGGGTATCCATGAACTAGAGATTAATTTACTTTTACTGATATATGAACTATTGCACCGTAGCTTTATCGTACATTAACTCGATTTTTCATACTTTATTGTCATAGTTCAAGTACTACCATATCCCCTAAACATTTATAGATACCAAACAATGTATTTCATGATAATTCAGGTACTATTTGAAAATTTTACTCGTATATATATATTCGAAACACTTATAAAACATAATTTATCAAACACTCAACTAATTGTTTGTTTCGTATTTCTCAAATGCAGTTTCGCATTTCTCATATATTTTGTGAAGGAAATCATGTTGCGGATGCATTGGCAAACTATGGTACGTCTTCAACTGGTTTTGTGTGGTGGAATGCAACTCCTACCTTTATTGCTTCACATTGTAATGACGACCGATTGAGTCTTCCTAATTTTCGGTTTCGTTAGTTTGGTTTATTTACTGTAGTTTTAGTTTCGGGGAGTTTTGGCTTAGTCCCCTCCCTTGTACTTTTCATCTTTTTTTATTAATTTTGGCTTCTCCCGCATCCCGCTTCAGCAAAAAAAAAAAAAACTAATTTACTTCACAGTTAATTAGTATCACAACATAGTTAAAAACTACTTTTTAAACTCACCTCAATCCAAAATGACATGAGATGAATGCAACCCTAACTTTTATATTTTTAGTTCTGACATTTCTTCATCTAGAACGTGCAATGTGCATCATATTTATATATAGGGAGGCCCCATTCAGATTAGATATAATTCATTCTTCAAAATGATCTAATAATACCAAACACTCTCAGACAAAATCTCTGCCATGATCCCTTTTGTAGATTCCATTAGATAAGATGAGAGAATCAACACAAAGCCAAAGGGCTGACTAAGGCAAGAAAAAATGAGGAGTAACGGTTAAAAAAAAACTGTACAACCTCTATCAATCATGGCCAAAGATGGAGCTAGCTCGTCTTTGAGATTTACTACTACTACTACTACGTACTACTACTCATGCAGATCAAAGCCATCAAATTATGCACCGGGCTTCTGATTCCGATGATCCTCCGCCCCCGATACTTGTTGTCCCTATACAACATTTTGAGCATCGTCCCTTATTTCTACTGCAACATATTCGGCATCGTCCGACGGACGATCAAAATCCACGGTGGAGAACGAAGCCGAAGCATCGATATGATGACCGAAAGAAAGTGTAGTGTCTAGGGAGAGTGAGGTTTGAAGGGAAGTATCCAATGACATTTGTGCCGAGCTCCTGAGAGCCAGGTTCTTCCTTGCTCTCCCTCTCCATTTTTTCAGTCCGGTAACCACTGTCTCGGTGAACACGGCTTTTCTCATCGATGTACCCATCTGAACAAATTAAGATCGAACCCATCACTCTTCAACTTAATGTGGGAATTGAGCTAGGAAATTAATGTTGTGTATCATATGATTAGCTTAATTAATGATATACCTGTGTGACCAAAGCATAAAGAGGCAGAGTGACGTAGCCACAGAGGATTTGCACCATGACACCCATGGCCAGCCTTATTACAATATCCTCAGTTTCTCGGTGGAAGCATGATTTCAAACCAAATTTGTACTGTGTTTACAAACAATCATGTTAGTAAAGCCCAAAGGAGATCCCCTTTTTGAAACACTAATTTACTTGAAGTTGCTTACCCAAGTCCATGTGAAGAATGCCAACTGAAATGAATTCTGAAAAGCCCCAAAAGAATGCAATAAATTAATTAAGCCACAAATTGGTTTTGAAATTAATTAATGTAAGGCTAATCAGTACCTGATAAAGAATGAAGTGCAAAATATGGAGAAGTAATTTGGGCCATCCCAACCAGAAAAAGTGGTCACTGGGCTGCACAAGCAAAGTCCCTCTAACAACATGAGATTTATCATGGCTTTCCAGGCACATCTTAGTTATGATGCCTTGCAGCTTTGTTCCCACAAGCAATAGTATCTGCACAGAATTAGCAAAAAAGTGACATTATCTGTCATTTGTTATTTTATTTATAACCCACATTTTAATGCCTGGTTGGATCGAGTAAGTTCAAGTTACTTACCACTAAAGGAATGAAAGGAACCCATAGATAATTATAAAATCCTGCAGTGACCCAATAAATAATTGAATTAGGTACCCAAATCAGACTCAAATTTTAATAACTTAAAACTGGATCTGTTTGATTAATATAAGTGGATTCAGGGCATGTTACCATGTGCATTCAAGAATATGATAAACACAGAGTACATCCAAATCCACCAGCTGCAAAAATGAGACGTCCAAGAATTAATCATATGTTATTGTACCAAATTAATTCCCATTCTCAGGTGTGAAATAGATAGATGAAGAATATTTCATGAATTGCCATCTTAGGTACGTTATGTTACGTACCTTGTACTCATAACCACACCATAATCTTTCTCCAAAGCTCTTCTTATATACTTGTGGAAGTCAAAATTGCTTCCTTCTGCAAAATGAGCCTAGAAGAAGAGCAAAAAACGCACGAGTTTGGAATTTAAACACTAGTTTGGATTAGTAATTAAGTTGATTAAGGTGGAAATTATTCATACCGTTATGAATCCATGTCTAAGGGTGAAATAATCAACTTTGGAAACAGAGTTGAAGAATTGTCTTGCAAAACAGGCCTGCAAAATCCATAGATGGCAATTAAGGACAACATTAAACTTTTCGTCAATTCGCTAAGGAAAAAAAAAATTGGTAAAAAGTTAAGTTTGATCGAGTTTAATTACCGGCCAACGGAGTATTCTGTGTTCACTCCAACATTTCAAATGTCGCTTCCCAAATGAGGTTTGGTGTGTGAGCTGAAACCTCCTTGGATCTACATATAAATTATTTGCAGTAATTAATTATAAGTAATTAGTCACACAAAAAATGAAACATATTATAAAACCAAAATGTATTAATTAGACATAATCTTATTGTTAATAGCTTTACCATAAGAAAATTGATACTCCATTGTTCTGGTTTCTGCCTCCCAAGACTGCCAGCTTTTCATCTATAAAACAGAGGGAAAATAAATATATATTCACAAACATAAGCTATGTGGTCCAACTTGGGTCCAACTTTTCCCATTTCAAGCAAGAAAGTAAGGAAAAAGAAAACAAAGTTAGTATTAATTAGAACTTGCTTAATTAATTACCTTGGCCATACCAAGAGTGGAAGTGAGAACGCAAGACAGGACATGAAACATTGCGAGCACGAAAATAAAGTATTGGAGCTCATTTGCACCCGACCTTGACATCAACGAGACCTTTCCCTGCTCTGCACATTTGGTTTCCTCAGCAATATCTTCACTCAAGCTGTAACTCTTGCAAGGAAGAAAAGACTCTCCGGCAGATTTCGGGATACAGATGTTCGCAATCGGCTTCTGTCCCACGGTTAGCAGCAAAGATATGAACCCCAACAGCATCAACTCTACAAATAATTATGGAGATGACACGTTCACTATCGACTACTTTCAGATCAGATAACTAAACATCAATTATCATGTGGTCTGGATTAATATTAATTCCTAATACCTGATTTGATCTTGTCAAGAGCGAGAATGAGAGACTTCCTCCTTATCTTATTGAAATACTGCAAAGATCGATCGAGGTTTACTTAACCGATAAAAGATACTATATATGCGATATTGTATAGTATAAGAGAGTATATAGAGTAGGCTAGGGTAGTTTACGTACCTTGGCTAAGAGATGAAGCAAATGCTCAATGAGAATGGAGATGAAAATCAAAACGAAGCAGACGGTGGCCACAGCCCATGTTGGTGTTGATTCCAGTGTGATACTTTCACTACTCACTTCCTCTCCGGCCATCTCTCTCTTCGATCTCTATAAACTTGGACTACGTACTTGGGTTGGTATAGTTAACTTATAAGAAACCTAGAGCAAAAGTGCTTTTGCCCAGGATCTAGTGTATATATATATATATGGCTCATACATAAAACTAGCTACTGTAGATAGCTTGGATCGAGCTTCTTCTATATATGTGGGTTCGCCATGTCTGACTCTCCTTCAACCCTGTGTAGAATAGATGACGCGTACGCAAGTATCAAGACAAACTCATGAGTCTGAATGCAGTAGAAAACAAACATATATATATATATATATATATTCCATACTAAACAATTTAAGCTGTTGAATTGGGCTCCACCACAGCACACCTTTCACATTCGCTTTATACATATATATAAATATATAATGCTGCTCTACGCACTAACGATTGTAGAAAACGACAGTCAATGTGAAAATTATACTGAAATAATTTATCTGTGATAATTGAAGGATATTTACAGGTGTTGCACCAAAAAAAATATAGAGAGAGGACACAGCTGCAGCTGGGTCGGAGTTCATACCATTGTACTTCATTTCTTGGTTTTAAGCATATGAATTATTGGATGTATCCGATAGAGTGAGGCGGTGTATCATTCTACTCAAAGACTTGAGTCTAAACTTTGTTGCGATATATATGTTTTCTTTCAATACGTTGTAACATTTGAGTATAACGATATTGTGTAAATAACGAACCAAAACCGAACAAGTAAGGCCAAAATTAAATGTCAATTTTAAGATGTTAAAGACCTTTGAATTTCTTGATGTTTTACTGAGATCGATATATGTTGTCTTTCAACATTTTTTGAATCGAACGATGCACTAATAATTTTTTGCTTTTACACATGTTTTATTTAGGAAAAGATTTTGAGCATTTGATCTTGATGATTTGAAATGCTGGTTTATAATAAGAAGACGCGGTTGTCAATTTAGGACCAAAAAAGATTTTCAACGACAGAACGTGGATAATTGACTGTCTGCAGTTTCACAGTGCACAGCTTGCTACAGTATACACGTCGATTGAGTATGAATGAGAGAAGAAATCATGGACCATGAAGAAGACGGTGAAATTAACAAGTCATAAGCAGCAGCAGCAAAATCCCCATCTTTTCTTTATTATGAGGTCCCTTTCATTAGTATAGGTCCATTACTTTAATTATTGCATGGACTTTGGAGTTGATTTCTTGGATTCATGTGTGTATCTACCAATATCAGAATATTCCAGAAAATCAATTAAAATTAAACATTCCAATTCTCCATGGTAATTTGAATTTCCAGCTTCAAAAAATAATGTCCCTCAGAAACAGACATCATGCAAATTTTGGTCAATCCATTTTATTCCTACAATATTTGTTCAAAGTTTTTTTATAAAATCAATGGCAATGAAAATATTATTTAAAAAATTATGGGTTCAGCATCAGCTGATATGTTGGGTAAACCAAGCCAAACTGCAATAATTTCTAACAGTAGCTACAGTACAATATATATTTGATAATAACAAAAAGAATGTAGCAGAACATCATGTAGGGACGATAAGTAATAATGTGATTTAACAATTGCAAATGGATAGAATTTGTTCAGTTTCAGATAGACCCTCTTTCAAGAGGCAATCATAGATTCTACAAACTGTTTCTTGAAGCTTAATTAATGGTAATACAATCAAGTCACTTGAATCGCTTAATTACAATTCTTTGCCTCCAAAAGTAGTTTCAGTTGCATAAAATACAACACGCGCATAATCTCGGGCCTTCACCCTCATACTTGTTACTTAACATTGCGGTAGCATTTCCTGCAGAAGAATGTCAACAGCAGAAAATAAGAATATAAATCCAAGAGCTAAAGCTATATATATATAATGAATTAAAAGCAAGAATCTTCTTGGTATTAACTAGGGTCACTTGTATGAAAACTAGTACGTGTTTTATAGGGAAGCAAAAGTAGTGAATGAAGTCATATGATATATAAGTTTTGACACAACACAAGCCTGATTAACCGGAAATGTGATCTGATATTTTATGCTCAGACACAAACAATTAGGTACTCACTTACGCGGAAGAACTCCAGCAATCACTACATTGTCCTCTATCCTCGTAGACAACTTTCCATCCTTTCTCCACGCCAGTCAAAAGCCCATTCCTGTACATAAATTCCCAACTAGCAAATGAGACGATCATACCCATATCGTGCAAGAGATATACACACTACAACGTAATAAATGAAAAGCGCATCTGAGGGAGCAAAGAGTGCTTACTTTGGTACAGGGAATTCCAACTGCTGCAGACATCAAAGGAGGCTTTGAATGAAACCGTGGTTCAACATTGGGGAACAAAGAAGCTCCAGGATTTAATGTAGATGTAATTGAGGTGGAGTTGTCCACTTTATTCGGCACATGTGTTTCCTCAGACAGTGAGAAACCAAAGAGTCTGCAGCTACTTTTGCATGATGTAACCATGTCCTGACTGCCTCTCAACGCAGACTGACTTGATTGAGGAGGATGCGAAATACCATGTTGGTTAAAAGAATTCATGCCTCCATAATCTTCCCTGCTGAAGTTTCGCTCACAAAATGAGGACGATGTTTGCTTTCTGCCATCTGATTCAGAGACATACGGAGTGTGTTGCAGAATTCTATGTTCCTCTTGGCTATGACCATTGTATACTGAATTGAATTCAGCAACTGGATTCATTGCTTGCTGGAACATTAACACAGATGATGGTGATGACACTTGTACAGGAGCAGATCGATGCACAGGTGTATTATTGCTCTGCATCATCGTAGACCATCCATTTCTAAAGCTTGGCACCTGAAAACCATCAAAGATTCCAGGGCAACCATATTCACGAGCCTCATTAGTAGCTGGAGCTCTTCCATATGGTGGGCTTGGAAATATTTCTTGACCTTGCAAGACCTTCTGGAATCGGAAAGATTCACCAAAGCCTATGCCTTTTGAGGCAATCTCAGAATTCACAAGTGAGTTTCTGAGATCATGACCTCTAGAACCAATAGAGCCATGAAAGACTCTCCTCGATTCAGAGGGATGATTTTGACCCCCTATAGAACCAAAAGGAGTATCAAAACCCGAAATTTCTTGACCTTGCAAGACCTTCTGGAACCTTAAAGATTCCCCAAAGTCTGAGGTTCCAACTCCATCTGTAAGGAAAAAATATTAACAAAATGAAATCACTAATTTTGCAAAGACAATTATAATGATGACACATCCAAATCCAAATGCAGTACATACTAGGAACTGGAAATTCTTGTTTTTCTGCAGATAAGCCCATCCTGGACCTCTTCAACCCAGATGCCATTAAGCCACTGGAACTAGAAACAGAACCAGATGGCTCAATTTCCCACGGGGAAACCCGGCCATGCTGCTTGCTAGTATCTATATCATCCCACCTTACCTGCAAGAGCAGAAGAAATGTTTCAAACCAGCGTGTATTACAAGTAGGAGTTGGTGTATGCTACAGAAAGAGGAAAATATATAATATGATATTTAAGTCGAAAGAAGTTCAAGGCACAGGCATTGAAAATAACATAACAAAACTTACTATTTTTAGCATGCACCACATGAGCCTTTAGGTATTATACAAGCAAAGAAATACAAACTTACAACGTGGGGAACTCTGCATTTGCCCCCACAACATATATTGGTTTGAAAAACAGGTAGTCGGAAGGCGATCTTGCTCTAGAAAACTGTAATGCATGCTCATGTTAAAGTTTATGAACACAAGACGCCAAAATCATTTTCGGTGACTCGGAGTAATTGATGCTCTGCTCTGGACCCCCAAAGAAGAAAAAGAAAAAAAGATATATGGGCAAGGCTCTGTATAAAATACGTACAACTAGACATTTCCATTTGGATCCGGGCCATCTTAGAGGATCCAATTCACTAGTCCCGGTTACTAGTCCAGTGTATCTGCCAAAAAGAAACATCTAATCAGAATTTTGAACATGAATACTGTAACTGCTTCAAATTCAAAAATGTCAAACCTTCGCTCTGCTGCATCTTCTGTTTCAAAACGCATTTTAAACCTCATTCCAGCACAGAAGGAATAACCAAGGCTCCTCAAAAATTTACGGAAAGGTATTATGAATTCTGATGAGCTGGCCCTAAAAGATGAACATGAAAAATTTATAGTCAATATTAATCGGAAAACTATGGAATCCAAAAAGCTTAAAATAAAAAATAGGGGTGGGTGGGGGGAGGAGAGACCGAGAGAGAGATCACAAAGGTCTTTCGTCTCAAAGCCTATGCTAACATTCAACATTAATCATGAGATATGCTAAACGAATGGAGCAGCATATTACCTTGGATTGTAGTAGACATTAAAAGCAGTCTTCATAGATATAGCATCCACCACTTCCGTGATAGTGTTATAGTTTAAATGCTGGCTACAAGGAGGTGGATAAGTAGCAGAAGCTTTTACTTGGGCTGCCCTTCTAACTCCAAGTCTCAGTTCTCCATCCTCACCCCTATTATAGATATTGTATGAGAAGTGTGAACAAGGACATCCAAAGTTTCTTGAACTAAAAAGTTCATATACCTCAGAAACAACACAGCATCTCCAGAAACAAGCTTCTTCTTGTTTACAAAGGCACTCCATCCAGTGGTGAGCAAATGCCTGCGTGGCTGCCCTACTCGAACCAAAAGAAAAAAAAAATTAAAAATAAACCCCAGAATATAAAGCGTTCCATTTCACTTAGTTTTCAATAGAACTCCAATAAGATTGCTATCGTTCCATGATGGGATAAACCTCTAACAAATGAAGCACAGAAACATATAATCATATTGGCATACCCCTATAGATATGTCTGAACCTCCACTCGAGGCCATGCAGATCCTTTGCCACCAGCTCTTGTGAAGGCCTTTGTTGACTGTAATCCTACAATCATAATCCATATTTTTCAAAATAACTACTTGAACTTGGCTAACCTCAAATAAATATAGAAGTGTTTTCAGATGAGGGATATCAAAAACAAGATATCCTAAACTACATGTTGACTGTACCAGGGGAGGAAAACAATCCTCAGCTGCACGACGTGGGACAGAGAAGCCTCCATGAGTGCTAGTATCAGAAGCAGTGAGGGTTTTGCAGAACATATGGGGTGTTGTCGATTTCTCTGATGCTTCAGCATCCTCCTCTCCATCCACATCAGTTTCCCCTTCCCCTAGCTTGTGCTCAAATTCCTACACAGATTTAATGCAAAAATGAACCACCACATAGACGATGTATATTACCAAGAAAAGTAAAGGAAATGAAAACCTTGGACCCAAAAAGAAATCGAATGAATGCAAAGCAACCAATTCAAGTTTGCTAAGAATGTAAATTGCCAAAGTGGGAAACAAGGATACATTAGCTAATAATAAATTCTGGGTTCTAACTTGTTTTGGGTTTCTGATAGATGAAATACTCCATAGCCATTAGCTCTCTCAATTATGAAATTATATTTGACAATTGAACTGAGCTTAAGCTCTGACCGGAAAAAAGAACTTAGCTTTATCTCCAAAATCACAAAACTAATATCACCAGCATTAGGAATCTCAAAAAGTTCTCTCCTTTCACGCATTTTATCGAACACCATACAGGCAATCAAAACCAGACGAAACCTCACCTCACTTTCAGGCACCAACGAAACCTGCGCGTAGACCTCGTCACTACCAGTCTCCGCCTGCAAGAAGAAGCCGCACAAATTGTTCAAACCCCAAAAAAAACAAACCCAGAAAGCAAAAACAGAAAATTCTCCCTTAAAGACCCAAACTTTAAGCATTGCAGAGACTTACATGGAGCTTAACATCAACAACTCGGCAGAAGAGATGAGCCGGGAGATCATAAGCCGAAGACGGAAAATCAGCGACTTGCTCCAAGTGGCCCTGTGGAAGATAAACCACCACACTGCCTTTCTTCGGCAGCGAAATCAGTGGCCCAGCACAAGCGTGCCACAGCTCCAAGCAAACCGACCCAGAAATCAAAGCATTAGAACCAGAGGAATTGGAAGACGAGCCAGACGACGGCGTTTCCTCCTCCTCCTCCGTCGTACTGTTCAGATCGATTAGACCCGCCATATATCCAAAAA